>CM038679.1:182569725-183858647 GCA_021605205.1 Aegilops longissima
TAGATGCATCTTTGGATAGCTGTCGATGTGTGGAGTAATAGTAGTAGATGCAGGCAGGAGTCGGTCTACTAATCTTGGACGTGATGCCTATGTAATGGTCATTGCCTGGATATCGTCATAATTATTTGAAGTTCTATCAATTGCCCAACAGTAATTTGTTTACCCAGTGTTTGCTATTTTTCTTGAGAGAAGCCACTAGTGAAACCTACGGCCCCCAGGTTTCTTTTTCATATATTTGCCTTGCGATCTACTTTTCCTTTGAATTTTTATTCAGATCTATTAAACCAAAAAAATACAAAAATACCTTGCTGCGTTTTATCTTTATTTATTTTATTTGACGTTCGATCTATCAATTTACTACAATTTACCTCACGTCCGCTTGCCTATCTTGAGGCGTCGTACCCCGGAAGGGATTGACAACCCCTTTAACACGTCGGGTTGCGAGGTGTTGTTGTTCGTGTGCAGGTGATGTTTACGTTGTGTTGATTGGTTCTCCTACTGGTTCGATACCTTTGTTTCATAACTGAGGGAAATACCTACCGCTGATGTGCTACATCATCCCTCCCTCTCCGGGAAATACCGACGTAGTTCCAGCTACCATCAAGGAGAATTTCTGGCGCCTTTGCCGGGGAGGATCTTCAACATAACCAGGTTCCTAATCAAAAATCTCATCTCCTTGCAATTTACATTGTTTGCCATTTGCCTCTCGTTTTCCTCTTCCCCACTTCACAAGATTTTTCTGTTTTATTTGCCTCTCTTTTTCTGTTCGTCATTTTCTTGCCGGATCTGTTTTTGTGTGCGTTCTTGTTTGCGTGGTCATGATGCCTCAAAGAAAATATTATGATGTTCCTTACCCAAATATCTTGCTTGAAATTGAGAAGAGTACTAAGGATTATATGACTACACAATTTGAGCATAATAAATACTTTACTGAAGAACTTAAGGAGCACTCTGTTGTGCTTGATGCTATTACGAAACAACTTGATGATATTAGTAGAGAAGTTTGCAATCTCCAAACTAAGTATGCTTTTGTCGAAAGTTTGCTAGGAAAAATATCCGATGCACAAGCTACCTTAGTATATCAAATGGCAACTAAACCAATCTTGTTAGAGGATAAAAATGATGAAGATCTTAAAATGATTGGTGTTTCTTCTATTGATTCTTTGTTTAGTAAAGTTAAGAATGATGAAAAAGGGACTGGAGAAGAGTCAACTTAGGTAGAAGGCGTCCCAATGTTTTCGAGGGTGAAAATCTTGTTGAGAAAATTGATGAAAGTGGGTTTGGATAGGTCAAAACTTTAATAGTGATGTACCCACTCTTTTGGATTACAAAGACTTTAATTATGATAGTTTCTCTTTGATTGATTGTATTTCTTTGTTGTAATCCATGATAAATTTACCCCATGCATATGAACAAAAAAAGCTTTTATTAAACATATTGTTGATGCTATGATGAAAGCTTTGGAAGAAAAATTGGAATTGGAAGTTTCATTTCCTAGAAAATTGCATGATGAATGGGAACCTACTATCAAAGTCAAGATTAAAAATTATGAGTGTTTTGCTTTGTGTGACTTGGGTGCTAGTGTTTCTACAATTCCGAAATCTTTATGTGATGTGCTTGGTCTTACTAATCTTGAAGAATGTTCTTTGAATTTGCACTTGGCGGATTCTACTATTAAAAAGCCTATGGAAAGAATTAATGATGTTCTTATTCTTGCAAATAGGAATTATGTGCCCATAGATTTTATTGTCTTGATATTGATTGCAATTCGTCTTGTCCAATTATTCTTGGTAGACCGTTTTTACGCACTATCGGTGCCGTGATTGATATGAAAGAAGGCAATATTAAGTTCCAATTTCCTTTGAGGAAAGGTATGGAACACTTTCCTAGAACAAAAATCAGGCCACCTTATGAATCTATCATGAGGGCATCTTATGGATCTCGAACCAAAGATGACAAAACTTAGATCCTTGCTTTATGCCTAGCTAAGGGTGTAAAACTATAGCGCTTGTTGGGAGGCAACCCATTGAATAAAAATTATTTTTGCTGTTTGCTTTCTGTTCTTGTGTTTTGACACAATTATGCTATTGTTATTATTGTGTTTTTTATGTTTTAATTAGTGTTTGTGCCAAGGAGAACCAATAGGATCTTCTTGGGTGATAGTTATTTGATCTTGCTGAAAAAGACAGAAATTTTGTGCTCACGAAAATAATTGTCAACATTTACCAGAACGTGATAAAATGCTAATTCGTTTTGCAGAAGATCAAATTATCTAGGTGTCACGATCGGTTTTTCAATAAAAATATTTATTGAGAAACCGACCTATAAATTCCAGTGTGAGGAAAATTCCCCATACTGGTAGACAAAATCTTGATACAATAGGCCAAGAGCATATGATATATTACAGAATCGAGCTGAGGTTGCTCGACAAATTATTAAACACGCCAATAATTATACAAAGTGGCGGATATGATCTGATGGAGTGGGTGATATGACTCAACACTGGCGGCTCATCGGCGTCGAGGTGAGGCTCGGTGAATTTATTTGGGTAGCGAGCGAATATATCACAAATGACTAATCCGAGGTGCGCCTGACGAGACTGACCGGGATTCCTCTAGGCGTCGGACTCGCTATCAAACTCTTCATCCATGAGATCGCCTTCACGACATCGGCCAAATCAACAAGCCAGGTGAGTACTTTGAAAGTACTCGCAAGACAGTTCGAACAAAAGATATAACAAATGTATGCATGAATGCGACATGAATAATTTTAACAATGCGTAATCACATCAGTATAGCAAGGTAAGTAAAAAGGGAATCGGCGGTAGTCCACTCGAAAACCCAAAGAAGATAAACTCAAAACCGATCGGATGTCTGAAGCGACACCTCGAAGGGCGAAACAATTAAGTAAAGCGTGCCACAGTCGGGTGTCTAAGCGACACCTCATAAAGGGCTTATATTGAAAGAAAAGACATGCATGCCGCAGTCGGACGTCGGAGCGACATCACAGATAGGGCTTATAAAGAAAGTAAATAATAACAATGCCGCAGTCGGACGTCTGAGCGACATCGCAGAAAGGGCTTATAACAAAAGTAAATAATAACAATGCCGCAGTCGGACGTCTGAGCGACATCGCAGAAAGGGCTTATATCATAAATAAGTAAACAACAATGCCACAGTTGGACGTCTGAGCGACATCACAGAAAGGGCTTACAATTCATTATCCATAACTTACAAGAAATGGTGCTCACGAAAAATATTCATCACAAGACAATAAGCGGGTTAGTCCATCCACAGGAAAGAAACCTTTAACATTCATGTGGTTCTCAGGAGTTACTGTCTCCGGGACTGACATTTGACAAGATAAGAAGAATGAATAGAATGATTTCAAGGATTTTTGACTCTGCAGAGTTAGCACTAAAATATCCACAGCCAACGGATTTCCATAGTCACGAAGGACTAGTTCCATTTACGGTATTTTGGAGGAAACACAGCTAACCAGTACACACCCATCATACCTCACGTTGCCAGGAATCACCCTAGACGGCGTTCAAGAAAAACTTTGAGACGGGGAGATCACTATCTCGAATAGCATGGGATCAAATTTATATACGCGTGCTCTAAGGGGTGCCCCCCTCTCGGTCCCAACCGGAAACACCCATGCCCCCTGACCGGATGAAAGGCTTTAATCCAGGGCCATGGTACCCTCATCCCGGCCTCTCGATTTGGTGTGTACCAGAAAGCGGTTTGCAACTTACTAAGCCCTATCCCTTGCGGAAAACATGTGGTAGTACGAAAGGGGAGACGGACGGGAATTTGACTGATTTATGTTGACATTGGGCCAACGATCTGGCATAAGACTGGCATGCTACAACACTGCCATCTTACCCGTTCTCATGCCAACTCATGGCCATGCAACAGTTTTCCAACAACTCATGGATTTCCCGAAACTTACTTGCCTCAACTCATACGAGATAAACTTTCATCGAGATGCTCATGAACATGCCATGATACTAAATTAATGCAAACATGCCCAAACACTCGTCATATCAAAAGTTCAAACATGCTTGCCTGGTTCGGAGTAGTCGGGGCCTAGCTTGGTGAAGTTCGCGGTCCCGTCACCTCCTTCGGTATCTCCGTGCTCAGGGTGCCATTCTGTGACGGTGGGTGGTGGTGGTGGTCGCCGGCGAGTACCACGTCGGCGGACGGCCTTGCTCCGTGGACGGCGATCGGGAGAGGTTGGATCTTGCCGGAGAGTGCGGAGTGAATCGAGGTGGAGGCCGAGGCGGAGCAGGCGGCGGAGTTGGGGAGGAGACCTCCTCGAGGTCCTCCTAGTAACTGGCGGAGTGTAGGTGAGGTGTAGGGATGCTGCGTGCTCGAGGCGAGCTCGGGGCCCCTTTATAAGCGATCGGGGGTTGGCCGTGAACGAGTTCTCCGCGATGGTTCTGTGGCGCAGGGTTTGGTCGGGGTGGTTTAGCGGTTGAGCATCAACGTGGAGGTCTCTGGCTCCATTTAGACGCTAAACGAGTTTGGACGAGGAGCTTTAGGGGGAGTTCGACGGAACGGGGCGGCGCGGGTCCGTCGGCGGCAGAGGGCGCGCCCTGTGCTTGCCGCCACGGCGACAGTGCAACGGTGTGTGCGCCAAGTGCAAGAGCCACGCTGGAGGGCCAGGAACAATGGGCGGCGACGGTGGCGTGGCAAGCGGGCTCGGGCCCTCGCTGGCCGCCACGGGTGGCGCAGCCACCACGCTCAAACCGCTAACGCCGGGCGAGGCTCGCCGCTTCTGACGCCTTTGCATCCGTCCAAGGGGCGTCTGGCGCCGCCAGGAGGAGGAGACCTTGCGCAACGCGCCAGGCGCACTGTTGACAGGTGACCCGACCCTGACGAAGAAACTGAAACTCTGAATTTCTGAATTTACTGAAAGTGTAAAGTGATAGTGCATGCTAGGTGTTCGACAGAATGATTTTGGTATGTGGGGATTTTTCCTTGAACTGATTTTTGGTGGAGAGGCTTCTCATTGCAACTGGAGGTTGCCTGAATTTTGGTGGAATTTTTGGAGAAGAGGAGATATGAATTTCACCAAATTTGACAAATCTGGTTCAAACTTGCAGAAGCTGAAACTTGAAAATTTTGAAAAGAAGAAGAGTGGATCTTGATGGTTCTAGGTTGTGGGTGCTAGGGACTATCCAGAATAGTTGGTTTGAGAACAAAACTCAAAGGCATTTAGGTACTTGCTTTGCAAATCACTTGGGCTCAAAATAAAGGACATAATTGTTTTGGGAAAAGAATTTAATGAAATATAATCCAAAAATGAGTTGGACTTGTTGGGACAGAATATTTGAATTGTCCCAAAGGGGAAGGAGGGGTTTTGGGAAGACTTTCCACATGAGGCATGGTAAAACCATGGATGGATTTAAAATAAGAGAAGACCCAAAACTCCTAGGGTTTTCATTATTAAAAGAAAAATAAACTACAAGGAATAAATTGAGAGGGAGAAGATCAGAGGAAAGGTTTTTAATAACCAAACACCAAAGTTGAAGGAGATGCCAAAGTAAAAAAATCTTCTGTCAAAGGAAAAAAAATTGAGAGAAAGAGATTTGTGGAAGGGTTTAAATGGCCTCCTTCAAAACCAACAAGGTTTTTGCTGAAAACCAAAACAAAATTTTTGGAGTGTCACAACACCTACCCCCTTAGGAAAAATCTCGTCCCCAAGATTCCATTGATCCTTAAATAAATGTGGGTGCTCTGTCCGAAGAAAATCCTCTCTTTCCCAAGTGGCTTCACTCTCGGTGTGGTTGCTCCACTGAACTTTGAAGAACTTGATGGTTTTCTGTCGGGTTCTCCTTTCAGACTCTTCCAAGATTTTTATTGGATGTTCTCGATATGTGAGGTCTGGCTGCACGTCAATGTTTTCATGGGGTACTTGTTTCTCTGGGTTGCTCACGCACTTCCTCAATTGCGAGACGTGGAATACGTCGTGGACGTCGGATAAATCTTCGGGTAAGTCTAGCTGGTAGGCTACCGTGCCTTTCCGTGCCACTATGCAGAATGGTCCGATGAATCTTGGTGCTAGCTTCCCTTTAATCTTGAATCGATGTAGGCCTCTCATAGGGGATACTCGTAGGTACACAAATTCACCGGGTTCAAAGCTGATCCCCCGATGTTTTTGATCGTACCAACTCTTCTGTCGACTTTGGGCTGTCTTGAGTCGGTCCTAAATCACCTTGACTTTATCTTCAGCCTCTTCGAGCATGTCTGGGCCGAAGATATGGTTGTCTCCGGTTTCCGACCAATTTAGCGGGTACGACATCTTCGCCGTCTGAGCCTCAAATGGTGCCATTTGCAGGCTGGCCTGATAACTGTTGTTATATGCGAATCCTGCGTATGGTAAGCTCTCTTCCCAACTGGTCCCATAGGTGAGGACACATGCTCTCAGCCTATCTTCTAGAATCTGGTTTACTCGCTCAGTTTGCCCATCCATGCAGGGGTGGTATGCGATCTTGAATGCGGAAGAGTTCCCAGAGCTTGTTGTAAGTGATCCCAAAATCGGGAGACGAATTGAGTGCCTCTTTCCGAGATTATTTTCTTTGGGACTCCATGTAAGAAGACGATACGGGAAAAAATAGAGCCTAGCAAGCTTCTGAGTGGTGTGGGTTGTCTTCACGGGGATGAAGTGTGCTACTTTAGTCAATCTATCAGTGATGACCCAAATGGCGTTATTTCCGTGCCGTGACCGAGGTAGCCCAACAATAAAATCCATCCCAATCTCGTCCCATTTCCACTCGGGTATTTTATTTGGCTGTAAAAGTCCGGCCGGTTTCTGATGCTCGGCTTTGATGCGTTGACAAGAGTCACAACATGCGATGAACGTGGCTATGTCCCTTTTTAGACCGTGCCACCAATATTTTTCCTGAATATCCTTGTACATTTTTGTCCCTCCAGGATGTACGGGGCGGTGTGGCCTTCAGCTAAGATCTTCTATTTAAGATCCTTGATATTTGGTACGCAAAGTCTATCCACGTACCACAATATTCCCTGCTTATCGATAATGAATTCTGGTGCCTTGCCTAAACTCACTTTCCGTTTAATGCCTTCAATCTTTGGGGTGTCCATCTGAGCCTCTTTAATTGTATCCATTAGGGTAGGCTGTATTTCTAAATTTGATATGCTGCCTTGGTGACTACCAAAGAGGTTGAGTTTAGCAAACTCTGCTAGAATTCAGGCCTCGAGTTTGGCAGGCCGTCGTCGTTTGGGCTAGGGTTACGACTTAGGCGTCTTCCACTACATTTGCTTTTCTGGGTGGTAGTGGATTCCAACATCATAATCCTTCACTATTTCCAACCAGCGTCGTTGCCTCAAATTCAGTTCGGTTGTGTGAAAATATACTTGAGGCTCTTATGGTCCGTATATATCTCTAGCGATTTCCAAGTAAAAAGTGTCTCCATTCTTTGAGTGCATGAATAACTGCTGCTAATTCAGGTCATGAGTAGGATAATTTTCTTCATGCTTGCGAAGTTTTACGGAGACATATCGACTACCTTGCCTTCTTGCATCAACACGCATCCGAGGCCTTTCGAGATGCGTGCATAATATACCTCAAAATTCTTGTGTATGTCGGCACAATTAATACTTTGGTCTTGACGTTAATTTCCTCTTTAATTCTTGGAAACTTTTCTGCAAGCTTCCGTCCATTCAAACTTCCTATCTTTCTTGAGTAGTTGCGTCATTGGCTTTGCTATGGTGGAGAATCCTTCAATAAATCTTGGTAGTATCCGCCATTCCCAAGAAACTTGATACGTCCATTACTGGCTGGTGGCTTCCAGCCAAACGGCCTTGACCTTTTCCGGATCTCTGGCAATACCTTCTTGGGTCAGATCGTGGCCCGAAAACCTACTTGCTTTAGCCAAAATTCACACTTGCTGAATTTAGCGTACAATTGATGTTTCTGAGCTCCCTAGTACAATTCGGAGATGTTCAGTGTTCTTCCGGTGTCTTGGAGTATACCAGAATATCATCGATAAATACCACAACAAACTTGTCCATAAACTTCATGAATACTTTGTTCATGAGGTGAACGAAATATCTTGAGGCGTTTGTTAGTCCGAATGGCAATACGGTGAACTCATACAATCCGTGTCTGGAGGTGAAAGCTGTCTTGGGAATATCTTGGTTCGCACTTTCAATTGATGGTATCCCGACCTCAAGTCAATCTTTGAGAATACCTTGGCTTGGCGAGTTGATCAAATAAATCATTTATTCGTGGCATCGGATATTTGTTCTTGATTGTGACCATGTTTAGCGCTCGATAGTCTATGCACAATCTCAATGTTCCATCCTTCATTTGGCAAATAAAATTGGTGAACCCTGGGTGAGGAGTTGGCTCAGATATAACCCTTGTCCAAGAATTCTTTTATTTGCTTCTTCTGTTCTACCAATTCGGATGGTGCCATTCTGTATGGTTTCTTGTATATGTGGGCGGTTCCGGGTGCTAGCTCGATGCTGAACTCTATCTCTCGGTCTGGTGGCATGCCTGGCAGTTCTTCAGGAAATACGTCTGGAAATTCACACACTACTGGAACCTTGCTCAAATCAGAAATATCCACTTTGTTCAATCTTGGTTGCCGGGATATTTTTCTTTCCTTGGCTGAAACTTTTATGGTCTTCCTGTGGTGGTGGGTGAGAATCACTGTCCGGTTGAAGCAATCAATAAAACCTTTGTTGGTGGTTAACCAATCCATCCCTAGGATGACATCCAGCCCTTTATTTTCCAACACGATAAGATTTGCGTGAAACTTCAATCCTTCAAACTCGATAACTACACCCTGGCAATAACTCTGGGTAACTTGCTTAATTCGGGGACTTGACGATCATAGATTTTTCCAAGGGAAGCATCGAAAATTATTTTGCAAGGCAAAACTTTTCAAACGAATGAGTGAAAGCTCGAATCAAACAAAACCATGGCAGGTATTGTGTTGACGTGAAGCGTACGAGTACGATATCCGGGGCATTTTCTGCTTCCTCTTTGGTCACGTGGTTCGATGACCCTTCCGTGGTTGTTATTTGGGTTGAAATTGTTGCGCTTTGGCGCGAATTATTGCCTCTGTTGTTCGGCTTTGGGGTCGAGTTCCTTGGCTTGGGGCCTTTGCTTGGCATAGTGCCCTTCTTCTCCTAAGCGTAACAGGTAACGCTTGGGCGGTATGTGAACTCCTTGTCCCTTGCATGAAAATTCTTGATTGGCGTGAGGCGCTTGTCGTGGTTTGGGTGTCCAGTTTTTCGAACATCTGTCTTGCTGCGGTGGTTGCGGGCATGATTAGTCTGGTCCCTCTTCCGCTATGGAAATCTTCTAAGTTCGTCTCTCATTCTCCAAAGTAATGGCCTTATCCACCAGCGTCTTAAAATCTGGAAAGGTGTGCATGACCAGTTGGCATTTAAGCGCGGGTGTCAGACAGTCTAGGAATTTCTCCATCTTTTTGTTTTCCGACATACGCTCCTGGTTGGCGTAGCAAGACAGTAGAGTAAACTGACTGTTGTATTCTGACACCGTCATTGTCCTTTGCTTGAGGTCATCAAATTCTCTCTTTTTGATCTTCATAAGACTCTTAGGAATATGTGCCCCATGAAAACCTTCTTTAAATTCCCCCCATGTTATATTATTTTCGTTAGGGTGCATGTGTAGGAAATTTTCCCACCACGATGCAGCTGCTCCTGTGAGATAGTGCGGAGCATAAAGCACTTTCTCATGATCTGAACACTGGGCAATAATTAATTTTCTTTCCATGTCTCGAAGCCAGTCCTCGGCTTCAAGAGGTTTGTCAGTGTGAGAAAATGTTTGGGGACGTGTCTTCTGTAGCTTAGATAACTTTGATAGCTGCTGATACTGTCCACGGTGATTTCTCATATTGATGACTTGGTTCATCATTTCCTGATGTTGTTGCTGACTTTGCTCAAAAAGACGGCACATTTGGGAAAGTGTCGTTTCACTGTCCTGTTGACTTGACTGCCCCTGTGGGAAATTGTTGCTTGGGGGTGTGCCAAAATTTTCCTCTAGCGGAGTTGGCATGGAGCGCGTCCAAGGACGAGACATTGTTCACTCTGGGGATATATTTTGCAACACTCATAAGAAAAGAAATTGAGTCGTAAAAATCAATAAATTCATGAAGACGTAAAAAAAATCGCAAATGTTCCAAGATTTTTCAAGAGAATAAACGTTTGCGCACGGAGAAGGACTGCTCATTACATATCTTACACGCAAGCAGTAATTATACAATACATCACTCAGGATATGCGTACATAATCCTGACATGTTATTTAGGCTAGTGCACTTCTCCAGTTCCTACATGATGCGCAAACAAGCTACTTCTCATAGCCTATGTACATATAAACATATCGTACAAGTTGGTACATCGCATGGTGGCTAAGCGTACTCTGTCGGAGATTGTAAGGATTTCCCTTGGCCTGCCAAGGGTGGTATGATGAGGCTGGGGACTCAACCTCCTCTTGGTGATAGGCTCCAGGGCGTGAAGTGCTGCGCTGAGTCGGTGGAGCAGGTGCCCTATCTTGGAACAACTCGAACATGAGCGGGCACGAGGGTGGTGCAGAGCAGACCGGAGTAGGCGCAATGACATGGTTGAACTCCTCCGTGGTAGGCAGGCGACGAGTAGTGGCGAGGCGATGGGAGCAAAGATGCTGATGACGAGGCGAAGGTCAGTGGCGGTGCGGTGCGCAGGAGCTCCCTCCTGTTAGGCGGCACAGCCATGGACTGAGTCCATGCGAGCAGCTACAAAGTCGCCCACCAGGTTGTCGAAGGCTGCCTCCAAAGCCGGAGATACTCGATAAGCATCTCAAAAGCTTCATCTTGTTCTCCTCTGGGGCAAGAGAACGCGTAGTGGCAGGTGTATGGCACGTGACATGGCAGGTAGCGGTAACGACGAATCTTCATCGAAGGAAGGATGTCCCTGAGACGAGCTATTGCCTCACGGGCTGCCATCTGCAGTGCATGCTTTCCGTGGGCATGGCTCTTCCCAAGAACCGGAAGCGCCAACTCGCCCTCCCTTGAATTGCACCGCGGCTTGGTGCATGGTTAGACGGTCATTGACCTTGTCTTTGAGAGAGTGAGAAGACTAGGCGCACAGATGGCCCCATCGCGACTTGGGCGATGAAGGAGAGAAGCTTGCGAACCCATCGAGCATGTTGGCGAACATCTGTGACTCGCGATCGTTGCCGCCATCTACAAAAGTAGGCAAAAATCCTGAGTAGTCAAATCATAAATTTATCTTTGATATCGAGAAATTGACTACGTTTGTAAAAATTAATTAATAGCTCTATATATTAATAACCGATTAGCAATCGCACCTAGTGGCTTCCTACAGTCAGCCTGGCTCTGGTACCAAGCTTGTCACGACCGGTTTTTCAATAAAAACATTTATTGAGAAACCGACCTATAAATTCCAGTGTGAGGAAAATTCCCCATACTGGTAGATAAAATCTTGATACAATAGGCCAGTAGCATATGACATATTACAGGGTCGAGCTGAGGTTGCTCGACAAATTATTACAAGCACGCCAATAATTATACAAAGTGGCGGATATGATACAGTGGAGTGGGTGATATGACTCCAACATTGGCGGCTCATCGAGCGTCGAGGTGAGGCTCGGTGAATTTATTTGGGTAGCGGAAGCGAATATATCACAGTGACTAATCCAGGGGTCGCACGAGACTGACTGGGATTCCTCTAGGCGTCGGACTCGCTATCAAACTCTTCATCCATGAGATCGCCTTCGTCAGCATCTGGCCAAATCAACAAGCCAGGTGAGTACTTTGAAAGTACTCGCAAGACAGATCGAACAAAAGATATAACAAATGTATGCATGAATGCGACATGAATAATTTTAACAATGCGTAATCAAATCAGTATAGCAAGGTAAGTAAAAAGGGAATCGGCGGTATTCCGCTCGAAACCCAAAGAAGATAAACTCAAAACCGATCGGGTGTGCAGGCGACACCTCGAAGGGCGAAAACAATTAAGTAAAGCGTGCCACGATCGGTGTCTAGCGACACCTCATAAAGGGCTTATATTGAAATAAAATACATGCGTGCCGCAGTCGGACGTCGGAGCGACATCACAGAAAGGGCTTATAACGAAAGTAAATAATAACAATGCCGTAGTCGGACGTCTGAGCGACATCGCAGAAAGGGCTTATAACAAAAGTAAATAATAACAATGCCACAGTCGGACGTCTGAGCGACATCGCAGAAAGGGCTTATATCATAAATAAGTAAACAACAATGCCACAGTCGGACGTCTGAGCGACATCGCAGAAAGGGCTTGCAATTCATTATCCATAACTTACAAGAAATGGTGCTCACGAAATATATTCATCACAAGACAATAAGCGGGTTAGTCCATCCGCAGGAAAGAAACCTTAACATTCATGTGGTTCTCAGGAGTTACTGTCTCCGGGACTGACATTTGACAAGATAAGATGAACACAGTACTTGGACATTAATAGAATGATTTCAAGTATTTTTGACTCTGCAGAGTTCGTACTAAAATATCCACAGCCAACGGATTTCCGTAGTCACGAAGAACTAGTTCCGTTTATGGTATTTCGGAGGAAACACAGCTAACCAGTACACACCCATCATACCTCACGTTGCCAGGAATCACCCTAGACAGCGTTCAAGAAAAACTTTGAGACGGGAGATCACTATCTCGAATAGCATGGGATCAAATTTATATCTGCGTGCTCTAAGGGTGCCCCCTCTCGGTCCCAACCGGAAACACCCATGCCCCCGACCAGATGAAAGGCTTTAATCCAGGCCATGGAACCCTCATCCCGCCTCTCGATTTGGTGTGTACCGAAAGCGGTTTGCAACTTACTAAGTCGTATCCCTTGCGGAAAACATGTGGTAGTACGAAAGGGGAGACGGACGGGAATTTGGCTGATTTATGTTGACACTGGGCCAACGATCTGGCATAAGACTGGCATGCTACAACACTGCCATCTTACCCATTCTCATGCCAACTCATGGCCATGCAACAGGTTTCCAACAACTCATGGATTTCCCGAAACTTACTTGCCTCAACTCATACGAGATAAACTTTCATCGAGATGCTCATGAACATGCCATGATACTAAATTAATGCAAACATGCCCAAACACTCATCACATCAAAAGTTCAAACATGCTTTCCTGGTACGGAGTAGTCGGGGCCTAGCTTGGTGAAGTTCGCGGTCCTGTCACCTACTTCGGTATCTCCGTGCTCAGGGCGCCATTCCGCATCGGTGGGTGGTGGTGGTGGTCGCCGGCGAGTACCACGTTGACGGCGGCCCTTGCTCCGGCGGACGGCGATTCGGGAGAGGTTGGATCTTGCCGGAGAGTGCGGAGTGAATCGAGGTGGAGGCCGAGGCGGAACGGGGCGGCCGGAGTTGGGGGAGGAGACCTCCTCGAGGTCCTCCTAGTAGCCTGGCGGAGAGTATGTCACGCTCAAGATGCGACCCTATCCTAAAGGAACTCGAAGGTCCCCCCAAGGATAGAAGCGCATCTTAAAGACGCTTTTGCAAGGTGGGTATCATTACATCAACATTACATAATACATAGGGATACATACATAAGGCATACAATGCCACACGAATACAACATCACATCATATACAAGATCAACATCCGACTACGGATGAAACATAAACAGAAACTCAAACAATATCCACCCTGCTAGCCCAGGCTGCCGACCTGGAACCTATCCCCTGATCGAAGAAGAAGCAGAAGAAGAACTCAACACAAGCAAGCATCGCTCTCGCGTCATGATCGTCGCATAACCTGTACCTGCAACTGGTGTTGTAGTAAACTGTGAGCCACGAGGACTCAGCAATCCCATTACCATGGGTATCAAGACTAGCAAAGCTTAAATGGGAAAGGAAGGGATAAAGTGGTGAGGTTGCAGCAGCGACTAAGCAAGTATGGTGGCTAACATACGTAAATGAGGCGAGGAGAGAAACAAAGGAACGGTCGTCAACTAGTAATGATCAAGAAGTGATCCTGAACTCCTACTTCGTCGACATAACCCGAAACCGTGTTCTCCTCTCGATCAACCCCAAAAGAGACACTTACGGTTACACACGGTTGGTGTATTTTAATTAAGATCAACTTCGGGTTTTCTACAACCGGACATTAACAAATTCCCATCGCCACATAACCGCTGGCACGGCTTTGAAAGTTCAAACCCTGCAGGGTGTCCCAACAAGCCCATGATAAGCTCTCGCGATCAACGAAGGATATTCCTTCTCCCGGAAGACCCGATCAGTCTCGGAATCCGGCTACAAGACATTTCGACAGCAATAAAACAAGACCAGCAAAGCCGCCCGATGCGCCGACAATCCCGAAAGGAGCTGCACATATCTCGTTCTCAGGGCAACACCGGATGAGACTAGCTACGAGTAAAACCAACCCTCAAGTTGCCCCAAGGTGGCCCCGCAGGCAGCTCGGTTCGGGCCAGCACTTAGAGAAGCACTGGCCCGGGGGGGGCTAAAATAAAGATGACCCTTGGGTTGGCCGACCCAAGGGAAGGGTATAGGTGGTGGTGAGGCAAATGGTAAAACCAAGGTTGGGCCTTGCTGGAAAAGTCTTATTCAAAGCGAACTGTCAAGGGGGTCCCATAAACCACCCGACCGCGTTAGGGACGCAAAATCCGGGAACATAACACCGATATGACGGAAACTAGGGCGGCAAGAGTGAAACAAAACACCAGGCATAAGGCCGAGCCTTCCACCCTTTACCAAGTATATAGATGCATTAATTAAATAAGATATATTGTGATATCCCAACAAGTAAACATGTTCCAACAAGGAACAACCTCTCCAAGTTCCAACAAGGAACAACCTTCATCTTCACCTGCAACTAACAACGCTATAAGAGGGGCTGAGCAAAGCGGTAACATAGCCAAACGAAGGTTTGCTAGGAAGGGTAACAAAGGTTAGAGGCTGACATGGCAATTGGGATGGCTTGACAAACAGGTAATAGGTAGCGCAGCATAGCGATAGAACGAAGCAACTAGCATAGCAATGATAGTAATGAGATCCAAGGTGACGGTCATCTTGCCGAAATCCATAAGGAAGAAGAACGAGTCCATGAAGAAGATGAACGGAAGTAGTCGAACGAATCCTCACAATCGCAACATTACCGGAACCGAGAAGCAAAACCGGAAAGAAACAAACAACATGGTAAATGCACAAGCATATACATGGCATGATGCACAATCAAGTATGATGCATGTCCGGTTTAATGAGGCATGGCATGGCAATATGCAACAAACAATACTACAAATTAAGTGGAGCTCAATATGCAACGGGTTGCATATTGACAAAACACCACATTGACATATTTAGTTTGATCTCGTTTAGGTACACAACAATATTAAATGTTGTTAAACATGGCAAGGGGAGAAGCAAAAGAAAACTACCTATCTAGGCAAGTTTAAATGAGGCCGGAAATAACAAACAACAATTCCGGAAAATCCTCATGTCCATATTTCGAATTTGGTACTGTTCTGCCCTAAAACATATTTTAGAATTGTTAAACAGGAAAATAAACTGCACCATGTTAAACTAGGCATTTTTCCACCCCATTTACATATAGAGAACATTTAATTCCGAGTTATGGTTATTTAGTTATGAAATAAATCATTTTAGCATGGCATATTAGCAAATTAATGCAAACATCAATTTAAATATTTTAAACATGGATGGGAATGACATATTATTAATCTACACAATTTTCTGAGCATTTTACATATATAAATTATTTTATTAAGATGCACGGTTTATTAGTTATTAATTGCATGAAGTCTAGGGGGTTTTCTGCAAATCTGCTAGTACTGGATAATAGAGAAAACTCAGCGCAGGAAAAAAAACAACACGGGCCGCATCTGCACCGGCTGGGCCAAACAGAGGGGGGGGGGGCTGCTCACCACGGCACTTGGGCAGGTCGGTGGAGAGGCTGAGGCGAGGCGCTGGGCCTGGAGGGAGTTGGGCCTGGCGCAGGCTGGAGAGGAGGCGGTCAACGCGGGCGAGCGAGCGGGCTGCTCCTTCTTCGTTACTGAAGAACCGCGACAGCAGCAGCAGGTTCAGGGCGACGGAGGGGAGGAACGGCTGCCGGCGACGAGCGGAACGCGGGGACGACCGGATCCAAAGCGGGGAGGCGCGACGGGAAGCAGGGGCGGTTGGATCCGGCGAGGTGGTGGAGGCGCTGGCTGGCTCGGCGCGCTGCATCTCGTGCACGAGGAGAAGCAGAGGAGGCTCGGCGTCCATGGCGGCGCTGCTGCGGCAGCACGGGCACGACTTGTAGAAGAACGGGCGACAATGAGGCTCTGGAGGAAGGAGGTGCAGCGGGGCCGAGGGCAGGGCGTCGGGGTGGCGGATCCGGACGCTGGAGGTCGCCGGGTCACGACGACGCAACATCACGGGAGCTGGAGGCCATCCATGGCGGCTGTGAAGACAACAGAGAGAGAGAGAGCAGCGTGAGAGAGAGAAGACAGAACCAGGAGGGGAAAAGGAGCAGGGCACGGCGGGGAACTCATCTCCGGCGAGGCTGGAGCGGCGCTGCTGGTGGTGCACGACAGCGGAGGGAGCGAGGTCGCTCGGCACGAGAGGGACTTAAGCGGGCGACGGCTCCTTGCTCGAACTCCGTGGCCAACTGCTCGAGGCGGAGGTGGTTGGCTGCTTGGGATCGAGCCCATCTCGATCTGGAGCTCAGGCGCCAAGGGAGGAGAGAAAAGGAGTGGAGCGATGGATTGGATCGAGCAGGTGGAGAGGGGGTTGGCTCGGGATGGATCCCGAGGAAGATGGTGGCGGCGGAGATGGGGACAAACCTCCTAGAAATTAGGGTTGGGATGATTTGGTAGGTGATGGTCTATATATATAGCAAGAGGATTTTTAGATACGGGTATTTGGTCCCTCCGATCAAAAACGGACGGTCGGGAAAAATAGGCTAGGGAGAGCCCAACAAAGAAAACGGTGATGTTTTGTAGACGTTTGGGGATGATCCGGACACAACGGTAACGACTGCCCGGGTCGGGTTCGGGGGAGTTTCAGACACGCGCGCGACGGGTCTTGAGCAAAGAGTAGAGAGGGTCAAACGGACAGACAAGAGGGAATCGAAAACCCCGATTGGTCTCGAAACGGTCAACGAAAGCAAGCGGGCAAGGGGGTTTTGTTGGTCTCAGAGGAAGAGAGAAAAGAGGGGTCCAATTGGTCTGAGAGAAGGTCAACAGGGACAAGCGGTCTGACAACAGGTCGACGAAGACAAAGAGAGAAGCAGTAACTATGAAAGGTTACGAGGTTTTAAGAAAATATGCAAATGCAATGTACATGATGCGATGAGATGAAATGCATGGCATGAACAAAATGCAAAAGATGCAATGATGAATGCAACGAACAAAACAAAAAGCAAAACAACAAAAAAACAAAAACCCAACCACGGAGGAAATAAAAATCACATAGCCGGAAATGGCAAGAGTCGGAGTTATGAATATGGAAAGTTGTATCCGGGGTGTTACAGAGTAGGTGAGGTGTAGGGATGCTGCGTGCTCGAGGGCGAGCTCGGGGCCCCTTTTTATAGGCGATCAGGTGGGTTGGACGTGAACGGAGTTCTCTGGCGATGGTTACGGCGGCGCAGGGTTTGGTCGGGGTGGTTTAGCAGTTGAGCATCAACGTGGAGGTCTACTGGCCCCATTTAGACGCTAAACAAGTTTGGACGAGGAGCTTTGGGGAGTTCGACGAGCGGGCGGCGCGGTCCGTCGGCGGCGAGGGCGCGCCTGTGCTTGCCGCCACGGCGACGGTGCAACGGGTGCGCCGCGTGCAAGAGCCACGCGAGGGCCAGGAACAATGGGCGGCGACGGTGGCGTGGCGGCGGGCTCGGGCCCTCGGCCGCCACGGTGGCGCAACCACCACGAAACCGCCAACGCCGGGCGAGGCTCGCCGCCACCGACGCCTGCATCCGTCCAAGGGCGTCGGCGCTCTGCCAGGAGGAGAGGTGCAGCAGCGCGAGCGCCTTGTTGACAGTGACCCGACCACGAAGAAAGCTGAAACTCTGAATTTCTGAATTTACTGAAAGTGTAAAGTGATAGTGCATGCTAGGTGTTCGACAGAATGATTTTGGTATGTAGGGATTTTTCCTTGAGCTGATTTTTGGTGGAGAGGCTTCTCATTGCAACTGGAGGTTGCCTGAATTTTGGTGGAATTTTTGGAGAAGAGGAGATATGAATTTCACCAAATTTGACAAATCTGGTTCGAACTTGCAGAAGCTAAAACTTGAAAATTTTGAAAAGAAGAAGAGTGGATCTTGATGGTTCTAGGTTGTGGGTGCTAGGGACTATCCAGAATAGTTGGTTTGAGAACAAAACTCAAAGGCATTTAGGTACTTGCTTTGCAAATCACCTAGGCTCAAAATAAAGGACATAATTGTTTTGGGAAAAGAATTTAATGAAATATAATCCAAAAATGAGTCGGACTTGTTGGGACAAAATATTTGAATTGTCCCAAAGGGGAAGGAGGGGTTTTGGGAAGACTTTCCACATGAGGCATGGTAAAACCATGGATGGATTCAAAATAAGAGAAGACCCAAAACTCCTAGGGTTTTCTTTATTAAAAGAAAAATAAACTACAAGGAATAAATTGAGAGGGAGAAGATCAGAGGAAAGGTTTTTAATAACCAAACACCAAAGTTGAAGGAGATGCCAAAGTAAAAAATCTTCTGTTAAAGGAAAAAAAATTTGAGAGAAAGAGATTTGTGGAGGGGCTTTAAATGGCCTCCTTCAAAACCAACAAGGTTTTTGCTGAAAACCAAAACAAATTTTTTGGAGTGTCACACTAGGTTGTGCTAGTTTTTCAGAATTTTTGGAGTTCCAGAAGTATTCGAACAAATCAGATTGCTACAGACTGTTCTGTTTTGACAGATTCTGTTTTCTTTGTGTTGTGTGCTTATTTTGATGGCTCTATGGTTTTCTTTGATGAGTTTTTGCCATCGAAAAGTTGGAATACAATAGATATAATACAAAAATAAAATAATAATTGGTTTGATACAACACTTATAGTAGTGGTATATTTTTCTTACACTAATAGATCTCACGAAGGATTTGTTGAGTTTTGTGTGATTGAAGTTTTCAAGTTTTGGGTTATCTTACGATGGATGAAGGAAGGATGTAAGATCCTAAGCTTGGGTATGACCCAGCATCCCAAGCTATTATCCAAGAATGAGAAACCAACTAAGCTTGGGGATGCCCCCGAGTGGCATCCCCGCTTTCTTCCAACAACTATCGGTATTCTACTTGAAACTAAATTTTTATTCATCACATGATATGTGTTTTGCTTGGAGCGTCTTGTATGATATGTAAGTCATCAATCCTTGCTGGACACGCCTATTTGAGAGTGCTAAAATTATATCATGACTTGTTAGAATTGCTCTCTATGCTTCACTTAAATCTTTTATGAGCTAGGACTTGCTCTAGTGCTTCACTTATATCTTTTTGAGCATGGTGTGCTTTGTTATTTTTGAAGAAATGCTCTCTTGCTTCACTTAGATTTATTTCAGAGTTAGTAAAATTTTGAAGAAATTCTCTCTCGCTTTTCTTAAATTATTTTGAGACAAAGAAAATTTGTTATGCTCATGATCTTCACTAATATTTGTTTGAGCTTATGAAAAGCATGACTTGAAAATTAGTCCCAAAGTGATAGATATCCAAGAAGGTTAAAGTAAAAAAAATGTCATGAAGATCATTGGACAAAATAAACTTGATTCTTAGTAATAGTTTTGAGATATAATGATGTGACATGTGAGTTATGTTGATGAGTAATTGTGCTCTAGTAGGAATATTGGTGTTAAGGTTTGTGATTCCCTATTGATGTAGGGTGGAACCCTAATCGGAGATCTTTCATGTTTGGAGTGGATCCTACGGGGAAACACGAAGAACGAGCGGAAGAGGACGAGGGAAATCACGGGGGAAAACACAATAGAATCACTCAAACCAACAAGATTCGATTACACAGGCGCTAGATCGATGAACATAAGGAGAGATACACGATCCACGATCAACAAAGGACGATACAAGAGGTAACCGGGTTCTTCTCCGTGAGGAGGTATTGATTGTCTTCCCTTGAAGGGGTCTTGAATCCTCTTGGGGGATCTTCTCCGAAGTGGTCGCGAGCTCCGAGGAGAAGTAACCAAGTGGATGAGCAAGGCTCTCACAAAAAATATGAGCTAATCCATTGCTAACCCTAACTAGGAGGAGGGGGTGATCTATTTATAGTCTAAGCCACGAAGGGGTAAGTGGGAAAGGGATACATGGGCTTCAGCCCGAGTCTTTGCACGCAGGCAGGCCAGAAGTTCTGGGCAGGGCCGGAAGTTCCGGGCTCCGGAAGTTTCGGGCAGGTTCCGGCTGGGTTCCGGGCTATCAAGAGAGTTGGCGCGCTCGGGGCTGGCCAGGACTCCGGGGGCCGGAGGTTCCGGGCAGGCCGGAAGGTCCGGGGGCCGAAAGTTCCGGGCAGAGGCCGGAAGTTCCGGGCTTTCTAGAAGCTTGTTCCTGCTTCTTCTTCCTTCTCCTCTTCCATGCTTGGCCTTGGTCCTTGGATCCTCCATGGTCGTCTCGGTTGTACCTGAGTGTATGCAAGGTCCATGCATGAGGTAGTAGCCATGTCTCACATGTGGAAAGTGACGGTTCGAAGAGGAGTGAGTTCACCTTGTGCCCGATGGTGTATGGTCGAGGTCTCGTCATATGTCCTCTTGGGGCTTGGAGAGTAGTCGGAGTGTACCTGGGGATGAACGTGGGATGCTCCGCATCATATCCCCTCCCTTGGGAAAGATCCGACCTCGGATCGTGATCCTCATCACCATGGAAACGGTTGTCGTAGACGAACTTGTAGTTGGACGAAGTTGAAGACATGGCGCAATCCAAGTAGTCCAAGGTGTCGCCGGAGAGATAGACATGCAAAAAGAGCAAACACAAGCAACACTCGGGAATACAATGGTTAGAGCACACAAAGTGTCCATCAAGTAAGAATGAGTCCGTGCGGCAAGATTGGTCGTGACAAAGCGCATGAAGCTTATCAAGATGATATAGAATGATATGCAAAGCATTCATGGGATAATTAGCATGGTGCACAAAGCGGCAAATTCTACCATTGTGTAAAATGATGTCATAGAGGGATTGTTTATCAATAGCATGAATATGGCAATGGATGCTCAATATGATTATGTTATCATGCAATTGATGGTAAGCAATGTGCTCATTATGTATGAATATGCCATCAAGAAAGATCACAACAAATTTGATAAGGAAATGCACAAGCTCATATATCATGGATGACATGGGAATAGGTGTAACAATACAATCATAATGTGTGTCAATCCATGCATAGGGTGCAAATTTGTCATGGGTGGTGTTGTACCATAGCTCGATGTCGTGGCACTCCTCAACTTGAAGGTCCGTAGGGTCCATCTCCAATGTCGGTCCTCCATCCAATATATGTATCACGTAGACAATAAGAAGGAAACAACAATGAAAGAGTGACCCATCCAATATGTGTATTTGAGGATGGCTCAAAGGGAAGGAGGTCACCTTTAGGAGATTCTCGCAAATGTTGGTGTTGCACATCATGTACACCTTCACATAACCAAAATGTCGGGGAAGCTGATCCACGAACACCTATGGGACAGGCGGACCGAGCCCCTTTCGGTTCGGCGGGGGGCGGAGATCGCACGAAGAGCGGATCGAGGCGAAGCACACGAGCAGTTTACCCAGCTTCGGAGCTCTCCGGAGAGATAACACTCCTACTGCTGCATGTCTGAGTGTATTGAGTTCTTGCTCGGGAGCGCTGGGTGCTACAGTACACACTAGCTGCTAACGAGACCGAGCGTGAGTGTTTTCTGCCTTCGAACCCCTCTCTACGTTGCGCATGGGCCTCCTTTTATATGCTAAAGGGTCTCCGACAGGTGGCAGCGAGGCGAGGTAAAATGGAAAAGGAATTGCGGTTGGTACAACTACTTGCACAAAGTATCATACCTAACCCTCGACGGCAGGGGACAAAGGTATTAAATGCCCGCTCACGCCGCCCAAACAGTGCAAAAAGGACCGTCGTGGACGCCACCGCTGCCACGATGGCAATCTTTTCAGCGTCGCTTGCCACCGCACAAGATCGCTGGCCGCAGACAGTTTGCCACGCGCTGGAAAGGTCCCAGGGCGACACGTTGGTGGATGTGCTGGAGTGCGGGTACAGAGTGGTAGTGTGCCGCGGCAAGCGCCTTGCTGCGGTCGTTGTCTTGTCGCGTTCGGAAGCTTGTCGCTCACAGGGCCTCGCCGGGACGCGTGGCGCATCGCGGCAAGTTCCTTGAGATGCCTTGGTTGGCCTTCCCGGCAAGCTCCTCTTGCCGGGGCCTTGTCTCCTAGATGCCTTGGTTAGCCTTCCCGGCAAGCTCCTCTTGCCGGGGCCTTGTCTCCTTGGCTTGAATACTTTATTCTTGAATGGCTCCAAAGGAACCACGGAGGACCTTGGCGGTCACCCGCAAGCCTTGCCGCTGGTGCTGCAACTGCCCGTGCACAAGTTCGGGATACTAGGGTACCCTACTCTAGTACACCGACAGAGCCCCGACTGGGCCACACACGGTGCCGAAGCTGTTGGGCCAGGCCCAAAACAGGCACGGGCACGCGCGCCTGGGTTACGCCAGATCTCACTCCGATTCACCGCGCTTCACAACGGCACGCGCCGAATGCGCGTCGTGGGAGAGATCGTGGTGGTTTCTTTATTCGAAAGACGGAACGCCTGCCTCCCTCTTTATAAGCAGGGGAAACAGGGGCAGTTCGTCCATCTCGCCGGTCGCTATTCCAATCTCAAAAACCTCCGCTGCTCCCCCCTTCTTCCCAAAGCTGAAAAGAGAGCAACACTCCGCCCCCCATCGCCACCGGCACCACCAACGCCGTCGATCTCCCTCACCACCTCCGCCATGGCTCCGAAAGCCGGGAAGGTTGTGAAGTCGGCCGAGGCGCAGCGGCTCGCGGCGCTGCGAAAGGAGCGGGCAACCTTCCCCCCTCAGCTCGCCGCGAAGGATCTAAGGGAGTATTACTACCTCTTCTGGTCGACGGAGACGCGAGCGCCACCGCGCACGAAGGTACTCCCAGCTGCCGCTGAACCGGCTCGAATGGATATCCCTTCTTCGCAAGTTGTTCTTCTACTGCGGGCTCTGCCCGCCTTTCTCTGAATTTTTCTGTGACATTATGAACACCTACGGGTTCTGCCTCCTTGACTTCACCCCCAACGTCGTTCTGACCATGGCAGTTTTCGCACATCTCTGCGAAAACTTTGTCGGAGTCTATCCAAATGTAGCTCTTTTTCGCCACTTTTTCATGCCCCGAGTTGAGAGAGGGGAGCCTTTATCCGGCGGAATCGCCTGGATCTCGAGAACCGGCAAGAAGGAAGCTTATCTTGAGGGAGAGCTCCGCAGCAAGTGGGATGAGTGGAGAGCAGACTGGTGCTGGATTGTCGAGGAGAACCCGCAGCCATTTACCGCCCAAACGCTAAGCCCGAGAGTCGGCAGCAACGATTGGAGCCACGCTGCCCCGGAAGACGATAGGCTGAAGATTGCCGTCACCCGGATCCTACGCCTCAGGCTTGCCGGGCTCACCGTAGGCGCCGTTGGTGCAGACTTTCTTCACCGCCGCTTCTTGCAGAGAGGAGGAGACCCGCCGGGAGTTCCGTAACGCGGCGGATATCATGAGGCTGCGCCGGGCCTCAACTTCAACTTCACTGTCTCCGAACTCGACGCGATGCTCTTGGAACTGTTCAAGCACGATCCTGAACATCCCGGCGTTCAGGTTGCCGAGGGGTGTCGCTCACAGTGCAACAACTCTCGCCGACCGCATCCGCGTAATGATGCCGCTGTGCGATTCGCATGGAATTGTCCCAACTTGGCAAGAGCCTGCAGACGACGTCGTGCGGAAGTTCTTTGATGGCTTGGTAGAAACGCCGGTCCTCTCCGACGAACAGAAGAGCCTTACTCGCGACACCACCGATGCGGAGATGCAGCGCATCACCACTAGGTTGGAAGAGGCGGCGGCAGCCGCTGCCGCGGGCGAGTTTGGATTCACCGTGGAGGAGGCAGAGGCAGCAGAGGCGGCAAGCCTTGCCGAGCGAGAGGAGCTTGCCGGCAAGGAAGAGCTTGTCGAGCCTGAAGCTGAGTCGAGCGAGCCCGCCGAGGGCGCGAGCGACTCGTTGAAGATCGACTCCTCCTCTTTCTCACCTTCAGACAGCTTGCCGCAAGCGGAGCCCCCAGCTCCACCAAGAAGGCGTCTCCGCAAGGCCGGAGACGTTGCGGGGCGGCAGACAGGTCAACAGCCGCCGCGCCGCGCGACGCGCTCCACCGTGGCAAGCACTGTTGCTGCGGGAGCACCTCACTCCGCTGCGGCAACTAGAGCGGGGCCCTCCCGGACCACCGCTTCTGCTCCCGCCAAGCGACCAAGGGAACCTACTCCTCCGCCTTGTCGCGCAGAAGGTGGGCCGGACTTCGACCTCTCCGCACTCAGCTCCAACGAGGAAGAGGAAGAGTAAGATTCTTTGCTGTACTTGTAGTTCTTCAATTCTTGCTGTTTTGTCTTGTATCTGATTTGCTTTACTCCAACCCATTCCTTTTCGTGACTCGCCCAGAGCGGCGAAGAGAGCCAAGGTCCCGTGATTGTCATCGAGGACGAACCCACCGCGACAGCAGGGGGTGTGTCCGAGACCATCTTGCCGGACCCGGAAACTATTCTCAACAGAGTTTCTAGCGCAGCCCCCAACGTAAGTATATGGTTTACTTCGCTGTTAGGCGCGCATGGTTGCTCTTTATTTGCCGACATCGACTATTGGTTTATGAGGGAGCAGAGCAGTCTCACCAGAGTGCCCGAAGCCGCCCCGACATGCCATCTGCTTCGACTACACCGCCAAGGAGGATTCCCGCAAGGAGAATTCTCCGCAAGGAGAAGTCTCCGCAAGGGACAGTTCTCCGGCAAGGGACAGCACCAATGACTTCGTGGCGGAGACCACGATCAGAGATCATAGTACAGGTAATCCTCTTGCTTGAAAACTTCCCTTGGGTTCTTTTTTCTTCTGATTTCCTTTTGGATATTTGCTTGACTTTTCTTCATTTTCCGGTCGCCGATCCATCCGCCACAGAGCCGATTGAGACCGAGGTCGCCGGGCGAGGAGGACGCTGCAAGGCAATATCGACGACGCCATTGCCATCAAGAAGAAGCCGGCGCTGATGATCCCGCCGGCGGAGAGGTCGCCAAAGCTGCCGCCGCAGAAGCCGGGCGAGGGTCCGCGATCGCACTAACGGCCCCGAGGCCGCAGGAGCGCCAGCGCTTCGCCGACCGCCGATCCCTCCGCCGCTGCCGCAGCGTCCAGTTCAAGAGCCCCAGCCCGCACATATTTGAAGGCGGCGATGGCGTCTTCATCAAGCTCCCCTCGGGCGCCGAGCTCTGGGCGCCGATCAAGGAGAGACCTTTGATGAAGAGTTGCTCGCCTCCAGCTGGCTGACGCTGGTCGACGCGCCGGACAGCAGCAGCGGCGAGCCTGAGGAGGAGCAACTGCTGTGGAAGCTGTTGTCGCTCTACCGCGCCCGACAAGCCAAGCTGGTATCCCGAGAAGCGCTTGTCGCGAAGGCGGGAGTAGACATCAAGAAGCGCGCGGAGGAGCTCCGGGGCCTCAACCAAGAAGCTCTCCGGTCCTTGGCAGAGGAGCGGGAGCAACTCGCCGAGGAGCGTAAAGCCTTCCTCCTCGAGAAGGCTGAAGTTGAAGAGCAACAGCGGCTTGCTGCCGAGAAGCTGTCTGCGCAGGAAGGCGAATTGGTGCAGCGGAAGGTTAACCTTGACAGCCACGAGGAGGATCTTGCCGCGCGCGAGCAAACATTCGGCGGGGCTCTCAAGGAAGCAGAGGAAGCTGTCGCAGCTGCCGAGGCCGCCAAGAAGGAGTTGGAGACGAAGGTGACGCAGCTGGAGGCCAATCTCAAGGTGAGCGGCGAGGAGCTTGCTGCGCTCAAGCGTGAGCGCGAGAAGAACGCCTACACCCTTGGCGAGCTGCAGGGTCGTCTCGTCGAGAGGATCAAGGAGCTTAGCGCCGCCAAGGACTCCAACGCAGATCTTGAGTTGAAGCCGACTACTTTGACTAACATGCCGGACGGCGCCAGGAGCAGGAGGTGGCCTTGAAGGAGAAGATCAAGGCCGACGAGGCGCTGTTGGCGAAGTCTGCTGCCGCCTGTAACACTTTTAGGGAGAATGTGGAGCACTGGACCGAGGGTCTCGTGGATGTTGCCGCAGCCATCGGCTGTGGAGCTGGCGCAGCTCGGGATGGAGGATCTCGGTATTCCTCCGATGAGCACCTCCAACCCAGCGCCAAGCTCAGCTTGTTCTTCAAAGGCGTGGCGACGGCCCTCCAAATGACTCGGGAGAAGATCCCAAAGCAGCTAGCCGACGAGTCGCGCATGATCTGTCGGGAGCTCTTCAAAAGGTGCCGTGAAGGTGGCCTTCCGCAACCCAGGCCTCAACCTCACCAACGCCCTCGTGACCTTGCCGCGGATGCTGATCTCGAAGCGCCAAGACCCTTGTCGCACCCATTGTGGAAAAGGTGAGCGGGATCAAGAGGGTTGAGGGCGATCGCGAGATTAGGCCGCCTGCTTTTCTCTTTTTCTTGTCGCCGGTCATGTTATGAGAACAATCTGTTAGAGCTGCGACAAACTATCTTGTAATATGACTCTATTTCGGTAGCGATTGCTATGTTATTCCTTTACTTGATTCCTTCCTTTGTATGCTTTTGCCCCACGCTTTTAGGGAACTTTTCGCACAGCCACCTTAGCCATGAAAGCTGAGTGCGGACGTCAAGAGCTTCGTTGGCGGTGCCGCTACCGCAAGAAACCTTGTCGCAACTAGTCGCAGCTCACTTAAGTTGTTGAGTGGACTCAAACAAAGTAAGGCGCAACTAGCTACGAGTTGGTTCCTCCACACAGGGTTTCCATACAAAGCATGGTCGTTCGAGGAAGATAACTTAAAATTTTTAAAACTGATTGCTCAAACTTTAGCAACTTAGCTTTTCTGTCGTTTGCTTCCCGGTAAGGCGAAACTTCCTCGAACGACGCTTGGTCCACACCATTATCTTCTCCTTTCCCCCCGGCAAACTTGTGGGCGAGGGAACCTTCCTTTCTTTGAGAAAGAGAAAGAAGAGAAAATAAAGATATGGAGCTTTACGGCTCGTTATTGCTTACCGGGGGTAGGCGCTACACAAAGTGTCAGATAACACATGCAAAAATAAAGTAGAAAGCATGAAATTAACAGGATGTGCGGAGCACATGAGCTTTATTTATGCACGGGTCTGCCTCGCTTCGCATAAAGGATTACATGCAACATCGGCAAGACTTGTACAAAAGGTGGTTGCCGGAACAGGTTCTGGCAACCGCGCCCTACGGGTAAAACTTACGAAGATGCTCAATGCTCCAGGAGTTGCTCACCGGAATGCCATCTTCGGTCTCAAGGCGGACAGCGCCAGGCCTAGTGACTCGTTTTACCCAAGAAGGGCCTTCCCACTTCAAGGCCAACTTGTTGGAATTCTTGGCGGACTGAACGCTACCAAGAACAAGGTCGCCTTCCTCGAGACTTCTGGCATTAACTTTGCGGCTATGGTAGCGGCGCAAAGCTTGCTGGTATCGAGCAGCTCGTACAGCGGCCTGAAGACGGTCCTCCTCAAGGAGCAGCGTGTCATCTTGTCGCAACTGCTCTTGCTCAAGCTCATCATAAGCGAGCACTCGAGGTGACCCATATACGAGTTCTGTGGGGAGAACTGCCTCTGCTCCATAGACTAGAGCGAAAGGTGTCTGGCCAGTGGCTCGATTTGGCATCGTCCTGATCAACCAAAGAACCACCGGCAGCTCCTCAATCCAGTTCTTTCTGCACTTGTGCAGCCTGTCGAAAGTCCTGGTCTTGAGCCCGCGCAGCACTTCAGCATTCGCCCTCTCCGCTTGACCGTTACTTCTCGGATGAGCAACAGAAGCGAAGCAGACCTTGGCGCCAAGATCTTGGCCATACTGCATGAAGGTGCGGCTCGTGACTGCGTGCCGTTGTCGGTGATGATCCTGTTAGGGATCCCAAACGGCAAACAATCGACCAAGAACTTGATTGCCGACCGTGTCTTGTCACCTTCCTCATCGCTTCCACTTCGCCACTTTGTGAACTTGTCGATTGCAACGCATAAGTACTCAAAGCCCCGACAGCTCGGGAAAGGGGCCGAGATGTCGAGCCCCGGCATCAAAAATGGCCAGGATAAAGGGATCGTCTGGAGAGCTTGAGCTGGCTGGTGTATCTGCTTGGAATGGAACCGCACGCTTCACACTTGGTTACTTGTGCAGTTGCATCCGGAGGGCTGTCGGCCAAAAGAAACCTTGCCGGAACGCTTTGCGGCAAGTGTTTTTCGCCAATGTGGTGACCACATATGCCTCCATGTATCTCTTCCAATAGCTTTTGTTCGCCTTCCGGTGAATACACTTCAATTTCACCCCGTTGAGTCTTCTTCATGCATGTGTGTTGTCGACAAACTGGTACATACTTGACTGCCGGGCTACTCTTTCCACTTCTTCTTGCTCTTCGGGAAGTTCTCCTGTCTGAAGGAAACAGACAATCTGTTGTGCCCATGCTGGAGCTTGCGGCTCGACAACAAGGACTAAAGGCACATCCGCTGCTGCGGGAACACCCGCTTCTACGGCGAGAACCTGCGGCTCAGCCGGAGCTTGACGTTCCCCGGCAAGCTTGCCGGAGCAAAACTTGTCGGGAGCGTCTGCTTCAATGGAACAAACCCTAGGGCTTGCCGGAGCAGACTGCTCCTCAGCACCCTTGGTGTTGATCTTGAGGACCTTCTTGGCGGCGGCTTCGGGGAGCTCTGCCGGAAAATAGTCACCAGAAATCAACTTCCTCTTCTTGTTCTGTCTAGTTGATGGCGTTACAGACGGTTGAGTCAGTTTGAGCACAAAGATCCCTGGTTCCACAGGTAACTAAAGTGCGGCGCACTTCGACAGGCCATCGGAAATGCCGTTATGAGCTCTTGGAACATGTTCCATCTGTAGGCCGTCAAAGTGCTCTTCTAGCTTTCTCACTTCATCAACGTAAGCTTCCATCAACGGACTCTGATAATTCTTGTTCACTTGGCGGACGACAAGCTGTGAGTCACCCCTGACAATGAGCTTCTTGATCCCAAGGTCTGCGGCGATCTCGAGACCGCAAGCAAACCTTCATACTCTGCGGTATTGTTCGCTGCTTGCTCCTTGGGAAAGTGCATCTGACTACGTGCTTGAGGTGCTCTCCGGTGGGTGCAACAAGTAGCACGCCAAGACCGGCGCCTTTGCAGCGAGAAGGCACCATCAAAGTACAGCAGCCACTCTTTGCTTGCTTCCTTGACGGGATGCTTGTTTCGGAATTTCTTCATCTTGTGTTGGCGCCCATTCTGCTATGAACTCTGCCAATGCTCGCTTTGGATAGTTGAAGTGCTCTCAAACTTGAGGCCAAAGCTTGATAGTTCCAAAGTGCCCACTCGACAATCCTGCCTGTTGCTTCTGGATTTTGCAGTATCCTCTTCAGCGGAAAACGAGTGACGAATGTGATCTCATGTGCTTGGAAGTAATGGCGCAGCTTTCTCGAGGCCATGAGAAGGCCAAAAAGCAATTTCTGCACACCAGAGTACCTTGACCTAGCCCCCTGCAGAAGGGAACTGACAAAGTAAACTAGGCGCTGCACCATTCTTTTCTGCATCTTCTCACGCGCCTGTGCAGATCCATCTTTGTCGGGACCAGAGCTTGCCGGTGAAGTCCCTTGCTTGTCGCTGGATGCATCTGTCGTGGTTGCTGGCTCATCATCCGCCTCCCTCTCCGCTACTAACGCAGCACTAACCACTTGATTGGTTGCCGCTATATATAGTAACAACTTCTCTTGTGGCTTAGGTGCGACAAGTGTTGGAGTGGAGGACAGGTATCTCTTTAAGTCCTGCAGTGCAGCCTCCGCTCGAGTCCATTTCATTGGACCTGCCTTTTCAATATTTTGAAAAATGGCGTATGCGCGCCAGCAGAACCTAGAGATAAACCTCTGAGAGCAGCTACGCAACCGCAAGTCTTCGTACATCCTTGACGCGCTTTGGTGCTTCAATCTGCTCAATGGCCTTGATCTTGTCGGGATTGGCTTCAATTCCCCTCCGAGACCACGAAGAACCCGAGAAGCTTGCGGAGGGGACTCCAAACACACACTTCTCGGGTTGAGCTTGAGGTTGATCTTGCGCAGATTTGCAAAGGTTTCGTCTAAATCTTGAATCAGAATCGCCTTGTCCTTGCTCTTGACCACTATGTCATCCATGTAGGCTTCCACATTTCTGTATATTTGCGGCTCAAAAGCGTCATGGACTACCCTTGCAAATGTTGAACCAGCATTCTTTAAACAGAAAGACATCCGTACGAAACAGTAGGTGCCACATGGGGTGATGAATGCGGTCTTCTCCTCATCCTCTTCTGCCATGAAGATCTGATGGTATCCTGAGTATGCATCAAGAAATGAAAGCAAGTCACATCCGGCCGTGGAGTCAACAATCTGGTCGATGCGCGGCAAGGGAAATGGGTCTTTGGGACAAGCTTTATTGACATCGGTAAAGTCGATACAAAGCCTCCATTTCCCATTTGCCTTGCGCACGACTACAGGGTTGGCCAACCACGTAGGATGGAGCACTCCTCTGACAAGGCCTGCTGCTTCCAATTTCTTGATTTCTTCTGCGATGAATTCTTGGCGCTCCACTGCCTGCTTCCTGACTTTCTGCTTGACGGGCCGCGCATGAGGACAGACGGCAAGATGGTGCTCGATTACTTTCCTGGGAACACCGGGATGTCAGACGGTTGCCACGCAAATACGTCGACGTTCGCCCGCAGGAAAGCAACGAGCGTGCTTTCCTATTTAGGGTCGAGAGTGGCACTGATGGTGAAGGTACCACCAGTGCCATCCTCCTTGGCGGACACCTTCTTGGTCTCTGGTGGAGCTGCCATTATCTTCTTACACTTTCCGGTGGAGCTCGATGGTGCGTCCTCGACGGTAGCGTAGCACTCCGAAGAGGTGCGCTTGCCGGAGTGGGCATCAGAACTCTTGCCGGACTTGGTCTTCTTCTTCGCCCCGGGAGCTTCAACGGCAAGTGACTTGCGATCTGTTGCGGCTGCTGCTTCCCGGTAGATCTTGTCGGCGCAGATAAGAGCATCCTTCTTGTCGCCAGGGACAGAGATGACACTTATCGGGCCTGGCATCTTCAGCATGTTGTATGCATAGTGAGAGGCTGCCATGAATTTGGCGAGTGCTGGACGGCCGAGTATCCCATTGTAAGGCAATGGAAAGTCAGCAACATCAAAAGTGACCCTCTCAGTCCTGAAGTTCAACTCGCTGCCAAATGTCACCGGCAATGTGATCTTTCCCTTCGGCTTGCTCTTTCCCAGATTGATTCCTTGGAATGTGCCAGTCTCTTCGAGCTCACCATCAGGGATCTGGAGTTTCTGGAGCACCGCGGAGGAGATCAGGTTCAAGCCAGCCCCGCTGTCAACTAGCATCTTAGTGACCTTGAGGTTGCGGATAGTTGGTGAAACCAACATCGGCAAACACCCGACCGCAGTTATGTGATCAGGGTGGTCCTCAATATCAAAGATGATAGGCATGCTGGACCATTTCAGAGGCTTGCGTGACTCGACGGGTGGTTCTGCCGCATTGACTTCCCGCACCCACTGCTTGAGCTAGCGGTGTGAAGTATGCAAAGAAGCACCGTCGTCAACGCACAGGACCTCTGTGGCTTTCTGGAACTCCTGCTCATCGGTCTCGTCATTATCCATATCTTCATCGTCGTCGTCATCTTCATCCTTGTCGCGGCCGCGGGGAGGTCTGTCTCCTTGCCGCTGCTTGGCCTTGCCGCGGCGTCCTCCTCGGCCGGGGCATTTCTGGCCGGCTCCTCCAGCACCTTCCTGGGCCTTCTCCTTGTCGCGTCGCTCGTATTCAGCCTTTTCCTGCTCGACAAGCTGCTCGGCCTTCTTGCAGCCCTGGAGGTCATGGCCCTTGGTGCGGTGGATCTTGCAGTACTGCTTGTTGGCGCCGTCCTGCTTGTCGGCGACCGCCACAGCCTGATAGTTGGTACCTGCGGCAATCTGCTCGTCGGAGCTGCCAGCTTTGGCTTTCTTGGCGCCACCTCCGTTGCTGGACTGCTCAACGACTAGCACATCTTTGCCTTTCTTCTTCCTGTTGTTCCGCCGCCGGTTTTTCTTTGCCGGGGCAGCCTCCTCACTATCAGATCCTCCTGCTTTTGTATTCTCTCCAGGGAGTTTCCTCCTTCCTCAAAGACGCACACTTGTCGGCCAGGGCATATAGCTCACTGACGTCTCTGATCTTGCACATCGCCATCTCCTCCCGCATCCTGCGGTTTCGCACGTTCTGATGGAACGCGCTGATTACCGCGACAGGGTGGACATCTGGGATGTTGTGCTGTACGCGGCTGAATCTCTGAATGTACTTGCGCAGGGGCTCTCCTTCCTTCTGGGCGAGCAGATGAAGGTCGCTCTCTTGGCCATGAGGCTTGTGGCCGCCTGTAAAGGTGCCGACAAACTGATGGCATAGGTCTGCCCAGGAGGATCTGGAGTTGTCCGACAAGTGCATGAGCCAGGATCTGACATTGGGCTTGAGCACCAGCGGGAAGTAGTTGGCCAGGATCTTGTCGTCCCGCCCCCCGGCAGCTTGCACCGCGATGGTGTAGATGCTGAGGAACTCCGATGGATGCGACTTGCGGTCGTACTTCTCTGGTACGTCTGGCTTGAAATTCTTCGTGCTGGGCCACTGGACTTGCCGCAGCTCACGAGTGAACGCAGGGCAACCTACCGCGTACGGCAAGTCGCCTGGTTCCCCTGGTGCATGCATGTCGACAGAGGGCCCAGCGCGCTGGTCCGATTGACGCCGCGCTTCTCTTCGGTGCTCGATGCGAGTTCGAGCATCTTCTTGCTGTCGTTCGTGAAGAACTTGGCGCTGATCGCGACGAGCTCGTGGATCTGATGATGCGGTGGAGTCGCCGTCGAGGTGGATCCGACGAGTTGGCGATCTTGGCCTTCGGGGTGGAGAGTGCATGGTGGTTGCACCCCCACCGATTTCGTCGCCATCGGCTCGTGCCTGGCAGTCCTGCCGCGGCAGCGATGTACTCGGCTGCCGCGGAGTGTCACCATTGGCGAGGCCGATGAGACTCTGAATGGTGGCCCTCCATTCATCGATCTTGTCTGCCGTTGGAGGGTAATCCAGGAGCAGTTGAGCTCGCGCCAAAGCTTCTGCTGGAGTGGTGGGCAGCAGTGGCGAATGGCGCGAGGAGCGGGATATGCTCGGACTTCCAACTATGTTAGAAGGAGTAGTATCCCGTCCAGGCAACCGTGCCTCGCTCGTGCCAGCATGTTGGCGTGCATGCTGGTCTTGAGCACCCCGAAATCCACCAGCTCGATCTTGGTCCAACGAACGTATGGCATTGTGAATACCATGACGCTGTCGGTCCCGCGCCTCCTGAGATGGGCGCGGTGCATGTACGGACGCCGAGGTCTGCGCAGCCTTGTCTTTGGACCTAGCAGCACCGTGGGCTCCCTCGTCGATGCCCGTTCTTCCGCCGGCGTCTACCCAACCACCCGTTTGCTCCGGTGGTGGTGGGTTCGACGTGGACGAAACAGCTGCCGCCGAAGCCTTCTTCTTCGGTGGCATGTCGGTGAAGAAGATGAAGATCTAGCTCGTGTGAACATCGGATCAGGTTCACACAACCTCGACGCCCCCCTACCTGGCGTGCCAAAGATGTCAGGGAAGCTGATCCACGAACACCTATGGGACCGGCGGACCGAGCCCCTTTCGGTTCGGCGGGGGGCGGAGATCGCACGAACAGCGGATCGAAGCGAAGCACACGAGCAGTTTACCCAGCTTCGGAGCTCTCCGGAGAGATAACACTCCTACTGCTGCATGTCTGAGTGTATTGAGTTCTTGCTCGGGAGCGCTGAGTGCTACAGTACACACTAGCTGCTAACGAGACCGAGCGTGAGTGTTTTCGCCTTGAACCCCTCTCTCGCTAGCATGGGCCTCCTTTTATATGCTAAAGGGGTCTCCGACAGGTGGCAACGTAGGCGAGGGTAAAAATAGAAAAGGAATTGCGGTTGGTACAACTACTTGCACAGTGTATCTTACCTAACCCTGACGGCAGGGGACAAAGGTATTAAATGCCCATCTACGTCGCCCAAATAGGGCAAAAAGGGACCGTCAGGGACGCCACCGCTTGCCACGATGGCAATCTTGTCAGCGTCGCTTGCCACCAAGCACCGCTGGTCAAGACAGACCTCTTGCCACGCCGCTACCGAAAGGTCCTGTATGACACGTTGGTGGCTGTGCTGGAGTGCGGGTACAAAGTGGTAGTTTGCCGCGGCAAGCGCCTTGCCGCGGTCGTTGTCTTGTCGCGTCCGGAAGCTTGTCGCTCGCCGGGCCTTGCCGGGACGCGTGGCGCGTCGCGCCAAGTTCCTTGAGATGCCTTGGTTGGCCTTCCCGGCAAGCTCCTCTTGTCGGGGCCTTGTCTCCTTGGCTTGAATACTTTGTTCTTGGATGTCTCCTGATGCCTTGGTTGGCCTTCCTCGCAAGCTCCTCTTGCCGGGGCCTTGTCTCCTTGCCTTAAATACTTTGGTCATGCCTTGGTTGGCCTTCCCGGCAAGCTCCTCTTGCCGGGGCCTTGTCTCCTTGGCTTGAATACTTTGTTCTTGAATGGCTCCAAAGGAACCACAGAGGACCTTGGCGGTCACCCGGCAAGCCTTGCCGCGGGGTGCTGCAACTGCCCGTGCACAAGTTCGGGATACTAGGGTACCCCTACTCTAGTACACCGACACAAAATGTCTTTTTATTGTACCGCCTTGTGAATCACTAGTAGAAAAGAGGGCTTTGGTCCACCCCGGGTTAGCCCATTAGTCCCGGTTCAGTCTAGAACCGGGACTAATGGGGGCATTAGTCCTGTCAGGCGCCCGAGGGCCACGTGGGCCATTTGTCCCAGTTAAATCGACCTTTTAGTCCTGGTTCGTGCCACCAACCGTACTAATGCCACGAACCGTACTAAAGGTCTGATTTTCAAACTCTCGCCCCCGGTGGATCGCCTTTTCAGTTTTTAAAAAAATAAAAGAAAATGATGAAAATGTCAAAAAAATAAAAGAAAATAAGTTTCCCATGTGATATGTGGTCTAGTTGTTGGGAAAATTTGCAAATACGAATTTCGACTTTATTTGCAAAATCTCTCGAGAATTTGTAAAAATGGGCATAACTTTTGCATACTAACTCGGATGAAAAAGTTTTTTATATGAAAAATCATCTACTCGAAAAGTTACATCCACATTTAACTGGGGGAACCCCGTTAAACATTTTCAAAATCCTCAAAAACGTAACAGAAATAAAGTTACGGGCCTTTTTAGATCTAGAGTGGAAAAAATCGAAAAAATTTCAAACTGTGGTCAAACTAATTATTCTACAATATTAGTGTTACTAAATAATTATTTCAGTTATTTTGAATTTTGGTCAAATCTGGTCAAACTATGGTCAAACAATGGTCAAACTATGGTCAAACTATGGTCAAACTAATTATTCAAGAAATATTAGTGTTACTAAATAATTATTATTTTTTTAAACAATAGTTTCAAACTCAAACAGTGAAATGTGTCACTTCATGCTCAAGCAAAATTCACAAGGTTAATAGGATTGACATCTTACTATTGTCGGAAAACAACAAGTGTAGACTTGGAAACGAGGAGAATAGAACCCGGAAGTTAAGTGTGCTCAGCCGGGAGTGGGAGGATGGCTGACCGTTCGGGAAGTTAGATGATTTGGAATGATGAGGGGTGATTAGAGATTAGAGGATAAATTGAGCAGTGATGAGGGGTGGTGATTAGAGATTAGAGGTTAAAATAGTTCAGAAATTTGAAAGTAAAAAAATTTCAAAAAAAACATAAAATTTCCTTTAGTCCCGGTTGGTGTTACCAACCGGGACTAAAGATGGAGCTCCACGTGGCCGCGGCCTTTAGTCCCGGTTCGTTTAAGAACCAGGACTAAAGGGGAGAGGCATTAGTAACGACCCTTTAGTCCCGGTTCAAAAGCCGGGACTAAAGGGCCTTACCAACCGGGACAAAAGCCCCTTTATCTACTAGTGAATCCTTCAAAATGAAAGAACATGAAAAACACTCGGAAAAACAAATGAGGTTAGTGCAAATGCAAGACCTATCATTCGAGGGGCGAGATACCCAACAAGTGTTTTCATCATTCTTATCATAAGAAAGAACAAGGTGTGGTATGGTATGAAAGCATATGATGCAACTACAACCAAAGACAATAGGCTCAAGTAAGCAAGCATGCATCACAAGTAATATGTCCAAGTCTCCATGATCAATAAGCATAGCAAGTTTGCACTCAACACAAGGTGATATGAGAGATGCAACCAATGGAGACAAGAGACAATGATCAAGACAAATCAAGTGAGAGGCATGAACATATATGTCATCAACCCAAGAAAGCGAGTAATGGAACATGGGTGATGCGACAAAGCAAGCAATCATAGAGATCAAGTCAAGCAAGCTAGTAGTGCGAAGATGCAACGTACTAGAAGGAATCATGCAAGCATGTCATTGGTGCAAATAGTGGGCATGAATAATTCACATGTCATAGCACAAGCATAAAGGCAAGATATGAGCAAAATAGCATCAATAGCATGGGGCACATGATAAACATGGCAATAGCAACAAGGATCTCCACCAAGCATGCAAATACACATAGGAGTAGCATAATGGTGAATCATGGGTAGATGCAAGCAAGGGTCACAATTGCATGGCAAAGGTATAGAAGCAAGCATAGCATGCAAAGTGAACACGGTAAAATGAGCATAAGGTGACAAGTGGTAAATAGCCAATAGCCGTGTGAGAGACAAGTAAAAGAGATGCGCGTAGTCCTTGCGCAAAAGGAATGGTGGGAATGAAAGTCCACAGGATCCCAAGTCATCATTGCTCTCAAGAGCTCGTTTCGTCAACTCATGGGATTGAGAAGTTGACGAGTGTATGTGGGTACCTACACAAAACAAAGACAAAGGGAAAATTGTGTGTTCGTGGTAGATGTACACATCATCCATCATGATGCGCACATGCGTGTGTCGGTTAGTACAAAATAGCCAATTCTCAAATAAATGAGATGCGTGATATAGAAACATGTCATCCATCATGATAGGTTTGTTGTTATGTATAGCATAATGGAGACTCAAATTGTGTAATGCATCATGAGAAATATGTAGAGCATTGTTATTCATGGAATGCATATGGTTCACGCAATTATGGGAATCATGCAAAGTATGGGATGCATCAAAATCTCCTAATATGTATGAGGAAACTATGGGGGTCTCCTCATGAGCAAGAGTAGAAACATCACGTGGAGAATATTGACAACATCCAAAACAATGCATATTCGAAACAATGTGATCATGGCATGACATAGTAGATGAATTGCGTAAATCATGTAAAGTAAGCATGGCAATATCATCACAAGAGAAACAAAAGCCAATGACCATCATCTCGTCATCTATGCCATAAGTGCAAATGGGATTGATTTTAATGGGGCATGCATAATTACTATGTTGAGATTGAAATGAAGCAATATGGAGATCTCACTCATAGCATATGACAAGTTCAATGGGTTGTCAAACATGATGTGACCAATAGAATTTTCACATGATATCCTATGGAGCATAGCATCACAACTAGGCAACTCAACATGCTCATCACCATATTCATCAAAAATAGGTAAGTCAAGGCATGAAGAAGTCTCACTAGCATGAAGCATGGGAATAGGTGGGTCAACATCATGGGAGAAATCAATGTTAAGAGTGTCCACTAGTGGGACAAGAGAAGCACCGTCACCTATGTTACCTTTGGAGCGTCGCTCATGTGTTGTAGGTGAGGTGTCGAAGATCCCATCGTTGTCATCTTCATCTTGATGGAACCATGTGTGTGGTGCATCATCGTCCACCATGGTCATCGTCGTCTCCATTGGAGGTATGGAGTTGTCGAGGATAGGCATGTCGTCATGTAGGAAGCCTGGCACCAAAGAAGAAAACACACTAGGAGTAGAGGTTAAGTCGTTAGAAATCATAGTGGCCTCATGTGCCGTGTCAACTACCTTACTCACTAAGTGTTGTGGCTCACTCACTCCCTCTTGGATGCTCTCACTCATATGGTTGGTGGAGTCACTCAAATGGCGCTCGACCTCACATAGGATGTGTGGCATGCTCTCATGTGTGGGGATAGTGGTGGTCACACTCATCCTCTCATAGGAAATGCTCTCAATGTCACATATGGTGGAGTCACTCATCTCACTCATGGGGTGGTGGCTCTCCTCACATGGCAATTGGGTCATATCATGATATGTGGGTGTTGGAGAGATGTTGGTGCAAATGTCTCCATGCTCAACTCCTATCGCCGCCTTGGTTGAAGGGATAGTCCCATGCTCAACCTTCTTGTCGCCGTCTTGTATGAGGCCCATATGATGTGGCACCTCGTAGCTCGTCTCCATGACCGAAGGGAATTTCCTATGCTCGGCCATCTTCCTTGAGGGGCTTCAGAAGATGGAAGTGTCACCCTCGCTCATAGGTAGTCGCCTTGGACTTGATGAAGTCGATGTAGGCGTACATGTGGGAAGTAGGCGAAGATGCCGTACGTCCAAAGGCGAAGATGCCTTGAGAACACTTGGATAAAATGCCGAAGTGGTTGATGTAGCCGTAGCGCCGTCTTTGTGGTGGTCGTCTCGCGGTCTTCTTTTGTGCTCTTGAAGCTTGGACTTGGCGTGAAGTAGAGCTTGTTGGGACTTGTGCACTTGCGCTTGTGGAGCATCTTCATGATGATGATGTCATTGTCGTGCTTGAGCTCGTAGTAGATTTCGTTTGTTGTCGTCGTGCACATGATGCATGGAGGTGACTTGCCCTTCATGACGATGTGGATCACGAACGTGATGGTGGTCGCCATGGAGATGTGGACGTGGATGACTTGCGCTTGCATCGCTTCCTCGCTCCGAAGGCTTGTGTCTTAAATGTCGCCGCCTTGAGGATGACGAAGGGGAAGAAGACTTGATCAAGGCTCTAATCTCCTCCATCCTTGCATCTTGCTCCTCTTTATGTGCGGAAAGCTTGTTGTCGATGTAGTCCCTTTTCCTTGCTTCGGAGAGATGAATGTCGATGGAGAGGATCTCGATGCGCTCTTGCAATCTTGATTGTGCGCCTTGCATTTGTCGTCGTAGATCGAAGATTGACGCTTTGGTGATGTAGTTGTTCATGCCGTCGTTGTTGTCGAAGACCGGAGATGAAATGCCTTGCCTATCCATCATAAGACTCGAGCAAATATGAGTGGGAGAAAGAGAAGAACTTATACCAAATGTACCTTGACCGATGTTGAAGATGGATCAATGATCACTCAATGTGTAACAAGGAAATAGCACAATTGGTACCAATTATTGCCGGTTTCTCACACCTACACAAGTAAAAGCTTATGGTGGAGCTCGGTGAGGATAGTGGCACAAAAATTTGATGCAAAATGTTAGCAAGAGTCAATAATGTTGAAAGAGATTCACAAATTCGCAAGTGAAACAAGTAGACCAATAGCAATGAATGGCACACGGAAACGCACACACGGATAGATAAATGGGGCCGTGCAACCAAGGAATGAGCTCAAAATGTGGAATCCACCAAAACGCTCGTGTTGCACAACTCAAGAGAGACGCTAGCACGATTTCTCAATAGGCGGATACGACACTTGTGCACAACCTATAAGATGCAAAATGGACAAACTTTCTATCCCAAGTATGCTAAGTATGTATGGTTCCCGGTGTTTGATCCAAGATGATCGGATATGACAAGCTTATGCAATGTGGTATGATGCTATGGCACTTGCTTACAAGCTTCTTTGCTCTTTCTCTTTTTCTTTGCTTAAAAGCTTATTCTCTTTTTTTTTGTATGGCCACTTTTGCACAATGCACAAACCAAGATAGCAATTGTGTATATGCGGGAACAAACTTGTGACACAAGATATGATACCAAGATATGCACCACGATGATATGGTATGTATGCTATGGGAAGTATGATCACTAATGTGCACAAGTAACGTTGCCGGCATTACTCAAATGGCTAGTCTCGATAGGCAAGTGACGCAAAATGGGCTAGGGGTTATCAATGCAATTGCAAGGGGAATATACAACAATGTCGTCGAGGTTACCGTCCGGTTCGATGATGAGTGGCGGTGTTCTTGATGTAGATACCAAGATGATGGAGTCTCGTCCCTAAGTAGCCGAAACACCTTAGGAAACGGAAAAACCGCGAACTCAAAATCTCAAGGACAAAAGTCAAATGGTGGTAGCGGGAATGCGATGGTGGTTGGGGAATGCGATGGTGGTTGCGGAAGTATTGGTGGAAACGTATGGTGGGCTATACACGGTGTCGGAGTTGAAGTTGTCGTCCCTAAGTAGCCGAAACACCTTAGGAGACACAACTCTCAACACAACAAAATTGGGTTAAGTTGGGCTGGCGGAAGTGTATGGTGTGCAAGCCTATGCGGAAGTTATGGTGGTGGTTGATGAAGAAGCAACCGTTCCTAAGTAGCCTAAACACCTTAGGAGACTCAAGTCACTACTCAAACAACCTCAAATTCTATGGGGAACAAAATGGGTTATGTTGTGGAAGGCTATGGAGGTATTGCGGATGATGTGGTGGAAGTCCTAGGCAAAGATGCCAAAGTACCAAAAAATTGATGGTGTCAAAAGGTGGTGAAACCAAGGTGAGGACCTCGGGCACGTCGATAGCTTCAAAACGAACCAAAGAACACTCAAATCGGAGTTCGGAGTGAAAAGTTATGATGAAAACAGTGAAGAAGGCTGATGCTGAAATCTCGTGCAATGTTTCGGGTTAGGCCGGAAGTTCCGGGTTAGGGCGGAAGTTCCGGCCCGAAGTTCGGGTGGCGGAAGTTCCGGGTCATGGAAAAGTGCGGGATCAGGGAACTTTGGGGTAAACTTTCTGTTTAGCCCGGAAGTTCCGGGGCAAGGACGGAAGTTCCGGGGGACGGAAGTTCCGGGGGAGGCCGGAAGTTCCGGGGGTCGTGGAATTTCATCTGGGATGAACCCTAAATTCCAGATCTGAGAACGGGGGCGGAAAAAATCGATTTCCAAGGTCAAAATTGGGGAGATTTTGTGGATAGAAAGTGGGGAAACTTGAGGGAAAGCTAGATCCACTTGAAACACAACAAATCCATGGATTAAAATCAACAAAACATCATCCAAACCAACAAATCAAAAAAAATTGGGGGATATTTTTGGTGGGGATTTTCGGATTTAGGACGAAATCAACAAAATCAAGCTAGAAAACAAAGGGTAGGGGCTCCAAAAACGTGATCAACGTGGCTCATGATACCATATGATGTAGGGTGGAACCCTAATCGGAGATCTTTCACGTTTGGAGTGGATCCTATGGGGAAACACGAAGAACGAGAGGAAGAGGACGAGGGAAATCACGGGGGAAAACACAAGAGAATCACTCAAACCAACAAGATTCGATTACACATGCGCTAGATCGATGAACATAAGGAGAGATACACGATCCACGATCAACAAAGGACGATACAAGAGGTAACCGGGTTCTTCTCCGTGAGGAGGTCTTGATTGTCTTCCCTTGAAGGGGTCTTGAATCCGCTTGGGGGATCTTCTCCGAAGAGGTCGCGAGCTCCGAGGAGAAGTAACCAAGTGGATGATCAAGGCTCTCACACAAAATATGAGCTAATCCATTGCTAACCCTAACTAGGAGGAGGGGATGGTCTATTTATAGTCTAAGCCACGAAGGGGTAAGTGGGAAAGGGATACATGGGCTTCGGCCCGAGTCTTTGCACGCAGGCAGGCCGGAAGTTCCGGGCAGGGCTGGAAGTTCCGGGCTCCGGAAGTTCCGGGCAGGTTCCGGCTGGGTTCCGGGCTATCCAGAGAGTTGGCGCGCTCGGGGCTGGCCGGGACTCCGGGGGCCTGAGGTTCCGGGCAGGCCGGAAGGTCCGAGGGCCGGAAGTTCCGGGCGGAGGCCGGAAGTTCCGGGCGGAGGCCGGAAGTTCCGGGCTTTCCAGAAGCTTGTTCCTGCTTCTTCTTCCTTCTCCTCTTCCATGCTTGGCCTTGGTCCTTGGATCCTCCATGGTCATCTCGGTTGTACCTGAGTGTATGCAAGGTCCATGCATGAGGTAGTAGCCATGTCTCACATGTGGAAAGTGACGGTTCGAAGAGGAGTGAGTTCACCTTGTGCCCTATGGCGTATGGTCGAGGTCTCGTCATATGTCCTCTTGGGGCTTGGAGAGTAGTCGGAGTGTACATGGGGATGAATGTGGGATGCTCCGCATCACCTATGCATGCACGAAAGTCAATAATCATGCAATGAAAACTATATCCTACTTGTGGTGCATTATTCGGTGTTAATTATGCTTATTGCTTTCTTATGAGATTATTCGTTTCTTGGTTGGTCACTTCCAAATCTTTTGCTAGCCTTCATTTTGCACTAAGTATGACCTCTACTTGTGCATCCAAAATCCTTTAAACCAGTTTTGCCACATGAGTCCACTATATCTACCTATATGCGGTATTATTTTGCCGTTCTAAGCAAATTTGCATGTGCCATCTCTAATTTTCAAAATAAACTTCTCTTTTGTGTGTTTGTTTCGCTCGCGGAACAATAACAGGTGGCTAATATTTTCCATGCTAGATGTGTTATTCTCAAGATGAGTATTTATTCACTTGTAATTGCACGAGAGTAAGGAAAAGGTCTTAGGGATGCCCAGTCCCGAAATGCAAAAAAAATTGAATTTAGTTTATGTTATCAAATAATAAGTTCTTGGAAAGTGTTGGTATGGAGGGCACCCGTGGATACGGTTAGCCATGGAAAGTGAAAGAATGGTGGAAAAAGGAATAAACTTTATTTTCTGTTTGGGAACCGCCTATGGCATATCTAGCATGGAAAGTGTTGGGAACTCTAAGTCGTTTTCATTGGTGGGATGGATACACCTTCCAAAATGTTTTTATCTCTAATTTTTTGCTTTGAGCTCTGGCACCTCTACAAATCCCTACTTCCCTCTGCGAAGGGCCTTTCTTTTACTTTATGCAATTTTTATTTTGAAATTTGAGTCTCCATCTTTTCTCATAAAAAGCACCAACTAGGAGTGTCGATGTCAAAACCGGCGGATCTCGTGTATGGGGTCCGGAACTATGCGTCTAAGGTTGATGGTAAAAGGAGACAGGGGACACAATGTTTACCCAGGTTCGAGCCCTCTCTATGGAGGTAATACCCTACTTCCCGCTTGATTGATCTTGATGAATATGAGTATTACAAGAGTTGATCTACCACGAGATCGTAATGGCTAAAACCGTAGAAGTCTAGCCTATATGACTGTATCCGTTTCCGGACTAAGCCCTCCGGTTTATATAGACATCGGAGGGGACTAGGGTTGTACAAAGTCAGTTACAGAGAAAGGAATCTTCATATATGGTCGCCAAGCTTGCCTTCCACACCAAGGAGAGTCCCATCCGGACACGGGAGAGAGTCTTCGGTCTTGCATCTTCACAGCCCATTAGTCCGGCTCACGTCCAACAGGCCGGACGCCCGAGGACCCCTTAGTCCAGGACTCCCTCAGTAGCCCCTGAACCAGGCTTCAATGACGAGGTGTCCGGCGTGCAGATTGTCTTCGGCATCGCAAGGCGGGTCCCCCTTTCCAAATACTCCAAGATAGTCTTCGGACGCAACGAACGTGTCTGGATCTGCAACACAAGTACCACACACACAGCCGTAGAGAGTATAATATTTCACGAGTCCCATCCGATGACAGCTTTTCGCAAGATGCCATCACGTCTGCCCGGTCATTATTTCGAACCATTTTCGTCTGCCGTTCCGCATTTCGAGATGCGGTTTCCATTGGCACGTCTTGTCAAAGCAGAGATTGTGTCCCCTTATTGCGGGATTCTCATCAATACGGGTGTGGATAATCCAACCGTGCTGTTTGCACAGCCCTTGGGAACAGGCGAGCTTTAAGGCAAGTGGGGAGGCGTTCAATATTCACTGCCTTTATAAGGGGATAAGGATTCCCTTTCTTCACCCACATCTTCTTTCTTCCTCTGCCCTTCCATTCTCGAGCTCCAGTGCCCAAGCTCTCGTTTCTTCCACCTCCAGAAAGCACTCAACCATGTCCGGATCTGGAGGGCAAGGCAAGTGGATGGCCTCCTCCGTTAAGGAGAAGGACATCGCCGAGCTTCGAGAGGATGGGTATCTGGCGAAAGAGATTGCCCACCGGCTTCCGGCCAAGGGGCAAGTCGTCCCTACACCTAAGCCCAACGAGAGGGTGGTGTTCCTCCCTCATTTCATCTGTGGGTTAGGGTTTCCACTCCACCCTTTCGTCTGCGGATATGTTCTATTATGGGGTAGATTTTCATGATCTAGCCCCGAACTCTTCCGTCAACATCTCGGCATTAATTGTCGTGTGTGAGGCTTTCCTCCGCATCCAGCCCCACTTCGGATTGTGGCTCAAGATCTTCAACGTTAAGCCGAAGGTGGTGGATGGCCAACACGCGGAGTGCGGAGGAACCATGGTGAGCAAGATGCCCAATGTCACATGGCCCAAAGGCACGTTTGTGGAGACTGTCAAGGAGTGGCAGAAGCTGTGGTTCTATATCACAGAGCCCCACGACGCCACCTGGGCCGCGGCTTCCGAATTCAAATACGGAGCTCCAATGCGGCTGACCACCTGGATGGAGAAGGGCCCAAATTGGTCTTCATCGGACGAGCTGATGACGCTGCAAACGCGCATCCAAATCATGGTGGATAGAAACATCAAGCTCGTCGACGTGATCCAGGTGATGCTAGTTCGCCGGATCCTCCTTTGCCAAAGAAGAACCTCCCCTTTATGGGAATTCGATCCAGAGAAGCACCAGACCTTGGAGAGCCTCTTCGGAACCACTCACGAAGATGCCTGGAAGCTGCTCTTCAAGGGCGACGAGAAGCCGCCGCCCATAGACTCGGACCATGGGCACGATCTTGCCCATCCCGCCAATGCGGTAAATCCTTCACATCTCAAGACGTACCCTCTACTTTCTTGTCCAAGGAGGGTAACTAAACTTTACTAATTTATCCTTTCGGGTATGGGCAGAGAAAGCGGAGCGGATTCAATGTTCGGCTCCGCCGCCCGAAGAAGCAGTCATCCCTCTCCTGGTGAAGATGCTGGTCCCGACGCCCTATCAGCCACTGGAGAAGAAGGCCAAGAAGAAGGCCAAGGGGGTCCGAGGTGGCCCCCGCCACAAGGGCGCTTCGGACGTGATGTCCGAAGACAAGACGCACTCCTCTGCCGCCGAAGATGATGACGAGGAGGAGGAAAGCAACTCTCCCCCAGATGGGGGGAGGAAGAAGAGGGCGGCCTCCACAAATCTGGAGGCGTAGGCGCCCAAGAGGGGGAAGGGCCCCCTCGTGGATAACTCCGCGTGGGACGTCGACAGCAGCCCGGCGACTTCAAGCAAGCCCCTGGCCGCATCGTAAGTACCAAAATAGCCGAGATGCATCCCTGTATCCGGCCTCTCCTCTTTATGGTATTAATATGGTTAATCATGTTATTGTAGTCCTGCCCACCACAGCTCCAGGTGATCCTCATCAAGAGGCTCGTTGGATTCAAAGGCGATGGCCAGCGAGTCACCGCCGGCCGCTTACTCTCCCACGGCCAAGGGTGACGTCGAGGTGCTGTCGCGAAGGATCTTCCCAGGCTAGGGGGAGTCTCAAGAGGCCGTCAGGGTGGCACCAGAGGGCGAAACCTCGACTGCTGGACACATGGGGGAGAAGCTCCCCATGGAGACTGGCGATGGGGGCCATGTTCAGTTCGGCCCCCATCCGGATACGATTCCGGAGACCTATACGGCTCTGGAGTCCAGCGTGCAGCCTCCTTTGAAAGAAGGAGGTGTGCCTATCCCACCGGTGACCTCTGTCTAACCAGGGGCACCGGACAATCTTCTGGAAGCGCTACGAGGCGCTTCCCTTGTGGAGGAACACCGTATCCTTATTCTTATGGGTACGGTGATTGAGAGGGTTTAGTCCGTCAAGAGCGGACTAATCGAAGCCTGTAGCGGCCTGTTGACAGGTTTTGAGGTAAGTGACGCAAAATAGAAAATCCCAATATAGACAGTAGCCCCTGAGACACTGTCCGGTGTTCGGAAAGCAAGGCCGAACAGAGGATCAATTCATTTTTGGAGGAAACTAATTAAATGTGTCTTATATGAATGAGCAGGCGTCGTTGCTGGCTGCAACCTCACACACTGCCGAAGTCTCCGGACTAAAGCAGAGACTGGAGAGGGCCGAGGCGGAGCTCGGCCAGGCGAGGAAGCAGCTAGAAGACCAGCAAGGTATGTAATGACTCGCTATATATTCAGAAATAATAAATGATTTGTATTGACCGTAGTGTCAAAATATGTGTAGGAGCGAGGACCGAGGTCGAGGCCCTTAAAAAGGCCTTGGCCGAAGCCGAGGAGAAAGCTGCCAAGGAGCAAGCCGCCCGTAAGAAGCTCAAGGCCAGGCTTAATGAGGTCCAGCAAGAGCTCCAGGACGCTGTGAAGAAATGCGAGGCCTTGGAGTGCGATGTTTTGGCTCAAGAGACCGAACTCGCCAAGGCTCGCCAAAGCGCGGAAGAAGCCCGTGTTGAGGCCCAGGGCGCCCTCCAGGAGATCCAGGAGGCCAAGAAGATCGCGGCAGGTAAGGTGTTTAGTATGCAAAGCAAGTACGTGAAGAAGAAGTATTTCTTACTAACCTGGATTCGGAGTTCTCCAGGGGTGTTTGCGGATCTACCGTGTAGTGTGTCAGATGCTGCGGAGTTCTTCCAAGCCGAAGAAGGGAGCTCAACGGAGAAGCTGTTCTAGTCGCAATACTTTGCACCAGAACATCCAGTGCCCTTCACCGATCAGCTAAAACAGCTGGTCGAGCTGCATAGGGTGGCCGAACTGGCCATGAAGGATTTAATAATCCGGTTGTGGCCTGCCGAAGCTATACCCAGCAGCTACTTCGATCTCGTGAAGCGACTGGTAGATGCCTGCCCTTAGTTGGATATCATCAAATGCTCGGTCTGCATCGAGGGCGCGCGCATGGCCTTCGCCCGTGTCAAGGTGTGGTGGGCGAAGATGGACACCGTCAAGCTTGTGACTGAGGGGCCGCCTGAGGGCAAGGAGCACCGCACGCCCGAGCGATATTTTGAAGACCTCCTGGAGGGGTCTGGAGACGCAATGTGCGAAAGACATTATCTTTGAATGAATACATTCATGTTGTCTCTGCCTTGTATGATGAAACAAAGTTTATGTAATAATATTAGTTATGTAGTTAAAAAAATTACCTCCTGTGTGGCCGTGTTTTGTGAAATCTGAGAGTTGGCCAGTCGTCGGCTTCTGCCCCCACGTAGGTAGTACGGGGGTGTTTGGGATGTAATCTAAACACTCTTGATCCAATTGTTTGGTCCTTGAAGGAGGTCTTTAGCGCAACGAACTAGGCAATCATACTATGCGGCTTTAGCACCCTCACTTAGCCATAGGAGTTTGACAATAAAAATTTAGGCGTAGCCCCTGGTATCCAAACTGGGAAGCTGTAAACACCTGATCGGGCAAGTACCAATCTTTCGCGTAATGCGAAAAAAATCTCAAAGGATTTGAGACCTCCGAAGAGCTGACCGGCTCTCGCCGCATCATGACAGTCAGTTTTCGGCTTTCTCTACTGAGGTGCTCATCCGGGTAAACCAGGGCACAATCGCAGTAGTACTCCCGTTACTACCTTAGCCGATATAGCGGAACATAAGGTAGCAAGCACCGGAGCCGGGCAACCCAACTATTGACCAAAGACATGATTCGGAGCCAATGCATATAGTGCTAAATTCGGGGTGCCGAACTATACTGTAAAAAGTGTTCGGTCTTTGTTGCCGTAGTGTGGAGCGCTATGAAGCCCCTGGCAAATTGAAACGTACCACAGTGTACGGGTGCTATCTGATAAGGTTATTAATAGAAAAAGGAAAACAAAAAAGGAGCAAAGGTAATGAGCGGGGGGCCTAAAATTTGGGCCGCAAACTGTTTCCATTATAATTTGATTAATATGTTGAAGCACATTGATACATATAGTGCGATAAGCAACAAGCTATTTAACATGCCACAACCAAGGGAGAGCTGCGTGTGGGCCCTGAAAATAGGTAGAGTGGTCGTTAAAGAAACCACCTAGAAATTCCCCTCTACGTCCAAGCTGACTGTCGGCTTGGTGTATTTGTCCTTCGAAAGGATCTGCGGTCAAGCTATCAGGGAAGGCCTGTGGAAAATAAACCTGAAAAGGAAAAAGGAAACAGTGAGAGTATATGTGTCCGGGAGCGGTCGAGCCGTATTGTGGATCACAAGCTAGTTATGCCTCCGTCTATGCCCATGGTATTTTGAGTGCGTAGTTATGTACGCGTGGTGTGAATGCTGCCATTTGATCAGGACTGGGACGGAGGCCAAATTGCTAGTCGAGCTCTTGACGAGCCGAGCTGTCCTGCTGCAGAATAGTCCGGGCCCTCTTGATAGTGTGCGGGAGCTCGGCCTCCGAATTAAGGTTCTGCTTGAAAAGGCCGCTCTGTGCTTCTGCTGCTAAGGCGGCGGTGTGCTCCTCGGTGCGGAGGGAGCGTTCCGTATTTCCATTGACTGTTATGATGCCGCGTGGTCCGGACTTCTTGAGCTTGAGATAAGCATAGTGAGGCACCGCATTGAATCGAGCAAATGCGGTTCGTCCGAGCAGTGCATGATAGCCGATGCGAAAAGGGACGATATCAAAGATTAACTCTTTGCTTCGGAGGTTGTCTGGAGATCCAAAGACGACTTCTAGCGTGATTGAGCCCGTATAGCGAGCCTCTACACCTGGTATGACTCCTTTAAAGGTAGTCTTTGTGGGCTAGATCCATGATGGGTTAATGCCCATTTTGCGCACTGTATCCTGATAGAGCAGATTGAGGCTGCTGCCACCATCCATGAGGACTCGCGTCAGGTGGAATCCGTCAATGATTGGGTCGAGGACCAATGCGGCTGAACCGCCATGACGGATAATGGTCAGATGATCCCGTCAATCAAAAGTGATCGGGCATGACGACCATGGATTAAATTTTGGGGCGACTGGCTCTATCGCATAGACGTCCCTGAGCGCGCGCTTGCGCTCCCTCTTGGGGATGTGTGTAGCATATATCATGTTCACCGTTTTGACCTGAGGGGGAAACTTCATTTGTCCCCTTGTGTTCGGTTGCCAGGGCTCCTCGTCATCGTCCTTGCTTTGTGATCCCTTTTCCTTGTTCTTGGCATTTAACTTGCCTGCCTGTTTAAAAACCCAACAATCTCTATTGGTATGATTGGCTGGTTTGTCTGGGGTGCCATGGATCTGGCACGGACGATCGAGTATGCGGTCCAAGCTGGATGGCCCATGATTGTTTCTTTTATACGGCTTTTTCCCCTGACCGGACTTGGAGCCATTGAATTTGGCGTTTGTGTCTGCTGCATTGGAGCTTGCCGTTGCTATTTTTGACCTCGGAGGTGCCCATTTCACTTGTTGTGTTTTTGCTACGGGCCAGCCAACTATCCTCACCCGCACAAAAGCGGGTCATGAGTGCCGTGAGGGCTGCCATGGACTTCGGCTTTTCCTGGCCGAGGTGGCGGGCGAGGCATTCGTCATGGATGCTATGCTTAAAGGCCGCTAGGGTTTCGGCATCCGGACATTCAACGATCTGGTTCTTTTTAGTTAGGAACCTAGTCCAGAAATTCCTGGCTGACTCTCCAAGCTGTTGAACTATGTGGCTTAAGTCATCGGCATCTGGTGGCCGGACATATGTACCTTGGAAGTTTTCAAGGAAGGCTTCTTCCAAGTCCTCCCACCTGCCAATAGAATTTTCAGGCAGACTGTTTAACCAGTGCCGAGTAGGCCCTTTCAGTTTTAGTAGGAGGTATTTGATGGTGTGAAGATCATCTCCGTGGGCCATATGGATGTGGAGAATAAAATCCTCGATCCATACCGCGGGATCGGTTGTTCCATCATATGATTCGATATTTACGGGTTTAAACCCTTCTAGGAACTCATGATCCATTACTTCTTCAGTGAAGCAAAGAGGGTGTGCGGCGCCTCTGTATCGGGCCGCATCGTGACGTAGCTCCGATGGAGTCCGTCTGCGGTTTTCGGCCTGGGCGTGACTAGGTTTGTCACGTCCGAATAGGTAGCCGTCGTCGCGCGTCGAGGCACGTCCTCATGATCCATAGATCGATCTTGTATGTCCTGCTCTACTATCCAGGTCCTACCAAAGGTCATATGTGTAACCCCGAGTTGTTTTGTCCATGCCTTTATGGTGAGGTGGGGCGGTCTGGAGTTCGGCTTGAGTTGTCGCTTTATCCCGACCGCGTGGTGGTCGGTCAGCCGCATTGCGCGATGATGGTACGGGCTCCGGCGCCTCGTCATCAAACTAAGGCAGCAATTTGCGCTTCGGGTAACTTTTTGCTGGGCGCTTAAGGCTGTATTCTTCGGCTGCCAGGACATCAGTCCATCTATCGTTGAGCAGATCTTGATCAGTCTTAAGCTGTTGCTGCTTCTTTTTCAGGCTCCTTGCAGTGGCTATTAGCTGGCGCTTAAAGCGCTCTTGCTCGAGAGGTTCCTCAGGCACGATAAAATCCTTGTTGCCAAGGATCGTCTCATCCTCGAAGGGTGGAAGATAAGTGCTTCCCTCCGAGTCGTCGTTTATGGCTTGTTCATCAGGGCTAACTTGCCCATCTTCCCGATCGTCCTGTTCGGCTGTTTGTTCGTCGGGATCTTCTCTGTCTTTAGCATCGTCTAGAGTGTGATCGTCTCCTTTGCCGGTGTTGTTGTCCTTGCTGCGGCGGGATTTAGAGCAGTGCCACTGATCCTGGTGCTTTGGTTGTGTCTTAGGAGGCTCATCCTCAACTAGATTTTCCTTGTCCTTCCCGTTATTCTCTTTGGGTGTATCCACCATGTATACGTCATACGAAGAAGTGGCCGTCCAGCGTCCGGTAAATGGCGGGTTTTGGCCATGCTCCTCATCTGCATCGTCGTCCATACCATCGACATCTCTGGAGCCGTAATCAAGCATGTCGGTTAAGTCCTCGACAGTGGCTATGTAGTGGGTAGTGGGTGGGAAGCGAAATTCCCCGTCATCAGCCTCCAGTTCAAACGGGACATAGTTCTGATACGTCTCCAACGTATCTATAATTTTTGATTGTTCCATGCTATATTACTATGTGTTTTGCATGATTATGGGCTTTATTATACACTTTTATATTACTTTTGGGACTAACCTATTAACCGGAGGCCCAGCCCATATTGTTGTTTTATTGCCTGTTTCAGTATTTCGAAGAAAAGGGATATCAAACGGAGTCCAAACGGAATGAAACCTTTGGCATCGTGATTTTTTGGAAGAATATCAATCTGGAGGCTTGGAGATCAAGTCAGAAGATCCTCGAGGAGCCTAGGAGATAGGGGGCGCCCCCCCTTACTGGGCGCGCCCCCTGTCCCGTGGGCCCCTCGAGAACCTCCTGACCGACTTCTTTCGCCTATATAGTCCCACGTACCCTAAAAACATCCACGGAGAAGATAGATCGGGAGTTCCGCCGCCGCAAGCCTCTGTAGCCACCGAAAACCTCTCGGGAGCCCGTTCCGGCACCCTGCCGGAGGGGGAATCCATCACTGGTGGCCATCTTCATCATCCCGGCGCTTTCCATGACGAGGAGGGAGTAGTTCACCCTCGGGGCTGAGGGTATGTACCAGTAGCTATGTGTTTGATCTCTCTCTCACATGTTCCCTCTATGGCACGATCTTGATGTATCGCGAGCTTTGCTATTATATTTGGATCTTATGATGTTCTCCCCCTCTACTCTCTTGTGACGAATTGAGTTTCCCCTTTGAAGTTATCTTATCGGATTGAGTCTTTACTTTGAGAACACTTGATCTATGTCTTGCCGTGCTTATCTGTGGTGACAATGGGATTTCACGTGCCTCTTTATGTATGTTTTGGTGACCAACTTGCGGGTTCCGCCCATGAACCTATGCATAGGGGTTGGCACACGTTTTCTTGACTCTCCGGTAGAAACTTTGGGGCACTCTTTGAAGTACTTTGTGTTGGTTGGATGAATCTGAGATTGTGTGATGCATATCGTATAATCATGCCCACGGATACTTGAGGTGACAATGGAGTATCTAGGTGACATTAGGGTTTTGGTTTATTTGTGTCTTAAGGTGTTATTCTAGTACGAACTCTTTAATAGATTGATCCGAAAGAATAACTTTGAGGTGGTTTCATACCCTACCATAATCTCTACGTTTGTTCTCCGCTATTAGTGGCTTTGGAGTGAATCTTTGTTGCATGTTGAGGGATTGTTATATGATCTATCTATGTTATTATTGTTGAGAGAACTTGCACTAGTGAAAGTATGAACCCTAGGCCTTGTTTCCTACCATTGCAATACCGTTTACGCTCACTTTTATCCATAGTTACCTTGCTGTTTTTATATTTTCAGATTACAAATGCTCTTATCTACCATCCCTATTGCACTTGTATCACCATCTCTTCGCCAAACTAGTGCACCTATACAATTTACCATTGTATTGGGTGTGTTGGGGACACAAGAGACTCTTTGTTATTTGGTTGCAGGGTTGTTTGAGAGAGACCATCTTCATCCTACGCCTCCTAAGGATTGATAAACCTTAGGTCATCCACTTGAGGGAAATTTGCTACTGTCCTACAAACTGTGCACTTGTAGGCCCAACAACGTCTACAAGAAGAAGGTTGTGTAGTAGACATCAATTTCTTTTCTGGCGCCGTTGCTGGGGAGGCTAGGTAAAGGGCACTCACTCACACCCCGTCAATTAAGCTCTTTTCTGGCACCGTTGCCGGGGAGGTGAGTGCCTGAAGGTATACCTTTAGATCTTGCAATCGAATCTTTTTGTTTCTTGTTTTATCACTAGTTTAGTTTATAAAATAAAATTACAAAAAAAGTGGAGTTAAGTTTGTCTCATACGCTTTGTCTTTTTAATATCTTTCGTAAGTATGATGGAAAGGAAAATTGTGCTCAAGTGCTAGAAGAAGAGTGCATTAAAATGCTTGGTACTGAATCTTTGTATGATGAGCATGATTACAATGTTGTTAGTATGAATTCCTTGAATATCCATGATGCTAATGATATGCAAATCCACAAGCTTGGGGAAGCTATGTTTGATGAATATGATATATTTAGTCCCCCAAGTTTTGATGAGCAAATTTATTTTGATGAAAGCATGCCTCCTATCTATGATGATTATTGTGATGACATGTATGCTTTAAAGAATAATGACAACCATGAAACTTGTCATCTTGATCTTAATTTTCAATCACATGATAGTTATTTTGTTGAGTTTGCTCCCACTACTATTAATGAGAAGAATTTTGCTTATGTGGAGAGTAGTAAATTTTCTATGCTTGTAGACCATGAAAAGAATGCTTTAGGTGCTGGTTATATTGTTGAATTCATTCATGATGCTACTGAAAATTATTATGAGGGAGGAACATATGCTTGTAGGAATTGCAATAATATCAAGTTTCCTCTCTATGTGCTTAAATTTTTGAAGTTATGCTTGTTTTGTCTTCCTATGCTTGTTGATTATTGTTCCCATAAGTTGTTTGCTCACAAAATCCCTATGGATAGGAATTGGGTTAGACTTAAATGTGCTAGTCATATTCTTCATGATGCTCTCTTTATGTTTCAATTCTTATCTCTTATGTGAGCATCATTGAAATCATCATGCCTAGCTAGGGGCTTTAAACGTTAGCGCTTGTTGGGAGGCAACCCAATTTTATTTTAGTTTCTTGCTTTTTGTTTATTCTTAGTAATAAATAATCCATCTATCTTCTCTTTAGATGTGGTTTTATGTTTTAATTAGTGTTTTTGCCAAGTAGAACCTTTGGGAAGACTTGGGTGAAGTCTTTATGATCATGCTGTAAAAAACAGAAACTTTAGCGCTCACGAGATTAGCTTCAACTTTTTACTAGAGAGTGATATTTAGTTGATTCTTTATGCATATGATTACTAGACAAATTCCTCAGGTCCACCAATTTATTTTAGAATTTTTGGAGTTCCAGAAGTTTGCGTTAGTGACAGATTACTACATACTGTTCTGTTTTTGACAGATTCTGTTTTCATTGTGTTGTTTGCTTATTTTGATGAATCTATGGCTAGTAAAATAGTTTATAAACCATAGAGAAGTTGGAATACAGTAGGTTTAACACCAATATAAATAAAGAATGAGTTCATTACAGTACCTTGAAGTGGTGTTTTGTTTTCTTTCGCTAACGGAGCTCACGATTTTTCTGTTAAGTTTTGTGTTGTGAAGTTTTCAAGTTTTGGGTAAAGATTCGATGGACTATGGAATAAGGAGTGGCAAGAGCATAAGCTTGGGGATTCCCAAGGCACCCCAAGGTAATATTCAAGGATAACCAAGAGCCTAAGCTTGGGGATGCCCCGGAAGGCATCCCCTCTTTCATCTTCGTTCATCGGTAACTTTACTTGGAGCTATATTTTTATTCGCCACATGATATGTGTTTTGCTTGGAGCGTGTCGGGGAAACTGATCCACGAACACCTATGGGACCGGCGGACCGGGCCCCTTCCGGTTCGGCGGGGGGCGGAGATCGCACGAAGAGCGGATAGAGGCGGCTTACACGAGCAGTTTACCCAGCTTCGAGCTCTCCGAGAGATAACACTCCTCTGCTGCATATCTGAGTGTATTGAGTTCTTGCTCAGAGCGCTGAGTGCTACTGACACACTAGCTGCTAACGAGACCGAGCGTGAGTGTTTTTCTGCCTCCGAACCCCCCTCTACGTTGCGCATGGGCCTCCTTTTATATGCTAAAGGGGTCTCCGACAGGTGGCAACGTAGACAAGGATAAAAATGGAAAAGGAATTGCGGTTGGTACTACTACCTGTACAGTGTATCATACCTAACCCAGACGGCAGGGGACAAAGGCATTAAATGCCCGTCTACGTCGCCCAAATAGTGCAAAAAGGGACCGTCATGGACGCCACGCTGCCACGATGGCAATCTTGTCGGCGTCGCTTGCCACCAGCGCCACCGCTGGCGCCTGACCTCTTGCCACGCGCTACCGAAAGGTCGAGGCGACACGTTGGTGGATGTCTTTGGAAGCGCGGTATAGAGTGGTAGTTTGCTGCGGCAAGCGCCTTTGCCGCGATCGTTGTCTTGTCGCGTCCGGAAGCTTGTCGCTCACAGGGCCTCGCCGGGGCGCGTGGCGGCGTCATGCAAGTTCCTTGAGATGCCTTGGTTGGCCTTCCCGCAAGCTCCTCTTGCCGGGCCTTGTCTCCTTGGCTTGAATACTTTGTTCTTGAATGGCTCCAAAGGAACCACGGAGGACCTTGGCGGTCACCGGCAAGCCTTGCCCAGGTGCTGCAACTGCCGATGCACAAGTTCGGGATACTAGGGTACCCTACTCTAGTACACCGGCAGAGAGCCCCGGCTGGGCCACACGGTGCCGAGCATTTGTTGGGCCAGGCCCAAAACAGGGCACGGGCACGCGCGGCCTGGGTTACGCCGTATCTCACTCTGTATCCACCGCGCCCTCCTCGAATGGCACGCGTCGAATGCGGCGTCGTGGGAGAGATCGTGGGTGGTTTCTTTATTCGGAAAGACGGAAAGTCCGCCCCCTCCCTCTTTATAAGCAGGGGAAACAGGGGCAGTTGGCCCATCTCGCCGGTTGCTATTCCAATCTCAAAAACCTCTGCCGCTCCCCCCTTCTTCCCAAAGTTGAAAGAGAGCAGCGCTCCGCCCCTCATCGCCACCGGCACCACCAACGCCGTCGATCTTTCTCACCACCTCCGCCATGGCTCCGAAAGCCGGGAAGGTTGTGAAGTCGGCCAAGGCGCAGTGGCTTGCGGCGCTGCGAAGGAGCGGGCAACCTTCCCCCCTCAGCTCGCCGCGAAGGAGCTAAGGGAGTATTACTACCTCTTCTGGTCGACGGAGATGCGAGCGCATCCGCGCACAAAGGTACTCTCAGCTGCCGCTTCGGAACACTTTTAGGGAGAATGTGGAGCACTGGACCGAGGGTCTCGTGGATGTTGCCGCAGCCATCGACAGGGAGCTGGCGCAGCTGGGGATGGAGGATCTCGGGTATTCCTCCGATGAGCACCTCCAACCCAGCGCCAAGCTCAGCTTGTTCTTCAAAGGTGTGGTGACGGCCCTCCAGCGACTCTGGGAGAAGATCCCAAAGCAGCTGGCCGACGAGTCGCGCAAGATCTGCGCGGGAGCTCTTCAAAAGGTGCTGGTGAAGGTGGCCTTCCGCAACCCAGGCCTCAACCTCACCAACGTCCTCAGGACCTTGCAGCCGGATGCTGATCTGGAAGCGCTCGAGACCCTTGTCGCACCCATTGTGGACAAGGTGAGCGGGATCAAGAGGGTTGAGGGCGATCGCGTAGATTAGGCCGCCCGTTTTGGTCATGTTATGAGAACAATCTGTTAGAGCTACGACAAACTATCTTGTAATATGACTCTATTTGGGTAGCGATTGCTATGTTATTTCCTTTACTTGATTCCTTCCTTTGTATGTTTTTGCCCTACGCTTTTAGGGAACTTGTCGGCGAGCACCTTAGCCATGAAGCGCTGAGTGCGGACGTCAAGCAGCCTCGTCAAGCGGTGCCGCTACCGACAAGAAACCTTGTCGCAACTAGTCGCAGCTCACTTAAGTTGTTGAGCGGACTCGAAACAAATTAAGGGCGCAACTAGCTACGAGTTGGTTCCTCCGCGCACAGGTTTTCCATACAAAGCACGGTCGTTCGAGGAAGATAACTTAAAAAATTTAAAACTGATTGCTAAAACTTTAGCAACTTAGCTTTTCTGTCGTTTGCTTCCCGGTAAGGCGAAACTTCCTCTAACGACGCTTGGTCCACACCATTATCTTCTCCTTTCCCTCCGGCAAACTTGTGGGCGAGGGAACCTTCCTTTCTTTGAGAAAGAGAAATAAGAGAAAATAAAGATATGGAGCCTTACGGCTCGTTATTGCTTACCGGGGGTAGGCGCTGCACAAAGTGTCAGATAACGCATGCAAAAAAAAAAAAGTAGAAAGCATGAAATTGACAAGATGTGCGGAGCACATGAGCTTTACTTATGCACGGGGTCTGCGCCCGGCTTCGTACAAAGGATTACATGCAACATCGGCAAGACTTGTACAAAAGGTGGTTGCCGAAACAGGTTCCGGCAACCGCGCCCTACGGGTAAAACTTAAGAAGATGCTCAATGTTCCAGGAGTTGCTCACCGGAATGCCATCTTCGGTCTCAAGGCGGACAGCGCCAGGCCTAGTGACTCGTTTCACCCGGTAAGGGCCTTCCCACTTCGGCGTCAACTTGTTGGAATTCTTGGCGGACTGAACGCGCCGAAGAACAAGATCACCTTCCTCGAGACTTCTGGCATTAACTTTGCGGCTATGGTAGCGGCGCAAAGCTTGCTGGTATCGAGCAGCTCGTCTGGCTGACTCAAGACGGTCCTCCTCAAGGAGCAGCGCGTCATCTTGTCGCAACTGCTCTTGCTCAAGCTCATCATAAGCGAGCACTCGAGGTGACCCGTATACGAGTTCCGTGGGGAGAACTGCCTCTGCTCCATAGACTAGAGCGAAGGTGTCTGGCCAGTGGCTCGATCTGGCGTCGTCCTGATCGACCAAAGAACCACCGGCAGCTCCTCAATCCAGTTCTTTCCGCACTTGTGCAGCCTGTCGGAAGTCCTGGTCTTGAGCCCGCGCAGCACTTCAAGATTCGCCTCTCCGCTTGATCGTTACTTCTCGGATGAGCAATGAAGCGAAGCAGACCTTGGCGCCAAGATCTTGGACGTCTTGCATGAAGGTGCGGCTCGTGAATTGTGTGCCGTTGTCGTGATGATCCCGTTAGGGATCCGGCGGCAAACAATCGACCAAGAACTTGATCTGCTGACCGTCTTGTCACCTTCCTCATCGCTTCCACTTCCGCCACTTTGTGAACTTGTCGATTACAACGCACAAGTACTCAAAGCCCCGACAGCTTCGGGAAAGGGGCCGAGGATGTCGAGCCCCAGACCGAAAATGGCGGGATAAAGGGATCGTCCGAGAGCTTGAGCTGGCTGGTGTATCTGCTTGGAATGGAACCGCACGCTTCACACTTGGTTACTTGTGCGGTTGCATCCCGGAGGGCTGTCGGCCAAAAGAAACCTTGCCGAACAGCTTTGCGGCAAGTGCTCTTCGCCAATGTGGTGACCACATATGCCTCCATGTATCTCTCGCCAACAGCTTTTGTCCGTCTTCCGGTGAATACACTTCAATTTCATGCCGTTGAGTCTTCTTACATGCAGTGTGTTGTCGACAAACTGGTATATACTTGACTGTCGGGCTACTCTTTCCGCTTCTTCTTGCTCTTGGGAAGTTCTCTGTCGAAGAAGCGGACAATCTGTTGTGCCCATCTTTGGAGCTTGCGGCTCGACAACAAGGACTAAAGGCACATCTGCTGCTGCGGGAACATCCGCTTCTACGGCGAGAACCTGCGGCTCAGCCGGAGCTTGACGTTCCCCGGCAAGCTTGCCGGAGCAAAACTTGTCGGGAGCGTCTGCTTCAACGGAACAAACCCTAGGGCTTGCCGGAGCAGACTGCTCCTCAGTACCTTTGGTGTTGATCTTGAGGACCTTCTTGGCGGCGGCTTCGGGGAGCTCTGCCGGAAAATAGTCACCAGAAATCAACTTCCTCTTCTTGCTCTGTCCAGTTGATGGCGTTACAGACGGTTGAGTCAATTTGAGCACAAAGATCCCTGGTTCCGCAGGTAACTTAAGTGCGGTGCACTTCGACAGGCCATCGGCAATGTCGTTCCGAGCTCTTGGAACATGTTCCATCTGTAGGCCGTCAAAGTGCTCTTCTAGCTTTCTCACTTCATCAACGTAAGCTTCCATCAACGGACTCTGATAATTCTTGTTCACTTGGCGGACGACAAGCTGTGAGTCACGTCTGACAATGAACTTCTTGATCCCAAGGTCTGCTGCGATCCTGAGACCGGCAAGCAAACCTTCATACTCTGCGGTATTGTTCGTTGCTTGCTTCTTGGGAAAGTGCATCTGGACTACGTACTTGAGGTGCTCTCCGGTGGGTGCAACAAGTAGCACGCCCGCACCGGCGCCTTGCAGCGAGAAGGCACCATCAAAGTACATCAGCCACTCTTTGCTTGCTTCCTTGACGGGATGCTCGTTTCGAATTTCTTCATCTTGTGTTGGCGTCCATTCTGCTATGAACTCCGCCAATGCTCGCTTTGGATAGTTGAAGTGCTCTCAAACTTGAGGCCAAAGCTTGATAGTTCCAAAGCCCACTCGACAATCCTGCCTGTTGCTTCGGATTTTGCAAGATCCTCGGCGGAAAACGAGTGACGATCGGTGATCTCATGTGCTTGGAAGTAATGGCGCAGCTTTCTCGAGGCCATGAGAAGGCCGAAAAGCAATTTCTGCACACCAGAGTACCTTGACCTAGCCCCCTGCACAAGGTAACTGACAAAGTAAACTGGGCGCTGCACCATTCTTTTCTGCATCTTCTCACGCGCCTGCGCAGATCCATCTTTGTCGGGACCAAAGCTTGCCGGTGAAGTCCCCTGCTTGTCGCTGGATGCATCTGCCGTGGTTGCTGGCTCATCATCCGCCTCCCTCTCCGCTACTAACGCAGCACTAACCACTTGATTGGTTGCCGCTATATATAGCAGCAACTTCTCTTGTGGCTTAGGTGCGACAAGTTTTGGAGTGTAGGACAGGTATCTATTAAGTCCTGCAGTGCAGCCTCCGCTTCCGGAGTCCATTTCATCGGACCTGCCTTTTCAATATTTTGAAAAATGGCAGAATGCCTCCAGCAGACCCTAGAGATAAACCTGCCGAGAGCAGCTACGCAACCGCAAGTCTTCGTACATCCTTGACGCGCTTTGGTGCTTCAATCTGCTCAATGGCCTTGATCTTGTCGGGATTGGCTTCAATTCCCACTGAGACCACGAAGAACCCGAGAAGCTTGCGGAGGGGACTCCAAACACACACTTCTCGGGGTTGAGCTTGAGGTTGATCTTGCGCAGATTTGCAAAGGTTTCGTCTAAATCTTGAATCGAGTCGCCTTGTTCTTGCTCTTGACCACTATGTCATCCACGTAGGCTTCCACATTTCGTGTATTTGCGGCTCAAAAGCGTCATGGACTACCCTTGCAAATGTTGAACCAGCATTCTTTAAACCGAAAGGCATCCGTACGAAACAGTAATGTGCCACATGGGGTGATGATTGCGGTCTTCTCCTCATCCTCTTCGCCATGAAGATCTGATGGTATCTCGAGTATGCATCAAGAAATGAAAGCAAGTCACATCCGCCGTGGAGTCAACAATCTGGTTGATGTGCGGCAAGGGATCTGGGTCTTTGGGACAAGCTTTATTGACATCGGTAAAGTCGATACAAAGCCTCCATTTCCCGTTTGCCTTGCGCACGACTACAGGGTTGGCCAACCACGTAGGATGGAGCACTCCTCTGACAAGGCCTGCTGCTTCCAATTTCTTGATTTCTTCTGCGATGAATTCTTGGCGCCCACCGCACTTCTTCGACTTTCGCTTGACGGGCGCGCGATGAGGACAGACGGCAAGATGGTGCTCGATTACTTTCATGGGAACACCGGGATGTCGACGGTTGCCACGCAAATCGCCGACGTTACGCCCAGAGAAAGCAACAAGCGCTTTCCTATTTAAGGTCGAGAGTGGCACTGATGGTGAAGGTACCACCAGTGCCATCCTCCTTGGCGGACACCTTCTTGGTCTCTGGTGGAGCTGCCATTGTCTTCTTACACTTGCCGGTGGAGCTCGATGGTGCGTCCTCGACGGTAGCGCAGCACTCCGAAGAGGTGCGCTTGCCGGAGTGGGCATCAGAACTCTTGCCGGACTTGGTCTTCTTCTTCGCCCCGGGAGCTTCAACGGCAAGTGACTTGCGATCTGTTGCGGCTGCTGCTTCCCGGTAGATCTTGTCGGCGCAGATAAGAGCATCCTTCTTGTCGCCAGGGACAGAGATGACACTTATCGGGCCTGGCATCTTCAGCATGTTGTATGCATAGTGAGAGGCTGCCATGAATTTGGCGAGTGTTGGACGGCCGAGTATCCCATTGTAAGGCAATGGAAAGTCAGCAACGTCAAAAGTGACCCTCTCAGTCCTGAAGTTCAACTCGCTGCCAAATGTCACCGGCAACGTGATCTTTCCCTTCGGCTTGCTCCTTCCCGGATTGATTCCTTGGAATGTGCCGGTCTCTTCGAGCTCGCCATCAGGGATCTGGAGTTTCTGGAGTACCGCGGAGGAGATCAGGTTCAATCCGGCCCCGCCGTCAACTAGCATCTTAGTGACCTTGAGGTTGCGGATAGTTGGTGAAACCAACATCGGCAAGCACCCGACCGCAGTTATGCGATCAAGGTGGTCCTCAATATCAAAGATGATAGGCGTCTGGACCATTTCGAGGCTTGCGGACTCGACGGATGGTTCTGCCGCATTGACTTCCGCACCCACCGCTTGAGCTGGCGGTGTGAAGTATGCAGAGAAGCACCGCCGTCAACGCAAAAGACCTCTGTGGCTTTCTGGAACTCCTGCTCATCGGTCTCTTCATCATCCATATCTTCATCGTCGTCGTCATCTTCATCCTTTTCGCGGCCGCGGGGAGGTCTGTCTCCTTGTCGCTGCTTGGCCTTGCCGCGGCGTCCTCCTCGGCCGGGGCGTTTCTTGCCGGCTCCTCCAGCACCTTCCTGGCCTTCTCCTTGTCGCGTCGCTCATATTCAGCCTTTTGCTGCTCGACAAGCTGCTCGACCATCTTGCAGCTCTGGAGGTCATGGCCCTTGGTGCGGTGGATCTTGCAGTACTGCTTGTTAGTGCCGTCCTGCTTGTCGGCGACCGCCACAGCCTGGTAGTTGGTGCCTGCGGCAATCTCCTCGCCGGAGCTACCAGCTTTGGCTTTCTTGGCGCCTCCTCCGTTGCCGGACTGCTCAACGACTAGCACATCTTTGCTTTTATTCTTCCTGTTGTTCCGCCGCCGGTTTTTCTTTGCCGGGGCAGCCTCCTCACTATCAGATCCTCCCGCTTCTGTATTTTCTCCAGGGAGTTTCCTCCTTCCTCAAAGACGCGCGCACTTGTCGGCCAGGGCATATAGCTCATCGACGTCTCGATCATGCACATCGCCATCTCCTCCGCATCCTGCGGTTTCGCATGTTCGATGGAACGCGCTGATTACCGTGGCAGGGTGGACATCTGGATGTTGTCTTTGTCTGTGGCTAAATCTCTGAATGTACTTGCGGGGCTCTCCTTCCTTCTGGGCGAGCAGATGAAGGTCTCTCTCTTGGCCATGAGGCTTGTGGCGCTGTAAAGGCGCCGACAAACTGATGGCATAGGTCTGCCCAGGAGGATCTGGAGTTGTCCGGCAAGTGCATGAGCCAGATCGACATTGGGCTTGAGCACCGGTGGAAGTAGTTGGCCAGATCTTGTCGTCCCACCCCGCAGCTTGCACCGCGATGGTGTAGATCTTGAGGAACTCCGACGGATGTGACTTGCCGTCATACTTCTCTCGTGCGTCGGCTTGAAATTCTTCGTCTTTGGGCCATCGGACTTGCCGCAGCTCACGAGTGAACGCAGGGCAACCTACCGTGTCGGCAAGTCGCTGGTTCCCCGGTGCATGCATGTCGACAGAGGGCCCAGCGCTGGTCCGATTGACGCCGCTTCTCTTGGCGCTCGATCACGAGTTCGAGCGTCTTCTTGCTGTCGTTCGTGAAGAACTAGGCACTGATCGCGACGAGCTCGTGGATCTGATGATGCGGTGGAGTCGCTGTCGAGGTGGATCCGGCGAGTCGGCGACCTTGGCCTTCGGGGTGGAGAGTGCATGGTGGTTGCACCCCCACCGGTTTCGTCGCCATCGGCTCGTGCCTGGCTGTCCTGCCGCGACAGCGATGTACTCGGCTGCCGCGGAGTGTCGTCATTGGAGAAGCTGATGAGACTCTGAATGGTGGCCCTCCATTCATCGATCTTGTCTACCGTTGGAGGGTAATCCAGGAGCAGTTGAGCTCGCGCCAAAGCTTCTGCTGGAGTGGTGGGCGGCAGTGGCGAACGGCGCGAGGAGCGGGATATGCTCGGACTTCTAACTATGTTAGAAGGAGCAGTATCCCGTCCAGGCGACCGTGTCTCGCTCGTGCCAGCATGTTGGCGTGCATGCTGGTCTTGAGCACCCCGAGATCCACCAGCTCGATCTTGTCCCAACGAACGTATGGCACTGCGAATACCATGACGCTGTCGGTCCTGCGCCTCCTGAGATGGGCGCGGTGCATGTACGGACGCCGAGGTCTGCGCAGCCTTGTCCTTGGACCTGGCAGCACCGTGGGCTCCCTCGTCGATGCCCGTTCTTCCGCCGGCGTCTACCCCACCACCCGTTTGCTCCGATGGTGGTGAGATCGACGTGGACGGAACAGCTGCCGCCGAAGCCTTCTTCTTCGGTGGCATGTCGATGAAGAAGATGAAGATCTAGCTCGTGTGAACGTCGGATCACGTTCACACAACCTCGATGCCCCCTACCTGGCGCGCCAAAGATGTCGGGGAAACTGATCCATGAACACCTATGGGACCGGCGGACCGAGCCCCTTTCGGTTCCGCGGGGGGCGGAGATCGCACGAAGAGCGGATCGAGGCGAAGCACACGAGCTGTTTACCTAGCTTCGGAGCTCTCCGGAGAGATAACACTCCTACTGCTGCATGACTGAGTGTATTGAGTTCTTGCTCGGGAGCGATGAGTGCTACAGTACACACTAGCTGCTAACGAGACCGAGTGTGAGTGTTTTTCTGCCTCCGAACCCCCCTCTACGTTGCGCATGGGCCTCCTTTTATATGCTAAAGGGGTCTCCGACAGGTGGCAACGTAGACAAGGGTAAAAATGGAAAAGGAATTGCGGTTGGTACAACTACCTGTACAGTGTATCATACCTAACCCAGACGGCAGGGGACAAAGGCATTAAATGCCCGCTCACGCCGCCCAAATAGTGCAAAAGGGACCGTCGGGGACACCACCGCTGCCACGATGGCAATCTTGTCATTAAACCACCACAAGACCGCTGGTCAAGACAGACCTCTTGCCACGCGCTGGAAAGGTCCTGGCGACACGCTGGTGGATGTCTTTGGAGCCTGGTACAGAGTGGTAGTTTGCTGCGGCAAGCGCCTTGCCGCGATCGTTGTGTTGTCGCGTCCGAAGCTTGTCGCCACAGGGCCTCGCCGGACGCTGGCGCGTCGCGGCAAGTTCCTTGAGATGCCTTGGTTGGCCTTCCGGCAAGCTCCTCTTGCCGGGCCTTGTCTCCTTGGCTTGAATACTTTGTTCTTGAATGGCTCCAAAGGAACCACAGAGGACCTTAGCGGTCACCCGCAAGCCTTGCCGCTGGTGTTTGCAATCGCCGTGCACAAGTTCGGGATACTAGGGTACCCCTACTCTAGTACACCGACAGAGCGTCATTTTCTTTTGTTAGTATTTGCTTGATGTTTATTTATAATAATGTTTTGCATCTTTAGTTTTAATAAAAAAGTCACGGATAGCCTTTACCATGCTTATTTTGCTAGTATACATGTTGCTGTTTGAAAACAGAAAGTTTACCGTTGTTGCAAAAATTCCCTAGAAAATTCAGAGCATGATATAATGTTGAAACTTTTTGCATAACGAGATCTGATAAATTTACAGTGGGAATTTTAGTTCATAATTTTTGGAGTTAGGGAAGTATTGATTCTCTTGCATTCTTTACAGACTGTTCTGTTTTGGCAGATTGCTGTTATGTTTGCATTGTTTGCATATGTTTTCTTGTTTAATGATTCTATTTGAGGATAGGAGTATTAAATATGCAGAGGCATTTAGTATGCAATGTTGAATAATAATTTTAGTGATTTGTTACAGTAGAAAATGATAAGGTTTTGCATTGGTTTATACTAACCTATCTCACGAGTTCTTGTTGAGTTTGGTGTGGATGAAGCTTTTGAGAAATAGAGAAACCATGATATGAGAGGAATTAAGGAGACACAAAAGTTCAAGCTTGGGGATGCCCAAGGCACCCCAAGATAATATTTCAAGAAGTCTCAAGCATCTAAGCTTGGTGATGCCCCGGTAGGCATCCCACCTTTCTTCTTCAACAACTATCGGTTAGTATCGGTTAAGCCTAAATTTTTGCTTCTTCACATGAGTTGTGCTATCCTTGCAATGTCATTTTCTTTAGTTTTGCTTGCTGTTTGAATAAAATACCAAGATCTTAAATTATTAAATGGGAGAGTCTTCACATAGTTGTATAATTATTCGACTACTCATTGATCTTCACTTATATCTTTCGGAGTAGTTTGTCATTTGCTCTAGTACCTGACTTATATCTTTTAGAGCACGGTGGTAGATTTATTTTGTAGAAATTAATGAACTCTCATGCTTCACTTATATTATTTTGAGAGTCTTAAATAGCATGGTAATTTGAACGAAAACTTTCACAGGAGGTGAATTGGATGCTATGATCAATTTGATACTTGATAATTGTTTTGAGATATGGAGGTAGTGATATTAAAGTCATGCTAGTTGGGTGATTATGAATTTAAAGAATGCTTGTGTTGAAGTTAGCAAGTCCCGTAGCATGCACGTATGGTTAAAGTTGTGTAACAAATTTGAACATGAAGTGTACGTGTCTTATGCATCCTTATGAGTGGCGGTCGGGGACGAGCGATGGTGTTTTCCTACCAATCTATCCCCCTAGGAGCATGCGCGTAGTACTTGATTTTTCATGACTTCTAAATTTTTGCAATAAGTATATGAGTTATTTTGACTAATGTTGAGTCCATGGATTATACGCACTTTTACCTTTCCGCCTTTGCTAGCCTCTTCGGTACCGTGCATTGCCCTTTCTCACCTTGAGAGTTGGTGCAAACTTCGCTAGTGCATCCAAACCCCCTGATACGATACGCTCTATCACACATAAACCTCCCTATATCTTCCTCAAAACAGCCACCATACCTACCTATTTATGGCATTTCCATAGCCATTCCGAGATATATTGCCATGCAACTTTCCACCGTTCCGTTTATCATCATTATGACATACATTACTTTTATCATATTGCCATTGCATGATCATGTAGTTGACATCGTATTTGTGGTAAAGCCACCATGCATTATTTTTCATACATGTCACTCTTGATTCATTGCACCATCCCGGTACACCGCCGGAGGCATTCATATAGAGTCATATCTTGTTCTAGTTTCGAGTTGTAATCATTATGTTGTAATCAATAGAAGTGCGATGATCATCATTATTAGAGCATTGCCCAATCAAAAAAAAGAAAGGCAAAAAAAGAAAGGCAAAAAAAGAAAGGCCCAAAAAAATAAAAATAAAAAGGGCAATGTTACTATCTCTTTTTCCAAACTTGTGCTTCAAGGTAGCACCTTGTTCTTCATGTAGTGAGTCTCATATTTTGTGCTTCAGAGTAGCACCATGTTTTCCATATAGTGAGTCTCATAAGTTGTCTTTTTCATACTAGTGGGAATTTTTCATTATAGAACTTGGCTTGTATATTCCTACGATGGGCTTCCTCAAATGCCCTAGGTCTTCGTGAGCAAGCAAGTTGGATGCACACCCACTAGTTTTATTTTGTTGAGCATTCATTTATAGCTCTAGTGCATCCGTTGCATGGCAATCCCTACTCCTCATGTTGACATCAATTGATGGGCATCTCCATGGCCCGTTGATTATCCTCGTCAATGTGAGACTTTCTCCTTTTTTGTCTTCTCCACACAATCCCCATCATCATATTCTATTCCACCCATAGTGCTATATCCATGGCTCAGGCTCATGTATTGCGTGAAGGTTGAAAAAGTTTGAGATTATTTAAGTATGAAACAATTGCTTGGCTTGTCATCGGGGGTATAGAAGTTGGGAACATCTTTGTGTGACAAAAATGAAGCATAACCTAACTATATGATTATGTAGGGATGAACTTTCTTTTGCCATGCTATTTTGAGAAGACATGATTATTTTGATTAGTATGCTTGAATTGTTACTATTTCTTTTATCAATATGAACTTTTATTTTGAATCATTTGGATCTGAACATTCATGCCACAATAAAGAAAATTACTTTGAGAATCATGCTAGGTAGCATTCCACATCAAAAATTCTGTTTTTATCATTTACCTACTTGAGGACGAGCAGGAATTAAGCTTGGGGATGCTTGATACGTCTCCAACGTATCTATAATTTTTTATTGTTCCATGCTATATTACTATGTGTTTTGAATGATTATGGGCTTTATTATACACTTTTATATTACTTTTGGGACTAACCTATTAACCGGAGGCCCAGCCCATATTGCTGTTTTATTGCATGTTTCAGTATTTCGAAGAAAAGGAATATCGAACGGAGTCCAAACGGAATGAAACCTTCGGCATCATGATTTTTTGGAAGAATATCATCCTGGAGGCTTGGAGATCAAGACAGAAGATCCTCGAGGAGCCCAGGAGATAGGGGGCGCCCCCCCCCCCTACTGGGCGCGCCCCCCTGTCTCGTGGGCCCCTCGAGAACCTCCCGACCGACTTCTTTCGCCTATATAGTCCCACGTACCCTAAAAACATCCACGGAGAAGATAGATCGGGAGTTCCGCCGCCGCAAGCCTCTGTAGCCACCGAAAACCTCTCGGGAGCCTGTTCCAGGCACCTGCGGGGGGGAATCCATCACGGTGGCCATCTTCATCATCCCGCGCTTTCCATGACGAGGAGGAGTAGTTCACCCTCGGGCTGAGGGTATGTACCAGTAGCTATGTGTTTGATCTCTCTCTCTCTCTCGTGTTCTCTCTCATGTTCCCTCTATGGCACGATCTTGATGTATCGCGAGCTTTGCTATTATAGTTGGATCTTATGATGTTTCTCCCCCTCTACTCTCTCGTGATGAATTGAGTTTTCCCTTTGAAGTTATCTTATCGGATTGAGTCTTTACTTTGAGAACACTTGATGTGTGTCTTGCCGTGCTTATCTGTGGTGACAATGGGATTTCACGTGCCTCTTTATGTATGTTTTGGTGACCAACTTGCGGGTTCCGCCCATGAACCTATGCATAGGGGTTGGCACACGTTTTCTTGACTCTCCGGTAGAAGCTTTGGGGCACTCTTTGAAGTACTTTGTGTTGGTTGGATGAATCTGAGATTGTGTGATGCATATCGTATAATCATGCCCATGGATACTTGAGGTGACAATGGAGTATCTAGGTGACATTAGGGTTTTGGTTGATTTGTGTCTTAAGGTGTTATTCTAGTACGAACTCTTTAATAGATCGATCCAAAAGAATAACTTTGAGGTAGTTTCGTACCCTACCATAATCTCTATGTTTGTTCTCCGCTATTAGTGGCTTTGGAGTGACTCTTTGTTGCATGTTGAGGGATTTTTATATGATCTATCTACGTTATTATTGTTGAGAGAACTTGCACTAGTGAAAGTATGAACCCTATGCCTTGTTTACTACCATTGCAATACCGTTTACGCTCACTTTTATCCTTAGTTACCTTGCTGTTTTTATATTTTCAGATTACAAATGCTCTTATCTACCATCCCTATTGCACTTGTATCACCATCTCTTCGCGGGACTAGTGCACCTATACAATTTACCATTGTATTGGGTGTGTTGGGGACACAAGAGACTCTTTGTTATTTGGTTGCAGGGTTGTTTGAGAGAGACCATCTTCATCCTACGCCTCCTACAGATTGATAAACCTTCGGTCATCCACTTGAGGGAAATTTGCTACTGTCCTACAAACCTGTGCACTTGCAGGCCCGACAACGTCTACAAGAAGAAGGTTGTGTAGTAGACATCAAGTTTGGCTGTGGGTCCCCCGCTAAGCATAGATTTTTTAACGAGTTAAGCATGTCGCCTGAAGGCGAGTGCCGGAAGATGTCTGCGGTGCTGAATTCGGCGATCGATGACCGATCCGGCTCGACATAAGCGGACGCACATGGTTCAGAACTTACCACCGGAAACGAGTCTGAGGTTCCGGAGACACAGATATCACCCGAGGTTAGGTCTGTGTGCGGCTCCAACGCCGCGTAGTCTGCGGCTTCCGTGGCGGGATCGAGCTTCCCGTCCTCGGATGGTGCGATCTGCTCCGGATCTAAGGCCAGAGCGGCTACATGTGCAATTTCTTGAGTATGGTCCGATGACAGATTTAAGTCATGTTCATCGTAGGGATAGGGAGCGGCTGCCGTGGTCTCGAATCCGTCGAAGATCAAATATCCGCGGATGTTCGTGACATAGTTCAAGCTCCCAAAACTGACCTGATGGCCAGGGGCGTAGCTGTCGATCTGCTCCAGATGGCCAAGCGAGTTAGCCCGTAGTGCGAAGCCGCCGAACACGAAGATTTGTCCGGGGAGGAAGGTTTCCCCTAGGACGGCATCGTTGTTGACGATTGAAGGAGCCATCAAACCTTTTGAGGACGGCACAGTGGAACTCTCAATGAAAGCACCAATGTCAGTGTCAAAACCGGCAGATCTCGGGTAGGGGGCCCTGAACTGTGCGTCTAAGGTTGATGGTAACAGGAGACTGGGGACACAATGTTTACCCAGGTTTGGGCCCTCTCTATGGAGGTAATACCCTACTTCCTGCTTGATTGATCTTGATGAATATGAGTATTACAAGAGTTGATCTACCACGAGATCGTAATGGCTAAAACCCTAGAAGTCTAGCCTATATGACTGTATCCGTTTCCGGACTAAGCCCTCCAGTTTATATAGACACCGGAGGGGACTAGGGTTGTACAAAGTCGGTTACAGAGAAAGGAATCTTCATGTGTGGTCGCCAAGCTTGCCTTCCATGCCAAGGAGAGTCCCATCCGAACACGGGAAAGAGTCTTCGGTCTTGCATCTTCACAGCCCATTAGTCCGGCCCATGTCCAACAGGACGGACGCCCGAGGACCCCTTAGTCCAAGACTCCCTCAAGGAGGCAATATGATCATGCTCAAGTATTGGGTCTAGTTAATATTCGAGTGTGTTTCATGAATGGATCAATGTTTGAGCATGATGGGCTAGGGATAACTTGTTTTAGCATTGATATTTTGGAAGACATGGTTGCTTGTTGATATGCTTGAGTATCTAAATTATTATGTCAAAACTAGACTATTGCTTTGAATCACATAAAAATTACTAATGTCCATGCTATAAAGAAAATAATATGATATGAGTTGATGAACAACACTCCACGTCAAAAATTATGTTTTTATCACTTACCTACTCGAGGACGAGTAGGAGTTAAGCTTGGGGATGATGATACGTCTCCAATGTATCTATAATTTTTTATTGTTCCATGTTGTTTTATTATCAATCTTGGATGTTTTATGATCATTTTATAGTCATTTTATATCATTTTTTGGTACTAACCTATTGACATAGTGCCAAGTGCAAGTTGTTCTTTTTCCATGTTTTTTACATCGCAGGAAATCGATATCAAATGGAGTCCAAATGCCATGAAACTCCATGATGATTTTTTATGGGCCAAAAGGAAGCAGATGGGCCCTGGTTGCACCTAGGGGGAGTCCCGAGGAGGGGACAACCCACCAGGGCGTGCTACGAGGCCCTAGCGTGCCCTGGTGGGTTGTGCCCACCTCGGGTACCACCCCGGACCTCTTCTTTGCTCTATAAATACCCCAAAAATACAAGAACCCTAGGGGATTCAACGAAATATTCATCCAGCCGCCACCGAGTACAGAACCACCAGATCCAATCTAGATACCATCACGGAGGGGTTCACCACTTCCATTAGTGCCTCTCCGATGATGCGTGAGTAGTTCCTTGTAGACCTTTGGGTCCGTAGTTAGTAGCTAGATGGCTTTCTCTCTCTCTCTCTCTCTCTCTCTCTCTCTCTCTCTCTCTCTCTCTCTCTCTCTCTCTCGCTGAATTCTCAATACAATGGTCTCTTGGAGATCCATATGATGTAACTCTTTTGCGATGTGTTTGTTGGGATCTGATGAACTTCGAGTTTATGATCAGTCATATCTTTTTATATCCATGAAAGTTATTTGAGTTTCTTTGATCTCTTATATGCATGATCTCTTATAGCCTCATATTTCTTCTCCAATATTTGGGTTTTGTTTGGCCAACTTGATCTATTTATCTTGCAATGGGAAGAGGTGCCCGGTAGTGGGTTCGATCTTACGGTGCTCGATCCCAGTGACAGAAAGGGAAACGACACGTATGTATCATTGCTACTAAGGATAAAAAGACAAGATCTATATCTACCGCCATATAGATAAACGGATCTTGTCTACATCATGTCATCGTTCTTATTGCATTAGTCTGTTTTTCCATGAACTTAGTACACTAGATGCATGCTGGATAGCGGTCGATGTGTGGAGTGTTAGTAGTAGATGCAGGCAGGAGTCGGCCTACTAATCTTGGACGTGATGCCTATGTAATGATCATTGCCTGGATATCGTCATAATTATTTGAAGTTCTATCAATTGCCCAACAGTAATTTGTTTACCCATCGTTTGCTATTTTTCTCGAGAGAAGCCACTAGTGAAACCTACGGCCCCGGGTTTTCTTTCTCATATATTTGCCTTGTGATCTACTTTTCCTTTGCATTTTTATTCAGATCTATTAAACCAAAAAATACAAAAATACCTTGTTGTGTTTTATCTTTATTTATTTTATTTGGCGTTCGATCTATCAATCTACTAAATTTTACCTCACGTCCGCTTGCCTATCTTGAGGCATCGTACCCTGGAAAGGATTGACAGCCCCTTTAACTCGTCGGGTTGCAGGTGTTGTTGTTTATGAGCAGGTGTTGTTTACGTTGTGTTGCTTGGTTCTCCTACTAGTTCAATACCTTGGTTTCATAACTGAGGGAAATACCTACCGTCGCTGTGCTACATCATCCCTCCCTCTCCGGGGAAGTACCGACGTAGTTCCAGCTACCATCAATCACCTCAGTGTATATTGATGACCTCATCATCAATGTCTATACAAGACCTAAACGTACAAAAAATCATCTTAAGATGGGAAATTTGGATTCAACCAAATTTAGCTTAATCTTACAACTTGAACATTCTCTCAAGAATACATATCAGTCTACATCTATCCAAAGTATATATGAGAAGTTCAATACGGATATATGATAACAATAAAGGACATGTATGGTCATACTGCCTTGGTAGGGTACAAATCCATTCATATCTAGGGGTGATAATGAAGTGATATCCGGACCTAAGGTTCTACATCTCACTAACACCAACGCACTCATATAATTGCAAACTACGTCTGGCCTGACACTATATTTGCTATCTCTGTTTAGAGTGCAACCCCCAACAAAGGTATATGGTTGATATAAGAAATATCCACTTATATCTCAAGCTCACAATAAATCTTGGGCAATTCCATCAGGAGAATCAAGATATGACCATGATATATGAAATGATATTGTCTCTTTATTTGATCCCAACAATGCCACATTAATGACTGAATTCATCGGAATAGTCTTCTCATAGAAGTCATCTAAATAGACTCTAATGACTACTTCCACTTATCGTTCTGACATAATTTCTTTATCTAAACGCATTATAAAATATGCATGGCTCACCGGAATGATAAACCACACTCAAAATCATGTGGTTCAGATTCATCAGAATCAGATAACTTGATTTCTCAAGATGCTTCCACTTGTGTTACTCAATACCTGTAGGTTATATGAAGAGAAATATCATAAAAGCACATTGCTTGAAGTTACTTATCCTCACAAACTATAGAAAAGTGATGAAATAATTTGCAAACAAAATACTGTGAAAATCCTATAGATTATTCACAATGTCATGATCATGTCAATGGAATTGGTATGACACATCCTCCAGATTTGCAAAGTTTAGGGGGAGTAATCTCCCAAACTATAACCTATTAACAATCATCAGATTGCATATATTGTACTCTTTTTCCCTTCATGAGTTTTTCCCTCATGGTTTCTCATAAAAAGGTTTTTAACGAGACAATATAGATACAAGCGTTCACATATGCCATATCATTTTCTCCGTATATTTTCCCACTGGGTTTTAAAGTTTTCAATGGAGATTGCACTCTTTTTCCCGTATGAGTTTCCTCTCAAAGATTCTCATAATGGTTTTTAATGAGGCAATATCTTTTTAATATCATATGCAATACATTCAAGTTTTTCCTCATTGGGGTTTTTAAAGGAAAGTATACAAAGCATATTTATTGTTCTCTAAACACACAAGCGAGTTTTCTCCTTCTTCAAAGGTTTTTCTCATCTGAGTTACAAGAGACAATAATCATTATATGTTGCATCATTTTCTCCTTATTATTTTTTCCACTGGGTTTAAAGGAGTTTTAGCAACATATTTGCATTATTCTCCTCATGTTTTTCCCACGGGGTTTTTGGAGGAGTCTTTCTCAAAATGAAGACGATGAACATTCTCAAGGTAAACATACTGGGAGGAGTCTTTATCAAGATGATGCGTATTAGACTAGCATAGATTAGGGGGGTGTTAAGGATTAATTTAATCCTAATAATCAATTCTTAAGTCGGTTGTTTATGTCGGTTGTAATTACCGACATTGTAACTCTAACTACCTTGTAATTAGGGTATAAATACCGGTCATTAATCAATGAGAAACACTGTTCATTCATCATTCGCTCTCTCTCTCTCTCTCTCCCTCTCTCTCTCTTTTCTAATTACACATCAACAAAGGCGAAGCCATTGCCGCTGAACGAATTAGACCAGAGCAACACCCGGGATGCGCCAAGGGACTCCAGATCTGGCACACCAGCACGACTAAGATGTCAAAGGAGGAAACCATACAAGCCAACCACGAGCTCATCACACGATTCATCATCTTCCATATGTCGCCGATGCAGACCGTTGTTGGTGAACGTAGCATGCAATTTCAAAAATTTCCTACGCTCACGCAAGATCTGTCTAGGAGATGCATAGCAACGAGAGGGGGAGAGTGTGTCCACGTACCCTCGTAGACCGAAAGCGGAAGCGTTTGACAACGCGGCTGATGTAGTCAAACTTATTCTTATTCTGACTGATCAAGCACCGAACGTACGACACCTCTGAGTTCTGCACACGTTCAGCTCGATGACGTCCCTCGAACTCTTGATCCAGCAAAGTGTCTAGGGAGAGTTCTGTCAGCACGACGGCGTGGTGACGGTGATGGTGAAGTGATCCGCGCAGGGCTTCGCCTAAGCACTACGTGAATATGACCGGAGGCGTAAACTGTGACGCACTACTAGGAAAATTCTTATACACAGAAGCATAGTAGTAGCGATGTAAAATAGTAACCGCTGCTGCTATTTAGCAGTAGCGCTTTTCCTGGCAGGCGCTACTAGTAACTCTATAGTAGTAGTGCCCGGTAGCGAAAACGCGCTACTACTATGTGGGACCAGACGAGGCCACCGACGATCGCCGTAGTTGTAGCGCTGTACAGAACCAAGCGCTACTACTAATAGTTTAGTAGTAGAACTTGGTTTTACTACGCCGCTACTGCTAATGGGCCCCACTTATTAGTAGCACTTTTCCTGGAGAGCGCTACTACTAAGTCCCATAGCAGCAGCGCGTTTTGCTAAGCAACGCTACTGCTAGTTGCGGCTGGTGCCACCTTTTCCACCCCTCCCCCTCCTCTCCCCCACTTTGCCCTCTCTACCCCTCCTTTCCCATCTCCCCTCTCCACTCTCCACCATTGTTGCTCTTCTTCTCTCTTCCTCCTACCTCTCTTCTCTCCTCATTAATGGCACCCTCCTCCGTAAATGGCCTCTCTCTTTCTCCTACACCTCTCTTCTCTCCCCCATTAATGCCCCCCTCCACCATAACCCCTCTCCATTAGTTATCTAGCTAGATTCACCTCTTCTCCCCAACAACTAGATCTAGCTAGTAATTTAGCCAACCACACGTGCTCTCTCGATCGTTCTCTCTCATCATCTAATTAACCGCGTGCTCTCGATCTCTCTCGGGAGATATATAGGTGAGTAAAAAGTTGTTCATTTCAAGAATGGGAATATATGTGTGAATGAGAATATGTGTGTTTGGGATATATATATATATGGAGATATTTCTGCGAGTGACATATGCCCTCAAGTTTCTTATGTTTTGCCGAAATGTCGATTTATTTCCGGTTCGGTGAATTTTGAGCAAACTCAGTATGTCCTATTTTTAGGCAAGGTCATGCCAAAATTTTATATATATATATATATATATATATATATATATATATATATATATATATATATATATATATATATGACTTTGAAGCATGCATTATTTATTTTATAACCATTTTGCTTGTTATACCGTGCAGTCGGTCATGAAGGTGAGTGGATGGAAGGTGGAGCGGTACATGCAATCCGCGGTGATGGACATGTATGCAAATAATCAGACTAGGATTAGATGTCCGTGTGCAAGATGCAAGGAAGGAGTCCTTTTGGACCCTTTTGATCGTGGCATTTGAAGGCACACCTACTGATGAATGGTTTCATGGATGGCTATATGATACGTCTCCGTCGTATCTACTTTTCCAAACACTTTTGCCCTTGTTTTGGACTCTAACTTGCATGATTAGAATGGAACTAACCTGGACTGACGCTGTTTTTAGCAGAATTGCCATGGTGTTATTTATGTGCAGAAACAAAAGTTCTCGGAATGACCTGAAACTCCACGGAACTTATTTTTGGAAAATATTAAAAATACTGGAAGAAGAATCCACGTCAGGGGGGCCTCCACCTGTCCACGAGGGTGGGGGGCGCGCCCCCCTTCCTCGTGGGCCCCCTGTTGCTCCACCGACCTCAACTCCAACTCCATATATTCGTGTTTGGGGAGAAAAAAATCAGAGAGAAGGATTCATCGCATTTTACAATACGGAGCCACCACCAAGCCCTAAAACCTCTCGGGAGGGCTGATCTGGAGTCCGTTCGGGGCTCCGGAGAGGGGAATCCGTCGCCATCGTCATCATCAACCATCCTCCATCTCCAATTTCATGATGCTCACCGTCGTGCGTGAGTAATTCCATCGTAGGCTTGCTGGACGGTGATGGGTTGGATGAGATTTATCATGTAATCGAGTTAGTTTTGTTAGGGTTTGATCCCTAGTATCCACTATGTTCTGAGATTGATGTTGCTATGACTTTGTTATGCTTAATGCCTGTCACTAGGACCCGAGTGCCATGATTTCAGATCTGAACCTATTATGTTTTTATGAATATATGTGAGTTCTTGATCTTATCTTGCAAGTCTATAGTCACCTACTATGTGTTATGATCCGGCAACCCCGAAGTGACAATAACCGGGACCACTCCCGATGATGACCGTAGTTTGAGGAGTTCATGTATTCACTATGTGTTAATGCTTTGGTCCGGTACTCTATTAAAAGGAGGCCGTAATATCCCTTAGTTTCCATTAGGACCCCGCTACCACGGGAGGGTAGGACAAAAGATGTCATGCAAGTTCTTTTCCATAAGCACGTATGACTATATTCGGAATACATGCCTGCATTACATTGATGAATTGGAGCTAGTTCTGTGTCACCCTATGTTATGACGGTTACATGATGAACAGCATCCGGCATAATTCTCCATAACCGATCCAATGCCTACGAGCTTTTCACATATTGTTCTTCGCTTATTTACTTTTCCATTGCTACTGTTACAATCACTACAAAACCCAAAAATATTACTTTTGCTACCATTACCGTTACTTCCATACTACTTTGCTGCAAATAATAAGTTATCCAGGTGTGGTTGAATTGACAACTCAACTGCTAATACTTGAGAATATTCTTTGGCTCCCCTTGTGTCGAATCAATAAATTTGGGTTGAATACTCTACCCTCGAAAACTGTTGCGATCCCCTATACTTGTGGGTTATCACTACTCAGTGGATAAGCGAAGAAGATGATGATGATGAGGACGTCCGCATGGCAGGGAATAAGGACATGGGGCTAGACGAAGAGATGACTGATCGACAAGAAGACGATGGCGCCGGACATGTCGGTGGGGAAGAGTCCGGAAATGACGACGGCGGCGAAGAAGATTCCGGACACGGCGAAGAAGAGTCCGGACATGGCGAAGAAGAGGCAGCGGTCACTCCGCAGTCTTCGTTGCTACTAAGTGTAGTCGTGTAGGACCCTCATGTTTGAGACCTCCTTTGCAAGAGTACGACTAGCGAGAGAGATGCTTCTAGAGAGGAGGCCAAGCTGACGCAACTTGAAGTAGACTCGAGGACTCCATTATTTGACGGTTGCGATCCCGAGGTGACCCGCTTGAGTTTCACGCTCGAACTTCTAAAGACGAAGGCCAAAAACAAATGGATAGACAAAAGCCTCGATGTGCATTTGAAGTTTCTACATAATAAAGTTCTTCCCGCGGGGAACCTGTGTCCTACTAGTGTCGAGGAGGCAAAGAAAATCGTTTGCCCTTTTGATTTGCCGCACATTAGGTACCACGCATGCATCAACGATTGCATCATTTATCGGGGGGAGCACGCAGAAAAAACTAGCTGTCCAGTGTGCAATACTTCTCGATACAAGAAGGCAGGAAAGAAAGCTCCTCAAAATTTTGTATGGTACTTTCCGATCACTCCCCGTCTGTTTTCTGGGACTTGGAGTACTGGCCCAATCATGACACGCCTCATTGCCTTGATCCAATGCATATCACAAAGAATGTCCTCGAGAGCTTGCTTGGCACACTGATGAACTTGCCGGAGAAGACCAAGGATGGGCCAAAGGCAAGGAAAGACTTGGAAGATTTTAAGATCAGGAAAGATCTCCACCGTAAAAAGTTGATGGAGGAGACAGAGGCAGAGGAGGGGGAAAGGGGCAGAAAAGTCAACAAGATGGAGGAGAATTATTGCCCCCTTCTTGCTTTACCTTAAGTGCGAAGGAGATTGATCAATTCATTAAGTGCCTTATGGGAATCAAAGCCAGTTCCGGTTACTGTGGGATGATAAGCAGATTCCTAGACCCCAAGAAGAAAAGGTTCAGCAGGATGAAGTCTCATGACTGTCACGTGATGATGACGCAGATACTCCCGGTTGCCATTAGAGGGATAATAGGGAAGCATGTATGTGACATGCTTATTGGTCTCTACAACTTCTTCGACATTATATCTTGAAAGTCTATAAGTGTGAAGCAGCTCCGAAGGCTACAGGAAGAGATCATTGTCATACTATGTGAGCTTCAGATGTACTTCCCACCCGCGTTCTTTGACGTCATGGTGCATCTGTGTGTCCACATCATGGATGACAGTATCCACCTCGGGCCGACATTCCTTCACAGCATGATGTTGTTCGAGAGGATGAATGGGGTCATCAAAGGATTCGTTCATAACATGTCCCGTCCCGAAGGGAGCATCGTCCAGGGGTATCTGACGCATGAGTGTGTCTCCTTTTGCAAGAATTATATAAGCGTCGGAGACCCTGTTGTTGGTTTGCCTGTCAAGAAGCACGATGGGAAGCTCGAAGGAGATGGTCACAACAACGGCGGGAGGGAATTGCATGTGGACTACTCGGCTCGATGGAACGACTTTGACAGGGCTAAATTAGTAGTGCTACAACACCTAGATGTGGTAGATGATTATGTGGCACAGCACAAAGAAACCATCGCAAAGAAGTACCGTGATAAGGGGATGCTCAAGACGGATGACGAAGTTACTGTAGAGCACAATGCCACTTTCTTGCGTTGGTTTAAACAGCAAGTTCTTGAAAATCCCCCAGAAGACGGCAGTTCGGACGGATTGCTCATACATGCCTTAGCACATGGCCCCGCGCCCAAGATCACGACCTATCAGTCCTACGATATCAATGGGTACACGTTCTACATGGAGGCCAAAGACATGGACAGTGATTACTAGAACTTCAGGGTGACAATTCAATGCGTGATCGACGCCAACGGCACAACTGAAAGATTCTACCGAAGGGTCGAAGAGATCTGGGAGCTTGACTATGCTGGAATGCACGATGCGATGATGTTCCGTGTCAGATGGGCCAAGGACATCGTAAGAGAAAACAAGTATTTCACCACCATGACTATCCGACGCGAAGAGCACTCCCGTGAACATTAACATCATCGCCAAAAATGAGCCATGGGCGCTAAGCACGTGACACAATGCTTCTTCATAACTGACCAGGCATATCCCAGCCATGTTATCGTGAGGAGATCCAAAAGGAGCATCGTCGGAATGGATCGATTCGCCAACAAGGAAGACTACGACCAATACGGCAACCCGATGAGGGAAGATGACGATGACGATGAAGCATACGTGAAAAGAAGAATCAATACTACATTACCTAAGAAAGATCGTACTCCATGGCTCCGAAAAAGTCACAAGGAGGGGCTCAATTACTCGGCAATGAACAAGAAAGGAAGAAGCTCAATGTGAAATGTAAATCGACGTAGCTGATCGAAACCTATATATATATATATATATATATATATATATATATATATATATATATATATATATATATATATATATATATATATATATATATATATATATATATATATATATAGAGAGAGAGAGAGAGAGAGAGAGTGACACTATTCTGATCCTAGGATTAGAATAGTTATTTGGATCACGATGGTCTATATAGGGAGCGAGGAGAAGTTCCCGAACCTGTGCGATCTAAAAATACGAAAAAACAGATCTCCACCCACCCCACCCGCACCATACCGAACCCCAGCCTCCACCCACTCTCGCCGCCATGTCGCTAGTACCACGCGGGGCAGCGCCTGATCCCGCAACCCACCCCCGCGCGGCGCCGGCCTGCTCCCACCCACACTGCCACCTGCAAACCGCCGAACCCCAATCGGCCGCCGCCCTGAACTTCCTCTCGGATCCTCTCGATCTAGGCGCCACTTGTGCCGCCGTGCCACAGCGCATGCCACCCCCGCGCGCCGTGGCGTCTCCCACCGCCGCGCCATCTCCCTAGCTACCATGCGGCCCCGCGCCACCAGCAGTCCTGCTTCACCTTGCCGCAGACTGAATCCAACAAGGTCAACGCCCCCTGACGCTCCTCCACCAACGACAACTACCACTCGCCTCCGTCGATCTGGCTGCCTACCTCCCACCGCCAGCCTTCTCCTCCTCCTTGCTATCCCCGGCGAGGCTCCCCCGCCACCATAGCCGCCCCGCCCAGCTCTTCCTCCAGGCACCGCCCTCCCTGATAGCCAGCGCTGCCATATGTGGCCCGCTGCGCCACCAGCGTACAGTCAGTTTGTCCACACAGGGCAATTGGACACCTGTGTCGCTGCGTTCGTCATCCTACAGCTCGCCGTATCCTCCCCGTGGAGCTGTGGACCATGCACGAACATTCCTCCACCTCCAGCCTTCTCTCCTCTAACAGTAAAGCTCATGATTGTCTGCAGCAAAACTCCAGTGCATAAAAAAAATGTTTTGTGTTTATCTCTCTGAAAAAGTAGCCGCTGTTGCAGGCCGGCTTTGCCTGGTGTATTAGTTCAGCTGCAACAAAAAATAATTATATGTTTTTGCCTAGTTTAGTCAGTTGTTGGAACCAAAAAAGGGGCTGAAGGTCAAAGTGTTTTATTTGTGAAGGTCAAAAGTATGTTAAGTATATTTTCTTGAACACTGGGACTCTTTGTACATCATGTTGTCAAGTTATTCACAATTGCATTCTGCAGAACATAAAAAGAAAAGTTAGGGTGTTTAACCTAGTAACCCACCCTAGTGAAGATGACGACACTCCACTCTTCCTTCTCCGGAGATGACTTGGTGCTCCTATGGATCAACAATAACTTGGTGCTCCTATGGATCAACAACAACTTGTGACCTTCTAGCGATTGCCGACTTGACCTTCCTAACAAATCGGTTCAAATGTTTGCTACAAAAACAAGGGTATTTCTGTTACTAACAACATTAAACTAAGAAGTCCAAATTAGAAAAATAGAGAACTTCAATATTTTAGAAAAGTTAAATTTTCCTTGTTACCAAGGAATAAAATGAAGAAGTTCAAATTAAAAAAAAGGAGTAGTTTGATGTATATGAAAAACTTAAATTATTTTTGTTTCTAGGAAAAATAAAAGTACAAGTTCAATTTAAAAAAGTTTAAAGCTTATTTAAAAATATTTTTTAAGAATAGGACTAAAGAAATTCAACTTAAAAATAACGAGAAGTTAAGTAGTATATAAAAACCTCATATTTTTTCCTCATTATTGAAGAATAAAATGAGGAAGTTCAAATTAAAATAAAGGAAAATTAAAAAAGGTTTAAAAAGAAATTTTTGTTTTAAAAACTAGATGTTCAAACTAAAATAGCGAAGTGATTCGATGTTTATGAAAAATTTAGGATTTTACAATAAAAAACTAAAATATCCGTCATTATTAAAGAATCAACCATGAAGTTCAAGAAAAGAAAAAGTCAAATTTGATGTTTATTTTAAAATCAAACACAATTCTTTACTCAAAAAAATGTGAAGTTCAAATTAAAGTAACACAAAAGTTCAAAGTATATTAAAACCTATGATGTAGAAGCTCAAAAAACAAAAAAACAAAACAATGCCATTGTGGGCATTTTCCCGAATATTAAAGATAAAAACCAAGAAGTTCAATTTTAAAAAATGAAGTAGTTCAATGCATATTAAAAACTCAGCTTTTTCTTGTTACTAAATAATAAAACCAAGAAGTTTAACTTTTAAAGCCATAGCAGTTTGATATTTATTTGAAAACTCAGTTTTTTCCAGTTACTAAAGAATAAGACCAATAAGTTCTATTCGAAATAATGAAGAAGTTCTATTAAAATAAACCTAGAAGTTCAAATTTAACAAAGGGGCCCGATGTCTATCAAAAAGTAGGATTTTTTCCGTTACTAAAAAAATAAAACCAGGAAGTCCGAATTAGAAAGATGCAGAAGTTCGATGATTATAGAAAACTCAAATTTCCCTCGTTATCAAAGAATGGAAAACAAGAAGTTTGAAAATTAAATAACAAGAAGTTCAACTTAAAAAATATAGAGCGGTTCAAAATTTCATAAAAAAGGATTAAGAAATAAAACCAGGAAGTCCATATTAAAAAGATGGAGAAGTTCGATGATTATAGAAAACTCAGATTTTCCTCGCTATTAAAGAATGGAAACAAGAAGTTCAAGAATAAAAAAATAAGTTCAACTTTTAAAAATAGAGCGCTTCAAAATTTCATAAAAATGGATTAAGAAATAAAACCAGGAAGTCCATATTAAAAAGATGGAGAAGTTTGATGATTATAGAAAACTCAGATTTTCCTCGTTATTATAGAATGGAAATAAGAAGTTAAAAAAACAAGAAGTTTGAATTTTAAAAATAGAATGCTTCAAAATTCATAAAAAGGATTAAGAAAATCAGATTAAAAATTCATAGAAGAACTCAGATATTTTCACGTAACCGAGAGAAGTTTACATTGATAACTGCCAAAAGTTCACGTACTACACGGTGTGCATTTGAATTAAAAAAGAATAAAAAAGCAAATGCTAATTTTTTTGTTGTTATAAGTTCAAGTCCTCCGTCGGAGAATATTAAAAAAATTATCGTGTAACACCCCGGCTCAGAGAAAACCGGAACGCCCCGTATCCCAGCCCAGAGATCGAGGAGAAGTCTTTTGGAATACGGCACTGGTTAGCATAGAACAAACCAGCTTTCTATTATTACACGAATATGAATACAAGGTTTCCGACATTACAATGAATAACATCAGCACTGCAACACTACGCCATCCTCAGTTGCTCTATGCAAGCAGCAGAACAACTCGAAGCAGCGGAATAACTCTACCAGCGGAACAACGATGACGATGGTGAACTCCTCCGCAGGGACTCTGGCTGGAACGCTTATCCTAGCTCGCACAAACGGAAACCATGACAAGCAAGCAATCAAATCCGGCATGACCTGCAAACTGGCATGACACACCAGGTCAGTACATTGAATGTACTTGCAAGCTCACAATAAACCAGAAGCATTCAAGGCAGACAACAGCATGGCAATTACAGGTTAAACAGGAATTATCATGAGATCATCATAATAACATGGCATCACCAACATAAACATGATACGGCTAACATAACATGAACATGGCATGAACATATTAATCCGACAATACTAGCATGCAACATGAAGACACTATATGCACCACTTATTTTGCTCGGGTTACCTCGTAACCAACACATGCATCACTTACCAACCTTGGACATCACACGATCATCTCAGGATCAAATAAAGCTTGGTATAAACAATACCGCAGTAATCAGTAAATGATCACAAGGAGCTTGATCTTTACCCACGATTCTCGCACAACATCACGAATATACAACAGCTCAGTATCCTCGATACCACCGTGATCCTTACAGCGATCACAACCCGACCAACACTTGGTCCGTGATCCTTACGGCGATCACAACCCGACCAACACTTGGCCCGTGATCCTTACAGCAATCACAACCCGACCAATACCTGGCCCGTGATCCTTACGGCGATCACAACCAACTTATCTCATTGTTATTAAGCACATTATTCTTATTACTGTTGACTCATGGTGTACCCTACTTTCGACTTGGGCCCTTATCCGCGGGCGCGGCTATCGATAGATTTAATATACACTCTGCAGAGGTTAGTACACTGTACACACACTATGGAACCCATGGCCTCGCACTCCCATTCGGGTGGACCAACCGCGTTCCGACAAAACCGATCTACTACCATGACACTCTCCCGGCCACTCCGACTCACTCCCCATCGGGCTAGTCCTCGGTGGCCTCGTGTCTACCTCCAGACACCTCGACCACCGTCGTGGCCAAAACATAAACGATCCCACACGGGGATCCGCCGGCTATAACAACTACGGGCACACAAGGCTTATGTCCGCCTACCTGATCAGGGTAGCGCGCGCCCATAACCGTCCCTCGTTGGAGGCACCGGCGAGAGGCACAACGATAGAACCAGTTAGGACCGTCCCATACTGGTAAGCGTGGTTGCACTAGTCAGCATCGATTCAGTGGCACCATGACTCAGCCAACAGTTGTTCAAGTTCAATTTAATCCGGTTAAACTTGAATGCAAATATGCTGAGCCGTGATAAAATACATGAACATGATATCAAAATAATCATGAGGGTATCACATAGCTATCCACCATATCAACAATAAATCATATCCACTGAGCATGTCATACTGACTAGCATAACCATCACCAACATCAACATGTACTACTAGCAAGCATAAACATATGAAAGGAAATACTAGCAGGTATAACATGATCACTGAGTACAAGACAACATAGCACAAAAGTGAACATGCAAATCTAAACATCACCGGAACAACGATAACCATCATTTCAACAAGCAAATATTTAATAAAGATTCAAGTTGAAAACCATGGCTACTGCATGACTATCATGCAAGTGGGTATTGTGGCTTGCCTGGGGATGAAGAAGGCACCGGGGAGAGGTGCGAGAAACTCGCGGAACGAATCGCCGGAAAACATTCTCTCTCGGAGGGGGTTGATTAACGGTAGGGGCAAAATGGTCAGTTTCAGAATGCCAAAACATAATGAAAGAGACACTAACAGAAAGGGCTCGACGAAACGAAGAAGTGAGCGTTGGTTTCACCTCATTTGGAGTTACGATTAAAACGTTATGGACGTTTTCTGCCAGGGACCCATCTATAATGAAAATCTTTTCAACCAGGGGCCTGAAAAGAAAACGTGAAAGCGTATTTAGGGGATTACGTCTCCACTTACGCTGACGTGGCGAAGACCGGTCAAAAGGGGCAGAGGCGGGGCCAGCTTGTGTGGCTGACGCGCGGGGCCCGCAGGACCTACGTTGCTGGTCAATGCTCTCCTCCCGCTCTCCTTCTTCTTCCCCGACGGGAGCAGGGGAGGGGCGAGGCAGAGCCGCTACCGGCGCTGGGCACAGCGGCTCCGGCCATCTCCTGCCAGGGAGAGGGCACCGGCGGACTCGGGCGGCTGCATCGCGCCCATCCAGAGGGAGAGCTAGAGCGGAGGGGATGCCGCGGCGATGGGGACTACAGAGGCGGCGGTTGGTCAAGGCGCACGGCCCTAGAGGGGCTCCGGCGACGAGGGGAAGGGCGGGGGCGACTCACCGGAGTGTGGGGAAGGCGATGGTGGTGGCTAGAGGAGGAGGAGGGCTCGTCTTCGGCCGAATTTAGGCCGGAGGGGGCGCGGCCATGGTGGCAATGGTGGTCGGGGAGAGCTCCACAGGCTCATTGGAGAGGCTAGGCAGGAGTATAGGAGCGAGCCGAAGAGCTTGGGGCGATCGGGAGGCCTCGGGGATGCTTAAATAGCCAAGGGGGAGAGGGATCCACGCTGGCGTCGCCGTGGACGCGTATCCGGCGCCGCGGACGCGTGCTCGCGTGCATGAGCTCGGAGGCAACTGAAGAGGGAGGCACAGGGCAGAGCTTCACGGGGAGGAGGAGGCCAAAGGAGGGGCAGAGGAAGAGGCCGAGCACCAATAAAGCTCGGTCGGCCACAGTGCGCCCGTGGGCGTTCGTCGGCGAGTGTCGGCGAGGAAGCTGTCGGAGGGGGAGAGGGGTCCAGGAGGACGGCGACGACGGGAGGAAGACAATGGACAGGCTCACGGGCGCGAAGACAGCGAGAGGGGGAGGGGCCCGAGTAAGAAGACGCTCTGGGCGCGACCATTGCACGCCAAAACAGTGGTCACCGCGTGCACTGGTGCACACAGTGCCACAAGTGATGCCAAACCATGTCTGGGGGTTAGTCGCTCCTGGGTAAGTGGTAACTACGGTGGTAACCAGGTGAAAGAGGCTCTGGTTAAATAGTTAGTGAGCTCTGAAGTTTACTGCAGTAAACTTTACCAGCTCAATCAGGTCAACAGGGATATGCTATGTGCCAAATAAGTTGTCTGGGGGGTTTAGCTATGGAGGGACTATGGTCCTGGAGGTTTTGAGGGCAAAGGGATCAAGATTTACTGCAGTTGCTTTGCAATTGCCAAAATGGTCCAGAACTGAAGATCAGCAAGATGCACTCACATGGAGTGTCCACTTGAGCTCAAATTGGGCAAGGCTTAGTCATTTGGTCATATTAAGATGCTGTAAAAAGCTCATGCCAAATGGCCAAGCCAAAATGGCACTTGCTTCACAAACATCTCATTTGGACAGAAAATTGGAATAATATTGGAGATCAAATGTCTCAATGAAATGATGCCAAAATGGGTTTAGAGATGTTTTATGGGTAGAATAATGATCTGGTAATTTATCAGGATTTTTGAAGCAATATAAAATATACTTGCTTCACAACCTGAAAATATTGCCAGAAACAAAGATTTGCTCCTATGCTCACATAGATGATTGTATGGGTCTGAAAATGGGTGGAAGGGGTTAATATGAGCACATTAAGGAGTTTGCAAAAGTTCAAATCATTTGGGTACTCCTAGCTAGTACTTCCTTCACAAAGCCTTCTGTCTGACAGAAACTTTGAAAATTCATTGAGGAAGATTGGCTAGGCAAATAAATTTGAACTTGTGCATGGGGAAATTATTTGGACATATAAACATTCCCAAAAAGGTTGGGAGTCAATAGGACAAATATAAATGACACTTCCTTCATAAAGTGCCATTCAGGGCAGAATAGAAAAAGGAATATTGGGGAATTATTTTTGAACATGGCAATGAAAAATTTTGCCATATTTGAGCAATATATGACCCAAACAATTTATGAGAATTATTTGAGAATTTTTGGAGTGATGGAAATATAGGTTGCTTCACAACCTAGGGCAATTTGAGTTATTCCTTTAATAGAAAAGGAATATTCCCAATAAAAAGAATATTGGGATTTGGGCTAGGATGGAAATGACAGGGTCTAGGGAAGGATTTGGATATGACAAGCCACTCTGACACAAAGAAGAGGGCATCTTCTTCAGTTTCCAGACCACAAAGCCACGGGAAAAGAAAACTCAGGCAAAAACCTCGGAAAACAAAAGAAAAAGAAAGGGCCAAAAATCAGGCTGTCACAAACCTTACCCCCTTAAAGAAATCTCGTCCTCGAGATTTGGTTGCTCTGGGAACAAGTATGAATATCCTGACTTAAGGAAACCGTTTCCAACTCGGGTATCCTTTTTCCTTTATTGTTGTTCCCACTAAATTTTTATCAGACTGGCCCTGGGTGGTTTGCTAAACTGTATCCTCCTTCTGACAGGTCTTACCTGGCTTGCTCATGCTTATATAGGCTCCAATTTCTTTTTAGATCTACTGACTAGCTGAGTGTGATTTGATTATCACGACTGAAATATATGTCCGTCTCACAAATCCAAAAGTGATTTCCGCTGGGTGTGCGACCTGGCACTGACAAACTTTCATGTAATGATGATCAGAATTTTCTGATGAAAACTCAAGCTCTGACTCATTGCATTCGATTTCTCCACTAAATGCAGGTCCTTTGGGTTCCAAACAGTGAGTTAAAACATAACCGTTTCCTGACAGATTCTGACTCATCGCAGAAGTTTCTAAATCATCTTAACTGGTTCCATTGTCGTGAGTATCGGATCCGTACCAAATATTTGATTGTCTCCTGTCGTGGCCAGCATAAAGGGTTTGGCATGTATGATAATATCAGCAGACTTGACGGAAAAAATTTGTTCACGACAGGCTACCCATGATGATTCATATAAGTGAGGACTCAGGCTTCCAGATTGTTATTCCTCATGCCGACTACTCATATTGTAGGCTGATACATCCATTTTGCATCATGCTTTTATATCAATATTTATTGCATTATGGCCTGTTATTACACATTATATCTCAATACTTATGGCTATTCTCTCTCATTTTACAAGGTTTACCATGAAGAGGGGGAATGCCGACAGCTAGAATTCTAGCTGGAAAATGAGCAAACATTGGAAACCTATTCTGCACAGCTCCAAAAGTCCTGAAACTCCACGAAACAACATTTTGGAATTTATAAGAATTTGTGAGAAAAAGAAATAGGCCAGGGGGCCCACACCCTGTCCAGGAGACAGGGGGCGCGCCCCCCTATAGGGCGCCCCCCTATCTCCTGGGCCCCCTGGTGGGTCTCCGGTGACCATCTTCTGCTATATCATCACTTTTACCCTGAAAAAAATTCGTGGGCAAGCTTACGAGACGAAACTCCGCCGCCACGAGGCGGAACCTTGGCGGAATCAATCTAGGGCTCTGGCGGAGCTGTTCTGCCGGGGACACTTCCCTCTGGGAGGGGGAAATCATCACCAACATCATCACCAACGATCCTCTCATCGAGAGGAGGTCAATCTCCATCAACATCTTCAGCAGCACCATCTCCTTTCAAAACCCTAGTTCATCTCTTGTATCCAATCTTGTATCAAAACCACAAATTGGTACCTGTGGGTTGCTAGTAGTGTTGATTACTCCTTGTAGTTGATGCTAGTTGGTTTACTTGGTGGAAGATTATATGTTCAGATCCTTTATGCATATTATTACTCCTCTGATTATGAACATGAATATGCTTTGTGAGTAGTTACGTTTGTTCCTGAGGACATGGGTGAAGTCTTGCTATTAGTAGTCATGTGAATTTGGTATTCGTTCGATATTTTGATGAAATGTATGTTGTCTTTCCTCTAGTGGTGTTATGTGAACGTCGACTACATGAAACTTCACCATTATTTGGGCCTAGAGGAAGGCATAGGGAAGTAATAAGTAGATGATGGGTTGCTAGAGTGACAGAAGCTTAAACCCTAGTTTATGCGTTGCTTCGTTAGGGGCTGATATGGACCCATATGTTTAATGATGTGGTTAGGTTTACCTTAATACTCCTTTTTGTAGTTGCGGATGCTTGCAATAGGGGTTAATCATAAGTGGGATGCTTGTCCAAGTTAGGACAGTACCCAAGTGTCGGTCCACCCACATATCAAATTATCAAAGTACCGAACGCGAATCTTACGAACGTAATGAAAACTAGCTTGATGATAATTCCCAATGTGTCCTCGGGAGCTCCTTCATTATTAGAATTTGTCCAGGCTTATCCTTTGCTACATAAAGGATTGTGCCACCTTGCTGCACTTTATTTACTTTATTTAATTTTTGCTTGTTACTATTTATCTTATCACAAAACTATCTATCACCTACTATTTCATGCTTGCAGAGAAAACCTTCTCGAAAACCGCTTATCATTTCCTTCGCTCCTCGTTGGGTTCGACACTCTTACTTATCGAAAGGACTACGATAGATCCCCTATACTTGTGGGTCATCAAGACTCTTTTAAAGCGCCGTTGCGGGAGTGTAGCGCTTTTGGTGAGTGGAACTTGGTAAGGAAACATTTATATAGTGTGCTGAAATTTTCTGTTACTTATTACTATGGAAACTAATCCTTTGAAGGGCTTGTTTGGGGTATCTTCACCCAACCAGAAGAGCAAAGAGATGCTCCTCAACCTAATGAACTTTATGAAAATATTCACTTTGAGATTCCTTCGGGTATGATAGAAAAACTGCTAGCTAATCCTTTTGCAGGAGACAGAACATTGCATCCCGACTTACACCTTATCTTTGTGCATGAAGTTTGTGGATTATTTAAGCTTGCAGGTATTCCCAATGATGTTGTAAAAAGGAAGATCTTCCCTTTATCTTTGAAGGGAGATGCATTGACATGGTATAGGCTATGTGATGATACGGGATCTTGGAATTATAAGCGATTGAAGTTGGAATTTCACCAGAAGTTCTACCCTATGCATCTTGTTCATCGTGATCGTAATTACATATATAATTTCTGGCCTCGTGAAGGAGAAAGCATCGCTCAAGCTTGGGGGAGGCTTAAGTCAATGTTATATTCATGCCCCAATCATGAGCTCTCTCGGGAAATGATTATTCAGAATTCTTATGCTCGGCTTTCTCTTAATAATTGCAACCTGCTCGATACTCCTGTGCTGGTTCTTATATGCTGAAGACTATTGATTTCAAATGGGACTTATTGGAAAGAATTAAAACTCTGAAGATTGGGGTTCAGACGATGGTAAGGAGTCAGGTATGACACCTAAGTTCGATTGTGTTAAATCTTTTATGGATACCGATGCTTTTCGTGGATTTAGCGCTAAGTATGGTCTTGACTCTAAGATATTAGCAACTTTTTGTGAATCTTTTGCTACTCACGTTGATCTCCCTAAAGAGAAGTGGTTTAAATATAATCCTCCTGTTGAAATGAAAGTAGTTGCACCTATTACAGTCGAAGAAAAGACTATTACTTATAGTGATCCTATTGTTCCTACTGCTTATGTTGAAAATCCTCCTTTTCCTGTTAGGATAAAAGATCATGCTAAAGCTTCGACTGTTGTTCGTAAGAGTAATACTAGAACTTATACACCTCCTGAGCAAATCAAAGTTGAACCTAATGTTGCTATTGTTAAAGATCTCTTGTCTGATAATATTGATGGGCATGTTATTTATTTCTGTGATGAAAGTGCTAGAATTGCCAAACCTTGTGCTAAAGATAAACATAGACCTGTGGTAGGCATGCCTATTATTTCTGTTAAAATAGGAGATCATTGTTATCATGGCTTATGTGATATGGGTGCTAGTGCTAGTGCAATACCTATTGACTTATACAAAGAAATTATGCACGATATTGCACCTGTTGAATTAGAAGACATTGATGTTACTATTAAGCTTGCCAATAGAGATACTATTTCACCAATGGGAATTGTTAGAGATGTTGAAGTCTTGTGTGGGAAAACTAAATATCCTGCTGATTTTCTTGTTCTTGGCTCCCCACAAGATAGCTTTTGTCCCATTATATTTGGTAGACCCTTCCAGAACACCGTTAATGCTAAGATAGATTGCATAAAGGATGTTGTTACTATTGGTCTAGATGATATGTCTCATGAGTTCGACTTCTCTAAATTTCGTAGACAACACCGTGAAGAGGAATTACCTAGTAAGGATGAAATTATTGGTCTTGCTTCCATTGCTGTTCCTCCGACTGATCTGTTAGAACAATATTTGTTAGACCATGAAAACGATATGTTTATGAAGGAAAGGGAAGAAATAGATGAAGTGTTCCTTAAACAGGAACCTATGCTAAAACATAACCTTCCCGTTGAAATTCTTGGGGATCCTCCTCCGCCCAAGGGTGATCCTGTGTTTGAACTCAAACCTTTACCTGATAATCTTAAGTATGCTTATCTTGATGAAAAAGAAATATATCCTGTTATTATTAGTGCTAACCTTTCAAAGAAAGAAGAAGAAAGATTATTGAAAACTCTGAAGAAGCACCGAGCTGCTATTGGATATATTGTGGATGATCTTAAGGGCATTAGTCCCACATTATGTCAACACAAAATTTCAGTGGAGAAAGATACCAAACCAGTTAGAGATCCTCAAAGACGATTAAATCCCAAAATGAAGGAAGTGGTAAGAAAGGAGATACTAAAACTCCTTGAGGCAGGTATTATTTATCCCGTTGCTGATAGTGAATGGGTAAGCCCTGTCCATTGTGTCCCTAAAAAGGGAGGTATTATCGTTGTTCCTAATGATAAAGATGAATTGATCCCGCAAAGAATTATTACAGGTTATAGGATGGTAATTGATTTCCGTAAGTTAAATAAAGCTACTAAGAAAGATCATTACCCTTTACCTTTCATTGATCAAATGCTAGAAAGGCTATCCAAACACACACATTTTTGCTTTCTAGATGGTTATTCTGGCTTCTCTCAAATACCTGTGTCAGCAAAGGATCAATCTAAAACTACTTTTACTTGCCCTTTTGGTACTTTTGCTCCTGCTACCTTTCAAAGATGCATGATGGCTATATTTTCTGATTTTTGTGAAAATATTTGTGAGGTATTCATGGATGACTTCTCCGTCCATGGATCCTCTTTTGATGATTGTTTGAGCAACCTTGATCGAGTTTTGCAGAGATGCGAAGACACTAGTCTCGTCCTGAATTGGGAAAAGTGTCACTTTATGGTTAATGAAGGCATGGTCTTGGGGCACAAGATCTCCGAGAGAGGTATTGAAGTTTATAAATCCAAAGTTGATGCTATTGAAAAGGTGCCATGTTCCAAGGACATAAAAGGTATAAGAAGTTTCCTTGGTCATGCGGCTTTTATAGGAGGTTCATTAAGGACTTCTCTAAAATCTCTAGGCCTCTGACTAATTTATTGCAAAAAGATATTCCTTTTGTCTTTGATGATGATTGTGTAGAAGCATTTGAAACACTTAAGAAAGCTTTGATCACTGCACCTATTGTTCAGCCACCTGATTGGAATTTACCTTTTGAAATTATGTGCGATGCTAGTGATTATGATGTAGGTGATGTTTTAGGGCAAAGAGTCGATAAGAAATTGAATGTTATCCAGTATGCTAGTAAGACTCTTGATATTGCCCAGAGAAATTATGCTACTACTGAAAAAGAGTTCTTAGCAGTTGTGTTTGCATGTGATAAGTTTAGACCTTATATTGTTGATTCCAAAGTTACTATTCACACTGATCATGCTGCTATTAAATATCTTATGGAAAAGAAAGATGCTAAGCCTAGACTCATTAGATGGGTCCTCTTGCTCCAAGAATTTGACTTGCATATTATTGATAGAAAGGGAGCTGAGAACCATGTTGCAGACAACTTGTCTAGGTTAGAAAATGTTCTTGATGACCCACTGCCTATTAATGATAGTTTTCCTGATGAAAAATTAGCGGTTGTCAATGCATCTCGTACTGCTCCTTGGTATGCTGATTATGCTAATTACATTGTAGCTAAATATTTACCACCTAGTTTCACATACCAGCAAAAGAAAAAGTTCTTTTATGATTTAAGACATTACTTCTGGGATGATCCACACCTTTATAAAGAAGGAGTAGATGGTATTATTAGATGTTGTGTGCCTGAGCATGAACAGGAAAAAATCCTACGCAAGTGTCACTCTGAATCCTATGGAGGACACCACGCTGGAGATAGAACTGCACACAAGGTACTACAATCTGGTTTTTATTGGCCTACTCTCTTCAAAGATGCTCGTAAGTTTGTCTTATCTTGTGATGAATGCCAAAGAATAGGTAACATTAGTAGACGTCAAGAAATGCCCATGAATTATTCTCTTGTTATTGAACCATTTGATGTTTGGGGCTTTGATTATGTGGGACCTTTTCCTGCCTCCAATGGTTATACACATATTTTAGTTGTTGTTGGTTACGTTACTAAGTGGGTAGAAGCTATTCCAACTAGTAGTGCTGATCATAATACTGCTATTAAAATGCTTAAAGAAGTTATTTTTTTGAGGTTTGGAGTCCCTAGATATCTTATGACTGATGGTGGTTCACACTTTATTCATGGTGCTTTCCGTAAGATGCTTGCTAAGTATGATGTCAATCATAGAATCGCATCTCCTTATCACCCATGATCTAGTGGTCAAGTAGAGTTGAGCAATAGAGAGCTCAAATTAATTTTGCAAAAGACTGTGAATAGATCTAGAAAGAATTGGTCCAAAAACTTGATGATGCATTATGGGCCTATAGAACTGCATACAAAAATCCTATGGGTATGTCTCCATATAAGATGGTTTATGGAAAAGCATGTCATTTACCTCTTGAACTTGAACATAAAGCATATTGGTCTATTAAAGAGCTCAATTATGACTTCAAACTTGCCGGTGAGAAGAGGTTGTTTGATATTAGCTCACTTGATGAATGGAGAACCCAAGCATATGAGAATGCCAAGCTTTTCAAAGAAAAAGTCAAACGCTGGCACAATAAGAGGATACAAAAGCGTGAGTTTAACGTAGGAGATTATGTGTTATTGTTCAACTCTCGTTTAAGTTTTTTTTGCAGGAAAACTTCTCTCAAAATGGGAAGGTCCCTACGTTATCGAGGAGGTCTATCTTCTGGTGCTATAAAAATCAACAACTTCGAAGGCACAAATCCGAGGGTGGTAAACGGTCAAAGAATTAAACATTATATTTCAGGTAATCCTATCAATGTTGAAACTAATATTATTGAAACCATAACCCCTGAGGAATACATAAGAGACACTTTCCAGAACGTTCCAGACTCCGAAAAGGCATAGGTACGTGGTACGGTAAGTAAACCGACTCCAAAACAACTCTAATGGCAATCTTTATCAGTTTTGGATTATTTAAGAATTTTAGGAAGAAAGAAGTAGTCCGAAAGGGACACGAGGCTCCCACGAGAGAGGAGGGCGCGCCCCCTGTCTCGTGGGCACCTCGTGTGCCTCCCGGACTCTGTTTTCTTGTATGTTACGTATTTTGGTCGGTAAAAATTCATTATATATACTCCCGAAGGTTTTGACCACCGTATCACGCAAATATCCTCTGTTTTCGTTTCGAGCTGTTTCTGTTTCAAATCTAGAGCATCATGTCGTCTCCAAGCGCTCCCAAGGACAAGTTTCTGGAGAGAGTTATCAACCCCTATCTCGCGGAGGTGCTGCATCATCCTCAAAGCATTGAGGTGCGTGAGGGGGTGTTGCACATCTGTGATGTGGAAGGACCAAGGTGTACCGGGAGCGTGGAGACAAAGCTCGAAGCCGTGGAGCAAGAAGTTTTCAAGTGTCAAGGGATGGTGGAGAATGGACTCAACGCCAACCAGATGATGATCACGGAGTTCACCAACAACCACAAGCTGGTTGCCAAAGTCATTGGGGAAACCATCTTCAAACTTCAAGAGAAAATCGAGCACCTCCAAGCCCAGATCTATGACCTGCAAAACCAGAACTGTGAGTATGAGTATAGATTCAAGCGAATGAGTTTGGCTGCAGATTTAAGGATCCCGGAGACTCGATCATCCTTTTATGATGGAGATTCGATGCCCTAGAAGACGGACGACAAGCCTACATCATCAACAACTCCTACTTCACCACCTCCGAAGAAATAATCACATGGGTATGGGCACTCCCCTTGGCAACTGCCAAGCTTTGGGGAGGTGCCCCGGTATCATATCACCATCACACTCTTATCTTTACCGCTTTATTTAGTTCAATCCTTTTAGTAGTATCTTGATCTAGTAGATTGAAGTTTTGATATCAAGTAGTTTTGAGTTTTGCATTGTGAGCTCTTTATGTAAGCGAGTACGTGTGCTATCTATAATAAAGATTAGTGTTGAGTCAAGGGCTTTGCTATGTTGCTATGATCTTGAGAAAGTAGAAAGAACAAAAGAGTTCATATTGATCTTATGGATAGTGATAAATTCACATATAGAAAGTATGAGGCATAAAAATTGTTGAGAGTTGATGAACGTAGCCTTGGTCATCGTTGCAATTAATAGGAAGTGATAAGGAAAGAGGGGTTCATATATAAATATATTATCTTGGACATCTTTTATGATTGTGAGGCACTCATTAAGTATGACATGCTAAAAGAGTTGATGTTGGACAAGGAAGACAACGTAATGGTTTATGTTTTCCGACATCTCAGTTAAAGTATATTGTCATTGACCTTCCAAACATGTTGAGCTTGCCTTTCCCACCTCATCCTAGCCAAATTCCTTGCACCAAGTAGAGATACTACTTGTGCTTCCAAATATCCTTAAACCCAGTTTTTCCATGAGAGTCCACCATACCTACCTATGGATTGACTAAGATCCTTCAAGTAAGTTGTCATCGGTGCAAGCAATAAAAATTGCTCTCTAAATATGTATGACTTGTTAGTGCAGAGAAAATAAACTTTGTACGAACTTGTTGTGGAAGTAATAAAAGCGACATACTGCATAATAAAGGTCCACATACAAGGGGCAATATAAAGTGACGTTCTTTTGCATTAAGATTTCATGCATCAACCCTAAACGCGCATGATAACCTCTGCTTCCCTCTGCGAAGGGCCTATCTTTTAGTTTATGTTTTACTTTATGCTTGAGTCAAGGTGATGCTCACCTTTCCTTTTTATTTTTATCCTTTGGCAAGCTCCTCGTGTTTGAAAGATCATGATACATATACCCAATTGGATGTAAGTTGGCATAGGCTATTATTGTTGACTTCACCTAAAGGTGAATATGTAGGGAGGCAACACAATAAGCTTCTCAGTGTCCGGCTGAAACTCTATAACCACAAGTATAGCGTGAGTGTTAACAATTATAGGAGACTACGAGATAGTTGAGTATGCGATCTTGCTAAAAATCTCTATTATTGACTCTTTCTGATGTTACGATAAATTGCAATTGCTTCAATGACTGAGATTATAGTTTGTTAGTTCCCAATGAAGTTTTTGAACCATACTTGACATTGTGAATTGCTTATTACTTGAGCATAGGAAATCATATGACCAAATCTATATATATTGCTATTATTAGAATGATCAAGATGCCCTCATGTCCGTATTTTATTTTTATCGACACCTCTATCTCTAAACATGTGGACATATTTTTCGATTTCGGCTTCCGCTTGAGGACAACCGAGGTCTAAGCTTGGGGGAGTTGATACGTCCATTTTGCATCATGCTTTTATATCAATATTTATTGCATTATGGCCTGTTATTACACATTATATCTCAATACTTATGGCTATTCTCTCTCATTTTACAAGGTTTACCATGAAGAGGGGGAATGCCGGCAGCTGGAATTCTGGCTGGAAAAGGAGCAAATGTTGGAAACCTATTCTGCACAGCTCCAAAAGTCCTGAAACTCCACGAAACAACTTTTTGGAATTTATAAGAATTCGTGAGCAAAAGAAATAGGCCAGGGGCCTACACCCTGTCCAGGAGGCAGGGGGTGCCCCCCCACCTATAGGGTGCGCCCCTCTCTCCTGGGCCCCCTGGTGGGCCTCCGGTGACCATCTTCTGCTATATCACCACTTTTACCCTGAAAAAAATCGTGGGCAAGCTTACGAGACGAAACTCCGCCGCCACGAGGCGGAACCTTGGCGGAATCAATCTAGGGCTCTGGCGGAGCTGTTCTGCCGGGGACACTTCCATCCGGGAGGGGGAAATCATCACCAACGTCATCACCAACGATCCTCTCATCGAGAGGGGGTCAATCTCCATCAACATCTTCACCAGCACCATCTCCTTTCAAAACCCTAGTTCATCTCTTGTATCCAATCTTGTATCAAAACCACAAATTGGTACCTATGGGTTGCTAGTAGTGTTGATTACTCCTTGTAGTTGATGCTAGTTGGTTTACTTGGTGGAAGATTATATGTTCAGATCCTTTATGCATATTATTACTCCTCTGATTATGAACATGAATATGCTTTGTGAGTAGTTACGTTTGTTCCTGAGGACATGGGTGAAGTCTTGCTATTAGTAGTCATGTGAATTCGGTATTCGTTCGATATATTGATGAGATGTATGTTGTCTTTCCTCTAGTGGTGTTATGTGAGCGTCGACTACATGACACTTCACCATTATTTAGGCCTAGAGGAAGGCATAGGGAAGTAATAAGTAGATGATGGGTTGCTAGAGTGATAGAAGCTTAAACCCTAGTTTATGCGTTGCTTCGTTAGGGGCTGATATGGAGCCATATGTTTAATGTTGTGGTTAGGTTTACCTTAATACTCCTTTTTGTAGTTGCGGATGCTTGCAATAGGGGTTAATCATAAGTGGGATGCTTGTCCAAGTTAGAACAGTACCCAAGTGTCGGTCCACCCACATATCAAATTATCAAAGTACCGAACGCGAATCTTACGAACGTGATGAAAACTAGCTTGACAATAATTCCCAATGTGTCCTCAGGAGCTCCTTCTTCATTATTATAATTTGTCCAGGCTTATCCTTTGCTACATAAAGGATTGGGTCACCTTGCTGCACTTTATTTACTTTATTTACTTTTTGCTCGTTACTATTTATCTTATCACAAAACTATCTATCACCTACTATTTCAGTGCTTGCAGAGAAAACCTTACTGAAAACCGCTTATCATTTCCTTCTGCTCCTCGTTGGGTTCGACACTGTTACTTATCAAAAGGACTACGATAGATCCCCTATACTTGTGGGTCATCATAGGCATATCCATGTGGATCAATACTATCTTAGACTGTCCGGGGGATCTGCACCATGGGGGTCTTGTACAATTTTCATACCTGCATTACGAGTCTTGCTCCTTCATTATTGTTTTCTTGGCCTGGATCTTTTGCTGAAACAGTTGTGCCATATTGTTTCTCTGTATGACCATAGGTACAGTTGGTGCAATTTTTCGGCAATCGTAGCTTATCCTCATTTTTCTGATAAGGTAACCCATTAAATGGCAGGTTCAACACCTCTCAAGTTCTGATCGTTGGGAAATGATCATCCGAAACCCTTGCAAAAAATCGGCAAATAAATCAGTAGCCACCAGAACGGCCTTTACCACTCAGATCTGGGACATTACTGAAATAACCCAACCATAGCTCAGAGCATGAGACCGGGTCGATAAGAAGAAGGTGGCAGCTCCCTAAAATAGCCAAAAAGCAGCTATATGGCTACTGTCACAAAGAGAAACTCAACAGTTGTACGAGACAGCCGAAAAGAAGCTCAGACTCGTGACAATTGTTGAAGAGAGAAACAAAAATCGGCATCCACCCCGGATAGCTAGAAACAACTCAAATCACAGGCGTGGTGCCGTCATTGGAGAAAAAGGGACAAGGGCTCATCAGGATCATTTTCCAGGTTCACAGGTACTTGTATTGAGCTCATTGATGTCGTCAATCCTCATAATTATTTGTCACACTGTGGTGTATACTGGCTTTCTTCTATTAACCATCCTCACGTGGTTATCAGATCTTCATCCGAGTGACTTGTAAGATCTTAGTGGTATGCTCATTGCCTATATGTGAGGACCTGATTCCGAGTCAGACGTGTATTCTGACTGATTCTTGATTCTGACCAAAATGTTGCGGATCTGATTCTTGGGATTCACTGCCATATGCTGTCAATTCACAGCGTACTACCTCGTACCAATGTCCTACTGAGGAATATTTGCTGGATGGTGCTCGAAACTTTCATCGGCCAGCTTGCTGAAGAAGACTGGGTATCGTGCTTCAGAAGCTTACCCCCTTAAAGACTTTGCTGGGGAAAAGACTCAGTACCTTATGCTGGAAGCTTTTGCGGTTGCTTACTGAAGAAGACAGGGTACCTCGCACGGGAAATCATCCACGTATCGTACTGAGGAAGATAGATGAATCTTGCCCTGGAAACTTCTCTGGTATTTTGCGACGGAAGATTGGGTTGCTTACACCAGAAGCTTCTTATTGTGATATGTCGACCGATTTCCACATATACAACCATTTTTGATAATCTTCTGCCAACCTTGCACACAATTTATCTTCTTGCTGATTTAATCATTTTGTTGTGATGAGTGCACTCTAATGCAAACTTGATACTGACGGTCCATCCAGGATTTATTTTGCATCCAGACGAGATATTCCAATTTTCATTGCAGTCAGCTAATAATCCCATTGTGTTTAGCTGGGTTTCCAAATATATGCATTGCCTGCTGACTCTTTGGGTCCAGTGTCGGTTGACAAGCAACTTTAATAGGGGAAAAATTTGTAACACCGAAGGCCCAAAGAAAGGAACAACAGAAACGACTAAGACAAAAGCACACAAGCATTCCACTAATATAATTAATCAAGCAATCATCCCATATTACTGCTACTCACACAATAATATGCATGCACACCTAAGCACACAAATCTCGCGGAAACTCCGGTATTACGATCTAGCATGTTGTGACGATGTGCACGAGGACAAATAAATGTGTGGAAGAATTGGTGTAAACAGCGCTACACCAAGTGCTAGCTTAGCCAGGTGGCAACCTGAACTAGCTGGGAGGCGAGGACGTACTCGGTAATCATGTAGTGAGACACGAAGGTCACAACCACATTTTTATCAAGCGGACGGAAAAATGATCCGTACTCGTCCAAGAAATAGGATTGCGGAGAAGAACTGAGGCTGCTCACATTGCCCTTTCTTGATAACTAAGATCATTAAGGGTTGCTGTCGGTGTACTAGAGTAGGGGTACCCTAGTATCCCGAACTTGTGCACGGGCAGTTGCAGCACCACGCGGCAAGGCTTGCCGGGTGACCGCCAAGGTCCTCCGTGGTTCCTTTGGAGCCATTCAAGAACAAAGTATTCAAGCCAAGGAGACAAGGCCCCGGCAAGAGGAGCTTGCCGGGAAGGCCAACCAAGGCATCTCAAGGAACTTGCCGCGACGCGCCACGCGCCCCGGCGAGGCCCTGTGAGCGACAAGCTTCCAGACGCGACAAGACAACGACCGTGGCAAGGCGCTTGCCGCAGCAAACTACCACTCTGTACCCGCGCTCCAGCACATCCACCAACGTGTCGCCCTGGGACCTTTCCAGGCACGCGTGGCAAGAGGTCTTGGCCAGCGGTCTTGTGTGGCAAGCGACGCTGACAAGATTGCCATCGTGGCAAGCGATGGCGTCCCTGACGGTCCCTTTTTGCACTATTTGGGCGACGTAGATGGGCATTTAATGCCTTTGTCCCCTTCCGTCAGGGTTAGGTATGATACACTTTGCAGGTAGTTGTACCAACCGCATTTCCTTTTCCATTTTTACCCTTGTCTACGTTGCCACCTGTCGGAGACCCCTTTAGCATATAAAAGGAGGCCCATGCGCAACGTAGAGGGGGGTTGGGAGGCAGAAAAACACTCACGCTCGGTCTCGTTAGCAGCTAGTGTGTCTTTGTAGCACTCAGCGCTCCCGAGCAAGAACTCAATACACTCGGACATGCAGCGAGAGGAGTGTTATCTGTCCGGAGAGCTCGAAGCTGGGTAAACAGCTCGTGTTAGCCGCCTCGATCCGCTCTTCGTGCGATCTCCGCCCCCGCCCGAACCGAAGGGGCTTGGTCCGCCGGTCCCATAGGTGTTCGTGGATCAGTTTCCCGACATCTTTGGCGCGCCGTAGGGGATCGAGGATGTGTGAACCTGATCCGGCGTTCACACGAGCTAGATCTTCATCTTCTTCATCGACATGCCACCAAGAAGAAGGCTTGGGGCAGTTGTTCCGTCCACGTCGATCCCACCACCACCGGAGCAAACGGGTGGTGGGGTAGACGCCGGCGGAAGAACGGACATCGACGAGGGAGCCCACGGTGCTGCCAGGTCCAAGGACAAGGCTGCGCATACCTCGGCGTCCGTACATGCACCGCGCCCATCTCAGGAGGCGCAGGACCGACAGCGTCATGGTATTCGCAGTGCCATACGTTCGTCGGGACCAAGATCGAGCTGGTGGATCTCGGGTGCTCAAGACCAGCATGCACGCCAACATGCTGGCACGAGCGAGACACGGTCGCCTGGACGGGATACTACTCCTTCTAACATAGTTAGAAGTCCGAGTATATCCCGCCCCTCGCACCGTTCGCCACTACCGCCCACCACTCCAGCAGAAGCTTTGGCGCGAGCTCAACTGCTCCTGGATTACCCTCCAACGGTAGACAAGATCGATGAATGGAGGCCACCATTCGAGTCTCATCGGCTTCGCTTAACGGCGACACTCCGGCAGCCGAGTACATCGCTGCCGCGGCAGGACAGCCGAGCACGAGCCGATGGCGGCGAAACTGGTGGGGTGCAACCACCATGCACTCTCCACCCGAAGGCCAAGGTCGCCGACTCGCGGATCCACCTCGACAAATGACTCCACCGCATCATCAGATCCACGAGCTCGTCGCGATTAGCGCCAAGTTCTTCACGAACGACAGCAAGAAGACGCTTCGAACTCGCGATCGAGCGCCAAAGAAAGCGGCGGCGTCAATCGGACCAGCGCCTGGGCCCTCCGTCGACATGCATGCACCAGGGAACCAGCGACTTGCCGTGACGTGGTAGGTTGCCCTGCGTTCACTCGTGAGCTGCGGCAAGTCCAAAGATGGCCCAAAGACGAAGAATTTCAAGCCGACGCGTGCAGAGAAGTACGACGGCAAGTCGCATCCGTCGGAGTTCCTCAAGATCTACACCATCGCGGTGCGAGCTGCGAGGCGGGGCGACAAGATCCTGGCCAACTACTTCCGCCGGTGCTCAAGCCCAATGTCGATCTGGCTCATGCACTTGCGGACAACTCCATATCCTCCTAGGCAAACCTATGCCATCAGTTTGTCGGCGCTTTACAGTGGCCACAAGCCTCATGGCCAAGAGAGCGACCTTCATCTGCCGCCCGGAAGGAAGGAGAGCCCTAACGCAAGTACATTCAGAGATTCAGCCACAGTCAAAGACAACATCTCAGATGTCCACCCTTCCATGATAATCAGCGCGTTCCATCGAGCGTCGCGAAACCGCAGGATGCGGAGGAGATGGCGATGTGCAAGATCGAGACGTCGATGAGCTATATGCCTGGCCGACAAGTGTGCATGTCTTTGAGGAAGGAGAAACTCCCGGAGAAAATACTGAAGCGGGAGGATCGATAGTGAGGAGGCTGCCCGGCAAAGAAAAACCGCGGCGGAACAACAGAAGAAAAAAAAGCAAAGATGTGCTAGTCGTTGAGCAGTCCGGCAGAGGAGGCGCCAAGAAAGCCAAAGCTGGTAGCTCCAGCGAGGAGATTGCCGCGGCACCAACTACTGGCTGTGGCGGTCGCCGACAAGCGTGACGGCACCAACAAGCGATCTTGCAAGATCCACCGCACCAAGGGCCATGACCTCCAGAGCTGCAAGAAGGTCGAGCAGCTTGTCGAGCAGCAAAAGGCTGAATACGAGCGACGCGACAAGGAGAAGGCCCAGAAGGTGCTTTGAGGAGCCGGCAAGAAACGCCCGGCCGAGGAGGACGCCAGCGGCAAGGCCAAGCAGCGACAAGGAGACAGACCTCCCCACGGCCGCGACAAGGATGAAGATGACGACGACGATGAAGATATGGATGATGACGAGACCGATGAGCAGGAGTTCCAGAGAGCCATAGAGGTCTTGTGCGTTGACGGCGGTGCTTCTCTGCATACTTCACACCGCCAGCTCAAGCAGTGGGTGCGGGAAGTCAATGCGGCAGAACCATCCGTCGAGTCCCGCAAGCCTCTGAAATGGTCCAGCACGCCTATCATCTTTGATATTGAGGACCACCTTGATCGCATAACTGCGGTCGGGTGCTTGCCGATGTTGGTTTCACCAACTATCCGCAACCTCAAGGTCACTAAGATGCTAGTTGACGGCGGGCGGATTGAACCTGATCTCCTCCGCGTACTCCGAAACTCCGATCCCCGATAGCGAGCTCGAAGAGACCGCACATTCAAGGAATCAATCCGGGAAGGAGCAAGCGAAGGAAAGATCACGTTGTTGGTGACATTTGGCGCGAGTTAAACTTCAGGACTGAGAGGGTCACTTTTGACGTTGCTGACTTTCCATTGCCTTACAATGGGATACTCGGCCGTCGGCAGACTCGCCAAATTCATGGCAGCCTCTCACTATGCATACAACATGTCAAGATGCCAGCCCGATAAGTGTCATCTCTGTCCTGGCGACAAGAAGGATGCTCTTATCTGCGCCGACAAGATCTCTTGGGAAGCAGCAGCCGCAACAGATCGCAAGTCACTTGCCGTTGAAGCTCCCGGGCGAAGAAGAAGACCAAGTCCGGCAAGAGTTCGATGCCCACTCGGCAAGCGCACCTCTTGGTGCTGCGCTACCGTCGAGGACGCACCATCGAGCTCCACCGGCAAGTGTAAGAAGACAATGGCAGCTCCACCAGAGACCAAGAAGGTGTCCGCCAGGAGGATGGCACTGGTGGTACCTTTACCATCGCGCCACTCTCGACCCTAAATAGGAAAGCGCTGCGTTGCTTTCCTCTGGCTAACATCGACGTATTTGCGTGGCAACCGTCGACATCCCCGTGTTCCTGTGAAAGTAATCGAGCACCATCTTGCCGTCGTCCTCATGCGCGGCCCGCCAAGCGTAAAGTCGAAGGTGCAAGGAGCGCCAAGAATTCATCGCAGAAGAAATCAAGAAATTGGAAGCAGCAGGCCTTGTCGAGGAGTGCTCCATCCTCGTGGTTGGCCAACCCTCGTAGTCGTCGCGCAAGGCAAACGGAAATGGAGGCTTTGTATTGACTTTACCGATGTCAATAAAGCTTGTCCCAAAGACCCATTTCCTTGCCGCGCATCGACAGATTCTTGACTCCACGGCCGGATGTGACTTGCTTTCATTTCTTGATGCATACTCGAGATACCATCAGATCTTCATGGCGTAAGAGGATGAGGAGAAGACCACATTCATCACCCCATGTGGCACATACTGTTTCGTACGGATGCCTTTCGGTTTAAAGAATGATGGTTCAACATTTGCAAGGGTAGTCCATGACGCTTTTGAGCCGCAAATACACAGAAATGTGGAAGCCTACATGGATGACATAGTGGTCAAGAGCAAGGACAAGGCGACTCTGATTCAAGATTTAGACGAAACCTTTGCAAATCTGCGCAAGATCAACCTCAAGCTCAACCCCGAGAAGTGTGTGTTTGGGGTCCCCTCCAGCAAGCTTCTCGGGTTCTTCATGTCTCAGCGGGGAATTGAAGCCAATCCCGACAAGATCAAGGCCATTGAGCAGATTGAAGCACCAAAGCGCCTCAAGGATGTACGAAGACTTGCCGGTTGCGTAGCTGCTCTCAGCAGGTTTATCTCTAGGTCTGCTGAGCGCGCTCTGCCATTTTTCAAAATATTCAAAAAGGCAGGTCCAATGAAATGGACTCCGGAAGCGGAGGCTGCACTGCAGGACTTAAAGAGATACCTGTCATCCACTCCAACACTTGTCGCACCTAAGCCACAAGAGAAGTTGCTGCTATATATAGCGGCAACCAATCAAGTGGTTAGTGCTGCGTTAGTAGCGGAGAGGAAGGCGGATGATGAGCCAGCAACCACGGCAGATGCATCCAGCGACAAGCGAGGGACTTCACCGCAAGCTCGTCCCGACAAAGATGGATCTGCAGCAGCGCGTGAGAAGATGCGAAAAGAATGGTGCAGCGCCCAGTTTACTTTGTCGGTTCCCTTCTGCAGGGGCTAGGTCAAGGTACTGTGTGCAGAAATTGCTTTTCGGCCTTCTCATGGCCTCGAGAACTGCGCCATTACTTCCAAGCACATGAGATCACAGTCGTCACTGCTTTTCCGCTCAAGAGGATACCGCAAAATCCGTAGCAACAGGCAGGATTGTCGAGTGGGCACTGAACTGTCAAGCTTTGGCCTCAAGTTTGAGAGCACTTCAACTATCCAAAGCGAGCATTGGCGGAGTTCATAGCAGAATGGACGCCAACACAAGATGAAGAAATTCCGAAAACGAGCATCCCGTCAAGGAAGCAAGCAAAGAGTGGCTGATGTACTTTGATGGTGCCTTCACCGCAAAGGCGCCAAAAGGGCGTGATACTTGTTGCACCCACCGGAGAGCACCTCAAGTACGTAGTCCAGATGCACTTTCCCAAGGAGCAAGCAACGAACAATACCGCAGAGTATGAAGGTTTGCTTGCCGGTCTCAGGATCGCAGCAGACCTTGGGATCAAGAAGCTCATTGTCAGGGGTGACACAGCTTGTCGTCCGCCAAGTGAACAAGAATTATCAGAGTCCGTTGATGGAAGCTTACGTTGATGAAGTGAGAAAGCTAGAAGAGCACTTTGACGGCCTACAGATGGAACATGTTCCAAGAGCTCAGAACGAAATTGCCGATGGCCTGTCGAAGTGCGCCCCACTTAAGTTACCTGTGGAACCAGGGATCTTTGTGCTCAAACTGACTCAACCGTCTGTAACGCCATCAACTGGACAGAGCAAGAAGCCGCCGCCAAGAAGGTCCTCAAGATCAACACCAAAGGTGCTGAGGAGCAGTCTGCTCCGGCAAGCCCTAGGGTTTGTTCCGTTGAAGCAGATGCTCCCGACAAGTTTTGCTCCGGCAAGCTTGCCGGGAACGCCAAGCTCCGGCTGAGCCGCAGTTCTCGCCAGAGAAGCGGATGTTCCCACAGCAGGAGATGTGCCTTTAGTCCTTGTTGTCGAGCCGCAAGCTCCAAAGATGGGCACAAAGAGATTGTCCGCTTCCTTCAGACAGAGAACTTCCCAAGAGCAAAAAGAAGCGGAAAGAGTAGCCCGGCAGTCAAGTATGTACCAGTTTGTCGACAACACACTCTCTGTAAGAAGACTCAACGGCGTGAAATTGAAGTGTATTCACCGGAAGACGGACAAAAGCTGTTGGCGAGAGATACATGGAGGCATATGTGGTCACCACATTGGCGCAGAGCACTTGCCGCAAAGCGCTCGGCAAGGTTTCTTTTGGCCAACAGCCCTCCGTGATGCAATCGCACAAGTAACCAAGTGTGAAGCATGCCGTTCCATTCCAAGCAGATACACCAGCCAGCTCAAGCTCTCCAGACGATCCCTTTATCCTCGCCATTTTCGATGCTGGGGCTCGACATCCTCGGCCCCTTTCCCGAAGTTGTCGGGGCTTTGAGTACTTGTACGCTGTAATCGACAAGTTCACAAAGTGGCCGGAAGTGGAAGCAATGAGGAAGGTGACAGCACGACAACAAGCAGAAGTTCTTCAGTCGATTGTTTGCCGCCGGGATCCCTAACAGGATCATCACCGACAACGGCACGCAATTCACGAGCCGCACCTTCATGCAAGACGCCCAAGATCTTGGCGCCAAGGTCCGCTTCGCTTCGTTGCTCATCCGAGAAGTAACGGTCAAGCGGAGAGGGCGAATCTGAAGTGCTGCGCGGGCTCAAGACTAGGACTTTCGACGGGCTGCACAAGTCGCGGAAATAACTGGATTGAGGAGCTGCCGTGGTTCTTTGGTCGATCAGACGACGCCAAATCAAGCGACCGCCGACACCTTTCGCTCTAGTCTATGGAGCAGAGGCAGTTCTCCCCACGGAACTCAGATACGGATCACCTCGAGTGCTCGCTTATGATGAGCTTGAGCAAGCGCAGCGACAAGATGACGCGCTGCTCCTTGAGGAGGACCGTCTTCAGCCGCAGTGACGAGCTGCTCGATACCAGCAAGCTTTGCGCCGCTACCATAGCCGTAGTTAATGCCAAGTCTCGAGGAAGGCGACCTTGTTCTTCGCGCGCTCAGTCCGCCAAGAATTCCAACAAGTTGACGCCAAGTGGGAAGGCCCTTCTTGGGTGAAACGAGTCACTAGGCTCGGCGCTGTCCGCTTTGAGACCGAAGATGGCATTCCGTGAGCAACTCCCGGAACATTGAGCATCTTCGTAAGTTCTACTCAGAGGCGCGGTTGCGGAACCTGTTCCGCAACCACCTTTTGTACAAGTCTTGCCGATGTTGCATGTAATCCTTTGTACGCGAAGCCGGGCGCAGACCCCGTGCATAAGTAAAGCTCATGTGCTCCGCACATCTTGTCAATTTCATACTTTCTACTTTTCTTTTTTTTTGCATGCGTTATCTGACACTTTGTGCAATGCCTACCCCTGGTAGGCAATAACAAGCCGTAAGGCTCCATATCTTTATTTTCTCTTCTTTCTCTTTCTCAAAGAAAGGAAGGTTCCCTCGCCCACAAGTTTGCCGGGGAAAGGAGAAGATAATGGTGTGGACCAAGCGTCGCTCGAGGAAGTTTTGCCTTACCGGAAGCAAACGATGTAAAAGCTAAGTTGCTAAAGTTTGAGCAATCAGTTTTAAAATGTTTAAGTTATCTTCCTCGAATGACCGTGCTTTGTATGGAAAACCTGTGCGGCGGAGGAACCAACTCGTAGCTAGTTGCGCCTTACTTTGTTTCGAGTCCGCTCAACAACTTAAGTGAGCTGCGACTAGTTGCGATAAGGTTTCTTGTCAAGAAGGCGGCACCGCCAAAGAAGTTCTTGACATCCCGCACTCAGCCATGGCTAAGGTGCCTCATACGACAAGTTCCCTAAAAGCGAGGGCAAAAACATACAAAGGAAGGAATCAAGTAAAGGAAATAACATAGCAATCGCTACCCGAAATAGAGTCATATTACAAGATAGCTTGTCGCAGCTCTAACAGATTGTTCTCATAACATGACCAGCAGTGACAAGAAAGAGAAAACGGGTGGCCTAATCCACGCGATCGCCCTCAACCCTCTTGATCCCGCTCACCTTGTCCACAATGGGTGCGACAAGGGTCTTGAGCGCTTCCAGATCAGCATCCGGCAGCAAGGTCCTGAGGACGTTGGTGAGGTTGAGACCTAGGTTGTGGAAGGCCACCTTCACCAGCACCTTTTGAAGAGCTCCCGCGCAGATCTTGCGCGACTCGTTGGCCAGCTGCTTTGGGATCTTCTCCCGGAGTCGCTGGAGGGCCGTCGCCACGCCTTTGAAGAACAAGCTGAGCTTGGCGCTGGGTTGGAGGTGCTCATCGGAGGAATACCCGAGATCCTCCATCCCCAGCTGCGCCAGCTCCCTGTCGATGGCTGCGGCAACATCCACGAGACCCTCGGTCCAAAGCTCCACATTCTCCCTAAAAGTGTTCAGGCGGCAAGAAGATCGCCAAACAGCGCTGTCGGTGTACTAGAGTAGGGTACCCTAGTATCCCGAACTTGTGCACGGAAGTTGCAGCACCAGCGGCAAGGCTTGCCGGTGACCGCCAAGGTCCTCCGTGGTTCCTTTGGAGCCATTCAAGAACAAAGTATTCAAGCCAAGGAATCAAGGCCCCGCAAGAGGAGCTTTCGGAAGGCCAACCAAGGCATCTCAAGGAACTTGCCGCGACGCGCCACACGCCCCGCGAGGCCCTCGTGGAGCGACAAGCTTCCGGACGCGACAAGACAACGATCATGGCAAGGCGCTTGCCGCGCAAACTACCACTCAGTACCCACGCCCAAAGACATCCACCAACGTGTCGCCTCGACCTTTCGGTAGCGCCAAGGCGGGCAAGAGGTCAGGCGCCAGCGGTCTTGCTGTGGCAAGCGACGCCGACAAGATTGCCATCGTGGCAAGCGGTGGCGCCCCGACGGTCCTTTTTGCACTATTTGGGCGACGAGACGGGCATTTAATGCCTTTGTCCCCGCCGCCGTGGTTAGGTATGATACATCGTGCGGTAGTTGTACCAACCGCAATTCCTTTTACATTTTACCCTTGTCTACGCTTGCCACCGCCGGAGACCCTTTAGCATATAAAAGGAGGCCCATGCACAACGAGAGGGGGTTCGGAGGCAGAAAAACACACGCTCGGTCTCGTTAGCAGCTAGTGTGTACTGTAGCACTCAGCGCTCCCGAGAAGAAGAAGACCAAGTCCGCAAGAGTTCTCGATGCCCACTCCGCAAGCGCACCTCTTCGTAGTGCTGCGCTACCGCCGAGGACGCACCATCGAGCTCCACCGCAAGTGTAAGAAGACAATGGCAGCTCCACCAGAGACCAAGAAGGTGTCCGCCAAGGAGGATGGCACCGGTGGTACCTTTACCATCGCCCACTCTCGACCCTAAATAGGAAAGGCGCCGTTGCTTTCCTCAGGCTTAACGCCGACGATTTGCGTGGCAACCGTCGACATCCCCGTGTTCCTGTGAGTAATCGAGCACCATCTTGCCGCCTGTCCTCATGCGCGCCCGTCAAGCGTAAAGTCGAAGCGTGCAAAGGAGCGCCAAGAATTCATCGCAGAAGAAATCAAGAAATTGGAAGCAGCAGGCCTTGTCGAGGAGTGCTCCATCCTCGTGGTTGGCCAACTCAGTAGTCGCGCGCAAGGCAAACGGAAATGGAGGCTTTGTATCGACTTTACCGATGTCAATAAAGCTTGTCCAGAAGACCCATTTCCCTTGCCGCGCATCGACTAGATTCTTGACTCCACGGTCGGATGTGACTTGCTTTCATTTCTTGATGCATACTCAGGATACCATCAGATCTTCATGGCAGAAGAGGATGAGGAGAAGACCGCATTCATCACCCCATGTGGCACATACTGTTTCGTATGGATGCCTTTCGGTTTAAAGAATGCTGGTTCAACATTTGCAAGGGTAGTCCATGATGCTTTTGAGCCGCAAATACATAGAAATCTGGAAGCCTACATGGATGACATAGTGGTCAAGAGCAAGGACAAGGCGACTCTGATTCAAGATTTAGACGAAACCTTTGCAAATCTGCGCAAGATCAACCTCAAGCTCAACACCGAGAAGTGTGTGTTTGGAGTCCCTCCGCAAGCTTCTCGGTTCTTCGTGGTCTCAGCGGGAATTGAAGCCAATCTCGACAAGATCAAGGCCATTGAGCAGATTGAAGCACCAAAGCGCCAAGGATGTACGAAGACTTGCAGGTTATGTAGCTGCTCTCGAAGTTTATCTCTAGGTCTGCTGAGCGCTACTGCCATTTTTCAAAATATTGAAAAGGAAGGTCCAATGAAATGGACTCCGAAAGCGGAGGCTGCACCGCAGGACTTAAAGAGATACCGCCATCCACTCCAACACTTGTCGCACCTAAGCCACAAGAGAAGTTGCTGCTATATATAGCGGCAACCAATCAAGTGGTTAGTGCTGCGTTAGTAGCGGAGAGGAGGCGGATGATGAGCCAAAGAACCACGGCAGATGCATCCAAATGGCAAGCTGTGGGACTTCACCGCAAGCTCGGGTCCCGACAAAGATGGATCTGCGCAAAGCGTGAGAAGATGCAGAAAAGAATGGTGCAGCGCCAGTTTACTTTGTCGGCCCTTCTGCAGGGGCTAGGTCAAGATACTCGTGTGCAGAAATTGCTTTTCGCCTTCTCATGGCTACGAGAAAGCTGCGCCATTACTTCCAAGCACATGAGATCACAGCCGCCACTGCTTTTCCGCTGAAGAGGATACTTGCAAAATCCGTAGCAACAGCAGGATTGTCGAGTGGGCACTGAACTGTCAAGCTTTGGCCTCAAGTTTGAGAGCACTTCAACTATCCAAAGCGAGCATTGGCGGAGTTCATAGCAGAATGGACGCCAACACAAGATGAAGAAATTCCGAAACGAGCATCCCGTCAAGGAAGCAAGCAAAGAGTGGCTGATGTACTTTGATGGTGCCTTCGCTGCAAGGCGCCAAAAGGGCGTGATACTTGTTGCACCCACCGGAGAGCACCTCAAGCACGTAGTCCGATGCACTTTCCCAAGGAGCAAGCAACGAACAATACCGCAGAGTATGAAGGTTTGCTTGCTGGTCTCGTGATCGCAGCGCACCTTGGGATCAAGAAGCTCATTGTCGGGGTGACTCACAGCTTGTCGTCCGCCAAGTGAACAAGAATTATCAGAGTCCGTTGATGGAAGCTTATGTTGATGAAGTGAGAAAGCTAGAAGAGAACTTTGACGGCCTACAGATGGAACATGTTCCAAGAGCTCAGAACAAGTTTTGCTCCGGCAAGCTTGCCGGGGAACGTCAAGCTCCGGCTGAGCCGCAGGTTCTCGCCGTAGAAGTGGATGTTCCCACAGCAGCAGATGTGCCTTTAGTCCTTGTTGTCGAGCCGCAAGCTCCAAAGATGGGCACAGCAGATTGTCCGCTTCCTTCGACACGTGACAACTTCCCAAGAGCAAGAAGAAGCGGAAAGAGTAGCCCGGCAGTCAAGTATGTATCAGCTTGTCGACAACACACTGCATGTAAGAAGACTCAACGGCGTGAAATTGAGGTGTATTCACCGGAAGACGGACAAAAGCTGTTGGCGAGAGATACATGCAGCATATGTGGTCACCACATTGGCGCAAGAGCACTTGCCGACAAAGCGTTCGGCAAGGTTTCTTTTGGCCGACAGCCTCCGTGATGCAACCGCACAAGTAACCAAGTGTGAAGCGTGCAGGCCCATTCCAAGCAGATACACCAGCCAGCTCAAGCTCTCCGGACGATCCCTTTATCCTGGCTATTTTCGTGCTGGGGCTCGACATCCTCGGCCCCTTTCCCGAGCTGTCGGGGCTTTGAGTACTTAGACGCTGCAATCGGCAAGTTCACAAAGTTGCCGGTAGTGGAAGCAGTGAGGAAGGTGACAAGACAACAGCAGCCAAGTTCTTCGTCGATTGTTTGCCGCCGGGATCCCTAACAGGATCATCACCGACAATGGCACGCAATTCACGAGCCGCAACCTTCATGCAAGACGCCCAAGATCTTGGCGCCAAGGTTCCGCTTCGCTTCGCTGCTCATCCGAGAAGTAACGGTCAAGCGGAGAGGGCGAATCGCTGAAGTGATGCGCGGCTCAAGACCAGACTTTCGACGTGCTGCACAAGTGCGGAAAGAATGGATTGAGGAGCTGCCGGTGGTTCTTTGGTCGATCAGACGACGCCAAATCGAGCCACCGCCGCACACCTTCGCTCTAGTCTATGGAGCGAGGCAGTTCTCCCCACGGAACTCAGATACGGATCACCTCGAGTGCTCGCTATGATGAGCTTGAGCAAGAGCAGCTATGCGACAAGATGACGCTGCTGCTTCCTTGAGGAGGACCGTCTTCAGTCACCAGACGAGCTGCTCGATACAAGCAAGCTTTGCGCCGCTACCATAGCCGCAGTTAATGCCAAGTCTCAAGGAAGGCGACCTTGCTCTTCGCTGCTCAGTCCGCCAAGAATTCCAACAAGTTGACGCCAAGTGGGAAGGCCTCATCGGGTGAAACGAGTCACTAGGCTCGGCGCTGTTCGCTTTGAGACCAAGATGGCATTCCGCCGAGTAACTCCCCGAACATTGAGCATCTTCGTAAGTTTTACCAGAGAAGCGCGCTTGTTTAACCTGTTCCGCAACCACCTTTTGTACAAGTCTTGCCGATGTTGCATGTAATCCTTTGTACGGCCGGCGCAGACCCCTGCATAAGTAAAGCTCATGTGCTCCACACATCTTGTCAATTTCATGCTTTCTACTTTTCTTTTTTTGCATGCGTTATCCGACACTTTGTGCAAAGGCCTCACCCCGTAAGCAATAACGAGCCGTAAGGCTCCATATCTTTATTTTCTCTTCTTTCTCTTTCTCAAAGAAAGGAAGGTTCCCTCGCCCACAAGTTTGCCGGGGAAAGGAGAAGATAATGGTGTGGACCAAGCGCCGCTCGAGGAAGTTTCGCCACCGGGAAGCAAACGATGTAAAAGCTAAGTTGCTAAAGTTTGAGCAATCAGTTTTAAAATGTTTAAGTTATCTTCCTCGAACGACCGTGCTTTGTATGGAAAACCTGTGCGCGGAGGAACCAACTCGTAGCTAGTTGCGCCTTACTTTGTTTCGAGTCCGCTCAACAACTTAAGTGAGCTGCGACTAGTTGCGATAAGGTTTCTTGTCGGTAGCGGCACCACCAAAGAAGTCGCAGACGTCCCAAGACTCAGCGCCACGGCTAAGGTGCTGCACCGATAAGTTCCCTAAAAGCATAGGCCAAAAACATACAAAGGAAGGAATCAAGTAAAGGAAATAACATAGCAATCGCTACCCAAATAGAGTCAGATATAAGATAGCTTGTCGCAGCTCTAACAGATTGTTCTCATAACATGACCAAAGAACGACAAGAAAAAGAGAAAACGGGCGGCCTAATCCACGCGACGCCTCAACCTCTTGATCCCGCCACCTTGTCCACAATGGGTGCGATAAGGGTCTTGAGCGCCTGCATCAGCATCCGCGGCAAGGTCCCGAGGACGCTGGTGAGGTTGAGACCTGCTGCGGAAGGCCACCTTCACCGTAACCTTTTGAAGAGCTCCCGCACAGATCTTGCGCGACTCGCCGGCCAGCTGCTTTGGGATCTTCTCCGGAGTCGCTGGAGGGCCGCCGCCACGCCTTTGAAGAACAAGCTGAGCTTGGCGCTGGGTTGGAGGTGCTCATCGGGAGGAATACCCGAGATCCTCCATCCCCAGCTTTCGCCAGCCAGCTTCATTTGCGAGCATTCGCTTCAGCAGCAGCAGTCAGCTTCGCAGCGGTCATCGAGATTCGGCAATTGGTAAATTCGGGCAGCCCGCGCAGAAGAACAACGCAAGAAGGGATATCCATTCGAGCCAGCCCAAGCGGTAAGGAGATGCTCGAGGTGCCAGCAGTTTGGTTTATCGTAAGAGGTAGTAATACCTCAGCTAGGGAGTATTACTACCTCTTCCGTCGACGGAGACGCGAGCGCATCCGCCGCACGGCGGTAGTATTACGACTTTCTTCGGTCGACGGAGACGCAGCGATCCGCAAGACGAAGGTACTCTCACCGCCGCTGAACCGGGCTCAATGGATATCCTTCTTCGCTAGTTCTACTACGGGCTCGCCGCTTTTCTCCGAAGTTTTTCGGACATTATGAACACCTACGTGTTCCGCCTTGACTTCAACCCCAACGCCGTTTCGACCATGGCAGTTTTCGCATCTCTCGCAAAAACTTTGTCGGAGATTATCCAAATGTAGCTCTTTTTCGCTACTTCTTTATGCCCCGAGTTGAGAGAGGGGAGTTTTATCCGCGGAATCGCCTCGATCTCGAGAATCGCAAGAAGGAAGCTCGAGGGAGAGCTCCGCAGCAAGTGGGATGAATGGAGAGCAGATCGGTGCCGGATTGTCGAGGAGAACCCGCAGCTATTTACCGCCAAAGCCAAGCCCCAAAGAGAGCGCTGCAATGATTGGAGCAACGTGGCCCCGGAAGACGATAGGTGAAGATTGCCGCTACCCGGATCCTACGCCTCAGGCTTGCCGGGCTTTCCGAGGCGCCGCTGGCGCAGATTTTCTTCGCCGCCAGACGCTTCGCAGAGAGGAGGAGACCCGCCGGGAGTTCCGTAATGCGGCGGATATCATGAGAGGCTGCGCTCGGCCTCAACTATAACTTCACTGTCTCGAACCGACGCGATGCTCCTCGAACTGTTCAAGCACGACCTCAACATCCGTGGTGTTCAGGTTGCCGAGGGTGTCGCTCATTGCGGCAACAACTCCTCGCCGACCGCATCCGCGTAATGATGCCGCCAGCGATTCGCATGGAATTGTCCCAACTATAAGAGCCTGCAGACGACGCCGTGCAGGAGTTCTTTGACAGCTTGGTAGAAATGCCGGTCCGCCTCCGGCGAATGTAAGAGCCTTACTCGCGACACCACCGGCGCGGAGATGCAGCGACGCCACTAGGGCCGGAAGAGGCGGCGTAGGCTGCCGCTGGCGTAGTTTGATTCACCGTGGAGGAGGCAGAGGCAGCAGAGGCGGCAAGCCTTGCCGAGTGAGAGGAGCTTGCTGGCCGTGGAGAGCTTGTCGGGCCTGAAGCTGAGTCGAGCGAGCCCACCGAGGGCGCGAGCGACTCGCTGAAGATCGACTCTCCTCTTCTCACCTTCAGACAGCTCGCCGCAAGCGAGCCCCCAGCTCCACCAAGAAGGCGCCCGCAAGGCCGGGACGAGCAGGGCGGCAGACGGTCATCGCCGCCGCCGCCCAACGACGCGCTTCCACCGCAGGCAAGCACTGCAAGCGCTGGAGCGCGCCACGCCAAGCGGCAACCGGAGCGGGCCTCCCGACCACCGCTTCGCTTCCCGCCAAGCGGCTAAGGAACCTACCTCCGCCTTTGTCGCGCCAAAGTGGGCGGACTTCACCTCTCCGCCAGCTCCGGACGAGGAAGAGGAAGAGTAAGATTCTTTGCTGTACTTGTAGTTCTTCAATTCTTGCTGTATTGTCTTGTATCTGATTTGCTTTTACTCCAACCCATTCCTTTCGTGACTCGCCCGTAGAGCGGCGAAGAGAGCCAAGGTCCCGGTGATTGTCATCGAGGACGAACCCACCGCGACAGCAGGGGGTGTGTCCGAGACCACCTTGCCGGACCAGGCAACTATTCCCCAAAGCAGCCCCCAGTGCGGCCCCCAGCGTAAGTATATGGTTTACTTCCTGCTGTTAGGCACGCATAGGTGCTCTTTCTTTGCTGACATCTGACTATTGGTTTATGAGGAGCAGAGCAGTCCTCACCAGAGTGCCCGGAAGCTGCTCCCGACATGCCATCTGCTTCGACTACACCGCCAAAGGAGGATTCCCGGCAAGGGAGAATTTTCCGTAAGGAGAGTTCTCCGCCAAGGACAGTTCTCCGGCAAGGGACAAGACCAATACTTCGTGTGGCGGAGACCACGATCGAGATCCTAGTACGTAATCCTCTTGCTTGAAAACTTCCCTTGGGTTCTTCTTCTTCTGATTTTCTTTTTGAATATTTGCTTGACTTTTCTTCCTTTTCCGGTCGTCAGTCCATCTCGCCATGGAGCCGATGGAAACCGAGGTCGCCGGCGAGGAGAACGCTGCAACAATACCGACGACGCCATTGTCACCGAAGAAGAGGCCGGCGCCGATGATCCCGCCGCAGAGAGGCCGCCAAAGCTGCCGCCGCAGAAGCCGGCGAGGGTCCGGCGATCGACCGACGCCTCGAGGCCGCAGGAGCGCCAGCGCCACGCCGACCGCCGATCCTCCGCAGCTGCTGCGCAGTCCAGTTCAAGAGCCCCAGCCCGCGCCCTATTTGAAGGCCGGCGATGGCGTCTTCATCAAGCTCCCCGGCGCCGAGCCTCCGGCGCCGATCGAAGGAGAAATCTTGATGAAGAGTTGCTCGCCTCCGGCTGGGCTGACGCTGGTCGACGCGCCGAGCAGCAGCAGCAGCGACGAGCCCGAGGAGGAGCAGCTGCCGCGAAGCCGTTGTCGCCTACCGCGCCCGACTGTGCCAAGCTGGTATCCCGAGAAGCGCTTTGTCGCGGGCGGAGTGGACATCGAGAAGCGCTGGAGGAGCTCCGATGTCTCAACCAGAAGCTCTCCGTCCCCGGCAGAGGAGCGGGAGCAACTCGCCGAGGAGCGTAAAGCCTTCCTCCTCGAGAAGGCTGAAGTTGAAGAGCAACAATGGCTTGCTGCCGAGAAGCTGTCTGCGCAGGAAGGCGAGTTGGCGCAGCGGAAGGTTAACCTTGACAGCCACGAGGAGGAGCTTGCCGTGCGCGAAGCAAACATTCGGGGGGCTCTCAAGGAAGCGAGAGATGCTGCCGCAGCTGCCGAGGCCGCCAAGAAGGAGCCGGAGACGAAGGTGGCGTGGCTGGAGGCCGATCTCAAGGTGAACGGCGAGAGCTTGCTGCGCCAAGCGTGAGCGCCGAGAAGGACGCCACACCTTGGCGAAGCTGCAGGGTCGTCTCGCCGAGAGGAGCAAGGAGCTTAGCGCCGCCAAGGACTCCAACGCAGATTTTGAGTTGAAGCTGACTACTTTGACCAAGACGCTGGATGGCGCTAGGGAGCAGGAGGTGGCCTTGAGTTGCCAACACGACAAAAGAAAAGAACGATCCGGGATAGACGCATGTCCATCACCGAAATGATAGACGGGACTGAAAGAAAGACATCGGTGCGATACCTGAGTACCATTTTTGGCATACAGTGTCGGGATCACTTGGCATCACTCTGCTGGGACAGAAATGACACCAAACACCGAAAGAAAAAGGGACTGGAGAAATGCAAAGGTTGAGCTGTAGTGGATCCGAACCGATGCCAACTACACTCACCAGATAAACCGTTAGTGACAAATAATAATGCTATATGCATGCTATGAGACAAACAAATGCAGCAATCAAGTGCAACAAACCAACTGGGGTCTATACTACCGTTTTCTAACGTTCGCGCGGTCTAGGGCGTCCTACAACCAGACCTGCTCGATACTGCGCCAGGCACCCCGCTCGAGAAAACCGAACGCCTCGTATCCCAGCCCGTAGATCGAGGAGAAGTCTTCGAATACGGCATCGCTTAGCATAGAACAAACCAGATTTCTATTATTACACCTAATATGAATACAAGGTTTCCGACATTACAATGAATAACATCGCACGGCGACACTACGCCATCCTCGCTGTTTCTATGCAAGCAGCAGAACAACTCGAAGCAGCGGAATAACTCTAGCAGCGGAACAACGACGACGGTGGTGAACTCCACTCCGCAGGGACTCTAGCTCGAACGCTTATCCTAGCTCGCACAAACAAAAACCACGACAAGCAAGCAATCAAATCCGGCATCACCTGCAAACTGGCATGACACGCCAGGTCAGTACATTGAATGTACTTGCAAGCTCACAATAAACCATAAGCATTCAAGGCAGACAACAGCATGGCAATTATAGGTTAAACATGAATTATCATGAGATCATCAGAATAACATGGCATCACCAACATAAACATGATACGGCTAACATAACATGAACATGGCATGAACATATTAATCCGACAATACTAGCATGCAACATGATGACACTATATGCACCACTTATTCTGCTCGGGTTACCTCGTAACCAACACATGCATCACTTACCAACCTTGGACATCACACGATCATCTCAGGATCAAATCAAGCTTGGTATAAAAAATACCGCAGTAATCAATAAATGACCACAAGGAGCTTGATCTTTACCCATGATTCTCGCACAACATCACGAATATACAACAGCTCGGTATCCTCGATACCACCGTGATCCTTACGGCGATCACAACCCGACCAACACTTGGTCCGTGATCCTTACGGCGATCACAACCCGACCAACACTTGGCCCGTGATCCTTACGGCGATCACAACCTGACCAATACCTGGCCCGTGATCCTTACGGCGATGACAACCAAATTATCTCATTGTTATTAAGCACATTATTCTTATTAATGTTGACTCATGGTGTACCCTACTTTCGACCTGGGCCCTTATCCATGGGCGCGGCTATCGATAGATTTAATATACACTCTGTAGAGGTTAGTACACTGTACCCACACTACGAAACCCATGGACTCGCACTCCCATTCGAGTGGACCAACGGTGTTCCGACAAAACCGATCTACTGCCATGACACTCTCCCGACCACTCCGACTCACTCCCCATCGGGCTAGTCCTAGGTGGCCCCGTGTCTACCTCCAGACACCTCGACCACCGCCGTGGCCCAAAACATAAACGATCCCACACGGGGATCCGCCGGCTATAACAACTACGGGCACACAAGGCTTATGTCCGCCTACCTGATCAGGGTAGCGCGCGCCCATAACCTTCCCTCGTTGGAGGCACCGGCGAGAGGCACAACAATAGACCCAGTTAGGACCGTCCCATACCGGTAAGCGTGGTTGCACTGGCCAGCATCGATTCAACGGCACCATGACTCAGCCAACAGTTGTTCAAGTTCAATTTAATCCGGTTAAACTAGAATGCAAATATGCTGAGCCATGATAAAATACATGAACATGATATCAACATAATCATGAGGGTATCACATAGTTAACCACCATATCAACAATAAATCATATCCACTGAGCATGTCATACTGACTAGCATGACCATCACCAACATCAACATGTACTACTATAAAGCATAAACATATGAAAGGAAATACTAGCAGGTATAACACGATCACTGAGTACAAGACAACATAGCACAAAAGTGAACATGCAAATCTAAACATCACCGGAACAACAATAACCATCATTTCAACAAGAAAATATTTAATAAAGATTCAAGTTGAAAACCATGGCTACAGCATTACTATCATGCAAGTGCGTATTGTGGCTTGCCTGGGGAGGAAGAAGGCACCGGGGAGAGGTGCGAGAAACTCGCGGAACGAATCGCTAGAAAATGCTCTCTCTCGGAGGGGGCTGATTAAGGGTAGGGGCAAAATGGTCATTTTTAGAATGCCAAAACATAATGAAAGTGACACTAACAGAAAGGGCTCGACAAAACTAAGAAGTGAGCGTTGGTTTCACCTCATTTGGAGTTACATTTAAAAAGTTATGGACGTTTTTCTGCCAGGGACCCATCTGTAATGAAAATCTTTTCAACCAGGGGCCTGAACAGAAAAAGTGAAAGTGTATTTAGGGGATTACGTCTCCACTTACGCTGACGTGGCGACGACCGGTCAAAAGGGGCAGAGGCAGCGAGGCCCGCGGGACCCACGCTGCTAGTCAACGCTCTCCTCCCTCTCTCTTTCTTCTTCCCCGGCGGGAGCAGGGGAGGGGCGAGGCAGAGGCGCTGCCGGCACTGGGCACGGCGGCTCCGGCCATCTCCGGCCAGGGAGAGGGCACCGGCGGACTCGGGCGGCTGCACCACGCCCATCCAGAGGGAGAGCTGGCGCCGGGCAGAGCTAGAGCGGAGGGGAGGCCGCGGCGACGGGGACTACAGAGGCGGCGGCTGGTCGAGGGGCACTTACCTAGAGGGGCTCCAGCGACGAGGGGAAGGGCGGGGACGACTTGCCGGAGTGTGGGGAAGGCGATGGTGGTGGCTAGAGGTGGAGGAGGGCTCGGTTTCGGCCGAATTTAGGCCGGAGGGGGCGGCGGCCATGGCGGCAATGGTGGTCGGGGAGAGCTCCAGAGGCTCATTGGAGAGGCTAGGCAGGAGTATAGGAGCGAGGCGAAGAGCTTGGGGCGATCGGGAGGCCTCGGGGCTGCTTAAATAGCCAAGGGGGGAGAGGGAGCCACCGACGTCGCTGCGTGACGCGTCCGGCCAAGGGCATGCGTCTCAGGCATGAGCTCGGAGTCAACCGAAGAGGGAGGCACAGGGCAGAGCTTCACGGGGAGGAGGAGGCTAATGGAGGGGCAGAGGAAGAGACCGAGCGCCATTAAAGCTCGGTCGGCCACAGTGCGCCCGTGGGCGTTCGTCGGCGAGCGTCGGCGAGGAAGCTGCCGGAGGGGGAGAAGGGTCCAGGAGGACAGCGATGACGGGAGGAAGACAATGGACAGGCTCACGGGCGCGAAGTCAGCGAGAGGGGAAGGGGCCCGAGCAAGAAGACGCTCTGGGCGCGACCATTGCACGCCAAAACAGTGGTCACCGCGTGCACTGGTGCACACAGTGCCACAAGTGATGCCAAACCATGTCTGGGGGTTAGTCGCTCCTGGGTAAGTGGTAACTACGGTGGTAACCAGGTGAAAGAGGCTCTAGTTAAATAGTTAGTGAGCTCTGAAGTTTACTGCAGTAAACTTTACCAGCTCAATGAGGTCAACAGGGATATGCTATGGGCCAAATAAGTTGTCTGGGGGGTTTAGCTATGGAGGGACTATGGTCCTGGAGGTTTTGAGGGCAAAGGGATCAAGATTTACTGCAGTTGCTTTGCAATTGCCAAAATGGTCCAGAACTGAAGATCAGCAAGATGCACTCACATGGAGTGTCCACTTGAGCTCAAATTGGGCAAGGCTTAGTCATTTGGTCATATTAAGATGCTGTAAAAAGCTCATGCCAAATGGCCAAGCCAAAATGGCACTTGCTTCACAAACATCTCGTTTGGACAGAAACTTGGAATAATATTGGAGATCAAATGTCTCAATGAAATGATGCCAAAATGGGTTTAGAGATGTTTTATGGGTAGAATAATTATCTGGTAATTTATCAGGATTTTAAGCAATATAAAATATACTTGCTTCACAACCTGAAAATATTGCCAGAAACAAAGAGCTCCTATGCTCACATAGATGATTGGATGGGGCTGAAAATGGGTGGAAGGGGTTAATATGAGCACATTAAGGAGTTTGCAAAAGTTCAACTCATTTGGGTACTTCTAGCTAGTACTTCCTTCACAAAGCCTTCTGTCTGACAGAAACTTTGAAAATTCATTGAGGAAGATTGCCTAGGCAAATAAATTTGAACTTGTGCATGGGGAAATTATTTGGACATATAAACATTCCCAAAAAGATTGGGAGTCAATAGGACAAATATAAATGACACTTCCTTCATAAAGTGCCATTCAGGGCAGAATAGAAAAAGGAATATTGGGGAATTATTTTTGAACATGGCAATGAAAAGTTTTGCCATATTTGAGCAACATATGACCCAAACAATTTACGAGAATTATTTGGGAATTTTTGGAGTGATGGAAATATAGGTTGCTTCACAACCTAGGGCAATTTGAGTTATTCCTTTAATAGAAAAGGAATATTCCCAATAAAAAGAATATTGGGATTTGGGCCGGGATGGAAATGGCAGGGTCTAGGGAAGGATTTGGATATGACAAGCCACTCTGGAAACAAAGAAGAGGGCATCTTCTTCAGTTTCCAGACCACAAAGCCACGGGAAAAGAAAACTCAGACAAAAACCTCAGAAAAACAAAAGTAAAAAAGGGCCAAAAATCAGGCTGTCACAGTCGGGTTCGTACAAAGGGAAGTTCAGGCGCGTTACTCAGGCAGTTCAGGTTATGATCAGAATATTATTCTGATCCCGTGATCAGAATAGTGTTTATGTAACCGTTATCGGTCAACTGATATGTTACCACCACATGCATGGTTCCGGTGATATTCGCGCAGTGGGGGAGAGGGAGACGCAGTCGTCGGGAGAAAAAAAACAAAAACAACAGGGAAAAAGCAGTACAAAATAAAAATAAAAGTAAACAGAAAAGAAAAGGAAAAGAATAAAAGAAAAGAAAACTAAACACTAGAAAAGGAAACGAATAAAAAGAAAAGAATAAAAATTGGAACAGTTAGCAGTAGCGCTGGATTGTAACCCAGCGCTATAGCTAATATAGCTATAGCGCTGGGTTCCAAAAAAGCACTACTACTATGTGCCGTTAGCAGTAGCGCTGCTTTACAACCCAGCGCTATACTAAGTTAGCTATAGTGCTGGTTCACAATCCAGCGCTACTACTATTTTCAGTTAACCCATGAGGGCTCAAATTTTGCCAAATCCGCCATGTCCCAATTCCCCGACTCTCCCCACCCTTTTCCCCCACTCTGTCGCCGCCGGCGTCGCCCTTCCTGCCCTCGCGCCGTCCATCGCCATCGACCGCCGGTCGTCGCCCTTGGCCGCCATCAACCTCGTCGCCGTCCGTCTCCCGAGCCCGCCCTTGACCTCACCGGCGTCTCCCCTGCCCACTCTCGACCACAATGCCGCCCCCGCCTCTCCCCTGCCCGCGCGCCCTCAACCTCGCCGCCGCCGCCGTCCGCCGCCCTCCATCGCCGCCGTCCGAGCCTGAGCTCCCTTGCCGTAAGCCTCTCTTCTCCCCTTCCCTCCTCTCCCTCTCCTCTCCCCTGCCCTCCTCTATCTCTGTTTAGGGATTTTAGGGCAAGTTAGCAAATTTAGCAAAAAAATTAGCAAAGTTAGCAAATTTAGTAAAGTTATCTACTTTTCTTACAAATTAGGGCAGTAGCTGATTAGCAAATAGGTATAAAAAACAGTAGCAAATTAAAAAAACAGTAGCAAAGTTTAGAAAAGCAATAGCAATTAAAAAAACAGTAGCAAAAAATTAGGTATAAAAACAGTAGCAAATTAGAAAAAACAGTAGCAAAGTTAGCGAAGTTAGCAAAATTTTGAGCAAGTTAGCAAAAACAGTAGAGAGAGAGAGAGAGAGAGAGAGAGAGAGAGAGCAAGTTTGTAGTAAGTTTGTAGCTATTTTTGTCATTTTTGTGCATTTAAGTACAAGCATGCTTTTGCTTGAATGATATATGTCATTGATATGATATGTTGGTTTTGCAATGTTGGTTGAATGTCGAAAATTATCCGAGTGGCCTATGTTTTGCCGGAATGTTGATTCATTTCCGTTCCAGCAAATTTCAAGCGCTCCATATGTCCACTTTTTAGCAAAGTTCATGCCAAAAATTTCCGTGATTTTCGGCACGACTTATGCTAGAAACTAGGACATATGGAGTACCCGGGATTTGCCAGAAGGGTAATGAATCAACATTTCGACCAAATATAGGCCCCTTTTTTCTCTTCATTATATCTTTTATTTACAATTGTTGAATAGGAAACATGCCTACCAACGCCGAAGTCGCGGGTGGTTCTGCTCGCCTCGAAGACCCCATCGAGGCAGAAAATCACTATTTTGATTACCTGGATGAACACCAGATGGGGTTTGTGGCGGCAGCGGCACCGACGCCACCCCCGACACCAGCACTGGCATCGGGAGCGACACCACCCCCGAGACCGGCAACGATGTTGTCGTAGCCGGTAAAGCAATGAAGAAGAAGAGGACACGAAGATGAAACGAGCTTGGCATTGGACAAATTGTGGTCACGGAGATGCACCCCAAGAAGTTAGAGCCAACGGCGCCGGAGGAAGCAGGCTCATCCTGGGGCAATCAACTTGGATGCATCCTCAGGGAAACCGCCAACATCAACGACGAGAGGTTGAGGCTCATACCACATATGGAGAAAATGCTCCTAAAGAAGTTGCACAATAGGTTCTTGTTCCCCAGCCGGAATGAAGAAAAATATAAAGATCTGTGGGAAGACATCGGCATGACAAAGATAAACGACAAGGTGATGGTGACGTTCACCAACGACTTGTCCTCCTAGAAAGTTCGGGTGAAAAAAGCGATCGCGAAGAATGAACCGTGGTCCAAGATTCATGCTGATAATCCGTCAATAACAGAAGAGGACTTTGCAAAATTCAAGGAGAATTGCGGTAAAGAAAGTGTCAAGGCAAAGTCGGAGAAAATGAAGGCGCTCTAGGCCAGGAACACACCTCCCCACCGCCTCAGAAGCCGTGGTTACGAGGGGAAGAGGCACGTATGGGCCAAGGAGGACGCTGAACGTGAAAGTCACGGAATCCCAGACCCCTTGGCGGAGTTCACCGACCCGCTAGAGCATGACTGGATCAGGGCCCAGTACAAGTGGGACAAAGTCAAAAAGATCTTTTACACGGACCCGAACACGAGGGAGTTCATGAGACTTCTGGTAATTGGTATATTACTACATTATCATATTAGCTTCCAATCAATTCGACTGCCATTTTTGTCACATTAGTACACCATCCACGTTCCTTTTGCAGAAAGAGCAGCACCGAAAGGCAGCTAAAAGCGATGAGTCATCACAGTCGTCGGCGAGGCCCAAGTGGGACACCCCATTCAACCGGGCCCTGAACATACTGAAAAAGGTCATGGTGGACAAGCCGTCGTCCTATGGACGTGTGCACGGCGTCGGAGATGGCGCCTCGTGGAAGACGTGCTACCACGAGGAGCCAGAGGAAAGAAGGAAGAGACGGTCGGTCGTCACTCAGTAGAGCATTGATGAGAAGGTCGCGATTGCGGTCAATAAGACCAAAGCTAAGACCAAAGAAGAGTTGCTCGGGGTCATCAATGCAGCGGTAATTGACGCGGTGGTCAGCTTGCTTCCGGCACTTTTCGATTTCACGAAGAACAATCCAAATGCACGGCCGGAGGACTTTCCCCTTCCAGCTATGTCGGGAGCAATTCGGTGAACACCACAGCACCAGCACCTGCTCAAGCAACCGCAAAAGGTCCCGTCCTGTTCATAGCAGCCCGACCTCTGTCTCTTGCATGCTTGGTGGGCCTTCATCGTTGGCTGAGCTCGACGCCCTCGCGGTAATTACGCGTCATACCCTTTTCACCAGCATGTCTATAGTCTTCCGTTTCAGTTGCCTTTCGGATGTTTGACGTCGCAGACATGTCTCCTTCGTAGGCCGACGGCACCCTGTGCATCCTACTCTACGACATCAAGGGCCAGAAGGTGGCCGTGAGAAAGGCAACGATCATGAAGCCGAAGGACCGCATGTTCCACAACCGAGAGATGCCCGATGGCATCTTCAAGGTTAACATGGCCAGTGACTTAGCGGGCTTCGAGGATTTGCCTCCTCTTGTACCAGTCGATCACGACGAGACCCCTAAGATGATTGGCGCATGCAAGATCTGGTTCTTGCCTTGGCCGAAGTCTCTTCTTCATCTCAAGGCGCCCAGTATCACGCCAACGCCACCTTCTCAAGAAGGTATGAACACCACCCCACCTACCAAATTACATGCACCTATCGTGGCGAGTGATAGCGGACGACGTGAGGGAGAGCCTCCATTAGTGCCAGATGATGTAGCCCCTGCTGTTAAAGAAGCAAATGTTGATGATGACATGGAGGATGATGATGATGACCCAGACAAGTATTTCAATACCGCCTATGATGATGGAGGATTGATGGCTCGGGACGACAAAGACTCGGGCTATGAGTGTGGAGATGATGACTTGATGCTGCCTGATTTGCCAGAGCCGGAACGTCCTAAGGCGGAATGAAAAAAGTCTCTATTCAAGCGATCCTCGTAGGAGACGCCTCCAGATGCCGCCTCTACCCAGCAACCCCCCGAGGCCCGTCCACTGATTAGCCCGACGACACTGGGGGTGGTGGTTAGGGAAGGTATGGTGGGCTCACTACTGCCACCCGCCAAGAAGCAAAGGAGTAGACTGGACAAGAAAGGCCCTAAAGGAGCCAGAGTTGCTTCAATTAGCCAGCCGCCTCTGAAGCCCCGGGTGGTAGACTGAATACCTGTCGAAGGTGCGCAGCGTTTCCATGTCGCCGGCCAGCCGATCCTACCTGCGAAAGCGCTAGAGCACATACTGAACAATGATCTAAGGAGACTCCATGAAGATGTGTTGGCCAGAGAGAAAAGCCTTCTAATCACGGAAAAACCAGGATACCCGCTTTATGCGGCTAAGGTGCCGGCTGGGAAGTTGTACGTCAAGAACTGGCCTGCGAATCAGTTCATCATGCGATTTGACTACATCTACGCATGTTCCACATGACCAAGCTGGATTTCCAGATCATCTGCATGTATGCGCTGTATCTCAACTACTTCATCAGGATCGAAAACATAAAATATATCTGCGTCGCGGACCCATACTATATGCACGAGAGCTTCTTGGCAGTTTGCAAAGAGCACCGTGACTATGCGAGCAAGTACCTCGGCGAATTCATGATCGCTAATAAGGACAAGGAAGTGATTCTCTTGCCTTATCATCCCACGTAAGTCATCCGCACATATCCTTTCGTATGTTTTAATCATTCCTTTGTAAGCATGGAGGCTAATTTGAGGTGTACTTAATTTGCGCAGTGGGGGGGTGCCATCCTCATCGTTCTGTCCCCGGAATACTCCCATGTGATGTACTTGGACTCATCGAAGAACCTCAGGAAAAAGGATTACAAGCACATAAAGAGTGTTCTCGATAGTGCCCCGTTAACCTTCAAAGATGTCCGTGGATATATCAAGGTGAAAAAGTACAGAATCGCGGGCTGGCTTTCGGTCATAAGACCGCCTTCTGCTGCATCCAGCAACCGCACACCAGTATGGTTGATGGATTCTACCTCATGCATCACCTGCTCGAGTACAAAAGGGATAATCAACGCCTTCGCATGTCACCTACTACCAACGATGCCGAGATTGTCAGCTAGGCCACAAGCATAGGAAGGACAATGGATCATCGAATCAGAGCTGAGTTTTATCACTTACAGTGTGAACTCGCCCAAGTGATCATGAAGCAGGTCCTCAAACCAACAGGGATGTTCTACCATGGGCCAATCACGCTGGAAGATGTCCGAGCACTGCTACTCGCTCAGCGTCTGGACCTGAAGCCTTTCAAGAAGCTCGAGTGCTTCCTCCCTGACTATGAAGATTGGACCGCCGACATGGAGGACTGGTTGTTGATGAAAATGTGTCACTAATGTCTTTCTATGGCAAAACTTTGAATTTATGCACGGTGAAACTATGTGATGTAACTAAACTGTGGTCCTGAACTAGCGTAGATCGCTCTAGTTAATTAGTTGGGTATGAGAAACTTCGTCATTTATGTTTACTATTGGTTGCTTGTATTTTGCTAATTATGCCTCCTTGTTTTCTCAAGTACATTATGTTGCATATTATCTTTCAATTCATCAACTCACGATGCAGGTACATAGATCAGAGATGGCGAAGGACTACTACGCCGTGTATGTTGGGAGGGTTCCAGGAGTCTACGACCACTGGCCAGCCGCTCAGGCCCAGGTGCACAGGTACCCGGGTGCTAGCCACAGAGGGTTTGAAAGCAAAGCCAAAGCGGAAAGTAGTTACTTCAGGTGGACACTCCAGCATGAGCAGGGGCGGGACCGCCGGTACTACATAGTCGCGCTCTTGCTCATGTTGATCGCTCTTTTCTTCTACATCATAGTTTAGATAGAGATGCTGAAACTTGTGTGTGTGCCATGACCATGCAGTTGCACTTATTCGAGACATGACATGATCGCACTTGTGTATCACTATTTTCGAGATGTGATGATATTTGTGTTGAATGATGATGATCATAATGGTATGACGAGACTACTGTATGTCTATGATATGATGAGAATAGTGTATGTTTAGTATGATTTGATGAAACTATTGTATAGAGCCTGTATAAATACATCATAAATACGTAGAGGGTGCAAATCTGTGAAAGCACGAACATTAGCAGTAGCGCTGGAAAGAACCTAGCAGTAGTGTTGGCTTAGTAGAAGCGCTTCATGTGAACAAGCGCTACAAATAGTTATCAGTAGCGCTGGTCCAGGAAGCACTACTGCTAACAATACTTACCAAAGCGCTACTGCAACAACTTAGATGTAGCACGCTAGCAGTAGCGCTGGACCCAACGCTACTGCTATGCATATTTCAAGCGCTACTACTAGGGTTTTCCCTAGTAGTGAGGGGGGGGGGCACACGGCTAACAATGTTTGTTGTTATTCTAGCGGTGCCCCCCCCTCCCCCCCTCATATATATAGGTTGGAGGGAAGGAGAGGCAGCCAATGGGGCGCCCCAAGTAGGAAGAATCCTACTTGGGCACCTCCCAATTCGGCCTCCCCCCTTTCCTATTCCTATTCGGAGTAGGAAGGGAAGAGGGGGAAGGGGGAATCCTATTCCTTTTTTCCTTTCCTCCTTCCCCTTTCCTTCTCCAATTTGGCCAGCCCATATGGGGGGGGGCGCACCAGCCCATTTGTGGCTGGTGTGTTCCCCCTCTTGGCCCATAAGGCCCATATAGTTTGTCGGAGGTAGCCCGGAACCCCTTCCGGTGACCCGATACGTACCCGGTAACCGCAAAACACTTCCGCTGTCCGAATACTATCGTCCTATATATGAATCTTTACCTCTCGACCATTTCAAGACTCCTAATCATGTACGTGATCTCATCCGGGACTCCGAACAAAATTCGGTCACCAAATCACATAACTCATATAATACAAATCGTCATCGAACGTTACGCGTGAGGACCCTACGGGCTCGAGAACTATGTAGACATGACCGAGATACCTCTCCGGTGAATAACCAATAGCGGAACCTGGATGCTCATATTGGCTCCCACATATTCTACGAAGATCTTTATTGGTCGAACAGTTATGACAATAGACGTTATTCCCTTTGTCATAGGTATGTTACTTGCCCGAGATTCGATCGTCGGTATCTTCATACCTAGTCCAATCTTGTTACTCGCAAGTCTCTTTACTCGTTCCGTAATGCATCATCCCATAACTAACTCATTAGTTACATTGCTTTCAAGGCTTATTATGATGTGCATTACCGAGAGGGCCCAGAGATACCTCTCCGATACTCGGAGTGACAAATCCTAATCTCGATCTATGCCAACCCAGCAAGTACCTTCGAAGATACCTGTAGAGCATCTTTATAATCACCCAGTTACGTTGTGAAGTTTGATAGCACACAAGGTATTCCTCCAGTATCCGGGAGTTGCATAACCTCATGGTCAAGGAATATGTATAAGTCATGAAGAAAGCAATAGCAATAAAACTTAAGGATCATTATGCTAAGCTAACGGATGGGTCTTGTCCATCACATCATTCTCCTAATGATGTGATCCCGTTCATCAAATGACAACACATGTCTACGATTAGGAAACTTAACCATCTTTGATTAACGAGCTAGTCTAGTAGAGGCTTACTAGGGACACTGTGTTTTGTCTATGTATCCACACATGTATCAAGTTTCCGGTTAATACAATTCTAGCATGAATAATAAACATTTATCATGATATAAGAAAATATAAAATAACAACTTTATTATTGCCTCTAGGGCATATTTCCTTTAGTCTCCCACTTGCACTAGAGTAAATAATCTAGTTCACATCGCCATGTGATTTAACAATAATAGTTCACATCTATATGTGATTAACACCCATAGTTCACATCGCCATGGGATCAACACCCAAAGGGTTTGCTAGAGTCAATAATCTAGTTCACATTGCTATGTGATTAACACCCACAGAGTACTAAGGTGTGATCATGTTTTGCTTGTGAGAGAATTTTAGTCAACGGGTCTGCCAACATTCAGATTCGTATGTATTTTGCAAACTTCTATGTCTACAATGCTCTGCACAGAGCTACTCTAGCTAATTGCTCCCACTTTCAATATGTATCCAGATTGAGACTCAGAGACATCCAGATCGGTGTCAAAGCTTGTATCGATGTAACTCTTTACGAAGAACTCTTTATCACCTCCATAACCGAGAAGTATCTCCTTAGTCTTCTAAGGATAATTTTGACCGTTGTCAAGTGATCTACTCCTGGATCACTATTGTTGTCACGCCCAATATGCGACCCTATCCAAAAGGAACTCGAAGGTCCCACCAAGGATAGACCCGCATATTGAAACGCTTTGCAAGGTGGATATCATTACATCAACATTACATATTAGGTAGGGATACATACATAAGGCACAAATGCCACAAGAATACATCAACATCATATACAAGATCAACATCCGACTACGGATGAAACATAAACAGAAGCTCAAACGACATCCACCTCGCTAGCCCAGGCTGCCGACCGAGCCTATCCCCGATCAAGAAGAAGTAGAAGAAGAACTCCAAAACAAGCAAACATCGCTCTCGCGTCATGATCATCGCAAACCTGTACTGCAACTGGTGGTGTAGTAATCAGGAGCCACGAGGACTCAAAGAATCCCATTACCATAGGTAACAAGACTAGCAAAGCTAAATGGGAAAGGAAGGGGTAAAGTGGTGAGGTTGCAGCAGCGCTAAGCATATATGGTGGCTAACATACGCAAATGAGAGCGAGAAGAGAAACAAAGGAACGGTCGTCAACTAGCAATGATCAAGAAGTGATCCTGAACTCCTACTTACGCCGACATAACCCGAAACCGTGTTCTCCTCTCGATCAACCCCAAAAGAGACACTCACGGTTACACACACGGTTGGTGTATTTTAGAAGAGTTTGCTTCAAGTTTACTACAACCGGATATTAACAAATTCCCATCTGCCACATAACCGCAGGCACGGCTCTCGAAAGTTTATACCTGCAGGGTGTCCCAACTTAGCCCATGATAAGCTCTCGCGATCAACGAAGGATATTCCTTCTCCCGGAAGACCCGATCAGTCTCGAATCCGGCTACAAGACATTCCACAGCAATAAAACAAGACCAGCAAGACCTCCCGGCGTGCCGACATCCCGATAGTAGCCGCAGATCTCGCCTCGAGCCACGACCGGATGAGCACTACGCACAACTAGAACCAGCCCTCAAGTTTCCCGAGGTGGCACCGCAAGTGGCTCTAGTTTGGACCAACACTTAGACAAGCATTGGCCCGGGGCTAAAATAAAGATGACCCTTGGGATGCGAGACTCCCAAGGAAAAAGGGTAATAGGTCGCAAATGGTAAAACCAATGTTGGGCCTTCTTTGAAAAGTCTTATTCAAAGCGAACTGTCAAGGGGTCCCATAAATCACCCGACCGCGTTAGGGACGCAAAATCCGGGAACATAAAACCGATATGACGGAAACTAGGCGGCAAGAGTGGAACAAAACACTGCATAAGGCCGAGCCTTCCACCCTTTACCAAGTATATAGATGCATTAATTAAATAAGATATATTGTGATATCCCAACAAGTAAACATGTTCCAACAAGGAACAACATCTCCATGTTCCAACAAGGAACAAACTTCATCTTCACCTGCAACTAACAACGCTATGAGAGGGGCTGAGCAAAGCGGTAACATAGCCAAACAACGGTTTGCTAGGAAGGGTGCAAAAGGTTAGAGGCTGACATGGCAATTTGGGATGGCTTGATAAACAGGTAATAGGTAGCGCAGCATAGCGATAGAACGAAGCAACTAGCATAGCAATGATAATAGTGAGATCCAGGGTAGCGGTCATCTTTCCTGAAATCCCGCAAGGAAGAAGAACGAGTCCATGAAGAAGACGAATGGATGAAGCCGAACCAAGCGTAGACGAACGAATCCTCACGATCGCAACGAAACAGGAACTAACAAGAAGAAGCACACAACATAGTAAACACACCACACATGAACAAGGCATGATGCACAACCAAGCATGATGCATGACAAGACTACATGAAGCTACTCATGGCAAGAGATGATGCAAACAAGAACAACACATCAAAGCAAGTTTAAATGAGGCCGGAAACAACATATAACAATTCCGGTAAGTCCTCATATGCAAATTTCGAAATTGGTCCAGATCTGAATAAACATTATGTTCAAGTTGTTAAACAGCAAGTTAAGATGAACCACAATGATCTACACGAAATTCTAGTCAAGTTACATATAAAGTTCATTAGATTCGGAGCTACGGCCTAGAAGATATGAGCAAAACAAGATAAGCATGGCATTGATGCAAAATGCATACAAACATCAAGCAAACACCTCAAAACAAGGATGCAACATGCTAATATGAAATTACATGCAAAATCAAGCAAGTTTCATATAGAGCACACTCAAAACGGAGCAACGGTTCAACACATACACCCTATACAAGTCATAGCAACAATCTGTCCAAAACAGCAACTAGGCATATTGCAAGCACCAAAACCACATGCTACAGCATCTCAACGCAATAAAAAAAGGCATGGGCATGATGTACAGGTAAAGCATTACAAAACATGAACACTGAGCTATCTCCAGAAATCACTAGAACATGCTCAAACACACATGGCAAGATTGCAAATAATAACAGTTTCACAGACTTAGCAGAATTTCAGGACATGGCAGAAATAACATCAGGTTAACAAGTTTAGAGCTATGAAACAACAAGCTACAGGAACTTATCATGGCAAACAAAGGCATGGAATGAATCTACTAATTGCATATAACAAAAGTCCTTTACTGACCATGAGCCAAAAAGGATCAGAAGATATGATGGCACCCATGTAAACATGGCAAGTTATATTACAGATTCATACATGGCAGGAACAACAATAAGTAGGCATGTTGGTGAGCTTGAACCACTCACCACAGAGAAATACATGGCATGGAAAGGCAACTCACAGTAATAAGACATGGCATAGAGGCTATACATGGAAAGAACAACATCATAGCATACACGGATCAACTACAACAACCTTGGCAAAATTGAATAACATGTAAACAACCTGCCAGGAAACTTTTTATAGCAAAAGTAGAGCTCGATTGACTCAAGCTATGGCACTCCATAATTGCAAACAAGGGCATGGATGGATATAGCATAACCATATGTTCAAAACATCCTTACTGAAGTATCTCAAAATAAGCATGGATCTCTCGGTAGCATCAAGTTAACATGGCATAAAAATATCAGCAGAACAGGGGCTGAAATCAGCAACATCAAGAAGCCTAGTTTGCATGCTTGTGCTAGTCACCACAGAGATCACAAAAATACATGGCATACACCCCTGTAAAGATGGCATGGCATATTACAAAACACATGTAGGACTCAAGATCATAGGGTGCACACATCAATCATGGCAAAAATGACAAAAGTGCATGTTCTGATAAGAATCTGAAACTAACATCACATAGCCCTCTTCCAACAGCATTTTGGGCATCAAGATGAGCTCAAATGTAAATGATGCAATGAGATGCAATGATGTACTCGTCGAGACGAACAATTTGACATATTACACGCACGAAACGGAGCAATATGCAGAGAGTTATGGCATGATGAACATGAGCAAATAATATGCAAAAACTGGGACTTAGAAAATATCGGGGTCAACCTCAGATCTAGGGTTGCACGGAACCCGAGGCGTGGCTGGAGATGCGAGGAGCAGGGCGCCGAAGGTGACCGGAGGGGGCGGAGGAGGCCGGAGAGGTCGGGTCCGGGCCGGATCTGGCCGGATCAGGCCGAATTCCGACGGGGAAGGCGGCGGACGGCGGGCGGAGCTGCTGGGAGCTCGCCTGAGCTCAGGCGGCAAGCGGCGCAGGCGGGCCTTCGCCGCCGCGACAACCGGGCGACGAGGAGAGGCGGAGGCGCGCGGGGCCGGAGGCAGGCAGCGGCGACGGGCGGCGAGGCCGGCGAGCACGGCGATCGCGAGGGAGGCGCTTCGGGCGGGCGGAGCGAGCGCGCTGGCAGCGGCGGCGGCGGGCGGCCGGCCGGGCGGCGCGGCTGGGCGGCGCGCGCGGCGCGGCGGCGGGCAGGCCGGGCATGGGCGAGAGGCAGCGGCGGGCCAGGCGGGCATGGGGCCGGGACGGGCTGCTGGGCGGGCGGCGCGGGCGGCGGCGGTCCCCACGTGGCGGCCTCCGATTGATTTGGCGCTGGCGGGAGACGCGTCCGCCAGGACGGACATGTCCGGCGCGCGCGGAGGGGAAAAATCTAGGGTTTGGGGTGAACTGATCCGGAATTTCGGAGGGGGAGGTGTATATATAGGTAGAGGGAGCTAGGAGACTCCAAATGGAGCACGGTTTTCGCCCACACGATCGTGATCGAATGACCGAGAGCATGGAGGGGAGTTTGCTGGGTTTTGGGCCACTTTGGAAGGGGTGTTGGGCTGCACACAAAAGAGGCTTTTACGGTTACCCGGTTAACCATTGGAGTATCAAACGACCTCCAAATGACCCGAAACTTGACAGGCGGTCTACCGGTGCTATACCAAGGCCGCTTGACAAACCTCGGTCCATTCCGAGACCGTTTAACACCCGCACACGAAAAGAGGCAAAAAGGGGGCGTCGGGGAACATAGGAGTGCCGGATTGCAAAACGGACAATGGGGAAAATGCTCGGATGCATGAGACGAACACGTATGCAAAATGAAATGCGCATGATGACATGATATGAAATGCAGATGATGACATGGCAAAGTGCAACACGCAAGAAAATGACATGGCAACGACGGCGAATAAATGGCGGACACCTGGCGCATCGAATCCGGGGCGTTACAATTGTACCCCTTTGCCAAACTCATGGCAAGGTACACAATAGGTCTGGTATACAGCGTGGCATACTTTATAGAACCTATGGCTGAGACATAGGGAATGACTTCCATTCTCTCTCTATATTTTGTCATGGTCAGGTTTTGAGTCTTACTCAAGTTCATACCTTACAACTCAGGCAAGAACTCTTTCTTTGACTAATCCATTTTGAACTCCTTCAAAATCTTATCAAGGTATGTACTCATCAAAGTCTTATCAAGTGTCTTGATCTATCTCTATAGATCTTGATGCCCAATATGTAAGCAGCTTCACCGAGTTCTTTCTTTGAAAATCTCCTTTCAAACACTCCTTTATGCTTTCCAGAAGATTCTACATCATTTCCAATCAACAATATGTCATTCACATATACTTATCAGAAAGGTTGTAGTGCTCACACTCACTTTCTTGTAAATACAGGCTTCACCACAAGTTTGTATAAAACCATATGCTTTGATCACCTTATCAAAGCGTATATTCCAACTCTGAGATGCTTGCACCAGTCCATAGATGGATTGCTGGAGTTTGCACACTTTGTTAGCACCTTTAGGATCGACAAAACCTTCTGGTTGCATCATATACAACTCTTCTTTAAGAAATCCATTAAGGAATGCAGTTTTGACATCCATTTGCCAGATTTCATAAAATGTGGCAATTGCTAACATGATTCGGACAGACTTAAGCATCGCTACGAATGAGAAAATCTCATCATAGTAAACACCTTGAACTTGTCGAAAACCTTTTGCGACAAGTCGAGCTTTGTAGATAGTAACACTACCATCAGCGTCTGTCTTCCTCTTGAAGATCCATTTATTCTCAATGGCTTGCCGATCATCGGGCAAGTCCACCAAAGTCCACACTTTGTTCTCATACATGGATCATATCTCAGATTTCATGGCTTCAAGCCATTTGTTGGAATCTGGGCTCATCATCGCTTCCTCATAGTTAGTAGGTTCGTCATGGTCTAGTAACATGACTTCCAGAATAGGATTACCGTACCACTCTAGTGCGGATCATGCTCTGGTTGACCTATGAGGTTTGGTAGTAACTTGATCTGAAGTTTCATGATCATTGTCATTAGCTTCCTCTCTAGTTGGTGTAGGCATCACGGAAACGGTTTTCTGTGATGAGCTACTATCCAATTTGAGAGAAGGTACGATTACCTCATCAAGTTCTACTTTCCTCCCACTCACTTCTTTCGAGAGAAACTCCTTCACTAGAAAGGATCCATTCTTAGCAAAAAAATATCTTGCCTTCGAATCTGTGATAGAAGGTGTACCCAACAGTTTCTTTTTGAGTATCCTATGAAGATGCACTTCTCCGATTTGGGTTCGAGCTTATCAGGCTGAAGCTTTTTTCACATAAGCATCACAACCCCAAACTTTAAGAAATGACAGATTATGTTTGTCGTCTCAACGGATTTAGACGGTGCCCTATTTAACGTGAATGCAGCTGTCTCTAATGCATAACCCCAAAACGATAGTGGTAAATCGGTAAGAGACATCATAGATCGCACCATATCTAATAAAGTACGGTTACGATGTTTGGACACACCATTATGCTGTGGTGTTCCGGGTGGCGTGAGTTGTGAAACTATACCACATTGTTTTAAATGAAGGCCAAACTCGTAACTCAAATATTCGCCTTCGCTATCAGATCATAGAAACTTTATTTTCTTGTTATGATGATTCTCTACTTCACTCTGAAATTCTTTGAACTTTTCAAATGTTTCAGGCCTGTGTTTCATTAAGTAGATATACCCATATCTGCACAAATCATCTGTGAAGGTCAGAAAAACAACGATACTCGCCGCGAGCCTCAACACTCATCGGACCGCACACATCGGTATGTATAATTTCCAATAAGTAAGTGGCTCGCTCCATTGTTTCGGAGAACGAAGTTTTAGTCATCTTGCCCATGAGGCATGGTTCGCAAGCATCAAATGAATCATAATCAAGTGATTCCAAAAGTCCATCCGCATGGAGTATCTTCATGCGCTTTACACCAATATGACCTAAACGGCAGTGCCACAAATATGTTGCACTATCATTATCAACTTCGCATCTTTTGGCATCAATATTATGAATATGTGTATCATTACGATCGAGATTCAATAAACCATTCACATCGGGTGTATGACCATAGAAGGTTTTATTCATGTAAATAGAACAACAATTATTCTCTGGCTTAAATGAATAACCGTATTGCAATAAACATGATCAAATCATATTTATGCCCAACGCAAACACCAAATAACATTTATTTAGGTTCAACACTAATCCTGAAGGTAGAGGGAGTGTGCGATGGTGATCTTATCAACGTTGGAATCACTTCCAATACACGTTATCACCTTGCCCTTAACTAGTATCTGTTCATTTTGCAACTCCTATTTTGAGTTACTAATCCTAGCAAATGAACTGGTATCGAATACCCAGGGGTTACTATGAACACTAGTAAAGTACACATCAATGACATGTATATCAAATATACCTTTGTTCACTTTGCCATCCTTCTTATCCGCCAAGTATCTAGGGCAGTTCCACTTCCAGTGACCATTTTCTTTGCAGTGGAAGCACTCAGCTTCAGGCTTGGGTCTAGCTTTGCACTTCTTCATGGGAGTGGCAACTTGCTTGCCATTCTTCTTTAAGTTCCCTTTCTTTCCCTTTCCATTTTTTCTTGAAAATAGTGGTCTTGTTAATCATCAACACTTGATGCTCTTTCTTGATTTGTACCTTCGCCGATTTCAGCATCGCGAAGAGCTCGGGAATCATTTTCGTCATCCCTTGCAAATTATAGTTCATCACAAAGTTCTAGTAGCTTTGTGATAGTGAATAGAGAATTTTGTCAATCACTATCTTATCTGGAAGATTAACTCCCACTTGATTCAAGCGATAGTAGTACCCAGACATTCTGAGTACATGCTCACTGGCTGAGCTATTCTCCTCCATCTTGTAGGCAAAGTACTTGTCAGAGGTCTCATACCTCTCGACACGGGCATGAGTCTGAAATACCAATTTCAACTCTTGTAACATCTCATATGCTACATGGCATTTCAAAACATATTTGAAGTCCCGGTTCTAAGTCGTAAAGCATGGTGCACTAAACTATCATGTAGTCATCATACCGAGCTTGCAAAAATGTTCATAACGTCGGCATCTGCTCCCGCAACAGGTTCGTCACCAAGTGGTGCATCAAGGACATAATTCTTCTGTGCAGCAATGAGGATAATCCTCAGATCACGGACCCAGTCCGCATCATTGCTACTATCATCTTTCAACTTAGTTTTCTCTAGGAACATATCAAAAATAAAACAGGGGAGCTATACACGAGCTATTGATCTACAACATAGATATGCACATACTATCAGGACTAAGTTCATGATAAATTAAGTTCAATTAATCATACTCCCTCCGTCCCAAAATAAGTGTCTTAACTTTGTACTAGCTCTAGTACAAATTTGTACTAAGCTCAAGACACTTATTTTGAGACGGAGGGAGTATTACTTAAGAACTCCCACTTAGATAGACATCCCTCGAGTCATCTAAATGATCACGTGATCCATATCAACTAAACCATGTCCGATCATCACGTGAGATGGAGTAGTCTTCAATGGTGAACATCTCTATGTTGATCATATCTACTATATGATTCACGTTCGACCTTTCGTTCTCCAGTGTTCCAAGGCCATGTCTGTACATGCTAGTCTCGTCAAGTTTAACCCAAGTATTGCGCATGTGCAAAACTGTCTTGCACCCGTTGTATGTGAACGTAGAGCTTATCACACCCGATCATCACGTGGTGCCTCAGCACGACGAACTGTTGCAACGGTGCATACTCAGGGAGAACACTTATACCTTGAAATTTTAGTGAGGGATCATCTTATAATGCTACCGCCGTACTAAGGAAAATTAGATGCATAAAAGATAAACATCACATGCAATCAAAATATGTGACATGATATGGCCATCATGATCTTGTGCCTTTGATCTCAATCTCCAAAGCACTGTCATGATTTCCATCGTCACCGGCTTGACACCTTGATCTCCCTCGTAGTGTCGTTGTCATCTCGCCAACTATTGCTTCTTCAACTATCGCTAACGCATAGTGATAAAGTAAAGCAATTATATTGCGTTTGCATTTCATACAATAAAGAGACAACCATAAGGCTCCTGCATTACAAAACATGATCATCTCATACAATAATGTATATCACATCATGTCTTGACCATATCACATCACAACATGCCCTGCAAAAACAAGTTAGACGTCCTCTATTTTGTTGTTGCAAGTTTTACGTGGCTGCTACGGGCTTCTAGTAAGAACCATTCTTACCTACGCATCAAAACCACAACGGTGATTTATCAAGTTTGTTGTTTTAACCTTCAACAAGGACCGGCCGCGGTAAAATTTGATTCAACTTTGGAGAAACAGACACCCGCCAGCCACCTTTATGCAAAACTAGTTGCATGTCTGTCGGTGGAACCGATCTTATGAACGTGGTCATGTAAGGTTGGTCCGGGCCGCTTCATCCAACAATACCGCCGAATCAAGATAAGACATTGGTGGTAAGCAGTATGACGATCACCGCCCACAACTCTTTGGGTTCTACTCGTGCATATCATCTACGCATAAACCTGGCTCGGATGCCACTGTTGGGGAACGTAGCATGCAATTTCAAAAATTTCCTACGCTCACGCAAGATCTATCTAGGAGATGCATAGCAATGAGAGGGGGAGAGTGTGTCCACGTACCCTCGTAGACCAAAAGCGAAAGCGTTTGACAACGCGTTTGAACGTATGACACCTCCAAATTCTGCACACGTTCAACTCGATGACATCCCTCGAACTCCTGATCCAGCAAAATGTCGAGGGAGAGTTCCGTCAGCACGACGGCGTGGTGATGGTGATGGTGAAGTGATCCGTGCAGGGCTTCGCCTAAGCGCTACGTGAATATTACCGGAGGCATAAACTATGGAGGGGGGGGGGCGCTGCACACGGCTAACAATGTTTGTTGTGTGTTCTAGCGGTACCCCCCTCATATATATAGTTTGGAGTGGAGGAGAGGCAGCCAAGGGGGCGCCCCAAGTAGGAGGAATCCTACTTGGGCACCTCCCAATTCGGCCTTCCCCCTTTCCTATTCCTATTCGGAGTAGGAAGGGAAGAGGGGGAAGGGGGAATCCTATTCCCTTGTTCCTTTCCTCCTTGCCCTTTCCTTCTCCAATTTGGCCAATCCATATGGGGGGTGCACCAGCCCCTTTGTGGCTGGTGTGTTTCCCCTCTTGGCCCATAAGGCCCATAAAGTTTGCCAGGGGTAGCCCGGAACCCCTTCCGGTGACCCGATACGTACCCGGTAACCCCAGAACACTTCCGTTGTCCGAATACTATCATCCTATATATGAATCTTTACCTCTCGACCATTTCGGAACTTCTCGTCATGTCCATGATCTCATCCGGGACTCCGAAAAACATTCGGTCACCAAATCACATAACTCATATAATACAAATCGTCATCGAACGTTAAGCGTGCGGACCCTACGGGTTCGAGAACTATGTAGACATGACCGAGACACCTCTCCGGTCAATAACCAATAGCGGAACCTGGATGCTCATGTTGGCTCCCACATATTCTACGAAGATCTTTATTGGTCGAACAGTTATGACAACATACCTTATTCCCTTTGTCATCAGTATGTTACTTGCCCGAGATTCGATCGTCGGTATCTTCATACCTAGTTCAATCTCGTTACCGGCAAGTCTCTTTACTCGTTCCGTAATGCATCATCCCATAACTAACTCATTAGTTACATTGCTTGCAAGGCTGATTATGATGTGCATTACCGAGAGGGCCCGGAGATACCTCTCCGATACTCGGAGTGACAAATCCTAATCTCGATCTATGCCAACCCAACAAATACCTTCGAAGATACCTGTAGAGTATCTTTATAATCACCCAGTTACGTTGTGACTTTTGATAGCACACAAGGTATTCCTCCGGTATCCGGGAGTTGCATAATCTCATAGTCAAGGAATGTGTATAAGTCATGAAGAAAGCAATAGCAATAAAACTTAACGATCATTATGCTAAGCTAACGGATGGTTCTTGTCCATCACATCATTCTCCTAATGATGTGATCCCGTTCATCAAATGACAACACATGTCTGTGGTTAGGAAACTTAACCATCTTTGATTAACGAGCTAGTCAAGTAGAGGCTTACTAGGGACACTATGTTTTGTCTATGTATCCACACATGTATCAAGTTTTCGGTTAATACAATTCTAGCATGAATAATAAACATTTATCATGATATAAGGAAATATAAAATAAAAACTTTATTATTGCCTCTAGGGCATATTTCCTTCAACCACAATCTGCATCTGCTCCTGAATTACCTCCCAAGCTATAGTTGTGTGTTCTAGCGGTGCCCCCCCCCCTCATATATATAGTTTGGAGGGGAGGAGAGGCAGCCAAGGGGCGCCCCAAGTAGGAGGAATCCTACTTGGGCACCTCCCAATTCGGCCTTCCCCCTTTCCTATTCCTATTCGGAGTAGGAAGGGAAGAGGGGGAAGGGGGAATCCTATTCCCTTGTTCCTTTCCTCCTTGCCCTTTCCTTCTCCAATTTGGCCAATCCATATGGGGGGTGCACCAGCCCCTTTTTGGCTGCTGTGTTTCCCCTCTTGGCCCATAAGGCCCATAAAGTTTGCCAAGGGTAGCCCGGAACCCCTTTCGGTGACCCGATACGTACCCGGTAACCCCAGAACACTTTCGTTGTCCGAATACTATCGTCCTATATATGAATCTTTACCTCTCGACCATTTTGGGACTTCTCGTCATGTCCGTGGTCTCATCCGGGACTCCGAACAACATTCGGTCACCAAATCACATAACTCATATAATACAAATCGTCATCATACGTTAAGCATGCGGACCCTACGGGTTCGAGAACTATGTAGACATGACCGAGACACCTCTCCAGTCAATAACCAATAGCGGAACCTGGATGCTCATGTTGGCTCCCACATATTCTACGAAGATCTTTATTGGTCGAACAGTTATGACAACATACGTTATTCCCTTTGTCATCAGTATGTTACTTGCCCGAGATTCGATCGTCGGTATCTTCATACCTAGTTCAATCTCGTTACCGGCAAGTCTCTTTACTCGTTCCGTAATGCATCATCCCATAACTAACTCATTAGTTACATTGCTTGCAAGCTGATTATGATGTGCATTACCGAGAGGGCCCAGAGATACCTCTCCGATACTCGGAGTGACAAATCCTAATCTCGATCTATGCCAACCCAACAAATACCTTTGAAGATACCTGTAAAGTATCTTTATAATCACCCAGTTACGTTGTGACTTTTGATAGCACACAAGGTATTCCTCCGGTATCCGGGAGTTGCATAATCTCATAGTCAAGGAATATGTATAAGTCATGAAGGAAGCAATAGCAATAAAACTTAACGATCATTATGCTAAGCTAACGGATGGGTCTTGTCCATCACATCATTCTCCTAATGATGTGATCCCGTTCATCAAATGACAATACATGTCTGTGGTTAGGAAACTTAACCATTTTTTATTAACGAGCTAGTCTAGTAGAGGCTTACTAGGGACACTGTGTTTTGTCTAAGTATCGACACATGTATCAAGTTTCCGGTTAATACAATTCTAGCATGAATAATAAACATTTATTATGATATAAGGAAATATAAAATAACAACTTTATTATTGCCTCTAGGGCATATTTCCTTCAACCACAATCTGCATCTGCTCCTGAATTACCTGCCAAGCTATAGCACCACTCCACGCCGGCGCTAGAGCACGTCGCAACAGTGGAGCTTGAGGACACAAGTCCACCACAAGGATGACGTTGCCGCCACGCCACCCTTACTTGACCAGACTGGTTTTCAAATTCATCCCCAACCATAGAACCGATTGCCTCGTCGGGGAAAGATCTGAAACTTTTTTATTCAACGCCGCCATCGCCGCTTTTGAAGCCAAGACAATGAACAACCGAAACACCTAAGCTACTAGGGCCTAATCTAAAACTACACGATCCACACGTGTAGATCTGGCGAACCCTCCTCACCATCGATGACCAGGGTCGCTGGCGGAGCAGAGCCACAGGAAGGCTGCGGACGGACTCTCCTGCCGGCAGCCTATGTAACAAATACTCTGTTTCTAAATATTTGTCTTTTTAGAGATTTTAAATGGACTACTGCATACGGATGTATATAAACATATTTTAGAGTATAGATTCACCCATTTTGCTCTGTATGTAGTCACTTGTTGAAATCTCTAGAAAGATAAATATTTAGGAATGGAGGGAGTATAAGACATTTAGTGATTTGAAACACTATATATTTATACCCTCTCTGTAAAGAAATATAATAGCGCTCTTATATTTCTTATACAGAGGGAAGTATTTGTTTACGGACGGAGTACTACAATATTAAGACAGTGCAAGCACAGAAGCATCGACCGACGCAGCATCCAAGATTCGGCCATGCCAAACAGAATACCCGAAGCAGATTATGGACTTGTTCTACATGCGGATTTCTGTATGTACACACAGACAGAATTTATGCAGGCGGTCTACAACAGCAAACCAGTCATACATGGCGTATCTGGTCGCAAACCTTTAGCCCTAACCCGTCATAGCGTTTCAAAATGACCTAGCCCAGATTTACCTGCTATAGATCAGGTTTTAAAATGAAAATGCCCGCTCGCGTATACAATACATGAATCTATAGAAAGCAGACTAAAGCAATGCCAGGCAACATCTGTCCAGCTGACAGCCTTGTTCAAATATGGTCCATGTAACTCCGTCCTGCACGGTTCCACAACGCCGAGGGCCTGAGGCAGCCATCTGTTCAGCAGCCAGACAAAATCAAGAGCCCATAGCCCATGTCCCAATACGACAGCATCCGATTAGTAGCAACAGGCAACATCCTGCTTCATCATCCTTCTTCCATGCTGCACCACTCCACGCAAAAAGCTGCAGACACCAATTTGTTCTCCTTAGGCTTGTCTCCTCAGATCATTGGACGGATTCGGCCCCCTGATCCTCCCAAACTGCAAATTATCTCTAGACCTATCACCAGGATGCCCCACATCATTGGACAAATTCCGGTAACTACCATTTCTCGCAACAGAGTTGGGATGGCCATCCTCATCGGCCGTCATACCCATCCTGGGTGCCGGAAGCATGTTGAAATGCCTCGGTCTCGGTCCACTAGTCCTCATGTACCTTGTGCTGCTTGAAGAATTCAGGCCCCGGGCGTTTGAAAATTTGTTCATAGCTAGGAAGTCACTCGGGATGCTACTCAAGTCCATGAAACATTTCCTCGCCTTTGCATCTGCTACCAGTGCCGCCCAATCCTCTGACTGCATGAGGGCATTGGCATTACCAATAACCTAGAAAACAACAAAGATATATTAGTACAATGGCACAAAACTAGCAGCAAAACAACACTAGTACATTGCTCTTGATGCATATTTTTGAAGGAGGATGGAGGGGGTACCCATAGAGCTCTCCTAGCTCGAGTAAGAGCGACATTCATACGGCGTATATCTGCAACAAAACCGACACCGTGGTTTGAGGCACGGACGCATGACATAATAATCACATCACGCTCCTGGCCTTGAAAAGCATCAACTGTGTTTATGTAGATATCTTTCCCTTCCTCGGTATTCATAACCTCCGCAAATTCCCGCTGAAGACACTTCAACTGCAACTTATAAGGAGTGATTATACCAACAGATGCTTTCTTGCCACCATTAGCTCTCAGGAACTTCTGAAGATGCTCATACAAACACAATGCAAACTGTGCTTCATGGACATTCTGGTATGAAGATGACCCACCTCTATGGGACTCACGCCCATGCGAGATGTCATAGAAAATGTAAGGTGCCATTAATGCATCTCTATAGAATGCCTCATCGGGCAAGTTGGCGACACTTTCACTATCTGTAAGGAGGCCTTGGTAGAAGTATCTTGATGGAAATTCACGGATCTGGGGATGCATCCGATATTGCACTGACAGCAAAATGGTAGGGCAACCAGCTTGCTGAAACCTCTCAAAAAGACTCCTGCTGTAGAGTAAAGTTCCAGCTGCTTTGCTAATAACAGTGGCAGGGAGCTGCTGTGGATCACCAACCAAGACACATCTAGCTGCACCAAGTGAAAGTGGAGGGAGGACTCCTACTTCACTGGCCTGAGCAGCCTCATCAATAACAACCATATCAAAGCCATGATTAAGGGCAGAAAATAACTTGCGACCACTGCTTGATACTGTAGTAAAAACAATTTCCGCTTCACTGGCAAAACTAGCTTCCAAACTAGCCCTAGCATCTTCCAGATTGAAGTTTCTGCCAACACGGAACCTGCTTTCTAATATCAACAGGCGTGACATCTCAACCAGTACTTTATCCCTGCTTTCCACAGAAGCAGCAAGTTTCTGAAGCAGTATATCACGGTTACGATCCCTTTGAGCAAGCATGTCTGGATCTACTCCAAACGAACCCTGAGATCTACCAGCCTCTGCAACCATATTAAGTTCCCTCTGCAGAAGTGCTATCTCTTGTGATAATTGTTGTTCACGAACTTTTAGTTGATGCAGCCACCCAATTACTTCCTCGCGTCCCTTCATTAAAAGCTGTTCCGTCCGTCGCTCAACTGAAACAGCTTGTGCAGCACGGGACTGTGAATCAACTCCAACACGGGCAACGTCAGGGCGGTAGACCCTCATCTCACCATCTATGAAACCACGATCTAGAACACGAGCAAGCAGCTCATCTGTTGCAGCATTTGATGGGGCACAAACAAGCATCCGCGGTTTGGGGCAAAGCTTGGGAAGAGTGCGAAACAGGTTCTGATTCATGCTCTGCAAAACTTCATCCATTGAGCCTGCAGCAACAGCTTCTGAGGTGCTGCTAGCACTACCACCAAGTTGCTCATAACTTTCAGGAGCAAGTTTTTTTAGCAGAGCAGCATAGTAATGTTGATACTGAACAAGATGAATAACATTTAGTATTCCCCAAACAGTATGAGTTTTCCCTGTTCCTGGAGGACCTTGTACCAATGTGAAAGGCCATGGTTCTTGTTTCTTCACTACTCCATTGCCTGTGCCAGCAGCTGTATGCATTGCAGCCCAATGGATTGCTGATAGCTGAGGCCCATTGAATGTATGATGGAGATAACAAGAAAAATTTGGAGTGAAGCAGTCAGGCATAGCAGGTGGCTGCTCTTGGTACTTGGGGAAGTGCTCTGGACTCGGCTGAAGAATTGCATTTTGCATCTAATGGAAAGATTTCGATCAAAACCAACTGAAAAAATATTAACCAAGAAATCCAGATAGCATTTAAGTAAGAATTGCATATCACCTGCACATTAAGACGACGGAATGCGTGCAACGCAATATACTCCCTTTGTGTTGTTGCGAGAGAACCGAGACCAGTTAGATACCAGGTGCTTTGAGGTTGGAGTTTCCCCAGAACATTAATCCCACTGTCGCAAACACAAAAAGAATAATAAGACGACTGAACATACAGGATTCAGTTAACAAATGTATAAACAACAGATAAACAGTCAAGTTATAGTGTTCCTAACATCAAGCAAAATTAGCAAAGAACATGAGTTGAACCTATCAACCTAGCAGCTAAAACCCCAAAACAAATATGCCCATGAACCTTATGATAAAGCATGTTCAGATGAGTGACGTTTAGCTGCAGTATAGCTTAAATCCATCCATAGGGCAATAGGCTGCTATGGTTGTCAGCATCAGGTATGATATATGAAGCTACAATGAGTTGCAGAGCAGATGTTGCATGCACGTCCAAGAGTTCAATTTAACAGTGAGTGAAAAATCTGCATATTTTACAACAAGTAACCCTTGATACAAAAAAACACTATGCCTAAGAATAAAACAATAAATCTATCTTACAGAAAATCTCATTTATTGTGGATACTATATGCATGTATGACGAGAGCAGAGTGAAGTCTTAATGAGCAAACAACATCGGAGATAGTATTAACTTTCAGAGTGGCCGATTGTTAAAGAATGAGCATTCACAATGATAAATCCATTTGCAAAGAACTAACAGCAAGGCTCCCACAAAACCAAGTTCAACAAACACTAGTTCAAATGCATCCAACATGTGGTAAGCCAGCTAAGAAACAAATAAATAGTGCTATTGGAAACATCAGATTACCAGCTAGAATCAGACGGGTTCCCAGCATAAAAACGGATAATTGCTCCAATGGGATCACGTGTATCATTAGGCATATGGCGCCGGACTCTACCAACAAGCCGTCCACACTCTGACTCGGCATCTTCATTTGAACCAACAGTCTTCCTATTAGAATTACTTGACTGTGCAGCTAAAAACAATGAAATGGGTAAATAAGCGGAGTTATCAAAACACTTTATCGAGAGTAAAATATCTGCTCACTTAATAAACTACTAAAAGAGAAATACAGTGGAGCCACCTGAATCAGGCCGAGGGAATGACAAAACTGCAACTTCTCCTTCTTTAAAAGTCCATTTATATTCATGTGCTGGTAGAACAAGAACATCATACCACCCTGGACACATTAATCATGATTTGGTCAGGTGATGATTGCATCAAGAAATGAGAGTGCATACTACAGAACATGCCATGAATGAAAGAGTGGAAGATATACCTCTTTCACGCCTATCCACGGTTCTAACGCGCACCATTACATGTGCATCCCTTGAGACAGCCTCAAGAGATTCCTCATAAGAACTGTGTAGCTGAGCTCTGCATTCCTCAAAAAGCAAAGGCTCAAAAACTCTAATGTACTCCTCAGCAGATTCAAAGCTTCCGGGAACAGATTGAAGTTCCGACTCCTCTGCTCAGATAAAATGTGCTTTGTTAAATTACAGGCACACGCGCAAAAGTAGTCTTTCCATCAATGATGAAATAGTGAAGACACAAAAGAAAAAGTGCCAGAGTATCAAACATGAGAACACACAAAAAAAACGTACATTGAGCAAACTATAACAACCTTGAATACATACACAAAGCAGTGAGCTGTATAATTGTTCAGATTAAGCAAGCACATCATACATAATTCGTTCTCATCACACATCATATAATTTCCAGATTAAGCAACTGTATTCAACTGTGTTAATTAAACTAAAGAGATCCAAAAGAAACATGGGTAATTTAGGAGAACTAACCTGGATTATGCCAGAACTTATCACTTGTCACTTCCTGTAGAAGTCGTTCAACAGATGTGTCATGATATTGTGTATTATTTGCTGAAGCTTCTTTCTTGGAAACAAGAGACCTCTTGTTGGCTCGTTTCTGATCTGCCATGTTCTGCCCTGTTACATCTGCTCTCTGAGAAGAGACTGATCGGCCCTTGAACTGCTTGGAATCCATGGTTTGCCTCAAAGTGGCCTGCCTTGGTACAGATTGTTGGTACCCATCTGAGGGGGGTATTTCAGCATTCATTTTCTTTGACCAGTTCGGAGATGCCAATTCAACATCAACACTGGAATCTGCATTTCCATCACTTGGGGTGGCAGAATTACTTCGTTCTGGACCCATCATTTCAGTTTGCCTCTGGACCCTGATGGCCAGCTGGTTCTGTGTTCCTGCAGCTACTTCACCAGCCCCACGAGATTGTCTCCTGGGTGTTGATATTGTCATTATACCAGCTTGCTTTGCATCCTCGTCATTAATTATCACAGTTTGTCTGGCTCGCTTTTTACCAAGCATTGCTACTTTGTGTTCATCCAACTTAGATCTCTTTGGAGGATTGTTCGCAAGCTTCAAAGCATAATTGGCTTCTACTCCTCTAATACCCTTTGACCTGTTTTGCAGGTCTAAAGCATCCTCAGGTTGATTTCCTTCACATTTAAAAGTTTTCAGGTTTTCTAGCTCTGTGGGGTCATGAAGCGCTGGATCTCTAGGCTCATCAGCCATTTCAGTGTCCCTAGGGTCAGCAGCAATCCTGTATTTAACCACGACACCAGATTTAACAAGAACCAGGATCACTCACTTGTGATTCTATTTCCACGTGGGTAGCTGCAGTACCAACCGACTTTGCTCTGTTGCTGGATCACTACTTCCTGCAGTGTCAGAAGCACCACATGCATCACACACTCAGACCACTCTCCCTCTGCTTTTTGAATTGCTTGTGAAACCTGATTGGATGGATCAGCCTGTTCTCAGTTAAATTCAAGTTCTGAGTTCTAACAGTCCGGGTCCTGGATTCTAAGATACACAAACACAAAGGTTGAGTAATCTTCGTATAAATCAGTATGCAGCACCTTCATGGGTCCAATCCAACCCTAAATTCTAATTACTCTGCTCACTAAACTATAGAGACACCAAAGACAAATCTTCACTAACAGTTCGCCTCTTTCCTTACCATTGCCTACATACAACAATCATAAAATAATCAAACCTGTTTTGACCATTGTCACAAAAGATCACATCACAAGATTATGTACATATAAGAAAGAACATGAACTGTTGAGTTTAGCTAGTGTATCAAAAATATCAATAACTGAGAAGCTGCGCAAATTTTCCCTTATATAGCCTACTGCAAATCTTTGCAATAGAAATATAAAATCAAAGAATTAGATAGATTGATCACCATAATTTGGTGAAAGGGCAACAGTGGTCAAAGGTATCAGCTGCTTTGATTGGAGGAAGCTGAATGTGCTCCTCAATAGCCGACTCTTGATTTCCCATGCAGATGCACAATGGATAAGGAAGATAGGTTGTGTAACAGATGGTTAAGAGAATATAGTACATAACTAAAGCCTATATATTATTTATACCGCTTTCTTAATCTTTCAAATATAGGGCAAAGAGCTGGCATGTGCTAAGGGCCTTTAAGTATCTGGAAGAGGTCGTTAGTTTACTATCTTCGTTGTAGCAAAGCTATCAGCGACAACAAGATTATTCTTTTCAAAGTATAGTTAGCTATAGTAATAATAAGAGAAAAAAAAGTAAGAAGAGAACAGCTATTAAGCTGGTTTTCTGCTTTGATGAACAGAAATACAAAGAACAGCTAGGGACTTCAGTAAGTCTTCAAATGAATTGGGGCTCTATTTCACGACAACACTCTCTTAACGGAACCATTTTTTCTTAACGGAACCATTTTTTCTACTGAAATTTTCCAAACAACACTATATTGCACTGTTGTTACTGCTAGTTTCAGTAAACAAAGAAGACACATGCAGAACTAACACGATCTGGGACACTGAGCCGAAGCAAAACATAGAGAACAAATTATTGTTAGCGAGAAATATGAAGTCAACTAGCACGATCTATAGCATAGCATGTCACCCGCAAGAAAAACAAAACAGCATAATTAAGGATGTGTTACCATTTCTGCAGTACCACATAGTACTATTGTTGGCACTTGGCAGGGTACAGTACTGAAAGTATCGTCTGCTATCGTCGAGAAATTCGTTATCAGGCAATATTAAGAGGTAACCCCTCGGAGGAGCCGATCTGAGTTCCGGGTGGTCACAAGCAATAAGAGGGAGGAAGACGCGGGGTGCCGGAGTATGGTGAGCAAGGGACCTTGCCGTCGGCGGGGTCGATGAGCTCACTTCCGCGCCTGCAGTCCCCCTCTCCACCTCCGTTTCGCCCTCGCCGCCGTCGGCCTTCCAGCTACCATCCAAGCCCTCACCGATGCGCCGGCATGACCGCCTTGAGGATTTCGACTGGAGCTGCGTGGGTTGGGTCAATTTTCTGATCGAACCCGTCCTCAGACCAGCCCGTTTACACCTTTTTTTTTTTAGCCTAGCCCGTTTACAGTTGTGCGGGTTGAACCCACAAGTCAAACTGGGTCTAGACCGCTTCCCATCTAAGTACTTGACTTCCCCTAAAAAAATAACGGAATAACTCCCGAACGACCTTATTTTTACATCTTGTCCTGAACGCGTTCAAAGCCACTTGATCAAAACGCACACATCTTAAAGCTAACCCCTACCACGTCATCCAGAGTCGAGCGTTCGAAATCAGAAGTGGTCGTCACGAACGAACCCCACTCCACACCGACAGCACGTAGCCCCACTCCCCTCCCCACTCCCTTCCCCACATCCGAATCCTCCTCGCCGGCGACCTGGACACCCGAGTGAGGCGGAGGCCGACTGCGGGTAGTTCGGACGCGAAGCACCACCCGGTGTGCTCCGGATCCGCGCCGCGTGGCTTGAGCTGCCGTCGTGTGCGGAGGCCGAGGACCGCGATGGCCGCTGAGCAGCCTCCATCTTCCCTTCCCGCCATCGCCGAGCTGGCCGTCCTCGCCGCCATCCGAGGCCACCGTCGCCGAGTTGACCATCCCCGCCGCCATCAGAGGCCGTCGCCCCCGGGCTGCTCGATCCTCTCAATGTGGCCGGCATTGCGAGAAGAGCCCCTTTCGCCGTGCGAGAGGAGTCTCCTCGTCTCTGGTGGCGATCCAATAAGCGACAGCCATGGCGAGGTTGCAGTTGTGCGCGGCGCTGCTCGCGACGGCCGGCGACATCGCGACTTCGTCCTAGTGCTCCATCTCCGCCGTTTTGTTGTACACAAGCGCGACGTGGCGGTTCTAGCGTGGCTTCCTGCATCAACAGCTGACGGCTGTCCATGAGCCAGTGCCCGCCGCCGAAGGAGCTGCTGGTGCTCGCGTAGGTGGCGTGCTAGAGGAGGAGCTACTGCTCGGACATGATCTTGGGAGGTCGGCGGTTTCCTCTCCCATTTCCCCCACGGTCGAGGGAGCAAGGTTGTTCTGCTCCTGTGGTATGCATACTATCTCCTTTTTTGTGATTGTTTTTGTTCTCCCTTTAGATCATATGTACTGTTTTTTTTGCTTTGGTAATTGGATTAAGTTGCTACGAGTACTGAGTGCACACTTTGTCACGGCAATGTTTAGAAATCTTTGTAATAGTTCACACATCATCACGGCAAATTTTAGAAATCTTTGTAATAGTCAAACGGCAAATTTTAGTTTAAGTTGCCATGTCAATTTTTAGTTTAAGTCGCCATGGCAAATTTATTGTAAAGAGCATGGCATTTTTTTAAAATATGATGGCAAATTTAACTAAGTAGCATGGTAAATATACTTGTATATCCATGGCATTTTTAAATCTATTTCCATAGCAAAAGTACTCCATTTTTGCCATTTCCAATTCTTGCCGTGGCAATTTTTACTCCGTTTTGCCATGGCAAATTTAACTCCATTTTTTGCCATGACAAAAATACATTTATTTTTCACATTGCAAATTTTAGGTTAAGCTGCCATGGCAATTTTAGTTTAAGTCGCCATGGCAAATTTATTGTAAAGAACATGGCAATTTTAATTCAACTATTATGGCAGATTTAAATTTATAGAACATGGCAAAGTTTACTATGTAACATCTTAAATATACTTGTGTAGCCATGGCATTTTTTTATTTATTTCCATGGAAAAGTACTACTTTTTGCCATGGCAAAAATTAAACCATTTTTTCATGGCAAATTTTACTCCATTTTTGCCATGGCAATTTTAACTCCATTATATGCCATTGAAAACTTCTTTAATTAACATGTTCAAAAACATGTAAACTTGTCGTGGCAAACTTATAGTTGTTCAAAAACATGGCAAATTTTGCCATGGCAACTTAAGATGTTCAAAAACATGCTTACCTTTTGCAGATGTTCGAAAATATGACTAATTTCCCATGGCATTTTAAAATGTTCAGAAACATGGCAAACTTGCCAAGGCAAACTTTAATATGTGCAAAAACTTGGTAACTTCTTTTAATTAAGTTTGTTCAAAAACATGACAAACTTCTTTTAATTAACATGTTCACAAACATGCAAACTTGCCATGGCAACTAAAGATGTTAAAAAACATGGCAATGTTTGTAGATGTTTAAAAACATGGCAATTTTGCCATGCAACTAAAATCAGTATTGTTTATAGATGTGTTTTTACTTGCCGTAACTTAATATGGGCTTTATTTTTCGTTTTCCTTTTCACAGTAAAAAGGCCTGTAGGGCCCGGTGGGTGGGGTGTTTGCGCTGGGGCGTTCTCTTCCCGAACGAGTTGTTGCCGAACGAGTTGTTCGATCGATAACCCTCCCATCCCGAATGAAACGTTCGATCTGGGCTGCTCCCAGACCGAACAGTCGCGCGTTATCGGGCTCCAAAAATAAATAATATAAGTACTTGACTTGAATCACCTCAAAAAAAGAAAAAAGTCTACTTGACTTGCATCTTAAAAAACAAGACCAAGCAAGACTAGCCTTTGGTGGAGGAAGACTCGTACCTTATCGAGCTAGTTGCGCACTCGCAGTCGTAGCCAACGGAGTAACGCTCTGTTTTCGACTTACTGCATCTTCATTGACTGACTTACTGCATTTACCTTTGATGTATGAAATGTTCGGTTCAACTCCGTTAATGTAAAGGGAAATACTTCCTAGCAGACGTCTGATAACAAACGTTCATTAGGCTGCTTGCGCATTGTCGATGGTTCTTTCATTTCACGGCCAAGATTGCCTTCGAAATCCTTTAATTTGTTTCCAAAACAACTTGATTATCTAGCCACATATTAACCCATAATCACTCCAACATTAACTTCACCTGCCCAAACCCACCAGTCCCCATCCCCATCGCCTGCTCCCGAGCTCACCTATCTCATCCCCGCCCTTCTCTCCACCATGAACCAACCTCCCCTGTTTCCGTGAGATTCACCATGCAGGTGTGCCATCCCAAAGTTGTGCCTAGCATTAGCCACGCCTTGTATGACCAGCAAGCTCGCAATCCATCGTTGTCCTGGTCATCTACACTTGCTTCGGGTCCCACCACGTCTAATCAACCGTGGCGAAGCATTGTCTCGGTTGTCGAACGAATCCATCAGGCAAAGGAAATTGCTGGAGTCGCCACCAGCTCCTCCGCAGGTACCATCCTCATCTGACATAGGTAATCCCAGAAAAATCTTGATATAGCCCTCTCTAATTTCTAACATATATGAATGTTCTGAGTGTTGTTTGATGAATTTTGTCCTCTTGCATTGCGTATTTGTATGGTTGATGTATTTGTCCACTCCATTGTGCATTGTATGATTGAGTCATGTTTCTCCACTATATTGTGTATTATACGACTAAATCAGGGTAATATCTCTAAATTTGGTACATACATGATGTACATGTGCTTCCCAATTTTGGCTACATTGTAAGTTGGAGGATTTATGTCGCGGTTTTTCACCTCTTCGTTGTCTATGTCCGAAGTTGAAGGGAGCACACGTTGTTGGTCGCACGAATCGGCCTCAATACCATCCTCATCCAATTTCGGACCTCACTATCGTCATTATAAGTATGTTGAGATTGCATCGGTACCGTGATTTATACATACATATAGTACTACATCATTGTTGCTTACACTTTGCTTCATATTTACCATGGCAATGCTTTTACACTAAGTCCACTTTGCCTCGTACATATCAAACTTGTGCTTCTGATGCTTCAACACTGAGTCCAGTTTGCTTCGCACATATCAAACTTGTACTCATACATTGTGGTTAGTTTTTCTTCGTGTCAATCCTCATACGTGCTTGCAGGCGTCATGTTTTTACCTAGTCAATAGCTAAATCATGCTTCCTAAGTTTCTCACATATTACGGATAAGATGCATGTCACACCTTCGTTGTCTTAATTTGAATGACTATGCAAAGGTCTTTAGTATCCCCATAGTTCAAAAAATGTGCTTCCACTATGTAGAAATTACGCTGAGATTGCATGAATATGATGCATCCAGTTTCCATGATTCATTTGTATCATAGTTGTGATTCTTCACGATGCACAATTTGCTTCATATGCATCATGGTTATGCTTCTTCATTGTGTACGGTTTGCTTCACCTACTTCTCAATTGTGCTTCTATACTTTTGTTTAGTTTGATTCATTTCCATGCTGCGTGTTATTTTGTTGGTATCATGTTTGTATGAAAATCAAACTACTCATGCTTCCTAAATTCCTACAGGACTAGCTTGAGTGAAAGATCATGCTTTACCGACTGTGAGCATGTCACGTTCATCGATGGTGCGCATGGGGTGCGACGTGAGATCAAGCATTTCAATGCCCATTATTTTGTCATTGTGTTGCAAGCAAACAAGAAAGAGACACACTAGGATGTCGAAGGTCAAGGGCGTCGTCCCCTTGATGGCACCGGTCTTGCCGCTCCTCACCAGACTCTTTTGTCCTGGGATGTCGACATCCACAGAATTGTGGGACAAAAGGAGGTCATCATGGCTCGATCAGACATGGTGGATGGAGTAGAGCAAGGAGGGCTGGGAGGGGACCATAGCGACAGTGCGACATAGTAGGCAGGAATTCTACATGCTATGTACAAAGCAATTAAAAGTCTAGTAAACCAAAAAATTTGCAATGTTAACACAAGGAATCATACCTGGAAAATAAAGGAAATAATCCACATGACACTGCTTTGAGAGAAAAAAATGACTGTGGATTATGAAGCATGGTTTGTAGTGTTGGGAGAATGATTTTTAGATGATGAAAGCAAAGCACATTCATATTTCTTGGAATCACACCCCTAATATGCTTGAAGCATGTGTTATGTGTGATGCCCTTTGAGATCCGGTTGGATAGCAAAAGGTTCCCATGCCTTTTCTCCAAGGAGTGACCCTGAGCTATCGAACCCATGAGAGGATGTACACTACGACAAAGGCTCTGACAAGTTATTGCTAATGAATTAAATTCTAGTTTTTCAACTGGACCTTTAATAACCTTTTTGGGTGTAAACATTAGTATTAAAACATTCATGGGTATGAGGTCTTACTCTTGCAACCTTTTATTTATGTGTGGGATCTTATCTAGATGATAAACATAGCTCTGGAAGACAGCCGCAATGATGTGCTTATGACAGATGATGTGGGGGATGTGTCCAAAGTACGTCTTATTCGTATGTGACATGCATGAAGAGTGGGTTGCCCAACTGATGGCCCTTACCACCACACAGGGGTTACCTCGATTATTAAGAATAAATATTCAAACAAAAGCATTGGGAGTTTAATGACTATACCTCATTCATCCCCAAGGAATAGCTATCCGCTACCATACTAACCCCTTCTCTCACTGTTGTTCCATCTCCTTGACTGATCTATGGAATCCTAGGTACCTGCAGGGCTTTAGAACGAGAAGAAGACAAGAGACAACTCTGTTGCAATCAGACATATACAAATAATGTCAAATATGCAAAGTCATTCCAATGATCCCTTGCACAAATACATCGGGTTTCAAGGCCTTGCCTCAACCTGCATACCGAATTACTTACACATGGCGACCAGGTCGCAATATGAACTCATTGAAGATGACATAAAGATGAATGAATGATTGATAATATGTCTTACAATATTTGTCGAAAGCAGTACACCGATTACGAGTATGAATAACTTGGAGAGAATGGTTGTGGTGATGATGGTGGCAGCAACTATGGATATGAGATGGGAAATGGCATCGGCTATGGTTGGAAGATTGGTTCTCTGTTTCATGAATGATGCTCTCCATGTTGATATTTTGGCATCGACCTCTTTATAAATGTTGGTATGGTGGACCATTTGTAGCCGACAACAAGTGGTGTGAGCGACGGTATGAGTGGGCACGCCCGTACCATGCGCCATCTTGCGTTCCCGTTGAGCCTGGTGCGCCACCTATAGACTTGCCTCTTCCACCAAACTTCATATTTCCTTGTATTTGATGATATCCTTCCATATTTAGGCCCTTTTCGTGTGGAAACGCATTAAACAAAGGATTTTGCGATCTCTCACATTCATTAGTCATTAGTGGCAATATCAGAGTGATTTTCTCAGAAAATCCTGGATTATCCGGTTTAAACAACGGTGTGATGAGCGCAAAAATATCACTCATCAACCTCCCAAGCTTAATCCTTGACCGTCATTGATCAAGAAACAAAATTCAACCATAAGGAACTTAGTTGTTTAAACCAAAATAACGAGAAAGTTTATCGGTACACCTAGATAGCCCTCTGCTTTCTTCACCTGAAAACTCAGTATAGATGTAGTGGTGGCATGGTTATTGTGCAAGCGAAGTGAAGCAAAGATAATCAACACAAACTCCTTGCTAGTCTATATAAAATAATAAATTACTCCCTCCTCCCAATATGTAATACGTTTTTGCAAGGTAAACTAACTTGCAAAAATGTCTTACATTGTGGGACAAAGGGTGTAGCTTCTATTCTATTTTCTAGTTAACACTTGCTTGTTGGGAACATTTGAAAGAACTTTTCTTTTGCAACAAAAACATATATTGCCGGAGTGAAATGCATGTAAAAGACAATGTGATACTAGAGTAACTCGCTAACAACCACGAGTGTCACCTCATCAAGGCTTGCAAACACTTATTTCAATCATTCCTTGATGAAATTTTCGTTGTTTAGTGACAGATTATGCCAAAGAAATGATGCATGCAAGTAGGTGGTTTCGCTGGGCTTAAGTTTGAAAAGTATGGACCAAGTGTCATATCTTTTGAGATTTGCGACCAGTATTCATTAATTTCCACATACAGACACTCTCAAGAGAAAACTGAATAATATTCGTTGTAGTGTTACCACTATGAACGTTAACAAACTCATAGCCAAAACCCGAGATGAAACTCTAGTGGATCGTTCATTGGCCAGCAGAGTCCTTAGAGTAACTTCAAGAGAGGTGATGAAGTCACATTTACGTGCATAAAGTAACGTATAGTGACATGGCCATGGATCAAGCAAGAAGTTGAAGAACCATGTGTCGCAAATAGATTTTGGTATAATCTCGGTCACCTTTCAACTAGGTTCCTCTAGGCAACTTTATCCACAAGTGATGTTGATTCCATCAAATTAAACACTATGGGGTTGAGTATCACTAATGTCACCTTCTTCTACAAATTTTCACAACACCGAAGCCTTTTAGAGACTTTATCATATGCATGGTTATTCTTTGTTATCATCACTTCCTTTTTAGACCAGTCCCATGGCAAGTCTTGGTTATCTTGATTAAACAAAACAAAGGATACTAAATTATTTTATCTACAAGAACAAAACCTTTATTTTAACTATCAAGATTTACTCCCACTTGAATTCTTGACACATACTCACTACTGCATGAATGCCTAGCAGTGGCGGGCAATGCTCTCAGGGGCACCAGCCACCGCTAACATGGCATCAGTGGCGGGCGGGTGCCAACCACTTTTGTGTCTATTATAGTGGCGGGTGAATTGCAGTGCCTGAGGGAGTCCTGGATTAAGGGGTCCTCGGGCGTCTGGCCTATGTGACATGGGCCGGACTGATGGGCCATGAAGATACAAGACAGAAGACGACACTCCCATGTCTGGATGGGACTCTCCTTTGCATGGATGGCAAGCTTGGCGTTCGGATATGAAGATTCCTTCCTTTGTAAACCAACTCTGTACAACCCTAGGCCCCTCCGGTGTCTATATAAATTGGAGGGTTTATTCCGTAGAGGCAATCACAATCATACAGGCTAGACATCTAGGGTTTAGCCATTACGATCTCGTGGTAGATCAACTCTTGTAATCCTCATATTCATCAAGATCAATCAAGCAGGAAGTAGGGTATTACCTCCATCAAGAGGGCCCGAACCTGGGTAAACATCGTGTCCCCCATCTCCTGTTACCATCGACCTTAGACGCAGAGTTCGGGACCCCCTACCCGAGATCCGCCGGTTTTGACACCGACATTGGTGCTTTCGTTGAGAGTTCCGCTGTGACATCGAAGACATGATTGATGGCTCGCCTTGTTATCAAGGACAATATCACCTTTGTAAGAGCCCTGGCTTCAGGCCAAACCCTCCGGCTGGGCGGCTTTACCATGACCACCCGCTTGGCTGTCAAGCCGATGATGACTTCCCAGGTCATCGAAAATCGTCTCCGTGTTGACCTCGAATAATCCAAACGGATGGATTCGGCGAAGTTGTCGTCCTTAAATGAACTCCTGGATCGCATCGCCGCCATGGGGGTCGCTACAGACTATGATCAGATTGGGCTTAAACCCGATCAGAGAGAAATCAAATCTCCGCCAATCACCCATCAGATAGCGTTCGTAGAAGAGCAAAACAACAACTCTTCCCCTATGTTGAAGACGAGTTATGTTCAGATTTACGAGCTCGAAGAGCCGGATACCTGTCTGCGGGATGACACTCCCGGTCCTCTGAACCTAGAATCGGGCGTCGAGCCTGGAAAATCATTTAACATCCCGGAGGCCGAACTAATAAGCTCGGAAGTTCTTCAAACTCTGGACTCCAAATTGGGCCAGGGTTCGGATTTAAAGCCACCCACCCACCCACCACAAGCAATATTCACCAAGCAACTCTGGTCCTTCGGATATATGCGACCTCACGTACGTACGACAGTAGTCTTAGGAAACAGTGCATCACTTTTGGGCCAGATTCCTCCTTGTCAAAGACAAGATTAAAGATTGTCACGACGAAGACGCAATTGCAGTATTCTGCAATAATTTAACGGATGAAGGAATCCTCAATGCCATCAACCTCCGTAGCGTATTACACTTCGCTGACTTGGCAACCATAGCACGGAAGTACTGTGCAATGGAAAGCGCCTGGAAAACTCAAACAACTCGCTGGGAACCACCAGTCTCCACTCAACCCCTCTGGCGGGCAAAAAGGATGCACCCTCACGGGGCACCCGAACCCATAGGGAATAAAACTAAGCCCACTATGGGACAAGGAACCATTCTGGAGGGATGGCTCGATAGGCCATGCAAAATACACATGACACCGGATACCGTTCCAACCCACAGCCTTAGAGCATGTTGGATACTCCGGCAAGTGGCCAAGAGTGGCGAGGATATCCTCACCAAAAAAACCTTAGAGCAACGCCCCTCGGAGGACGACGACCTCAGAGTATTGACGGTCTTCGAGACTTTCACTTCAAACAATCGGCACAAGAGGGCACTCCGTGACCTCGCCGAAGTCTGCCAAGTCGCAGCAATAAACCCCTGGAATGACACGGCCATAACTTTCAATGCCAGTGACGAACCAAAATTCCGGTCAGTCCGGGCACCAACCGCCTTGGTCCTCAATCCAATTGTGGATGGCTTTCAGCTCACTAAAGTGCTCATGGACGGCGGCAGCGGGCTAAACCTCATCTACGAGGACACACTTAATAAAATGGAAATAGATAGGAGCCGCATCGAGCAAAGTAACATGACCTTCCGAGGAATCATTCCCAGCCAGGAAGCGCGATGCGCGGGGAAAATTACACTTGACGTGGTATTCGGCACGCCAGAGAACTATCGGTCCAAATAGATAACCTTCCAAGTGGCCCCTTTCAACAGTGGATATCACGCCCTGTTGGGGCGAGATGCATTCACACGCTTTCAAGCTATACCTCATTACGGGTATATGAAGATCAAGATGCCCGGGACCAACGGTATTATCACTCTTGCCAGTGATCCGGACATAGCCCTCCGTGCCGAAAACAAAACCACATCCCTGGCCCTCGAGGCACTGTCTGAGGCCCTCGCAGCCGAAGAGTTAACCGCACTACGCTCCACGATGGATAGGGATGACGTAATCCTTGATAAGCGGCCCAAATCCACCTTTTTCAAACCAGCGGACGAAATAGTCAAATTTCAAGTCCACCTGACGGACCCCAAGAAGACAGCTTCCATCGGGGCACAGTTGGACCCAACGGTTGACGCCGCACTATGAGCGTTCCTGCACGAGAACTGGGACATATTTGCCTGGCACCCTTCCTATATGCCAGGAATCCCACGCAGGTTGTCCGAACAGAGCCTCAGTATATTGAAGGGATATAAGCCGGTCAAGCAAACACTGTGGCGCTTTTCCGAACCCAAACGACAAGCTATGGGGGAGGAGCTAGCCAAGTTAATCGAGGCCGGATTCATTAGAGAAATAAAACACCTGGACTGGCTAGCAAACCTGGTGATGGTGCCAAAGAAGGATAAATCCTGGCGCCTGTGTGTCGATTTCAAAGACCTCAACAAGGCCTGCCCTAAGGATCCCTTCCCCCCTCCCCCGCATCGATCATATTATTGATGCTACTGCAGGACACAACTCACTATGTTTCCTCAACACATACTCCGGATACCATCAAATCAAAATGAAGGATTCCGATCAAGCCGCAACGGCATTCATCACCCCATACGAGCCTTTCCGCTTCAACAATATGCCCTTTGGGCTTAAAAACACCAGCGCCACCTACCAACGCATGATTCAAACATGCCTGGAGAAACAAATCGGCAAGAAAATTGAAGCATATGTGGATGACGTCGTCATCAAGACCAGGCACGTCGAGTCATTAATAGACGACCTGCGTCTCACATTCGACAACCTCCGTACATATGACATCAAGCTCAATCTAGAAAAGTGTGTTTTCAGTGTTCCCGCTAGAAAACTGCTGGGCTTCATCGTTTCCAATAGAGGAATTGAGGCAAATCCAGCCAAATCCGAGCTTTATCACAATTGGCTACACCAACAGACCTTAAACAGGTCCAAAAACTAGTCGGATGCGTGGCAGTTTTAAGCCGCTTTATCTCCAGACTAGGAGAAAAAGCATTGCCACTTTATCGCCTTCTTTGACACACTGACCACTTCGAGTGGACGGATGCGGCAACGGCCGGACTGGAAGAAATAATGGCTCTTTTAGCGAGCAACCGAATCCTAGCCGCGCCGAACATCGGCGAACCGATGTTATTATACATCTCTGAAACACACCAGGTGGTTAGCGCGGTGCTCGTCGTTGAGCGAGAGGAGGACGGACACAAATTCCCACTTCAGAAACCGGTATACTACGTATCCACTGTTCTCACACCATTGATACGTCTCCAACGTATCTATAGTTTTTGATTGCTCCATGCTACTTTATCTACTGTTTTAGGCAATATTGGGCTTTATTATCCACTTTTATACTATTTTTGGGACTAACCTATTAACCGGAGGCCCAACCCAGATTCTTTGTTTGATGCCTATTTCAGGTGTTTGAGGAAAAGGAATATCGACGGAGTCAAAACGGAACAAAATCAACTGGAGAAGTTATTTTTGGAAGGAAACCCACCTGATGGACTTGGACCCCACGTCAGAAGATACGGGAGCTGGCCAGGAGGGTGGGGGCGCGCCCCCTGCCTCGTGGGCCCCCTGAAGCTCCACCGACGTTCTCCTTTCACCCATATATACCTACATACCCTAAAACTTCCAGAACAGAGATTAGATCGGGAGTTCCGCCACCGCAAGCCTCGAGAGCCACGAAAAACCAATCGGGACCCCTTTCCGGTACCCTGCCGGAGGGGGGATCCATCTCCGGTGGCCATCCTTATCATCCCGGCGCTATCCATGACGAGGAGGGAGTAGTTCACCCTCGGGCTGAGGGTATGTACCAGTAGCTATGTGTTTGATCTCTCTCTCTCTCTCTCGTGTTCTCTCTCGTGTTCCCTCTATGGCATGATCTTGATGTATCCTGAGCTTTGCTATTGTAGTTGGATCTTATGATGTTTCTCCCCCTCTACTCTCTTGTGATGAATTGAGTTTCCTCTTTGAAGTTATCTTATCAGATTGAGTCTTTTATGAAAACACTTGATGTATGTCTTGCCATGTTTATCTGTGGTGACAATGGGATATCATGTGCCACTTGATGTATGTTTTGGTGACCAACTTGCGGGTTCCGCCCATGAACCTATGCATAGGGGTTGGCACGCGTTCTTGATTCTTCGGTAGAAACTTTGGGGAACTCTTTGAAGTACTTTTATGTTGGTTGGATAAATCTGAGATTGTGTGATGCATATCGTATAATCATGCCCACAGATACTTCAGGTGACAATGGAGTATCTAGGTGACATTAGGGTTTTGGTTGATTTGTATCTTAAGGTGTTATTCTAGTACGAACTCTAGGGCTGTTTGTGACACTTATAGGAATAGCCCACCGGATTGATTGGAAAGAATAACTTTGAGGTGGTTTCGTACCCTACCATAATCTCTACGTTTGTTCTCCGCTATTAGTGGCTTTGGAGTGACTCTTTGTTGCATGTTGAGGGATTGTTATATGATCTATCTATGTTATTATTGTTGAGAGAACTTGCACTAGTGAAAGTATGAACCCTAGGCCTTGTTTCCTATCATTGCAATACCGTTTACGCTCACTTTTATCATTAGTTACCTTGCTGTTTTTATTATTTCAGATTACAAATACCTATTTCTACCATCCATATTGCACTTGTATCACCATCTCTTCGCAGAACTAGTGCACCTATACAATTTACCATTGTATTGGGTGTGTTGGGGACACAAGAGACTCTTTGTTATTTGGTTGCAGGGTTGTTTGAGAGAGACCATCTTCATCCTCGCCTCCACGGATTGATAAACCTTAGGTCATCCACTTGAGGAAATTTGATACTGTCCTACAAACCTGTGCACTTGCAGGCCCAACAACGTCTACAAGAAGAAGGTTGTGTAGTAGACATCAAGCTCTTTTAAGCACCGTTGTTGGGAGGCTAGGTAAGTGAAGGTATATCTTTAGATCTTGCAATCGAATATTTTTGTTTCTTGTTTTAGCACTAGTTTAGTCTATAAAATAAAACTACAAAAAATGGAATTGAGTTTGTCTCATACGCTTCATCTTTTTAATATCTTTCGTGAGTATGATGGAAAAGAAAATTGTGCCAAAGTGTTAGAAGAAGAATGCATTAAAATGTTTGGCACTAAATCTTTGAATGATGAGCATGATTTCAATGTTGTTAGTATGAATTCCTTGAATATCCATGATGCTAATTATATGCAAAGCCACAAGCTTGGGGAAGCTATGTTTGATGAAGATGATATTTTTTGTCCCCCAAGCTTTGGTGAGCCAATTTACTATGATGAAAGCATGCTTCCTATCTATGATGATTATTGTGATGACACATATGCTATAAATAATAATGATAACCATGAAACTTGTCATCTTGATCTTAATTTTCAATCACATGATAGTTATTTTGTTGAGTTTGCTCCCACTACTATTGATGAGAAGAATTTTGCTTATGTGGAGAGTAGTAAAATTTCTATGCAAGTAGATCATGAAAAAATTCTTTAGGTGTTGGTTATATTGTTGAATTCATTCATGATGCTACTGAAAATTATTATGAGGGAGGAATATATTCTTGTAGGAATTGCAATAATATCAAGTTTCCTCTCTATGTGCTTAAAGTTTTGAAGTTATGCTTGTTTTACCTTCCTATGCAAGTTGATTATTGTTCCCATAAGTTGTTTTCTCACAAAATCCCTATGCATAGGAAGTGGGTTAGACTTAAATGTTCTAGTCATATTCTTCATAATGCTCTCTTTATGTTTCAATTCTTATCTTTTATGTGAGCATCATTGAAATCATAATGCCTAGCTAGGGGCGTTAAACGATAGCGCTTGTTGGGAGGCAACCCAATTTTATTTTAGTTTCCTGATTTTTGGTTCTGTTTAGGAATAAATAATCCATCTAGCCTCTGTTTAGATGCGGTTTCATGTTTTAATTAGTGTTTGTGCCAAGTAGAACTTTTGGGAAGACTTGGGTGAAGTCTTTATGTTCATGCTGTAGAAAACAGAAACTTTAGCGCTCACGAGATTTGCTTCAACTTTTTACTGGAGAGTGTTATTTAGTTGATTATTTTTTCAGATGATTACTAGACAAATTCCTCAGGTCTACCAATTTATTTTAGAATTTTTGGAGTTCCGGAAGTTTGCGTTAGTTACAGATTACTACAGACTGTTCTGTTTTTGACAGATTCTGTTTTCATTGTGTTGTTTGCTTATTTTGATGAATCTATGGCTAGTAAAATAGTTTATAAACCATAGAGAAGTTGGAATACAGTAGTTTTAACACCAATATAAATAAATAATGAGTTCATTACAGTACCTTGAAGTGGTGTTTTGTTTTCTTTCGCTAACGGAGCTCACGAGTTTTCTGTGAAGTTTTGTGTTGTGAAGTTTTCAAGTTTTGGGTAAAGATTCGATGGACTATGGAATAAGGAGTGGCAAGAGCCTAAGCTTGGGGATTCCCAAGGCACCCCAAGGTAATATTCAAGGACAACCAAGATCCTAAGCTTGGGATGCCCCAGAAGGCATCCCCTCTTTCGTCTTCGTTCATCGGTAACTTTACTTGGAGCTATATTTTTATTCACCACATGATATGTGTTTTGCTTGGAGTGTCATGTAATTTTGTTTTGTTTTGCTTGCTGTTAGTTAGATTAGTGTTTTTTATCTTTAGTTTCAATAAAAAATTCAAGGATTGCCTTTGTCATGCTTATTTTGCAAGTATACATGTCGCTGTTTGAAAGCAGAAAGTTTACCGCTGTTGCAAAAATTCCCTAGAAAATTCAGAGAGTGGTATAATGTTGAATACTTTTTCGTATTGAGCTCTGATAAATTTATTACAGTGGTAATTTTATTTCATAATTTTTGGAGTCAGGGAAGTATTGATACTCTTGCATTCTTTACAGACTATACTATTTTGGCGGATTGCTGTTATGGTTGCATTGTTTGCATATGTTTGCCTGTTTAATGATTCTATTTAAGGATAAGAGTATAAAATATGCAGAGGCATTTAGTATGCAATGTTGAATAATAATGTTAGTTATTTGTTACAATAGAAAATGATAAGGTTTTGCATTGGTTTATACTAACCTATCTCACGAGTTCTTGTTGAGTTTGTTGTGAATGAAGCTTTTGATAAAAAGAGAAACCATGATATGAGAGGAATTAAGGAGACACAAAAGTTCAAGCTTGGGGATGCCCAAGGCACCCCAAGATAATATTCAAGAATTCTCAAGCATCTAAGCTTGGGGATGCCCGATGAGCATCCACCTTTCTTCTTCAACAACTACCGGTTAGTATCGGTTGAGCCTAAGTTTTTGCTTCTTCACTTGAGTTGTGCTATCCTTACAATGTAGTTTTATTTAGCTTTGCTTGCTGTTTGAATAAAGTATCAAGATCTGAAATTCTTAAATGTTAGAGAGTCTTCACATAGTTGCACAATTATTCGACTACTCATTGATCTTCACTTATATCTTTCGGAGTAGTTTGTTGTTGCTCTAGTGCTTCACTTATATCTTTTAGAGCATGGTGGTAGTTTTATTTTGGAGAAATAGTTGAAATCTCATGCTTCACTTAGATTATTTTGAGAGTCGTTAATAGCATGGTAATTTGCTTAATGTTAATATACTTAGTGTTCAAGATATGTGAAACTTTTTTTTGAGTGAATTGAATACTAAGATAAGTTTGATGCTTGATAATTGTTTTGAGATATGGAGGTGATAATATCAAAGTCGTGCTAGTTGATAATTGTGAACTTGAGAAATACTTGTGTTGAAGTTTGCAAGTCCCGTAGCATGCCCGTATGGTTAAAGTTGTGTAACAAATTTGAAACATGAAGTGTACCTGGCTTGTGCATCCTTATGAGTGGCGGTCGGGGACGAGCGATGGTCTTTTCCTACCAATCTATCCCCCTAGGAGCATGCACGTAGTACTTGATTTTTTATGGCTTCTAAATTTTTGCAATAAGTATATGAGTTCTTTTGACTAATGTTGAGTCCATGGATTATACACACTCTCACCTTTCCGCCTTTGCTAGCCTCTTGATGCAGTGCATTGCCCTTTCTCACCTTGAGAGTTGGTGCAAACTTAGCGGTGCATCAAACCCGTGATACGATATGCTCTATCTCACATAAACCTCCTTATATCTTCCTCAAAACAGCCACCATACCTACCTATCATGGCATTTCCATAGCCATTCCGAGATATATTGCCATGCAACTTCCATCATCATAATGACATACATTACTTTTGTCATATTGCCATTGCATGATCATGTAGTTGACATCGTATTTGTGGCAAAGCCACCATGCATTATTTTTCATACAAGTCACTCTTGATTCATTGCACCATCCCGGTACACCGCCGGAGGCATTCATATAGAGTCATATTTTGTTCTAAGTTTCGAGTTGTAATTATTGAGTTGTAAGAGAAATAAAAGTGTGATGATCATCATTATTAGAGCATTGTCCCAAGTGAGGAAAGGATGATGGAGACTATGTTTCCCCATAAGTCGGGATGAGACTCCAGACGAAATAAATAAAAAAAGAGCAAGGCCAAAAAAAAGAGAAGGCCCCAAAAAAATGAGAGAAAAAGAGAGAAGGGGCAATGTTACTATCCTTTTACCACACTTGTGCTTCAAAGTAGCACCTTGTTCTTAATGTAGTGAGTCTCATATATTGTGCTTCAAAGTAGCACTAAGATCTTCATGATAGAGAGTCTCTCATTTTTATATGCTAGTGGGAATTTTTCATTATAGAACTTGGCTTGTATATTCCAATGATGGGCTTCTTCAAAGTGCCCTAGGTCTTCGTGAGCAAGCAAGTTGGATGCACACCCACTAGTTTTCTTTGGTAGAGCTTTCATATACTTATAGCTCTAGTGCATCCGTTGCATGGCAATCCCTACTCCTCATGTTGACATCAATTGATGGGCATCTCCATAGCCCGTTGATTAGCCTCATCAATGTGAGACTTTCTCCTTTTTTTGTCTTCTCCACACAATCCCCATCATCACATTCTATTCCACCCATAGTGCTATATCCATGGCTCGCGCTCATGTATTGCGTGAAAGTTGAAAAAGTTTGAGATTATTTGAGTATGAAACAATTGCTTGGCTTGTCATCATGGGTATAGAAGTTGGGAACATCTTTGTGTGACGAAAATGAAGCATAGCCTAACCATATGATTTTGTAGGGATGAACTTTATTTTGCCATGTTATTTTGAGAAGACATGATTGCTTTGATTAGTATGCTTGAAGTATTATTATTTTTGTGTCAATACAAACTTTTGTCTTGAATCTTTCGGATCTGAATATTCATATCACAAGTAAGAAGAATTACATTGAAATTATGCCAAGTAGCACTCCGCATCAAAATTTCTTTTTTATCATTTACCTACTCGAGGACGAGCAAGAATTAAGCTTGGGGATGCTTGATACGTCTCCAACATATCTATAATTTTTGATTGCTCCATGCTACTTTATCTACTGTTTTAGGCAATATTGGGTTTTATTATCCACTTTTATAATATTTTTTGGGACTAACCTATTAACAGGAGGCCCAGCCAGATTCTTTGTTTTATGCCTATTCGGTGTTTGAGGAAAAGGAATATCGACGGAGTCAAAGCGAACGAAATCAACTGGAGAAGTTATTTTTGGAAGGAAACCCACCTGATGGACTTGGACCCCCATGTCAGAAGATACGGGAGCTGGCCACGAGGGTGGGGGGCGTGCCCACCCCCCTGGGCGCGCCCCCTTGCCTCGTGGGGCCCCCGAAGCTCCACCGACGTTCTCCTTTCACCCATATATACCTACGTACCCTAAAACTTCAAGAACATAGATTAGATCGGGAGTTCCGCCGCCGCTAGCCTCCAGAGCCACGAAAAACCAATCGGGACCCCTTTCCGGGGGATCCATCTCCGGTGGCCATCTTCATCATCCCGGCGCTATCCATGACGAGGAGGGAGTAGTTCACCCTTGGGTCTGAGGGTATGTACCAATAGCTATGTGTTTGATCTCTCTCTCTCTCTCTCTCTTGTGTTCTCTCTCGTGTTCCCTCTATGGCACGATCTTGATGTATCCCGAGCTTTGCTATTGTAGTTGGATCTTATGATGTTTCTCCCCCTCTACTCTCTTGTGATGAATTGAGTTTCCTCTTTGAAGTTATCTTATCGGATTGAGTCTTTTATGAGAACACCTGATGTATGTCTTGCCGTGTTTATCTGTGGTGACAATGGGATATCATGTGCCACTTGATGTATGTTTTGGTGACCAACTTCCGGGTTCCGCCCATGAACCTATGCATAGGGGTTGGCACGCGTTCTTGATTCTCCGGTAGAAACTTTGGGGCACTCTTTGAAGTACTTTTATGTTGGTTGGATAAATCTGAGATTGTGTGATGCATATCGTATAATCATGCCCACGGATACTTGAGGTGACAATGGAGTATCTAGGTGACATTAGGGTTTTGGTTGATTTGTATCTTAAGGTGTTATTCTAGTACTAACTCTAGGGCTGTTTGTGACACTTATAGGAATAGCCCACGGATTGATTGGAAAGAATAACTTTGAGGTGGTTTCGTACCCTACCATAATCTCTCGTTTGTTCTCCGCTATTAGTAGCTTTGGAGTGACTCTTTGTTGCATGTTGAGGGATTGTTATATGATCTATCTATGTTATTATTGTTGAGAGAACTTGCACTAGTGAAAGTATGAACCCAGCCTTGTTTCCTATCATTGCAATACCGTTTACGCTCACTTTTATCATTAGTTACCTTGCTGTTTTATTATTTCAGATTACAAATACCTATTTCTACCATCCATATTGCACTTGTATCACCATCTCTTCAGAGAACTAGTGCACCTATACAATTTACCATTGTATTGGGTGTGTTGGGGACACAAGAGACTCTTTGTTATTTGGTTGCAGGTTTTTTTGAGAGAGACCATCTTCATCCTACGCCTCCCACGGATTGATAAACCTTAGGTCATCCACTTGAGGGAAATTTGCTACTGTCCTACGAACCTGTGCACTTGCAGGCCCAACAACGTCTACAAGAAGAAGGTTGTGTAGTAGACATCAACCATGCAAATCCCGGTACCCTCATTACCAAAAGATAACATATGCAGTCTTCATGGCATCCCGGAAGCTACGACACTACTTCCAAGAGTGCTCGATCACGGTGGCTTCGAAGTACCACTCAATGACATAATAAACAACCGTGACGCTACGGGCCGGATTGCCAAGTGGGCCATTGAGCTCCTGCCATTCGACATAACATACAAACCACACTGAGCCATTAAATCCCAAGTATTGGCCGACTTCGTCGTCAAATGGACAGAGGCCGAACTCCCTAAAGAGTACGACACATATTCCAACTGGGTCATGCACTTCGATGGCTCTAAAATGCTGGCCAGCTTAGGAGCGGGCGTTGTCTTAACGTCCCCCACTAGAGACACAGTCCGGTACGTACTCCAAATATTATACACAAAGTCCAACAATGCAGCCGAATACGAGGCCTTACTGCATGGTCTTCGGATGGCTGCCTCCATGGGCATAAAACGCCTGGAGGTGCCCGGGAATTCAAATCTTGCAATATCCCAAATAAATGGAGATTTCGACGCGGAAGATCCGAAGATGGCGGCCTATCGCAACACCATACTCAAAATATCAGCTCGGTTCGAGGGACTCGAGTTCCATCATGTGGCTCGAGAAAGTAATCAAGCGGCGGATGTCCTTGCTCGCATGGGTGCCAAGCGTGACCCCGTCCCGCCCAACATCTTTCTGGAAAGGCTCTTCAAGCCATCCATGGTGTGGCAGGGTGAGAGCAGCAACACCAGTCCGGATCTGATTATACCCCCAGATTCCTAACACAATACCGGTATCATAGGGGGCTCAGCCACCGAAATAACACCATCGACCCATCTAATAATGGAAGTAATTGCCCCATGGACCGAAACCTTCTTGGCCTACCTTAATAGGCGAGAGCTCCCTGAGGATCAGAATGAGGCTCGCTACATTGTTCGGCGCTCGAAAGCCTACAAGGTCCATGACGGAGAGCTCTACATGAAAAGCGCTACCGGAGTCCTTCAAAGATGTATCTCCGAAGAAGAGGGACGACAACTCCTGGCCGAAATCCATGCTGGTCTCGGCCACCATGCCGTGGCTCGGGCCTTGTAAGTAAAGCCTTCCGTACAGGTTTCTTTTGGCCGACGGCCCGAGCAGATGCACAGGACCTTGTCCAACGTTGTGTCAGATGCCAGCTTTTCGCCAATCAAAGCCATATGCCGCCTACTACTCTACAAACAATCCCCATTACTTGGCCTTTCACGGTTTGGGGGCTTGATATGGTCGGACCCCTTAAAGGAGGAAGCCATAAGAAAAAATATCTGCTGGTCATGGTAGATAAATTCACCAAGTGGATAGAGGCCAAACCAGTTAAAATGGCTGAAGCCGGACTAGTGATAGACTTTATATCCGGTGTCATGCACAGTTATGGTGTCCCACACAACATCGTCACCGATAACGGCTCCAATTTTACAGCCGATGAAGTGAAAACCGGTGTGCTAACCTGGGCATTAAGCTCGATTACGCCTCCGTCTATCACCCACAAACAAACGTTCAAGTCGAACGAGCTAATGGTCTTATCATGAGAGGCATCAAGAATAGAATAGTGCAGTCATTGAAAGAATCAGACAAGCACTGGGTTGAGGAGCTCCACTCCGTAATCTGGGGGCTGCGGACCACGCCCAATTACACTACCGGATACACACCATTCTTCATGGTGTACGGCTCAGAGGCCGTTTTGCCCTGAGACATCATTCATGACTCACCTCGAGTGCGCATGTGTGAATAGAGAGAGGCCGAGTGAGGGAGTCCCGGATTAGGGGGTGTCCGGATAGCCGGACTATCATTTGCCGGACTATCATCATCGACCGGACTCCAAGACTATGAAGATACAAGATTGAAGACTTCCCCCCGTGTCCGGATGGGACTTTTCTTGGCGTGGAAGGCAAGCTTGGCGATACGGATATGTAGATCTCCTACCATTGTAACCGACTCTATGTAACCCTAGCCCTCTCCGGTGTCTATATAAACCGGATGGCTTTAGTCCGTAGGACAACAATCACAACAACCCTTACAATCATACCATAGGCTAGCTTCTAGGGTTTAGCCTCCTTGATCTCGTGGTAGATCCACTCTTGTAAACATCCACAATATCAATATCAATCAAGCGGGGCGTGGGTTTTACCTCCATCAAGAGGGCCCGAACACAGGTAAACATCGTGTCCCTTGTCTCCTGTTACCATCCGCCTAGACGCACTTGCATTCGGGACCCCCTACCGAGATCCGCGGTTTTGACACCGACATTGGTGCTTTCATTGAGAGTTCCTCGTGCGTCACCGATAGGAAGGATGCCTCCTCCGTCTTCAAGGGCGGTATCTTCGCAAAGGAGCCTTGGCGCTGGCCAAACTATCCGGCTAGGTGGTTTTCTTATGACCGCTTTGTCCGGCCATCGCTCGACAACGACCTCTCAAGTCGTCAAAAGCAATCTTCCGTCAGCTCGGAATTCGCGGCGGCTGGATCAATAGAGCTCTCGTCCGTAAACAAGCTCTTGGATCGCGCCGCCGCCGGGAGTCGTTACGAGACTACGATCAGATTGGGCTTAAACCCGATCTAAGAGAAATTAACTCTCCCGGTCACCCACCACGTTGCGGTGGTAGAGGAACAATCGGCGGCGCTTCTCTTGTATTGAAAACTAGTCATGTCCGGATCCCGAACCCCTCATGCGGATTCCAGCGGAGGGGCGGGCTTCGATCAAACACTTGAACTTAAAGTCGGGCATCGGACCGGACTCGTTGGACAACGTCCAAAATCAAGCTTCAAAATTGGAAACTTCGGCCTTGAGCCACGAGATGGGTAGGGTTCCGACTTAGTTCCACCCACCCGCCCGGACATATGCGATCTAACTCTAATTCGGCAAGAGCCCGCCGAGACAGTACATCACTCTTGGGCGATTCCTCCTGGTTATGGACAGGATAAAGGACTGCCGAGAGGAAAACGCAATCTCGGTCTTACGCAATAATTGCACGGACAAGGGAATCCTAAACGCCATAAGTCGCGCGACATCACGCGCCGCTGACTTGGAGACCATCGTACAAAAGTCTTGTGCGATGGAGAGCGCTGAAAACCGAAAGTAAATTCAGGATAATCCGGTCCCGAATACATCCCTAGTCCGGAACCAAAGGGTGCATCATTATCAAGCACACAGGCTGAATACCAAAAACCAAAACCCCTAAAGGGTGCGGAACCGTCTTGTAGGGTTGGCTAAGCGGACCTGCAAAATTCACGGCCTGAGGCGCCACTCCAACTCATAGCCTTGAGCATGTTGGATACTACGGCAGGTGGCCAAAAGTGGCGAGGCTTCTAGCTCGAATCCCAGCCCGGCAACACCAATGCGGTGTTAATAGGTCTTCAAGACTTTCGCATCCAATAACATGCAAACGACAACTCCATAACCTTGCCAAAGTCTACCAAGTAGCAACAATAAATCCATGGGCGACACGGCTATTACCTTCAATGCCGTGGCGAACCTAAATTCGAACTGCCCGGGCATCGGCCGCATTGGTCCTCGGCCCAATAGTAGGCGGCTTTCGCGTTACTAAGGTACTCATGGATGGCGGCAGCAACTAAACCTCATCTATGAGGAAACCCTCCAAAAATGGAAATAGATGGAACCGCATTGGCGAAGCAGCACAACCTTTAGAGGAATAATCCCAGCCGGAAGCATGCTGCACAGGAAAAATCACGCTGGGCGTAGTGTTATTTCGCCCGGACAATTATAGGTCGAGGAGGTCACGTTTCAAGTGGCCCCATTCAGCAGCGGATATGATGCTCTATTAGGACGAGAGGCATTCACAATTTTCAAGCTATACCCCATTATGGGTACATGAAGCTTAAAATGCCGGTCCCAGCGGAATTATCACTCTCGCTAGTGATCCGGACATAGCACTCCGCGCCGAAAACAAGACAGCCGCACTAGCCCTCGAGGCACTATCCGGCCCTAGCGGCGAGGAACTCACCGCGATCGCTCCATGGTGAAACAGGGCGATGTGATACTTGATAAAAGATCCAAGTCCACTTCTTTTAAACCAGCGGATGAAATAGTCAAATTCGAGGTCCACCAGCGGACCCCACGAAGACGGCCTCCATCGGGCACAATTGAACCACGATGTAGATGCCGCCTTTGCGAAAATTCCCGGGAAAATTGGGACATTTTGCACGGCACCCATCGGATATGCCGGAATCCCACGAGATTAGCGAACACAGCCTAAACATCCTAAAAGGATTCAAGCCGATCAAACAGGCTCTTGACGATTTTCGAACCCAAAAGACAGGCAATGGGAGAAGAGCTAGACAAGCTATTGGGCGGATTCATCGAGACATTAAGCACCGGATTGGCTAGCAAAGTTGGTGATGGTACCAAGAAGGACAAATCCGGCGCCTATGTGTCGATTTCAAAGACCTAAATAAGGCCTGCCCAAGGATCCCTTCCCCTCCCGCATCGACCAAATCATCCATGCCACCGCAAACACGATTCATTGTGCTTCACGGATGCATACTCGGCTATCATCAAATCAAGATGGCGAAGCGGATCAAGCCGCAACAGCATTCATTACTCCATATGGACCATTACGCTACAACACGATGCCCTTCGGACTTAAAAGCGCCGGCGCAACATATCGGCGCATGATTCGTACATGTCGGCTACCCAGATCGGCAAAAGCGGTAGAGGCATATGTGGGCGGCGTAGTCGTCAAAACCAAACTCGTCGAAACTCTAGTAGGCGACTTGAGGCTCACATTCGACGACCTCGAGCATATGACATCAAGCTGAATCCGGAAAAATGTGTTTTGGCGTACCGGTGGAAATCTGCTGGGCTTCATCGTATCTGGTAGAGGAATTGAAGCAAACCCAGCCAAGATTCGAGCTCATCACAGCTAGATATCCCAAAAGACCTCAAGCAACTACAAAATTGACCGGATGCGTGGCGGCTCTAAATCGCTTTATCTCCGTCTAGGAGAAAAGGCATTACCCTCTATCGCCTCCTCGGCGCACGAACACCAGTGGGCGGATCTGCCACCGCGGACTCGAAGAAATAAAGGCCATATTGGCAACAAATCCGGTCTGGCTGCGCCCAACTGGGGCGAACCAATGTTGTTATACATCGCAGCTCGCATCAAGTTGTAAGCGCGGTACTCGTCGTCGAGAGAAAGCGAAGGGCATAAATTCCCTCTTCAAAACCAGTATACTCGTATCCTTTATGTTAACCCCACGCAAGTCCGTTACCGCACTATCGAGAAGATAGCGTCTGCGGTGTTCATGGCATCCGGAAGCTCGACACTACTTTCAAGAGTGTTCGATAACGATGGCCTCTGAAGTACCATAGCGACATTATAAACAACATGACGACGCGACAGGCAGGATTGCAAAATGGGCCATTGAGCTCTTACCATTTGATATATCTTACAAACCTCGGCGAGCTATCAAGTCTCAAGTTTTGGCTGACTTTCTCGCTGAATGGACGGCGAACTCCCTAAAGAATCGGCGCATACTCCAATTGGATTATGCACTTGACGGCTCCAAAATGTTAGCGGATGATCGGGCTGGCATCGTATTGGCGTCCCCAACCGGAACACAGTCAATCGTGCTTGAGATAATGTACGGACTCTAACAACGCGGCGAATCGAGGCCCTTTTACGGTCTCGGATGGCAATCTCCATGGGCATTCAATGCCTAGAGGTGCGCGAGGACTCAAACCTCGCAATATCCCAAATAAGCGGAGACTTTGGCGCCAAAGATCCGAAAATGGCAGCATATCGCAGCGCTGTCCTCAAAATGTCAGCCGGTTTGAAGGACTTGAATTCCATCCGTCACGGGATAATAACCAAGCGGCCGACGTCTTGCGCATTGGCGCAAAAGCAGCGACGCTGTCCCTCTAACATCTTCTGGAGCGGCTCTTCAAGCCATCCGTACTATGGGAAGAAGAGTCGGAACTAAAAATCCGGAACAAGCCGCACCAACGGCGATCCAGCCGATGACATAACACCTTCCGCCCGACATAATGGCAGTAATTGCCCCATGGATGTAACCATTCCTCGCCTACTTGCTTGGCGGGAGCTTCGAAGACGAAAATGAGGCCCGCTGCATTATCCGTGATCAAAAGCCTACAAGGTCTATGAGGAGAACTTTATAAGAAAAGCACAACGGAGTCCTTCAAAGGTGTATCTCCGAAGAGGAAGGCGAAACCTCTGGCTGAAATTCATGCGGACTAGGCGGACACCACGCCGCAGCTCGGGCCCTTGTAGGAAAGGCATTCCGTCTGAGGATTTTCTTGGCCGGCGGCTCGGCGGATGCCGGACTTAGTCAAAGATCGTCGGTTGTCGACTCTTTGCTAATCGAGCCATATGCCACCCACCGCCCTCAAAACTATACCAATTACACTGGTGGTTCGCGATGCAGGGGCTTGACATGGTTGGACCATAAAGGGAACCCACAAGCAAAGGTACCTGTTGGTCATGGTGGATAAATTCACCAAATGGATAGAGGCCAAGCCGGTTAAAGCGGCGAGTCCGGACCAGTGATAGACTTTATATCCGGGGTAGTACACCGTTATGGTGTCCCCACAGCATCATCACCGATAACGGCACGAACTTCACCGCCGGCGAGGTTAAATCATGGTGCAAAAATATGGGCATCAAGCTCGATTACGCTTGATCTATTATCCTCAAACCAGCGGTCAAGTGGAGCGAGAAAATGGTCTCATAATGGCGGCATCAAACCCGGACTAGTGCGGTCCCTTACGAAATCGACACGCCTTTGGGTAGAGGAGCTTGACTCCGTACTCACGGGGCTGCGGACAACGCCTAACCGTACCACGGTTCACACCATTTTTATGGTATCTGGCGCGAAGCAGTTTTGCCTGCGACATCATTCATGACTCACCTCGAGTGCGCATATACGAAGAAAGAAGCGAGTTGGATCGGCGGGACAGCTTGGACACATTGGAGGAAAAGCGCGGCGTTGCCAAGGCTCGTTCCGCATTCTATCAACAGCAGGCTCGAAGATACCAAAGCGAGAAATGCGGGCCAAGACTTACAGCGTTGGCGAACTGGTTCTCGCTGCGGACAAGAAAAAGGACAAGCTCAAGCCCAAATGGGAAGGCCCTTCATCATTGATCAAGTCTTGACCGGCGGGCGTACCGTCTCTGAAATGCATCGGATAACCGACTCGAGCGAACCCATGGAGCGCAGCCCGCCTCCGGCGATTCTATGCCTAGCGCCGGACTAAGAGTTCGTCCCTTCCCCGTCCAAATTTTTTCTTTTATTTATTTCAGCTGCCTTTTGTTCATCTTTTCTTCTCAAACCTATTCATCCAAGCCTTAAAGGGCTTTACCAGCATAGCGTTCGCGCACAATTGATGTGCTACCGCACTCATTATACACAGGGGCTTCTTTACGGAAGCTTAATTATCTGGGCTTTATGCCCAGCACATGTCAAGCCTCCACATGTACCTTTTATTCACCATTATATGCATCGATATGACTTAAGTTTTGGCCAAGCTGGGTTGCTTGGCTCTGTGCTACCCCGTTCCCGATTGTTCGGCTAGGAGGTAAAGGAGCACCTCTGCGATTATTCTTGCGGGTCAGCGGATGTGTACCTCGGTAGGGTGAAGCCGAAAGCTAAGCGTTCTTAAGGGAATATTGATCGGTGACTTAAAATATGATTTTTATCCACTTATTTATCTGCCCCGGATGTTTTACTGCTTTTTAGCAGCCGGACATGCACTTTAGGGCATACCACCCCAATGAAAGGAACCCTTATGGAACTATTCTCCTGGAAGATGTTTCTTACTAACCATGTAATATAACATAACTAGTTGGGCACTTATGCGATAAAGCACCGATGACCCTTACGCTTTGGTCTCCACGCATACCCGGTTGTTTCATAACCGAGAAGGTATTCGGACACACTCCGGACTCTAGAGTCCGAGGTGAAGCGAAAAGGTCGGCAAAGACAAGCGATCTACAATCCGGCTAGAAGACATTTTGCATGTCATTTTATAATACATTGTCAAATCGGTGATTGTATTCTTCCTCAATCCCGTCTAACAGGTTGTCTAATTTACAGTCTGTTGGGAAAATTTTGCCAACTCCACTTGGCGTATACTAAACTCACAGGGATCTCCTTCCCGCCGGGCCCCACAGTCCGACTTGACCATGTGGTTGGGATCCGCCTTCTTGTACGCGTCTTTACCATGGCCCGAGCTTCCACAGCACCTTGGCGGCAGGCCAAAATCTTCCATAAATGGGCGCTGCCACACTCCTGTAGCTTCTCCATAAGCTCCCCAAGACCCTCGGGTATGGAGAAGGCCGGCCATAACGCTGGATGGCGCCCCTCATAGCCTGCCGAACTCGTTCGATCGGTTGCAACAATTCGGAAGTTGATCACCCGTTATTACGGGCATCTCCTCCATGAGGCGACACTGTGAGCATACCTACATACATATTACATCAAATTGACTTCCTCGCCGAACTCTTCTTTTCAAAGGAGTTCGCTCAAGCACTACTATATATGCCGCGGCAAGCCGCTGATTCTCCTTAACGAGCCCGACAGCTCGGCCCGAGCGCCTTTCAGCTCTTCTCCAAGCTGGGCATGGGCATCCTGGAGCTTGTTCCTTTCATGCTGCACCTTATGCAGCACCCTCTCGCCGACCTTTAGTTGGCGCGAAGTTCTTACTGTCCGGATCTTGTCCGGCAGCACCTAACGTTGTTTTTAGACTTGCGCAAAGGCCAAACGCTACTTATCCTTCTAAAATAATGCGTTACCGGAGAGGTCCTTGCGTTTCCTCCTGCGCTGAACAATGCGGCCTCAAGTTGGGCCTTGCACTCTTGCAGCTCTGAGACAGTTGGGTATTCTTCTCGGTAAGATCCTGCATTTCATATGATCCTTAAATCAGTTAATATAACTACTTTAAGTCTCGGGGCTCTTGGCATATACAACCGTTAAAATCTCTTACCCGTATGTCTTTTACATACTGCTCCGTAGCTCTGGTAAAACTATCTTGGCGGCACGAAGGTCGCGTCCCCGTGTTAAAGGCATTCAGCGCCTCGGGGAGAAGCAGCGTCACGAAATACTGTCCGTGGCGCTGTGATTGAGGACACTCTCCACCTCGGACTTGGTGGCGGACAGTCTTCGGCATCCTCTGTCGGAGAACGTCCGGCTCGCGCCTTGCTCGCCTCCCCCTCGACCGGGTGCGGGAGCCCGGTGGTAGAGGCTGGATTGACAACTTCCACGCCCGCAGATCCGTGGGCGCTTTTTTCCCTATAAAGTCATGAGCACTCAAACGCTTCCTAGGGCGTTGCTCTAAAAATAAGGAATTGTGAGCTACACCTTTGCGGCGGCTTCGGTCTTCGCCGCGCTCCTCTTCCGCCTACCGGTCGGGACTGGCCCTTGTTGGTCAGCCACCGCGACCTCGGCTTCTCGCCCGAGGCACCTCCTGCTGCAGTGCCATCATATACGGTGGTGAGAAATAAGCAAGGAAGGAATAGCGGTGTCGAGGCTTGGCCGCAATCACACAGGGCCGGGTTTAGTCGGGGTAGTCGGCCGTGATGGCGACTAAAGCATTATCCATGTTGAGCTGGTGGAACACCCGTCGATTAGCTCCACCTTTATGTCGGATCCTCTTGGAGGCGGATCCGGGATCTCTCTGGATCCTCGGGCTGCGAGCGGACTTAGCATTCCCTCCACAGTCCGGCGCAGTTCTGCGTCGAAGAATAACACAATGTAAGAAACTTAAGTTTGAAAACGCAGGTCGGACACGCTGGTGTTCACTTACCCAAGGCGGGGATTGTTCATGGAAAACCCATTTAACGGGTTAAATGCAAGAAATCCTCCTTCTCCCCTTATACAGGCGGACAAGATCGTCACGGATCTTGACGATTCGCCCTTCTGCGGCCATGGCGGGTGGCATCATCCTCCCGTTGAAATCCCACATGGGTGGCCTGTATTGTAGTGGCTGCACCCCGCGTAATGCATGTTGCCATGACTCAATCATGGTCAGCCGGGCATGGGCGATAACCTTATTGGCCCATTAGATAATGGGCGCTCTTGTCTTCCTCGATCGAGGCTCGCGGGCGCCAACTAAAGCGTTTCTTGAGAGGCGTTGCTGAACTCCGGGAGCCCGATCCGAACAGGGTCCGGCAGCGGGCGTCTTCTATATAAAACCATTCGAAGGCCAGTCTTTAGGCGCCTTCTTAGGGGTTCGGATGGATATCCGGTCCCGGCAATGCGCCATATTTTGGCGCCGCCCACTTGATATATGGACCCCTCGTGAGAGCGGGGGAAAAGGCAAAACAACCTCTTCCACAACGCGAAGTGGGGCTCGATGCCCAGGAGAAGCTCTCAAAGAGCTATGTAACCCGCGATATGCAGGATTGAGGCGGGCGTGAGGTGATGGAGCTGGAGTCCGTAGAACTCCGAGGCCAGCGGAGGAATGGATGTCTGAAATCCGAGCCCCTTATTAGATAGGGGCCGAAGCATACCCGCTCCCCTTTGTTGGGATTAGGGTAACCTCTGCTAGCTTCCCACCTTTGTAGGTGGTGAGCCCGGCTCGAACCGGAACCATGAAGGCGGAGGAGATATCCCCCATTTGGAGCTTCACCAGCTCGTTGTGCGAACAGAGCATCTCCTCCAATCTCTGGCGAAGGGCTGGGAGTCACGAGAAGAGGAGCGCGTTGACGGTCCATGATGGAATGGGTTCTTGGTCGAAAGCGCTCCGATGAGTATTTGCGAGAGGAAGATGGTGATTTGGATCTGGATTCTTGCCTCCCTTATAGGCAGATTATTCGCACAACTAGGGGTAAAACATAAAAGACACCACGGCTTTTCACATTCATACGACAGCGTGGAAGAAGGCCCTTATTGGGCGTGGAAGCCAAGATCGCAACATTGATGAGGAAGCTGGACACTGTTCGGTGGGTACATGGAACTTAAGGAGAACCGCCTTGCAGCGCCAAGACTACGCATCTTTGGACTTATCGTCATTGAAGCCTGGTTAGGGGACTCTTGAGGAGTCCGGATTAGGGGTGTCCGGATAGCGGACTACCGTCATCTTCGGACTATCATTTGCGGACTATCATCATCGACGGACTCCAAGACTATGAAGATACAAGATTGAAGACTTCCCCGTGTCCGGATGGGACTTTCCTTGGCGTGGAAGGCAAGCTTGGCGATACGGATATGTAGATCTCCTACCATTGTAACCGACTCTATGTAACCCTAGCCCTCTCCGGTGTCTATATAAACCGGATGGCTTTAGTCCGTGGGACAACAATCACAACAACCCTTACAATCATACCATAGGCTAGCTTCTAGGGTTTAGCCTCCTTGATCTCGTGGTAGATCCACTCTTGTAAACATCCACAATATCAATATCAATCAAGCAGGACGTAGGGTTTTACCTCCATCAAGAGGGCCCGAACCTGGGTAAACATCGTGTCCCTTGTCTCTTGTTACCATCCGCCTAGACGCACAGTTCGGGACCCCTTACCCGAGATCCGCCGGCTTTGACACCGACACCGAGCTTGATCGGTAGGACAGTCTAGATGCCCTGGAGGAGGAGCACGACGTTGCAAAAACCCATTCCACATTCTATCAACAACAGGCTCATAGATACCAAAGTAGAGAAGTGCGGGCCAAGACTTATAATGTTGGTGAACTCATTCTACGCTTGCCAGAAAAGAAAAAGGACAAACTCAAGCCCAAGTGGGAGGGTCCCTTCATCATAGATGAAGTTCTCACTGGAGGAGCGTACCGCCTGCGTGATGCATCGGACAATCGCTTAGAGCCAAACCCATGGAATGCTGCCAGACTCCGAAGATTCTACGCCTAGAGCTGGACTCTTTGTTCGTCTTCTTCTCCCTTTGTTTCCATTTTTTCTCTCTTTAACTTTTTCTCTAGCTCTATAGCTCTTGTGCGGCCAAACCGCACACCTATGACGTACACATCACTAAATGTATACGCCCATAATACCTGGGGGCTTCTTTTACAGAAGCTTATTATTATTTTACGAGCATCAAGCTCACCACATATGTGCCCTTTCCTCATATGTACCTTTTCTTCGCCATTATATGCACCATTATGACTTAAGTTTTGGCCAAGCTGGGTTGCATGGCTCCTGTGCTTATGCCCTACGTTCCCGTTTGTTCAGCTAGGGCATAAAGGGAGCACCTCTGCGATTGTTACAGCCGGGTCATCCGGACTTGTACCTCAGACTGGGTGAAGCCGAAAGCTAGCGTTCTTAAGGGAATATTCGGTCAACGGAATAAAGATATTATACCCTAATTATACTGTGAACCCCCAGATATTACGTATACTGCGATTTTTCAATCACAGTTTGGGCATGCATACTAACACATGTTCACCCAGGGAAAGGAACCCTTAACAGAAGAATTCTCCCTCGAAGATGTTTCTTACAATCAACAAGTAATATAACATAGCTAGCCAGATACAACTTGTCTGTTCAAGCAACTATGACCCCTATGCCTGGTTTCCACGCATACCCCAGTCTATATTGCTGCTCCGGTATTCATAAACACTCTGCACCTTCAGGTTCAGAGGTCGAAGCGAAAAGGTTTGCCATGACAATCGTTTTACAATCCAGCTACGGACAAATTTGTCAAGTGAAGTACATAGTCATTTGGACTCAAAAACTTCTTCCTCTATGCCGTCTAACAGGCTGTCTAGCTTACAATCCTATTGGGAAAACTTGGTGGCTATGTTTACTTGGTCATATACCAAACTAACTGGAATTTCTTGTCCATCTGACCCCCGAGGTCCGACCCGCGCCATATGATTCGGATCAAGCTTGGTGTACCGTGTTTTTACCATGGCCCAGGCCTCTCACGCACCTTCTCAGCAGGCCGATATCTTCCATAATCAAAAGCGCCGCCGAGCTCCTTGGATTAGCTTCACAAGCTCCTCCATACTTCCTGGAGGGGAGGCGGATGGCCACAAGGCCTTGGCAACGCTGCACATTGCTTGCCGAGCTCGCTCGTGCATTTGGGACAGCTCTTGTAGCAGATCGCCTTGAGATCCGGACATTTCCTCTTCGGGATGGCCAGTCAACATACCTACAGACATAAATCTGCCAGCTCAGTTTTTCGCTGATTTACACGGAGGTAGGTTCAAAAGCATACCGAATATGTCGCCTCGTAGCCTCCTATTTTCCTTTATGGCGTCAGCTAGCTAGGCTCGTACATCTTTTAGCTCTTCGCCCAGCAGGGTGTTGAAATCCTGCAGCTTGTTCTTTTCATCCCTGACCCGTGCCAGCACACGTTCGCCTGCGGCCAGTTTCTTTTCGGCCTGTTGTTTACCCGCCTGCGCGACTTTTAGTTCCTCTTTCAATTGATCTACTGATCCTGTCATCGGAAACGCAACAGTATTAACATTACTGGTACATGATTATACTTTTCCTGGGTGGAGGGAACATTACGGGCGGTGCCTCCTTGGATTTCTCGATTGGCGGTAACAACAGCTAGCTGAGTCGGCACTTTTCAGCTCATGAGACAGCAAGTTGTTCTTCTGTGAGTACCTAATTATACAATGATCCTTAAATCAGTTGTTTCAGCGGTTTCAAGTCTCGAGGAGCTCTTGGTACATGATTACTGATCATACAATGCGTACTTACCGCTTATCTTTCAAATACTGGTCAGTGGCTCTGGTAAGCCCATCCCGAGCAGCTCGGATGTACGCATCAGACGAGCTAAAGGCGTCAAACGCCTCTTTAGCAAAGCTGGGTCGCGAAGAGCGGCCCTCTGGCGCTGATGATTCATGGCACTGTCTACTTCAGAATTCGTGACAGATACATTATCGGAATCCTCTGAAGGAGGACAATCCGGCGTTATGCCCCCACCCTAGAAGCAGGGTCTGGAACCTAATTGGTGGGGGCGCGACCGACAAGCTCCTCGAACACAATCCGGCAAATGCTCTTCTTGATAAAACACATCGGACAATGTCATGGTTCGATGTAACTGCCATAGGGCATATTTAAAGCCATACCTCTTTGAGGAAGGTTCGGCCGTGTTGTCATTTGCCTTTCTCTTTGAAGACCCAGCTGGCGCAGGCGCTGCTCTCTTCTGAGACGCCTCTGGTGCAATCTGACGCGTCGAGCGCCTCCCCTTTGGAGCACAAGATAGTGCGGCGGGTGAGGCATAGTTAGGAAAGCTCCTTTGGAGGAAATGTCTCCTGGCTACTTATATATGAGGCAGGAAGGAGGCCGGGATAATCTGCCGTGATAGCCACTTCTGTGCGATCATAGCTCGCCTGGTAGAAGACTCCCTCCTTGAGCTCCACGAATATGTCCGGATCTTCTTCGAATCCGGGATCGAGGTCCCGGTTATGGTCTTCTGACTGTGGAGCGGGGCTATGGATCCCTGCGATGACCCTCTACCATTCCTATTTGACGGACGGGTTAATGTCGGTTAAACATGACTCGGGGAGAGGATAGAATAAAGTGGTGGGATTAAAACTCACCCAACTAGGAGGATTGTACATGGAAAATCCCTCTCGGTGCGTAATACAAGTGAACTCCTCTTTCTCCCCTTAATACAGATCGGCCAATATTGCGGCCAGGGCGGTGAGGGAATCCGGACCCTCTCGTCCGCAGCGTGAGGCGTCATCTTCCCCATTGTAGTGCCACATATGGAGCCCCTTGAATTAGATCGGTGAACACCTTGCGCTATGGAAGTTGCCATTACCTTGATTATTGATACTCCGGACTGGAAAAGTGTCCTTATCTTGCCCATTAATTGTTGGACTTCTGCGCCGTCTTCCTCCTCGAGGCTCCGAGGACGCCAGCTGTGGCGTTTCCTCAACGGAGCGCTGGAAAATTCATGAAGGCCCATTCGGACTGGATCGGGGAGAGCGACATCTTCAATATAAAACCACTCTGAGGGCCACTCTTCGGATGCCTTCTTCGGCATGTCGGACAAGTATCCGTTCCCGGCTATGCACCATATCTCGGCGCCGCCCACCTCGAATACGGATCCCTTTTGGGTACGAGGGACGAGGCAGAAAAGTTTCTTCCATAAATCAAAGTGGGCCTCGCAGCCCAGGAATAGCTCGCAACGAGCGACAAAACCCGCGATATGCAGGATGGAGGCTGGAGTGAGGTTGTGCAGTTGGAGGCCGTAGTACTCCAGAAGACCTTGGAGGAAGAGGTGGATTGGAAACCCGACGCCTCTTATTAAGAAGGATATGAAGCACACTCGCTCCCCCCTGGTTGGATTAGGGAAATTTTCCGCCAGGGCTGCCTGTAAAAGAGGTTAATCCTGCCCGGACGGGGACTAGATCCGCGGGGGGAAGCAATCCCTACGTTTGAAGCTTACTGGGCTGTTCATGGGATACTGAACATCTCTCACAATCGCCTTTTTCGGAGCCATGGGTGCGGGAGGAAGAACCAGGAATGCTAGCCATGCTGGAGTGGTTTCTCTTAGCAAGCTCTAAGGATTTTCCACCTGGAGTGAGATGGAATTTGAGATCCAATCCACTTAAATATACGCCTTACTTACATGGCCAGGGTGTTATGTGCAAAAATACTATGACCTTTCATGTTCGCTCGACACGTGGAAGCCGAAGCAATGGAGGCGCGGAAGCCAATGGGTACGACATTAAATTGAAAGCTGAGTATAACTCTTTGGATCAGATGCTTTGAAGTATTCAGAGGAAGAACCCGCCTTCCAATGCCGAAGACTATCAGCACGCCGGACACATCGTCATTGAAGTCTGGTTCGAGGGCTACCGAGGGAGTCCTGGATTAAGGGGCCCTCGGGCGTCCGTCCTATGTGACGTGGGCCGGACTGATGGGCCATGAAGATACAAGACAGAAGACGACATTCCCGTGTGTGGATGGGACTCTCCTTTGCGTGGATGGCAAGCTTGGCGTTCGGATATGAAGATTCCTTCCTCTGTAAACCGACTATGTACAACCCTAGGCCCCTCAGGTGTCTATATAAACCGGAAGGTTTAGTCCGTAGAGGCAATCACAATCATACAGGCTAGACATCTAGGGTTTAGCCATTACAATCTCGTGGTAGATCAACTCTTGTAATCCTCATATTTATCAAGATCAATCAAGCACGAAGTAGGTTATTACCTCCATCAAGAGGGCCCGAACCTGGGTAAACATCGTGTCCCCTGTCTCCTGTTACCATCGACCTTGGATGCATAGTTCTGGACCCCCTACCCGAGATCCGCCGGTTTCAACACCGACAGTGCATGCCACAACTATTATAGCTATCAATTGCTACATCCCTCTGCCCGCCACTGCTGTGCATAGCAGCAGTGGTAGGCACTTTTGGCGCCCGCCATTGGTAGTGATATGGCGTATAGAAGGATTGCTATCACGACATCGTTTTTTGCTGCCATGGTAGAATTTTAATGATGCAGTTGTAGTAATTTGTACTTGATAATCACATTGCATTACATATATAGATTGTCATCTAATACGTCTCCGTCTTATCTATAATTTTTGATTGTTTCATGCCAATATTATTCAACTTTTATATACTTTTGGCAACTTTTATACTATTTTTGGGACTAACATATTGATCCGATGCCAGTGCGAGTTCTTATGCATTGCATGTTTTTGTTTAGCGAAACCCAATATCAAGCGGAGTCAAAGCGGGATAAAGCAGACGGAGATTTTTTGGAATATTTGTGATTTTGGGAGGAAGAATCAGCAATGGTGCGAGGTGGCCACGAGTGGCCGCCACCCTCGGTGCCCCCTATCTTGTGGGCCACCCGTAAAGGCGGTTGATGCCCTTCTTTAGCCGCAAAAGCTAATTTTGGAAAGCGATTTGGGCGAAGGTTTCAGGCCAATCAGATTCTGGATGTCCATATATACGAAGCGGTGAAAGCAGGCAGGACGAGCAGCGAAGCAGAGATAGATCCAATCTCGGAGGGCTCTCGCCCCTCCCATGCCATGGGAGCCAAGGACGGAGGAAACCCTTCTCCCATCTAGGGAGGAGGTCAAGGAAGAAAAGAAGAAGAAGGGGTCTCTCTCCCCTTGCTTCGATGGCGCCGGAGCATGGCCGAGGGCCATCATCATCACCGCGATCTTCACCAACACCGCCGTCATCTTCACCAACATCTCCATCACCTTCCCCCATCTATGTCCAATGGTCCACTCTACCGCAACCCACTGTACCCTCTACTTGAACATGGTGCTTTATGCTTCATATTATTATCCAATGATGTGTTGCCATCCTATGATGTATGAGTAGATTTCTATTGTCCAATCGGTGATTGATGAATTTCTATGATTGGTTTGAGTTGCATGTTTTATTATTGGTGCTGACCTATGGTTCCCTCCATGTCGGCATAGCGTGAGGATTCTCTTGTAGGGTTTGCAATATGTTTATGATTTGCTTATGGTGGGTTGCGTGAGTGACTGAAACACAAACCCGAGTAAGTAGGTTGTTTGCGTATGGGATAGAAGGGGACTTGATGCTTTAATGCTATGGTTGGTGAGGGAGTCCTAGATTAGGGGGTGTCCGGATAGCCGGACTACCATCATCAGCCGGACTATCATTTGCCGGACTATCATCATCGACCGGACTCCAAGACTATGAAGATACAAGATTGAAGACTTCCCCGTGTGCGGATGGGACTTTCCTTGGTGTGGAAGGCAAGCTTGGCGATCACGGATATGTAGATCTCCTACCATTGTAACCGACTCTATGTAACCCTATCCCTCTCCGGTGTCTATATAAACCGGATGGCTTTAATCCGTGGGACAACAATCCTAACAACCTTACAATCATACCATAGGCTAGCTTCTAGGGTTTAGCCTCCTTGATCTCGTGGTAGATCCACTCTTGTAAACATCCACAATATCAATATCAATCAAGCGGGGCGTGGGTTTTACCTCCATCAAGAGGGCCCGAACACAGGTAAACATCGTGTCCCTTGTCTCCTGTTACCATCCGCCTAGGCGCCTGATTCGGGACCCCCTACCGAGTTCCGCGGTTTGACACCGACATTGGTGCTTTCATTGAGAGTTCCTGCGTGTGCGTCACCGATGAAGCAGATGGCCTCTTCAATCAACAACAGCGCAGTCTGGGTGAGACCTTTCTCCCGGACAGATCTTACGTATTCGGCGGCCGTCTGCGGGCCAACTCCTTGGCCATCTGGGCAGATCAGCTTCGCCCTGGCCGTCGAGTCAGGTTTGGAAGCAAACTTCACGGCCGATATCCGCGGGGACTTGATCCTCGATGGATCTGAGCCATAACCCGATCGCGCGCGGCTGTCACGATGGGCATGACCTAACTCTGCGGCGGACAGCACCTTGGAGGCGCACCGGATCGCTCCGACTTATAGTCCGGGCCGATCGCTGAATCGAGGGCGGATGGCTGGACACCGCCTCGGGAGCGCAATTTCTCTGGCGATGGGCGAACACTTACCTTGTCCCATAAAGCCCATGACTCCGAGTGCGGACTCCTGCGGACTCCGAACCTCCTGCGCCCGAGCGGTCGAATCCGATGGGCGCCCGATCATGGAATTCACCGCTGCGGACATCTTTCAGCACTTCGCCCTTGGCGACATCATAAACTCATTGAAGCATCTCTCGCTATCCGGAGAGCCTGGCGAACTCGGCGGGATGGTTAGAGACGCGGATGACGAAGAAATTCAGATCCACCACCACCCACTTACGTAGCCACCGTCGGCGATTTAACCGACATACTCGACTACGACTCCGAAGACATCGGCGGTATGGGCGGCGATGCGGAGACTACCAGAACCGGTGCCTACGGGACACGAAGACCACCTCGTCATCGACATATACATGGTGGACACCCCAAAAGATGGGGGCGGCGAAGAAGCAGCGGAGGCGATTCCTAAAGAAACAACCCAGCGCCCGGCGTCGTGGCGCCGCTCTAAATCCGCCACGGCAAGAATGGAATTCCGGCACGGGAGATAATAACACCCACAGAAAGTGCGAAGACAACTCCCTCGGCCACGATCCGGTCACGGGAGGAAGCGAAAAAGCCCTCGGGAGAGGCGGCGGGCGAAGGTCGAGGATGACAGTGCCTTACCTCCCTCCGGAGCGAGGCAAGCCTCGGCGAGCAGGTCGTCGTGCTGAGGATCCCTTGAACAAGAGCGTTTTAGGCGCGGGCTAATGGCCACGGCAAACAGCCTAAAGAAAAAGCAACAACAGCTTCAAGCTGATCAAGACCCTCTTGGCCGACATATGGACGAGGTCCTCGCGGCGAAGAGTATGAACTCGAGCGCCCCTCAAAAGTTACCCAAAGCATAAGTTGCTCCCCGATTAGAGGCAGCATCACCAGGCGCTGTCTGGCGGACCGACCACCTCGTGGCGCGATAGAGGCGTGTAAGCCCTCCACCAAAACCGTGCCCGACATCGCTCTAAAAGCAAGAAGCCGCGGGGGCGCGGACTTGCGAGATATATTGGAGGACAAGGCAAGACAATCCAGATCTATCTATGGATCACGTGGATGCCCCGACCCACGGCGAATACCATCGCACGGATACAACTACTCGGCCGGGCGAACACAGCGGAACAACGCTCTCTCGAGCTACGTCGCGATATTGCTCAATCTGAAGCGCCGCACACCACTATGCTTCAGCAAGTAATGGATCATCAAATCCTGAAGGGTTCAAACCCGTTAATATCGAATCCTCGATGGCTGCAGACCCGCGGTGCGGATTGAGATTATCTCCTCCATATACACATGGCCCATGGCGGCAATCTTCACGCCATCAAATATCTCGCTCAAGCTTAAGGACCAGCTCGGCATTGTCTTAACAACCTGCCCGCGAGTCAATTGGATCTTTGGGAAGACACGGAAGCCGCATTCCTCGACAACTTCGAGGAGCGTGTATGCGACCACGGACGCGAGATGACCTAAGCCACATAATCCAGCAGCCGGACGAATCGGCGAGCAATTCAGACCACGGTTCTTAACAAAGAAAAATCAAATCGTCATTGTCCGGATGCGAGGCACTCGCTGCCTTCAAACATAACATCATGACGAGTGGCTGGCCCGACACCTAGGGCGGAGAAGCGAAATCCATGGCAGCCCTCACATCCCTCATGACCGCTTACATGCGGGAGAGGATAGCTGGCTCGCTTCGCGATAACAACCTCGGCAAAAAGCGGCGGCAGTCCGGATACTAAGGACCGCAATGGCGGGTTCGTCGAAAAAAAAACAAACGCCGCGTGCTGGCGGCGGCAATGAGATCTGGCGGTCAACGCCCGGATTCGAGGCTCAAACCAGTCAGCGGAAGAAGCCATTCAAAAGAACCACGCCGGGCCCGTCCAATTTGGACCGAATACTCGACCGCTCTTATCGGATACATGGAACCCCGAAAAGCCAGCTAACCATACCAGCGAGATTGTTGGGTATTCAAGCGAGCGAGCAAATGTCGCCGAAAATAGGGACAAGGGGCTACAGCGATGGCGAGGAAGAGACCGATCGCCCGAACAACGAAGGACAAAGGATTCCCCCCTCAAGTTCGGAAGGTAAACATGATATCATAGCATATTCCCAAGAGGGCGAGCGTGCACTAAAGGATGTATATGCGATGGAGCGATCGCCCCAAAATTTAACCCATGGTCCTCTTGCCCGATCACTTTCGATCGGAGACCATCCGACCGATATCCGCCATGGCGGATTCGCGGCGTGGTTTTAGACCCAATCGTTGATGGATTTCACCTCACGAGAGTCGATGGGCGGCGGCGTGCTGAACCTGCTTTATCGGGATACGGTCGCCAAGATGGGCATAGACCCTTCAAGGATTAAACCTACAACGCGACCTTCAAAGCGTCATACCGGCGTAGAGGCCAATTATGCAGGCTCGATTACTTTGAAGTGGTCTTGGATCCCGGATAATTTCGGCGAGGTTAATCTTGACATAGTCCCGTTCATGGCGGCTATCACACCTGCTCGGACGAACGCGTTTGCAAAGTTCAACACGGTGCCGCATTATGCATACCTTAAGCTCAAGATGCGGGCCCTCGTGGAGTCATCACGGTCAATGGAAACACGGGCGCTCCCTCGAGCGGAGGAACATCTGGCGCCTCTCGCGGCGAAATCTGAGCAGCCTTTTAAGGCAATTCTTGAGTCCGACCGTTAAGCGACCGGACCACGACCAAAGCAGCGCCGAACAACGTCAACCAAGACCACAGCACGTTCCGTGCAGCGTAACAATCGGCTAACCCAGCCCTCGCAAAACGCAAGACAAACTCTCCGCGTACATAATTCGCATACTGGAGATACCATGGGCATAGGGAAGGGCACCACCACAACAGACCCAAAGTGCGGTTCGACCACACGGGGGCTCCCAAGTGTGTTGCTCTTTTTTGTTTTATTTTCTCTTTTTATACAGAACTCAGTCCGTGGCGAACGGCGAACTCATGATGCAACAGCCGGGAAGGACCAAGGCGCGATGAACACTCGGTGGTCTCCATCACGAGCATTAAATTTGTTAAAATACAACATTCCACGGCCTACCCACGGAGAGAGCGCCTTTAATTCGTCCAATCCCTTGCTTTCCGCACTATTTGTATCATTCCGCGATAGCATATCTTCTTGAATAAAATGCAGCAATTTTGCCTTTAATTGCATTACTTTATATATATATGTTCATTTACGACATGTTGCACCCGTGCATCTTAGTGCAGACCAAACACACGAGGGCTTATGTCCTCCGCTTTATGGTGTGATAAAGTCCGCACACTTTCACAAGTCGGCACCCGAACTTATAGCATTATATGAATCGGCTCGAATCATGTCTTGGGTCAATAGTTGGGTTTGCCCGGCTCCCATGTTTGGCACCTTACATTTCCGTTCTATCGGCTAAGGTAGCCTTTGGGAGAACCACTGTGATTGCGCCCGGTTGAGCAGGTTAACGCCTCGATGGAAAAGCTAAAACTGACCAGCATGATAAGGCGTGAGACTGAGTCGCTGTTAGAGAGGTCCTTCGGGTCCTTAAAGACCTATGCGCTTGACGAAGTTCGGATTATGTCCGATGAAGGCATGGATAGCGCCCCAATTCGGTCTTCGAATACTAGGGGCTTCGCGAAATTTAAAATTGTAGAATTCTATGGCTAAGTGAGAGTGTTCAAGCACTATAAATGCGGTTGCCTGGTTACGTTGTGTTGGCGCCTCCTAGATGGAGCAAAAATGGGAACAAGAGTGCTCAAGTTTATCCCGAACACCCGGCACTTTCGTGGCATGGGGGCTGAAGCCGACGACTTGCCATCTCTCAGATTTAATAAGCGGCCGCCTGAGAAGGTAATATTTTAAATTAAACAAGCGTTGCTTAGTGCATATGAACAAAGTTTTCAGCGCGCGGGATAACACATTGCGAATTCACTCAATAATTACATCCACAGGGCACTCATCCGCAATCTTGCGGGCACCCTTGAGGACAGCCTTATAGTAAAGTTGGGCGTACAATGCTCCTTGCCCGCTGGTGGCGCGTCGGTGATTAGCTTCTCGCATCCAGCTTGCCCCAATGCACTTTTGCGGGCAAGGGCCCGGCGAGCACCTTCAATACTGGCGGGCGCAGATAACCTCCACCCGGGGCGCATCCACCAGCCGTCGCCGCGAGGCGAAGTAGCTCCAGGCATGGCCTCTCCGGGCCATAGCGGGACTATGAGCCCCTTCATGGCCTGCTTTCGGCCACCTTGTGGCTTCGACCAGCTGCTTGGTGGTCGCTAGAAACACCGGATGGCGGCCTCGACATCTTGAGACGAAGACCTTCTCCGTTGAGCTCCCTCCTCAGCTCGGTAGAATCAGCGGCATCGAGATCTGCTGCGAGGCAGATCTGCAAGCGCCCAGAGAGCTCGAATTGGGTAAGTATCACGTAATTTACATTCACATGCTTGCTTTGCATGAAAAATGCCTTACCGCTGCTATCTTCTTCATCAATTCAACCTCTGAAGGGCCTTATGGGCATCGGCCTTGGCGGTTTAGGCACTTTGAGGCGAGGCAAGCTCGGACTCTCGAGTCTTTGAGTCACGCTCCAAACTCTCATGCTTTTCCATGAGGCACAGGCTCTTGATGAACCACCGCCACCCTCGCCTCTTGTTTTTCTCGCTCTGCCCGTTCAGTGGCGCATTGCGTTCGGCGCGGACACGGCCTCCTTGAGGCCGCCACCTCGTTCGTGGCCCTGCGGTACCATGTTATCCTTGTTATTTTTTATGCATAACCTAAATCCTTTTACATGAGTACAAATTCAAAGTGGTGTTACTCACCTTCTTTATCTTGGAGCTGCTTCTGGCGGCGGCGAGCTCTTGCCGGACGCTCAAGCTCTGCTTCAGCGCACCGACCTCCATGATCGGTCGTCGAGAGGTCAGCAGCGCAGCCTGCAAACCATATTGACATAATTTTTAGCAACCTGCGTATATCTTTTTAAGATCCTCGGTCCGGCTTTTCTTTCCGAACACCGAACCGAGCATCGAGGGCTCTTGTCTATGCGGTATTATATTGCATATTTTAACTTCTTACCTCAAAGCACGATAGAAGGCTATTGCGAGCTTCGGTCAGCCCGCCTTTGGCGGCTGCACCTTGAATCACCGCACTCATAATAGTGCGGTGTTTTCCTCGATGGGCGCTGCAGCGCCTCAACAAATTGCCGGCGCCTCGGTTGGGCCAGGCCGCCCGGCGTCCGCAGTCTTGCCCTTGATCGAAGGGCTGCTGCCGGACTCCGGAACCACTGCGGGTTCCGTTGTGGAGTCGGCGCAAAGTCTGAGGCGCCTTGTGGCGCCCGGAGCCTCCCGGTGGGTCCCCTCAGGGATCCCACCTCGGCGTCTTCGGCGTCGCGAGGTGGGCGGTCGGGATGGAGTCTACATCCGGCGAAGCCAGCGACCCTTCGATGAAGCGGGGAGATCATCAGGCGGACTACTGGTAGCATGCGGTGTTAGAATGACACTATGTGGCGAAAAAAAAATTATAAATCATTGAGGAATCCGGATACTTACGATCTCGCGGAGGCTGGCCCTAGAAGGCCATTCTTCCTCACCAGCGTTGATGTTGGCGAGCTGTCAGGGGAATAGTCCTTCCCTCTTGGACCCTCCGGCCTCCCAGTTGGGAAGCCTTCCTCTTCCTCTCTCCTCCTCTAGGAGAAGTACTCTTCCTCCTCCTCATTTTGGGGAGGAGTCAGCCCCAGTCGTCGGACACACAGCGGGCACTCTTTGAGCACCGTGGCCTCCTTCTTGGCCTTCTTCTCCGGCACCACGTGCGGTGCGGAACCAGCAACCTCGCTAGACCAGCGTCTCTGGAGTTTACGGCATAGGGCCGGACGGTGTCTGCTCCGCCTTCTTCATCCAGTCTGTCAAAGGAAAAGGAATTAAAACCGCATAGAGTCAAACTATGAAAAACAAGTGTCCCGTCAAGGGTAGAATCACTTACCTCGTCGGCTGGCGCTGCGGCGAAATCGCGATCTTCCGTCGGCGGATCGCGAACCGGCGCCCTTGAACAACACCTTCGAGCGCCGTGCGTTGTGTCGAAGAGCTTGTTCAGCGCTTTGGTGCTGTTCGGATCGAACTCCCATAGATTGAATGCCGCTCTTGGCATGGGAGAATCCGGTGGGCGAGCATGACTTGGACCACGTTAACCAGCTGAGCTTCTTCACCATCTTCTTGATCTGGTGCAGAGTCCGTCGGCTCCTTCAAACTGCCCCACACAAGCCCTTCTCTTTCCGGGAGGTGAGCTGCGTGGGGATACCAGAATCTAAACTTCGGGGCGCCGCCCATTTAGGGTCATGCGGCTCGGTGATATAGAACCACCCGATTGCCACCCCTTGGCGGATTCCACGAAGGCCCTTGAACCAAGGGCGTTGGGCATCTTTCCCAACATGGCGCCTCCGCTCTCCGCTTGAATGCCCTTCACTACCTTTGGCTTGACATTGAAGGTCTTGAGCCACAAGCCAAAGTGGGGCTGGATGCGAGAGAAGGCCTCACACCTGCGATAATCACCGAGATGTTGAGGATGAAGTTGGCGCGGATCATGGAAATCAGGCCATAGTAGAACATGAGCCCCGGACAAAGGGGTGAAGTGGAAAGCCAGTCCGGGAGGAAGTGGGAAAGAAGACAACCCTCTCATGGGGCACAGGGGTGGGGATGAGCTGCCCTCGTCGGGCGGCCGGTCTGTGATGTCGGGAGAGGTATCCGGCGCCAGCGCGAGTTTAGCGATTGCTCCTCCTTAGCGGTGGAGGCCAACCATTTACCTCCGCTCGGAAATGGTGGGAGAAGGTTGAGGCGAGATCTTGCGAACTTGGCGCTGGAGCTCGAGTCTTGTGGAGATGGATAAGCAAAGGAGGAAGAAGGCGTGGGTGAGAAGGTGAATCCTTATCCCTTATATGGTAGGCGAAATCTCACGCGTCCCCACCGGCTGGTAAAACTCGCTTATCTCCCAAGCGTCACCATCAATGATCGGTTGGGTTACCGCCCGTATTGATGAGAATCCGGATTAAGAAACACGATCTACTGCTTGACAAGGCGTGCCAAAAAACCGCTTCGCTAAATGCCTTTGAGGTGGTAAAGTAAAAAATAATTGAGTAATGGCTTGGTAGTGGTGTGGCGTCATGCCACGGAAGCGTCGGCAGATTGAGCTTGTGTATATATTATTATTCTCTCTCGATGGAGCGTGGAATTTATTTTGCGAGCGGACACTATCTGGTGTTCACAATCTTCTATCATTTGGAGGAGAACCGCCTTGCAATGCCAAGCAATATACCGCCGGACTTATCGTCAATGAAGCTTGGTTCGAGGGACTCTTGAGGAGTCTGGATTAGGGGTGTCGGATAGCGGACTACCATCATCGGCCGGACTATCATTTGCGGACTATCATCATCGACGGACTCCAAGACTATGAAGATACAAGATTGAAGACTTCCCCGTGTCGGATGGGACTTTCCTTGGCGTGGAAGGCAAGCTTGCATCTGGATATGTAGATCTCCTACCATTGTAACCGACTCTATGTAACCCTAGCCCTCTCCGGTGTCTATATAAACCGGATGGCTTTAATCCGTGGGACAACAATCACAACAACCCTTACAATCATACCATAGGCTAGCTTCTAGGGTGTAGCGTCCTTGATCTCTTGGTAGATCCACTCTTGTAAACATCCACAATATCAATATCAATCAAGCGGGGCGTGGGTTTTACCTCCATCAAGAGGGCGAACACAGGTAAACATCGTGTCCCTTGTCTCCTGTTACCATCCGCCTAAACGCACAGTTCGGGACCCCCTACCCGAGATCCGCCGGTTTTGACACCGACAGTTGGGTTTTACCTTAATGAATCTTTAGTAGTTGCGGATGCTTGCTAGAGTTCCAATCATAAGTAGATAGAATCCCAAGTAAGGGATGATATGTTAGCTTATGCCTCTCCCTCAAATAGAATTGCAATAGTGATTATCGGTCTAGTAACGTAGTCAGTTGCTTAGGGGCAATTTCACAACTCCTACCACCACTTTTCCACACTCGCTATATTTACTTTATTGCATCTTTATCTAAATAACCCCTAGTTTATATTTACGTGTTCTTTATTATCTTGCAAACCTATCCTATCACACCTACAAAGTACATCTAGTTTCATACTTGTTCTAGGTAAGCGAACGTCAAGCGTCGTAGAGTCGAATCAGTGAACGATAGTACTTGAGAGAGTATTTGTTCTACCTTTAGCTCCTCGTTGGGTTCAACATTCTTACTTATCGAAAGAGGCTACAACTATCCCGTATACTTGCGGGTCATCAAGACCTTTTTAAAGGCGTTGTTCTTGAGGGAGTCATAGTGTGGGGTGAATATTCTCGTGTGTGCTTGTTTGCTTTATCACTAAGTAATTTTTATTTGTTGTTCTTAGTTGTTTTCTATCTTTAGCTATGGGTAGGAAACACAAAATACCAAAAAAATTAGTTGTACCTACTGAACCAATGGTTGAAGAACCACTCAAAATCTATCACACTCCTGAAGCTTTTTACTTGGATCATCTTTGATCCATATGTGCTCGTGCTGAAACCCCAACTAGCTTAGTTGAGGGCAAATCTTTAGATGAGCATACTTGTTATGTGCGACACCGTATATCTGAAAAAGGGAAACTATTATGGGATCAAATTCAAGGTTTGCAATGCTATGCTTGGAATTTATGTGAAATATATGATGTTACTTGTTGTTCTGAAGACCCTAAGAAACACCTACCCTATCAATGCTTGTTTAGTGATAATGGAATCGTATCTTCATATGCTAAGGGTGTTTACAATTACTATCATTGTCGGTGTCAAAACTGGTGGATCTCGGGTAGGGGGTCCCGAACTGTGCGTCTAGGCGGATGGTAACAGGAGACAAGGGACACGATGTTTTTACCTAGGTTCGGGCCCTCTCGATGGAGGTAATACCCTACCCCTGCTTGATTAATATTGATGATATGGGTAGTACAAGAGTAGATCTACCACGAGATCAAGGAGGCTAAACCCTAGAAGCTAGCCTATGGTATGATTGTTGTTAGTCCTCTGGACTAAAACCCTCTGGTTTATATAGACACGGATAGGTTAGGGTTACCTGAGTCGGTTACAATGGTAGGAGATCTACATATCCGTATCGCCAAGCTTGCCATCACGCCAAGGAAAGTCCCATCCGGACAGGGGCGAAGTCTTCAATCTTGTATCTTCATAGTCGAGTCCGCCCAGCGGTGATAGTTCGGCTATCCGGACACCCCTAATCCGGGACTCCCCGGTAGCCCCGAACTAGGCTTCAATGACGATGAGTCGGTAGCGTAGTTGTCTTGACATTGCGGCGGGTTCTTCTCCAAATTCCATATACTTGTTGAATAGTGTCAAACCCGATAAATGCTGCGCTCCTTGGCTTCTCGCCCAATAATGGCCATCTTCCATGTGTTTGAATGAATCTGAAAAGCCGGGGTATTTTACACTTACCCCCTAGCTGCGCAAATGAGCCGCCTATAAAAGGCGAGGATCTAGATCTGAGTCACACCATCCCCCCTCTGCGAGCTTTCATCGGGCGCCTCGACAAAAGCTCATTCCATCATGGACGGTCGGCCGGCTCCTCCTCTCGCGCTCCCAGCCCTCAGCACAGAAGTGGGAGAGATGCTCGATCCCATATAGCGAGCTAGTTATACTCAAACCAAGGATTTCTTCCCGGCCTTCATGGTTCGGTTCGAGCGGACTTGCCACCTACAAGGGCGGAAAGCAAGCGGAGTGTCCCGATCCCTCTAAAGGAGGCGAGTATGCTTCGTCTCTTATCTAGTAAGAGGCTCGGATTTCCAATCCATCCGTTTCTCAGGGGCTCTTGGAGTTCTCTGACCTCGTTGCACCACCTTCGCTTTGCCTCCATTTTGCACATCGCGGGCTTCGTGGCCCTTGCAAACTGTTCTTGGGCATTGAGGCTCATTTTGCTGTTGTGGAAGAGATTATTCTGCCTAGTACCCGTTCTCATGAGGGTCAATATATCAAGTGGGCGGGGCGAACTATGGCGCATCGGTGGGACGGATATCTATCCGGAACCCGAAAAGCGTCCGAAGGCAGCCTTGAATGGTTTTACATGGAGGGCGTCCGCTGCGGACCTGTTGGATCGGCCTTCCAGGAGTTTAGCTTTCAGCGGGAGGGCGATGCCACCGCCATGGCATAAAGGGCGGGATCGGTCACCGAACTGGTGAAGACCTTGTCGCCATGTACAAAGGGGCGAGGAGGATTTTCTCGCGTCAATCCAGCGGCGGGTTTTCTTGAATAATCCTCAAAGTTGGGTAAGAAAATATCTTTGTGGCTGTCGATCCATGTTCCGTGGTTAAACATCTCATTTCATGGTTTACGCACGAGGCTGCGCGGGCTGTGGAGAAGATACAGCCCGCCCCACAACCGAGGATCCGGAGCGGTCCATCGATCCGACCTCGAAGAGGATCCGGATATGAAGGTGGAGTTGATCGTGGTGTTCCACCAACAGCATCGACAATGCTTTGGTTGCCATTACGGTGACTACCCGGATTATTTCCGGCCTCCCGAATGTTAGTGACCGAAGTCCGGATACCATGACCCCACCGTGCTTTACTTCTAATCACCCGTATTTGATGGTGTTTGCGAGGTGCCTTGAGGCGGAGGCGAGCCAGCGTGACTAGCCAGCGAGCGTCTGGTCCATGAGCTAAAATAAGTGCGGTCGGATCGAAACTCCGCGCAGCGGTATGGCATGTCACCATATTCCCGAGTTGAGTCGGGAAGGCGTACTAACGCTAGTTCTCTTTCAGGAAAAAGCGCTCGCGGGGCCCGAGTCGGAGAGGTTATGTCGAACCTCCATGGCCCAGGCTCCAAAGCGGGTCGAAGCGGAGGCGAGCCGCAGGCGTCGTCGGATGCTCCTCCGGCGGAGGATGCCGACAGTTGTCCGCCACCAACTCCGAGTGGAGGCGCCATGAATCCAGGCGCCGCGGACTGTTCTTCGTGGCATGTTTCTCCCAAGAGGCCTTGAATGCCTTCAATTCAGGAGATCGCACCTCTGTGCCGCTCAAGATGGTTTAGCGAGCCGGGCAGTATGTAAGGACATACGGGTGAGAAATTTGGAGTATATATGCGGTAGCCCCGAGACTTAAAATAGTTAGAATAACTGATTTAAGGATCATTTGTTATCTGAGGATCTTACAAAAAGAATACCCATTGTCCCGGGGCTTGAAGAATGCAAGGCCCAACTTGAGGCCGCACTAGCCGCTTCTGAGGGGAGCCACGAGACCCCCTCGGTAATATATGCTTCAAAAGATAAATAGTTTATGAAGTCGGCGGGTGTGTAAATCGACAATAATATTGCAGATGGCGCGGACTAGATCCGGACAAGCAACAGCTCTGCGCCAACTAAAGGCTGGTGAGGCGTGCTTACGAGTGCGGCGGAGAAAAATAACCTCCAAGATGCCAACACCCAAGCTGGGTGAGGAACTAAGCGATGTTCGTGCCCGGTTATGCGACTCCGTAAAGGAGAATCGGCCAGCGCCATCGCGACATTTTCGATAAGTGCTTGAGCGAACTTTGAAAGAGTTGGCGAGGAAAGGCGACTAACATAAACATGTATTTAGGTTTGCTCACAGTGCGTCTGAAGAGGAGATGCCAGTTCTTGGTGATCTTCTTCCGAACTGCGTCGGCTACCAAACGAGTTCGGCGGTGATGAAAAGCGTTAGCCAGGCCTTGTGGCCATCTATCTCCTGCCGAAGGCATTGGGGAGCTGGCGAGTGGCTTCAAGGAGCAGGCGGCGCTTCCGACCGTGGAAGGTATCGACCTGCCGTCAAAGGCGCCGAGGAGGCTGGGCCATGGTAAAGATCTCGGTACGAAGGTGACCCAAACCACATGGCGAGTCGGACTGTGGGGCTGATGGGAAGGAGATCCTATAAGCAGTATGCGGCCAAGTAGAATTGGCCACCAAGTATTCCAACAAGATTGTAAATTAGATAGCCTATTAGATGGCATTGAGGAGGAATACAATGAGTCGAGTTGACTACGTAATTAAATATGACATGAAAAATGTCTTCTAGCGGATTGTAGATCGTTTGTCATAGCGGACCTTTTAAGCCGACCTCGGGACCCAATAGTGCAGGTGTGTCGAATACCCTCGTGGTTATATAAGAACCGGGGCATGCATGGAGACAAAGGCGTAGGGGTCATCGTTGCTATATCGGACAAGTGCCCAACTAGTTATGTTATATTACATGGATAGTAAGAAACATCTTCGGGGAGAATAGTTACATTAAGGGTTCCTTTATTTGGGAGGCATGCCCTAAAGTGCATGTCAAACTGCTAAGAAAGCAGAAAATCATCAGGGGCAGATGGATAAATAGTTAAAATCGTCTTTCAGTTCACCGACCGAATATTCCCTTAAGAGCGCTAGCTTTGGCTTCACCCGGTCGAGGTACACATCCGGTGACCAGCGATAACAATCGCGAGGTGCTCCTTTACCACCTAGCCGAACAATCGGGAGCGTGGGGGTAAGTATAGGAGCGAGCAACCCAGCTTAGCCAAAACTTAAGTCATATCGATGCATATAATGGTGAGTAAAAGGTACATCACGGAAGTTTGACACATGTGTTGGGCTGAAGCCCTTGTAAATAAGCTTACATTAAAGAAACCCCGGGTATAATGGTAGCGGACAGCACGTCAAGTATGTCTTGAACAAAGCACAAAGCGAGCCTTTAAAGGCATCAAGAAGAAGGAGGAGGAAGGAGAGAAATAAAAGACAGCAAAAATAAAAATGTGGGCGGAGGAAGGAGGCGAACTTGGAGTCGGTGCTTAGGCGTAGAATCTTCGTGGGCGGGCTGCGTTCCATGGGTTCGGCTCGAGTTGGTTATCCGATGTGTTTAGTGAGCGGTATGCTCCGCCCGGTCGGGACCTGGTCGATGATGAAGGACCTTCCCATTTGGGCTTGAGTTTGTCCTTTTTCTTGTCCGTGAGTAGAACTAGTTAAGCCAGCGTAAGCTTTGGCCCGTACTTCCTTGCTTTGATATCTTGAGCCTGCTGTTGATAAAATGCGGAGCGAGCTTTTGCCACATCGTGCTCCTCCTCCAATCGTCCAAACTGTCACCCAATCGAGCTCGGCTTCTCTTTCTTCATACATGCGCCTTGGTGAGTCATGAATTAGGTCGCGAGGCGGGACTGCCTCTGCACGTACACCATAAAAATGGTGTGAATCCGGTAATCTGATTGGCGTGGTCCGCAGCCCCAGTCTGGTCGAGCTCCTCAACCCGGTCGTGTTAGATTCCTTGAGGACCGCACTAGTGCAGGTTTAATGCCGCTCATGATTAGACCGTTTGCTTGCTCGACTTGGCCGTTGGTTTGAGGGTGATAGGCGAGGCGTGTCGAGCTTAATGCCCATGTTTTGCACCATAATTTGACCTCATCGGCCGTGAAGTTGGTGCCGTTATCGATGATGATCTTGTGGGGACACCATAGCGGTGCACTACCCTGATATGAAGTCTATCACGGTCCGGATTGGCCGTTTTAACGAGCTTGGCCTCTATCCATTTGGTGAATTTATCCACCATGAACAATAGGTATTTTGCTTGTGGGTTCCTCCCTTAAGGGCCCAACCATGTCAAGCCCCGGACCACGAGCGGCCGGTGATGGGTATAGTTTTGAGGCGGTGGGTGGCATGTGGCTTTAGTTAGCAAAAAGCTGGCAACCGACGCATCGTTGGACTAAATCCTGCGCATCTGCCGGGCGTCGGCCAATCAAATCTGTCTGGAAGGCCTTGCCTACAAGGGCCGGGCTGCGGCGTGGTGCGCACCTAGTCGGCATGAATTTCAGCCAGGAGGTTTCGCCCTTCCTCTTTGGAGATACACCTTTGAAGGACTCTGTTGTGCTTTTCTTATAGAGCTCCCCTCATGGACTTTATAGGCTTTAGATCGCCGTACTATGCAGCGAGCCTCGTTTTGGTCTTGGGGAGTTTACGCCTAGTTAGGTAGGCTAGGAATGGTTCCGTCCGGGGCGATAACGCCATTATTTCATGGGCGGAGGTGTTATCTCGGTGGCGAGCCTCCGATTTTGTCGAGTGTTGGCGTCGAGGCGGTGCGATTGAGTCGGTTATTATTTCGGACTCCCTTCCCATAGGGCGGATGGCGAACAGCCGTTCGGGAAGATGTTAGGCGGGGCGGCATCGCGTTTTTGCGCCGATGCGTGCCAATATGTCCGCCGCCTGGTTGTTATCCGGGCTATATGATGAAATTGAGCCCTTGAACCGTCTTGACATTTTGAGGACCGCATTGCGATCGCTGCCATTCGGATCTTTGGCATCAAAGTCTCCGTTTATTTGAGATATCGCGAGGTTCGAGTCCCGCGCACCTCTAGGTGTTTAATGCCCATGGAGACTGTATTTACAAAGCATATGATTTTATCTGAGACTTTTGGAAGGCTGTATTTACAAGAAAGTGAGTGGGAGCACTCTGACCTTTACGATAAGTATATGTGAATGACATATTGTTGATCGGAAATAATGTAGAATTATTCGCAAAGCATAAAGAGTATTTGAAGGAGTTTTTCAAAGAAAGACCTCGGTGAAGCTGCTTACATATTGAGCATCAAGATCTATAGAAATAGATCAAGGCGGCGATATGTTTTTCAATGAATACATACCTTGACAAGATTTTGAAGTAGTTCAAAATGGAGCAGTCAAAGAAAGAGTTCTTGCCTGTGTTACAAGGTGTGAGATTGAGTAAGACTCAAAACCCGACCACGGCGAGAAGATAGAAAGAGAATGAAAGTCATTCCTATGCATCAGCCATAGGTTCTATAAAGTATGTCATCTTTGTGTACGGATCTATTGCATACCCTACCACTAAGCTTGGCAAGGGTGCAATAGTGATCTAGGAGTAGATCAATGGGCCGGCGTTCAAAATTATCCTTAGTAGAATAAGGATATGTTTCTCGATTATGGAAGTGGAAAAAGGTTAAATGCGTAAAGGGTTACGTCGATGCAAGTTTTAACACTAATCTAGATGACTTCGAGTCTCAATCTGGATACATATTGAAAGTGGGAGCAATTAGCTAGAGTAGCTCCGTGCGAGCATTGTAGACATAGAAATTTGCAAAATACTTACGGCTCTGAATGTAGCCAGACCCGTTGACTAAAATTATCTCACAAGCAAAACATGATCACACCTTAGTACTCTTTGGGTGTTAATCACATAGCGATGTGAACTAGATTCTTGACTCTAGTAAACCCTTTGGGTGTTGGTCACATGTCGATGTGAACTATGGGTGTTAACCACATATAGATGTGAACTATTGATGTTAAATCACATGGGATGTGAACTAGATTATTGACTCTAGTGCAAGTGGGAGGCTGAAGGAAATATGCCCTAGAGGCAATAATAAAGTTATTATTTATTTCCTTATATCATGATAAATGTTTATTATTCATGCTAGAATTGTATTAACGGAAACATAATACATGTGTGAATACATAGACAAGCAGATAGTCACTAGTATGCCTCTACTAGACTAGCTCATTAATCGAAGATGGTTATGTTTCCTAACCATAGACATGTGTTGTCATTTGATTAATGGGATCACATCATTAGGAGAATGATGTGATTGACATGACCCATTTAGTTAGCTTAGCACTTGATCGTTTAGTATGTTGCTTATGCTTTCTTCATGACTTATACAAAGTTCCTGCAACTATGAGATTATGCAACTCCGTTTACGGAGGAACACTTTGTGTGCTACCAAAGCGTCTAGCGTAAGCTGGGTGATTATAAAGGTACTCTCTGGTGTCTCCAAAAGTATATGTTGAGTTGGCATGAATCGAGATTAGGTTTTGTCACTCCGATTGTCGGAGAGGTATCTCTGGGCCTTCTCGGTAATACACATCACATAAGCCTTGCAAGCATTGCAACTAATGAGTTAGTTGTGAGATGATGTATTCGGAGCGAGTAAAGAGACTTACGATAGAGATTGAACTAGGTATTGGATACCGGCGATCGAATCTCGGGTAAGTAACATACCGATGACAAAGGAACAACGTATGTCGTTATGCGATTTGACCGATAAAGATCTTAAGTAGAATATGTAGGAACCAATATGGGCATCCAGGTTCCGCTATTGGTTATTGACCAAGAATAGTTCTAGGTCATGTCTACATAGTTCTCGAACCCGTAGAGTCCATGCAACAAGGTTTCGATGGCAGTTATATTATGAGTTTATGAGTTTTGATGTACGAAGGAGTTGAGTCCCGGATGAGATCGGGGACATGACGAGGAGTCTCGAAATGGTCGAGGCGTAAAGATCGATATATTGGACGACTATATTCGGAGTTGGAAGGTTCCAAATGATTGGGTATTTTTGAGTCTGCGGAGAGTTACGGAATTCGCCGGGAGAAGTATTGGGCCTTATTGGGCCTGCAGGAAAGAGAGGGGCTGCCTAGGGCAGGCGCGCCCCCAAGGCCTAGTCCGAATTGGACTAGGAAGCGCCTCTTCCCTTCCCTTCCTTCTCTCCTACTCCTACTAGGAAAGGAGGAGTCCTACTCCGGTGGGAGTAGGACTCCCCCACCAATCGCCTCCTCCTTGGCGGCCACCTCCTCCTTGCTCCTTTATATCTCGGGGCAGGGGCACCCCATGACACAAGTTGATCTCGGATCGTTCCTTAGCCGTGTCGGTGCCCCTTCCACCATATTCCACTTGATCATATCGTCGCGGAGCTTAAGCGAAGCCTGCGCGGAGAAGTCATATCGTCGCGGAGCTTAAGCGAAGCCCTGCGTCGGTGGAGCATCATCATCGTCCTGCGCCCGTCGTCTTGTGGAACTCATCCCGACACTTTGCTGGATCGGTCGGGGATCGTCATCGAGCTGAGCGTGTGCAGAACTTCGGAGGTGCCGTCGTTCGGTGCTTGGATCGGTCGGATCGTGAAGGCGTCGACTACATCAACAGCGTTGTTATAGCGCTTCGCTTTCGGTCTCACAGTGCGTGGGCGGACACTCTCCCTCTCGTTGCTATGCCATCACCATGGTCTTGCGTGATCGTAGGAAAATTTTGAAATTACTCGTTCCCCAGCAGTGGCATCGAGCCTGGTTTTATGCGTTGATGTCATATGCAGAGTAGAACACAAGTGAGTTGTGGGCGATATAAGTCATCTGCTTACCAGCATGTCATACTTTGGTTGGCGGTATTGTGAGATGAAGCGGCCGGACCGACATTACGCAGCGTCGCTTACGCGAGACTGGTTTCACCGCTCCGAGCACTGGTTGCTTAAAGGTGACGGCGGTGTCTGTCTCTCTCACTTTAGTTGAACCGAGTGTGGCTCGCCCGGTCCTTGCGAAGGTTAAAACAGCACCAACTTGACAAACTATCGTTGTGGTTTTGATGCGTAGGTAAAACGGTTCTTGCTCAGCCCGTAGCAGCCACGTAAAACTTGCAACAACAAAGTAGAGGGCGTCTAACTTGTTTTGCAGGGCATGTTGTGATGTGATGTGGTCAAGACATGATGCTATATTTTATTGTATGAGATGATCATGTTTTGTAACGAGTTATCGACAAGCTGGCGAGAGCCATATGGTTGTCGCTTTATTGTATGAAATGCAAAAGCCATGTAATTGCTTTACTTTATCACTAAGCGATGGCGATAGTCGTAGAAGCAATAGTTGGCGAGGCGACAACGATGCTACGATGGAGATCAAGGTGTCGGCGGGTGGCGATGGTGATCATGGCGGTGCTTGCCGGAGATGGAATCACAAGCACAAGATGATGATGACCATATCATATCACTTATATTGATTGCATGTGATGTTTATCCTTTATGCATCTTATCTTGCTTTGATTGGCGGTAGCATTATAAGATGATCTCTCACTAAAATTATCAAGAAGTGTTCTCCACGAGTATGCACCGTTGCTAAAGTTCGTAGTACCCGGACACCACGTGATGATCGGGTGTGATAAGTTCTCGTCCATCTACAGCGGGTGCAAGCCAGTTTTGCACACGCAGAATACTCGAGTTAAACTTGGCGAGCCTAGCATATGCGAGATATGGCCTCGGAACACGGAGACCGAAAGGTCGGCGTGAATCATATAGTAGATATGATCAACATAGTGATGTTCACCATTGAAACTACTCCATCTCACGTGATGATCGGACATGGTTTAGTTGATTTGGATCACGTGATCACTTAGATGACTAGAGATGTCTGTCTAAGTGGGAGTTCTTAAGTAATATGATTAATTGAACTTTAATTTATCATGAACTTAGTCTGGTAGTATTTTGCAGATTATGTTGTAGATCAATAGCTCGCGTTGTTGCTTCCCTATGTTTTCATATGTGTTCCTAGAAAATTGTATTGAAAAATGTTAGTAGCAATGATGCGGATTGGATCCGTGATCTGAGGTTTATCCTCATTGCTGCGTGAAGAATTATGTCCTTAATGCACGCTAGGTGACGGACCTATTGCATGGCGCGAATCTGAGGCGTTATGAGCGTTTGGCTAGCTCAATATGATGACTACTTGATAGTTTAGTGCACCATGCTTAACGGCTTAGAATCGGGACTTCAAAGGCGTTTTGAGCGTCATGGACCATATGAGATGTTCAGGAATTGAAGTTAATATTTCAAGCAAATACCGAGTTGAGAGATATGAAGTCTCCAACAAGTTCTATAGCTAAAAGATGGAGGAGAATCGCTCAACTAGTGAGCATGTGCTCAGATTATGCGAGTACTTCAATCGCTTGAATCAAGTGGGAGTTAATCTTCCGATAAGATAGTGATTGACAGAATTCTCTAGTCACCATCACTAAGTTAGTAGAACTTCGTGATGAACTATAGTATGCAAGGGATGACGAAAAGATTCTCGAGCTCTTGGCGATGCTAAAATCGGCGAAGGTAGAAATCAAGAAAAACATCAAGTGTTGATGGTTGACAAGACCACTAGTCTCAAGGAAAATGGCAAAGGGAAGAAGGGAACTTCAAAAGGAGCGGCAAGCAAGTTGCTGCTCGGTGAAGAAGCCCAAGTTTAGACCTAAGCACGAGGCTGAGTACTTTTGCTGCAATGGAACTGGTCCTTTGGAAGCAAAACTACCCCAATATTTGGTGGATAAGAAGGATGGCAAAGTGAACAAGGTTATATTTGATATACAGGTTATTGATGTGTGCCTTACTAGTGTTTATAGTAGCCCCGAGTATTTGATACTCGTTAGGTTGCTAAGATTAGTAACTCGAAACAGGAGTTCTGAATAAGCAGAGACTAGTTGAAGGGAAGTGACGATGAGTGTTGGAAGAAGTTCCAAGATTGATATGATCATCATCGCACACTCCCTATACTTTGGGATTAGTGTGGAACCTAAATAAGTGTTATTTGGTGTTGAGCATAAATATGATTTGATCATGTTTATTGCAATCTGATTATTCATTTAAGTAAGAGAATAAATTGTTGTTACATTTACATGAATAAAACCTTACATGGTTACACACCAATGAAAATGGTTCATTGGATCTCGATCATAGTGATACACATATTCATAATATTGAAACCAAAAGATGCAAAGTTAATAATGATAGTGCAACTTATTTGTGGCACTTGCCGTTTAGGTCATATTGGTGTAAAGCGCATGAAGAAACTCCATCTTGATGGACTTTTGGAATCACTTGATTATGAATCACTTGATGCTTGCGAACCATGCCTTATGGGCAAGATGACTAAAGACTCATTCTCGAAACAATGGAGCGAGCAAATGACTTATTGGAAATAATACATCTTGATGTATGCGGTCCGATGAGTGTTAAAGCTCACGGCAAGTATCGTTATTTTCGACCTTCACAGATGATTTGAGCAGATATGGGTATATCTACTTGATGAAACACAAGTCTGAAACATTTGAAAAGTTCAAAGAATTTCAGAGTGAAGTGAAGAATCATCGTAACAAGAAAATAAAAGTTTCTCGATATGATCGTGAGAGGAAAAATATTTGAGTTCTGAGTTTGGCCTTCATTAAAACAATGTGAAATAGTTTCACTACTCACGCCACAGAACACCACAGCTTAATGGTGTGTCGAGCGTCGTAACCGCACTTTATTGGATATGGTGCGATCTATGATGTATCTTACCGATTTACCACTATCGTTTTGGGGTTATGCATTAGAGACAGCTGCATTCACGTTTAATAGGGCACCATCTAAATCCGTTGAGATGACACCGTATGAACTATGGTTTAGCGATAAACCTAAGATGTCGTTTCTTAAAGTTTGGAGTTGTGATGCTTATGTGAAAAAGTTTTCACGATAAGCTCGAACCCAAATCGGAGAATCGTCTTCATAGAATACCCAAAGGTAACTATTGGGTACACCTTCTATCACAGATCCGAAAGCAAGATATTTGTTGCTAAGATGGATCCTTTCTAGAAAGAAGTTTCTCTCGAAGGAAGTGAGTGGGAGGAAAGTAGAACTTGATGAGGTAATTGTACCTTCTCCCTTATTTGAAAGTAGTTCATCACAGGAATCAGTTCGATGATTCCTGCACCAATTAGTGAGGAAGTTAATGATGATGATCATGAAACTTGAGATCAAGTTGCTACCAAACCTCGTGGGTCTTCGAGTAAGATCCGCACAGTGATGGTACGGTAATCATGTTACGGAAGTCATGTTACTAGACCATGATGAACCTCGAACTATGAGGAAGCGATGATGAGCCCAGATTCATGAAATGGCTTGAGGCCATGAAATCTGAGATAGGATCCATGTATGAGAACAAAGTATGGACTTTGATTGACTTGCTCTATGATCAGCAAGCCATGTTAAATAAATGGATCTTAAAGAGGAAGATGGACAGCGATAGTAGTGTTACTATCTACAAAGCTAGACTTGTCGAAAAAGGTTTTAGACAAAGTTCAAGATGTTGAATACAATGAGATTTTCTCACTTGTATCGATGCTTAAAAGTCTGTCCGAATCATGTTAGCAATTGCCACATTTTATGAAATCGGCAAATGGATGTCAAAACTGCATTCCTTAATGGTTTTCTTAAAGAAGAGTTGTATATGATGCAACCAGAAGATTTTGTCAATCCTAAAGGTGCTAACAAAATGTGCAAGCTCCAGCGATCCATCAATGGACTGGTGCAAGCATCTCGGAGTTGGAATATACGTTTTGATGTGTTGATCAAAGCATATGATTTTATCTGAGACTTTTGGAAAGGCTGTATTTACAAGAAAGTGAGTGGGAGCACTACAGCCTTTACGATAAGTATATGTGAATGACATATTGTTGATCGGAAATAATGTAGAATTATTCGCAAAGCATAAAGGAGTATTTGAAAGGAGTTTTTCAAAGAAAGACCTCGGTGAAGCTGCTTACATATTGAGCATCAAGATCTATAGAAATAGATCAAGGCGCTTGATATGTTTTCAATGAATACATACCTTGACAAGATTTTGAAGTAGTTCAAAATGGAACAGTCAAAGAAAGAGTTCTTGCACGTGTTACAAGGTGTGAGATTGAGTAAGACTCAAAACCCGACCACGGCGAGAAGATAGAAAGAGAATGAAAGTCATTCCTATGCATCAGCCATAGGTTCTATAAAGTATGTCATCTTGTGTACCAGATCTATTGCATACCCTACCACTAAGCTTGGCAAGGGAGTGCAATAGTGATCTAGGAGTAGATCAATGGACGGCGTTCAAAATTATCCTTAGTAGAATAAGGATATGTTTCTCGATTATGGAAGTGGAAAAAGGTTAAATAAGTAAAGGGTTACGTCGATGCAAGTTTTAACACTAATCTAGATGACTCGAGTCTCAATCTGGATACATATTGAAAGTGGGAGCAATTAGCTAGAGTAGCTCCGTGCGAGCATTGTAGACATAGAAATTTGCAAAATACTTACGGCTCTGAATGTGATGAGACCCGTTGACTAAAATTATCTCACAAGCAAAACATGATCACACCTTAGTACTCTTTGGGTGTTAATCACATAGCGATGTGAACTAGATTATTGACTCTAGTAAACCCTTTGGGTGTTGGTCACATGTCGATGTGAACTATGGGTGTTAACCACATATAGATGTGAACTATTGATGTTAAATCACATGGGATGTGAACTAGATTATTGACTCTAGTGCAAGTGGGAGGCTGAAGGAAATATGCCCTAGAGGCAATAATAAAGTTATTATTTATTTCCTTATATCATGATAAATGTTTATTATTCATGCTAGAATTGTATTAACGGAAACATAATACATGTGTGAATACATAGACAAGCAGATAGTCACTAGTATGCCTCTACTAGACTAGCTCATTAATCGAAGATGGTTATGTTTCCTAACCATAGACATGTGTTGTCATTTGATTAATGGGATCACATCATTAGGAGAATGATGTGATTGACATGACCCATTTAGTTAGCTTAGCACTTGATCGTTTAGTATGTTGCTTATGCTTTCTTCATGACTTATACAAAGTTCCTGCAACTATGAGATTATGCAACTCCGTTTACGGAGGAACACTTTGTGTGCTACCAAGCGTCTGGCGTAATGGGTGATTATAAAGGTACTCTACAGGTGTCTCCAAAAGTATATGTTGAGTTGGCATGAATCGAGATTAGGTTTTGTCACTCCGATTGTCGGAGAGGTATCTCTGGGCCTTCTCGGTAATACACATCACATAAGCCTTGCAAGCATTGCAACTAATGAGTTAGTTGTGAGATGATGTATTACGGAGCGAGTAAAGAGACTTACGATAGCGAGATTGAACTAGGTATTGGATACCGACGATCGAATCTCGGGTAAGTAACATACCGATGACAAAAGGAACAACGTATGTCGTTATGCGGTTTGACCGATAAAGATCTTACGTAGAATATGTAGGAACCAATATGGGCATCCAGGTTCCGCTATTGGTTATTGACCAAGAATAGTTCTAGGTCATGTCTACATAGTTCTCGAACCCGTAGGGTCCATGCAACAAGGTTTCGATGGCGGTTATATTATGAGTTTATGAGTTTTGATGTACGAAGGAGTTGAGTCCGGATGAGATCGGGGACATGACGAGAGTCTCGAAATGGTCGAGACGTAAAGATCGATATATTGGGCGACTATATTCGGAGTTCGGAAGGTTCGAATGATTGGGTATTTTGAGTCTGGAGAGTTACGGGAATTCGCCGGGGAGAAGTATTGGGCCTTATTGGGCCCTGCGGAAAGAGAGGGGCTGCCTAGGGCAGGCGCGCGCCCAAGGCCTAGTCCGAATTGGACTAGGGGAAGCGCACCCTCTTCCTTCCTTCCTTCTCTCCTACTCCTACTAGGAAGGAGGAGTCCTACTCCGGTGGGAGTAGGACTCCCCCTGATCGCCTCCTCCTTGGCGGCCACCTCCTCCTTGCTCCTTTATATCTGGGGGCAGGGGCACCCCATGACACAAGTTGATCTCTGGATCGTTCCTTAGCCGTGTCGGTGCCCCTTCCACCATATTCCACTTGGTCATATCGTCGCGGAGCTTAGGCGAAGCCTGCGCGGAGAAGTCATATCGTCGCGGAGCTTAAGCGAAGCCCTGCGTCGGTGGAGCATCATCATCGTCCTGCGCCGTCGTCTTGTGGAACTCATCCCGACACTTTGCTGGATCGGTCCGGGATCGTCATCGAGCTGAGCGTGTGCAGAACTTCGGAGGTGCCGTCGTTCGGTGCTTGGATCGGTCGGATCGTGAAGGCGTCGACTACATCAACAGCGTTGTTATAGCGCTTCGCTTTCGGTCTCACAGTGCGTGGGCGGACACTCTCCCCTCGTTGCTATGCCATCACCATGGTCTGGCGTGATCGTAGGAAAATTTTGAAATTACTACGTTCCCCAACAAGAACCCCGTCCAATTTAAGACTCAGGGGCCGAGAAGTTTCCGAACTCGGAAGTTTGGATTTTTGAGTGCTATCCAATGAATCCAACCCGCCGCCTAACTTTAAGTTTAGGGCTTGATCGACATCCGTCCCTCTGCGGTAATCCGGCATGGAGGGATCGGGAATCCGGACTTAGCTAGTCCTTAAGATAGAAGAAGAATCGCCGCATTGCTCCTCTATCACAGCAACATGATGGGTAGCCTGGGGAGAGTTGATCTCTCTCACATCGGTTTTAGGCCCGATCCGGTCGTGATCTGTGGTGACTCCCGAGCGGCGCGATCCAAGAGCTTCGTTCGGAGGAGAGCTCGATCGGATCTAACTGCTCGGCAAGTTCGAGTTAACGTGAAGATTGGTTTCGATGACCCGGGAAGTCATCGTCGTCATGATGGCGAACTGGCGGTCATAAGAAAACCACCTAGCGGAGAGTGCGGCGTTGGCCAAGACTCCTTTGGCGATAGTATTGTCTTTAAAGGCGGGATGAGGCATCCTTCACGGCGGCGACAAAGACAGAGGAACTCTCAATGAAAGCACCAATGTCGGTGTCAAAACCGGCGGATCTCGGGTAGGGGTCCCGAACGTGCGTCTAGGCGGATGGTAACGGGAGACAAGGGACACGATGTTTTTACCCAGGTTCGGGCCCTCTCGATGGAGGTAATACCCTACTCCTGCTTGATTAATATTGATGATATGGGTAGTACAAGAGTAGATCTACCACGAGATCAAGGAGGCTAAACCCTAGAAGGTAGCCTATGGTATGATTGTTGTTCGTCCTACGGACTAAAACCCTCCGGTTTATATAGACACCGGATACAATGGTAGGAGATCTACATATCCGTATCGCCAAGCTTGCCTTCCACGCCAAGGAAAGTCCCATCCGGACACGGGACGAAGTCTTCAATCTTGTATCTTCATAGTCCAGGAGTCCGGCCAACGGTGATAGTTCGGTTATCCGGACACCCCCTAATCCGGGACTCCCTCAATCATGTTCAACAAATTGAAGAATTTGTTGCTTTTAAGGGTGCTTTTGAAATTGCTTCTTTGATTGAAAAGTATGATGCTACTCTTTACAAATCTGAAAGTTTTGCCATACTTGAATATTGTTATGATAAGTATGCTTCTAATGCCTATGTTATACCATATATTGAGAAATTCTCCGCTGTCCAAGAAGAGACTAATATTTTGCAGGAAGCTATGGAAGAAGAAATTGATGAAACTGTGAGCTCATTGGATGAAAAAGATGATGAGGAGATCGAAGAACAAAAGGAGGAAGAGCGGATTAGCTACCCGTGCCCACCTTCTAATGAGAGTAACCCTCCAACTCATACATTGTTTAATTCCCCTTCGTGCTTACCGAAGGATGATTGCTACGATCCCTTGAATTTGTCTGAAATATCCCTTTTTGATGATGCTTGCTATGCTTGTGGCCAAGATACCAATATGAATTATGCTTATGGAGATGAACTTGCTATAGTTCCTTATGTTAAACATGAGATTGTTGCTATTGCACCCACGTATGATAGTCCTATTATCTTTTTGAATTCTCCCTACCACACTTTATCGGAGAAGTTTGTGCTTATTAAGGATTACATTGATGGGTTGCCTTTTACCGTTGCACATGATGATTTTGATGAATATATTATGCATGTGCTTGCTGCTCCTACTTGCAATTATTATGAGAGGAACTATTTCTCCACCTCTCTATGTTTCCAACACGATAAAATTGCAAGAAACTGCTTATAATATGCATTGGCCTTTACTATGTGTGCATGAATTGTTCTTTTATGACATGCGATGCATAGGAAGAGAGTTAGACTTCGTTGTTGCATGATATATGTTACTTTGTGCTCACTACTAAATTACAAATCATTGTTAATTAAAATTGGCTTTGATATACCTTGGGATCCGGGTGGATCCATTACTTGAGCACTATGTGCCTAGCTTAATGGCTTCAAAGAAAGCGCTGCCAGGGAGACAACCCGGAAGTTTTAGAGAGTCATTTATTTTTGTTGAGTGCTTTTATATAGTTTAAAAACAAAAAAATAAAATAAAGATGAGAACCTAAAAACTTTTCAAAAAGGAAAGTGAAAGTAAGAAAGACAAGCATCGTTGAAATGGGAGAGCTCCTTGAACTTTGTTCATGCTCACGGCAACTTTGTGAATCTTGATTACAGAAACTTTTCAACAAAAATAATTATCCCTTTGTACAATTCCATTGTATTATAAAAATAATGTGCCAAGGTTTGCCTTTAGGATGTTTACAATGCTTGTTGGTTTGTACGGTGCAGGACAGAAACTTTGGCTGTAGTGCGCGAATTTTAATTTTTTTACTGGAACTTCAAATGGTTCTGATTCTTTTTGCACTGTCTTTCTGTACAAATTGTTTATTTTTCCCAATTTTGGCAGAATTTTTCAAGTATCATAAGTATGGTGAATGTTCGGATTGCTACAGACTGTTCTGTTTTTGACAGATTCTGTTTTTGATGCATAGTTTGCTTGTTTTGATGAATCTATCAATTTATATCAGTGGATTAAGCCATGGAAAAGCTATATTACAGTAGACACAATGCAAAAACAAAATATGAATTGGTTTGCAACAGTACTTAGAGTGGTGATTTGCTTTATTATACTAACGAATCTTACCGAGTTTTTACTGTTGAAGTTTTGTGTGGATGAAGTGTCTAAGCGAGGAGGTCTCGTCTGAGGAAAAGGAAGAGAGCAAGAGCTCAAGCTTGGGGATGCCCGAGGCACCCCAAGTAAATATTCAAGGAGACTCAAGCGTCTAAGCTTGGGGATGCCCCGGAAGGCATCCCCTCTTTCTTCAACAAGTATCGGTATGTTTTCGTATTCGTTTCGTTCGTGCGATATGTGCGAGTCTTAGAGCGTCTTTTGCATTTAGTTTTCATTTTTCTTTTATGCACCATGTTGGTATGAGATAGTCCTTGGTTGATTTATAGAATGCTCATTGCACTTCACTTATATCTTTTGAGTATGGCTTTATAGAATGCTTCATGTGCTTCACTTATATCATTTGAAGTTTGGACTGTCCGTTTCTCTTTACATAGACAACCACCATTTGTAGAATGCTCTTTTGATTCACTTATATTTATTAGAGCGTGGGCATATCTTTTGTAGAAAGAATTAAAACTCTCTTGCTTCACTTATATCTATTTAGAGAGATGACAGGAACTGGTCATTCACATGGTTAGTCATAAAACCCTACATAAAACTTGTAGATCGCTGAATATGATATGTTTGATTCCTTGCAATAGTTTTGCGATATAAAGATGGTGATATTATAGTCGTGCTAGTTGAGTAATTGTGAAATTGAGAAATACTTGTGTTGAGGTTTGCAAGTCCCGTAGCATGCACATATGGTGAACCGTTATGTAACGAAGTCGGAGCATGAGGAGTTTATTGATTGCCTTCCTTATGAGTGGCATGGGGGCACGCGGGTCGACGTCGACTTCCCGACTCCTCGGGTCATGTACCTCCGTCGTGGATTGAAGATGTTCGCTCGAATCCACAGCCTGACGGCGGGGCTCATCCTCTACTTCAAATTAACGGAGGACAGCCTGCTCTCCGTCAAGGTCTTCGAAGACTTCGGGACTCGCCTGAAGTGCTGCGTGGAGAGCTCCTCCGATGGAGATTCCGACGATGGAAGCTCTTCCTCGAGCGAAAGTGATGAGGAGGACAACGGGGCAGAAGACGGGGACGAGTCCGACTAGGCGTCGGACGCCCCGCGCCTGGGCGGGTGTGGCAGCAGCATTTGCACCTGGCCACTCCTCCGGCAGAGTTTTGCCGGGGGTGGGGCCAGCTCCTTGAACTTATCGGCACCGTCTCCTTGGGCGGCTGGCGTTGGGAGGTTGTAGAAGAGGAAGAGGGCGGGCAGCAAGGCCGTAAACTCGGAGTACGCGGGCACCAATGCCTTCATCGCGTATTGCCGGTCCTGCCACCTCGTCTACCAGCTCCTTTCCCGGCACCGTCATCACCGACCCACTCGTGGGCGGCCACCGATGTGTTCTCTTGGTGCTTTCTCCAGCTCGTAGCTCTCCTAGGCGCCCCTTTTGCCCTTTCGCCTCCTTGACCTGCCTCCTGAGGAGAGGGACAAGAAAGGGATCACGTGCATCTTATCTCCTTTTTAATCTGTAAGCCTTCGGGCCTTGTTAAATTTAAAGCTTGTAATCCCCCTTGTTCATGTTTTTCATTCCATGCGTACTGTACCTGTGTGGGATGCTTTTAATGAAAAAGGATGTTTGCCGGGTTTTTCGTTCGTGGGTAGACCCCACGACAAGGAGCGAATCCTTGTTACAATTTTAAGATAAATGTTTTCACCCGGCAACAGACCTTGCCGTCCCCCACTTCACTCGACCATTCTCGCGCCCTTGGCGGAGGCAGGGATGAAGCGGGCTTAGGCTCCTCGTTCTACTTCCTTGCCACCGCGACTACAACCAAATCCAGGCCCAGGAGATAATCCTTGGGTATAGAAAAGAGGAGCATGGTGGCCTAGAAATAAAACGAGGTTTCAAATATCCCAGTTCCATTACGAAATGCATGATCGAGGATGAAAGACTTATCTGGACCTGCAGCCCCCGGCAACCTTGTCTTGCCGCGGTTGGATCCTTGTGCTTGCAGCCCCCCGCAACTCTGGTTTGCCGTGGTCGGGACGCCGGTCCGTTTCCTTTCTTCCAAGTAGCTCAGCAGAAGTGCTCATGTGCCCTACGAACCAAAGGAGGACAGAAAAGAAACAGATAGACGCGCACTCGACCTCTAGGCTAGGGGTTAGTCGCCGCTAAGCACTATCAACCCTAACCAAGGAAGAGACTTGACCTAGCATGCATGCTATAACTTACGGCGCCAGCGCTTCATTTATTTATGCTCAGGGTCTGCGCCTGGCTTTGTACAAAGGGTTACATGACTTGCCGGCAAAGCTTGTACAAAAGGTGGCTTGCCGGGAGGCCCGGCAAGCCGCGCCTTATGGGTAAAACTTGCGAAGATGCTCGATATTCCAGGAGTTGCTCACTGGGACGGCATCTTCGGTCTCCAGGCGGACTGCGCCAGGCCTGGTGACTCGTATTACCTGATAAGGGCCTTCCCACTTTGGCGTCAACTTGTTGGAATTCTTTGCCGACTGAATGCGCTGAAGAACAAGGTTGCCTTCCTCAAAGCTTCGGGCATGAACCTTGCGGCTATGGTAGCGGCGAAGGGCTTGCTGGTAGCGTGCTGCTCTCACAGCTGCCCGAAGATGATCTTCCTCAAGGAGCATTGCGTCATCTTGCCGCAACTGCTCTTACTCAAGCTCATCACAAGCGAGCACTCGAGGTGACCCGTATATGAGTTCCGTGGGGAGAACTGCCTCCGCCCCATATACTAGGGCAAAGGGTGTCTGTCTGGTGGCTCGATTTGGCGTCGTCCTGATCGACCAAAGAACCACCGGCAAGTCATCAATCCAGCGCCTTCCACTCTTGTGCAGCTTGTCAAAGGTCTTCTTTCTCAGGCCTCGCAACACTTCAGCATTTGCCATCTCCGCTTGGCCGTTGCTCCGTGGGTGTGCCACGGAAGCAAAACGGACCTTGCTACCGAGGTCTTGAATGTATTGCATGAAGGTGTGGCTTGTGAACTGCGTGCCGTTGTCGGTGATGACTCTGTTTGGTACACCAAAATGGCAGACCAGTCCCTTGAAGAACTTGACGGCTGATTGAGCAGCCACCTTTCTCACTGCTTCCACTTCCGTCCACTTTGTGAACTTGTCGATTGCAACATACAAGTACTCAAAGCCCCCGACAGCGCGGGGGAAAGGAACCAGTATATCGAGCCCCCAGACCGAGAATGGCCAGGAGAGAGGGATTGTTTGAAGGGCTTGAGCTGGTTGATGAAGCTTCTTTGAATGGAACTGACATGCTTCACACTTGGTTACTAGTCTGTCGCATCCTGGAGGGCGGTGGGCCAGAAGAAACCTTGCCAGAACGCCTTGCCGGCAAGGGCCCTCGACCCTATGTGGGAATCACATATGCCTCCATGTATCACCGCCAACAGCTCCGGTCCTTCCTCCCGGGGGATGCACTTCAATTGCACACCATTCGACCTTCTCCTGTATAGGACGTCATCCATGAACTGGTACAGGGCGGACCGATGGGCTACTTTCTCCGCTTCTTCCTGCTCCTCAGGAAGCTCCCCTGTTTGGAGGAATTGGACGGTATGCTGTGCCCATGCCGGAGTCTAGGGCTCGACGGCAAGGACCAAAGGCATCTCTTCCGCCATGGGAGCGGCTGTCTCTACGGCCAGGACTTGACGCCGTGCCGGAGCCAGTGTGCACAGCAACATCCTTGCCGGCCGTCCCAGGGGGCTCGGCGGGAAGGTACTTGCCAGGACCTGATTTCCTCCGCTTTTTCTGCTCTGTTGATGGTTCGACGAATGGCTGAGTTAAACAGAGCAAAAAGGTACCCGGCTCCACAGGTAGCTTGAATGTAGCACACTTTGACAGGTAATCAGCGATGTCGTTCTCCGCTCGGGGGACGTGCTCCGCTTGGATGCCATCAAAGCACTCCTCTAGCTTTCTCACCTCATCTACGTAGGCCTCCATCAATGGGCTCTAGTAATCCTTGTTGACCTGCCTAATAACAAGCCGCGAGTCACCCCTGACGATGAGTTTCTTAACCCCGAGGTCTGCAGCGATCTTGAGACCGGCGAGCAATCCCTCATACTCAGCAGTGTTGTTGGTGGACATCTCCCTGGGGAAGTGCATCTGGATCACATACTTGAGGTGCTCTCCGGTGGGTGCGACGAGCAGCACACCGGCACCGGTGCCTTGCAGCGAGAAAGCCCCATCAAAGTACATGATCCCATCGCGGTCTGCTTCCTTGCCGGGGAGAGTGGTCTCCTGGATTTCTTCGTCAGGCGTTGAGGTCCATTCTGCAATGAACCCCGCCAAGACTCTGCTCTGGATTGTCGAGGTACTTTCAAACTTCAAACCAAAAGTTGATAGCTCCAAGGCCCATTCCACAATCCTTCTGGTCGCATCTGGGTTATGCAGCATCTGTTGCAACGGGAGGCGGGTGACGACAGTGATCTCATGGGCTTGGAAGCAATGATGCAGCTTCCTCGAGGCCATAAGGAGGCCGAAGAGCAATTTCTGCACACCGGAGTACCTCGATCTAGCTCCTTGCAAGAGGGAGCTGACAAAGTAAACCGGGTGCTGCATCATCTTCATCTTCTTCTGCACCACCTCACTCGACTGCGCGGGCACTGCCTTGGTGGCATCAGATTCTGCTGGGGGCCTCGCCTTGCTGGCACCAGGCCCTGCCGGGGGAATCTTTGGCTTGCCATCCGCTGGTTCTGCCGCCATCACTGCCTCCTCATCGACCTCCCTCTCTGCCACTAGTGCGGCGCTGACCACTTGATTCGTCGCCACCAGATACAACAGCAACGGCTCTTGTGGTTTAGGCGCAACCCGTATTGGCGTGGAGGAAAGGTATTTCTTCAGATCCTGCAGTGCTGCCTCGGCTTCTGGGGTCCACTCCATTGGGTCTGTCTTCTTCAAGATTTTGAAGAAAGGAAGGGCGCGCTCGGCGGACTTGGAGATGAATCGGCTCATGGCGGCGACGCACACGGTGAGCCGAAGCACATCCTTGATCCGCTTGGGCGCCTTAATCTGCTCAATAGCCTTGATTTTGTCTGGGTTTGCCTCGATCCCGCGCTGCGACACAAAGAACCCGAGAAGCTTGCCGGATGGAACACCGAAGACATGCTTCTCAGGGTTCAGCTTGAGGTTGATCTTGCGCAGGTTGGCAAATGTCTCTTCCAGATCTTGCACAAGAGTTGCCCCGTCTTTGGTCTTGACCACTATGTCATCCATGTATGCTTCCATATTTCTATGGAGCTGTGGTTCAAAACCAATTTGGACTGCTCTTGCAAACATCGAGCCAACACTCTTCAACCCGAAAGGCATCCGCAAAAAGCAATACGTACCATATGGGGTGATGAATGCTGTCTTCTCTTCATCTTCTTTTGTCATGAAGATTTGGTGGTAGCCCGAGTAGGCGTCAAGGAATGACAACAAATCACACCCGGCCGTGGAGTCGACAATCTGGTCGATGCGCGGCAACGGGAAGGGGTCCTTAGGACAAGCCTTATTGATATCTGTGTAGTCAATACACAGCCTCCACTTCCCATTTGCCTTGCGCACCACTACCGGATTGGCCAACCAGGTCGTGTGGAGCACTCCTCTCACCAAACCTGCCGCTTCCAACTTCCTGATCTCCTCTGTGATGAACTCCTGCTTCTCCAGAGCCTGCTTTCTGACCTTCTGCTTGACAGGCCGCGCATGAGGACAAACAGCTAGGTGGTGCTCAATCACCTCCCTGGGAACACCGGGGATGTCGGATGCTTGCCACGCAAACACGTCGGCATTCGCCCGCATGAAGGTGACAAGCGCGCCTTCCTATTTGCTGTCGAGGGTGGAGCCTATGGTGAAGGCCCCTCCCGTGCCATCCTCCCTGACGGACACCTTCTTGGTCTGCAGTGGCTCAGCTCTGGATTTCTTGCTCTTGCCGGTAGAGCTCTCTGGCACGTCCTCGACGGTAGCACAACACTCCGAGGAGGTGCCCTTGCCGGAGTGGGTGTGAGAGGTCTTGCCGGGCTTCTTCTTCCCTCACGGGCCTTCAGCGGCAGGAGCAGGTGCCTTGACGGTAGCTACTGCAATAGCTTCCCGGTAGAGTTGGTCAGCGCAAATCAGCGCGTCCTTCTTGTCGAAGGGGACGGAGATGATGGTCAACGGCCCGGGCATCTTTAGCATGTTGTAGGCGTAGTGTGATGCCGCCATGAACTTGGCTAGTGCCGGGCGGCCGAGGATCCCGTTGTAGGGCAAGGTGATCTCGGCCACGTCGAAGATGATCCTCTTCGTCCTGTAATTCAACTCTCCCCCAAACGTCACGGGTAGTGTGACCTTCCCCTTCGGCTGGCTCCTCCCCGGATTGACCCCTTGAAACGTGCCCGTTTCCTCGAGGTCTTCATCAGGAATTTGCAGCCTTTTGATCACAACGGGCGAGATCAAGTTCGGCCGGCCCCGTCGTCAACCAACATCTTGTTCACCTTGAGGTTGCGTATCGTTGGTGAGACCAACAATGGCAAACACCCGACCACGGTCGTGCGGTCAGGGTGGTCCTCGGCGTCAAAGATGAGGGGCGTGTCGGACCACTTCAGCGGCTTCTGAGCGTCGAACAACGGCTCCGCTGCTGTAATCTCACGCGCCCACTGCTTGAGCTCGCGGTGAGAAGTATGCAGCGATGCGCCACCGTCGACGCACATGGCCTCCGTAGCCTTCTGGAACTCTTGCTCACTGGACTCATCGTCCTCGTTGTGATCATCGTCTTCTTGTTTCTTGTCATGGCCCCAGGCGGGCCTCTCTTGCTGGTTGTCCTTGCCGGGGCGGCTTCCTTGGCATACGCTTCTTCGGATCCTCAAAGACCGTCCTGACCTTTCTCCTTGTCCCGCCTTTCATACTCGGCCTTTTACTTTTCAGCAAGCAGCTCGACTTGTCGGCAGTTCTGGAGGTCGTGGCCCTTGGTGTGGTGGATCTTGCAGTACTGCTTGCCGGAGCCCCCTGGCTTGTCGGTGGCTGCTAGGGCCCGGCAGGCGGCGCACCTGGCAGTCTCCTTGCCGGGGCCGTCTGCCTTGATCTTCTTGGCAGCGCCGGTGTCTTTAGACCCCTCGACGGCAAGTACGGCCTTGCCCTTGCGTTTCCTGTTGCGACGCCGACCCTTCTTCGTCGGGGTTGCGGCGTCTTCGTTGGTAGAGAGTCGGTTTCCGCACCGGCGTCTTCGCCGGGGTACTTCCTTCCCTCTTCAGCCCAGACGCATTTATCGGCCAGAACGTAGAGCTCGGCCACATCCTTAACCTTGGTCATCGCCAGCTCTTCGCGCATCTTGCGATTGCGCACGTTCTGGTGGAACGCGCTAATCATAGCGGCGGGATGAACGGCAGGGATGTTGTACTGCACCCGGCTGAACCTCTGGATGTACTTGCGCAGGGTTTCCCCTTCCTTCTGGGGGATAATATGCAGATCGCTGGCCTGGCCATGAGCTTGGTGGCCTCCTGTGAAGGCGCCAACGAACTCATGGCATAGATCCGACCAAGAAGAAATGGAATCCGCCGGCAAGTGCATCAACCAAGACATAACATTGGGCTTCAGCGCCAGCGGGAAATAATTGGCAAGCACCTTGTCGTCGCGAGCTCCGGCCGCCTACATCGCGATGGTGTAGATGCTGAGGAACCCGGACGGATGGGTCTTGCCAGTGTACTTCTCGCCGACGTCGGGCTTGAACGTGCGGTGGGACGGCCACTGGAACTGCCGCAGCTCACGGGTAAAGGCCGGGCAGCCCACCTCGTAAGGTAGGCCGCCGGAGCCCCCCGGTGCTGGGTGGTCCATAACGGCCCCCGCCCGCTTGTCCGACTGGTGGCGTGTATCACGCCGACGCTCAATAGTGGTCCGAACATCTTCGTGAGCTCGTTCTCGAAGAATTTGGCGCTGGTCGCGGTGGGTCCGCGGGTCGGACGATGCTATAGAGATGTTATCGCAAGCATCGTCACGACGGGCAGACGCCCGCGGCGACTTGGCGAGGAGGAGGAGAGCGCACCATGGACGCAGCTCCCCCGGTCCTCCCAGTGCCAGCATGTGGTGGCTCGGTGGAGCGCCGCCCCAAGGGCCCAGCCGGTCGCGGATCATCTTTGTTGGCGACAGCAACGAGGCTCCGGATGGTGGCCCTCCACTCGTCGAGCTTCTCTGCAGCAGGAGGGAAGTCGAGGAGCAGCTGCGCACGTGCCAAAGCTTCCGCTGGCATGGGTGGTGGCGCAAGTTGCGTGGACCATGGCGTGCTTCGACTTCTAATCATGTTAGAAGGAGCTCCACCACGACCAGCGACTGCTGCGCGCATTTTCGCCAACGCCTTCAAGCGGGCATGTTGAACTCCTTCATCCCGTGAACAACGCACAGGGCTCTTCCCACGGCGGTGCCCAGGGTCGCCGGCGTGGTGACGCTGTTCGTCGCGCACACCATGGGAAGAGCGCGTAGTGGTCGCCGGCATGGGTGTCTTAGAGGTTGCTGCGCCGCCCGGAGGTGGCACAATGACACCCCTGAGGGCCCCGCACCGCCTGCGGGGGGCCCAGCTCCATCTTTGGATCTGGCAACGTGTGGGCATTCGTCGGGCGTGCGAACGACGCCGCTCGCCAGGCTCTGACTGCCCGGGTGATGCTGGTGCTCACGGACCGTGGCCCGGGTCCTGTCCGCGACCGGGACGCTACTCGCCCATAGTGGTAGGGGCCGTTCGGCCCCCGACGAGCCAATCGCCATGGCCGTCTTCTTCTTGGGAGCCATGGTGATGAAGAAACGCTAGGCTAGCTACTAGACCAGATTCTCACAATTGCGTCCCATTCCTGGCGCGCCAAAGATGTCGGTGTGGAAGGACACCTATGGGATCACAAGAATCCCTACTACGGTTGCCGGGGCACGGGTTTGAGAGGAGAGCAGGATTAGTAACCAGCACGAGGATCGTTTACCCAGGTTCAGCCCGCGAGGATGCGTAAAATCCTAGTCCTGCTTTGGTGGGTGTATTTCAGAGAGTTCTTGAGCTCTCGAACTAGCTGTGGTGAGTGTGTGGTTGAAGAGCGAATCCTTCTCGGTATGCCATGGGCCTCCTTTTATAGTCGAAAGGGCTGCCACGGTGGCACACAGGAGGTGGAAAGCGCCTGATGCTATGAGCTTATCGCTCGTATTACGAGACAAGAGCGCATTTAATCGTGGCTTAAGTGTCCCTTGCTTTATCGGGGACGGGGGCGAGGCCCGTCCCGTCCGTCGCCGCTCCTCCTTGCTATGACACGCGCCCTGGCTAGCGACGCATGCGGCGCCACGTAGGCAGGCAGGCAATTGAGGTGGCGCGGTGGTGGATCCTCCACGAATATCTGCATGCCGCCACACAGGCGTTTGATGAGTTGGCCTGGGAGCTGCATGTTGCCACGTAGGTGCCCGCCTAGTTGGTTGGGCTGGCAGCCGCATGTGAACGGTGGTGGAGACTTGGTTGGTGCGGGCCTGGTAGTGGCCCTGCTGGCGACCTCGGTGAGGGCCTTGCCGGGTGGCCTGGCAAGGGTCTTGCCGTGTGCTGTTGTCGTCCCCGGCAAGGACCTTGCCGGGTGCAATGGCCTTCCTCGGCAAGGATCCTGCCGAGGATCGTCTGCCTTCTAATCCTCATCTGATCTTGAGTGTTCCTTGTCTTCACAAAGATCTACATGCCACCATGGAGGTGCCTCCCGGGCCCTGGCCCAACATGATGTTGGAGACTGTGGGCTCAAGGGTGGCTCGCTCTGTTGGTGTGGGGCGAGCTGCCCTGCAAGGGTCTTGCTTGGGGCTCTTGAGGCTGCCCAGCAAGGGTCTTGCAGGGAACCTACTTCCCTCCCTCTGCTCTTTGTGGTCTTGGCCTTGGCGTTGCTCTGGTTATCTTGGGCTTCGGTCTTACCTTGGCTCACCTCCCCTGTCCTGCTTGGTGTGACCATGGGCGCGGCTCCGACTGCCCGTGCATAGGTAAAAGGGTACAAAAGTGCGCCTCTCCTTTTGTACACCGACATAGATGATTTTATTGAGAGAGTTTCCGCTAGCCAAGAAGAGATTAATATTTTGCAGGACTCTATGGAAGAAGAAATTAATGACATTGTGAGCTCATTGGATGAAAAAGATGAGGAGGAGAGTGAAGAACAAAAGGAGGAAGAGTGGATTGATCACCCGTGCCCACCTTCTAATGAGAGTAACTCTTCAACTCTTACATTGTTTAATTTCCCTTCATGCTTACTGAAGGATGAATGCTCTGATGATTGTTATGATCCTGTTGATTCTTTTGAAATATCCCTTTTTGATGATGCTTGCTATGCTTGTGGCCAAGATGCCAATATGAATTATGCTTATGGAGATGAACTTGCTATAGTTCCTTATGTTAAACGTGAAATTGTTGCTATTGCACCCACCCATGATAGTCCTATTATCTTTTTGGATTCTCCCGGCTACACTATATCGGAGAAGTTTTCCCTTATTAAGGATTATATTAATGGGTTGCCTTTTACTGTTGCACATGATATTTTTGATAGATATAATATGCATGTGCTTGCTGCTCCTACTTGCAATTATTATGAGAGAGAGACTATATCTCCACCTCTCTTTGTTTCCCACATGATAAAATTGCACGAAACGGTATATACTATGCATTGGCCTTCACTAGGTATTCATGAATTGTTCTTTTATGACATGCCGATGCATAGGAAGAGAGTTAGACTTCGCTATTGCATGATATATGTTTTGTTCTCAATACTAAATCACAAATCATTGTTAATTAAAATTGGCTTTGATATACCTTGGGATCCGGGTGGATCCATTACATGAGCACTATATGCCTAGCTTAATGGCTTTAAAGAAAGCGCTGCCAGGGAGACAACCCGGAAGTTTTAGATAGTGGTTTATTTCTGTTGAGTGATTTTATATAGTTTAAAAATAAAAATAATGTGCCAAGGTTTGCCTTTAGGATGTTTTAGATTACTTGTTGGTTTGTGCGGTGCAGAACAGAAACTTTGGTTGTAGTGCACGGTTTTACATTTTTTACTGGAACGTCAAATGGTTCTGAAACCTTTTGCACTGTCTTTCTATACAAATTGTTTATTTTTCCTAATTTTGGCCGAATTGTTGGCGTACAAGAGGTATGGTGAATGTTCAGATTATTACAGACTGTCCTGTTTAAGACAGATTCTGTTTTTGATGCATAGTTTGCTTGCTTTGATGAAACTATCGATTCCTATCAGTGGATTAAGCCATGGAAAAGTTATATTACAGTAGATATAATGCAAAAACAAAATATGAATTGGTTTGCAATAGTACTTAGAGTAGTGATTTGCTTTCTAACGGATCTTACCGAGCTTTCTATTGAGTTTTGTGTGGATGAAGTGTTCGAAGATCGAGGAGGTCTCGATATGAGGAGAAGGAGGAGAGACAAGAGCTCAAGCTTGGGGATGCCCAAGGAATCCCAGGTAAATATTTAAGGAGACTCAACCGTCTAATCTTGGGGATGCCCCGAAAGGCATCCCATCTTTCTTCAACAAGTATTAGTATGTTTTCGGATTCGTTTCGTTCATGCGATATGTGCAAATCTTGGAGCTTCTTTTGCATTTAGTTTTCACTTTTCTTTTATGAACCATGTGTTGGGGAACGTAGTAATTTCAAAAAATTTCCTACGCACACGCAAGATCATGGTGATGCATAGCAACGAGAGGGGAGAGTGTGTCCACGTACCCTCATAGACCGAAAGCGGAAGCGTTATGAGAACGCGGTTGATATAGTCGTACGTCTTCACGATCCGACCAATCCAAGCACCGAACGTACGGCACCTCCGTGTTCTGCACACGTTCAGCTCGATGACGATCCCCGGGCTCCGATCCAGCAGGGTGTCGGGGATGAGTTCCGTCAGCACGACGGCGTGGTGACGATGATGATGTTCTACCGACGCAGGGCTTCGCCTAAACTCCACGACGATATGACCGAGGTGGAATATGGTGGAGGGGCACCGCCTGCGGCTAAGGAACGATCACGAAGATCAACTTGTGTGTCTATGGGGTGCCCCTGCCCCGTATATAAAGGAGTGGAGGAGGGAGGGCGGCCCTCTCTATGGCGCCCTAGGGAGTCCTACTCCCACCGGAGTAGGATTCCCCTTTCCTAATAGAACTAGGAGCCCTTCCAAGTAGTAGGAGTAGGAGGGAAGGAAAGGGAAGGGAAAGGAGAAGGAAGGAAGGCGCCCCCCTCCTAGTCAATTCGGACTAGCCAATGGGGAGGTGCGGCCACCCTTTGAGCCTTTCTCTCCTTTCCCGTATGGCCCATTAAGGCCCAATACGAATTCCGTAACTCCCGGGTACTCCGAAAATACCGAATCAATCGGAACCTTTCCGATGTCGAATATAGTCGTCCAATATATCGATCTTTACGTCTCGACCATTTGAGACTCCTCGTCATGTCCCCGATCTCATCCGGGACTCCGAACTCCTTCGGTACATCAAAACTCATAAACTCATAATATAACTGTCATCGAAACCTTAAGCGTGCGGACCCTATGGGTTCGAGAACTATGTAGACATGACCGAGACACGTCTCCGGTCAATAACCAAAAGCGGAACCTGGATACTCATATTGGCTCCCACATATTCTACGAAGATCTTTATCGGTCAGACCGCATAACAACATACGTTGTTCCCTTTGTCATCGATATGTTACTTTCCCGAGAGTCGATCGTCGGTATCTCAATACCTAGTTCAATCTCGTTACCGGCAAGTCTCTTTACTCATTCCGTAATACATCATTCCGCAACTAACTCATTAGTTGCAATGCTTGCAAGTCTTAAGTGATGTGCATTACCGAGAGGGCCCAGAGATACCTCTCTGACAATCGGAGTGACAAATCCTAATCTCGAAATACGCCAACTCAACAAGTACCTTCGGAGACACCTGTAGAGCACCTTTATAATCGCCCTGTTACGTTGTGACGTTTGGTAGCACACAAAGTGTTCCTCCGGTAAACGGGAGTTGCACAATCTCATAGTCATAGGAACATGTATAAGTCATGAAGAAAGCAATAGCAACATACTTAAACGATCGAGCGCTAAGCTAACGGAATGGGTCATGTCAATCACATCATTCTCCTAATGATGTGATGCCGTTAATCAAATGAAAACTCATGTCTATGGCTAGGAAACTTAACCATCTTTGATCAACGAGCTAGTCAAGTAGAGGCATACTAGTGACACTCTGTTTGTCTATGTATTCACACATGTATTATGTTTCCGGTTAATACAATTCTAGCATGAATAATAAACATTTATCATGAAATAAGGAAATAAATAATAACTTTATTATTGCCTCTAGGGCATATTTCCTTCACCATGCTGGTATGAGATAGTCCTTGGTTGATTTAAAGAATTCTCTTTGCACTTCACTTATATCCTTTGAGTACGGCTTTATAGAATGCTTCATGGGCTTCGCTTATATCATTTGAAATTTGGATTGCCTGTTTATCTTCACATAGATAACCGCCATTTGTAGAATGCTCTTTTTCTTCACTTATATTTGTTAGAGTGTGGGCATATCTTTTGTAGAAAGAATTAAACTCTCTTGCTTCACTTATATATGTTTAGAGAGATGACAGGAATTGATCATTCACATGGTAGTCATAAAATCCTACATAAAACTTGTAGATCGCTGAATATGATATGTTTGATTCCTTGCAATAGTTTTGCGATATAAAGGTGGTGATATTAGAGTCATACTAGTGGGTAGTTGTGGATTGTAGAAATACTTGTGTTGAAGTTTGTGATTCCCGTAGCATGCACGTATGGTGAACCGTTATGTAACGTAGTTAGAGCATGAGGTATTTATTGATTGTCTTCCTTATGAGTGGCGGTCGGGGACGAGCGATGGTCTTTTCCTGCCAATCTATCCCCCTAGGAGCATGCGTGTAGTACTTTGTTTCGATGACTAATAGATTTTTGCAATAATTATGTGAGTTCTTTATGAATAATGTTGAGTCCATGGATTATACGCACTCTCACCCTTCCATCATTTCTAGCCTATTTGGTACCGTGCATTGCCCTCTCTCACCTCGAGAGTTGGTGCAAACTTCGCCGGTGCATCCAAACCCCGTGATATGATACGCTCTGTCACACATAAGCTCCTTATATCTTCCTCAAAACAGCCACCATACCTACCTATCACGGCATTTCCATAGCCATTCCAAGATATATTGCCATGCAACTTCCATCATAATCATAAACATTACTTGATCATTTATTGTCATATTGCTTTGCACGATCGTAAAATAGCTAGCATGATGTTTTCATGGCTTGTCCGTTTTTTGATGTCATTGCTACGCTAGATCATTGCACATCCTGGTACACCACCGGAGGCATTCATATAGAGTCATATCTTTGTTCTAGTATCAAGTTGTAATATTGAGTTGTAAGTAAATAAAAGTGTGATGATCATCATTATTAGAGCATTGCCCCATGAAAAAAAAGAAAAAAAGAGAGGCCAAAGAAGACTAAATAAAAAAGGGGGCCAAAGAAGCCCACAAAAAAAGAGAAGGGGGCAATGTTACTATCCTTTTACCACACTTGTGCTTCAAAGTAGCACCATGTCCTTCATATAGAGAGTTTCTTGAGTTATCACTTTTATATACTAGTGGGAATTTTCATTATAGAACTTGGCTTGTATATTCCGATGATGGGCTTCCTCAAATGCCCGAGGTCTTCATGAGCAAGCAAGTTGGATGCACACCCACTTAGTTTCAGTTTGAGCTTTCATTCACTTATAGCTCTAGTGCATCCGTTGCATGGCAATCCCTACTCCTCGCATTGACATCAATTGATGGGCATCTCCATAGCCCATTGATTAGCCACGTCGATGTGAGACTTTCTCCTTTTTGTCTTATCCACACAACCTCCACCATCATATTCTATTCCACCTGTAGTGCTATATCCATGGCTCACGCTCATGTATTACGTGAAAGTTGAAAAGGTTTGAGAACATCAAAAGTATGAAACAATTGCTTGGCTTGTCATCGGGGTTGTGCATGATTTGAATATTTGGTGTGGTGAAGATGGAGCATAGCCAGACTATATGATTTTGTAGGAATAACTTTCTTTGGACATGTTATTTTGAAAAGACATGATTGCTTTATTAGTATGCTTGAAGTATTGTTTTCTTAATGTCAAAAGATAGACTATTGCTTTGAATCAGACGTGTCTTAATATTCATGCCATGATTAGATTATGTGATCAAGATTATGCTAGGTAGCATTCCACATCAAAAATTATCTTTTTTATCATTTACCTACTCGAGGACGAGCAGGAATTAAGCTTGGGGATGCTGATACGTCTCCATCGTATCCATAATTTTTGATTGTTCCATGCCAATATTATACAACTTTCATATACTTTTGGCAACTTTTTATACTTTTTTGGGACTAACATATTGATCCAGTGCCCAGTGCCAGTTCCTGTTTGTTGCATGTTTTTTTGTTTCTAAGAAAATCCATATCAAACAGAGTCCAAACGTGATAAAAACTGACGGAGATTTATTTTGAATAAATGTGAATTTTGGGAAGTTGAATCAACGCGAGACGATACCCGAGGGGACCACGAGGCAGGGGGCGCGCCAGAGGGGGACAGGCGCGCCCCTAACCCTCATGGACACCCCGTAAGGCGGTTGTTGCCCTTCTTTCACCGCAAGAAAGCTAATATCCGGATAAAAATCGTGTTCAAATTTCAGTCCAATCGGAGCTACGGATCTCCGGTTATAAATGAAACAGTGAAAGGGTAGAATCTGGAGCGCAGAAACAGAGAGAGGCAGAGAGACAGATCCAATATCGGAGGGGCTCTCGCCCCTCCCACGCCATGGAGACCATGGACCAGAGGGGAAACCCTTCTCCCATCTAGGGAGAAGGTCAAGGAATAAGAAGAAGAAGAAGGGGGGCTCTCTCCCCCTCTCTCCCGGTGGCGCCGGAACACCACCGGGGCCATCATCGTCACCGCAATCTACACCAACAACTTCACCGCCGTCATCACCAACTATTCGCCCCTCTATGCAGCGGTGTAACTCCTCTTTTACCCACTGTAATCTCTACTTAAACATGGTGCTCAACGCTATATATTATTTCCCAATGATGTATGGCTATCCTATGATGTTTGAGTAGATCCGTTTTGTCCTATGGGTTAATTGATGATCGTGATTGGTTTGAGTTGCATGTTTTATAATTGGTGCTGTTCTATGGTGCTCTCCGTGTCACGCAAGCATAAGGGATTCCCGCTGTAGGGTGTTGCAATACGTTCATGATTCGCTTATAGTGGGCTGCTTGAGTGACAGAAGCATAAACCCGAGTAAGGGGGTTGTTGCGTATGGGATAAAGAGGACTTGATGCTTTAATGCTATGGTTGGGTTTTACCTTAATGATCTTTCGTAGTTGCGGATGCTTTCTAGAGTTCCAATCATAAGTGCATATGATGCAAGAAGAGAAAGTATTTTAGCTTATGCCTCTCCCTCAAATAAAATTGCAATAATGATTATCGGTCTAGTTATCGATTGCCTAGGGATAAATAACTTTCTTGTTGACAAAAATATCTCTACTAAAACTAACTTAGTTGTGTCTTCATCTAAACAACCCCTACTTTTTAATTGCGTGCTCTTTATTATCTTGCAAACCTATCCAACAACACCTATAAAGTACTTCTAGTTTGATACTTGTTCTAGGTAAAGCAAACATTAAGCATGCGTATAGTTGTATCGGTGGTCGATAGAACTTGAGGGAATATTTGTTCTACCTTTAGCTCCTCGTTGGGTTCGACACTCTTACTTATTGCAAGAGGCTATAATTGATCCCCTATACTTGTGGTTTATCACACTTCCAATGCATTTAGCCTTTAATCTAAATCGATATTGATTGACTAATGCACCAACTTGTGCTCTAGCTATAGGCTAGATGTCTATCCTTAATTACTGCATGCAACAACCTTCATTTAATATCCTTCTCTCAATGGTCGCATGCACACATAAGTCTACTACTTTTGGGCGTTAATTATGCCCTGGTCAATGTGTAAATCCCTAAATGTACAGTCTTTCACAGACATAGGGAGTAGGTTGAGCACTTGAGCGTGAGCGTGTGTGTTGCGTCGTGTGTTGTGTGCCGCATGGATGCATGAGTGTTGCGTGCGTCCATGTGTACGTGTGAGTGTTGCATGTTGCATGCATGCATGCATGGGGCTTTTACTCCCTCCCATTGACATGTTCATATTTCAAGCTTCCTCTGTTCCCTCCATATGGTGATACTCCCTCTGTTCGCAAATACGGAGTAAAAGCCCCCTCTATCCCAAATACGGATTTTTTGTCTTTCTAGAGATTTCAACAAGTGACTACGTACCGAGCAAAATGAGCGAATCTACACTCTAAAGTATGTCTACCTACATCTGTATGTTTTATTCCATTTTAATGTCTAAAAAGACTATATTTAGGAATGGAGGGAGTAGCAAATAAACATTAAGTTCTCTTGTTTTTCCCTCCTTGATCACGGTGCACAACCAAAGATGACTTCTTTACCTGGATGGAGGGAGTAGATGCTCAAAGTTTGACACAAAATTAATGCATTGGTAAACATAATTTTTTGACGAAAACAAGTGCATTAATTGAGTGTTTTTGCAAACTACAAAAATTATTCCACCACTCATCATCTACCTTGGTTGATGTGATTTTTGAATTGAGCCCTATAAACCGGAAAGGAGGTAGTACTAGTACTCCTACATTATGGGCGTCGGGTGCCTTGGCCAATATTTCATCTTGTTGGACAGGATGAGCGTACATGCATAGGGATACTGTAAATAGGAAGTCTTCACGATCCATTATTCCCCATCTCGGTCAGAGAGAACTATTCAACTAGTCTTCACAATGAAGTGACAATACACGCTGCAGCAGATGGGACACTTAATTAATAAGCTGAACCAGTGTGTTGGTGTTACTAAATCAGCTTTACCCAGTACTGCCATCATGTTTGCTAGTGGAGCACGCTTGCGCAAATACGCCTACGCACCTCTCTCCTCCATTAACTGACATATGGGCCCTCTTGAGGTAGACCCACATGCCATCGGTGTAACTATTTACACTCCGAAGGACGGTATATCATGATAGTAGTACTAGTAGAATTGAGATTTAATGCACTTTCTTCCCCGTCTTTCACTCTTCTTCCTCCTCTCTTCTTCTTCCTCCTCTCTTCCCCATCGTCGACCGCATACCATTTCCCCCACTCACTGCTCGCCCGCCCGCGCCATCTTCCTTGGTAGCTCGCGTGTACCATATCCCCCCGCTCACTGCTCGGCCACACACGCCATCTTCTTTGCTCGCGCGCCCGAATCCACTTCCCCGCTGGCTCACAAGCTCCGAAAACCCAAATCACTCAGCACCCTAAAAAACCCTATGGCAGAACCAACTGTCACGCAGAGCCGTGATTGGAATTCCCTCCCTGATGTTCTCTTTGAGCAGATCTGTGATCATATGGACCTGCTCAGCACCGTCCTTCTGGCCGCATGCTCGGTGTCTTTGTACCGTCTACTCGCCTGCAACCTGCCGGCTCTTTTCAAGACATAATGCTTGCTGATGCCCAATCCTCGCAGGTGGCCCAGACACCGACTTGAATATCCTACGGAGGTTGCCGTGGTGCCCCTCGACATGCTACCACTTCCCGTCCACCTGTCCTTCATGTGCGGCCACTACTGGGCGGGCATGAAGGCCAACTGGGTCGTCCTCATCCACCAATCCGGTAATTCATGGTGTCTCGTGGATATCTACACCCAGCGAGAGATCACCCTTCCATCATTGGATACCGCCGCCATCGAGCCTCGCGGCCCGCCGGACACTCCTGCCTACTACGCACGAGACACGTCGTGCTTTTGGCTCGACCTCTGTTTGCCGAAGGTTGTAATCTGCAAAGTGCCCACACCATCAGAAGACTACATGGATTACAAGCTCATTGACTTTTTCCACATGGGATTAGTCTATCTGGAATCCGGTCGCCATACATGGTTATGGCTCATCGTCAATCCTCTTCAGCCAACATTTACATGCGATGCTACAATTGCATGATGGCATCGTTCTGTGATCGACGCATTGCAGTTGGCTGCTTATACTAGCGGAATCTATCGTCGTGTAATTGTTCTATCTCATCTCATCTTTACCTTATGAATACGACTGCCTGTTGATTGTTACAAATTTAGAATAGATAGTATGTCCATAAGCACATCATTGCTATATGTTCCTCTCATTTCCTAGAATTTTATGACCATACGTGTTATTGTTAGAGTTGAGATTAGAACAATTGGCATCTAATGATTGTTAGAATAGATATTATGTGTATAACCTCATGATTGCTATATGTTACTCTCATTTCCAAGATTTTTATAACAACACATGTTATTGCTTAGAGTTGATATGAGAACAGTAGTAAGTGCTATGGTAGAATATGAGTAGGCCCTATCATAGCTGTTTTCCTCTCTTTGTTACATGATGTTTGAACCATGATATATTGCTGGAATATGAAAGCCATTGGCTTATTTTTTTAACTTGGGGTATGATTATGACCACGGCATTGCAATTCTCTGTCTATGATATGTGTCACTGTTATAATAATCTAAATTCCACACATACTCTAAACATGATTGTTTATTTTTGTCCTTTTGGTCTCCAATTTGAATTGTTGCACAGACGCAAATGTGCGGGCCTTCATGATTTCAGGACCTGGAATCATACCAGCCGATGGGTGGTGGTTTATCGCTCGTTCAGCTGACGGCGGTCATTTGATGCTCATTTGCACGTACCAAATTGACCAAACCATTACATCAAACCACATGCAGTAAAATGCCTGGGACGTTCATGAGATTGATGGCTATGGCTGCTTCGTGTTCTAGAAAGATCACAGCTCCATTGGGCCAGGCGTATTCAACTGGAGGCGGGTTTACAGCCTCGGCAACCACTCCATGTTCCTCGGGCTCAATTATCCAATCATCCAACCAATCATTGATCATATCACCGACAATGATTACTGTGCTATGCAACTTCCATTCGCCAGGGGGAACTGTGTTTACACATCATACCATGGGTTTCATGAATCACCATATCCAGAGATTCATTGACACAGCTTGTTGCCAGATAATCTTAAGTGTGTGAAAGGCATCAAGCTTCCATGCGATGGATGGCTTTTGCAAACCCGACATGCGGCATGTGGTTCATGCCAACAGCAAATATGCACAACTTTTTTTGACCGTGGACAGTAGGAAAGGCTCCTACTGTATAATTATATTAAAATAGAGAACATTGTACAGGAGTGAGTATTTACATGAGGGATGAGGGCTTGATTACTTTGGGTCAAGCGGGAAAGCAGAAATACAAGAGTTGAGGCCTAGGGTAACGAGTTTACAAAGTTGATTACAAAAGGCTTATGGACCTCTTTGACCCTGTGTTGAAGGAGCTGAAAGTATTTCTTGAATCTGCCTAGCCAGGAGCTGAAGGAAGGGTCTATTGCTCTGAAGTGCTTGTTGTTTCTTTCCTTCCACATACTCCACGCACGCCAATAGTACAAGTGAAGGTTAGAAAAAGACTAGGAAGCGACCAACTAGAGAGCGACAACAGTCATGAACATGCATTAAAATTAATGAACATTGAGTGCAAGCATGAGTAGGATATAATCCACCATGAACATAAATATCGCGAAGGCTATGTTGATTTGTTTCAACTACATGTGTGAACATGTGCCAAGTCAAGCCACTCGAATCGTTCAAAGGAGGATACCACCCTATCATACCACATCACAACCATTTTAATAGCATGTTGGCACACAAGGTAAACCATTATAAGCTCCTAGCTAATTAAGCATGGCATAAGCAACTATAATCTCTGATTGTCATTGCAAACATGTTTATTCATAATAGGTTGAATCAGGAATGATGAACTAATCATATTTACAAAAACGAGAGAGGTCGAGTTCATACCAGCTTTTCTCATCTCAATCAGTCCATCATATATCGTCATTATTGCCTTTCACTTGCACGACCGAACGGTGTGTATAATAATAATAGTGGACGTGCATTGGACTAAGCTGGAATCTGCAGGCATCTCACACACAGGAGAAGACAAGATAATATGGGCTCTTTGTTAAATCAACAATAATGCATATAAGAGCCACTTCAACATTTTCATTATGGTCTTCTCCTCTCAACCCCCAAAGAAAAGAAAAGAAATAAAACTATTTACACGGGAAAGCTCCCAACAAACAAAAGAAGAACAGGAAATCTTTTTGTGTTTTCTTTTAATTATTACTACTACAAGCATAGAAAGTAAACTAGCTAAAATCTACAACTAATTTTTTTGTTTTTCTTAAGGTTTATCAAACACAAGAAGAAAGCGAGAAAAAGAAAATAACTAGCATGGATATTACAATGAAAGAGTATGAGCACTGACAACTAGAATGAGTGTGTAAACATGAATGTAATGTCGGTGAGAGATACGTACTCCCCCAAGCTTAGGCTTTTGGCCTAAGTTGGTCTATGGCCACGGCTGGCCTGGCGGATATCCAAAGTTGTAGTTGGGTTGTACTGTGATGCAGCAGCTATTGCCTCATGAGCTGCCGCTTGGAGGCAAGCTGTCTCCGTCCTCCTCTTATACTCGTTCGCCTCCTCCCTAGTTATAATAAATCTCCCTTTTGTCTGAAAGTCAAAGAAATTAGGAGCAGGGAGAGCAACATGGAAAATGTGGCTCCTGTCAAACATTAGTCGGTACTAGAGAGGTTGTTCATTCCTCTCAATAAACTGATGGCTAACCATAGCCTCATATCCTAGATAAGTGGGAGGCAATTCCATATCATTTTCATGTATGGGTATCCCAAGAAAATTAGCCACACGGGTTGCATAAATTCCACCAAACAAGTCTCCACTTAAACCATTATTATGCAACCTCCGTGCAACAATGGCCCCCAAGTTATGTTGTTTATCTCCTAAAACAGCACTCTTGAGAACACTAAGATCAGGGACACACATGTGACATGCTTCATCCTTACCATTTATGCACCTACTTATGAAGAGAGCAAAATAATGTATAGCAGGAAAATGAATGCTCCCTATGGTAGCTTGTGTTACATCTCTAGATTCCCCCACTATAATACTAGCAAGAAAATCTCTAAACTCAGATTTGCGAGGTTCACTAACACTACCCCATTGTGGAAGTTTGCAAGCACTATTAAAATCCTCTAAGTCCATAGTATAAGATTTGCCATAGATATCAAATAGGACAGTGTGAGAATTACGTGAAGATAAAAATTTGAACCTTCTCACAAAGGAATCAGTTAGGTGATAATACTGAGAACACTTATCTAGCATGAAGCCCTCGAGTTCAGCATTACACACATATGCGTCAAATTCCTCCTTAATTCCTGCTCGGACCATGAAATCGTCTGACGGCCATTCACAAGGCCACACTTGAGCTTCTCTTGGTAGTTCATGGTCCGGCTCACGCATTACGGGCCTGGGTCCTTGCTTCCTTGAAGAATCACCTTGGTATATTTTCCTAAAAATATTTCTTCCTCTAGAAAATTTCTAAAAAATTTAGTAACTCAAAATAGAAGTAAACCAAACTCAACAAAATTGATAGCAACTACTCCCACAAGTGCCTAGAGACTATATCATGCATTAGAACTACTTGGGACCATATAAATTTGACATGCAAGCTTAAGAACAGGGTCACCTAGGCAGCAAAAATTTGCAATGAATAAAGCACTAGAACAAAAACTAATTGGACCATTGGAGGAGTCACATACCGAAGAACAATCCCCCAAAGCAGTTTTGTGAGTGGAGCTTTGAGCAAGGAGATTGAAAATCACAGCAAGATGAGCCAGAACTCGTGCTTGAGCTGGTTGGTGATTTTTTTGGGAGGAAGGAGTGTGTGTGGGCTGGAATAAGTGGAAGGGAGCCACCAGGGGCCCACGAGGCGCGCGCCCGGGGTGGCGCCTGGACCCTCGTGGCTGTGTGCTTGCTCCCCGATGTGTTCTCGAGTGCCAGATATTCTCAAATATTCCAAAAAAATCATATTTCATTTTCGGGGCATTTGGAGAACTTTTATTTTTGGGGTATTTTTTATTGCATGAATAATTCAGAAAACTGACAGAAAAATACTATTTTTTCTTTATTTAATCTAAATAACAGAAAGTAAACTGAGGGTACATAAGGTTGTGCTTTCTAACTTCATCCTTCTCATTCTCATCAAAAGGAATACACTAACAATGTTGATCAAGTCTTGTTAACAAACTCATTCCGAATCGCATGAAACTGGAGAAATTTCGAATAACACTAGGTTACCTCAACGGGGATATGCACATCCCCAACAATAAGAATATCATATCTCTTCTTGACAGTAGGAAGAGGAAATTCAAAACCTCCAATAGTAATAGTTGAAATTTTTCCAATAGAATTGATACTGCGGACTTGAGGTTTTTCCTCGGAAAATGTACCGTATGCTCATTACCATTAACATGAAAAGTGACATTGCCTTTGTTGCAATCATTAACAGCCCCTGCAGTATTAAAAAATGGTCTACCAAGGATAATCGACATACTATCGTCCTCGGGAATATCAAGAATAACAAAGTCCGTTAAAATAGTAACGTTTGCAACCACAACAGGCACATCCTCACAAATACCGACAGGTATAGCGGTTGATTTATCGGCCACTCGCAAAGATATTTCAGTAGGTGTCAACTTATTCAAATCAAGTCTACGATATAAAGAGAGAGGCATAACACTAACACCGGCTCCAAGATCACATAAGGCAGTTCTAACATAGTTTCTTTTAATGGAGCATGGTATAGTTGGTACTACTGGATCTCATAGTTTCTTAGGTATTCCACCCTTAAAAGTATAATTAGCAAGCATGGTGGAAATTTCAGCTTCCGGAATTTTTCTTTTATTTGTAACAATATCTTTCATATACTTAGCATAAGGATTCATTTTAAGCATATCAGTAAAACGCATACGCAAGAAGATAGGTCTAATCATTTCAGCAAAGCGCTCAAAATCCTCATCATCCTTTTTCTTGGATGGTTTGGGAGGAAAAAGCATGGGCTTCTGAACTCATGGTTCTCTATCTTTACCGTTCTTCCTAGCAACGAAGTCTCTATTATCATAACGTTGATTCTTTAATTGTGGGTTATCAAGATCAATAACAGGTTCAATCTCTACATCATTATTATTGCTAGGTTGAGGTTCAACATGAACATCATCATTAACATTATCACTAGGTTCATGTTCATCACCTGATTGTGTTTTAGCATCATAAATAGAAATATCATTGGGATTCTCAGGTGTGTCAACAACAGGTTCACTAGAAGCATGCAAAGTCCTATCATTTTTTCTTTTTCGTCCTTTTAGAAGGACTAGGTGTATCAACATTAGTTCTTTGAGCATCTTGCTCAATTATCTTAGGGTGGTCCTCAGGATACAAAGCTTTCTGAGTCATTTTACCTCCTCTAGTTGCAACTCTAACAGAAAACTCATTTTTCTTATAATTTAATTCATTGAGCAAATCATTTTGAGCCTTAAGAACTTGTTCTACTTGAGTGGTAACCATAGAAGCATGTTTACTAATGAGTTTAAGTTCATCTTTAACACTAGCCATACAATCACTCAAGTGTTCAATCATATAAGCATTACGTTTCAATTGTCTACCAACATAAGCATTGAAGTTTTCTTGTTTAACAATAAAATTATCAAACTCATCTAAGCATTGGTTAGCAGACTTGTAACGAGGAATATCACCTTCATTAAATCTACAGAGAGAATTTACCTTCACTACCTGTGTCGGGTTATCAAGACCATGTATTTCTTCAACAGGCGACAAATTAAGACCATGTATTTCTTCAATAGGAGGTAAATTCTTAACGTCTTTAGCTTTAATACCCTTTTATTTCATAGATTTCTTTGCATCTTGCAGATCTTCAGGACTGAGAAATAGAATACCCCTTTTCTTCGGAGTTGGCTTAGGAATTGGTTCAGGAAGTGTCCAATTATGTTCATTAGTCAACATATTATTCAATACCAATTCAACTTGATCGACTATTCTTTCCCTGAAAACACAACCAACACAACTATCCAGGTGGTCTCTGGAAGCATAGGTTAGTCCATTATAAAAGATATCAAGTATTTCATTTTTCTTGAGAGGATGATCAGCCAAATCATTAAGTAATTGGAGAAGCCTCCCCCAAGCTTGTGGGAGACTCTCTTCTTCAATTTGCACAAAATTATATATTTCCCTTAAAGCATCTTGTTTCTTTTGAGCGGGGAAAGATTTAGCAGGATCAAGAGAATTAAACCATATCTTAGCGTCACCCTTTACTGAGAATGGAAATAACTTAAGGATATAGTAGTAGTGTGTTTTGTCATCATTAGTGAACAGGGTGGCTATACCATTTAATTTAGTAAGATGTGCCACGACAGTTTCAGATTCATAGTGTCGGTGTCAAAACCAGCGGATCTCGGGTAGGGGGTCCGAACTGTGCGTCTAGGCGGATGGTAACAGGAGACAAGGGACACGATGTTTTTACCCAGGTTCGGGCCCTCTCGATGGAGGTAAAACCCTACTCCTGCTTGATTAATATTGATGATATGGGTAGTACAAGAGTGGATCTACCACGAGATCAGAGAGGCTAAACCCTAGAAGCTAGCCTATGGTATGATTGTTATTCGTCCTACGGACTAAAACCCTCCGGTTTATATAGACACCGGATAGGGTTAGGGTTACACAGAGTCAGTTACAGTGGTAGGAGATCTACATATCCGTATCGCCAAGCTTGCCTTCCACGCCAAGGGAAGTCCCATCCGGACACGAGACGAAGTCTTCAATCTTGTATCTTCATAGTCCAGGAGTCCGGCCAACGGTGATAGTTCGGCTATTTGGACACCCCCTAATCCAGGACTCCCTCAGTAGCCCCCGAACCAGGCTTCAATGGCGATGAGTCCGGCGCGTAGATTGTCTTCGGCATTGCGAGGCAGGTTCTTCTCCAAATTCCATATACTTGTCGAATAGTGTCCGGCTTCTGATAAATGTTGCGCTTCTTGGCTTCTACGCCCAATAATGGCCATCTTCCACGTGTTCGAATGAATACGAAAAGCCAGGGTATTTTTACACTTATCCCCCTAGCTGCGCAAATGAGCAGCGTATAAAAGGGACGAGGATCTAGATCTGAGTCACACCATCCCCCTCCATGAAGCTTTCATCGGGCGCCTCGACAAAAATCCATTCCATCATGGACAATCGACGCTCCTCCTCTCGCGCTCCCAGCCCCACACAGAAATTGGGAGAGATACTCAGTCCGCATAGCGAGCTAGTGACACTCCAAACCAAGGGATTTCTTCCCCGCCTTCATGGTTCCGGTTCGAGCCGGACTCGCCACCTATAAGGGCGGAAAGCAAGCGGAGAGTGTCCCCGATCCCTCCAAAGGAGAGCGGGTATGCTTTGTCTCTTATCCAGTAAGAGGACTCGGATTTCCAATTCATCCATTTCTCTGGGGGCTCTTGGAGTTCTACGGCCTCTAGTTGCACCACCTTACGCCTGCCTCCATTTTTCACATTGCGGGCTTCGTGGCCCTCTGCGAACTGTTCTTGGGCGTCGAGGCTCATTTTGCGCTGTGGATGAGATTATTCTGCCTTGTACCCCGTTCTCATGAGGGGTCAATATATCAAGTGGGCGGAGCCGAGCTATGGCGCATTGCCGGGACCGGATATCTATCCGGAACCCCGAAGAAGGCGTCCGAAGACTGGCCTTCAGAATGGTTTTATATAGAAGACGTCCCGCTGCCAGATCCTGTTCGGATCGGTCTCCCGGAGTTCAGCAATGCTCCTTTGAAGAAACGCCTGAGTTGGCGCCATGAGCTCCCGGAGGGAAGACGACAGGGCGTCCTTTACGATGAGCGAATAAGATTGTTAGCTCATTCCGGACTGACCATGATCGGTGTCATGGCCACATGTATTATGCGGGGGGTGCAACCGCTCCAGTATAGGGGCCACCCCATGTGGGATTTCAACGGGGAGGACGATGCCACCCGTCATGGCTGTAAGGGGTCGGGATCGGTCACCGATCTGGTGAAGACCTTGTCCGAGCTGTACAAGGGAGAAGAGGAGGATTTTCTCCGCGTCAGTCCATTGAACGGATTTTCTATGAACAATCCTCGAAGCTGGGTAAGCGGACATTTCTTTTTTGCACATCCGATCCGTATTCCCATGGTTAGGTATCTCATTTTGTGATTTTGACGCAGGAACTGCGCCAGGCAGTAAAAGACATAAACAGCCCGCCTCCACAACCCGAGGATCCGGAACGGCTCCTCGATCCGGCCTCCCAAGAGGATCCGGACATATTGGTGGAGCTGATTGATGGGGTATTTCACCAACTGAGCATCGATAATGCCTTGGTTGCCATTACGGCCGATTACCCCGGAATACTTCCAGCCTCACAGGTAACTGAGACCGAGGTCCCAATACTCTGATAATGACCCATCCGTGCTTATTTTTTATCACCATATACCCATGGTGTTTCACAGGGGGTGCCTTCGAGGCAGGAGGCCGAGTCATGGCGCGCGCTAGCCAACAAGGGCAACACGGCCCCTTGGCTAAAAAGAAGTGCGGTCAGGATCGAAAAGCCGGCGCGGCGGTATGGCGCGTCACCATATTCCCAGGATTGATTCCTGGAAGGCGTACTAACGTTGGTGCTCTTTTCAGGAAAAAGAGCGCTCACCGGACTGTGTCTGGGGAGGTTGCCAATCGAGCCTCCGCCAGCCAGGCTCCAAAGCCGGGTCCAGAAGCGGAGGCGAGTACGAGGCGTGCGGCGGATGCTCCTCCGACAGAGGATGCCGACAGATTGTCCGCCACCAACTCCGAGGTGGAGAGCGCCATGAATCACAGGCGTCGCCCGACAGTTCTTCGTGACACATGTTTCTCCCAAGAGGCATTGAATGCCTTCAATTCGGGAGATGAGCACCTCCGTGCCGCTCAAGATGGTCTAGCCAGAGCCACGGAGCAGTATGTAAAGGACATACGGGTGAGGAAATTTGACAGTTATATATGCCAGTGTAGGACCTTGAAGTATGTCTAGAGGGGGGTGATTAGACTACTTGACCAATAAAAACTTAACCTTTTCCCAATTTTATAGTTTGGCAGATTTTAGCTATTTTAGGACAAGTCAAGCAATCATCACACAATTCAAGCAAGCATGCAAAGAGTGTATAGGCAGCGGAAATTAAAGCATGCAACTTGCAAGAAAGTAAGGGGAAGGGTTTGGAGGATTCAAACGCAATTGGAGACACGGATGTTTTTGTCGTGGTTCCGATAGGTGGTGCTATCGTACATCCACGTTGATGGAGACTTCAACCCACGAAGGGTAACGGCTGCGCGAGTCCACGGAGGGCTCCACCCATGAAGGGTCCACGAAGAAGCAACCTTGTCTATCCCACCATGGCCGTCGCCCACGAAGGACTTGCCTCACTAGCGGTAGATCTTCACGAAGTAGGTGATCTCCTTGCCCTTACAAACTCCTTGGTTCAACTCCACAATCTTGTCGGAGGCTCCCAAGTGACACCTAGCCAATCTAGGAGACACCACTCTCCAAGAAGTAACAAATGGTGTGTTGATGATGAACTCCTTGCTCTTGTGCTTCAAATGATAGTCTCCCCAACACTCAACTCTCTCTCATAGGATTTGGATCTGGTGGAAAGAGGGTTTGAGTGGAAAGCAACAGGGGAAGGCTAGAGATCAAGATTCATATGGTAGGAATGGAATATCTTGGCCTCAACACATGAGTAGGTGGTTCTCTCTCAGAACTGGTAAGTTGGAAGTGTAGGTTCGTTCTGATGGCTCTCTCCACGAATGAAGAGGAGGTGGAGGGGTATATATAGCCTCCACACAAAATCTAACCGTTACACACAATTTACCAAACTCGGTGGGACCGAGTCGTTAAACTCGGTCGGACCGATTTAGTAAAACTAGTGACCGTTAGTGATTTTTGGTGGGACTGACATGCATCTCGGTGAGGACGATTCGGTTAGGGTTAGGGCATAATGTAATCTCGGTGAGACCGATTACACAAACTCGGTGAGACCGATTTGGTAATAAGCTTTCCAGAGAGTTGGTCAGGTAAACTCGGTGGGACCGATTTGCTCTTTTCGGTGAGACCGAAATGTTACAAAAAGGAAACAGAGAGTTTACATTGCAATCTCGGTGGGACCGATCGCTCACTTCGGTTGGACCGAAACGTTACGAAGGGAAACAGAGAGATTGCAACCCCATCTCGGTGAGACCGAGATCCCTATCGGTAAGACCGATTTGCTTAGGGTTTGTGGCAATGGCTATGACTTTTGGAATCGGTGGCGCCGGATAGAAAGAATCGGTGTGACCGATTTTGGCTTTAGGTTTAGGTCATTTGTGGATGTGGGAAAGTAGTTGAGGGTTTTGGAGCATATCACTAAGCACATGAAGCAAGAGGCTCATTAAGCAACACCTCATCCCTTCTTGATAGTATTGGCTTTTCCTATAGACTCAATGTGATCTTGGATCACTAAAATGTAAAATGAAGAGTCTTGAGCTTTTGAGCTTGAGCCAATCCTTTGTCCTAGGTATTTTGAGGGATCCACTTTCATCATCCATGCCATGTCATTCATTGAGCTTTCCTGAAATAATAGTCTTTGAATAGCATTAGCTCAATCAGCTATATGTTGTTATGAATTACCAAAACCACCTAGGGATAGTTGCACTTTCAATCTCCCCCTTTTTGGTAATTGATGACAACATATATATCAAAGCTTCGACAAATGATAATAAAATTTAAATAACATCGTCGCTTTGAGAAGTATGTGATAAGCAAGAGCTCCCCCTAAATTTGTGCATAGTTTTAGATTTGCTTTGGACTGCAAATGCACAATGAATTAGGCTCATGGTTTACTCTTCCATGTCACATACATCTTGGTGGAGCGCTCAAAATAATAAACAATGAATACATGCACTCATCACCAAGCATAGTGAGTGATCACATAAGATAGATAGGATAATATCAAGCATGCATAAGTGTAGCTTATGATCAAACACATGATCATCAATGTCTCACAAGCATAGTATCTCAACCAAAAGCAAACAAAGATTGAAAAAACATCAAATGAAGCAAGAGAGAACAAAAGCAACACACTCTCTCTCTCGAAGCCTATGATCTATACATTTTTCTCCCCCTTTGGCAACAAGTTACCAAAAAGTTCATAGAAAATGCATAGTGCTAGATCGACTCTCAGGCTTGATCTTCTGGTGGTGGATTCTGGATAACGCCGAGGACGAAAGCTTAAGTTGAAGTAGATGGAGCTGCCCTTCCTCTCCTGCATGTCATCTTGTAGTTCCTCCACTGCAGACTGAATCTCAGTTACTTTCACATCTAAGTTATAGAACTTTTGTTCTATAATTCTCTCCAAGCTCTCTTGATTTTGAGTGAGGGTGGCCAATCCCTTCTCAATCCTCAGGGTTGATGCTATTAAGTATCCGAGCTGCTCCTGCTTGTTCTTCAAGAAATACTCAGATGCCTCCTCTTGAGTTGGCATCTTGGCAACCTTCTCCCTCTTTGCCTTCTCCTTCTTCTCCTGAGCTTGAGCTGATTGTGGATCATCTTCGTTCATGACGACCTCATTGTCCTCAAAGTCTGGAAAAAGTGGAAAGTGTTCCTTATCCAACTAATATTTTCCTGTGCCCATCTTTGAGTTTATCAATTCTTGAATCTGAGGTGCATATCCATAGCTCCTCTTCTGATCTGCTGCAGTCCTCTTGATTGTTTCAATGATCAGGCTCATGACTTTGAACTTCTGTGGCACATCAAACACATGCAACATGTTGATGGCATGCCCTTTGATCATGTTATGGTCACCAGACTTGGGCAACAAAGTGTGCCTCGGAATCCAATTTATGGTTGGCAATCCTGACAGCAGAAAGTGAACTGATCCAAACTTGTGAGTTCCTAATGCCTTGTCTGGAATTTCCTTGTACATGTGGGCCATTGAATTGTGACCCATCTTCTTCTTTGCATAAATGTCTAGGTCATCCTCATTCTCCTTGGGGGCATTTATCAGCTTTGCCCATTCTTCAACAGTGGACTGGTACCTTGTACCTTCAGACATCCAAACAATTCTTCCATCTGGGTAAAAGTGTGTTGTGGAGTAGAACTGCATGATAAGCTCATCATTCCAGTTGGTGAACTTCTGTCCAACAAAATCTGCAACTCCACAAGCAATAAAGCTGTCTTGCACTCCAGGATAGTGCTGTTCATTCTCCTTGATGAAATTCCAGTCAACCCACCTCATGTCACAGACTATGGGCTTCTTGTCCAACAGAATTGTTTCATAGAAGTCCTGCTGTTCCTTTGGATGGAACCTGTAGTCAACAGCAGTTCTTCTTCCTGAAGCATATGGATCTGCCATTCTCCACAGTCTCAGCCCTGAATCCTTCCTGATTCTCATGTCCTCAGCCATAGGATGGGCATCATTGTGGTCTGGTATCTTGGGCTTGAGCTTTCTCAGAACTTGTCCTTCTTCATCTTCCTCATCAGCATCCTCAGGCACTAGGGCCTTGTTCTTCTCAGCAGCTAGAATACTCCTTGTATTCCTCTTTGGTGCAGACTTGGCCTTGGAGGCAGCTTTGGGTGCTTCCTTGGGCTTAGATGTGGCAGCCCCTGATCTAATAGCATCTCCCATAAGCTTTGGTGCCTTTGGAGCTGGTGCAGCAAGCTCTTCCTCTTCCATCATGGAAGGTTGACCAACAACTCTGGCTATGGTCTTCTTGACCCTTTCCTTTCTTTTCTTCCCTTCTGCAGCAGCTGGTTCTTTGGGTTGGGTTTCCAAAGAAGCTTGTGTAGACACTCTGGCTTTGGACATTGGTTGTCTTCCTGCAGGCCTTTTGGTCTTCATGCCTGGCTTTATATCCTTTGCTGAGCCATATTCCTTCTTGAGCAGACCTTTCTTGGAAGTTGCCTCATCTTCCTCAGCTTTGTAATCTTCATCCTCTGAATCTGAAGTTCTTTTCCTCCTTTGCCTAGTTGCAGCCTTAGGCAAATTGCTAGGAGTACTTCTGCTCCCTTCATCTGAATTTGAGGGACTAGTGCCCTCACTCAAGACCATCTGCTCTTCTGACTTGTTCTGGCTGTCACTTTGATCAGACATACTGCAAAAGCTGATCTTGACCACGTGAAGAGTTATATATGAGATAGAAAAGATGAGCATCACAAAATGCAGAGGTTTTTGCAAAAGAATGACTCAAAAGTTCAGTCTTAGTTTTCCACAGAAAGCATTTCGGATCCACCGATTTTCAAACTCGGTGATACCGAAGCAGTTTTGGAACCTAAACTGATGATCTCGGTTGGACCGAGTTTCAGTTCGGTGGTACCGAGACTGCTAGGATTTCATAGAATCCTCAAATCGGTTGCACCGATTAGTAAGTCTCGGTCAGACCGAGAGTCACTAGTGCAATGGCATAAGCCAAATCGGTGAGACCGAGTTTTTCAACTCGGTGGGTCCGAGATGGTTTCGGCGGAAACCTAAACCTAAAAATTTGAATCACATCTAATCTATGAACTACTTTGGCTGGATAGAAGAGTTTCAATCGTGGCAAGAATAAATATGAAAACAATGTGCCAGGAATCAGACGTGGATAGCACAAAGATTAAGTCCATACCCTAACTTGGCGGTGGACTTGCTACGGCGGCAACGGCGGGGACGAAATCCGTTGACGGCGGCGGAGACCAGCGATAGGAGGCTGCTGGCGATGAGGAGACGATCCGGAGACCATGATGGCAGAGCGAGCTGTTGCGCGGGCGAAGGGTTTCGGAGAAATTTCCAAAATTTTGCCCGTGGCTATATATAGCTCGACCCTGTCGGTGTGACCGAGTGGAACAACTCGGTGGCACCGAGATGCATAACTTGTGTTCGATTCTGACAAATCGGTGAGACCGAAAAGTTCAAATTGGTTTCACCGAGATTGAAAACTCAGATCAACTTGATGATCTCGGTAGGACCGAAATGGAAGGATCGGTCAGACCGAGAATCACTAAGAGGTTTTGGAAGTTTAAGTCTATGACGAATCGGGGACTCCGAGTGCTCCTCACACAGAGTGGTTCGAATCTGACTTGATCAAATTTTGTGATGTAGCATGAATAGAGTTTGAGACGAGAAAAGCATAGATAGCTAAAGAAGGTTCTTAGGCATTCTTGTCCATCCACTTGGCACAAAGAAAAGAATACAATCAAACAAAATAACAAGTGGATGTCCTTGAATGAGTAAAATATGCACCAACATGCTCACACAATAAGATGGCAATTGAAATATGTGGCAAAGCATGCACAACCAATTTTAGCAGCTATCAAGCAATTGGCGATGACTAGGTCATCTATATATGAGTATATTGACTTAGGAGTCAAATGAGAACATTTGATCATAGGTCATACTCATCGTTTAAGCTCAAGTGGGGTTACCACTTTTACAATAATGCATTAATGTGTTCACTCCATTAGAGTTGCTTTGACTCAATTCTTAGAGTTAAGCTCCCCCTAGATGTGAGATCCCCCATTAGAGGGATGAACTAACCTTGGGTTTTGTCGATGATGACTTCATGTAGGTGTTGAAGATGTAGATGCTCAATGTTGATGTAGATAATTTGGAGCAATCCTTTTGTCGGTGTACTAGAGTAGGGGTACCCTAGTATCCCGAACTTGTGCACGGGCAGTTGCAGCACCCCGCGGCAAGGCTTGTCGGGTGACCGCCAAGGTCCTCCGTGGTTCCTTTGGAGCCATTCAAGAACAAAGTATTCAAGCCAAGGAGACAAGGCCCGGCAAGAGGAGCTTGCCGGAAGGCCAACCAAGGCATCTCAAGGAACTTGCCGCGACGCTACCATCGCGTCCGGTGAGGCCCGCGAAGCGACAAGCTTCCGGACGCGACAAGACAACGATCATGCAAGGCGCTTGCATGAAAACTACCACTCACTACACGCTCCAGACATCCACCAACGTGTCGCCTGGACCTTTCGGTAGCGTGGCAAGAGGTGTCTTGACCTGCGGTCTTGCATGGCAAGCGGCAATGACAAGATTGCCATCGTGGCAAGCGGTGGCGTCCCAGTCCTTTTTGCACTATTTGGGCGACGAGACGGGCATTTAATGCCTTTGTCCCTGCCATCGGGGTTAGGTAGGATACACTGCGGTAGTTGTACCAACCGCAATTCCTTTTCCATTTTACCCTTGTCTACGTTGCCACCTGTCGGAGACCCTTTAGCATATAAAAGGAGGCCCATGCATAGCGAGAGGGGGGGTTCGGAAGGCGAAAAACACTCACGCTCGGTCGTTAGTAGCTGGTGTGTCTTTGTAGCACTCAGCGCTCGAGCAAGAACTCAATACACTCGGACATGCAAAGAAGAGGAGTTATCTCTCGAGAGCTCGGCTGGGTAAACTGCTGTGTATGTGCTTCGCCTCGATCCGCTCTTCGTGCGATCTCACTTCACTTGAACCGAAAGGGCTCGGTCCGCCGGTCCCATAGGTGTTCGTGGATCAGTTTCCCCGACACCTTTGGAGTGAGTTGCACTTTCAACTTGCCTACATGGGTTAGTCCCACAAGGAACAAACAAGAATATCCATAGACATAGAGTGATGCACACACAAGATGATGTCCATGAAAACATTAGGTTACCTTGTCCCTTGCCTTACCAACATGAGGGTTTGTGACTCCTTGAACTAGTGCAAGATGTGAAAGTTGATTGCACTTGTTCTTGCCAAAATGATATGAGTGAAGAATGTTGGCGGAGTCACCCTCAAGAACTCTGTAGTTCTTCTTCTTCGGGATCCACATAATCTTGATGGGAATCCTTGGAGTTGTAGTTGTACTTGATGAAGTAGAACTTGACGTAGTCTTGGGGACCCACTCGAACGAGGCTTTAGGTGCTTCTTCAAATGCATCAATCTCTTCTTGAAGCTTGTCCTTGCCTTTGTTCTTGTGGTCTATTGGTGGAAGATCATCTTGAGCTTGTGTCCTCTTTGAAGGAAGTAGGATCATACTTCTCTTGTTGAGGAACAAACTTTGTCTTGGGGTATTGATCTTCTTCCCACTCAACTCCATTGGCGTTGAACTTTCGTTCAAAACCAACACCTTGATTCTTCCGGTGCCTTCCTTGCTTGCGTACAATTTCCTCGAATTGCTTACTCCCTGCAAGGCTCTTGTAAACGCCTTTCTCTATAATTCCCTTCAATAAACTATTTTCTTGCTCAAGTGTAACTTGGCTAAGAGAATCATTAGTGGAATCAAGAGAACTACTAGAAGCAACAACATTGGATTTGACATTATTATTGTTACTACTAGAGGAAGTATCTTTCTTGTTCTTGTTACTAGACTTGACTTGAGGCATGTAAGTAGATAAGAGTAAACGCTTGGCAATGTAAGAAGAACTTTTCTTGCGGAGATCATCATTGATTGCCTTTAAGAACTCATGCTCTTGCTCAAGATTGAGCTTTTCAAAGCGTAACTTCTCATGAGCCCTTAAAAGTTCTCGATGATCTTCGAAGATAGTTTCATGAACCAACTTAAGAGTGTTTAGTTCTTTAGTTAGAAGCTCAATTTTCTCCTTATCATTGTCATTAGTTTGATTAGCATGATTAATTGACGTTTCATCATAGTATTCATCACTAGAGTTGTCAACAAGTAAATCATCATCCACAAGCAAGTCACCTTCATCACTATTGAAATCAACATACTCGGGATGTGTTACCTTAGGACCTTTGGCCATGAAGCATCTTCCAACACCTTCATTTGGTGAGTCAAATATGTCATAGGAGTTGGTTGACACAAGTGCTAGACCGGCAACACCTTCATCTTGAGTATATTCGGAGTCGGAGTGATAGCTTCTCTCGGAGTGATTGTCGGAGTCGGAGCCGGAAACCCATTCACCAACATGAGCTTGATGTTTTCGTTTTGTGTAGCTCCTTGATGACTTGTCCTTTCTTTCTGAATCCTTACTTCTCCGTGAGGGTCTTCGTTCATAACGATCATCTCTACTCCTCCTCTCTCTTGGTGGTGATTCTTCTCTTTTGCTCCTTCTTGGAGAATCTTCTCTTCTTTTGTAGGGTGTCGTACACTCATTGGAGTAGTGTCCGGGTCTCCCACAATTGTAGCAATTGCGCTCTCGACTAGAAGATCTCTTGTCATTGTAAGACCTTGACTTGGAGCTTCTTTCTTTGCTTCTACTTTTGTAGAATTTGTTGAAGTTCTTCACCATTAAGCTCAATTCTTCATTGAAGGTTGGTTTCTCACTTGATGATGTGGGGGCTTCACTTGAGGCTTTGTAAGCACCACTTGACTTGTTGTGAAGTTCCTCCTTATCCTTGAGTGACATCTCATGAGCAACAATCCTTCCAATGACTTCTGTTGGCTTGAGATCTTTGTAGTTTGGCATCATTTGGATCAATGTGCACACGATATCATACTTTCCATCCAATGCTCTTAGGATTTTCTTGATGATGAATTTGTCGGTCATCTCTTCACTCCCTAAGTCGGCAATCTCATTTGTGATAAGTGCAAGCCTAGAGTACATTTCAGCGACACCTTCACCATCCTTCATTTTGAACTTGTCAAGCTGACTTTGGAGCACATCCAACTTGGATTCCTTGACGGACTCGGTACCTTCATCATATCAATCAAAGTATCCCAAATTTCCTTTGCATTCTCAACACGGCTGATTTTGTTGAATTCTTCGGGGCACAATCCGTTGAAGATGATGTCACATGATTGAGCGTTGTATTGTAGCATCTTCAATTCTTCCACATTAGCTTCACGGTTCGGTTCTCTCCCATCGAAGAATTCACCTTGCAAGCCAATACAAATAATTGCCCAAACGGCGGGGTTATGTCCAAGAATATGCATCTTCATCTTATGCTTCCAACTAGCAAAATTAGTACCATCAAAGTAAGGACCTCTACGGTGATAATTTCCCTCGCTAGACGCCATACTCTCCTAGGTTGTGAAACCAAGGCTATGACCACCAAAAGCTATGGAAATCAAAGCAAATGGAGACCAAAGCTCTGATACCACTTGTAGGACCTTGAAGTATGTCTAGAGGGGGGTGATTAGACTACTTGACCAATAAAAACTTAACCTTTTCCCAATTTTATAGTTTGGCAGATTTTAGCTATTTTAGGACAAGTCAAGCAATCATCACACAATTCAAGCAAGCATGCAAAGAGTGTATAGGCAGCGGAAATTAAAGCATGCAACTTGCAAGAAAGTAAGGGGAAGGGTTTGGAGGATTCAAACGCAATTGGAGACACGGATGTTTTTGTCGTGGTTCCGATAGGTGGTGCTATCGTACATCCACGTTGATGGAGACTTCAACCCACGAAGGATAACGGCTGCGCGAGTCCATGGAGGGCTCCACCCACGAAGGGTCCACGAAGAAGCAACCTTGTCTATCCCACCATGGCCGTCGCCCACGAAGGACTTGCCTCACTAGCGGTAGATCTTCACGAAGTAGGTGATCTCCTTTCCCTTACAAACTCCTTGGTTCAACTCCACAATCTTGTCAGAGACTCCCAAGTGACACCTACCCAATCTAGGAGACACCACTCTCCAAGAAGTAACAAATGGTGTGTTGATGATGAACTCCTTGCTCTTGTGCTTCAAATGATAGTCTCCCCAACACTCAACTCTCTCTCATAGGATTTGGATCTGGTGGAAAGAGGGTTTGAGTGGAAAGCAACTTGGGGAAGGCTAGAGATCAAGATTCATATGGTAGGAATGGAATATCTTGGCCTCAACACATGAGTAGGTGGTTCTCTCTCAGAAATGGTAAGTTGGAAGTGTAGGTTCGTTCTGATGGCTCTCTCCATGAATGAAGAGGAGGTGGAGGGTATATATAGCCTCCACACAAAATCTAACTGTTACACACAATTTACCAAACTCGGTGGGACCGAATCGTTAAACTCGGTCGGACCGATTTAGTAAACCTAGTGACCGTTAGTGATTTTCGTTGGGACTGACATGCATCTCGGTGAGGCCGATTCGGTTAGGGTTAGGGCATAACGTAATCTCGGTGAGACCGACATACAAACTTCGGTGAGACCGATTTGGTAATAAGCTTTCCGGAGAGTTGGTCGTAAACTCGGTGGGACCGATTTGCTCTTTTCGTGAGACCGAAATGTTACAAAAGGAAACAAAGAGTTTACATTGCAATCTCGGTGGGACCGATCGCTCACTTCGGTTGGACCGAAACATTACGAAGGGAAACAGAGAGATTGCAACCCCATCTCGGTGAGACCGAGATCCCTGTCGGTAAGACCGATTTGCTTAGGGTTTGTGGCAGTGGCTATGACTTTTGGAATCGATGGCGCCGGATAGAAAGAATCGGTGTGACCGACTTTGGTTTTAGATTTAGGTCATTTGTGGATGTGGGAAAGTAGTTGAGGGTTTTGGAGCATATCACTAAGCACATGAAGCAAGAGGATCATTAAGCAACACCTCATCCCTTCTTGATAGTATTGGCTTTTCCTATAGACTCAATGTGATCTTGGATCACTAAAATGTAAAATGAAGAGTCTTGAGCTTTTGAGCTTGAGCCAATCCTTTGTCCTTAGTATTTTGAGGGATCCACTTTCATCATCCATGCCATGCCATTCATTGAGCTTTCCTGAAATAATAGTCTTGGAATAGCATTAGCTCAATGAGCTATATGTTGTTATGAATTACCAAAACCACCTAGGATAGTTGCACTTTCAATCTCCCCTTTTGGTAATTGATGACAACATATAGATCAAAGCTTTGACAAATGATAATAAAATTTAAATAACATCGTCGCTTTGAGAAGTATGTGATAAGCAAGAGCTCCCCCTAAATTTGTGCATAGTTTTAGATTTGCTTTAGACTGCAAATGCACAATGAATTAGGCTCATGGGTTACTCTTCCATGTCACATACATCTTGGTGGAGCGCTCAAAATAATAAACAATGAATACATGCACTCATCAGCAAGCATAGTGAGTGATCACATAAGATAGACAGGATAATATCAAGCATGCATAAGTGTAGCTTATGATCAAACACATGATCATCAATGTCTCACAAGCATAGTATCTCAACCAAAAGCAAACAAAGATTGAAAAACCATCAAATTAAGCAAGAGAGAACAAAAGCAACACTCTCTCTCTCGAAGCCTATGATCTATACATTTTTCTCCCCCTTTGGGTGAGGAACTAAAGGATGTTCGTGCCCAGCTGTCTGACTCCATGAAGGAGAATCGGCGACTTCATCGCGGTATTTATAGTAAGTGCTTGAGCGAACTTTGAAAAAGAGTTCGGCGAGGAAGTCAACTAACAGAGTTATGTCTGTAGGTATGCTCACGTGTCGTCCTGGAGAGGAAATGCCCGGTTCTACGGGTGACCTTCTTCCTGAGCTATTGCAACTACACGAACAAGTTCGGCAGGTGATGAAAGGCGTTGCCCAGGCCTTGTGGCCATCTATCTCCCTGCCCGAAGGCCTTGGAGAGCTTGCAGAGAAGCTTCAGGGAGCACGGCGGCGCTTCCGACTATGGAAGATATTGGCATGTCGTCAAGGCGCCGGGGAGGCCTGGGCCATGGTGAAGATGCGGTACACGAAGCCGGACCCAAACCACATGGCCGAGGTCGGACCTGTGAGGCCCGACGGGAAGGAGACCCTTGTGAGCTTAGTGTATGGCCAAGTAGAGTTGGCCGCATAGTATTCCCGCAGGACTGTAAACTAGACAGCCTATTAAATGGCATTGAAGAGGAATACAATCAGTCAATTTGACTATGTAATTTAAAGAGACATGTAAAATGCCTTCTAGCCGGATTGTAGATCGTTTGTCGTAGCAGACCTTTTCGCTTCAACCTCGGGACCCAATAGTCCGGAGTGTGTCCGAATACCCTCGCGGTTATGTAAAAACCGGGGCATGCGTGGAGACCAAAGCGTAGGGGTCATGAGTGCTTTATCGGACAAGTGCCCAACTAGTTATGTTATATTACATGGTTAGTAAGAAACATCTTCCGGGAGAATAGTTCCGTTAGGGGTTCCTTTCTCGAGGCATGCCCTAAAGTGCATGTCCGATCAAGTAAAAAAGCGTAAAAGCATCTGGGGGCAGATAAATGAAAAATAAAAAATCGTCTTTTAGTTCACCGACCGAATATTACCTTAAGAACGCTAGCTTTCGGCTTCACCCAGTCTGAGGTACGCGTCCGGCTAACCCGGCGGTAACAATCGCAGAGGTGCTCCCTTTACCACCTAGCCGAACAATCGGGAACGTAGGGGTAAGCACAGGAGCCAGGCAACCCATCTTGGCCAAAACTTAAGTCATATCGATGCATATAATGGTGAATAAAAGGTACATGCGGAAGTGTGACACATGTGTTGGGCATAAAGCCCGTATAAATAATCTTCTGTTAAAGAAGCCCCCAGGTATAATGAGCGTGGATAGCGCGTCAAGTGTGTGCGAACAATGCGCAAACGAGCCTTTAACGGCTTCGTCAAAAAGGAGGGAGAAGGAGAGAAATAAAAGACAGCTTAAAGTATAAAATATAGACGGAGGAAGGAGACGAACTCATAATCCGGCGCTAGGCGTAGAATCTTCGGAGACGGGTTGCGTTCCATGGGTTCGGCTCGAGTCGGTTATCTGACGCGTTTCACAGACGGTACGCTCCGCCGGTCAGGACTTGGTCGATGATGAAGGGACCCTCCCATTTGGGCTTGAGTTTGTCCTTTTTCTTGTCCGGCAGGCGTAGAACTAGTTCGCCAACATTGTAAGCTTTGGCCCTGCTTCCTGCTTTGATATCTTCGAGCCTCTTTGTTGATAGAATGTGGAACGAGCTTTTGCCACGTCACGCTCCTCCTCCAAGGCGTCCAAGCTATCCTTCCGATCGAGCTCGGCTTCTCTTTCTTCGTACATGCGCACGCGAGGTGAGTCATGAATTATGTCGCAGGGCAAAACTGCCTCTGCGCCGTATACCATAAAAATGGTGTGAATCCGGTAGTGCGATTCGGCGTGGTCCGCAGCCCCCAGAGTACGGAGTCGAGCTCCTCTACCCAGTGCGTGTTAGATTCCTTGAGGGACCGCACTAGCCTGGGTTTAATGCCGCTCATGATTAGACCATTTGCTCGCTCGACTTGACCATTAGTTTGGGGGTGATAGTCTGAAGCGTAGTCGAGCTTGATGCCCATGTTTTTGCACCAGAGTTTGACCTCGTCGGCCGTGAAGTTCATGCCATTATTAGTGATGATGCTATGGGGGACACCGTAACGGTGTACTACCCCTGATATGAAGTCTACCACCGGTCCGGATTCGGCCGTCTTTACAGGCTTGGCCTCTATCCATTTGGTGAATTTATCCACCATGACCAATAGGTATTTTTGCTTGTGGGTTCCTCCTTTAAGGGGTCCAACCATGTCAAGCCCCGGACATGAAGGGCCGTGATGGGTATAGTTTTGAGGGCGGTGGGTGGCATGTGGCTTTGATTAGCAAAGAGCTGGCAACCGACGCATCGTTGGACTATGTCCTGAGCATCTACCCGGCCGTCGGCCAATAAAATCCTGTCTGTAAGGCCTTGCCTACAAGGGCCCGGCTGTGGCATGGTGCCCACGAGTCCGCATGAATTTCAGCCAGAGATTCCGCCCTTCCTCTTCGGAGATACACCTTTGAAGGACTCCGTTGTGCTTTTCTTATAAAGCTCTCCTCATGGACCTTGTAGGCTTTAGACGGCCACACTATGCAGCGGGCCTCGTTTTGGTCCCTCGGAAGTTCCTGCCTAGTTAGGTAGGCTAGGAATGGTTCTGTCCACGGGGCGATGACTGCCATTATTTCGTGGGCTGACGGTGTTATTTCGTTGGCGGGACCACCAATTATGTCGGAATGTTCGGTGTGGGGCAGTGTGGTTGGGTCCGGGTTGTTATTTCCGGACTCTCCCTCCCATAGTACGGATGGCTTGAAAAGCCTCTCTAGGAAGATGTTGGGGGGGACAGCATCGCGCTTTGCGCCAATGCGTGCCAACACGTCTGCTGCCTGGTTGTTATCCCGGGCTATATGGTGAAATTCGAGCCCCTCAAACCGAGCTGACATTTTTAGGACGGCATTTGCGATAAGCTGCCATTTTCGGATCCTAAGCATCAAAGTCCCCATTTATTTGGGATATCGTGAGGTTCGAATCCCCGCGCACCTCTAGGCGTTAAATGCCCATGGAGACTGCCATCCGGAGACCATGTAGAAGGGCCTCGTATTCGGCTATGTTCTTGGAGTCCGTGTACTTTATTTGAAGTACATATTGGACTGTATCTCCGGTTGGGGACGTCAGAACAACACCAGCCCCCAGGCCGGCCAACATTTTGGATCCGTCGAAGTGCATGATCCAGTTGGAATATGCGCCGTACTCTTTAGGGAGTTCGGCTTCAGTCCATTGGGCGATGAAGTCAGCCAAAACTTATGACTTAATAGCTCGCTCGGCTTGTAGGTTATGTCGAACGGAGGAGCTCAATGGCCCATTTAGCAATCCGCCCGCTATGTCATGTTTGTTTATAATGTCATTAAGAGGTACTTGGAGGCTACCGTTATCGAACACTCTTGGAAGTAGTGTCGCAGCTTCCGGATGCCATGAACACCGCGATGCTATCTTTTGATAATGCGGTACCGTGACTTGCATGGAGTTAGGACAATGGACACGAGTAAACTGGTTTTGGAGAGGGAACTTGTGTCCGCTCGCTTCTCGCTCGACAATGAGAACCGCGCTACAACTTGATGGGTTGCTGCGATGTGTAATAGCATTGGTTCGCCCATGTTGGGCGCGGCCAGGACCGGATTTGTTGCCAATATGGCTTTGATTTCTTCGAGTCCGACCATGGCAGCATCCGTCCACTCGAAGTGTTCGGTGCGCCGGAGGAGGCGCTAAAGGGTAATGCCTTTTCTCCTGTTGGAGATAAAGCGGCTTAGAGCCGCCATGCATCCATCAATTTTGTATTTCTTTGAGGTCTTTGGGGATATCCAATTGTGACAGAGCTCGGATCTTGGCTGGGTTTGCTTCAATTCCTCTACGGATACAATGAAGCCCAAGAGCTTTCCGGCTGATGCACGCCGGAAACGCATTTTTCTGGGTTGAGCTTGATGTCATATGTTCAGAGATTATCGAATGTGAGCCTCAAGTCATCGACTAGGGTTTCGACATGCTTGGATTTGACGACCACATCGCCTATGTATGCCTCCACCGCTTTGCCGATCTGGTTTGCCGACATGTCTCAATCATGCGCCGATATGTTGCGCGGCGTTTTTGAGCCCAAAGGGCATTGTGTTGAAGCGAATGGGCCAGATGGAGCGATGAATGCCGCTATGGCTTGGTCTGCTCTGCCATCTTAATTTGTTGGTAGCCGGAGTATGCGTCGAGGAAACACAATGAATTGTGTCTCCGGTAGCGCCTATAATTTGATCGATGCGGGGGGGGAAGGGATCCTTTGGGCAAGCCTTGTTAAGGTCCTTAAAATCGACACATAGGCGCCGTGATTTGTCCTTCTTTGGTACCATTACTAGGTTTGCTAGCCATCCGATGTTTAATGTCTCGATGAATCCAGCCTCCAATAGTTTGGTTAGCTCCTTCCCATGGCCTCGTCTCTTGGGTTGGAGAAACGCCAAGAGCTTGTTTGACTGGCTTGAATCCTTTTAGGATATTTAGGCTGTGCTCGCCAGTCGGCGTGGGATTCTGGCATGTCTCAAGGGTGCCAGCAAAATGTCCCAATTTTAGCGTAGGAATTCTCGTGTCTGCGCGTCCCACATCAGGGTTTAATTGTGCCCGATGGAGGCTGTTTTTGTAGGGCCCGTTGGATGGACTTGGAATTCTATTTCGTCTGCCGATTTGAAAGAGGTGGACTTGGATCTCTTATCGAGTATCACATCGTCCCTGTTCACCGTGGAGCGCAGCGCAGTGAGTTCCTCTGCCGCTAGGGCTTTTGATAGTGCCTCAAGGGCAAGTCGGCTGTTTTATTTTCGTAGCGAGCGCTATGTCCGGTCACTAGCGAGAGTGATAATTCCGTTGGTCCGGCATTTTGAGCTTCATGTACCCGTAATGGGGTATAGCTTGAAAAATTGTGAATGCCTCTCGCCCTAATAGAGCGTGGTATACGCTGCTGAATGGGGCCACTTGGAATGTGACCTCCTCGGACCTATAATTGTCCGGCGTGCCGAACACCACATCTTTTCCTGTACAGCATGCTTCCCGACTGGGGATTATTCCTCTAAAGGTTGTGCTGCTTTGCTCAATGCGGCTCCAGTCTATTTCCATTTTTCAAGGGTTCCTCGAGATGAGGTTTAATCACGCCGCTGTCCATGAGTACCTTGGTAAGGAGAAAGCCGCCCACTATTGGACCGAGGACCAATGAAGCCGGTGCGCAGTTGTTCGAATTTAGGTTCAATCATTTGGCGTTAAAGGTAATAGCCGTGTCACTCCATGGATTTATTGTTGCTATCTGTTAGACTTCGGCTAGGCTGCGGAGTGTTCGTTTCCGTATATTATTTGATGCGTAAGTCTCGAAGACTGTTAATATCGTACTGGTATTGTTGGGCTGGTGCTCGAGCTAAGAGCTCTTCGCCACTTTTGGCCACCGCCGTAGTATCCAACATGCTCTAAGGCTATGAGTTGGAGTGGCGCCCTACTGCTATGAATTTTGCAGGTCCATTGAGCCATCCCTCCAAAGACGGTTCCATGCCCTTTGGGGGTTTTTGCTTTTTGGTATGTAACCTGTGCACTCGTGATGATGCACCCTTTATTTCGGACTAGGGTCATACTCGGGGCGGATTGTCCCAAAATTTGATTTCGGTTTTCCAGCACTCTCCATCGCGCAAGATTTTCAGACTATGGACGCCAAGTCAGTGAAGCGTGTAATTTCAATGATGACTTATGGCGCTTAGGATTCCCTTGTCCGTGCAATTATTGCGTAAGAATGAGATTACGCCTCCTCGCGGCAATCCTTTATCCTGCCCATAACCAGGAGGAATCGCCTAGTAATGATGTATCGCTTCACCGGCTCTTGCCGGATTTGGGATAGATCGCTATGTTTGGGTGGGCGGTGGAATTAAATTCAACCCCGTCCCAATCTAAGATTCAGGGCCAAGAAGTTTCGAACTTGGAAGCTTGGGTTCTTGGAGGTTGTCCAATGAATCTAGCCCGCCTCGACTTAAAGTTCGTGGCTTGAGTGGTGTCCTCCCTCCGCGGGAATCCGCATGGAGGGGTCAGGAATCCGGACATAGCTAGTCCTTAAGGTAGGAGAAGAGTCACCGTATTGTTCCTCTACCACAACAACATGGTGGGTAGCCTGGGAAGAGTTGATCTCTCTCAGATCAGATTTAGGTCCAATCTGATTGTAGTCATGAGCGACTCCCAGGCGATGGCGATGGCGCGATCCAAGAGCTCGTTTAAGGAAGAGAGCTCCATCGATCTAACCGTCATGAAGTTCCGAGTTAACGTGAAGATTGCTTTCGATGACCCGAGAAGTCATCGCTTGCGCTGCGGCGTCAACAGCGGTCATAAGAAAACCGCCTAGCCAGAGAGTTTGGCCGGTGGCTAAAGCTCCTTTAGCAATGGTGCCGTCTTTAAAGATGGTATGAGGCATCCTTCCTGATAGCAACGGCACAAAGGAACTCTCAATGAAAGCACCAATGTCGGTGTCAAAACCGGCGGATCTCGGGTAGGGGGCGCGGGTGAGCAGAAGATGGGCCAGGGGCCGACTGTAGCACCTGGACCAGGCCCAACTCCGAAGAATAGTCCAGAGACTGATCCATGGGTTGTGGCCCAACATTTGAATTGTCAGTGGGCGCCAGAACCTGCATACCCTCCAGTGGGGTAAAGTTACCAGCCTCCCCCATGGAAACAGGGGAAGATAAGATATCATTTGTGGCATCTGGCATAGAGGAAGCAGCCTGGGAGTACTCCACCACATCGCTAAGAGTGAGAGCAACATCTTCAGGCAGTATTTCAGAAATCTAGACAGCAGATGGACGAGGTGTATCATTCAGAATACGAGGTGCAAAGTGCACCCTAACAGCAGCCTCTTAATTCTTAACTTGGAAACTTATCTGTGGGGCTGTCATTTGTAATTCTAGAGGAGGCAGACCATAACCAGATCTCCAAGTGCCAAAAGCAGCAATCACACTAAAAACAGACCTTGAGAGGTAAGCAGTGAAGATGTTGCGAGGAATGACCTCATTAACAAGCACAGTAGCCAAATCATTACCTTGAACAGAAATACTCACATTCAGATTAACAGCAGAAACCACAACATCAACAGAGATAACTTCTTGCCGGGCAGGAGCAACAAATAGAGTGATAGGGAGAGCAGGAGCAATAGAAAATCCATGTGAGCTAGCAGAAGAACTAGAGTCCCAAACAGAATTGAGGCTACCAGTCACATTATCTTCAGGTAAGATGCCATCATGAACTCTCAGACCTTGAGCTGCCAACCATGCTTGGAAATTAACCAGGGCCGCAGGCATTTGTGGCGCATGTTGCGCAGGTTCAGTCCAGGCACCCCATTGGGCAGGGTGTGGATCATCGTGTTGGGTTGCATGGTGTGGATCATTGTCATTGCCAATCCCATTCTGAATAAGCCAATTTTGCAACTGTTGTTGATACAATTGTTATGTCGTGAGGCCATCACCAAACATGGGATGGGGGATGCCATTTGTCATGGGCGGCTCCTCATCCGCCGTAGGCACTTCAGGGTGATGAGCATTCTAATCTGCACCCCTTAAGATGAACACAGCGACAGTTCAACAAGCTCTGTCACCCCCAAGCTGACGAACAACGATACTTTTGGGAATAAGCCGCATATGTATCACCTTGACCTTGATAAGTACCACCCGACGATCAATATTCGGGTTATTCCAAGTCACCAGCCTACCATAATCATCTACTGAGCGCTGAAGATAAAATTTGGTCTGATAATCATCTGGAAAAGCAGTATACATCAACCAAACATCAGGTCCATAAGTAGTGTTGCGCATATTCAGAGCAGCATTGTGTCTAACAAAGGAAACTACCAAGTCTTCATCGTCTAGTTGAAACGTGGTGTTGACCACAGTATCTCTGATGAAGGAATTGGCGAATGCAAACATACCGATACCGAGGGGATGATCTGAAGATTCAGTAGTGTGCAGCCCAGCTTCATGAAGGAGGCCCTCAATGGTGTCACGGAGACCCTCCCGGAGGTGCCGCGACACGAATCTGCTCACTTCCGCAATGGACAGAAAACTATTGTTGAGCGGGGGAATAGGGTTGACAGCCATGTCCGCCGGCACCTTCCGGTCAGCAGGTCCCGGCTCAACAGACCATCCCGCCGGCAGGAAGGGGATGGGGTTCACAGGGTAGTTGGCCATGGTGGTGACAGCGGCAGGGCGAGCGGGGAGGATGGTGGGAGCGTTGGGAGCGGAGGGCGAGGAGGCTAGAGCAGAGTGCTCGGCACCATTGGGAAGCAGGACAGGCTGGGAGGTGGAATGCGAGGCGTCTGGGGTGGATGGGATGGACGGGAGGGTTTCTGGTCGCCACTGCCACTGCTGGGCCAGCGATGCCGCCAACAGGAGGGAGCCAGATGACCATAATGACCGCAGATATTGCATCGGACGGTAGGCGCTGGGCGGCTGTTCGGCTGAATGAGAGGGCAAGGCAAAGCCATTGATGGAAGCCTATTGATTTGCTGCCCAACATAGGTAGATATGACCGGATTACTGCGGGCATATGTCATTAAATTGTTGCATGAAGTGGCGGAGCGTTTCCGGGTAGGGCAGTTAATGCATTTGTGTCCCGGAGCCGAGCAATTTAGGCAAATAATCTGGGCTTGACAATTAGTATTATGATGGCCCCATTGTAAGCATTTAGAGGAGAGAGTACCCCCAACGTTGGACAAGATCTAAAACTTCCATTTGAGAATATCCCGCGCGCAGAAAATCGGCACCATGAGATTTTGATAATGAAGGTGGCCATGATTGGTGCCTGGGGGCATACCTTAGTGCAGAGGTAAGGAAACATTGCGGTAATTGGGGATATGCCAAATTGGTTAAAAACCGGAATCTGCCAATCAGAATTGAATGCTCAGAAGATTCCAATTGTTGAGACACGCATTGATTGTCCCCATGCAAGGGATCCGTGATGGACGTAGCGGATGTCTGGTCAGCCAAACTCGAAGGAGGTGAGGATGAACATGAAGCTTCATTGTTGTTCTGATCATGAAAATCCATGGAGTCTATTGGGGTTAGAACAAACTTACTCAACTCCATAGAGGAATCACTGCCTGGAATCATAGCCCCGAAAATGGACTTGTTATACCGAACGGCCAAAGGGGAGTGGCTAGCAATGGGCTCAAGTCATTCATCCGCATGCCACTGATGATCATAATGCTTATAGCCATTTAAACGACCATTGAATAGATGAAATGACAAACAAAATCCGGCCATATATGATCTTTGAGACCATGGATGAAATGACTAACTTTGTTATCGGCCACCGAAAACCGAAAAGATCGATCACAAAGCTGGGAAACCTTGAACCATTGTGGATGACCCCCAATGCAACATTGGAAAGCCACACCCACAGATTCCTCAGAGAGGGGAAATTAAGCCGAAGAGAAAGAAACCACCAAGAAATATTCCTTGGTGTTGGGTGATGGAGAGAAATGAACCGTTTCTCCAAATCTTTGACATACCTGATCTGCAACCGCAAGGCCAGGTCTAAAGTCCCAATGCAAGAGGCCATCCATGAGGATAGTTAGGATCTAGATCCATGGTTGGTGGAGAGCAGGTGGGAGGAGGAGAGGGGAGAGGAGGAGCGCCATGAAATATGCACAACTCGATTCGTACTGATATCTAGACTGAGCCATGTATCCTGCTGCTGTAGCATGACCCTCTTTTGTTGAATATTATGTAATGTTGTTAGTTTGAAGCACTCCTTTTGTTTGAAGGATAGATACCTTTCCAGGATCAAGTGCATCCTAACACACCTGCGTAGGATGTACTGATAATGATGATGGAGATGCTGTGCATAAGCCATATATATATATATATATATATATATATATATATATATATATATATATATATATATATATATATATATATATATATATATATATATATATATATATATATATATATATAAGTTAGGCTTCAAGTGCGTACTTGTTGGTGAAAGTGTTGTCCAATGGGAATTATATTATGTATTACTCATGTAGCCTACAAAGTCTGTCGCACAGCCATGTAACTTCTTACTCCATTTCTAAATTTGTACTAGTCGTCTATACAGTATATTGCGCTACTCGTACTACTACCTCCCTCCTGGTTTATTGGTCCCCTTCGTAATTTTTGTCAAATTTTGACCATAAATTTCACTAACTAAATGTTGATGCATGTAACCAAAAATTATATCGTTTTATTCGTATTTGAACATAGTTTCCAATGGAATAATTTTCGGTGACATGCATTGACATTTTCTTAGTTAAACCTATGGTTAAAATGTGACACTAAATACGACTAGTAAGTAGTACAATAGCAGTACTAGTATGCGTTGGTCAAATTATTTATCATGTCCTCACATTGAATTGACGTGACAACACGCTGCGCTTGAGGTGATACAAGAATCCCGGCAGCGTGTTCTGGTATCGTGGACTTCAGATTTGGACTACTACCACTTCTTTGTTGAAATCTTTCATCATTCACTTAAAACAGCCGATTGATCATACATTGAGTACCATATAACTGGAATTAACCAATGCAACTCAAAGAAGGATTGGCCAGTGCTGCCGGATGGCATCAAGTTCGGTCCCATGGGTCAGGAGCTGATCGAGCACCTTGAGGCTAAAGTGAGTGCTGACTACGCGAGATCTCACCCTATCATCGATTTGTTCATACCAACCATTGATAGCGAGCACGGCATATGCTACACCCATCCTGAGAAACTTCCTGGTAAGACGTCGATCAGCCGTCTACTTGCACTAATATATTCCTTTGTTTATAGCTCTATTTTTCTTTTTAGACGCAGACCTTGTGAAGCAATTACAATTTGACAATTAATAAAAAGTGAAACAAGTGACTTTAACATGCCAAAGATGTTATGAAAATTCCAACTACGTACACTAAAACCTGTATTCGACAATACTGCAGGTATCACACTGAGTGGCCTAAGCAAGCATTTCTTCCAGCTCTATTCCAGGGCGTTCAAAAGGGGCACCTGGACACGTCGCAAGATACAGTTGGAGTGCGGCATGCATGCAATGTGGCACAAGACCAGCAATACCTTGCTGGTGATTGTCAACGGCCGGCAGACGGGCAGCAAAAAGGTTTTGGTGCTGCACACCAACAAGAAATTTGACCAGCAGAGGACCAACTGGGTGATGCACTAGTACCACCTCGGGGACCTGGAGCAAGAGAAAGAGCTGGAGCTGGTCCTCTGTAAGATTTTCTACCAGACGAACACTAGGGCCAGGACTAAAAAGATTATAAGTTAGTTTGGTATTGGTACTTGCACTACATTGTCGTCCGCAAGTTGGTATTGTTGTTAACGATCTTTCGGTATGAACTTGGCATTTTGTTCCAACCATCATGCCGAGGGTCGATGTGGATTTAAAGCTGAATCATTTGTTTCGAAACAAATTTTCAGGCACCTGTTTTTTATTTGATGAGTAGCATAAGCACCTGCCATTCGAATTCCCAGTTCTCCAAATTTTTCTAAACAAGTGCATGCACTTATTATCACGATAAAAAAACAATATACCAGCTGCATCCCAGTTATCACTCTGTACTTGCAGAATTCTCTTGTTTATTGAGCATGTATATTTTTTTCAGGTCGAGCAAGTTTCGACTGGGCTGTAGACTGCCCAGGCTTGGTTTTGTTTTTAACAGGCCCAGCCCATGAGGACAACGGGGCACAAAGATCCAGTAGGTATCTACTGGCCTTTGGCCTGCCAGCGTTAGTTATATTTTGTCTTACAACATCCACATGCAGTTTTTTTACTGAATAAAACACACAGCCCAGTTCTATTTTCCTCTTGAAACACCATGTCATACTTCCGTTTTCTAATCTCTACCTATACTTTTACTAGTTCATATACAGATATCATTATGTCGAAAATACATAATGTTCCCTTTTCATATTTACATCCTTATTTTTGTTGTTGTTTTCCCTCCCAACGCTGATTTTTTACCACTGGTTTTCCCTTAAACCAACTCAGTTGTCCCACGTCTTGTTTGCTTACAAAAACAAAATGATTTTTTTGGCAAATCAATTAGTTCTTAAAAAATGTTTATCATTTCGGGATCACAACAGTTCGGACTCCACCGAAATATGCAAAATAAGGTTGAACTTTTTGACCGTGGTCCTAGGCAGAAAATGGGCTGTAATAAATTACTTAAGAATTAGCAAATGGGCTACAAATTATTAGAAAAATAGCAAATGGGCTCTATGTTGTCTGCCACAGATTTGGAGGCTAACTTGTGGGCCTACTAAGTTCATGCGTACACAAGGTTTCTCAAAAAAGAAACTTATTCAACAATCGACTCTACCAGCGTCAGACCGTTAGATGTCAATCTAACCGCAATCGTGCTTCTTCAGTCTCTGATCTTCCTGCTCGAGCCGCCCGAACCAGCACCAGCGGAACCGCCTACTCCCGCCTCCCATGGCCGGCTGTGCTGTCAGGCAGGCCTCACAACCCCACCATACTCGCATCCCTGGCCTGGCTATCTCTTTACTCACCCACACCTCCGATTATTTTCGAGTGACGGCAGCCGAACCAGTCAACCCTTGTACTCCCCACCACGTGGGCAGCCACTGCCGTGTCTTCCCCGGCTCCGTTTCGTCCTCTTTGTAGGCCTTGTCGTCGTCCACCGGAAGTGGACTGTACGTGGAGAGGCTGACAGCTGGGTCCACGGCCGCACACAAGGAAATGCCTCCTTATTACGCGCAAAATAATGATTCCTCCACCTGACATCTGGAACCCAGAGGAAGGGCCTCTATATTTCGCGAAAAAACGTTCCCGCCGCTGACAGCTCGGACCCACCAGCTATATCTTTGCACGAAAGGAAGTGCTTCCTTATTATGCACAAAAAAATAATACCCCCTGCTAGCTGGGACCCACCATATGGGAGGCTAACTTTTGGTCCTACTAAGTTGACGGGGACGGAGGGCTTTGTCAACTTAGTCAATATGAACGATTCTAGCTCCAGTGACCGTAGATGTCCATCCAATGGCCGTAGTGCTTCTTCAACCTCTGGTCTTCTTGCTCCAAATTACCCAAAGCAGCGCCGGTCGTGCCTTTGCTCCTAACTCCCATGGTTGGCTGTGCTACCGTGGAGGCCTCACCGCCTTACTACTCCCACCGCTGGCCGTGCCATCCCTCTACTCACCCACACCCTGTTATTCTCAAGACGACGGCCTCACACCGCAAATTAACCAAAGAACCCTCATACTCCTCTCCACGTGGGCATCCACTACCGCGTCTTCCCCGGCTCCGCGTCATCCCCTTCCTAGGCCTCACCGTCGTCCATCGCCTTGGTGCTCTCGGTGTAGCGTGGTCAACGTGGTCAATGAACGACATCCATCGGAAGTGGACTGTACGTGGAGAGGCTGACACCTGGGTCCACGGCCGCACACAAGGAAAGGCCTCCTTATTATGCGCAAAATAATGATTCCTCCACCTGACATCTGGGACCCACCGGATGGGCCCGTGTATTTCGCGAAAAAATGTCCCCCCCCCCCCCGCTGAAAGGTCGGACCCACCAGCTATATCTTCGCACGCGAGGAAGTGCCTCCTTATTACGCACAAAAAAATGAATACTCCTCCTGCTAGCTGGGACCAACCATGGTGGGAGGCTGACTTTTGGTCCTACTAAGTTGACGGGGACGGAGGGCTTTGTCAACTTAGTCAATATGAATGATTCTAGCTCCAGTGACCGTACGGTGTCCATCCAACGGCCGTAGTGCTTCTTCAACCTCTGGTCTTCTTGCTCCAGCCGCCGAAAGCAGCGTCGGTCGTGGCGCATGCTCCTGCCTCTCGTGGCCTGCTGTGCTGCCATGGAAGCCTCACCGCCCCTACTATTCCCACCGCTGGCCAGGCCCTGCAGCGACGACAACCTCACACCGCAGCTGAACCAGTGAACCCTCGTACTCCTCTCCACATGGGCATCCACTGCCTCTCTTCCCCGGCTCCGTGTCGTACCCTTCCTAGGCCTCGCCATCGTCCACCGCCCTGGTGCTCTCGGTGCAGCGTCAACATGATCAAGGAACGACTTCCAACGGAAGAGTACTCTACGTTGAGAGGCTGACAACTGGGTCCACGGCCGCAGCAAGGAAGTGCCTCCTTATTACACGGAAAATAATGATTCCTCCACCTGACAGCAGGGACCCACCGGACGGGCCATCGTATTTCGCGCAAAAAAACGTTTCGCCCTGAATGCTGGGACCCACCAGCTACATCTTCGCACACAACGAAGTACGTCCATATTACGGGCAAAAAAATGATTGCCCCCTAACTACCGGAACCCACCAGCTACATCTTCGCACGCAAGGAAGTGCCTGACAGTCGGGACCCACCTGGTCGAAGCGTACGTAGCATTGTCATTCTGGTCACGAATGTGTACGTACGTACTGGTCGATCGGTCTGTCTGCAGGCTGCAGTGATGAAGAGTGGCCGTGTAAGGAAGGGCACGTGTCGTAGTAGAGGTGCGCACGTAGCATGTCATGCAGTCCCGTTAATATCGTGTACACGTACATATAGCTACCAGGCTGCAAGAAAGTAAATACGGCCACATACGTACATACGGGCGGGGTCTCGAACGCCTACTCGCGCATACGTATGGCTAGGGCTCGTGTGTATGGCTTGGTCGGACGGAGAAGCTGCGTCGTTGTCGTGTTCATCGGGAGCAACCCGGCTTGGACGGGACAGCCGATCGAAATGAGGCCTGGTGTACCGCAGAACGGAGGAAACAGCCTTATGTTCGACCGGCCACGGTGGAAACGGGATCCTCTTCATCGGGAGGGGTCTGGCGTACCTTAAAACGGCGGAAACAGACTTATCTTGGACCTCCTACGGTCGAAACAGGGTCCTGTTGATCGGGAGGGGTGTGGCGTACAGCAAAAAAGAGGAAACAAACTTGTGTTGGAGCGCTATGGTCAAAACGGGGGACCTGTTCATTGGGAGGGGTGTGGCGTACCACAAAACGGGACTCCATGGGATATTGGTCATCTCCGCCGTCGACCTCCTCCAGCCTACACGGGCTACTGTTCATCCACCGTCGACCACCTCCAGCCTCCACCTGAGACTGTTCATCCACGGGCTCCAGTTCATCCAGCCTCCACCACTCCTCCATCGGCTACTGTACGACCAACCCTCTCCACGGGGTCCTGTTCAACCACCCCTCCACGGGCTACTGTTCATCCAGCCCTCCACAGGCTACTGTTCAATCAGCCCTCCATGGGGCCCTGTTCATCCAACCCTCCATGGGGTCCTGTTCATCCACCCCCAACCGGCTCGATCGGGGTCCTGTTCATCCAGCGGCAATGGCCTCTACTACCACAAGGTCTTGTTCATCCAACCCCCCACCAGGAACTGTTCATCCAAACCCCTGACAACACTCACTATTCATCAAGAGGCAGCATCGATCGGCTTCAGTTAGCAGCAGTAGCGAAGGAATCACTCGGGTTCAGTTAACAGCAAGGGATCGATCGCTCGGGTTCAGTAACGTAGCTAGTGCAATCGCTCGGGTTCAATTAGAGCCCAACGCCTTGCTCGGGTTCAGTTAGAGCGCAACGCCTCGCACACACGCACATACATGTGCGAGAGAAACACACAAACCTCTGTGCATCGCTCGGCCTCGACCGCCCACCGTAACCGGGAACTCCCCAATATTTTCCTCGCCCTCGCTTCTACCACGGTTTTTTCCGTCATGGACGGCCCAAAGAATGTCATGCAGCTGCCTCTCCGGCCTGGCCAGGACGAGAAATCCATTTTATGTCATGATTTTTTGTCATAGAAGTAGGAGCCCACCACATCTATGACGATACCGGGTTTTGTCACAATTATCGTCATAGAAGTGTCATAAGCATGACAGAAAAAAATTCATTCGGCCCAAAATGTCACGGATGTGTCTTTTTCTTTGTAGTGTGAAGTATCGTCCCGAAGGGCCTCTCCTAGCCGAGGGGGTCGAGTGAGGCCGTCAAGAAGGCGCCTCAGGTTAACACCTCCATCGCTGAAGAGCTAGGGGAGGTGACCCCTATGACAACCGACGGCGGGCAGCCCCAACAATCCGGCCCCCAGCAAAACACCATTCCGGAGACCAACCCGGCTCCGGGATCGGATAAGCAGCCCTCTTCAAAAGAGGGGGGAGGAGCATCAGCTCCATCAGCGACCTCCACTAACCCGGAGGCGCCCAACGCTCTGGAGGAAGCACTGCAGCGTGCTTCCATCATGGAGGAGCACCCCACCCTGATGGGTGCGGTGGTGGAGAAGGTTCAATCTGCTAAGAGCGGACTGAACGAAGCCTTCAACAGCCTACTAACAGGCTTCGAGGTATGCGACATAATGTTCTAAAAACTTTTCAAATAGAGAAATATACATGGGTACAAAAAGTAGCCCCTGAGGCTCTGTCCGGTTTGAAAAAAAAACGGACAAAGGATCCACATAGTATTCAGGAGAGTAACATGTTGTGTTGTTATTGTAACAGACTGTCCTGTTGGTGGCAACTGCCAAGGTCGTAGAAGTTTCCAAACTCAATCAGAAGCTTCAGGTGGCCAATGAAGAAATCAACCACATTAATAAGCGGTTCGACGAAACGCAAGGTATGCGTATAATTTTTAGAAAGGAGTGTGATTTTATGTCAGAAATATGTATATTTAGTGGCCGAGCAAGCTGCCCGTTGCCAACATGAAGCTCGGGTGGCCGAAATCGAGCAGGAGCTGAAGGATGCCATCAGCAAGTGGGAGACTTTGGAGCGGAAGACTTCGGCCCAGTCCTCTGAGCTTTGCCAAGGCTCTCCATGATGCCAAATAGGTGCGGAGCGAGTCTCGGAGCGCTCGCGAAGAGATCCAGCAAGCGAGGCAGATAGCTGCAGGTAAGGCCTTTCTTTTGCAAAGTATCTTTGGAGGTCAGAGGTACGCTTTGCTCACATGAGTGTGGAGTTCTCCAGGCGCATTTGCGGACCTTCCGAAGAGTGTCACCGATGTCGCACAGTTCTTCCGAGCCTAGCAGGGGAACTCGACGGAGTTGTTCTGGTCGCAATATCTCGCGCCGGAACACCCGCCACTTCTGAACGACCAGCTGAAGTAGCTGACGGAGCTTCATAGGGTGGCCGGCCTGGCCATGAAGGACTTAATAGTCCAAATCTGGTTTGCTGAGTCGATTCCTAGCAGCTACTTCGGCTTGGTGAAGTGACTTGTCGACGCGCGACCGCGGATTGATGCTGTAAAGCGCTCAGCTTGCATAGAGGGTGCCCGGATGGCCTTCGCTTGTCAGGACCCCGATCCTAAGTCACAATGATCTAGCATGTAACACATCATATCAATTTGCAGCCTCACGAATGGTATTCCCACAGGTGCCACCTTACCTGGCCCGGGACCGTTTGCGCGTTTTGGCTGACGTATATGATAGTGTCGCTAGCATCCATATGACAGAGAACCCAGGCCGACATGGCTAGTCATAAACCCAAGGTGGCACTAACTTACAGGGACAGGCATACATGACCCAGCAATGAACATGTCAATCATCAACGTATGAACCCAAGTCGTAGCAAGCTACAAGGACTTAAAGGAACAACACGTGACATTTCCCCGAAGGGACAGACACAGGAACGGAGAAAGACACATGCCGGCCAGCCTAAGTGTTCCAAAGCAGTAGCAAGCTACCATGGCTCAGCGGAAGCACTAGGAGACATTTCCCCATAAGAGAGGCTACCAAGAATAAACAACTAGGTTGTTTGATCCCACACATACCAAGCATTTCAAAATCATACACACAAGATGCTCGATATGTGGAAATACAACATGGCATCACAACAAAACTCTACGACTCAAAGTATTTTTTTTATAAGGCTCCGATGAGTCATACATAGTAAGAATTACAATCATGGGTCACATGACCCAACATACAGAGCATACATGCAACGGAAGCATAAACATGTCTGGTACACACAACTACAAATGAAAAGGGCAGAGAAGCCTGACTATCTTCGAGACCATCCCAAGGGTACAAGATCGTAGCTGAGGTAACAAGCTAAACGTCAAAGTCCATGTGGAACCACTAGTAAGACTGAAGTCTCTCTGCAAAAACATAAATTAAGCAAACGTGAGTACAAATGTACCCAGCAAGTCTTAAATCGGAAGTAGCTACATATGCATCAGTATCAACAAAGGGGGTGGTGGAGTTTAACTACAGCAAGCCAGCTTTGACTCAGTGGCTATCCTGTACTACGACTGCAAGTAACTCTTTTGAGGTGGCGCACATGAGTCCACATATTCACCATATCAATACACCACTATGGATCCGCTCCCATCTCCCTACAAGAAGGCCATCCATAGCACTCACGCTTATCTTGCACATTTTAGAGTATCCACTTTCACTTGTCTATGAACTACACAGGCAACCCAGTAGTACTTTACCGCGAATGTGGTTATTTGAATAGATCATGTTAACCCTGCAGGGGTGTACTTCTTCACACACGCTCTCACTACTTATCACCGTTTACACTACATGTACTCGACAACCTTCAAGCGGGAGCCCAGCGAGGGTGTCGGCTATGACCTGACTAACCAAACAAGTCCCTAGTCCAGGTTTATCGCCTATCCAGGTTCCATCCATTGGGAGTCCGGCCGAGGTTTCCACTACTGCCCCGAACGATGTGTGCAGGGTTCTCGAGGCACCAAACGGGCGAATCGGTACACCGGGCCACGTGCCTACCACATCACAGCCCACCCCTGGGGTCAGTGCTGTGCACGACCTCCAGCATACTACAAACACCAGAAAGTACTTGCAACTCCTGGATAGAGGACAAGGGCGGTTAATAAGTCGAGATGGTCCATTGGTTTCGGGCTCAACATGTGGTAGTAGTTGTTCTTGGATCACAAACATAGAACTCAGTTCCTGAGGACGGTTTCAATGAGACAACCCACCATGTACCCCTACATGGCCTCTCACCGCTACCTTTACCAAATCGTGTTCACACACTTAGCTCTCAATAGTAGAACATAATGACCACATTCCTATTCATCCCCGATGAATCAGACCTGACACAACTCTAAGCAATAGAAGGCATGACAAACAAGCATGAATGAGTAGGCACATCATGGCTCAAACAACTCCTACTCATGCTAGTGGGTTTCAACTATTTACTATGGCATAGACAGGTCATACAGAGGAAAGGCGTTCAACTAGTGCAGCATGTAACAGTTGAATCGTTGTTGTGCTAATGCGGTAAAAGAGAGCAAAGGCGAGAGAGTGGGATTGTATCAGAATGAACAAGGGGGTTTGCTTTCCTGTCACTTCTGAAGATAGAATTGTGTCTTCATCAGTGTCATCAATCACATCGTACGAACAACATCTACCGAGAGGGGACAAACACCGGCAAACAAGAAAGAACACATTCAATGAAATGCGACAATATGATGCATGATCATGACATGGCAACATGCTCTGATTTGAGCTAATGCATCTAGCAGTGATTTAAATAAAGTTGATTTGAACCAAGGGTTCAAATTCAAACTCTATGTGGTTATTTAAATGCCATTCATTTGATTTGTCCTAAACATTAGCAAAAAGTTGTAACACCCCTATATTTAATGCATGTCATGCTACATTAACCCCCCTGTGATTAAGCTAATCATTTTTCCAAACAGTGCTTAATCACCATGTGCAATATCCCATTTGAAATTCCAGTCAATTCAAATTCTAGTGAAGTTTGAAGTTGCTCAAAAGTTGCTGGAAAAATGTTCATCATTTGTCAAAAATTCCATAACAATTATTTGTTAAGGAACACAACATCACTTTTGTGCAAAGATGAGCATTAGCAATTATAACAGCACCAATTCAGCATTTTTAAGTGCTATCCTATTTATGGAAAATACCAAATGAATTCTTCTGGTCTCCAAAATATTTATGGCACTATCTAATATCACCAGGGAATAAAAGGGGCACTTACCATATTTTTTCCAAATAAAATGGCATGCCCAATATTTTCTTACCCATCTCTGTTTATAAAAAAAAGGAAAAGCAAAGATGTTTAAATAAAAGAGAAAACCTCCCCTGTATCCCCCACTGGGCCTTGGACTAACAGGCCGGCCCAGCCATCCCACTTCCCCCGGTAGCCTTCTCCTGTTCCCCTGGCGCCGTCGCTCTGGGGCGCTGGTCGCCTGGACCGCCGCCCGTCGGCGACGAGGAGGGATAAGAGCGTCCCCTCCGACTCCTCGAGCCCTCCACCCACTCCTCCCCCTCTCCTTGCAGCCCCCCCTCTCAGATCCCTTTCCTCTGGCCTTTCCCTCTCGCTCGGATGCCCACCCAAAATAGCCGTCGCCGCCTCCCTTCGTTGTCTTCGCGGCCACCGTGCCTCCCAGGCGGCCTGGCCATGCTAGACGACACCGCCGTGGACTGCCACGACCTCTGGTGCCGCTGGTTAGAGCCGGGAAACTCCGCATCGAGCAGATCGAGCCGCCCCCTCTCTTCTCAGGCTCCGACGATCTTCTCCGTCTCCGACGACCTCTGCTGCTCCTAAACTGTCGCCGGAATTTCGTTGCCGCTCGGTGAGCCTCCGCGTTGCTTCCTTCCCTCTCTTTCACCCTCTAGCGCGCTCGGTCGCCATCCCTGCGAAGCTTAGCTCGCCGCCGCCCCGCTCCTTCGCCGCCGTGGCTACCGCTGCCGCAGCCCGCGCCTGAGGCCACCATCGTGCTCCTGGTGCTCCCAGGAGCACAACGCACACACGCACACCCCCCCTCACGTACCCCCTAGCGCCGCCCCAACGAGTCCCGATGCCGGCCGCCCATAGTGCCCCTCGGCAGCCGTCACCACCACCAGTCGTCGCTGCTCGACTCACGTGTCCGAACGCACTATCGCACATGCTCTCTGGCACCTCGTAGCGCGATCCCGGCGAGGTCCCGAACGCCGCCTCCACCCGTGCTCACCACCGCTGTCGATCCCGTCCTCCCCTGCTCACGCAACGACCACCGCCCGACGCACGCTGCCGCGGGCGTTCGAACGCACCTGGCCGGATGTCAAACGGAGCCCTATGCTCGTTTTCCGACCGTCTCCGGCGAAGAGCCGCCGCGGGAGAGGCTCGCCGGAGCTCTCTCCGGCGCCGACGTCCGACGTGGCCGGCCTGGGGCCACCCCAGGGCCACTGCCAGTGGGCCCCGCGGGTCCCAGTTGACTGGGTTGACCCAGTCAACTGCTGACCAGGCAGCCAGTGCCACTGACACGCGACCCCACCGCCTATTTTAGTTAATTAAAATGTTTTAATAACTAAAACCTAATTAGTTACTAATTAGAGACTGACATGTGGGGCCCAGTAGCTATTTAACCTTAGTTTAGTTTAATATAAACTCTGTTAATTACAGTGGCTGACATGTGGGCACCACCTGTCTGGTTTAACTGGTCAGCCGACCTGTTGACCTGCTGACGTCAGCATTGCATCATGCTGATGTCATATATCCCTTTTCCGTTAATTTAGATAATTCCAGGATATTGTTTAAACTTTGAAAATTTATAGAAATTAAACCGTAACTCGGATGAAAATGTTTTCTATATGAAAGTTGCTCAGAAAAATCCAACGAATCCGAATATGCGGTCCGTTCACCTGTGAAATGCCTCTAGCATGCTGAACATGGAACATTCCCCCTCCGGTCATCTGTCTGACACGGGTCTGGAACCGGGAATACATTCCCGATTGAATTCCCCCTTCACCTTTATCGTGTAGCCTTATGTTAGGTCACACCCGGCACCGCATATGGCCACGTTATGCTCTTGTGATGCTGTGTTTGCTTTATGTTTACTGTTTCTTCCCCGTCTTCTCTCTGGTAGACCCCGAGACCGATGCTGCCCCTGTGATCGACTACGTCACCGACGACCCCTCCTTGCCAGAGCAACCAGGCAAGCCCCCCCTTTGATCATCCCGATATCGCCCATTCCTTTCTCTCATGCTTGCATTAGATTTTTCTATTGTTATTGATTGCTCCTATTCTGATGCATAGCCTGCTTTTGTATCTGCTGTTGTTCCCTTACCTGCTTATCCTAAACTGCTTAGTATAGGTTGGTTAGTGACCCATCAGTGACCCCCACCTTGTCCTTGTTGCCCCTGCTTAATCATTGAAGACCCTATCAACGGGATCGAAGACCAGGCCCCGACACCGCACATCACTTCCCCTTAGTTGCTTGACACTATTGGATTACTATCGAGTACCGAGGGTGAGACCTCATCAGCACTTCTGATGTTAACCCTGTAGTGTAGTTATTCGGTCGTGGTCATCGAGGGTGATTTCCTCTTTAACCACTTCGATACGACTCGTCGTGCAACCCCTCAAGTGTGGACCTCGAGGGTGAATCCTCTTATGTCACCTTGATGACTACATCGAGTGGAATTCACGGGGTGATTCCTCGGTTTTCCCTTGATGTTTAGCCACACGTTACTATGATTACTATGACTTTACACTGAACCATGTTATCAAAGACGGTCGACCACGAGGGTACCCACGCGAGCATAATTGCGAGTGATGTGGAGTCGGGTTGACTGGAGGGTGCCCGCGAGATAATTACGGCGTGGCGGGCATTCCTAGCCCTTGCCGCAAGTCCTCGAGGCGGGCAACGGGTCACATCTTTCGTGAGTCTCGCTTGTTACCGCGCTCCTAATCCACTACGATTTGGATATTTGATCCGAGGGCCTCGGCCCGATAGCACTAACCATCACGTGGGCATAGTATGGGCGTTCGCGTCGTATACATCAGCCAAAGTTTAATAGACGTCAGCGACTGAGTGGCGCGCGCCGGGTTGGACTGCGTAAGCGCCTGCCTTGTTGAAGGAGGTAGCTAGGTCTGCTCACCGGCCGCGTATGCAACGTGCAGGAGTTCCCGGGGAGATGGCCCATGACCCCTGGGGGAATAGGTTTAGTCCGGCGTGCTGGCCTCTATATTAAGCCTGGGTCGGGTTGCGGCGTATTGTTTGGCCGAGGCCGGGCATGACCCAGGAAAGTGTGTCCGGCCGGAGTTAATCGAGCGTGGTGGGTAAGTTGGGGCACCCCTGCAGGGAAGAAAACATCTATCGATAGCCTGTCCTACGGTAACGGACACATGGAGTTGTATCCCGATCGATACAACTAGAACTGGATACTTGTGATGAGAAATGGATGGTGATGAGAACTGGATTGTGATGATAACTGGATAGTATGGCTCTGGGTTTTCTTTCTCGCAGGGAGTCGAGAAAGGATCTCTGGCCGAGGTTGATAACACTACTACTACTTTACTTTATGCTACTCTACTCCCTCCTGATTGCTGCAAGATGGTGGTTTTTCAGAAGATGCTAGTCTTCGATAGGACTAGGCCTTCTCTCTATTCTGGCATTTCTGCAGCCCAGTCCACATATACAGCCTCTCTTTGATAATGTTGCATATGTAGTGTAGATCCTTGCTTGCGAGTACTTTGGATGACTACTCACGGTTGCTTTGCTTCCCCTTTTCCCCCTTCTTTCTTCTTTCTGGTTGTCGCAACCAGATGGTGGAGCCCAGGATCCAGATGACACCACCGGCGACTACTACTACCCCGAGGATACATACTACTTCGTGGAGGCCGCCGACGACCAGGAGTAGTTAGGAGGCTCCCAGGCAGGAGGCCTTGCCTTTTTGATCGTTGCTGCTTTTGTGCTAGCCTACTTAAGGCAAACTTGTCTAACTCATGTCTATACTCAGATATGGTTGCTTCCGCTGACTCTGTGTATTCGAGCTTATGTATTCGAGCCCTCGAGGCCCCTGGCTTGTAATATAAAGCTTGTATTGTTTTAATTTGTGTCTAGAGTTGTGTTGTGGTATCTTTCCGCGAGTCCTTGATCTTGATCATACACATTTGCGTGCATGATTAGTGTACGGTCGAGTCGGGGGCGTCACAAGTTGGTATCAGAGCCGACTGCCTGTAGGTAGCCCCCTTTCCAACTCCTTGGCCGAAGTTAAGTCTAGTCATCCAAATTTGTTTTACTAACTTGGCTGTGTGGCTTACGGGCCCACGTCGCCATTGGGTGGTATTAGGATCATTTATTCCTTTTCCATACTCTGGGATTCTGATCTCTCGTCTATTCCGGTTAAACATTTTACTAACTCTGACATTAGGTTCTCGTACCCACTTCCTACCGGAGAGCCCCGACATTACCGCTGGTCGCTTGCTTCGCCAGAAGATTCTGCAGATACTCCTCGATGTTTTTCGAGACCCTGTGCCCACTGCCTTGCAGTTCCTGACCATAGATAATCCCCGTGAATAACATCCTTGCCACTTGTACCTTCATACCCAGTTGCTACTATTATTACAACATGTACTCTTCGTTGTTTTGAGAATCCTTTGTGCCTTCTGCCTTGCGGTTTCTTTTTGTACTACGGATAATTCGCTGAACCCGTTCATCCCCAGTTGTTCACATGCTTTCCAAAATACTTGGAAATACTATGTGATCTTCCAAAAATCCTCTGCAGCCTATTGCTCTTGATTCTCCTTGTCTGCTTGCATTAGGATTAATTCCATATGTATAGCAATATTCTTTAAAATTCTTTGTGGCTCTCATTCTGTTCCTATGGATTCAACGTGTGAGCGAATACTCGCAATCATCAATTAATCCTTGGAAATTTTCTTTCCGGCTTCAACATCGCTCCGGTTATGAGCTGGTTCTTGCCCAATCAAGACTTGATTGGGTGCATATTTAAGTCTATTCAACTTACTCATCTTTTGATCAGAGCCTCTGCTTTTGATCCTTCGACTTGAAATCATAACTCCTTTGTACTCAAGCATCGAATTATTCAGATGTTTCTATAATCCAATGCCTTTGCATTCCTTCCTTCTTCTCATTGAGTACTGATACTCACATCAGACCCATTAAGGACCGCTGAATCCTTTGTTGGATTATTATCCGGCAGTCTCCTTCATATTCAAAATTTTGTGCGCTCTTCCCCTGATACATATTGCCTTTGGTAAATTGTATCATCTGCTTTGACTCTGATACTCTGCTTTTGAACTCGTATCTTTTGCTTGGTTGATGGTTGTATAGATTCCTAAAAATGCCCCGATGGGTTGAACTTATGCCTTCCATAATCCGTGTGAACCCGAGAGTTCTCACGAGTCTTACTCTTCTGGTACTTCGCCAGATAAATCCTCGGCACAACATTTTCTCCGAAAAACGAGGAGTGAATGAAAGGTTATGCATTGAAGAAGTGGGAGTCGACCTTGAACTTTGTGTTCATGCCCATGGACCCGATGTAGAACTTATCATGGAAGTTGCTCGTAAAAATAATAATCCCCTTGTTATAAGTTCATCTGGTAACTATGTTTGGTCCTTTGCAACCGTGGTTCTGACCATGATTGTTCCCCTTTGATTCCATTTCTCGGACAAGTTAAAGCACTTGTCCTCTACCGATCAATGCATCTTTGCAACCTCTATCTTGACCTTCCTTCGAGTATTACCCTTTGGTATCTCGAGAATAACAAAGAACTGTGTTGCTTCCTATGAGTCTTCATCTGTTATTGCTCCTCAGCGATTTCAGATTGCCCCGGGTTCCGAGTTATTAGTCACTCGAAAACACCGATAAGTGAATCGATTCCGCACTCTGATTCAATAACTCTAAGCTATTTCCGTGGCTTATGAGTTTAATAATCCTTCAAGTCATTCCTAGCATGATCAACTATATCATTATCGTGCTAACTTTTAACTGTGCTACCTGGTCCTTAATCCCGGAGCACAACTTTTCAACGATGAGCGAAGCTTATGTCGATCTTCCTCATTTTATCAATTCACCTCGAACAACAAGCTTGATTTTGAACTCGTGTCGTATCCGTGGTTCCAATAGCCTTTCGCTTCATCCTTCCTGTTGCTTGATGGCATCATTCCTCGATGGCATCTTCATAGAGCCTCTCGACAAATGTGTCGTGATCAGCATCAACATTTTGACTTCTGTTGAAATGACAATTGAATTCATGGTGAGAAATACCATCCTTGACCTACGATGATTTGAGTTATCATCGACTACCCCCCCTTTGTCTTCTTTCCAACACATGTTTGGTCATGTCTTGGTTATACCATGGACTCCTTGCTATTCCTGCAATTTTTCTTGAGTATTTCTTGTGATCTTCAACTCCAACCCCTACTTGGAACACCATGTTAATGCTACCTCGAAACATGACAGAGGTATTCCGAATATCAACAAGAACATTGGAAGCACATTGTCGAATGTTTCTTGATCTATTATCCAAACACCGTTGTCTGGGTAATATCATGATTCTTCCCTCTCCCCATTATCTAAATGCTTTTGAACTTGCTGTCCTATTAGGTATATCCTGCTCCGCTTTTCCTTGGGAAGGATATACTCCCAATTCTTGTGTGTAAGCAAATTTTCCATTCCAATGATCTGATTAATCTAATGATCGCCTTTTCCTTCCCATTGTTTTGTTTAACCTTTCTTGTGATCAATATGATCTAAGAAGTGATATTTTTTCTGCTTATGTAAACACCTTGGTGTAGAACCGTGTCAGTAAGACCCTGTTATGAAAGTTGATGACATTCCGGTAGCCACCGATGGATGAGAACTTTGCCTATTGGTCCGCCTCGTTCAAAGAGCAAAACAAATAGTTCTATAAGTCCCTCGCCCTTGGTACCAACGTTGTTGGCAGCATAACTGACAGTCTATCATCTGACATGCCTTGCTATCGGCCCCCTTTCTACTTTTAACCCACATGGTGGAACCATAACCCACAGTTCCACAGGATCGGAACCTGACTCTCCTGTCTATCTTTGATTCCGAAATATTCTCGCATTTGGCTTAGTATCATGTCACGAGCCACCTTTCGAGAGATGATCTATTACCGATGCTCTGAACCCCTTCCTCACACTCTGTTCAGGTATCAATCATTTGTCCATTCGGTTGAAACTTCCTATTGTACCTTCATGCTTTGCTCTCGATGCCTTATTAAGTTTCAACTCAAGAGATACTTCTGCCTCTTTCCCTGAATTGTTCACTAGATAATTAACCCTATAAGGGTCAGTTATCCCAAGTTACTCTTTACTTCCCCACTTAAATCTCGGGACGAGATTTCTTGTAGTGGAGGAGATTTGTAACACCCCCAGTGTCATGCTACAATAACCCCCCTGTGATTAAGCTAATCATTTTTCCAAACAGTGCTTAATCACCTTGTTCAATATCCCATTTGAAATTCCAGTCAATTCAAATTCTAGTGAAGTTTGAAGTTGCTCAAAAGTTGCTGGAAAAATGTTCATCATTTGTCAAAAATTCCATAACAATTATTTGTTAAGGAACACAACATCACTTTTGTGCAAAGATGAGCATTAGCAATTATAACAGCACCAATTCAGCATTTTTAAGTGCTATCCTATTTATGGAAAATACCAAATGAATTCTTGTGGTCTCCAAAATATTTATGGCACTATCTAATATCACCAGGGAATAAAAGGGGCACTTACCATATTTTTTCCAAAGAAAATGGCATGCCCAATATTTTATTACCCATCTCTGTTTATAAAAAAACAGAAAAGCAAAGCTGTTTAAATAAAAGAGAAAACCTCCCCTGTATCCCCCACTCGGCCTTGGACTAACAGGCTGGCCCAGCCATCCCACTTCCCCCGGTCGCCTTCTCCTGTTCCCCTGGCGCCGTCGCTACAGGGGCGCGGTCGCCCCGGACTGCTTCGCCGTCGACGACGAGGGAGGGGATAAGAGCGTCCCCTCCGGCTCCTCGAGCCCTCCACCCACTGCTCCCCCTCTCCTCGCAGCCCCCCCCCCCTCTTAGATCCCCTTTCCTCTGGCCTTTCCCTCTCGCTCGGATGCCCACCCAAAATAGCCGTCGCCGCCTCCCTTCGTTGTCTTCGCGGCCACCGTGCCTCCCAGGCGGCCTGGCCATGCTGGACGACACCGCCGGGGACTGCCACGACCTCTCGTACCGCTGGTTGGAGCCGGGAAACTCCGCATCGAGCAGATCGAGCCGCCCTCTCTCTTCTCAGGCTCCGACGATCTTCTCCGTCTCCAACGACCTCTGCTGCTCCTAAACTGTCGCCGGCATTTCGTTGCCGCTCGGTGAGCCTCCGCGTTGCTTCCTTCCCTCTCTTTCACGCTCTAGCGCGCTCGGTCGCCATCCCCGCGAAGCTTAGCTCGCCGCCGCCCCGCTCCTTCGCCGCCGTGGCTACCTCTGCCGCACCCCGCGCCTGAGGCCACCATCGTGCTCCTGGTGCTCCCAGGAGCACAACGCACACACGCACACCCCCCCTCACGTACCCCCTAGTGCCGCCCCAACGAGTCCTGATGTCGGCCGCCGCTCGCGAGCTCGACGCCGTCGCCATAGTGCCCCTCGGCAGCCGTCACCACCACCAGTCGTCGCTGCTCGACTCACGTGTCCGAACGCACTATCGCACACGCTCTCTAGCGCCTCATAGCGCGATCCCGGCGAGGTCCCGAACGCCGCCTCCATCCGTGCTCACCACCGCCGTCGATCCCGTCCTCCCCTGCTCACGCAACGACCACCGCCGGACGCGCGCTACCGCGGGCGTTCGAACGCACCTGGCCGGATGTCAAACGGAGCCCTGTGCTCGTTTTCCGACCGTCTCCGGCGAAGAGCCGCCGCGGGAGAGGCTCGCCGGAGCTCTCTCCGGCGCCGACGTCCGACGTGGCCAGCACAGGGCCACCCAGCGCCCATCGCCATGGGCCATGGTCCCGATTGACTGGTTGACCAGTCAACTGCGACCAGCAGCCATGCAGCGACACGCGACCCCATCACCTATTTTAGTTAATTAAAATGTTTTAATAACTAAAACCTAATTAGTTACTAATTAGAGACTGACATGTGGGGCCCAGTAGCTATTTAACCTTAGTTTGGTTTAATATAAACTTTGTTAATTACAGTGGCTGACATGTGGGCCCCACCTATCTGGTTTGACTGGTCAGCCGACCTGTTGACCTGCTGATGTCATATTTCCCTTTTCCGTTAATTTAGATAATTCCAGGATATTGTTTAAACTTTGAAAATTTATAGAAATTAAACCGTAACTCGGATGAAAATGTTTTCTATATGAAAGTTGCTCAGAAAAATCCAACGAATCCGAATATGCAGTCCGTTTACGTGTGAAATGCCTCTAGCATGCTGAACATGGAACATTCCCCCTCCGGTCATCACATCGACACGGAGTGCGGAACCGGGAATACATTCCCGGTTGAATTCCCCCTTCACCTTTATCGTGTAGCCTTATGTTAGGTCACACCCGGCACCGCATATGGCCACGTTATGCTGTGTTTGCTTTATATTTACTGTTTCTTCCCCCTCTTCTCTCTGGTAGACCCCGAGACCGATGCTGCCCCCGTGATCGACTACGTTGACGACGACCCCTCCTTGCCAGAGCCACCAGGCAAGCCCCCTTTGATCATCCCGATATCGCCCATTCCTTTCTCTCATGCTTGCATAAGATTTTGCTATCTCCTATTCGATGCATAGCCTGCTTTTGTATCTGCTGTTGTTCCTTACCCGCTTATCCTAAACTGCTTAGTATAGGTTGGTTAGTGACCCATCGAGACCCCACCTTGTCCTTGTTGCCCTGCTTCATCATTGAAGACTCGATCAACGGATCGAAGACCAGGCCCGACACCGCACATCACTTCCCTTAGTTGCTTGACACTATTGGGTTACTATCGAGTGCCGGGGTGAGACCTCATCAGCACTTCGATGTTACCCTGTAGTGTAGTTGTTGATCGTGGTCATCGAGGGTGATTCCTCTTTAACCACTTCGATCGACTGCGTCGTGCAACCCCTCAAGTGTGGACCTCGAGGGTTAGTCCTCTTACGTTCACCTTGATGACTACATCGAGTGGAATTCACCGGGGGTGATTCCTCGGGTTTTCCCCTTGATGTTTAGCCACACAGTTACTATGATTACTATGACTTTACACTGAACCATGTTACTAAAGACGGGTCGACCCTGAGGGGTACCCGCGCGAACATAATTGCGAGTGATGTGGAGTCGGGTTGACCTGGAGGGTGCCCGCGAGATAATTACGAGGCGTGGCCGGGCATTCCTAGCCCTTGCCGCAAGTCCTCGAGACGGGGCAACGGGGTCACATCTTTCGTGAGTCTCTGCTTGTTACCGCACGTTCCTAATCCACTACGATTTGGATATTTGATCCGAGGGGCCTCTGGCCTGATAGCACTAACCATCACGTGGGCATAGTATGGGCGTTCTGCGTCGTATACATCAACCGAAGCTTAATAGACGTCAGCGACGGAGTGGCGCGCGCCGGGTTGGACTGCGTAAGCCGCCTTCCTTGTTGAAGGAGGTAGCTAGGTCTGCTCACCGGCGCGTCGCAACGTCTTTGAGTTCCCGGGAGATGGCCCATGACCCTGGGGCATAGGTTTAGTCGGCGTGCTGGCCTCTCTATTAAGCCTAGGTCGGGTTGCGCGTATTGTTTGGCGAGGCGGGCATGACCCAGAAAGTGTGTCCGGCGGAGTTAATCGGCGTGGTGGGTAAGTTGGTGCACCCTGCGGGAAGAAAACATCTATAGATAGCCTGTCCTCGATAACGGACACTTGGAGTTGTATCCCGATCGATACAACTAGAACTGGATACTTGTGATGAGAATTGGATGGTGATGAGAACTGGATTGTGATGATAACTGGATAGTATGGCTCTGGGTTTTCTTTCTCGCAGGGAGTCGAGAAAGGATCTATGGCCGAGGTTTTTGATAACACTACTACTACTTTACTTTATGCTACTCTACTCCCTCCTGATTGCTGCAAGATGGTGGTTTTTCAGAAGATTCTAGTCTTCGATAGGACTAGGCCTTCTCTCTATTCTGGCATTTCTGCAGCCCAGTCCACATATACAGCCTCCCTTTGATAATGTTGCATATGTAGTGTAGATCCTTGATTGCAGTACTTTGATGAGTACTCACGGTTGCTTTGCTTCCCTTTTCCCCTTTTTCTTCTTTCCGGTTGATGCAACCAGATGGTGGATGCCGGCGACACCACTGGCGACTACTACTACCCCGAGGATACCTACTACTTCGTGGAGGCCGCCGACAACCAGGAGTAGTTAGGAGGCTCCCAGGCAGGAGGCCTTGCCTTTTCGATCGTTGCTGCTTTTGTGCTAGCCTACTTAAGACAAACTTGTCTAACTCATGTCTGTACTGAGATATGGTTGCTTCCGCTGACTCGTGTGTATTCGAGCTTATGTCTTCGAGCCCTCGAGGCCCCTGGCTTGTAATATAAAGCTTGTATTTTTTTAATTTGTGTCTAGAGTTGTGTTGTGATATCTTCCCGTGAGTCCTTGATCTTGATCGCACACATTTGCGTGTATGACTAGTGTACGATTGAATCGAGGGCGTCACAGGTGGCCATCTTCTGCTATATGAAGTCTTTTACCATGGAAAAAATCATAAGCAAGCTTTCGGGAAGAAACTGCGCCGCCACGAGGCGGAACCTTGGTGGAACCAATCTAGGGCTCCGGCAGAGCTGTTCTGCCAGGGAAACTTCCCTCCAGGGGGGGGGGGAATCATCGCCATTGTCATCACCAACGATCCTCTCATCGGGAGTGTCGGCGTTCTGGGAATGGGGGTCCCCAGACTTGCCTGCCTGCGGCCCACGGCGTGGCCAGGCCAGCAAGCGGTATGACCCATCTTCATCGACAAGACATCCAAGACCCTCGCGAGGGGCCAAGCTTCGCAAGGCGGATGATGCAAGACCTCCTCAGGAGTGGCCTAGTCAGGAAGGCTCACGAGGAGTGGAGATATCAAGGCGGGGCGAAGCTCACGAGGCTCTCATGACGTGAGCCATGACGATCGGCACCAGGTGGGCGCCAGCGCGCACAGCGTACTTGTTTCCTCTTTGGTGCTAAGGAGGCCAGCGCAGGTGCTACGTCTTGAGCTTGCGTTGGTTTTCCCCGAAGAGGAGAGGATGATGCAGCACAGTAGCATAAGTATTTCCCTCAGTTTTTGAGAACCAAGGTATCAATCCAGTAGGAGGCCACGCGCAAGTCCCTCGTACCTGCACAAAACGATAGCTACTCGCAACCAACGCGATTAGGGGTTGTCAATCCCTTCACGGTCACTTGCGAGAGTGAGACCTGATAGAGATAATATTTTTGGTATTTTTGGTATAAAGATGCAAAGTAAAAATTAAAAGCAAAGCAAGTAAATAAAGTGATGGAGATTGATATGATGAGAATAGACCCGGGGGCCATAGGTTTCACTAGTGGCTTCCCTCAAGAGCATAGATATTCTACGGTGGGTGAACAAATTATTGTTGAACAATTGACAGAACTGAGCATAGTTATGAGGTTATCTAGGTATGATCATGTATATAGGCATCATGTCCGAGACAAGTAGATCGAAACGATTCTGCATCTACTACTATTACTCCACTCATCGACCGCTATCCAGCATGCATCTAGAGTATTAAGTTAAAAACAGAGTAACACCTTAAGCAAGATGACATGATGTAGAGGAATAAATTCATGAAATATGATAAATACCCCATCTTGTTATCCTCGATGGCAACAATACAATACGTGCCTTGCAACCCCTTCAGTCACTGGGTAAGGACATCGCAAGATTGAACCCAAAGCCATGCACTTCTCCCATTGGAAGAACTACCAATCTAGTTGGCCAAACCAAACGGATAATTCGAATAGACTTGCAAAGATAACTCAATCATACATAAAAGAATTCAGAGAAGATTCAAATATTTTCCATAGATAAGCTAGATCATAAACCCACAATTCATCGGTCTCAACAAACACACCGCAAAAAGAAGATTACATCGAATAGATCTCCACGAGAGGGGGAGAACATTGTATTGAGATCCAAAAGAGAGAAGAAGCCATCTAGCTACTAGCTATGGACCCGAAGGTCTGAAGTAAACTACTCACACTTCATCGGAAGGGCTATGGTGTTGATGTAGAAGCCCTCCGTGGTGGATGCCCCCTCGTGAGCTCCTAACAGGCCCCAAGATGGGATCTCGTGGATACAGGAAGGCAGCGGTGGAATTAGGTTTTGGCTCCTGTTCTGATCGCTCGGGGATATGTAGGTATATATAGGAGGAAGGAGTACGTCGGTGGAGCGTCAGGGGCCCACGAGGCAGGGGGCGCTCCCAGGGGGGCGCCCTCCACCCTCGTGACCGCCTCTGGCACTTCTTGGAGTAGGGTCCAAGTCTCCTGGATCACGTTTGGTGAGAAGATCACGTTCCCGAAGGTTTCATTCCGTTTGGACTCCGTTTGATATTTCGTTTCTTCGAAACACTGAAATAGGCAAAAATAATCCAAAACAATAGATAAAGTAGCATGGATTAATTAAAAATTAGAGATACGTTGGAGACGTATCAGGCATCCCCAAGCTTAATTCCTGCCCGTCCTCGAGTAGGTAAATGATAAAAAGAGAATTTTTGATGCGGAGTGATACTTTGGCATAATTTCAATTTAAATCTTCTTAATCATGGTATGAATATTCAGATCCGAAAGATTCAAGACAAAAGTTCATATTGACATAAAAATAATAATACTTCAAGCATACTAATCAAAATAATCATGTCTTCTCAAAATAGCATGGCAAAAGAAAGTTCATCCCTACAAAACCATATAGTTAGGCTATGCTTCATTTTCATCACACAAAGATGTTCCCAACTTCTATACCCCCGATGACAAGCCAAGCAATTGTTTCATACTTAAATAATCTCAAACTTTTTCAACCTTCACGCAATACATGAGCGTGAGCCATGGATATAGCACTATGGGTGGAATAGAATATGATGATGGGGATTGTGTGGAAGACAAAAAGGAGAAAGTCTCACATTGACGAGGATAATCAGCGGGCTATGGAGATGCCCATCAATTGATGTCAACATGAGGAGTAGGGATTGCCATGCAACAGATGCACTAGAGCTATGAATGCTCAACAAAAGAAAACTAGTGGGTGTGCATCCAACTTGCTTGCTCATGAAGACCTAGGGCATTTGAGGAAGCCCATCGTAGGAATATACAAGCCAAGTTCTATAATGAAAAATTCCCACTAGTATGAAAAAGAAAACTTATGAGACTCACTATATGAAGGACAAGGTGCTACTTTGAAGCACGATATATGAGACTCACCACATGAAGAACAAGGTGCTACTTTGAAGCACAAGTGTGGAAAAAAAGGATAGTAGCATTGCCCCTTTTTATTTTTATATTTTTTTGGGCCTTCTTTTTTTGCTTTGGCCTTTCTCTCTTTTTTTTGGGACAATGCTCTATTGAATGATGATCATCACACTTCTATTGATTACAACATAAGGATTACAACTCGAAACTAGAACAAGGTATGAATCTATATGAATGCCTCCGGCGGTGTACCGGGATGGTGCAATGAATCAAGAGTGACATGTATGAAAAATAATGCATGGTGGCTTTGCCACAAATACGATGTCAACTACATGATCATGCAATGGCAATATGACAAAAGTAATGTATGTCATGATGATGATGAACGGAACGGTGGAAAATTGCATGGCAATATATCTCGGAATGGCTATGGAAATGCCATAATAGGTAGGTATGGTGGCTGTTTTGAGGAAGATATAAGGAGGTTTATGTGTGATAGAGCGTATCATATCACGGGGTTTGGATGCACCGGTGAAGTTTGCACCAACTCTCAAGGTGAGAAAGGGCAATGCACGGTACCGAAGAGGCTAGCAAAGGCGGAAAGGTAAAAGTGCGTATAATCTATGGACTCAACATTAGTCAAAAGAACTCATATACTTATTGCAAAAATTTATAAGTCATCAAAAATCAAGTACTACGCGCATGCTCCTAGGGGGATAGATTGGTAGGAAAAGACCATCGCTCATCCCCGACCGCCACTCATAAGGACGCACAAGCCAGGTACACTTCATGTTTCAAATTTTTTACATAACTTTAACCATACGTGCATGCTACGGGATTTGCTAACTTCAACACAAGCATTTCTCAAATTCACAACTACTCAACTAGCATGACTTTGATATTATCACCTCCATATCTCAAAACAGTTATCAAGCATCAAGCTTATCTTAGTATTCAACGCACTCAAAAGAAAGTTTCACATATCTTGAATACCAAGTATATTAACATTAAGCAAATTACCATGCTATTAACGACTCTCATAATAATCTAAGTGAAGCATGAGATATCAAGTTTCTTTAAAACAAATCCACCACCGTGCTCTAAAAGATCTAAGTGAAGCACTAGAGCAAAAATTATCACGCTCAAAAAGATATAAGTGAAGCACTATGAGCAAATCTATCAAACTCAAAAGATATAAGTGAAGCACATAGAGTATTCTATCAAATTTCAATTCATGTATGGCTCTCTCAAAAGGTGTGTACAGCAAGGATGATTCTGGTAAACTAACAAGCAAAGACTCAAATAATACAAGACGCTCCAAGCAAAACACATATCATGTTGGTGAATAAAAATATAGCTCCAAGTAAATTACCGATGGAAGTAGACGAAAGAGGGGATGCCTTCCGGTGCATCCCCAAGATTTGACTTTTTGGTGTCCTTGGATTATCTTGGGGGTGCCATGGGCATCCCCAAGCTTAGGCTCTTGCCACTCCTTGTTCCATAATCCATCAAAAGAATTCACCCAAAACTTGAAAACTTCACAACACAAAACTCAATAGAAATCTCGTGAGCTCCGTTAGAGAAAGAAAACAAAATACTACTTTAAGGTACTGTAATGAACTCATTCTTTATTTATATTGGTGTTAAACCTACTGTATTCCAACTTCTCTATGGATTATAAACTATTTTACTAACCATAGATTCATCAAAATAAGCAAACAACACACGCAAAACAGAATCTGTCAAAAAACAGAACAGTCTGTAGTAATCTGTAACTAACGCAAACTTCTGGAACCCAAAAACTTCTACCAAAATTAGAAGACCTGGAAAATTTGTTTATTGATCAGCAGCAATTGGAATCAGTATTTATCACGTTCTGGTGATTTTTAACAATTCGGGCACTGAGCACAAAGATTCTGGAAATTACAGCAAGATCAAATAACTATCATCCAAGAAGATCCAATAGGTTCAACTTGGCACAAACACTAATTAAAAGATAAAACCACATCTAAACAGAGGCTAGATGTATTATTTATTTCTAAACAGAAGCAAAAACAAAAACTAAAAATAAAATTGGGTTGCCTCCCAACAAGCGCTATCGTTTAACGCCCCTAGCTAGGCATAAAAGCAAGGGTAGATCTAGGTGGTGCCGTAGTAATAAGATAGATCAGTGAAACTCATTCATATTCTCTACGTTCGGCAGAAATTTTTCTTTGAGGCAAGCAAAAGTAATCAAAAGGGCTAAATTTAATAGGATAAAAGTCCCCAAGATCAATTTTAGGAGGTATAAGTTCCTCTTTCGGCCCTTCGTATTGCACAACCAATTCATCATTATAAGCATTCTTTTGACAGAACTTGGTGAGCCTATACTCAAGAGAGCATCCTAGCTCATTATTTCGAATAGCCAAATCATCATTAAGCTCAGAGATTCTATCAATTAAAATATTGGTAGGCACTTTTTTTCTAAGATTTTCATTGAAAGCAACATAGTCGATAGATTGAAAACGCATTATTTCTTCTTGATCAAAAAGGATAGATTCTATGGGAGGACGGCCGGCGTCCACCCTATAATGCGCAAAGATTTCTTTGGCTTCTTTTAATATAAATCTGAATTCATGAGCCAAAAAGATAGTAGCGGCATGCTAAACAGAGGAGTGTTCAATATTAGAAAATTCTAGGAAAATTCTTTGTATAGAAGGGTGCATATGCATAAATTGCCTTTCAAGTTCAACGATAAGCATGGCAATAGCGTCCGCAAGACTACTAGTTCTATGGAGAATAGAACCACCCATAGAGGGTAAAGCACCAGCACAAGTAAAGAAATCTTGAATAACTCCTTTTCCAATAATATTACCACTACCGATTCGAAATCTTTTTGTGTGATAGGTAGGGGATTCTTCAGCAGGAGCTTCAGAATTTTCCATATTATTATCACCCATATCGGCGATAATTTCCCCAATTTTAGACATAGCGACAAGCAAGCAAACTAACACACGAGCAAACAAACGGACGAGAAAAAGTCAAGGAAAAAGGAGGAGGAGATTGGGAAAGAGAGGGCAAATAAAACGGCAACGGTGAAGTGGGGGAGAGGAAAACGAGAGGCAAATGGAAAATAATGTAATGCGAGAGATAGGGATTGTGATGGGTAATTGGTATGTTGACTTTTATGTGACCTCCCGGCAGCGGCGCCAAAATCCTTCTTGCTACGTCTTGAGCTTGCGTTGGTTTTCCCGAAGAGGAGAGGATGATGCAGCACAAGATGGCGTAAGTATTTCCCTCAGTTTTGAGAACCAAGGTATCAATCCAAGAGGAGGCCATGCGCAAGTCCCTCGTACCTGCACAAAATGATAGCTACTGCAACCAACGCGATTAGGGGTTGTCAATCCTTCACGGTCACTTACGAGAGTGAGATTTGATACAGATAATATTTTTGGTATTTTTGGTATAAAGATGCAAAGTAAAAAGTAAAAGCAAAGCAAGTAAATAAAGTGATGGAGATTGATATGATGAGAATAGACCGGGGCCATAGGTTTCACTAGTGGCTTCTCTCAAGAGCATAGATATTCTATGGTGGGTGAACAAATTACTGTTGAGCAATTGATGAATTAAGCATAGTTATGAGGTTATCTAGGTATGATCATGTATATAGGCATCACGTCCGAGACAAGTAGATCGAAACGATTCTGCATCTACTACTATTACTCCACTCATCGGCCGCTATCCAAAGATGCATCTAGAGTATTAAGTTAAAAACAGAGTAACGCCTTAAGCAAGATGACATGATGTAGAGGAATAAATTCATGCAATATGATAAATACCCCATCTTGTTATCCTCGATGGCAACAATACAATACATGCCTTGCAACCCCTTTTGTCACTGGGTAAGGACACCGCAAGATTGAACCCAAAGCCATGCACTTCTCCCATTGCAAGAACTAACAATCTAGTTGGCCAAACCAAACGGATAATTAGAAGAGACTTGCAAAGATAACTCAATCATACATAAAAGAATTCAGAGAAGATTCAAATATTTTCCATAGATAAGCTGGATCATAAACCCACAATTCATCAGTCTCAAGAAATACACCGCAAAAAGAAGATTACATCGAATAGATCTCCACGAGAGAGGGGGAGAACATTGTATTGAGATCCAAAAAGAGAGAAGAAGCCATCTAGCTACTAGCTATGGACCCGAAGGTCTGAAGTAAACTACTCACACTTCATCAGAAGGGCTATGGTGATGTGTAGAAGCCCTCTGTGGTGGATGCCCCCTCCGGTGGAGCTCCGGAACAGGCCCCAAGATGGGATCTCATGGATACAGGAAGGTACGGCTGTGGAATTAGGTTTTTGGCTCCTGTTCTGATCGTTCGGGGATACATATGTATATATAGGAGGAAGGAGTACGTCGGTGGAGCGTCAGGGGGCCCACGAGGCAGGGGGCGCGCCTAGGGGGGGGGGTGCGCCCTCCACCCTCGTGACCGCCTCTGGCACTTCTTGGAGTAGGGTCCAAGTCTCCTGGATCACGTTCGGTGAGAAGATCACGTTCCCGAAGGTTTCATTCCGTTTGGACTCCGTTTGATATTCCGTTTCTTGAAACATTTGAAATAGGCAAAAAACAGCAATTCTGGGCTGGGCCTCAGGTTAATAGGTTAGTCCCAAAAGTAATATAAAAGTGGAAAATAAAGCCCATTATAGTCCAAAACAATAGATAAAGTAGCATGGAGCAAACAAAAATTATAGATACGTTGGAGACGTATCAGCGGGTGAGGAGTACCGAGGCATCAGGCAAAGGTTGCCTTTTCGGTGCAACGAGACCAAGACCAGGAGGACGGCAAGACGGAGGTCATCTTGGAGCCCAAGACGGCGTCACCACCAGAGCCTTTTGCAGGCGAAGACCGCTTTTGTCAGGACAACTTGTACTAGTTGTCCCCCTTCAAATTTGCGCACCGTTGTTGGCTCCCTTCCCGCTCAATATTTGGGGAGAGGGTCAGGGCCAATATAAGTAGAGCTAGCCACCATAGTAGGGGCATCGAGCAGTTCACCCAGCTCTCGCCCGCTAAGTTCACCAAGCACAAGAACACCTCAACCTCAGGAGGTTGTTCTTCCCCTTGTACTGTTCTTCATCAGCCCAAGAGGCAATCCACCACCACCACACTGGAGTAGGGTATTACACCACAACGGTGGCCCGAACCAGTACAAGTCTTGTGTCTTTCTGTTTTGCGAGTTCGTCGAGTTCGTCCGCGAGATCTTAGCGTGTTCATCCACGAGATCTTAGCCCAGGAGGGAAAGACTTCGAGCGCACCCCAGAGTTCGAACCATAAGGGTTTGAAGGAACCCCACATCCGACATTTGGCGAGCCAGGTAGGGGGTGCGCCGTAGCTCCTCTCCACCAGCCTACGCCCCGCACCGCCACACTTCGCCTCCATGGCAGGTGCCCCGCCATCCACCTTCGCGGCCGACATCGGCAGCGGAGCATCTGGGTACCGAGCCCTGGCACCCGCCCTACGACGGGTGCGATGGCCGACCAAGTTCAAGCCAGAGATGCCGCCGCGTTACGATGGCGCGGCAGACCCGTCACCATTCCTGTTGGCGTACGAGGAGGCTGTCCTCGAGGCCGGAGGCGACGACAAGATCATGGCCAACTAGTTCCCCGTGGCCCTCGCCGGCGAGCCACGCGCCTGGCTGCTCAACCTCCCGGGATCCACGGTGGCCTCCTGGGGGGAACTCCGCGACCTCTTCACCGCTCGCTATGCGGTGCCGGCGCACCATGAAGTGGCGGCCCTGCTGGGCGGCTCTCAAGCACCGCCTTCAGATCGCCACGTCAAGCCGTTCCTCCGTCAGAACGGGGCCACCTCCAAGCGCCCGGGGGCTCCGCCGGGTTGGGCTGCGCCACAGGCCGACCTCATCTTCGGCTCGCAAGACCACCCCGACTCCACCGCTGGCTCCGGCATGCTCCCAATGCTCTGCACGCCCACCATCTGCAACGTGGCCGTTACCAAGACCCTCATCGAAGGCGGTGCCGTCCTCAACTTGCTCTCTGTAGAAGCCTTCAGCCTTCTTCACGTGCCGCTCGAGCGGCTCAGCCTCAGCAAGCCCTTCTCGGGAGTGGGTGGTGGAGCTGCCCACTCTCTGGGGCAGATCCGCCTCCCTGTCACCTTCGGCACCCGCGACAACTACTGCACCGAGCTGGTGGACTTCGACATCTCCCACATCGGCCTCCCGTACAACGCCATCCTTGGGTACCCAGCTCTCGCTCAGTTCATGGCGGTGACTCACCCGGCCTACAACCTCATGAAGATGCCAGGGAGCAATGGCGTCCTCACCATCAAGGGGGACACTAAGGAGGCAGTGACGGCACTCAGGCTCGCCTTCAAGACCGCGGCAGCAGCACAGCCCACCGACGCTGGTACCCCCGAGGCCAAGGAGGCCGCGCCTACCAAGAAGAATTAACTGTTCACCCAAGACAAGGCGGAAACCAAGCAGGTGCCAGTCAACGAGGACGGGTCTTCAGGAGCCACCTTTACCATAGGAGCCGGCCTTGACCCAGGAGAAGAAGAAGCCTTGGTGAGGTTCTTGCGCGCGAACAAGGAGATATTCGCGTGGGAGCCCAATCAGCTGGTAGCGGTCCCGAGCGAGGTGATTCAGCATCATCCGAGGGTATGCCCCAATGTACGCCCCATGAAGCAGCGAGCGAGACGGCAGTCCACTGAGAAGCAAGCCTTCATCATCCGGGAGACACGCAAGCTGGAGGCGGCAGGTGCCATTCACGAAGTTCGATATCCCGAATGGCTGGCGAACCCCGTCGTAGTGCCGAAGAAAGGCGGGAAAGGAACAGATGTGCGTCAATTTCACCAACCTTAACAAAGCCTGCCCCAAGATCCGTTCCCGCTCCCGCGCATCGACCAGATTGTCGACTCCACCGCTGAGTGTGACCTGCTTTGCTTCCTGGATGCATTCTCAGGGTATCATCAGATCAAGATGGCAGTGGAAGATGTGGAGAAGACAGCCTTCCTGACACCATGTGGGGTGTACTGCTACACCTGCATGCCCTTCGGGCTGCGCAATCTGGTAGCGACCTTTCAGTGGTGATGCACATCACCACAGGCGGCAGCTCGGGAAACATGAGGCCTATGTCGACGACATAGTGGTAAAGTCTCGCGAGGCAAGAACATTGATTCAAGACTTGGAGGAGACCTTCGAGAGCCTGCACCAAGTGAACTTGAGGCTTAACCCGGAGAAGTGCGTGTTCGACGTCCCCTCCGACAAGCTGTTGGATTCCTCGTATCCCACAGAGGGATTGAGGCGAACCCGGAGAAGATCAAGGCCATCGAGGACATGAGCCCACCACAGACCCTCAAAGAGATGCAGAAGCTACAGGGCGGGTGGCCGCATTAGGGCGTTTCATCTCCAAACTGGGAGAGCGGGCCTTACCCTTCTTCAAGCTCATGAAGAAGAAGGGCCCGTTCGAGTGGACCCCAGAGGCCGACCAGGCCTTCCAAGACATCAAGAAATACCTTACCAGCCCTCCGGTGATGGTGGCACCACGGCCTCTCGAGCCCCTGGTACTCTACCTTTCCGCCACTCCGTACTCCGCCAGCGCGGCGCTGGTGGCGGTTCGGGAGGAGCGCCAAGCCAATGGCACGCTGCGCCAAGCCGGAGCCAAAGTGGTGCAGGGTCAGGAAGGCGTAGCAAAGGCCTCAGCAGCAGAAGACCAAGCTCAGTAGGACAACATCGCAGAAACTCCTAAGGGCGGTCATGTCTCAGGAACCCCTCCCCCTCAGGAGATGCCCCAATCTCTGCAGGACCCGGGCCTCGACAGTGTGCCACCTCTCGTCGAACACCCGGTGTACTTCGTCAGCACCGTGCTGCCGGACGCGAGGGCATGCTACCCCATGCCTCAGAAGCTCCTGCTCGCACTCTTGATGGCCTCACGTAAGCTGCGACACTACTTCCAGGGCCACCCCATCAAGGTCGTCTCAACCTACCCGTTGGAGAGGGTGCTCAGGAGCCCCAACACGGCTGGAAGGGTCGCTGAGTGGAACATCGAGCTACAAGAATTCCAGTTGGAGTTCAGCACTACCAGGGTCATCAAAGGGCCCGCGCTCGCTGATTTTGTGGCAGAATGGACGGATGCCCTGACGCTTGAAGAAGGCGAAGACCGATCCACTTCACCAGGGAGCAGGGCTCCAGACGGCTGGGTCATGTATTTCGATGGTGCCCTAGCGCACCTGGGCGCGGGGGCTGGAGCAGTGCTCATTTCGCCCACTCAGGACAAGCTTTACTACGCCGTGCAACTCTGCTTCCAGCACAGCGAGAAGGTCTCCAACAATATCACAGAATATGAAGGCCTCATAGCTGGCCTGAAGGCTGCGGCGGCTCTAGGGGTGAAGCACCTTACCGTCAGAGGCGACTCGCAACTCCTCATCAACTTCTCCAACAAGGTATACGAGCCAAAGGACGAGCACATGGAGGCATACCTCACGGAGGTGCGTAAGATGGAGAAGCAGTTCTCGGGCCTGGAGCTACAGCACGTGCCCCGGGGCACTAACAAGGAAGCCGACGACATCGCCAGAAGGGCATCCAAGCGGCAGCTGCAAGAACCCGGCGTCTTTGAGGAGCGGCTCTTCAGGCCATCGGCTACACCGCCACTTTCAAGCACGACTCAGCCTCGGGAGGAGCTCCCACGCCTCCGGCCACACGGAGCCCGGCTGGGCCCGACCTCGAGAGCTCACCTGCTCTTGGCGCCTAGCCCGGGAGGAATCTTTGGACCAAGGAATTCAAGGAGTACCGACGCGGGGCGTTGCTGGGGAAGGAAGAGGACGCGGAGCGCGTGGCCCGGCAAGCCACGGCATACTGTATCCAAGACGGCGAGTTGTACAGTGAACGACCGAACGATGTCACGCTGCGCTGCATCTCCAGTGATCAACGAAGGGAGTTGCTGACTGACATACACGGCGGGGACTGCGGACACCACTCATCGTCCACGGACCCTCGTCGGCAAGGTGTTCCGCGATGGATTCTCTTGCCTACAAACACTCAACGACACAGCCGAGCTGGTGAAGTCCCGCGAAGCTTGCCAATTCCACGCCAAGCAAATCCATCAGCCAGCTCAGGGCCTCCAAACCATTCCGCTCACATGGCCGTTTGTGGTCTGGGGGCTGGACATCTTAGGCCCGTTCCCACGGGTGCCAGGGGGCTACCGCTATCTCTACGTCGCCATCGACAAGTTCACCAAGTGGGCGGAAGTGGAAGCCGTCCGTACCATCTCGGCCGGCTATGCTGTCAAGTTCATCAAGGGCCTCGTGAGCCGCTTCGGGGTCCCCAACCGCATCATCACAGATAACGGCTCGCAGTTTACTAGTAACCTCTTCAAAACCTACTATGCTAACCTTGGAAAGCAGATCTGCTACGCTTTGGTGGCCCACCCCAGGAGTTATGGTCAGGCCGAACGCGCTAACGCGAAGGTCCTGAGGGGCCTCAAGACCAAGACCTTCAAGAAGAAGCTGGAGGCCTGTGGCAGGGGCTGGCACGACGAGCTCCAGTCAGTGTTGTGGTCCATCTGAACCACCACCACCAAGCCAACGGGCGAGACTCCATTCTTCCTCGTGTACGGAGCTGAAGCAGTCCTTCCTCACGAGGTCAAGCATCGCTCCGCACGGGTCCTGGCGTTCGACGAAACGCAGCAGGATGCCACGCGGGGGATGGATCTTGTGCTGGGGGTGGAACATCATCACGAAGCTGCACTGAGGGAGGCAAGGTACTAGAAAGCGCTGCAGCGATACCACTGCCGTAACATCCACTGCAGGACACTCGAGACGGGTGACCTAGTCCTGAGGTGGGTCCTCTCCAGGGAAGGGCTGCATAAGCTTTCACCAATGTGGGAGGGCCCGTTCAAGGTCGTCCACATCTCCAGGCCTGGCACCGTACGCCTGGAGACACAAGACGGGATAACTATTCAAAACGCCTGAAACATCCAGCACCTCCGGAAGTTCTACCCTTGAAGCAAGGCCCAGAGCCTGTGAAGAAAGGCCCAGAGCTTGTGAAGAAGGCCCGATGCCTGTGAAGAATCGCCGCCCGTGACACTCTCACGTAATAATGAGTTGGGGCTGTACACGCCCCGGAGTCTCAGGAGCGCCGGCCTCAGGCCCTGGGGCTCCCGCCCACGCCTAGTGGCAGCACTAAGCTCCACGCTGGTGAGAAGACGTGAAGACTAGATTAGGTGCCGGACGCGGCTTTTCATTTGCTTTCCGTCGTTGGCTCGCTTTTCCTTAATCGAAGTTTGCTTTTGGCGTTCCTTGCTGATTTCATTCCCTCGCCTCTCACCGCATTTTCCGGCTCTGGTTTGCTCGTGTTCTCTCTCTTGCATACCTCGCGAGGGGGCTAGGCAGGTGCCCTCGCGAGCATTTTCCCCTCTCCGCCTTCTCGCGAGCCACCCTCGTTTGAGCCCAAAAGCTGGCGCACCTCTCCTAATCCGTGCCCCTCGGGTACCGCGATATAAAGCACTAGGTCAAGGCCTGGGTGAACGAAAAACCTTTTAACGCACTTCCTAACGAGTTTTTGCAGTTCCTGAGTGAATGCAGGCCACCAAGGCAAGATGGACACGAGGAAACAAACACCTCGTGACGAAGAGGGCGTCCTAAATATACCAGGTTAAGTTATCTTTGCGGAAAATAATGACACGGCACGGAAACAACACGCATAGTGCAATAACCAAGGAACCATAGTTCGGTACACGCCCCCCTGGGCCCACACTAGTTTCATTCTTGATGCAGGAAAAAGAGTAAAACAAAAGTGGCATTGCAGCGACCCGCGGAGGCAGGCCCCTAGCGCCACCCCGAGCCTAGCCGGACCCTTCCTCGAGCTTCGCGGAGGCGCGGTGACGAGGTGACCCGCTGCCGCCTTCAAAGCGGGCGCGGCGGCTGGTCGTAGCCGCCACTGCTGGAGCTGTCACCGGAGGAAGAGCCGCCGTAACTGGACGAGACACGGTTGCCGCCGAGGGCAGGCTCGCCCTCATCCTCGTCGCGACCGTCACCAAGGACGAGCACCTCCTCGCTGTCATTCGCCTCGGGGTAGCACCCGGCGCGGCGATCATCTTCCCCAAACACCCTCACATAGAGGGTCGATCCACCATCGTACTTGAAGTGGAGGGTGCACAGCCTGCCCAGGCCGCGCGCGCAGGCGAACGTCTGCCAGCCGCATGCCAGGGCTATGTTGCCCGCGGCGGAAGTCTCGACCGCGACCCAAGAGGCCTTGCTGCAGCAACCATCCGCCTGGACCAGAGGCATCCAGTTCGGCGATGAAGAAGCACGGAAGTTGGAGCCAGTTGCCGGTCGGGTTCTCCGACCAGACGACAAACTCCAGCAACACCTCCGCCGAGTGGGAGCGCGGACGCGGGTGGGGGGGGGCGCACCACCATAGCACGCCTCCCCTCGTCAACTGGACCGCCCTGGTTGGGATGACCCCCTCCGCATGCCGCGGCGCCGCCACGACAGTGGGCCATGGCGGGGGTCGCGGCGTGCTTGCACGGACGACCGCGCCCGCGCTTGGGCGCTAGGGAGCCAGGTCCCTCGGGAGGGGCCTTTCCCTACTCGGTGGCAGAGAACTTCCTTCGTGGTGCCATTGGTGGCACTGCAAGCAATGAAGCGAGGAGGAAGAAGCAAGCGAGCAGGGAAGAGATGGGCGACGGGGGTCCCGGCCCCCCTCCCCATTTATAGTGGCAGAAGGCCAATCGGCGCCCCCACTATCACAGGTAATGATGGTTTTCCCTGCATATCACAGGGACTTGTCAAGTCGAACAGTTGCCGAGGCAGCATGGGGAAGTGGAGACGCCCACGTCCAATCAACCGCCACGCGTCAACCGAGGCCGCAGGCTTTTGGGGCCCACGACGCTCTGTACTTGACCCTTGGCTTCGCGACGAAGCCAAGCCCGAGCGCACCTTGGATCCGGGGGCTACTGTCGGCGTTCAGGGAAGAAGGGTCCCCAGACTTGCCTGCCTGCGGCCCACGGCATGGCCAGGCCAGCGGGCGGTACGGCTCATCTTCATCGACAAGACATCCAAGACCCTCGCGACGGGCCAAGCTTCGCAAGGCGGATGACGCAAGACCTCCTCAAGAGTGGCCTAGTCAGGCAGGCTCACGAGGAGCGGACATATCAAGGAGGTGTGAACCTCATGAGGCTCTCGTGACGTGAGCCATGACGATCGGCACCAGGCGGGAGCCAGGCTAGTGCCAGCGCGCGCAGCGTCCTTGTTTCCTCTTTGGTGCTAAGGAGGCTAGCACTGGCGAGGAGTACCGAGGCATCAGGCAAAGGTTGCCTTATCGGTGCAACGAGACCAAGACCAGGAGGACGGCAAGACAGAGGTCATCATGGAGCCCAAGACGGCGTCACCACCAGAGCCTTTTGCAGGCGAAGACCGCTTTTGTCAGGATAGCTTGTACTAGCTATCCCCCTTCAAATTTGCCCGTCGTTGTTGGCTCCCTTCCTGCTCAATATTTGGGAGAGGGCCAGGGCCTATATAAGTAGAGCTAGCCACCACAGTAGGGGCGTCAAGCAGTTCACCCAGCTCTCGCCCGCTAAGTTCATCAAGCACAAGAACACCTCAACCTCAGGAGGTTGTTCTTCCCCTTGTACTGTTCTTCATCAGCCCAAGAGGCAATCCACCACCACCACACTCGAGTAGGGTATTACACCACAACGGTGGCCTGAACTAGTATAAATCTCGTGTCTTTCTGTGTTGCGAGTTCGCCGAGTTCGTCCGCGAGATCTTAGCGAGCTAGGGCGTAGATCGGTAGGAGGGAAAGACTTCGCGCACACCCCAGAGTTCGAACCTGAAGGGTTCACTACTAGGAAAGGCTAATTAGTGGCGCACCTGTTTTGGCCATTAATGGCGCACTATAGGTGCGCCACTATTACCCCGCCACTAGTAACAAATACTAATGGCGCACCTCTGGTGCGCCATTAGTATTGCAGGTAACAGTGGCGCACCTTGTAGTGCTCCATTACTATTGCTACAGGTGCGCCACTGGTAACTTTTTTATTTGAATTTTTTTTTTCTGAATTTTGAAGGAGGGAAAATAGTAGTGGCGCACCGTCTAACCCCCACCATGCGCCATTGCTATTTTTTAATTTGAATCTGGATCACGATTTTTTTGCCCTTTTTTTGCTCGTTTTTTTGCACGATGTATTTTCAAATTTTGTTCTCGTTTTCGGATCTTGTACGTTCTTTTGTCGGAGAGGAGTTCACCGGAAAGGAGGTCCGAGGTCACCGGAGAGGAGGAGGAGGAGGTCACCGGAGAGGAGCTCGCCTATATCGCCGGAGAGGAGGAGGAGGCCGCCGGAGAGGAGTTCACCGGAGAGGAGGGAGGTGAAACCGTGAGGGGAGGGGAGGAGAGGAGGGAGGAGGAGCTCACCGGAGAGGAGGGAGGAGGAGATCACCGGAGAGGAGGGAGGAGGAGATCACCGGAGAGGAGGGAGGAGGAGTTCACCGGAGAGGAGGGAGGAGAAACCGTGAGGGGAGGGGAGGAGAGGAGGGAGGAGGAGGTCGCCGGAGAGGAGGAGGAGGAGGAGGTCGCCGGAGAGGAGGAGGGGAGTATGGTGGAGGAGAGGAGGGGAGATGGAGTGGAGGAGAGGAGGAGATGGAGTGGAGGAGTGATGGAGTGGAGGAGTGGTGGAGTGGAGGAGAACAATGAATAGGTTAGGAGGAGAGGACCCCGCACAGCCATATATACGACATAGTAATGGCGCACCGTGGGCAGGTGCGCCATTACTAACTTTTTTTTATTTTTTTGAATTTTGAAGGCGGGAAGAGTCTTCACGATCCGACCGATCCAAGTACTGAACGTACGACACCTCCGAGTTCAGCACACATTCAGCTCGATGACGTCCCTCGAACTCTGATTCAACCGAGCTTTGAGGGAGAGTTCCCTCAGCACGACAGCATGGTGACGATGATGATGTTCTACCGACGTAGGGCTTCGTCTAAGCACCGCTACGATATTATCGAGGTGGACTATGGTGGAGGGGGGCACCGCACACGGCTAGGAGATCAATGATCAATTGTTGTGTCTATGGGGTGCCCCCTGCCCCCGTATATAAAGGAGCAAGGGAGGGAGAGGCGGCCGGCCAGGAGGAGGCATGCCAGGAGGAGTCCTACTCCCACCAGGAGTAGGACTCCCTCCTTTCCTAGTTGGAGTAGGAGAAGGGGGAAGGAGGAGGGAGAGAGGAAGGAAAGGGGGCGCCGCCCCCCTTCCTTGTCAAATTCGGACTAGAGGGGGAGGGGGCACGCGGCCTGCCCTAGCCGCCCTCCTCTTCTCCACTAAGGCCAATGTAGGCCCATTAAACCCTCGAGGGGTTCCGGTAACCCTCGGTACTCCGGTAAAATCCTGATTTCACCCGGAACACTTCTGATATCCAAATATAGGCTTCCAATATATCAATCTTTATGTCTCGACCATTTCGAGACTCCTCGTCATGTCCGTGGTCACATCCGGGACTTCGAACTATCTTCGGTACATCAAAACACATAAACTCATAATATAACTGTCATCAAACTTTTAAGCGTGCGGACCCTACGGGTTTGAGAACTATGTAGACATGACCGAGACACGTCTCCGGTCAATAACAAATAGCGGAACCTGGATGCTCATATTAGCTCCCACATATTCTACGAAGATCTTTATTGGTCAGACCGCATAACAACATACGTTGTTCCCTTTGTTATCTGTATGTTACTTGCCCGAGATTCGATCGTCCGTATCTCAATACCTAGTTCAATCTCGTTACCGACAGGTCTCTTTACTCGTTCTGTAATACATCATCCTGCAACTAACTTCATTAGTTGCAATGCTTGCAAGGCTTATTGTGATGTGCATTACCGAGTGGGCCCAGAGATACCTCTCCGACAATCGGAGTGACAAATCCTAATCTCGAAATACGCCAACCAAACAAGTACCTTCGAAGACACCTGTAGAGCACCTTTATAATCACCCAGTTACGTTGTGACATTTGGTAGCACACAAAGTGTTCCTCCGGTAAACAGGAGTTGCATAATCTCATAGTCATAGGAACATGTATAAGTCATGAAGAAAGCAATCGCAGAATACTAAACGATCGTGTGCTAAGCTAACGGAATGGGTCAAGTCAATCACATCATTCTCCTAATGATGTGATCCCGTTAATCAAATGACAACTCATGTCAATGGCTAGGAAACATAACCATCTTTGATTAATGAGCTAGTCAAGTAGAGGCATACTAGTGACACTCTGTTTGTCTATGTATTCACACAAGTATTATGTTTTCGGTTAATACAATTCTAGCATGAATAATAAACATTTATCATGATATAAGGAAATAAATAATAACTTTATTATTGCCTCTAGGGCATATTTCCTTCACTAATGTCACCATATTCATATCTCAAAACAATCATATGGAATCTAACTTCTCATAGTATTCAATGCACTTTATATGAAAGTTTTTATTATATCCCTCTTGGATGTCCATCATATTAGGACTAAATTCATAACCAAAGCAAATTACCATGCTGTTCTAAAGACTCTAAAAATAATATAAGTCAAGCATGAGAGTTCATCTATTTCTTCAAAATAAAACTACCGCCGTGCTCTAAAAGGATATAAGTGAAGCACTAGAGCAAATGACAAATTACTCCAAAAGATATAAGTGAAGATCAATTAGTAGTTGAATAATTATGCAACTATGTGAAGACTCTCTAACATTTAAGAATTTCAGATCTTGGTATTTTATTCAAACATCAAGCAAAACAAAGTAAAATAAAATGATGCTCCAATTAAAACACATATCATGTGGTGAACAAAAATATAGCTCCAAGTAAAGTTACCGATGAACGAAGACGAAAGAGGGGATGCCTTCCGGAGAATCCCCAAGCTTAGGCTCTTGGTTATCCTTGAATATTACCTTGGGGTGCCTAGGTCATCCCCAAGCTTAGGCTCTTGCCACTCCTTATTCCATAGTCCATCGCATCTTTACCCAAAACTTGAAAACTTCACAACACAAAACTTAACAGAAAACTCGTAAGCTCCGTTAGTACAAGAAATAAATCACCACTTAGGTACTGTTGTGAACTCATTCTAAATTCATATTGGTGTAATATATACTGTATTCCAACTTCTCTATGTTTCATACCCTCCGATACTACTCATAGATTCATCAAAATAAGCAAACAACACATAGAAAACAGAATCTGTCAAAAACAGAAGAGTCTGTAGTAATCTGTATCAAACGTATACTTCTGGAACTCCACAAATTCTGAAATAAATTGGTGGACCTGAGGAATTTGTCTATTAATCATCTTCAAAAAGAATCAACCTAAAATCTCTCTCCAGTAAAACATGGCAGCAAATCTCGTGAGCGCTAAAGTTTCTGTTTTTTACAGCAAGATCATAAAGACTTCACCCAAGTCTTCCCAAAGGTTCTACTTGGCACAAACACTAATTAAAACATAAAACCACATCTAACCAGAGTCTAGATGAATTATTTATTTCTAAACAGGAGCAATAAGCAAATAACAAAAATAAAATTGGGTTGCCTCCCAACAAGCGCTATCGTTTAACGCCCCTAGCTAGGCATGATGATTTCAATGATGCTCACATAAAAGTTAAAATTGAAACATAAAGAGAGCATCATGAAGAATATGACTAGCACATTTTAGTCTACCCACTTCCTATGCATAGAGATTTTGTGAGCAAACAACTTATGGGAACAATAATCAACTAGCATAGGAAGGCAAAACAAGCATAACTTTAAAATTTTAAGCACATAGAGAGGAAACTTGATATTATTGTAATTCCTACAAGCATATGTTCCTCCCTTATAATAATTTTCAGTAGCATCATGAATGAATTCAACAATATAACCATCACTAAATAATTATTTTCATGATCTACCAGCATAGAATTTTTGTTACTCTCCACATAAGCAAAATTCTTCTCATTCGGAATAGTGGGAGTATCATAAGAAACTCGAATACTATAAATTGTTTCCACACTAAAAGAGTAATGTTCAGAAAAAGGGTAATCAAAATCATGACAAGTTTTATAAATATAATCATCACTAATATTTATAGCATAAGTGTCATCACAATAATCATCATAAGTAGCAACTTTGTTCTCATCATAATCGATTGAAACCTCTTCCAAGATAGTGGATTCATCACTAAATAAAGTCATGACCTCTCCAAATCCACTTTCATAAATATTATAATATTTCAACACCCTCCAAAATAGTGGGATCATTACTTCCTAAAGTTGACACTCTTCCAAACCCACTTTCATCAATATAACCATCATAAATAGGAGGCATGCTATCATCACAATAAATTTGCTCATCAAAACTTGGGAGGCTAAAAATATCATCTTCATTAAACATAGCATCCCCAAGCTTGGGACAAACATTAATTGCAGCAAATATATTCTCAAACATGTCATTCTCATCAAACATAGCATCCCCAAGCTTGGGCCTTTTCATATCATAAGTGTAATCACTCTCATCATTAATAGTATGGATAGCACCGATAGTATAGCAATTATCATCATCACAATGAGTAATAGGAGCAACATCATTTGGGAGGGATACATTTTCACCTTTGCTTCTCCGTTTTTATTTTTCTTCTTCACATCATGTGTGGGTTTAACCTTCCTATTTGAGCTCCTTATTAACGAGATTGGTTGAAAAGAAAGCTCATCCTCGTTACCTGATTCATCATAAGAAATAATAGGAGGATATTGGGAAGTCTCTTCCCTTACATTAATATTCTCTTCATCTTTTATTTGTTTTCTTGTCCTTATGTAATTGGCAATATATGGATTTTCAATGCAATTCACCGCACAATACATAAAAATTTCTTCTAGATCAAAATCAAGAAATCTATCAAGATTAAATTTTGGAATACCCTTAGTTATACGTTTCATTTCTTCATACCCCAAAAGAAGACTAAGCTCTTTATGATGCTCAAGGGTAATCAAGTTATCACAATTTTTTGACACGATTTGATCATGAAACACATAGCATTGGAGCTTTATATGACCATGTTCATTGCAAAGTTCACAAGGATGGCGATAAATATTGAATCTTTCAGCACAATCATCTAGCCTTTCTTGCAACCATTCAGTTTCCAAATACTTATGCCTCTTGCAAAATCTATCTTCCCTATTTGGTGTGTACTTGCAAGCTCTATCTATTCCACAAAAGTTGACATGCTTATAAGAGACATTTTCATCATGACTAGTGCAATCATCATTAGTACTATGGATATTCAAAGAGTTCATACTAACAACATTGCAATCATGCTCATCATTCAAAGATTTAGTGCCAAACATTCTAATGCATTCTTCCTCTAGCAATTGCGCACAATTATCGGAATCCTTATTTTCATGGAAGATATTAAAAAGATGAAGCATGTGAGGAACCCTTAATTCCATTTTTTGCAGTTTTCTTTTATAAACTAAACTAGTGATAAAACAAGAAACAAAAAGATTGATTGCAAGATCTAAAGTTATACCTTCAAGCACTAACCTCCCGGGCAACGACACCAGAAACTGCTTGATGTCTACTACGCAACCTTCTTCTTGTAGATGTTGTTGGGCCTCCAAGTGCAGAGGTTTGTAGGACAGTAGCAAATTTCCCTCAAGTGGATGACCTAAGGTTTATCAATCCGTGGGAGGCATAGGATGAAGATGGTCTCTCTCAAGAAACCCTGCAACCAAATAACAAGGAGTCTCTTGTGTCCCCAACACACCCAATACAATGGTAAATTGTATAGGTGCACTAGTTCGGCGAAGAGATGGTGATACAAGTGCAATATGGATGGTAGATATAGGTTTTTGTAATCTGAAAATATAAAAATAGCAAGGTAACTAATGATAAAAGTGAGGGTAAACGATATTGCAATACTAGGAAACAAGGCCTAAGGTTCATACTTTCACTAGTGCAAGTTCTCTGAATAATAATAACATAATTGGATCATATAACTATCCCTCAACATGCAACAAAGAGTCACTCCAAAGTCACCAATAGCGGAGAACAAATGAAGAGATTATGGTAGGGTACAAAACCACCTCAAAGTTATTCTTTCTGATCGATCTGTTCAAGAGTTCATACTAGAATAACACCTTAAGACACAAATCAACCAAAACCCTAATGTCACCTAGATACTCCAATGTCACCAGAAGTATCCATGGGTATGACTATACGATATGCATCACACAACCTCAGATTCATCTATTCAAACCAACACAAAGTACTTCAAAGAGTGCCCAAAGTTTCTACCGGAGAGTCAAGACGAAAACGTGTGCCAACCCCTATGCATAAGTTCACGAGGTCACGGAACTCGCAAGTTGATCACCAAAACATACATCAAGTGGATCACGTGATATCCCATTGTCACCACAGATAAGCACATGCAAGACATACATCAAGTGTTCTCAAATCCTTAAAGACTCAATCCGATAAGATAACTTCAAAGGGAAAACTCAATCCATTACAAGAGAGTAGAGGGGGTGAAACATCATACGATCCAACTATAATAGCAAAGCTCGCGATACATCAAGATCATATCACCTCAAGAACACGTGAGAGAGAGATCAAACACATAGATACTGGTACATACCCTCGGCCCTGAGGGTGAACTACTCCCTCCTCGTCATGGAGATCGCCGGGATGATGAAGATGGCTACCGGAGAGGGGTTCCCCCTCCGGCAGGGAGCCGGAATAGGGTCTCGATTGGTTTTTGGTGGCTACAGGGGCTTACGGCAGCGGAACTCCCAATCTATTCTCTTATCCAATGTTTTTAGGGTATATGGATATATATATGCGAAAGAAGTCGGTCAGGGGGGCCACGAGGGTGGGGGGCGTGCCTCCCTGCCTCGTGGCCACCTCAAAGCTTCACTGACGTCTACTCCAATTCTCCTGGATTGCTTCCGTTCCAAAAATAACTCTCCCGAAGGTTTCATTCCGTCTGGACTCCGTTTGATATTCCTTTTCTTCGAAACACTGAAATAGGCAAGAAAACAACATTTGGGCTGGGCCTCCGGTCAATAGGTTAGTCCCAAAAATAATATAAAAGTGTATAATAAAGCCCATAAACATCCAAAAGGGGTAATATAATAGCATGGAACAATCAAAAATTATAGATACGTTGGAGACGTATCAGCCCGCTCCCTCGCCCACGCGCACGGTGGCTCGCAGGACGAGGATAAAATTTTACTACTCCCTCCGTTTACTCCTTGTCCCTACCTTAGTTAGAGAGATTATCATATTGTTTGAAATATATGTCTTTTAGTAGTAGGAGTAGTAAAGTGGTACATAGGAGTAGTACTACAGCAATTTCCTTGGAGTCCGTGGTGCAGCAAGCTACCCTAGGCTATGTTACTACTCCCTCCTATCCGGTTTATGGCTCAATTTTAAAATCTCTCCAACCAAGGTAGACGGTGAGTGGTGGAATTAATTTCGTAGTTTGCACAAGTAATTAGTACGCTCGTTTTTGTCAAGAAGTTATGTTTACCGATGCATTAATTACAATGAATGCATGCATGACCACTAAATTTCCATGAACTTCTACATGCATTGGTGTGTTTTCTCTAGATACTGCTTGCATCGGGTGATTTAATGCACCTCGAAATCCAAACATGTGATGGTACTACTAGTAGAATTGAGACTTATAAAATAGAAAAAAAAAGAATTTTTTTAGATGATCCCTATAAACCGGAAAGGAGGGAGTAGTAAGTAGTACTACCTCTGTAGTGGGTACGTACTCCATAAAATCAGATTTTCCCAAAACTAAGTCGCTCAACCTTTATTTGCTTGTTTCCCTTCCTGCCTCGTTGCCTCGAACAAACTATGCCAGACTCCCCTGCCTGCCGCACGGGAAAAGACACGTCCTCGCCTTTTTTAGTTCGGGTTTGTATCGATGGATCGCGCGAAGCAGCAAAAACCAAGCCGTGTCTTGTACTCCTCCGTCGTACTAAAAGAGTGGAGATGCTTGGTTTAATGAATTCTGTACTTCCTCTCTCTGACATGTGGGACATATAGCTAGCAACTGGGTCGACGTGTCATGCACCAAATAACAGTGCAGAACAACAGGGGGACGCATCTCAGCATAGCGCCCCAGTAGTAGTAATGAGCAATGAGATGTCAAATCACAATGCCACACCTTCCCAAACGGACAAAGCAACCATTATTTCACACTTCACTGAATCCGCTTCACCATCATCTCCTTCAAGATAGGGAAAACTTTGTTTTTGCCACTCTAGTTTTTGCCCACTTTGCTTATGCCACTCTAGAATTTGACATCTCACTTTTGCCACTCTTAGCTTTTGAAAATACGTCACAAATGCCATTCTGTGGCAAAAACGATGATTTTTCATTTCACTTTTGCCATTCTTAGCTTTTGACATGTATCACATTTGCCACTCTGAAAATTTTGCTTTTGCCACTGAATGGCAAAAGTGATATATTGTCAAAAGCTAAGAGTGGCAAAAGTGAAATGTCAAATCTAGAGTGGCATAAGCAAAATGGGCAAAATCTAGAGTGGCAAAAACAAAGTTTTCCCTTCAAGAAAACCACGTATTGCTTCTGCCTCAAGAGGGACGTGCATCGCCTTGGTACATCATGACATGTGGGACCGCATGACAGGCCATGCTCCCCCGCCCACCGCTCAGTAAAATCACCAAATTTTAACTACTTCCTCCATCTCGGTTTACAGGGCATGCACGTCGTTCTAGGTTGAGAATTTAACTGGCTATATATGTGATGAACAATATGTGTTTAGAAACTACATCCGCTTAAGAATCCAATGATTTACTTTCTGTGACATAGTAACTCATATTTAGTTAGTCAAATGGATGACCTAGGACTACGTGCATGCCCTATAAACCTAGATGGAGGGAGTAGTATCTTTTTAGATCAATATAGTCAGGATTCACCAAGGAGCAAAACCAAGTGGTAGGCTGCTCCTATCGTGTTGGCGTAGCAACTCAAGCAGTGTCAGTCCGCACACGAAATGGCAACACACTTAACAGGACCCCTTTGGCCGACATGTGGCTCATGCATCGTCTTGTTCCTTGTGCGATGCACCAAATTACAGTTCGGAGCAATGGTTGGACTTGGAGGCCCCCCGATCGTAGCGCCGCAGTAGTAGTCAATGAGCAATGAGGGGTCAAATCACAAAGCCCCACCTTCCCCGCATTAAGCTAGATGGACGAAGAAACCATCATTTCACTCTAGGGCACAAGAGCATAAATAAAAGAGAAAACCAATGATGCGTGCGGTAGCTACCTAGGGCACCCTAGGGTAGGAGCCTCCACTACAAATCATTTTTTAAAGCGCCGCCACTACAAATCCGCTTCTCCCCCGTCCTCTTGAAGAAAACTGATGATGCATGCGGCGGTAGTGTTTGTAGGAGTACTACGGCGTGCGGGGCCACAAAATAGTAAATAGGAGAGGGATTGAGTTCGAGTCGATGCCTTAATTGTGTGGGCCGCTTGGTTTTACGGGAACGAGGCAACATTTTGGGTTCAGGGGCCAGTGGAGATATACGTACAAAAAATTGTGGACGTAGGTTCAACCGAAAGGCAATGATGCATGGGCCCCACATTTTGATATACCCGCGCCCGCGTGAAATTTTCTACTCAAAATAATGCATAAAAGATCCTCCAAAAACATCTATAACTAATGGTAAGTCAATGTATGCTTAAGATGAAAATGTAATACTCCCTCCGTCTAGGTGTATAAATCATCTTAGGTTGTGCATCGCGGCTAAGGCAGAGGGGAAAACGAGAGAAATTCATTTTTTTTGCTAGTTAATAGCATTGCGTGCAATGAATTGACCACTCCATGTCATGTTTGAAAGTCTCAAGCCATTCAAAGCATGCACGGCCCACATCTCTTATTGGTTGACATGTCCCGAAACAAGAGACGTGGAAGGAGTTAATGAACCGTGCCTAAGTGTTTTGGGATTATTTGGTTTTTGGAAGATGACTTACACACCTAGACGGAGGGAGTACAGACAGAAAAAATGAATTGCAGTTAAAAGAATGACATTTCTAACAAAAATGTGAATGTGAACTACATATGTGTGCACGTTACAAACACATACATTGTCAATACAAAATCTAATGCAAGAAATAACTTATGAGTAACATGCACGAATTGATGATATGTTGTGTCGGTGTACATAAGTAGGGGCACACCTTTGTACCCCTTTACTTGTGCACGGGCAGTCGGAGCCGCGCGCCACGACCACACTGAGTAGGGCAGAGGAGGGGGGCCTGAGAGAAGCCGAAGCCCAAGACAACGCCAAGGCCAAGAACACAAAGAAATAGAGGGATGGAGCAGGTTCCCCTAGCAAGACCCTTGCTGGGGCAGCTCGCCCACACCAACGGAGTGAGCCACCCTTGAGCCCACAGGTTCCAACCCAACCAACTACGTTGGGACCAGGGCTCGGGAGGCACCCCCGTGGTGGCATGCAGATATTTGTCAAGATCATAAACACACAAGATCAGATGAGGACCAGAAGACAACGACCCTCGGCGAGATCCTTGCCGAGGAAGGCCACAACACCCCGTAGGATCCTTTCCGGGGACTACTGCGCGCCACGGCAAGACCCTTGCCGGGCCCCGGCAAGGCCCTTGCCGAGGATATCAGCGGGGCCACTGCCAGGCCCACACCAGCCAAGTTTCTACCGCCGTTCGCATGCAGCTGTCAGCCTGACCAGTTGGGCTGGCACCTACGTGGCAACATGCAGCTTCCAGGCCAGATCAGCAAGTGCCTGCGTGGCGGCATGCAGATCTTGATGAAGACCCGACCACCGCGCCACCTCAGCTGCTTGCCTGCCTATGTGGTGCCGCATGCAAAGCTGGCCAGGGTGCGTGTCGAAGCGAAGAGAAGCGGCGATGGACGGGACGGGGCTCGCTCCCCGTCCTCGATAAAGCTAGGGGACACCTAAGCGACGCATTAAATGCGTCTTTTCCTGTAATACGGGCGATAAGCTCACAGTACTGTACGCCTTTCCACCTCCTGTGTGCCACTGTGGCAGCCCCTTTTGACTATAAAAGGAGGCCCATGGCATACTGGAGAGGGATTCGACTCTTTTGAACTACACAGCACCATAGCTAGTTTGAGAGCTCAAGAACTCTCTCAAATACACACCAAAGCAGGACTAGGGTTTTACGCATCCTCGCGGCTCGAACCTGGGTAAACGATCCTTGTGCTGACTGTTAATCCTGCTTTTCTCACAACCCTCGCCCCGGCAACCGTAGTATGGATTCTTGTGATCCCATAGGTGTCGTTTCCCACCGACATCTTTGGCGCGCCAGGTAGGGGGCGCAATTGTGAGAATTAGGTCTAGTAGTTAGCCTAGCATTTCTTCATCGCCATGGCTCCCAAGAAGAAGACGATCACGACGATTGGCTCGTCGGGAGCAGAACGGCCCGTGCCAGTGCGGACGGGCAGCGGGCCAGTAGCGGATAGGACCCGTGCCGCGGTCCACGAGCACCAGCATCGCTCTGACAGTCGGAGCCTGGCAAGCGGCATCGTTCATGCGCCAAGCGATGTGCCGCACGCCGCCAAATCCAAAGACGGAGCTAGGCCCCCCGCAGGCGGCGCGGGGCCCTCCAGGAGTGTCGTTGTGCCACCCACAGGCTGCGCAGCAACCTCCAAGATGCCCACGCCGGCACCCACAGCACGCTCTTCCCAGGGTGCGCGCGACGAGCAGCGCCACCATGCTGGAGACCCCGGACACCACCGTGGGAAGAGCCATGTGCATCGTTCGCGGGATGAAGGAGTCCAGCATGCTCACCGACATGCTGGCGAAAATGGCACGCAGCCGCTGGGCCGTGGTAGAGCTCCTTCTAACGTAGTTAGAAGTCGAAGCACGCCACGGTCCACGCATCTGTCACCACCACCCACGACAGCGGAAGCTTTGGCGCGCGCGCAGCTGCTCCCCGACTTCCCTCCTGCTGCGGAGAAGCTCGACGAGTGGAGAGCCACCATCCGGAGCCTCGTCACTGTCGCCAACAAAGATGATCCGCGATCGGCGGGGCCCTCAGGACGGTGCTCCACCGAGCTACCACATGCCAGCACCGGGAGGACTTGGGGTGCTGCGGTCACGGTGCACTCTTCTCCTCCTCACCAGCCATCGCGGGTGTCGGCCCGTCGTGACGACGCTTGTGATAACATCTCCACAGCGTCGTCCGACCCGTGGACCCACGGCGACCAGCGCCAAGTTCTTCGAGAACGAGCTCACGAAGATGCTCGAACCACTATCGAGCGCCGGCGTGATACACGCCACCAGTCGGACAAGCGGGCGGGGCCCGCTATGGACCACCCAGCACCGGGGGGCTCCGGCGGCCTACCTTACGAGGTGGGCTGCCCAGCCTTTACCCGCGAGCTGCGGCAGTTCCAGTGGCCGTCGCACTGCACGTTCAAGCCCGATGTCGGCGAGAAGTACACTGGCAAGACCCATCCGTCATAGTTCCTCAGCATCTACACCATCGCGATGCAGGCTGCTGGAGCTCGCGATGACAAGGTGCTTGCCAATTACTCCCATTGGCACTGAAGCCTAATGTCATGTCTTGGTTGATGCACTTGCCGGCGGATTCCATTTCTTCTCGGTCGGATCTGTGCCATGAGTTTGTTGGCACCTTCACTGGAGGCCACCAAGATCATGGTCAGGCCAGTGATTTGCATATCATTCCCTAAAGGAAGGGGAAAACCTGCGCAAGTACATCCAGAGATTCAGCCGGGAGCAGTACAACAGTCCCGATGTTCATCCCGCTGCCGTGATCAGTGCGTTCCATCAGAACATGCGCAACCGCAAGATGCGCGAAGAGCTGGCGACGACCAAGGTTAAGGATGTGGCCGAACTCTATGTTCTAGCCGATTGGTGCGCCCGGGCTGAAGAGGGAAGGAAGTACCCCGGCGAGGACGCCGGCACGGAAACCGACTCTACTGATGAAGACACCTCCGCCCCGATGAAGAAGGGTCGGCGTCACAACAGGAAATGCAAGGGCAAGGCTGTGCTTGCCGTCTAGGGATCCGACAGCACCGGCGCCGCCAAGAAGGCCAAGGCAGACGACCCCGGCAAAGAAATCACCGGGTGCGCTGCTTGCCGGGCCTTGGCGGCTGCCAACAAGCTAGGGGGCTCCGACAAGCAGTACTACAAGATCCACTGCAACAAGGGCCACGACCTCCAGATCCACCGCACCAAGGGCCACGACCTCCACTGAAGCAAAAGGCCGAGTATGAGAGGCGGGACAAGGAGAAGGGTCAGGATGGTGCCGAGGGATCCGACAAGAAGCGTGGCGGCCAAGGAGGCCGCCGCGGCAAGGACAACCAGCAAGAGAGGCCCGCCCGGGGCCGTGACAAGAAGCAAGAAGATGATGATCATGACGAGGATGAAGAGTCCGGCGAGCAAGTGTTCCAGAAGGCTACGGAGGCCATGTGCGTCAATGTGGCGCCTCGCTGCATACTTCTCACCGCCAGCTCAAGCAGTGGGCGCGTGAGATTACAGCAGCGGAGCCGTCGTTCGACGCTCAGAAGCCGCTGAAGTGGTCCAGCACGCCCCCAATCTTTGACGCCGAGGACCACCCTGATCGCACAACCGCGGTCGGGTGTTTGCCGTTATTGGTCTCGCCAACGATACGCAACCTCAAGGTGAACAAGATGTTGGTTGACGGCGGGGCCGGTCTGAACTTGATCTCGCCCGTCGTCATCAAAAGGCTGCAAATCCCTGATGGAGACCTCAAGGAAATGGGCACGTTTCAAGGGGTCAATCCGGGGAGGATCCAGCCGAAGGGGAAGGTCACACTGCCCGTGACGTTTGGAGGAGAGTTGAACTACAGGACAGAGAGGATTGTCTTTGATATAGCCGAGATCTCCTTGCCCTACAACGGGATTCTCGGCCGCTCGGCACTGGCCAAGTTCATGGCGGCGTCGCACTACTCCTACAACATGCTGAAGATGCCTGGGTTGATGAACATCATCACCGTCCCCTCCGACAAGAAGGACGCGCTGATCTGCGCCGACCTACTCTACCGGAAAGCAGTTGCAGCAGCTGCCGCCAAGGCACTTGCTCCTGCCGCTGAAGCCCCGGGAGGGAAGAAGAAGACCGGCAAAACCTCTCGCACCCACTCCCGCAAGCGCACCTCTTCGGAGTGTTGTGCTACCGTCGAGGACGTGCCAGAGAGCTCCACCGGCAAGAGCAAGAAATCCAGAGCTGAGCCGCCGCAGATCAAGAAGGTGTATGTTAGGGATGATGGCACGGGAGGGGCTTTCACCATAAGCTCCACCCTTGAAAGCAAATAGGAAGGTGCGCTCGTCAGCTTCCTGCGGGCGAATGTCGATGTGTTTTCATGGCAAGTATCTGACATCTCCGGTGTTTCCAGGGAGGTGATTGAGCACCACCTAGTTGTCTGTCCTCATCCGTGGCCCGTCAAGAAGAAGGTCAGGAAGCAGGCTCTAGAAAGGCAGGAGTTCATCATAGAGGAGATCAGGAAGTTAGAAGTGGCAGGTTTGGTGAGAGGAGTGCTTCATCCGACGTGGTTGGCCAATCCGGTGGTGGTGCGCAAGGCAAATGGGAAGTGGAGGCTGTGTATTGATTACACAAATATCAATAAGGCTTGTCCCAAGGACCCCTTCCGGTTGCCGCGCATTGACCAGATTGTTTACTCCACGGCCGAGTGTGATCTGTTGTCATTCCTCGACGCCTACTTGGGCTACCACCAAATCTTCATGACAAGAGAAGATGAAGAGAAGACAACATTCATCACCCCATGTGGTACGTATTGCTTTTTACGGATGCCTTTCGGGTTGAAGAGTGCTGGCTCGACGTTTGCAAGAGCGGTCCAAATTGGTTTTGAACCCCAGCTCCATAGAAATATGGAAGCATACATGGATGACATAGTGGTCAAAACCAAGGACAGGGAAACTCTTGTACAAGACCTGGAAGAGATGTTTGCCAACCTGCACAAGATCAACCTCATGCTGAACCCTGAGAAGTGTGTCTTCGGCGTTCCATCTGGCAAGCTTCTCGGGTTCTTTGTGTCGTAGCGCAGGATTGAGGCAAACCCAGACAAGATCAAGGCTATTGAACAGATTGAGGCGCCCAAGCGGATCAAGGATGTGCCTCGGCTCGTCGGCTCACTGGCTGCGTTGCCGTGATACGTCTCCAACGTATCTATAATTTTTGATTGCTCCATGCTATATTATCTATTGTTTTGGACTATATTGGGCTTTATTTTCCACTTTTATATTACTTTTGGGACTAATCAATTAACCGGAGGCCCATCCCAGAATTGTTGTTTTTTGCCTATTTCAGTGTTTCGAAGAAACGGAATATCAAACAAAGTCCAAATGGAATGAAATCTTCGGGAATGTGATTTTCTCATCAGAGAAGACCTAGGAGACTTGGACCCTCCGTCAAGAAAGCCACGAGGCGGTCACGAGGGTGGAGGGTGCCCCCAGTAGGCGCGCCCTGCCTCGTGGGCCCTCAAGCTCCACCGACGCACTCCTTCCTCCTATATATACCTACGCACTCCGGCAGATCGATCTGAAGCCAAAACCTAATTCCACCGCCGCAACTTTCTGTATCCATGAGATCCCATCTTGGGGGCTGTTTCGGAGGGGATTCCACCACAGAGGGCTTCTACATCATCACCATAGCTTCTCTGATGAAGTGTGAGTAGTTTACCTCAGACCTTCGGGTCCATAGTTAGTATCTAGATGGCTTCTTCTCTCTTTTTGGATCTCAATACAATGTTCTCCCCCTCTCTCGTGGAGATCTATTCGATGTAATCTTCTTTTTGCGGTGCGTTTGTTGAGAACGATGAATTGTGGGTTTATGATCAAGATTATCTATGAGCAATATTTGAATCTTCTCTGAATTCTTTTATGTATGATTGAGTTATCCTAACAAGTCTCTTCGAATTATCCGTTTGGTTTGGCCAACTAGATTGATAGTTCTTGCAATGGGAGAAGTGCTTAGCTTTGGGTTCAATCTTGCGGTGTCCTTACCGAGTGACAGAAAGGGTTGCAAGGCACGTATTGTATTGTTGCCATTGAGGATAACAAGATGGGGTATTTATCATATTGCATGAATTTATTCCTCTACATCATGTCATCTTGGTTAAGGCGTTACTCTGTTTTCATTAACTTAATACTCTAGATGCATGCTGGATAGCGGTCGATGAGTGGAGTAATAGTAGTAGATGCAGGCAGGAGTCAGTCTACTTGTGTCGGACGTGATGCCTATATACATGATCATACCTAGATACTCTCATAACTATGCTCAATTCTGTCAATTGCTCAACAGTAATTCGTTCACCCACCGTAAAATACTTATGCCCTTGAGAGAAGCCACTAGTGAAATCTATGGACCCCGGGTCTATTTTCATCATATTAATCTTCAATCACTTTATTATTGCTTTGCTTTTTTACTTTTCCTTTTATTTTACTTTGCATCTTTATACCAAAAAAATACCAAAAATATTATCTATCATCTCTATCAGATCTCACTCTCGTAAGTGACCGTGAAGTGATTGACAACCCCTATTCGCGTTGGTTGCAAGGAGTTATTTGCTTTGTGTAAGTACGAGGGACTTGTGCGTAGCATCCTACTGGATTGATACCTTGGTTCTCGAAAACTGAGGGAAATACTTACGCTACTCTGCTGCACCATCCTCTCCTCTTCGGGGAAAACGAATGCAAGCTCAAGACATAGCAAGAAGGATTTCTGGCGCCGTTGCCTGGGAGTCTACGCAAAAGTCAACATACCAAGTAGCCATCACAATCCCTTATCTATCGCATTACATTATTTGCCATTTGCCTCTCGTTTTCCTCTCCCCCACTTCACCCTTGCCGTTTTATTCGCCCTCTCTTTCCCAATCTCCTCCTCTCTTTTCGCTTGCCTTTTTCTGTTTGCTCATGTGTTGGATTGCTTGCTTGTCACTATGGCTCTACCTAGATTTGGTGATCTCCACCTTAAAAGGTTGGAAGAGATCGAAAGCAACGTCAGGTGTTCCATGGTTTTGCAATTTGAGCATAATAATTTTTTTAGAAACGAGCTTAAGGAACAAAAAAGTTTTATGAATTATTTGAATAAAGAGCTCGATGATATGTCTAAAGAATTTGAAGGTTTAAGATCCCAAATTTCTCGTCTTGAGAAATTGACAACTGAAATATCTGATAAGCAAGCTACCTTGGTCAATAAGATGGCTGCTAAACCTGATTTCCATGAAAATCAAGATGAAGATCTAAAAGTTATTGATGTGTCTCCCATTAAATCTTTATTTTGCAATATGAATCTTGATAATAATGAGATTGAATATGAGTCACCTTTACCTAGAAGGCATTCTAAAAATTCGGAGCTTTTAGATTATGATGCTAAAATTGATAAAAGTGGGATTGAAGAAAGTAAAACCTTAGATGTTGCTAAACCCACTATTTTGGATTTCAAGAAATTTAATTATGAAATTTGCTCTTTAATTGATTGTGTTTCCTTGTTGCAATCCGTGCTAAATTCTCCGCATGCTTATAGTCAAAATAAAGCGTTTACTGAACATATCGTTGATGCCTTGATGCAATCTTATGAGGAAAAACTTGAGTTGGAAGTATCTATCCCTAGAAAATTTATGATGAGTGGGAGCCAACTATTAAAATTAAGATTAAGGATCATGAATTTTATGCTTTATGTGATTTGGGTGCTAATGTTTCCACTATTCCCAAAATTTTGTGTGATTTGCTAGGTTTCCGTGATTTTGATGAATGCTCTCTAAACTTGCACCTTGCGGATTCCACTATTAAGAAACCTATGGGAAGAATTAATGATGTTATTATTGTTGCAAATAGGAATTATGTGCCCATAGACTTTATCGTTCTTGATATAGATTGCAATCCTTCATGTCCTATTATTCTTGGTAGACCTTTCCTTAGAACGATTGGTGCAATTATTGACGTGAAGGAAGGGAATATTAGATTCCAATTCCCATTAAAGAAAGGCACAGAACACTTCCCCAGGAAGAATATAAAATTACCATATGAATCTATTATGAGAGCCACCTATGGATTGCCCACCAAAGATGGCAATACCTAGATCTATCCTCGCTTTTATGCCTAGCTAGGGGCGTTAAACGATAGCGCTTGTTGGGAGGCAACCCAATTTTATTTTTAGTTTTTTGTTTTTGTTTCTATTTAGGAATAAATAATCCATCTACCTTCTGTTTAGATGTGGTTTTATGTTTTAATTAGTGTTTGTGCCAAGTTAAATCTATAGGATCTTCTTGGATAATAGTTATTTGATCTTGCTGTAATTTCCAGAAACTTTTGGTTCACGAAAACAATTGTTAGAAATCACCAGAACGTGATAAAATAGTGATTACAATTGATGCTGATCAATAAAAAAATTTCCTAGGGCTTACTATTTTGGCTGAATTTTTGGAGTTCCAGAATTTTGCGTTAGTTACAGATTACTACAGACTGTTCTGTTTTTGACAGATTCTGTTTTTCGTGTGTTGTTTGCTTATTTTGATGAATCTATGGCTAGTAAAATAGTTTACGATCCATAGAGAAGTTGGAATACAGTATTTTTAACACCAATATAAATAAAGAATGAGTTCATTACAGTACCTTGAAGTGGTCTTTTGTTTTCTTTCGCTAACGGAGCTCACGAGATTTCTGTTGAGTTTTGTGTTGTGAAGTTTTCAAGTTTTGGGTGATTTTTTTTGATGGATTATGGAACAAGGAGTGGCAAGAGCCTAAGCTTGGGGATGCCCATGGCACCCCCAAGAAAATCCAAGGACACCAAAATGTCAAAGCTTGGAGATGCCCCGGAAGGCATCCCCTCTTTCGTCCACTTCCATCGGTAACTTTACTTGGAGCTATATTTTTATTCACCACATGATATGTGTTTTGCTTGGAGCGTCTTGTATTATTTGCGTCTTTGCTTGTTAGTTTACCACAATCATACTTGCTGTACACACCTTTTGAGAGAGCCATACATGAATTGAAATTTGTTAGAATACTCTATGTGCTTCACTTATATCTTTTGAGCTTGATAGTTTTGCTCTATGTGCTTCACTTATATCTTTTGAGCTTGATAGTTTTGCTCTAGTACTTCACTTATATCTTTTAGAGCACGGTGGTGGATTTTTTTTAAGGAAACTATTGATCTCTCATGCTTCACTTATATTATTTTGAGAGTCTTAAATAGCATGGTAATTTGCTTAATAATAATATGCTTGGTATTCAAGATTTGTAAAACTTTCTTTTGAGTGAGTTGAATACTAAGAAAAGTTTGATGCTTGATAATTGTTTTGAGATATGGAGGTGATAATATCAAAGTCGTGCTAGTTGAGTAGTTGTGAATTTGAGAAATGCTTGTGTTGAAGTTGGCAAGTCCCGTAGCATGCACGTATGGTAAACGTTATGTAACAAATTTGAAACATGAGGTGTTTTTTGATTGTCCTCCTTATGAGTGGCGGTCAGGGACGAGCGATGGTCTTTTCCTACCAATCTATCCCCCTAGGAGCATGCGCGTAGTGCTTTGGTTTTTGATGGCTTGTAGATTTTTGCAATAAGTATGTGAGTTCTTTATGACTAATGTTGAGTCCATGGATTATACGCACTCTCACCCTTCCATCATTGCTAGCCTCTTCGGCACTGCATTGCCCTTTCTCACATTGAGAGTTGGTGCAAACTTCACGGTGCATCCAAACCCGTGATATGATACACTCTTTCACACATAAACCTCCTTATATCTTCCTCAAAACAGCCACTATACCTACCTATTATGGCATTTCCATAGCCATTCCGAGATATATTGCCGTGCAACTTTCCACCATACCGTTCATCATGACACATTCGTCATTGTCATATTGCTTAGCATGATCATGTAGTTGACATAGTATTTGTGGCAAAGCCACCGTTCATAATTCTTTCATACATGTCACTCTTGATTCATTGCATACCCCGATACACCGCCGGAGGAAATCATATAGAGTCACACTTTGTTCTAGTTTTGAGTTGTAATCATTGAGTTGTAAATAAATAAAAGTGTGATGATCATCATTAATTAGAACATTGTCCCATGTGAGGTTAAAAAAAAGAGGCCAAAGAGCCCACCAAATAAAAAAGAGAGGCCAAAGAGCCAACAAAAAATGAGAGAAAAAGAGAGAAGGGACAATGTTACTATCCTTTTCCACACTTGTGCTTCAAAGTAGCACCATGTTCTTCATATAGTGAGTCTCATATATTGTGCTTCAAAGTAGCACCATGCTTTTCATATAGAGAGTTTCATATGTTGTCACTTTCATATACTAGTGGGAATTTTTCATTATAGAACTTGGCTTGTATATTCCAACGATGGGCTTCCTCAAATGCCCTAGGTCTTCATGAGCAAGCAAGTTGGATGCACGCCCACTTAGTTTCTTTTGTTGAGCTTTCATACATTTATAGCTCTAGTGCATCCGTTGCATGGCAATCCCTACTCATTGCATTAACATCAATTGATGGGCATCTCCATAGCCCGTTGATTAGCCTCGTTGATGTGAGACCTTCTCCTTTTCTGTCTTCTCCACATAACCCCCATCTTTATATTCTATTTCTACCCATAGTGCTATGTCCATGGCTCACGCTCATATATTGCGTGAAGGTTTATAGGTTTGAGATTACTAAAGTATGAAACAATTTCTTGGCTTGTCATCGGGGTTGTGCATGATGAGAGCATTCTTGTGTGACGAAAATGGAGCATGACTAAACTATATGATTTTGTAGGGATGAACTTTCTTTGGCCATGTTATTTTGAGAGGACATAATTGCTTAATTAGTATGTTTGAAGTATTATTATTTTTATGTCAATATGAACTTTTGTATTGAATCTTTTGGATCTGAATATTCATACCACAATTAAGAAGAGTTACATTGAAATTATGCTAAGTAGCACTCCACATCAAAAATTCTCTTTTATCATTTACCTACTCGAGGACGAGCAGGAATTAAGCTTGGGGATGCCTGATATGTCTCCAACGTATCTATAATATTTGATTGCTCCATGCTATATTATCTATTGTTTTGGACTATATTGGGCTTTATTTTCCACTTTTATATTACTTTTGGGACTAACCTATTAACCGGAGGCCCAGCCCAGAATTGCTTTTTTTGCCTATTTCAGTGTATCGAAGAAACGGAATATAATATCAAACGGAGTCCAAACGGAATGAAATCTTCGGGAACGTGATTTTCTCATCAGATAAGACCCAGGAGACTTGGACCCTCCGTCAAGAAATCCACGAAGCGGTCACGAGGTGGAGGGCGCCCTAGGGCGCGCCTGCCTCGTGGGCCCTCAAGCTCCACCGACGCATTCTTCCTCCTATATATACCTCGCACTCGACGGATCGATACGGAGCCAAAAACCTAATTCCACCGCCGCAACTTTCTGTATCCACGAGATCCCATCTTGGGGCCTGTTCCGGAGGGGATTCCACCATGGAGGGCTTCTACATCATCACCATAGCCTCTCCGATGAAGTGTGAGTAGTTTACCCCAGACCTTCGGGTCCATAGTTAGTAGCTAGATGGCTTCTTCTCTCTTTTTGGATCTCAATACAATGTTCTCCCCCTCTCTCATGGAGATCTATTCGATGTAATCTTCTTTTTGTGGTGTGTTTGTTGAGACGATGAATTGTGGGTTTATGATCAAGATTATCTATGAGCAATATTTGAATCTTCTCTGAATTCTTGTATGTATGATTGAGTTATCTTTGCAAGTCTCTTAGAATTATCCGTTTGGTTTGGCCAACTAGATTGGTAGTTCTTGCAATGGGAGAAGTGCTTAGCTTTGGGTTCAATCTTGCGGTGTCCTTACCCAAAGGATGTAAAGGGTTGCAAGGCACGTATTGTATTGTTGCCATCGAGGATAACAAGATGGGGTATTTATCATATTGCATGAATTTATTCCTCTACATCATGTCATCTTGCTTAATGCGTTACTCTGTTTTCATTAACTTAATACTCTAGAAGCATGCTGGATAGCGGTCGATGAGTGGAGTAATAGTAGTAGATGCAGGCAGAGTCGGTCTACTTGTCTCGGACGTGATGCCTATATACATGATCATACCTAGATACTCTCATAACTATGCTCAATTCATCAATTGCTCAACAAGAATTGCTCACCCACCGTAAAATACTTATGCTCTTGAGAGAAACCACTAGTGAAATATATGGCCCCCGGGTCAATTTTCATCATATTAATCTTCCATCGCTTTATTATTGCTTTGCTTTTTTGCTTTGCCTTTTATTTTACTTTGCATCTTTATACCAAAAAAATACCAAAAATATTATCTATCATCTCTATCAGATCTCACTCTCGTAAGTGACCGTGAAGGGATTGACAACCCCTATTCGTTTTGGTTGCGAGGAGTTATTTGCTTTGTGTAGGTACGAGGGACTTGTGCGTAACCTCCTATTGGATTGATACCTTGGTTCTCAAAAACTGAGAGAAATACTTACGCTACTCTGCCGCATCATCCTCTCCTCTCCGGGGAAAACCAACGCAAGCTCAAGACGTAGCATGCCGCCATGAGCCGATTCATCTCCAAGTCCGCCGAGCGCGCCCTCCCATTTTTCAAAATCTTGAAGAAGGCAGGCCCAATGGAGTGGACCCCAGAAGCCGAGGCAGTGTTGCAGGATATGAAGAAATACCTTTCCTCCATGCCAATACTGGTTGCGCCTAAACCACAAGAGTCGTTGCTGCTGTATCTAGCAGCAACGAATCAAGTGGTCAGAGCCGCACTGGTAGCATAGAGAGAGGTCGATGAGGAGGCAGTGGCAATGGCAGGACCGGCGGATGGCAAGCCAGAGATTCCCCCGGCAGGGCCTGGTGCCGGCAAGGCAAGGCCCCCCGCAGAGTCTGACGCCATCGGAGCAGTACCCGCGCAATCAAGTGAAGTGGTGCAGAAGAAGAAGGTCATGCAGCACCCGGTTTACTTTGTCAGCTCCCTCTTGCAGGGGGCTAGGTCGAGGTACTCCGGTGTGCAAAAATTGCTCTTCGGCCTCCTTATGGCCTCGAGGAAGCTGCATCATTACTTCCAAGCCCACGAGATCATTGTCGTCACTTGCCACGCATTGCAACGGATACTGCACAACCCAGATCCGACCGGAAGGATTGTGGAATGGGCCTTGGAGTTGTTGAGCTTTGGGTTGAAGTTTGAAAGTACCTCGACAATCCAGAGCAAAGTCTTGGCAGAGTTCATTGCAGAATGGACCTCGACGCCCGACGAAGAAATCCAGGAGACCGCTCTCCCCGGCAAGTAAGCAAGCCTTGACTGGATCATGTACTTTGATGGGGCTTTCTCGCTGCAAGGCGCCGGTGCCGGTGTATTTCTTGTCGCGCCCACTGGTGAGCACCTCAAGTATGTGATCCAGATGCACTTTCCCAGGGAGATGTCCACAAACAACACCGTTGAATACGAGTGGCTGCTTGCCGGTCTCAGGATCGCGGCGGACCTCGGGGTGAAAAAGCTCATCGTCAGGGGTGATTCACAATCCCTATCTCCTGGCCATTTTCGGTCTGGGGCCTCGACATACTGGGTCCCTTCCCCCATGCTGTCGGGGGCTTTGAGTACTTGTACGTTGCAATCGAAAAGTTCACAAAGTGGCCAGAGGTGGAACCGGTGAGGAAGGTGACAGCACAGTCAGCCGTCAAGTTCTTCAAGGGACTAGTCTGCCGTTTTGGTGTGCCAAACAGAGTCATCACCGACAACGGCACGTAGTTGACAAGCCACACCTTCATGCAATACATTCAAGACCTCGGCAGCAAGGTATGTTTTGCTTCCGTGGCACATCCACGGAGCAACAGCCAAGCGGAGAAGGCAAATGCTGAAGTGTTGCGAGGCCTGAGAACGAAGAATTTTGACAAGCTACACAAGAGCGGGAGGCGCTGGATTGATGAGTTGTTGGCGGTTCTTTGGTCGATCAGGACGACGCCAAATCGAGCCACCAGCCAGATGCCCTTTGCCCTAGTATATGGGGCAGAAGTAGTTCTCCCCACGGAACTCATATACGGGTCACCACGAGTGCTCGCTTATGATGAGCTTGAGCAAGAGCAATTGCGGCAAGATGACGCAACGCTCCTTGAGGAAGATCATCTTTGGGCGGCTGTGAGAGTAGCATGCTACCAGCAGGCCTTGCGCCACTACCATAGCCGCAAGGTCCATGCCCGAAGCTCTGAGGAAGGCAACCTTATTCTTCGGCGCGTTCAGTCGACCAAGAATTCAAACAAGTTGACGCCAAAGTGGGAAGGTCCTTATCGGGTAATACGAGTCACCAGACCCGGCGCAGTCCTCCTGGAGACCGAAGATGTTGTCCGAGTGAGAAACTCCTGGAACATCGAGCATCTTCGCAAGTTTTACCCATAAGGCGCGGCTTGTCGGGCCTCCCGGCAAGCCACCTTTTGACAAGCTTTGCCGATAAGGCATGTAAACCTCTGTACAAAGCCAGGCACAGACCCTGAGCATAAATAAATGAAGCATTGGCGCCCTAAGTTATAGCATGCATGCTAGGTTAAGTCTCTTCCTCGGTTAGGGTTGATAGTGCGTAGCGGCGACTAACCCCTAGCCTAGAGGTCGAGTGTGCGTCTTTCTGTCCTCTTTGGTTCGTAGGGCACGTGGACATATCTCCTGAGCCGCTTGGGAGAAAGAGGACAGACCGGCGCTCCGGCCCCGGCAAGCCAGACTGCCGGGGGCTGAAGACACAAGGATCCAACCACGGCAAGCCAAGGTTGCCGGGGGCTGCGGATTCAGATAAGTCTTTTATCCGCTGTTATGCACTTCCGTACAGAATTGGGACATATGAAACCCCGTCCATTTTCTAAAAACCACCGTGCTTCCCTTTTCTCGTACCCAAGGGCTATCCCCTGGGTCAGAACTTGGTGTAGTCGCGGTGGCAAGAGAAATGAACAAGAGACCTAACCCTGCTTCGCCCCTCCCTCCGCCGAAAGCGTGAGAACGGTCGGCCAAAGCGGGGAGACGGCCAGGCCTGTTGCCGAGTGACACTGTTTATCTTAAAAATAACAAGGATTCATCCTTGGCATGGGCCTCGTTCATGCACAAAGAACCCGGCAAACACCCATTTTCATTAAAAACGTCCCATACAGGTACAGTTCGTACGGAAAGAAAAACATGAGCAAGGGGATTACAAGTTTCAAATCTAACAAGTGCCCGCAGACTTACAAACTAAAAAGAGATAAGGTGCCCGTAATCCCTTTCTTGTCCCTCTCCTCAGGAGGTGAAGCAAGACAGCAGGAGGGCGAAAGGAGCGCCTAGGCGAGGTGCGAGAAGCAGAAGACACCAGGAGAACATCCCGGTGGCCATCCCGAGGAGAGGCTGGTGATGATGATGACAGGAGAAGAGCTGGAAGATGAGGCGGCAGGACCGGCAATACGCGACGAAGGTGTCGGTGCCTGTGTACTCCGACTTGACGGCCCGCCACCCGCCTTCTTTGCCTTCTCCGGGCCTCCTACACCAGTCGCCCAAGGAGGCGACCCTGAGAAGTTCAAGGGGCCCGGTGTAGATGCCGCTGCTGCCGACACCGCCCCGGGATGGCGAGTATGACACCTAGTCGGACCCGTCATCCTCCCGCCTACTACCCTCGTCGTCGCTATCGCTGTCCTCCTCGTCGCTCTTGCTCGAGGAGGAATCTTCATCGTCGGAGGAGCTCTCCACGCAGCACTTCAGGCGAGTTCCAAGATCTCCGAAGACCTTGACGGAGAGAAGGCCGCCCTCCATCAACTTGAAGTAGAGGACGAGCCCCACCGTCAGGCTATGGATGCGAGCAAATGTCTTCCATCCACGACGGAGATACATAACATGCGGAGCGAGGAAGTTGACGTCGACCCGCGTACCGCCGGTCCCGCAGCCCCTCATGTGCAATCTGAGGGCCTGGGGCGGATCGAGCTCCATCTCCTGGGCAAAGGGGGTGGGGAGACGGAGACGACGACGCGGTGGCCGGCGCAGCCTGATGAAGAACTCGCGGGGCCGTTCCTTGACGTGACCCTCCATCACGAGAGGCACTGCTGGCAGAGGCACGGCCGCCACGCCACCTCGTCCCCCTCTCCCCCGACCGCCGCGGCGACCTCGGCCACGCCCCCTCCCCCTTCCTCTCGTGGCTGGCTCCGCCACTGCGGGCTCGTGGGAAGGATGGACGCGCTAGCGAGCAGCGACCCTCGCCGCCACCGTCGAAGGCCCAACACCTCCTCTCGCCATGGTAGATGGAGGGAAGAAGCAAAGGTGAAATAAGATGGATGCGGAAGGAATGTGGGATGACACCCTCCCTCCCCCTCCTCATAAAGAGGCGGGGTCGAGGCTCGGCCGCCCCACTCAGCCAATCCAGCCATCAGAGGTGCAAGGAATCGGGACAACCCGCAGCCCCAATCAGCGATGGCCGGTTTCCTGCCTCCGCCACCTGCCACTTGCATGCAGGACGCGTGGCGGGCGAGCAGGACCAAAAATATGGGTGAGGCGACCGTTTCCCGCCCCGTGATCATGGGGCGTGGACACGTCGAAGGCTGCAACCCGAGCCCATTCAGTAAATGAGCCGCGCCTCCACGCCTCCCTCTTTTTATGGGGAAGGCGCAAGCCGCCTCTTTACCACGATGTGACGCATGCGTGCGGAAACCGCCCCACGCATGCTGCCCACGTCACGCACTATCCTCCACGACACGTGTCCAACGCAGGTCATGGGGAAGCGCAGCGGACGAAGAGTTACTGCGGTGAAAATCTGCCCCGCCTGCCCGTGCACCGTTCTGGGCCTGGCCCAAAAACGAGTCGCGCTTTTGTGTGGCCCAGGCCCGGGGGCTCCTGTCGGTGTACAAAACTAGGGGCACACCTTTGTACCCCTTTACTTGTGCACGGGCAGTCGGAGCCGCGCGCCACGGCCACACTAAGTAGGGCAGAGGAGGGGGGCCGGAGAGAAGCCGAAGCCCAAGACAATGCCAAGGGCAAGAACACAAAGAAGCAGAGGGACGCAGCAGGTTCCCCCGGCAAGACCCTTGTCGAGGCAGCTTCAGCGGCCCCGGCAAGATCCTTGCCGGGGCAGCTCGCCCACACCAACGTAGTGAGCCGCCCTTCAGCCCACAGGTTCCAACCCAACCAACTACGTTGGGACCAGGGCTCAGGAGGCACCCCCGTGGTGGCATGCAGATCTTTGTCAAGATCATAAACACACAAGATCAGATGAGGACCAGAAGACGGCGACCCTCGGCAAGATCCTTGCCGAGGAAGGCCACAAGACCCCCGGCAAGATCCTTGCCGGGGACTACTGCGCACCACGGCAAGAACCTTGCCGGGCCCTCGGCAAGGCCCTTGCCGAGGATATCAGCGGGGCCACTGCCAGGCCCACACCAGCCAAGTTTCTACCGCCGTTGGATGCAAATGCCACCCGACCAGTTAATTGGCACCGTGTGCAACATGCAGCTTCCAGGCCAGATCAGCAAGTGCCTGCGTGGCGGCACGCAGATCGTCGTGAAGACCCTACCACCGCGCCAGCTCAGTTGCTTGCCTGCCTATGTGGCGCCGCATGCGTCGCTGGCCAGGGCGCGTGTCGAAGCGAAGAGAAGCGGCGACGGACGGGACAGCGTCGCTCCCCGTCCCCGATAAAGCTAGGGGACACCTTAGCGACGCATTAAATGCATCTTGCCCTATAATACGGGCGATAAGCTCACAGTACTGTAGGCCTTTCCACCTCCTGTGTGCCACTGTGGCAGCCCCTTTCGACTATAAAAGGAGGCCCATGGCATACTGGAGAGGGATTCGGCTCTTTTGAACTACGCAGCCACCATAGCTAGTTCGAGAGCTCAAGAACTCTCTCAAATACACACGAAAGCAGGATTAGGGTTTTACGCATCCTCGCGGCCCGAACCTGGGTAAACGATCCTTGTGCTGACTGTTAATCCTGCTCTTCTCACAACCCTGCGCCCCAGCAATAGTAGTAGGGATTCTTGTGATCCCATAGGTGTCGTTTCCCACCGACATGGTGCTTCCATGCATAGAGTACAAAAACAATGTGATTTATGACTTGCATGCATCACATGTTCTTTGGACATAGTTGCATGTCCAGGAAAAAAGCTACTAGTGGGTTATACTAGCTATTAAGGAATAGAAGATGTATACATGGAAGTTGTACGGAAAGAGGTGACATGTATATCAATTCCTATGAGTAGGGATTGTAAAAGAGATGTCATTTGGTTCACATCATAGGAACTTTTCTATTGAATCCAGATATGACATGTATCTTAGTTCCTATGAGGAGGGATTAGAAAAGAGATGTCATTTGGTTCACATCATAGGAACTTTTCTGTTGAATATATGCTAATGTTTATTTTCCTTTGAAATTGTGGGAGTATAGGAATCCATTCATATGAACCAAGTGGGTCTTAGCTATAAAATTGTGGGAGTATGTGAATCTATTCATATGAACCAATTGGATCTAAAGGAAAAAAATCCTATAAGAATCATATGATATAGAGTTCCTATGATATTCCTCCACACCAAAGGATGGTTGAAATTGCTGAAGGTGATACGATGGTCTTTCTTTGTACACTCATCCACCATATTTATAGTCCTCTCGAAGATGAATGAAATGATATATACTGGGTATACTATATGTGCATTTTGGTACACGAAAACTCGGTAACAGTTTGCGAGGTTCGAATTATCAATAAAGCTATATGCACTACATATTGGAACGGAGGGAGGAGCATACGGAAGTTGCTAACACTCATGTGGAAGATTTGTGTGTCGGAGGAGTGGTTGTTCTATTAAATGACATGGAAAAACTGACATTGTCTGATGCCGATCTAATGGTCCTTACGGCGTTCGTCAGCAAACGGCTTGTGGCGAACTTTTGTCAGATATGATTTACGGACACATGCATTATTGCATTGATACGTGCCTCTCTCTCTCTCTCTCTCACACGTACCCTCACGAACCACGACTCTCCTGAGTCCTCTCACACCCACCATCTATCTGTAGGTAGACGTCACACACATATGTGCTCTTCACACCCTACCCTCAGAACTTCTAAAAAATAAAAGACGCCGCGTACCTTTTATTTTAACTCACACATCACACACTTATACTATTACTCTTGTGGCGAACGTTCTTTGGGCATAGTTTATTGTACTATCACGAAGAGAAGCAGTGCACACACGCACTAGTTCTCTCACACCCACTCGTGGGTACATGTAGGAGCGCAATTTTTTTGAAGCTAGGAGAGCATTTGTTTACAAAGAGGTATCCCAATTGACATTTTGACTAATCTAGTTTTCAACTTGATGGAGAGTTGGGGATCGCACATGAATGATAAAGTATAGTGCGTCCTGGACGAGGTCGCACGTTATTGATCGAGTTTTATTTTTTACTTGAACTTTAAATGAAAATAGTGGTTCGCGCGTATTCAATTTAATAACACCAGGTACAACAAAATCACTCCACTATATATGTAAGCAGGAGCCTTAGAGCTTGCTTTACTAGGGTTCCTCTCTTTCACTCTCTCGTGCTCTTTAGATATAAGCAAGACATAGGTGGCCACACTTTCTCTCTCCTCACAGCTGGTCACAAATCCGGCCGGACCACCTCGACCGGGGCAGGGGTGTAGGTGCAGCGTTCATGCGGTTGTTGGAGGCAAGGGAGGAGACCAACGGCTGCTCGCGCGTCCCGATCGGCGGTCGTGTCGTTCTCTCCGAGACAGCGCCGGCTCGGGAGGGCCTCCGACTCCTTCCACCCTATGGTATTGTGGCTAAGATGCGTCCTCCCGACACCGTCTTTTCCACATGCCGACGATGCTCAGGTATACATTCCTTCGAAACCCGCCTTGTGATACGTCTCCAACGTATCTATAATTTTTGATTGCTCCATGCTACTTTATCTATTGTTTTGGACTATAATGGGCTTTATTTTCCACTTCTATATTACTTTTGGGACTAACCTATTAACCAGAGGCCCAGCCCAGAATTGCTGTTTTTATGCCTTTTTCAGTGTTTCGAAGAAACAGAATATCAAACGGAGTCCAAACGGAATGAAACCTTCGGAAACGTGATTTTCTCACCGAACGTGATCCAGGAGACTTGGACCCTACGCCAAGGAACAATGGATTCGGTCACAAGGGTGGGGGGCGCCCCCCCTAGGGCACGCCCCCTGCCTCGTGGGCCCCCTGTTGCTCCACCGACGTACTCCTTCCTCCTATATATACCTACTTACCCCCAAACGATCAGAACAGGAGCCAAAAACCTAATTCCATCGCTGCAACTTCCTGTATCCACGAGATCCCATCTTGGGGCCTGTTCGGGAGCTCCGCCGGAGGGGGCATCCACCATTGAGGGCTTCTACATCAACACCATAGACTCTCCGATGAAGTGTGAGTAGTTTACGTCAGACCTTCGGGTCCATAGCTAGTAGCTAGATGGCTTCTTCTCTCTTTTTGTATCTCAATACAATGTTCTCCCCCTCTCTCGTGGAGATCTATTCGATGTAATCTTCTTTTTGCGGTGTGTTTGTTGAGACCGATGAATTGTGGGTTTATGATCCAGCTTATCTATGAATAATATTTGAATCTTCTCTGAATTCTTTTATGTATGATTGAGTTATCTTTGCAAGTCTCTTCGAATTATCCGTTTTCGTCTTTGCCAACTAGATTGGTAGTTCTTGGAATGGGAGAAGTGCATGCCTTTGGGTTCAATCTTGCGGTGTCCTTACCCAGTGACAGAAAAGGTTGCAAGGCACGTATTGTATTGTTGCCATCGAGGATAACAAGATGGGGTATTTATCATATTGCATGAATTTATTCCTCTACATCATGTCATCTTGCTTAAGGCGTTACTCTGTTTTTAACTTAATACTCTAGATGCATGCCGGATAGCGGTCGATGAGTGGAGTAATAGTAGTAGATGCAGAATCGTTTCAGTCTACTTGTCTCGGACGTGATGCCTATATACATGATCATACCTAGATATACTCATAACTATGCTCAATTCTGTCTATTGCTCAACAGTAATTTGTTCACCCACCGTAGAATATTTATGCTCTTGATAGAAGCCACTAGTGAAACCTATGGCCCCCGGGTCTATTCTCATCATATCAATCTCTATCACTTTAACACTTGCTTTGTTTTGACTTTGCCTTTACTTTTCACTTTGCATCTTTATACCAATAATAACAAAAATATTATCTCTACTAGATCTCACTCTCGTAAGTGACCATGAAGGGATTGACAACCCCTAATCGCGTTGGTTGCGAGTAGCTATCGGTTTGTGCAGGTACGAGGGACTTGTGCGTGGCCTCCTACTGGATTGATACCTTGGTTCTAAAAAACTGAGGGAAATACTTACGCTACTGTGCTGCATCATCCTCTCCTCTTCGGGGAAAACCAACGCAAGCTCAAGACGTAGCAAGAAGGATTTCTGGCACCGTTGCCGGGGAGTCTACGCAAAAGTCAACATACTAAGTACCCATCACAATCCCTATCTCTCGCATTACATTATTTTCCATTTGCCTCTCGTTTTCCTCTCCCCCACTTCACCCTTGCCGTTTTATTCTCCCTCTCTTTCCCAATCTCCTCCTCGTTTTCCCGTTGCCTTTTCCTTGTCCTTTTGTTTGCTCGTGTGTTGGATTGCTTGTTTGTCGCAATGGCTCAAGATGCTACTAAATTGTGTGACTTCACCAATACCAATAATAATGATTTCCTTAGCACTCCGATTGCTCCTTTTGCCAATACTGAATCTTGTGAAATCAATACTGCCTTGTTGAATCTTGTTATGAAAGATCAATTCGCCGGCCTTCCTAGTGAAGATGTCGTTACTCATCTTAATAGCTTCATTGATTTATGTGATATGCAAAACAAAAAAGATGTCGATAATGATGTCGTTAAGTTGAAGCTATTTCCTTTTTCGCTTAGAGATCATGCTAAAGTGTGGTTTTCATCTTTGCCTAAAAATAGTATTGATTCTTGGAACAAGTGCAAAGATGCTTTTATCTCTAAGTATTTTCCTCCCGCTAAGATTCTCTCTTAGGAACGATATTATGAATTTTAAGCAACTTGATCATGAACATGTTGCACAAGCTTGGGAGAGAATGAAATTAATGATACGTAATTGTCCTACTCATGGTTTGAACTTGTGGATGATTATACAAAAAATTTATGCCGGATTGAATTTGGCTTCTAGAAATCTTTTAGATTCGGCCGCGGGAGGCACTTTTATGGAAATCACTTTAGGAGATGCTACTAAACTCCTAGATAATATTATGGTTAATTATTCTCATTGGCATACCGAAAGATCTTCTAATAAAAAAGTGCATGCGATAGAAGAAAGTAATGTTTTGAGTGGAAAGATGGATGAACTTATGAAATTATTTGCTACTAAGAGTTTTTCTTCTGATCCTAATGATATGCCTTTGTCTACTTTGAGATTGAGAATAATAATGAATCTATGGATGTGAATTTTGTTGATAGGAATAATTTTGGTAACAATGCGTATAGAGGGAATTTTAATCCTAGGCCTTATCTTAGTAATCCTTCTAATAATTATGGAAATTCCTACAACAACTCTTATGGAAATTTTAATAAGATTCCCTCTGAATTTGAGAATAGTGTTAAAGAGTTTATGAATTCACAAAAGAATTTTAATGCTTTGCTTGAAGAGAAATTGCTTAAAGTTGATGATTTGGCTAGGAATGTTGATAGAATTTCTCTTGAGGTTGATTATTTAAAGCTTAGATCTATTCCTCCTAAGCATGATATCAATGAGTCTCTCAAAGCTATGAGAATTTCCATTGATGAGTGCAAAGAAAGAACCGCTAGGATGCGTGCTTCCAAAGATGCCTTTATAAAAGCGTGTTCTTCTAATTCCTATGAAAATCAAGATGAAGATCTAAAAGTTATTGATGCATCCCCTATTAAATCTTTGTTTTGCAATATGAATCTTGATGAAACTGAATATGATCTTCCTTTACCTAGAAGGCGTTCTAAGAATTCGGAGTTTTTAGATCTTGATGATAAAATTGATAAAAGTGGGATTGAAAGAAATAAAAATCTAGATGTTGCTAAACCCACTATATCGGATCTCAAGGAATTTAATTATGAAAATTTCTCTTTAATTGATTGTGTTTCCTTGTTGCAATCCTTGCTAAATTCTCCTCATGCTTATAGCCAAAATAAGGCCTTTACCGAACACATTGTTGATGCCTTGATGCAATCTTATGAAGAAAAACTTGAGTTGAAAGTTTCTATCCCTAGGAAACTCTATGATGAGTGGGAACCTACTATCAAAATTAAAATTAAAGATCATGAGTTTAATGCTTTGTGTGATTTGGGTGCTAGTGTCTCTACTATTCCCAAAACTTTGTGTGATCTGCTAGATTTCCGTGACTTTGATGATTGCTCTCTAAACTTGCATCTTGCGGATTCCACTATTAAAAAGCCTATGGGAAGAATTAATGATGTACTTATTGTTGCAAATAGGAATTATGTGCCTGTAGATTTTATCGTTCTTCATATAGATTGCAATCCTTCATGTCCTATTATTCTTGGTAGACCTTTCCTTAGAACGATTGGTGCAATTATTGATATGAAGGAAGGGAATATTAGATTCCAATTTCCATTAAAGAAAGGCATGGAACACTTTCCTAGAAAGAAAATAAAATTGCCATATGAATCTATCATGAGAGCCACTTATGGATTGCCTACCAAATATGGCAATACCTAGATCTATCCTCGCTTTTATGCCTAGCTAGGGGCGTTAAACGATAGCGCTTGTTGGCAGGCAACCCAATTTTATTTTAGCTTTTTGTTTTTGCTTCTGTTTATGAATAAATAATCCATCTAGACTCTGTTTAAATGTGGTTTTATCTTTTAATTAGTGTTTGTGCCAAGTTAAACCTATTAGATCTTCTTGGATGATAGTTATTTGATCTTGCTGTAATTTCCAGAAACTTTGTGCTCAGTGCCCGAATTGTTAAAAATCACCAGAACGTGATAAAATATTGATTCCAATTGCTGCTGATCAATAAAAAAAATTCTAGGTCTTCTAATTTTTGTAGAATGTTTTGAGTTTCATAAGTTTGCGTTAGTTACAGATTACTACAGACTGTTCTGTTTTTGACAGATTCTGTTTTGTTTGTCTTGTTTGCTTATTTTGATGAATCTATGGCTAGTAAAATAGTTTATGATCCATAGAGAAGTTGGAATACAGTAGGTTTAACACCAATATAAATAAATAATGAGTTCATTACAGTACCTTAAAGTAGTCTTTTGTTTTCTTTCTCTAACGGAGCTCACGAGATTTCTATTGAGTTATGTGTTGTGAAGTTTTCAAGTTTTGGGTGAATTCTTTTGATGGATTATGGAACAAGGAGTGGCAAGAGCCTAAGCTTGGGGATGCCCATGGAACCCTCAAGATAATCCAAGGACACCAAAAAGTCAAAGCTTGGGGATGCCCCGGAAGGCATCCCCTCTTTCGTCCACTTCCATCGGTAATTTACTTGGAGCTATATTTTTATTCACCACATGATATGTGTTTTGCTTGGAGCGTCTTGTATTATTTGCGTCTTTGCTTGTTAGTTTACCACAATCATCGTTGCTGTACACACCTTTTTGAGAGAGCCATACATGAATTGGAATTTGATAGAATACTCTATGTGCTTCACTTATATCTTTTGAGCTTGATAGTTTTGCTCATAGTGCTTCACTTATATCTTTTGAGCGTGATAATTTTTGCTCTAGTGCTTCACTTAGATCTTTTAGAGCACGGTGGTGGATTCGTTTTAAAGAAACTTGATCTCTCATGCTTCACTTAGATTATTTTGAGTCGTTAATAGCATGGTAATTTGCTGAATGTTAATAAACTTAGTATTCAAGATATGTGAAACTTTCTTTTGAGTGCGTTGAATACTAAGATAAGTTTGATGCTTGATAATTCTTCGGAGATATGAAGATGGTGATATTAGAGTCATGTTAGTTGAGTAGTTGTGAATTTAAAGAATACTTGTGTTAAAGTTTGTGATTCCCGTAGCATGCACGTATGGTGAACAGTTATGTGATGAACTCGGAGCATGATTTATTTATTGATTGTCTTCCGTATGAGTGGCGGTCGGGGACGAGCGATGGTCTTTTCCTACCAATCAACCCCCCTAGGAGCATGCGCATAATACTTTTCTTTGATAACTTCTAGATTTTTGCAATAAGTATATGATTTCTTTATGACTAATGTTGAGTCCATGGATTATACGCACTTTTTCCCATCCTTACACCATTGCTAGCCTCTCTAATACCGCGCACCTTTCGCCGGTATCATACACCCACCATATACCTTCCTCAAAACAGCCACCATACCTACCTATCATGGCATTTCCATAGCCATTCCGAGATATATTTCCATGAAACTTTCCACCGTCCCGTTTATTATGACACACTCCATCATTGTCATATTTCTAGCATGATCATGTAGTTGACATCGTATTTGTGGCAAAGCCACCGTTCATAATTCTTTCATACATGTCACTCATGTTTCATTGCAAATCCTGGTACACCGCCGGAGGCATTCATATAGAGTCATATTTTGTTCTAAGTATCGAGTTGTAATTGTTGAGTTGTAAGAAAAATAAAAGTGTGATGATCATCATTATTAGAGCATTGTCCCAAGTGAGGAAAGGATGATGGAGACTATGATTCCCCACAAGTCGGGATGAGACTCTGGACGAAAAAAAAGAGGCCATAAAAAAAAGAGAAAAGGCCCAAATAAAAAAATGAGAGAAAAAGAGAGAAGGGACAATGTTACTATCCTTTTACCACACTTGCGCTTCAAAGTAGCACCATGATCTTCATGATAGAGAGTCTCTCATTTTGTCAGTTTCATATACTAGTTGGAATTTTTCATTATAGAACTCGGCTTGTATATTCCAATGATGGGCTTCCTCAAATGCCCTAGGTCTTCATGAGCAAGCGAGTTGGATGCACACCCACTTAGTTTCTTTTGTTGAGCTTTCATATACTTATAGCTCTAGTGCATCCGCTGCATGGCAATCCCTACTCACTCACATTGAGACTATCTTCCCTATTTTTGTCTTCTCCACAACCACCATTCTATTCCACATATAGTGCTATATCCATGGCTCACGCTCATGTATTGCGTGAAGATCGAAAAGTTTTGAAAATTTTAAGGTATGAAACAATTGCTTGGCTTGTCATCGGGGTTGTGCATGATTTAAATACTTTGTGTGGGGAAGATGGAGCATAGCCAGACTATATGATTTTGTAGGGATAACTTTCTTTGGACATGTTATTTTGAGAAGACATAATTGCTTAGTTAGTATGTTTGAAGTATTATTATTTTTATGTCAATATGAACTTTTGTCTTGAATCTTTCGGATCTTAATATTCATACCATGATTAAGAAGATTTACATTGAAGTTATGCCAAAGTATCACCCCGCATCAAAAATTCTCTTTTTATCATTTACCTACTCGAGGACGAGCAGGAATTAAGCTTGGGGATGCCTGATACGTCTCCAACGTATCTATAATTTTTGATTGCTCCATGCTACTTTATCAATATTTTTGGACTATAATGGGCTTTATTTTCCACTTTTATATTACTTTTGGGACTAGCCTATTAACTGGAGGCCCAGCCCAGAATTGCTGTTTTTTGCTATTTTCAGTGTTTCGAAGAAACAGAATATCAAACGGAGTCCAAACGGAATGAAACCTTCGGAAACGTGATTTTCTCACCAAATGTGATCCAGGAGACTTTGACCCTACGCCAAGGAACAACGGAGTCGGTCACGAGGGTGGGGGGCGTGCCCCCCTGCCTCGTGGGCCCCCTGTTGCTCCACCGACGTACTCCTTCCTCCTATATATACCTACGTACCCCCAAACGATCAAAACATGAGCCAAAAACCTAATTCCACCGCGGCAACTTCCTCAGATCCACGAGATCCCATCTTGGGGCCTGTTAGGAGCTCACGGGGGGGCATCCACCACGGAGGGCTTCTATATCAACACCATAGCCTCTCCGATGAAGTGTGAGTAGTTTACTTCAGACCTTCGGGTCCATAGCTAGTAGCTAGATGGCTTCTTCTCTCTTTTTGGATCTCCCCCTCTCTCGTGGAGATCTATTCGATGTAATCTTCTTTTTGCGGTGTGTTTGTTGAGACCGATGAATTGTGGGTTTATGATCCAGCTTATCTATGAATAATATTTGAATCTTCTCTGAATTCTTTTATGTATGATTGAGTTATCTTTGCAAGTCTCTTCTAATTATCCGTTTTGTTTGGCCAACTAGATTGGTAGTTCTTGCAATGGGAGAAGTGCATGGCTTTGGGTTCAATCTTGCGGTGTCCTTACCCAGTGACAGAAAGGGTTGCAAGGCACGTATTGTATTGTTGCCATCGAGGATAACAAGATGGGGTATTTATCATATTGCATGAATTTATTCCTCTACATCATGTCATCTTGCTTAAGGCGTTACTCTGTTTTTAACTTAATACTCTAGATGCATGCTGGATAGCGGTCGATGAGTGGAGTAATAGTAGTAGATGCAGAATCTTTTCGGTCTACTTGTCCCGGACGTGATGCCTATATACATGATCATACCTAGATATACTCATAACTATGCTCAATTCTGTCTATTGCTCAACAGTAATTTTTCACCCACCGTAGAATATTTATGCTCTTTAGAGAAGCCACTAGTGAAACCTATGAACCTCGGGTCTATTCTCATCATATCAATCTCTATCACTTTAATACTTGCTTTGTTTTTACTTTGCCTTGACTTTTCACTTTGCATCTTTATACCAAAAATACCAAAAATATTATCTCTATCAGATCTCACTCTCGTAAGTGACCATGAAGGGATTGACAACCCCTAATCGCGTTGGTTGCGAGTAGCTATCGTTTTGTGCAGGTACGAGGGACTTGTGCACGGCCTCCTAGTGGATTGATACCTTGGTTCTCAAAAACTGAGGGAAATACTTACACTTCTATGCTGCATCATCCTCTCCTCTTCGTGGAAAACCAACGCAAGCTCAAGACGTAGCACCTTGCTCTACTGCCCCAGCTCCCCACGTGGCTACGTGTGGATCTTTTTCTACTTCTGTCAACTGTTCCAAAGCCACCTAGACATTTACTATTATTAGAGGTAAAACTAGTTCATACAGTCGAATCTAGGAGTTGGTTCAAACAGGGAAGAAAGTGGAAAGCTATAGCATGAATCTAGGACTTGGTTCTAAGAGGAAACAGGTGAAAGTAGTAGATGCTGGCTACCCAACTGGTCTCTTGCTTGAAAAGGCAAAGAAAGCATGGTGGATGGCGAAGGGTTTGGGAAGTGGACCTGTCTCTTGGTCGAAAAGGAAAGAAAGTGAGGGGTGTTGGGGACAACGCAAATGAGAACGAGCAGGTCTAGATTTCCTGTGCTCACATAGGAAAATGTCGCCGAGGAGATAAAAAATGGGACAAATGCAGACATGCTGCCTGAGTGTTTGCTGCTCTCGGCAACCACATCTGCCTCACCACTTTATGCCCCTCCTGTTCCTACGCCCATATCACTACCGGTAATGTAAAATCACATGAAGCATTAAGCAATGCCACCTAATATCACTATTAAGTAATGGTCTAGTGTTGATAAATTGAAGCAATGCCACCTAATGTCACTATTAAGTAATGGTCTAGTGTTGTCGATAATTTGAAGCAATGCACCACCATTTTATGAAGTGCTTCCGTCTTGCTTTATTTCCCATGAATTGTGTTTTTGCAGTTACACTTAAATCTCACACCGCTAACATTGCTTCATTCCAGTGGAACTGCACAAATTTGATTGCACATTTACTGACCATGTGCTACTCTCATGACAGTAATATTAATGCTATTGTTCTGCATGTTAATTTAGTCGCAGTGTTGATGTGATGTGATGCTACTTACTTAAGGGAACTTTCATACTGTCAATGTAGTGCCAATTATAACACAATACATGTTGTTAATCATATGCCACTGCAAATAACTATCACTATTTAAATAACCGTATTTCATGTTTGCGTAAACAGGGATGTCTGTCTCCATATCATTTCTATCTGCGCAATCAAAAGTCCACAACTCAGTTTTAGTACAACTGCACAAAATGAGATGGCTATTCCTAGCTGTTGTCCTCTAACCACCCATCTTCCAGGTATTCCTATATTGGTAGTAACTAGGTAGAATGACCAACGCAATCTAAAAGAAGCTGATTCGTACGTTTTACTTCCTGGTTGCAATGCAGGGACGAGTGGAAACAACTGCATCCTTGTCAGGAATGCACTTTCTACGGGTTCATCCATGGACCGAGGACTAGCTGGCTTGGCTGCACGGAGGTTTTTGGGATAGGTGCGCGGACAAGAGGCATTCTGGTATGCTTATTTCTGCAAATAGCGATGCTTAAATTTAGTGAAACTGCACAAAAAGTTCAGATGGTAAGTACACTACATGGTTCAGTTCAACATTCCAACTGAGAACACAATTATGATAGGTTATTCTGGAATGAGAGAACCTAACCTTGGATGGTGGCAACAAGAAAAACCAGAGTGAACACCGGGAAAATAAAGCCTGCCTAGGGAGGCCCTTTGCTCAGAGTAGCCTTGCTTGATTTTTCCTTATTTGTAAACCTTCTCACAACTTTATCTTTTGTTGTGAACTAGTATATGTTTGTTATGTTCAATGAATCATTGATATGTAGAAAATTGCTTAACTTATGCTTTTCAAGTATTTTATGAAGCTGGGTTTAATGTGGATGTTCCACATGAACGCTGGACTAGCGTGTTAACGTTTGGAATTAACATTGTGGCCTCAGTTAATTGCATGAACCACTGTAACAAGATACGTAGTTGCTTATATGTCAGATAGCAGATTATTGATTGTTAGCTGGTCGACAGACGACTTCTATTGTGTTGAAGCGAGTAGAGCCAATGTGTCGTGTTTTGCAGAACTGCTTACAAGTGGGGTAGCACCAACAGTGTTTACAAGTACTTAACCAGCCTTACGTACCCTATGTATACGTCGGCGCACATGTCGCCGGATATCCGCGGCCACCTATGGGACCAGGAGGCCCCTTGCTGGTTCGGCGGGGGGGCGTCGCGTTGAACAAAGAGCTGACCAGCGTACGACAGCACGGCAGAGAGCACACAAGCAATTTACCCAGGTTCAGGCCGCCGCGAGGCATAAAACCCAATTCATGCTTTGGTGGATTGATGGTGGAATGGAGGTGGTGAAGCATAGTACACTTGCCCGGTAGGGGTTGCCTTAGGGCAGTAGCGACTACGCGCATATGGGGTTGTAGGTTCATCAACTTTCCAAACCTTTCTACAGGTGCAATGGGCCTCCTTTTATAGATCAAGGGGTCACCACAATGGCAAAGTAGTCATTATGCTCTGATATGATAGCAAATAGTGCTATCATACCTAACTCTGTGGACTGACAGGGCACATTAAATGCACCGCTTAATGTCACATCACTGGTTGCCCGGTAAGGCTTGCCGGGCTATCTTGCCAGTGCCACGCCTGTTCTCTGGACACGTCGCAGGACGGGTGTCATCTGTGGGTTTCTTCTGTAGGAAATGGCTGCCATGTGGCGAATGGCTGCCACTTAATCACCTTGCGGCTTGACACCACATTGATCGACGACGTGAGTCGTGCTGGAGTGGTTGATGAGGTGGTTTTGCCTACGCGAGCCCCGGTAGGCCCTGACGGGGTGCCTCGGGCGCTTGCTTCTAGGGGTGGCCTCGCCCCTTGCCGGGCTTGCCTGTCCGGCAAGGGAGGCCTTTCTCTTGGCGATATCTTGCTCCTCTGGCTTGGCCTTAGTCTCTTTGAGTTGCATGCTGGTTCTTCGAATCTCTTGGTTCTTTGAACTCTGATTTGGGCTGGCGCTTCAATCTTGCTCTTGTGCTTGTGCACAGTCTGGGCAACAGACCCAGGGTTTGTTGCACCGACGGAAGCCCCCGGGCCTGCCCCGAACGCGTTGCTGAGCACCGTCGGGGTAGGTCCTAATAAGTGCACAGGCAGGGATGCTGAAGGGGTCGGCCCTTTGAGGTCTTCATTGCTTCTTTATCGGCTTTGATTCCGGGCCGGTTTTCGGTTTCCCCGCGCGTGGTGTAAAGCCAATAGTGGTGGGTCCACTCCAGTGATGGCCCGTGAATGACTTTAACGCACGGGGTAGAAAATGCCAATTTACTCTTCCCAGAGTGCGCCCTTATCCTTGGCCACGTATGCTGCATGCATCACGCGGGGTAGGTAACGGAGGCGTGTGGCGCGGGAGAGCATCATGGTTAGGGCCCGACCATCTTGAATTGGTGGAGGAGGACGGTGGCCGCTTGCTGATGGAGCAGCCCTCCTCCTCGTCCTGCCTATAAAAGGGAGGAGCGGAGGAGGGTGGAGTCACCCATCTTTGCATTCCTCCTCTTCCTATCTTTTGCTTCTGCTGGCCATGTCGAATAGAGGGGCTTGGGGTCCAGTCCCCGGGCTCCTACTTGGGGCTATTGTTGCCTCATGTTGGTGCTGACGCTCGGGGAGTGAGCCTAGTCCTTGGCGTGGCTAATCTCTTGGTTCCTTCAAAGCTCGGCCGGGAGGTGGGGCTGGAGATCGTTGGTAATCCCAGCATTGCCCTCCTAGAAGTCTTGGGGCTAATGCCCACGGGAGGCGTGCCTTCCTGTCCGCCAAGGTGAGGAGCGGCGCGCCTCCAGCCCCCTGGCTGTCTTGGCCGTTTGCCGTCTTCCCGAGGGGGGTGCCGGACTGGAGTCCCGGCCTTCCTATGGAACGGTGTTGATGAAGACGAACTCGGGGGAGAAGGAGAAGACGGGAGGCTGGTCGTCCAGTAGGAGTATGACTCCATCGACGCGTTCATCTCGTACTCGCGACCTACTGCCCGTTTGCCTGGCTTTCCTCCTCTTTCCCCGGCACCGTCATCACCTATTTCTCGGTTGCCCGGGAAAGGGTCATTCCCGAGGTACTTTCGTGTCCGCCGAGTGGTCTTCTGGCTGCATGTCGGCATCTTCCTCTGCCGGTGCCTGTGCTGGAGCCCCCTGCTCAGCCCTGGAGGTGATGACTAGGGGGCCGCTGAGGTGCTCTACACGTCTCCCTCCTTTGCAGCCTCGCCACTCCTGACCTTATCAGGCTGTGCTTGGCAGCTCCTGACAAGGATCGGGGTCGTGTTGTGCCGGCGCGTCCTCCGTCCCCTTCTCTTCCCGCCGCACTACCTGGGACAAGGGGAACAGGGAGAGGAGTTTACGGAGCACTTATCTTTTTTTTCAATCATAAACTTGTAGGCAATCGCCAAATTTCAATTCAAATAATGTAATCTCTCTTGTCCATGTTTGTGTTCTGTAATGCTTGTACTTGTATTAGCATATGAATGAAAAATATAAACCTTGCCGGGACCTCGTGCATGCGTATGTCCATGCCGAGGCGATATACCCCACTAATGTAAATAAACGAGTTTTCCCCGGGAGTCTATTCTGCCGGCACCCTCTTTGTCTGCCGGAGAGCTACGTCCGTCGGGGAACAGACAGAGGGGCCAGCCCCCTGTCAACTCCTTTTTACCAATGGCCTCTGCGACTATCTTGACCGAAGCAATGTTCGAGTCATGGATGGGAGCACGTGAGTCTCAAAAGAGAAGCAAGGTTTCCTCATGCGAAGCTATAGCTTTACAGAACACTAACGGACAGGAGATATAACTTATATGTTTGGCTTGCCGAGGACCGTTGTGCCGGACAATCTTCCCACTCCTTGACAAAGCCAAGTTCACGGCAGGAACCTACAACTCCATGCAGATGAGAATGAATGCAGGATGCAATCCTATCTATATGCATATGCAAATGCTCATGAAATGCTTATGCAATGATCTTATGTGCTCATGCATGCATGCAATCTTAGTTGGGGGCCCCCTACAACGCTTCTTTATTTTCTCTTGCACGGAGTCATCGCCTCGGCTTCCTACGAGGGGTTACATGCAGCTGAGGCAAGGCCTGTACAAAAGGGTGGCTACCAGGTAGGGCCCGACAGCTGCGCCTTACGGGTAGTACTTGCGGAGATGCTCAATATTCCATGAGTTTTGCAACTAAGTGCTGTCGGGGGAAATGACACCTATGGGATCACAAGAATCCCTACTATGGTTGCCGGGGCGCAAGGTTGCAAGAAGAGCAGGATCAGTAGCCAGCACGAGGAGCGTTTACCCAGGTTCGGGCCGCGAGGATGCGTAAAACCCTAGTCCTGCTTTGGTGGGTGTATTTCCAAGAATTCTTGAGCTCTCGAACTAGCTGTGGTGAGTGCGTGGTTCGAAAGAGCCGAATCCTTCTCCAGTATGCCATGGGCCTCCTTTTATAGTCGAAAGGGGCTGCCACAGTGGCACACAGGAGGTGGAAAGGTGCACAGTGCCCTGAGCTTATCGCTCGTATTACAGGACAAGACACATTTAATGCGTAGCTTAGGTGTCCCCCTGCTTTATCGGGGAAGGAGGAGAGGCCTGTCCCGTCCGTCGCCGCTCCTCCTTGCTTCGACACGCGCCTTGGCCAGCGATGCGTGTGGTGCCATGTAGGTAGGCAGGCAGCTGAGGTGGCGCGGTGGTGGAGCCTTCACGAAGATCTGCATGCCACCACGCAGGCGCTCGATGAGTTGGCCTGGGGGCTGCATGTTGCCACGCAGGTGCCCGCCCAGCTGGTTGGGCTGGTAGCTGCATGTGAACGGTGGAAGCCTGGTTGGCGCGGGCCTGGCGGTGGCCCCGCTGGCGTCCTTGGCGAGGGTCTTGCCGTGGCGCGTTGTCGTCCCCAACAAGGATCTTGCCAGGGGTCTGGTGGCCTTCCTCGGCAAGGATCTTGCCGAGGATCATCGTCTTCTAATCCTCATCTGATCTTGAATATGTCTTCACAAAGATCTGCATGCCACCACAGAGGTGCCCCCGAGCCCTGGCCCCACGTGGATGATGGCGTTGGGGATCGTGGGCTCAAGGGTGGCTGGCTCTGTTGGTGTGGGGCGAGCTGCCCCGGCAAGGGTCTTGCCGGGGGTTCCTACTTCGTCCCTCTGCTCCTTGTAGTCTCAGCCTTGGCGTTGCTCTGATTATCTTGGGCTTCGGTCTTACCTTGGCTCACCTCCCCTGTTCTGCTTGGTGTGACTGTGGGCGCGGCTCCGACTGCCGGTGCATAGGTAAAGGGGTACAAAAGCATGCCCCTCTTTTTGTACACCGACAAGTACCTTCTCTGGTCTCCAGACGGAATGCGCCAGGTCTCGTGACTCGTACCACCCGGTAAGGGCCTTCCCACATTGGTGACATCTTGTTTGTACCCTTGGTGGACTGAACACGCCTAAGGACAAGGCCGCCTTCCTCAAAACACCGGGCATGAACCCTGCAGCTGTTATAGCAACGCAGGGCCTGCTGGTAGCGTGCAGCACGCGTAGCAGCCCGGAGACGGTTCTCCTCGAGTAGCACAACATTGTCACGCCGGTGCTGGTCTTGCGCTACTTCATCGCACTTGAGGGGACCCGTAAATGAGTTATGTGGGGATAACTGCTTCTGCCCCATAGACCAGGGAGAAGGGAGTCTGCCCGGTAGCTCAGTTAGGTGTCGTTCTGAGGGACCAAGAACTACCGGCAGCTCCTCGATCCACCGCCTGCCATGCTTATGCAGCATATCAAAAGTTCTTGTCTTGAGTCCACGTAGCAGTTTAGCGTTCACCCTCTCAGCTTGTACATTGCTCCGGGGTGTGCCACAAAGGTGAATGAGATCTTGCATCCGAGGGTATGAACATATTACATGAAGGCGTGGCTCGTGAACTGGGTGCCATTGTCGGTGATGGTCCTTGCCGGAACTCCAAAAAGGCACACCAATTCTTTCAAGAACTAGATAGCTGACTGAGCAGTCACCTTTCTCACGGCAGTCACTTCCGACCACTTTGTAAACTTGTTGATGGCAACGAACAAGAATTCAAAGCCCCCGATTGCTCGGGGAAGGGGCTGAGGATATCGAGCCCCACACCAAAAATGACCATTATAGAGGGATTGTCTGAAGGGCTTGGGCAGGCAGGTGTGTTATCTTGGAATGGAACTGGCAGGCTTCACATGTCGTGACGAGCTCGACCGCATCTTGGAGGGCTGTGGGCCAATAGAATCCTCGCTGGAATGCTTTCCCAACTAATGCCCTTCCTCCGATGTGGGAGCCACACATTCCTCTGTGAATCTCAGCCCACAGTTCCTTTCCATCCTCCCGGCTGACACACTTCAATTTCACACCGTTGGGCCTCCTTCTCTATAGCGTGTCATCGACAAACTGATACATACTGGCCCTCCGAGCTACTTTTTCAGCTTCATCTTGGTCGTCGGGGAGTTCTCTGGTCTAGAGGAAGTGAACAATGTGCCTTGCCCAAGTTGGAGCATGTGGCTCGGCAACGAGGACTAGCGGCACCTCCTGTGCTGCGGGAGCACCATGATATGTCTCCAACGTATCTATAATTTTTGATTGTTCCATGCTATTATATTATCTGTTTTGGATGTTTATGGGCTTTATTAAACACTTTTATATTATTTTTGGGACTAACATATTAACCCAGAGCCCAGTGCCAGTTCCTGTTTTTTCCTTTCATTCAGTGTTTCGAAGAAAAGGAATATCAAACGGAGTCCAAACGGAATGAAACCTTCGTGAGAGTTATTTTTGGAACAGAAGCAATCCATGAGACTTGGAGTGTACGTCATGGAAGCAACGAGGTGGCCACGAGGCAGGGAGGCGCGCCTGCCCCCCTGGGCGCGCCCCTCAACCTCGTGGGCCCCTCGTGGCTCCCTTGACCGACTTCTTTCGCCTATATATGTCCATATACCCTAAAAACATTGGGGAACAGAACAGATCGGGAGTTCCGCCGCTGCAAGGCTCTGTTGTCACCAAAAACCAATCGGGACCCTGTTCCGGCACCCTGCCGGAGGGGGATCCCTCACCGGTGGCCATCTTCATCATCCCGGCGCTCTCCATGACGAGGAGGGAGTAGTTCACCCTCGAGGCTGAGGGTATGTACCAGTAGCTATGTGTTTGATCTCTCTCTCGTGCTCTTGAGGTGGTACGATCTTGATGTATCGCGAGCTTTGCTATTATAGTTGGATCTTATGATGTTTTTCCACCTCTAATCTCTTGTAATGGATTGAGTTTTCCCTTTGAAGTTATCTTATCGGATTGAGTCTTTAAGGATTTGAGAACACTTGATGTATGTCTTGCATGTGCTTATCTGTGGTGACAATGGGATATCACGTGATTCATTTGATGTATGTTTTGGTGATCAACTTGCGGGTTCCGTGACCTCGTGAACTTATGCATAGGGGTTGGCACACGTTTTTTCTTCTTTTCGTTTTCCCTCTTTTCAGGTACCTTTCATACAGGCCCCCTCTGATGGCCTGACTACCGGTCCTATCAAAGGACAAGTACACCAGATTGGTGCAGAGCACAGGCATACAGGGAAAGCCCTAGAGGACAATCCAACGACTACTCTACCTGTCTTTCAGTACCCAAATGCATCTCTCCTCTAGTTCTAGCATGATAAATAGCCGGTTGCTTATCGCATTATTTGTATAAATGTGCTTTGACGCATTAACCCAACCATAATGGAAGCAGTTTACGGCCCAAGTCAAGGGGCCCCAGATACTACCTCTGCTCTTTTTCTGTTTCCTGTTGCTATTAATTACTTATATCCTCGCACCCGTGCACTTTGGTACGTTTCATACTCGCCAGGGGCTCCCTATCGCCCCATAATGCGGCAAGGAAGTCCGAACACTTCTTATAGGTAAGTTCGGCACCCCGAATTTAGCATTATATGCATTGGCTCCGAATCATGTCTTTGGTCAATAGTTGGGTTGCCCGGCCCCTGTGCTTGCTACCCTACATTTCGCTACATCGGCTAGGGTAGTAAAGGGAGAACTACTACGATTGTGCCCTGGTCTAAACCGGATGAGCACCTCAGTAGAGAAAGCTGAAAACTGACTGTCATGATGCGACGAGAGTCGGTCAGCTATTCGGAGGTCACAAATCGTTGGAGATGTTTTTCCGCATTTCGCGAAGGATCGGTACTTCCCGATCAGACGCTGACAGCACTATGGTTCGTATACCAGGGGTTGCGCCTATGTTTTATTATAAAACTCCTATGGCTAAGTGAGGGCGTTTAAGCCGCATAGTCTGATTGCCTAGTTCGTTGCAGTAAACAACTCCTTCAAGGACAATATAATTGGATCAAGATTGTTTATATTCCATCCCGAACACCTTCGTACTACCTACGTGAGGGTAGAAGCCGACGACTCGTCAACCCTCAGATTCCATACAACACGGCCGCACAGGAGGAAACAATCAAAACATAACAAACATTATATTACAAACCAGATTTGTTTTCATCATACAAGGCAAAGACAAAAAACGAATGTCTTCATTTGAAAATAATGTCCTTCCCGCACTGCGCTGCCACAAGTCGAGACCCCTCCAGGACATCCGCAAAATATCGCTCGGGTGTGCAGTGCTCCTTGCCCTCCGGCGACCCCTTGGCCACCTCGACGGCGTCCATCTTCGCCCACCACATCTTGCAACGAGCGAGGGCCATGCGGGCACCTTCGATGCAGACTGATCGCTTGACGATGTCTAGCCGCGGACAAGCCTCCATCACCCGCTTCACGAGGCCAAAATAACTACTAGGTATAGCTTCGGCTGGACAAAGCCGGATTACTAAATCCTTCATGGCTAGTTCGGCCACCCTGTGCAGCTCGACCAACTCATTCAGCTGATCGGCAAAGGGCACCGGATGTTCTGGCACAGCATACTGCGACCAGAATAGCTTCTCCATGGAATTCCCTTCTCCGGCTCGCAAGAACTATGCAACATCGGACACCTGCATGGCAGATCCACAAAGGCCCCTGGGCAACTCCGAATCCAGGTTAGTAAAAGGTACTTCTTCTCTGCATACTTGCTTTGCATGTTAAAAGCCTTACCCGCTGCGATCTTGGCTTCCTGGATCTCTTGGAGAGCGCCCTGGGCTTTATTCTGTGCGGCCTCCACGCTCTGGGGAGCTTTGGTAAGTTCGGTCTCTCGAACCGACGCTTCGCGCTCCGAAGCCTCACAATTCTTCACCGTGTCTTGGAGCTCCTGCTGGATCTCGCCGACCCGGGCCTTGAGCTTCTTACGGGCGGCTTGCTGCTGGACAGCCTTCCCTTCGGCATCGGTCAAGGCATTTTTCAGGGCCTCGACCTCGGTCGCCGCCCCTACACATATTATGACACTCCTGTCAATTCTCGCCACTTACTCTTCTCGAATACACAGCAAGTTGTTAGTCACCTTGCTTCTCGTGGAGCTGAATCTTCACCTCGCCGAGCTCGTTCTCGGTCCGCTCCAACCTGTGCTTCAGTTCAGAGACTTCGGCAGCATGCGAGGTCGCGGCCAACAGCAATGCCTGCTTATTCATAAATATCAAATTAGTCTCCTACAAAGGGTTGATCCTCTATCCGGCCTTTCTTTCCGAACACCGGACAGTGTCTCAGGGGCTACTGTCAGCACGAGGTGTTCTCTTTTACGTGAATTACCTCGAAACTTGTCAACAGGTTGTTGCAGGCCTCGTTTAGTCCGCTCTTGATGGACTGAACCTTCTCGATCACCGTACCCATAAGGATACGGTGCTCGTCCACAATGGAGGCGCCTCGTAATGCCTCCATCAGGTTATCTGGTGCCCCTGGTTGGACAGGGGCCATCGGTGGAATTGGCGCACCCCCCTCCTTCGAAGGAAGGCGCACGCTGGATTCCGGGGCCGTATCGGTCCCCGGGATCGTATTCGGCTGAGGGCCGAACTGAATACATCCCGCTTCGCCAGTCTCCACGGGGATCTGCTCCCCCATGTGTCCGGCATCGGAGGTCTCGCCTTGCGGCGCCTCCTGGACAGCATCCTGGGCCCCTCCCTGGCTTGGAGCGGTCCTCCGGGATAACACTTCGGTGTCGTCCTTGGCCTTAGGGGAATAAGTGGGCGGCGGCGACATACTGGCCATTTCTGCCGGATCCAACGAATCCCCAGATGAGGATCGCTGGATGCTGCCACGGGCCGGACTGCAATGGCACAATTAATCACGTTAAAACAATGAAAAGGAGAGGCCGGGTACACTTATGTACGAGAGTCATAGTACTTACGATGCGGCCCGAGGCTTAGTGCGGAGGCGTCGCTCCGGACTGCTGTCAATGTCCCACACAGTGTTGACCGCTGGGGCGCCCTTCCCCTTCTTGGGCGTTCCTGCCTCCTGATTCGTGGAGGCCCCCCTCTTCTTCTCCTTAGGGGGAGGGTTCTTCTCCTCCTCCTCCTCCTCTTCCTCGTCGTCGTCTTCAGGGACGGAGGAATGGGCTTCCTCGTCTTCGGACATCATGTCCGAAGTGCCCTTGCGACATTGGCCACTTTCGGCCCCCTTGGCCTTCTTCTCCGGCGCCTTATATAGCGCCGGCACAAGCATCTTCGCCAGGCGCCGGATGACCGGCTCTTCAGGTAGCGGAGCCGGACACTGGATCCGCTTCGCCCTCTCCATCCAATCCTAAAAAAGCAATAATAAACTCAGACATCATCCTTGAAACAATTAAGTAGGGGATACGTCGAAAATAACATACCTTGTTGGCGAGGTGTTTGCAATCGTGCCCACGATCTGAATCTGTGGCCGGCGGTTTCTCGTTGCCCTTAAAGTGCAACTTCCAGGCACCTTCTTGGGTGGTTTCTAAGAGCCTCTCTAGAGTTTTGTGCTTCTTCGGGTTAAACTCCCACAGAGGGCGACTTCTACGCTGGCACGGGAGGATCCGGTGAACTAGCATCACCTGGATTACATCGACAAGCTTGATGTTCTTGGCTATCATACTTTGAACGCGCGTTTGCAGCGCTATCAGCTCATCGGGCGAGCACTAGTTCGGACTCTTCTCGACCCAGGAGGTGAGTCAAATGGAAGCACCGGAGCAGAATTCGGTAGCTGCTGCCCAGGTAGTGCCGCGGGGTTCTGTGATGTAGAACCATTGTTTCTGCCAATCCTTTACTGTCTCCACGAAAGTACCTTTCAGTCAGGAGACGTTTGACAGCTTACTCAACACGGCTCCCCCGCACTCCCCGTGCTGGCCATCCACCACCTTCGGCTTCACATTGAAGACTTTGAGCCATATCCCGAAGTGGGGTTGGATGCGGAGGAAGGCCTCACACACGACGGTAAACACCGAGATGTTGAGGAAGGAGTTCGGGGACAGATCATGGAAATCTATGTCGTAATAATACATCAACCCACGGACGAAAGGGTGGAGTGGGAACCCTAGTCCGCGGAAGAAATGAGGGAGGAATACCACCCTCTCGTTGGGCTCCGGCGTGGGGACGACTTGTCCCTCGGCCGGCAGACGATGGGCGATTCCCTTTGCCAAGTATCCGGTCACCCAAAGCTCAGTAATGTCCTCCTCCTTGACGGAGGAGACCATCCACTTGCCCTCACCTCTGGATCCAGACATGGTTGAGTCTAGCTCGAGTGGAAACGAGATAAGAACTTGGGCGCTGGAGCTCGAGATTGGGAGGGCAGAGATGGAGAGAAGGCATGGGAGAGGAAGAGAGAATCCTTATCCCTTTATAAAGGCGGTAAATATTGAACGCCTCCCCGCTCGCCTTAGAATTCGCCTGTTCCCAAGGGCTGTATAAACGGCATGGTTGGGTTTGCCATACCCGAATTGATGAAAATCCCATGATAAGGGGACACGATCTCTGCTTTGACAAGATGTGCCAATGGCAACCTCGTCTCGGAACATGGTGCGGCGGACACAGAAACGGTTCGGAATTATGACCGGACGGACGTGAAGTCATCCTACAAAACATTTGTCAGCGGATTGGATTCATGTACAAACTATATTTTCTCTATGGTCGTGTATGGTGCGTGTGACAGGTCCGGATACTATCATTGCGTCCGAAGACTATCTTGGAGTTCGGAAAGAAGGGAACCTGCCTTGCAATGCCGAAGACAATCTGCGCGACGGACTCCTCGTCATTGAAGCCAGGTTCAGGGGCTACTGAGGGAGTCCTGGACTAAGGGGTCCTCGGGCGTCCGGCCTATTATTCATGGGCCGGGCTGATGGATTGTGAATACATGAAGGCCGAAGACTATACCCGTGTCCAGATTGGACTCTCCTTGGCGTGGAAGGCAAGCTTGGTGACCGACTATGAAGATTCCTTCCTATGTAACCGACTCTATGTAACCCTAGATCCCCCGATGTCTATATAAACCGAAGGGTGTAGTCCGGAAAGGATATACTCATTACCATAGTCATACAGGCTAGACTTCTAGGGTTTAGCCATTACGATCTCAATGGTAGATCAACTCTTGTAACACTCATATTCATCAAGATCAATCAAGCAGGAAGTAGGGTATTACCTCCATAGAGAGGGCCCGAACCTGGGTAAACATCGTGTCCCCTGTCTCCTGTAACCATCGATCCTAGACGCATAGTTCGGGACCCCCTACCCGAGATCCGCCAGTTTTGACACCGACACAAGCATACCATGCCCTGCATGGTGGACGCCTGGCTGAAATCCCTTGAATTCACAGAACTACAGCTGCTTGAGTTCTACTATTCCCCGGGAAATCATCTACCAGATACCGAACGCCATGTACTTGTGCCCTCAGCACCGATGTCCATCTCGCGGTTTTCCTCCTCTCTCCACACCGCCACCTTTGCGCTGTGCTATAATCTGGTAATAAACCTTCGACTCCCATTTCTCAAAAACTTTCACTTGTGTGGGCTCGTATATCGGAGGCCTCATTGCATAACATCATCCACTCCAGTTGCCCTGCCCTGGAGTGCTTGGTACTTGTTTTCACAGTTAGAATCGATTGCCTCCAAATAAAGTCGCCTAACCTTGTAAAAATTATAATTTCTTTTGATGGAAGGCAGCTCATCATCCAAAGTGCCCCTTCACTTCGAAGATTGATCCTTGATTCTAGTTATTCACCGTCGCAAATAACCGTCCTCTCTGCGCCTAAACTGGAGACCTTTGGTGTAATACATGATCTCTGTGCTCATTTCAATATGGTGTTTGGTTCCACAGTTCTTCAGGTACTATATATTATCATCTACACTTGTAACCATATGCTGCATTTTAAATTTATGCGCATAAGTTATATACAATCTTGGAGTAACATTTTCTACTAATATTTATGTTCTATGCTCAATGAAGAGTTTCTCCATGGATAGCCTATCAATGGTGCTGGATTCTATCAAGATCTTATATATCCAAATGAATAGTTTTGATCTGAACAAGATTGCTGCAATGCTTTCCATGTCTGGAGAAGTTGCATATAAAGGTGATAATTTCACCACATTGGAAGCCCGCATATAGTGTACTAGAATTAACCGCTCAACTGTTGCTCTTTCGACACTCTTCTTTTAGACCTTAACTATTTTCAATCTTCATGTCTATTTAGGCAACAGGACGGGGTAAGAAAGTTATGACCATCCGGTGGATTCGTAAGCACCAGGATTTTCTCACTTCTCATGACATTCGATTGAAGACAATAATGCTGGAACGATATGTTGCCAACCATGCAAACACTAGATTTGTCACATTCTTCCTGCTGAATGCGAGGTTACTATTGTCCATCAGGCTTAAGTTTAACAGCAGCATGGTTTTCACGGATGGTATGTCGAAGAGCAAAAAAAAGGAGTTTCAGGTGGACAAAAGAGCTTCTGAACATGCCGGGCTTCTATTTACAACATCCCGTGGTCATAATCCAGTAAATTTTACGACCCAGGATGTTCATTCTATGGACCCGACCTATCCATTTGACTGTGAGTGCCGAAAACAGTGCTGGAGTTAGATGTTGTTTCCCTTTTCAATCTGGGTTTTGTCTAAACGAGATGAACAATTAACCCTCGTGCTTTTGTACAGTTTGTAAGCTGGAGTTAGATGTTGTTGCCCTTTTCAACTCGGCTATGACTGTCATATTTTCTTTAAAACAAGGCAAATGGCTTGCCATTTATTTAATTAAGAGTAAAATATTGTAACAAATCCCAACCAAGGGATATAACATCACTCTCGCCGGCTGCTTGAGCTCACTGTGCATTACAGAACCCAAGTGATTAGCCCCCACCAGCACCCACAAACTTATTTTGAACTAGCACACCAAATGGGCTGTAAATTTTCATAAGAAAGGTTGCATGACCGTGACAGATTTGTGTAAGTGCATCTAGTGCCCCTTAGTGATTTTGGTGTATTGAAGACTTATAGGTTAAGGGACTGATGCGTTTGTGAGTGTACACTCTCTCCGTTCTAGTTGAAGCCTTATGCACCTTGGATTATGAGATTCCTCAGAATAAGGTCTTCACTCAACTACAAGGCTGATTTTCATAATCACTCAGCTAATTGACCCCAATTGAAGTCCTCAAGCGGACAAATTCCTCAGCTGACGACAAGGGAAAGGCACCGGCTATTATTGAGGAAGGCATTCGTCCATTGGATGGCCAGTTTTGCAAAGCTGCATCTTATTCCACCAATGATGACTCTGCCACTCATGACTCTGCTGCCAATGCATCCAAGCCAAATCGTCAAGCCACAGCTCCCAGGGTGATGACTGACCGTGAGCTTCTTCTTAGTCTTCACCAGAAGGTGGATCGAAATCACAAATGGGTTAATCGTCAGTTTAGTTCTATTCTTCACAACATGACTGCTACACACAATGCAATGAAGAAAAACAATTACTACCTCCATGCAGTCTTCAGTCGCACCTGGGCTATTCTGTCACATCTATATGGTGAAGAAGATGTGAAGCAAATGGGTCTCAAGGAGGATTTTGACTGGTCTGCACCTCCACCGAAGAAATTCAAGAAGGTCAAGGTTCCTTCCTTGATGGCCAGCTCTTATTCTGAACCACACGACACCGACGAGTATGAATACTTGGACGACACTGCGGCAGGCCCTACAACAACAACCGACCCCAACAACGCTGGCTCTCCTTCTTCAACCTGATATTCTTCAGGGGCGTTAGTCCTCATTTTCGATCCTTTTGGTCATTTGATGACAAAGGGGGAGAAATTTGAGTTAGTCTTCAAGAGGGTCTATCTATATGGGCGTTTTTTTGCTAAGTTACAACTCTCGTTCTTCTGAGACTTTATTCGATCGAGTTGTAAACTTAAACTCTATGGTGGTCTGATACTTTTGCCGAGATTTTCTGCATGCTTATTCCTCGTTAATGTTAATGCACGCATGCTTAATTACATCACTCACCATATTTCATCATGCATTTCAAATTCTTCATATTATATGTCAAATGCGTGTATGAATCACAAGATATAGGGGGAGATCTGCATGATTCTACTCTTCAAGTGTGCATTGCTTCAAAAGAAAATTCCTCACTATGCACATCTTCAGGGGAGTTCTTCTATATCTTGCTATCAAATTCCTCAATATCAGTATTTACACTTCATATATTTATCCCCATTGAAAACTTAACCTATATTTTCATCAATCACCAAAAAGGGGGAGATTGTAAGTGCATCTAGTGCCCCTTAGTGATTTTGGTGTATTGAAGACTTATAGGTTAAGGGACTGATGCGTTTGTGGGTGTACACAGGTCTATAAGTCTATGAGGAGTTTGATATTTACAGTGAAAGTCTACCCCTAAAAATGAATTTTTTCGACTGAAGACTTTGGATTTCTAAAGACTTTCTGAAGTCTTTGAAATTGAAGAAATTGGTGTGACCTTGAAGACTTGGTATTCGTTCGAGGAACATGAAGCGTGAAGACTTTTGTTTTCGTAGTTTCATTTTCTCTTTCTTGAGTCATAGGAAACACCGTACAGTTAAAGGGGGTCGAGGAAATACTAAGGAAAAGTTTCCATGTGATGCTCAACTCAAAATCCTACACCTACCAATCCCTTCGAGTGAAGCCATTAGAAATCTCGTACAGTTTAGTAAATTTCTTCAGTGACAGAGATGAAGTTCTTCTAGTCTCTGAGGAATTTGTTCTGACTGAAGAGTTAGGAATTCACCAGTGCGGATTGCCTACACAATGAGGAACATGATAGCCCTGAGGTATTCGATACTCAAAATTCCGACCGTTACTGTGCTACGCGCCAGCTGTCCCAAAATATCTACCCACCTAACAGTCATATCATTGAAGGGCATTTATGTCTTATCATGTCGGGATGCTCCCTAGGCTATAAATAGCCGCCCTCTACAAACACTAGCTGGTTGGCTGCTCTGTGAGAAACTGACACTTCTCATTTGAGAGCATCCCATCCTCCGAGGACTTTGAGCAAAAATCATCAAGTGATGAAAACCCAAACCCAAACACCTACAAACCCAAAGTGATTTAGCATCACTGAAGAGATTGATCTTGCGTAGATCCGACGCTTGTTACCTTTGAAGACTGTGCTTCTTCTAGACGGTTAGGCGTCATGGTCTAGGGCATCCAAGAGGAAATTGTGGATCGCTGAGTGATCGAGTTTGTGAAGGTTTGGAAGTCACCTGAAGACTTACCATGAGTGATTGGGCGAGGTCTGTGTGAACTTAGCTCAAGGAGAATACATCAAAGACTGTGTGTCCTTAGGTTTAAATACCTAGCCGCTCCAACTAGACGTACAACTGACACAACAGTTGGAACTGGTCTACCAAATCATTGTCTTCACCAAGCTTACTGGTTCTATTTCCTCAACTCTTTCATTTCCTCATTACTGTGTTGTGTGCCTGTTCATATCTGTTTGAAGACTTTGACTGAAGACTTTCTCAATCTGCTCAGTTCAATTTCTTCAGTCTGTTTGTCTTCATCCTGTGTTATCCTGTGTTTACGTCTTCTGTACTCTGTGCTTGTCTTCATTTCATCATGATGAGCATGCTTGTGTTCTATTATGTTTACATCTGAGTACTTATTCTGCTGAAAGTAGTTCTTCGTTTAGGAATTTCTTCACCCACAAATTCCTTAGTGAAGAATTCATAAAAATCGCCTATTCACCCCCCTCTAGTTGATATAACGCACTTTCAATTGGTATCAGAGCAAGGTGCTCCCTTGTTCTGTGTGATTTTGGTTTAACTGCCTGGAGTTTTATTATGTCGACCACAGGTATGATCAAGGTCTCTGCTGGGTGTCCTACCTTCAATGGAGCAGACTACCCCTACTGGAAGAATAAGATGTGAATGCATCTTGAGGCAATTGATAACGATCTCTGGTATGTTGTGGAAAATGGTGTTCCCTCAGTCTCACCTTCTCTGAGCGCTACTGATGTGAAGAGATTCAAGCAACTCGATTCACAAGCGAAGAACACCATATGTGGCCATCTCAGCAAAGGGCAGTATGGAAGAGTGAGTGCTTTGGAAACTGCTAAGCTTATCTGGTATAGGCTATCCAAGGTCAATGAAGGAGTCTCAACTCAACGTGACTCTCGAGTTGACGTTCTTCGCAATCTCTTCAACTGCTTCAAGAGACTCGAAAATGAAGCTGTTCAGCGAACCTCCGATCGCCTCACTGACATCTCAAATGAGCTTCAAGCACTTGGTGCCACTGACATCACCGACCATGAGGTGGTGAAGAAATTGCTGAGATCGCTTGATTCCTCATTTGATACTCTAGCACTGATGATACAAGAACGTGGAGATTACAAGTCACTTGATCCCGCTGATATCCTCAAGAGGCTAAACACTCATGAGTTCCAGCTTGCTGAGAAGAGAGATCTCTATGGTTCGAGCTATAGCAGATCATGTGCCCTGAAGGCCAAGGCAGTCTCTGAATCTGAAGATGAAGATTCTGGTAGCAGCCTTGGTGATCCTGAAGAACTGAGCCAGGATCTAGCACTGCTCGTGAAGAAATTTCAGAAGTTCTCAAGACGTGGTCGCTTTGGAAAATCCTCAAGGAGTAATGATTCCTCATCCAGTGACTATAAGAAGAGGCTATGCCACAAATGCAACAAACCTGGTCACTACATTCAAGATTATCCTCAGTGGGAAAAGGAATCAAAGAAGAAGAAATACAAGGATTACAGTTCTGATGATGCGAAGAAGAAGAAATCTTCAAAGTCTTCATCATCAAAATCCTCAAAGTCTTCATCTCACAAGAGGAGCAGCTCCAAGAAGGCTCGGACATTCATTGGCAATGAAATGGACTCTGAGGCTTAATCTGAGGAACATGAGGAAGAGGAGGCATCTGAGGAGTCCAAGTCTGGTGTGGCGAGCCTAGCTCTCGCTACTGCATTCGTCAGCAAGTCCATCTTGAACTCTGAAGAAAAATGGCTTCACCTACAAGGTTGATGAAGGCAATGATGACTACGCTCCCACCTATTGCTTCATGGCAAAGGGTGCCAAGGTACTCAAATACCACTCCTCTGAATCAAGTGAGGATGAATCTGATGAAAACCTCAAGCCTAGCTACTCTAAACTTGCTAAGATTGCTGTGAAACAACAAAAGGCTTTTGAAAAGGTTCAAAACATGATAGAAAAAAGTGATGATATGTTGGGTAAAGAAATGGATCACACTAAAACCTTGACTGAAAATCTTCAGAGACTTCAGTCTAGGTTTGACAACCTTCAAGGTCATCATAACACTCTCCTATCTGATCATGAGAAACTTTCTTATGAATTTCTTCATAGAAAGCAAGATCTTGAAAAGCTAAGAGTGAGTTATGAAGATCTTCAGAAGGAGCGTGATTCATTACTTGCTCAACAAATCAGCGCTGCTTAGGAAGAATTTGTTCCTCCATGTTTGAAGTGCATTGAACGTGAATTTGCTAATTCTTCACCAGAATGTTCAAATGCTTCTAATGCTACAAATTCTTCACCTGTCTTTGCTATCACTAATTCCTCATCTGAGGACATTACTAGTATCATTGACTGTGCAGGGCTGAAGGAATTGTACATGACAGGCATGTACAAAAGCCTCAAAGGGCATCAGACTCTTTGTGATGTGCTTAAAAAGCAGATCCTCAACAGGAACCCTAGGAAAGAGGGTATTGCCTGTGAGAGGAAAATCAATCTTGATGGAACATATTGGAAGCTTTGGCGGTACCCCAAAACCTCATGGGTTGCTGCAAAGGGACCTCCAGAGATCCATCTAATCTATCCGGCTTTACATGTGATTCTCCTCATTCTGTTGATGAGTCATTTGACTCCAACTATAAACTGTTCAAAAATCAGAATGGTGAAGTATTTGCTAGATATGTTGGCACTAACTATAGGAACGATTCACCTATGAAGAAAATCTGGGTTCCCAAAAGGTGCCTTGAAAATCTTCAAGTGAATGTCATCATGACACCACCTGTGAAGAATGGGAACCCCAGAGCAAATTCTTCATATGGATCCAAGTCCTCATACGGACCAAATTCCTCATGTGGATCAAATTGTTCAAGAGGATCAAAGTCCTCATATGAACATCATCGTGCTAACTCCTTTGTTTCGCAGGGAAGATTTAAGGGCTATGAATATGAGCATTATTCTTCTAATCATTATGTTCATAAGTCCTCGAAGAATTTCTCTGCTTATTCATATGCTTATCCTAACTCCTCTTATGTGAAACAAAGTGGACTGGCTTCTATGCCACATTTTTCGTATGGAGCTCGCAGAGTGATGAACTCTTTGCCACCCGTTCAGATGTGGGTGGTGAAGAAAAAGAACAAATTTCTTCTGCAGGGTCAGGTCTCCAGACGTGCTTAAACGTGTGAGGAAATTGCTGGAGACCTGAAAATGCCTGAAAGGACGCAGCCTAATCATGAAGAAATGAATCCTCATTTCTCACGTCCTAATACTGCTTTATCTGTATTGCTTGATGAAATTGATCCGATGAAATTGATGTCATATTCTTCACTGATGAAGTATATGAGTTCGTAAGCTGCACTAATTCATCTGCAAGATGATCAACCCAAAGCCAATGAGTGGGTCCTCGATAGTGGATGTACAAATCACACGACTGGTGACAAGAATATATTGATGGATGTTCCCTTATCTCCATCGCATTTGAAGCATATCATCTTCGTTGACAAAAGGCAAAAGTCAGGTATTGGGTCTAGGTAAGGTTGCGATCTCAAAGGATCGACACATGGACAAAGTCATGCTTGTCGAGTCCTTAGGATACAACCTCATGTCTGTCTCAATGCTTTGTGATCTTGATATGGTTGTTGTCTTTGGCAAGTATCGCTATGTTGTGATCATGGAAGTTGACAATTCCAAAGTCTTCGAAGGCTTTAGGAGAGGAGGCTTGTATATTGTTGATTTCTCTACAGGACCTCAGCCAGATGTATGTCTACTTGCAAAAGCTTCAGAAGGCTGGCTATGGCATCGACGACTTGGTCATGCTGGCATGAGGAATCTGCACACGCTCGCAAAGAAGAAATATGTCATTGGCATTGAGAATATCAAATTCTTCAAGGATCACTTATGCGGAGCCTGTGAAGCTGGAAAGATGACCAACACCAAGCATCCAGGGAAGACTATCATGACTACTACTCGACCATTTGAATTGCTTCACATGGATCTCCTTGGTCCTAATCATTATTCAGCAGTTACAAATTATGCATCTCTATATGGCTTTGTTATTGTTGATGATTACTCTCGTTACACATGGGTGCATATTGTCACTTACAAACATGAGGTCCAGGAAGTCTTCAAAAAAATTTCCTCGAGAGCTTCAACCAACTTTGGTGTGAAGATCAAGCACATCAGAAGTGACAATGGAACTAAGTTAAAGAATTCCGGTCTTGATGACTATCTTGATGAACTTGGTATTACTCATGAGTTATCTGCTCCTTATACTCCTCAGCAGAATGGCGTCGTGGAGCGCAAGAACAGGACTCTTGTTGATATGGCTCGCACTATGCTTGATGAATACAAGACGCCCCGTCGTTTATGGATTGAGGCAATTGATATTGCATGCCACATCATCAACAGAGTATATCTTCACAAATTCTTCACGAAGACTGCTTATGAACTCCTCACTGACAAGAAACCCAATGTGAGTTATTTTAAAGTCTTCGTTGCTAAATGTTGGATTAGAGATCCCCATCACAACTCAAAATTTGCACCGAAAGCACCTGAGGGTTTTATGCTTTGTTACGGAAAGGACTCGCACACCTACAGAGTCTTCAACAGCGTTCTCCATAAAGTTGTTGAAATTTTAGATGTGCGGTTCGATGAAACTAATGGCTCGCAAAGAGAGCACCTTCCTTCTGTGTTAGATGAACAGTCACCTGAGGAAACTATCAAGCTCAAGGCTACTGAGGATGTCATTCGTACCAAAGAATCTGTTGCAGAAATCATTCTAGAATGTGAAGAACATCATGATGATGCACATGAAGAAAATGGTGCTGAAGAAAATGCTGATCAAATTCCTCGACGACAACCCTCTCATCCTCGCGTTGCAAAAGAAGTGCAAATTGAGAAAATCATCAGCGACATCAACATTCCAGGTCCTCTCACACGCTCAAAAGCTTCACATTTGTCTAACTTTTGTGGGCACTCTGCTTTCGTCTCTACCACAGAGCCCACCACTACTAGGAAAAGGCTTATACATGGAAGTTTACCAGTAGCGTGTGTTTTGGAGCCCACGCTACTGATAATTAGCAGTAGCGTGTGTTACAAACCGCGTTACTGGTAGAACTTAGTAGCAGCTTTAGTTTCTAGAGGGCATGCTACTGGTAAGTTAGCCACACCACACCCCCCGGCCAAAAATAGTAGCAGCGTCGGTACCCTAACAAGCGCTACTATTAAGAAAATAGCAGTAGCGCGGTGCCACTAAGAAGCGCTACTGCTACTTCTTCTATGTGTAATCTTTTACCAGTAGCGTGTTTTTTGGGCAAGCGCTATAGCTAGTTTTATGTACCAGTAGATATTTTGGCTGGCACACATAGCGATGGCGGCGCTTTGGTGCACAGCTCTCTTTGCTATGGTGCCACCAAAATATCTGCCACCTTTCCCCCTCTTCTTCCTCCCCTTTCTTTCTCCCGTCCCTCTTGCACTTGCTTGTCCTTCAATGCTTCCGCCTCTTCTTTTCCCCTCCTCCCCCCTCCATTAATGCCCTCCTCCTTTCTCTTACTTGTTTTTGCCCTCCTCCCTTTCTCTTCTTTTCCCTCCACCACCCCTCCATTAATGCCCTCCCTCTCCTTCCTCTTCCTTTCTTTTGCCCTTCTCCCTTCTCTTCTTTGCCCCTCCACCACCCCCTCTATTAATGCCCTCCCTCCTCCCTCTCATAGCTCTATCTAGAGCTACTAGCTAATTATAAGAAGGTGCTCGATATTCCTCTCGACAAATAGGTGAGCAAAAAAAGAGTTGTGCAAGAATGGAAATATGTGTGTTTGCGATTGGGAGCGAAACTATGTGCGATATGAATATACCAAATTGTGTGTGGCATGTGAGTGACATGAGTTGCCTATGTTTTGCCGAAATGTCGACTCAATTCCGTTTTGGAGAATTTCGGGCATGCAAACTCAATATGTCCTATGTTTAGGGAAGGTCATGCCGAATTTTTGTATGAATTTGATCCATGCATGCATATATACGTGTTTAAAATATTTGCTTCGCACGCAGGTGATCATGAAGGTCAATGGAAGGAAGGTGGAAAGATACTGGTATTCCGCTGTGGATGCCAGATATGAAAAAAGACTGAAGGATGTTTTATGTCCGTGTCGAAAATGCAAAGGAAGAGTCAGGCTCGACCCGTTTCAGGGTGGAAAATTCAAGGCGCACTTGCTCATGCATGGTTTCATGCATGGCCATACTCAGTGGATAAGTGAAGATGATGATGATGAGGAGGAGGACATCGACGGGGCAGGAAATAACGACATGGGGCCACCAGACGAAGAGATGACCGATTATGTGCCCGAAGAGGAAGACGGCCTCGGAAATGTCGATGGCGAAGAGGCAGTTCAAGGCGGAGAAGACGCGGACACGCCGCCGTCTTCGTTGCTACTAAGTTCAGCCAAGCAGGGCCCGCATGTTCGAGACCTGCTTCGCAAGAAGACGACTAGCGACAGAGCTGCTTCTAGAGAGGAGGGCAAACTGGCGCAACTGGAGGTAGACTCGATGACTCCTTTGTATGATGGTTGCAATCCCGAGGTGACCCGCTTGAGTTTCACACTAGAACTTCTAAAGATGAAGGCAAAAAAAATGGACAGATACAAGCCTGGATGAGCTTCTGAAGTACCTAAAGAAGGTTCTTCCCGTGGGAAGCCTATGTCCTACTAGTGTCGAGGAGGCAAAGAAAATCGTGTGCCCTCTTGATCTGCCACATATTAGATATCACACATGCATCAATGATTGCATCATATATCGGAACAAGCACGCAGACAAAAACCATCTGTCCAAAGTGCAATGCTTCACGATATAAAAAGGCCGGAAAGAAAGCTCCACAAAAAGTTGTATGGTACTTTCCGATCACTCCGCGTCTTCAGCGGTATTTCGTAGATCCTAAGGAAGCAAAGCTTATGTGCTGGCACACGGAGAGGGTGAAGCCAGATGACGGAGATGAGCCGGTGAGACACCTCGCGGATGCTAGCCGATGGAGAGCATTAAATGCTGAATTTGAATTTTTTGCAAATGATCCAAGGAACATCGTGCTCGGCGCTAGTAGTGATGGCATGAATCCATTTGGCAACCAGAACACCAATTATAGCACATGGCCTGTGTTTGTATGGATGTACAACCTCCCCCCTGGTTGTGCATGAAGGAAAAATACATACACATGGCTATGCTAATTCAAGGGCCGAGACAACCGGAAATGATATAAATATGTATCTCGGGTTACTAAAAGGGGAGTTACAGACCTTATGGACAACGCCAGCCAAGACATGGGATGCAAGCAAAGGAGAGTATTTCTACATGAGAGCCGCGTTGATCATGACGGTGCAGGACTATCTCGGTTACGGCTATCTCTCCAGCTAGGTGTGCCATGGATATTGCGGATGCACGAGGTGCATGGATGATACAACTTCTATGGAGCTATCGAAAGATGGCGGGTCTTCGAAAATCGTGTACATGGGGCATCGAAGATGGCTCGAGAAGGATGGCCCATGGAGAAAGTGTAGAGATCTATTCAATGGTAAGGCTGAGCATCGAGGTCCTCCATGTAAGCGTAGCGGTGCAGAAATATATGAGTTATTGAAGAAATGGGAAGAGTGCCCTCATGGAAAGAGCGAAGAAAAAAGGCGCGGAGCCCTATTTGAAGGTATGGAAGACGAGATCTGTTTTACGGGACTTGGAATCTTGGCCCATACTAAACCGCCTCATAGCCTTGATCAAATGCATATCACAAAAAATATCTGGAGAGTTTGCTTGGAACATTGATGAACATGCGGAGAGGACCAAGGATGGGCGAAGGCAAGAAAAGACTTGGAATTTTTGAAAATCAGGAAAGATCTCCAAATGCACGGTAAAAGGTCGTCGAGGAGAGAGCGAGGCGGAGGCGAAAGATAGGGGCAAAAAAGTAAACAAGAAGGAAGAACAATATTGCCCCCTCTTGCTTCACCTTAGATCCAAAGGAGGTCGATCAATTGTTCAAGTGCCTTGCGGAATCAAAGTTAGTTCGAATATTGTGGGAAGATAAGAAGATATCTGGACACTAAGAAAAAAAGGTTCGATGGGATGAAGTCTCACGATTGTCATGTGATGATGGCGCATTACTCCGTTTAGCGCTTAGAGGATTATGGACACACATGTGCGTTAGGCGCTTCTTGGCCTATGCCACTTTTTGATGCTATCTCTCGAAAGTCGATCGGTGTGAAGCAACTCCATAGGCTACAGGAAGAGATCGTTGTCATACTGAATGAGCTAGAGATGTACTTCCCGCCCGCGTTCTTTGATGTCATGGTGCTTCTATGTGTCCACATCATGGACGACATCATCGACCTAGGGCCGACATTCCTGCATAGCATGATGACGTTCGAGAGGATGAATGGGGTCATCAAAGGATTCATTCGTAACATGTCCCATCCAGATGGAAGCATAGCCCGGGGATATCTGACCAAAGAGTGCATCTATTTCTGCGAGAGTTATCTAACCAAATACCCTGTTGTTGGTTTGCCCGTCAACAAGCACTGTGGAAGGCTCGAAGGCGAAGGTCACACCAACGGTCATAGGGATGTGAATGTGTTACGCTCGGGCTGACAAAACGACCTTGACAGGGCAAACTTAGTAGTGATACAACACCTAGATGTGCTAGAAGATTTCGTGACACTACACAAAGAGACCATCACAAAGAACTACCGTGACCGTGGGGGTGCACAGGACGGACGCTGAAGTTATTATAGAGCACAACTCCACTTCGTGTGTTGGTTCAAAGAGCGAGTTCTGGCTAATCCCCCAGAAGAGGGTTGTCCGAACAGAACACTCATATACGCCTTAGCACATGGCCCCTCGTCCAACCTCGTGACTTATCAAGCATACGATATCAACGGATACACGTTCTACACGGAGGAGAAAGATATAAACAGTGATGACCAAAACTCAGGGGTGACGATGGAAGCCATGACCGGGAATGTAATTGAAAGATATTACGGAAGGGTCGAAGAGATATGGGAGCTTAACTACTCTGGATTGCATAGCGCGACGATGTTCCGTGTCAGATGGGCTAAGAATGTACACAGAGAAAACCGACATTTCACTACCATGTGTATACCCGACTCTGATAGCGGTACCGTCAAAACCATCACCAAATATGAGCCATGGGTACACGCTAAACACGTGACACAATGTTTCTTCATAACTGATCCAATCAATTCCAGCCGTCTTGTCGTGAGGAGAAGCAAAAGGAGCATCACCGGAATGGATGGAGTCGCCAATGCGGAAGACTATGACCAGTACGGTGATCCGATGAGGGAAGATGATGCTGATGAAGATGAAACATATGTCAAAAGAAGAATGAATACTACATTACCTACGAAAGATCGTAATCCCTCGAGAAGGAAAAGTCACGACCATGGGCTCAATTATTCGACGACGAACAAAAGAGGGAAGAAGATTAGTCTGAAGCGTCGTCGTCGCCCAAGCTGACAAACTAATCCCCAATGTTTGTGCGTGTCTAGCTATTTTGTATATTATACTAATTATTATCCAGAGGGTCAAATGATGTAAGATATATTATACTAATTTTTATCCGGAGGGTAACAGTGGTATTGCTCAAACGACAGACCAAATTAAAGGAAGGAAAGTGCAAAAGAAAGATAAGAAAAAGAAAAGTGCAAATGAAAGAAAAAGAAAAAGAAAAAGAAAGGAAGTTTTGCAAAATGAAATGGAAAGAAAAAGAAAAAGGAACTAATAAGTTGTGGGAAATGAAATGCAAGAAAAATAAAAAAAGAAAGAAAAATTAGAAAAGAAAAAAAGTTAGCAGTAGCGCGTTTTATCCAGGGCAGCGTTATAGCTAAGAAAAATAAAAAGAAAAGGAAAAAGAGAAAAAGAAAAAAATTTAGCAATAGCGCGTTTTATCCTGGGCAGCGCTATAGCTAAGAAAAAGAAATATATAAATATAAAGAAAAAAGTTAGCAGTAGCGCTGTTTTGCTAGACCAGCGCTATAGCTAACTTAGCTATAGCGCGTTTTGCCCACACGCGCTATAGCTAAATTGCCTACAGCACCGGTCCGCTAGCTCCCCTCTTTCCTATCTCTCACTCGCGCCGCTCGTCGATCCCCTTTTCTCTGACGCCACCAACGACGCCGCACCGCCCACGCCGCCATCGACGCCATCCCTTGACGCCAAGACACCACCACGCCGCCGACGCTTGACTCGACCTCACCCGACACAGGCGCCGCCACCGACCCCCTATCGCTCCGGTATGGCCCCCCGCCCCTCTTCCTTCTTCTCCGACCCCTCAGCCCCGGCTCTCTCTCTGACCCCCTCCCGCTCCGGTATGTCTCTGCAGATCAACAAGGCTCAGCGACCCGGCGACCCGCGACTTGACCACCGACCCGACCCTCGGCGCCTCCCTCAGGAAGCAGCCCGGCGCCAAAGAACGCTAGCGAGCACTTCATGGACAGGTGCCTTTCCTCCTCCCCTCCCCCGCCCGTGCGTGCGAGCTTAATTTAATTGTTGTTAGTGTTAGTTAGTGTTAGTGTTAGCCCAGTGATGGTGCTTAGCTTAATTTTTGTTAGTGTTAGTTAGTGTATTCTGCTGGTTTCTGTGGTGGTTTCTGTTTTGACAGAGAATTAAAATGAGCTTTGACAGAATATTGAAATTAAAATTAGCTTATGTTGCTTTGTTTTTAAATTAAAATGAAAAAGAAAATTACAGTTTTTGCAAATTAGCTTATGTTGCTGTCCATTTTGAAAATGAGGATTTTTAATGGAAGTGTTTGAAAATTTGGTCACTCTCTCTCTCTCTCTCTCTCTCTCTCTCTCTCTGACCAAATTAGGTCTTTCTGCAGATCAAAGCTAGGCGCAGATCGACGAGGAGGAGGAGGACGCCCTCAACCCCCCCCCCCCCCCCGGCCCCCCTCTGCCCCAGCGACCCCGACCCCGAGGTGCGCCACCCCCTCTTCCCTCCCTCTTCCCTCCCTCTTCATATGTCAGCAAATAATGATGCAAGGGGGAGTGTTCATAATGTGGATATTAAAGTGTTCATAATGATGCAATGGGGAGTGGAGTTGTTAGATTGGTTAATGAGCTTGTAGTTTTACTATGGTAGTTGAACTTTTTTGCATCAGTTGGGCAGCAATGTTCATGATTGTGTATATGTCAGCAGCAACAAAGTCTATGATGTTTGTTTCAGCTTCTTAGAGTGCTCATAATGTTGCTGTTAAAATGGTTGTTAGAGTGCTGAAATGCTTGCTGTTAAAAAAGTGACCTATGTTTAGCCGGAAATGTTGATTCATTTCCATTCCGGCAAATTTCAGGCGCTCTATATGTGCACTTTCTAGCAAAGGTCATGCCGAAATTTTCCGTGAATTTCGGCATGACTTGTGCTAGAAAGTTGGACATATCGAGTGCTTGAGATTTGTCGCGACGGGAATGAAACGACATTTCTGGCAAAACAAAGGTCACTTTTTTTGTCATTATTCACTTTATTATATAAAGCTTGATAATTAAACAACTACGACATTGAACCCTAGGAAACATGACCGACACCGATGAGGCCGGAGGTTCTCAGTCCCAATTAGGTCGAGCACACGCCTACCTCGACTTTCTGGCGGATCAGGAGAGACAGGAAGCTAGGTGTCCGGACCGCCTTGTCATGACGGATGACGATGGTGGTGGCGCCGGCGCCGACACTGATGCCACCAACCACACCGGCACTGAGACTGGCGCTGGTGATGTTCCTAACTATAGCACGAAAGGTGGGACCTCCCAAGACAATGAGGGAAAGAAGGAAAAGAGGACACGACGCCCAAATGAGCTCGGCACCAGAAGACTGGTGATCACGGTGGTGCACCCTGGCGAGTTCGAGCCAATAGAGCCGCGGGAAGTGGCAGCGTGTTACGGCAACCAACTAGCATGCATCCTATGGGATACCGCTAACATCAACACCACAAAAATATGGAAGAATGAACATTTGAAGAAGTTGCTTCTAACTAGGTTGCATGCAAGATTCCTGTTCCCCGGTCGGAATGACGAAGTCGACCCATGGGATGATGATGCCATGAAAAAAGTCAACAACAAAGCCCTAGGGAAGTTCAAGCAACACATTGAGCGCTTGGAAAACTAGGGTGAAAAAGGCGATTCAAGTAGACCATGAAACCTACGCCGATATTGTTGCAGACAATCCGAAAATTACGATAGAGGACTTTGAAAAGTTCAAGGAGACTTGCAATGAAGAAGCTGCCAAGGCCAGGTCGGAGAGAGGCAAGCAGCTGCAGGCAAAGAACATGGGGAACCACTTCCTTGGAAGTCGTGGTTACACGGCAAAGAGGCTCGTGTGGGCTAAGGAGGACGCAGAACGTGAACATCAGGGGATCCCAGACCCATTGGCTGAGTTCATCGACCAGCAGGAGCACGACTTCATCAGGGCCCGATTCTCATGGGACCCCAAGAAAAAGATTTTTTTCACCGACGGGCCGACTAGGAAATTCATGAGAATGCTGGTAATTATCCTTTTACCACCTTACGTATTAGGTTCTGATCAACGAAGTCTACTACATTCTAGTCGCATTCGTAAATGATTCACGATCCATTTTGCAGAGAGAGCAACACAAGCTTGTGGCCGAGAGCGACTCATCGACTCAGTCGACTCAGTCGTCGGCGAAGTACAAGTGGGACACTCCTTTCAATCGGGCCATGTACATAATGATGGGACACCCGCACGGCGAGCGGCCGCAATATGGACGTGTGCATGGCGCCGGGGATGGGGCCACGTGGAAGTACTATTATAACAAGGACCCCGAGGCCAAAAGACAGAGAAAGAAGTTCAGTCAAGTGACTATCGACGAGAAGGTGGCGCGGGCGATGGAGAAAGCAAAAGCTGAGACCAAAGCTGAGATAATCGCTGCCTATATATCTGATATGGTGGCTGCCTTTACAAGCTTGATTCCAACAGTGGTCACATGGGTGCAACAAAATCCAAACGCGCCACCAAGTGATTTTCCCATGCCCAGCTTCACCGGGAGCAACTCAATGAACACCGCACCCATACTCGTACCTAGTATGGCAACCGCACGTGCACCTCCTCCAGCACCTGCTCCTCTGCACAGCTCTCACAGCAGCCCTAGCTTCGTCTCTGGCTTGAATGTCGGGCCGTCGACATTGGTTGAGCTCGACGCCCTCACGGTAAAGACGCGTCGTCGCACCTTCATCAACTCAACTAATTAATTAATCTTTAGTTGCCATTCTTTTTGGATCTCTGACGCCGCACATATATGTCTTCGTAGGCCGACTCCACTCCGTGCACCCTCCTTTACAACATGAAGGGCGGGTTGGTGGATGTGGGGAAGGGTACTATAGTGAAGCCTAAGGATCCTGATAACGCCTTAAGGGTCTCCATGGCGAGTGTGAAAGCGGGCTACGAGGGTCTCCCTCGTCCGATACAAACCGATGGAGAGGATGACGAGACCCTCACGCAGCTTGGGCAATGCAAAAATTGGCCGATCCTGTGGCCGAAAAATCTTCTTCGTGTCGAGGTGGCCGGGAGCACACCAACGGGACCTCAGGAAGGTATGACCACAACACCATCTACACAAGTACAACCATCGTCTGTGCTGCTTGCTGAGATCGAGTGACATGAGGAAGGAGAGCCAACCGTTCCGCTGGCAGATGATGCCATTTGCCCCATGGAAGAGGATATGGATCATGACATGGAGGAGGCCGATGACCCTCTCCAGTATCTCAATACTGCCTTTGACAACGAAGTAACAATGAGTCAACCATATGAATATGAGATGCATGTACCAGAGCCGGAACGTCCTTAGGAGTCCAAGAAGTCTTAGTTCATGCGATCCTCATAGGACACGCCTCCAGATACCGGCTCCACCCAAGCTCAACTAATTAGCTAGAGTCATCCAAAGCTGAGCTCGACAACACTAGGGGTGGTGCTCAGGGAGGCTCTGATAGACCCACCAGCACCTGAGCCCACCAAGAAGAAGCAGAGGAAGAGACCGGCGAGAGAAAATCCAATAAAGCTGGCAATGTTGGTTCTAGCAGCCATCCGCCTTCGACCAAGGTTGACCGTGTACCGATGAAACATGCGCCATTAATCCATGTTGCGGGAGAGCCAATGGTACCGGCGAATGCACTAGCTGCCATAGAAGGGGATCTCAGGAGACTCCATGACCATGTGCTTTCGACAGAGAGAAGCCTCCTCGCCTCGGATGATCCAGGATACCCACTTTATACGGTTCATGTGCCGAGCAGTTGCAAAATGTATGTCCACACATGCCCCGCGGACCTCTTCTTCCTGAGGTTTGATTACATCTTCCAGATGTTTCAAATGAGGACACTCGATTTTACGTTAAATCACTTTGTATCGCTGCACATGAACTACATCGTCAGGAGAGAGCAAGTCACCGGTCTTGCGGTCGCGGACCCATACTACATGCATGAGGGCTTCTTGTCAATCAATGACGCCAACCATCAATATGCGAGTCAGTACATCGAAGAATTCTTGGTCAGCAATAAGGACAAAGAAACAATTCTCCTACCTTATCATCCCATGTAAGTCATCTGCGGATAGCACTATAACACATACATCCTTTCGTGCATTTCAATAGTTACTTTGCACGCATGGAGGCTAAACTTGATCGTGTATTTTGCGCAGCGAGGGGTGTCGTGCCGTTCTCATTGTTCTTTACCCGCATTACTCCCGCGCTCTATATTTGGACCTGTCGAAGAACATACAGAAGAAAGATTACACACACATAAAGTATGTTCTGGATAGAGCTATGCTGGGCTTCAGCATGCGGGGTGGCTACATCCAATGCAAAAAAAAGGTCGGGCTTTGTTTCAGCCACAAGACTGACTTCAGTTGCATCCAGCAACGGCAAGAAGTGAGAATGATGGATTCTCGTCATCCATCTAATGATGGAGTCTGAAGGGATGTGCAATCACTTTGCATGAAATCTTCATCCGATACCCATATCTAGAGATGGGCGAAGCCTTTGGAGCCGTGCGGATAATCGACTTGAAATGATTTCTACGGATCAACAGAAATTGCGTCCATCATCATGAAAGATGTCCTCTAAGAAAAGGATGTTCTCTGGCCCAATATCGCGGTGACGTCCAGAACCCGCATTGCCATACAGCGTCGGGACATGGCGCCTTTCACTATCTTGGGCGCACCCTTCCGGATATGGACAGATGGGAAGAGTGCCTTTGCTTAAAAACAATGTGTCTGTTTAGTTACTTGTTACTTTTTATGCACGCGAAACTTGAATCTCTCGATCTGTGAAATTATTAGATGTATGGTGCGCGCTCTAGTTAATTACTTTCGATGCGATGAAATTTGTTAACTATGTTTACTATATATGTTTCTTCCATTTCATAACTTTTTGTTGAATTTGCTTCATGGTATATATATGTGCATCTCGGCGGTATATAGATCAACGTTGGCGAGGAAGTGGTATTGCGTGTATGTAGGGCATGTTAGGGTGTGTATGATGAGTGGCAGTGTCGGGCCCAAGCCTCGGCTTCTCCAAATGAAGCGAAAAGGGTTTGATAGCGAGCGGAAGCGAAGCTAGTTAATTGAGATTCATAGTGCAACAGGGGATTCAGAACCAGCACCATTGCAAAAACTACTACATAATACCTCTTTTGATCATCGTGATCGCTCTTATCGTGTCTGTCTTAGTTTATGTAGATGATGAAACATGTGTCTACGGTGACAATGTAAGAGACATGTGATCATTAACTTGTATCGCTATTTCGAGATGATGATGAGATCGACATCATTTGTGTTGAGACTATGTTGATATGATGAGACTATGTTGTACCACTTCGATGATGATGATGAGACATTCCTTTTTCATATAGTTCCAGTGTATGTTGTAACTATATAAAACCTGTAAAAATACGAATACAACAACATAAAAAAAGAAAATACTAGCAGTAGCATGGGGTATTGGAGTAGTAGCAGCGCTGCTTACCAGTAGCGTTTTTTCGGAGGGGCACACTACTAGTATTAGCCGTAGCGATGGACAGAGGCGCGCTACTGCTAGATATAGATAGCAGTAGCGCTGGTTCAAACAAGCACTACTGCTAAAAAATAGTTGTAGCGCCGTAGCAGTAGCGCGTCTGCCCGCACTACTAATAGCCAAAAAACCAGCGCTACTGGTAAGGGTTTTCCTAGTAGTGCACTAAGGTAGATGAAGCATTTCTGGAGCCTGAGTGGATTCAAGCTATGCAAGAAGAATTACATCAGTTCGAGCTCAACAACGTCTGTGAACTGGTCAAATGTCCAGATCCTCGCAAGCACAATATCATTGGCACAGAGTGGATCTACCGCAACAAGCAAGATGAAAATGGCCTTGTGGCGAGGAATAAGGCACGGCTTGTAGCTCAAGGCTACACACAGTTGAAGGAATTGATTTCGATGAAACTTTTGCACTGTTGCTAGACTTGAGGCTATTCTTATATTACTTGCTTATGCTAACCATCATGATATCACTTTATATCAAATGGATGTGAAAAGTGCATTCCTCAATGGTAAGCTTGAGGAAGAAGTATATGTTGCTCAACCCCCAGGTTTTCAAGATCCAAAGCATCCTGACAAAGTCTTCAGACTCAATAAGGCCCTCTAGCAGGCCCCTCGGGCGTGGTATGATACTTTGAAGGAATTCCTCATGAAGAAAGGCTTCAAACCCGTTTCACTTGACCCTACTCTTTTCACTAAATCTTATGATGGTGAATTGTTTGTTTGCCAAATATATGTTGATGATATTATCTTTGGCTGTACTGACCAACGTTGCTCTGACGAATTTGGTTATATGATGAGTGAGGAATATGAGATGTCTATGATGGGAGAATTGAAATTCTTCTTAGGTCTTCAATTCGTCAACAGCGGAATGGCATATTCATATCTCAAGAGAAATACCTCAAGGACGTACTGAGGAAATTCGGCATGCAAGATTGCAAAGGGGTCAAAATTCCTATGCCCACAAATGGCCATCTACGCACTGATGAAAATGGTATTGAATTTGATCAAAAGGTATACCGCTCCATGATTGCTTCTTTATTGTACTTATGTGCATCTAGGCCGGATATTAGCTTAGTGTTTGCATGTGTGCCCGATTTCAAGCTACACCAAAGGAATCACACCATAAGGCTGTGGAGCATATTCTTCGATATCTAGCTCACACACCAACACTTGGATTATGGTACCCCAAGGGCTCGGCCTTTGATCTCATTGCATATTCAGACTCTGAGTATGCTGGTGATCGTGTGGACCGCAAGTCAACATCTGGCACATGCCATTTCCTCAGACGATCTTTGGTCTGTTTGTCCTCGAAGAAACAGAACAGTGTATCACTATCTACTGCTGAAGCTGAGTACATTGCTGCTGGTTCTTGCTGTGCTCAACTGTGATGGATGAAGCAAACTCTCAAGGACTATGGAGTCAACATGAAGAATGTGCCGCTCTACTGTGCCAATGAGAGTGCAATCAAGATTGCTCATAACCCAGTTCAGCACTCGAAAACAAAGCACATTCAGATTCGTGATCATTTTCCTCATTATCATGTGTGGAAGGGCGACATTTCTATAGAGCATGTAAGGACTGAAGAATAGCTAGCCGATATCTTCACTAAGCCCTTGGATGAGAAGAGATTTAGCAAGTTGAGGTGTGAGCTAAATATCCTAGAATCTTCGAATGTTCATTGAAAAGGACACTCATCCTAACACTGATGCAAAATTGATGACTTATATGTGCAACACTTGAAGAAACGTTTTTTCTTCAATCAATGAAGACTAACACTCTAAGTGTGAAGAAATTGAAGAAGAATTTGATTCAGAACCCTACGACAATTGTACGCGGTGTCTGAAATCATCATTCTTATACAGTGGGTTACGCCACCACCAAAAGTTCAAATCTTCAATTTGAGTTTTTCCTCAGTTTTGAAATTCCTCAGTTGTTCAATTTCTTCAACTTTGCAATGTCTTCACCATTTCCTTGTTTTTCTTCATTGGCTATATATATATATATATATATATATATATATATATATATATATATATATATATATATATATGGAAAAATGGGTCCATACTCCTAGGAGTACATACTCCTGCTACTGTGCAAGCAGCGCATGGTTCTCTAAGCGGCATTGTTAGGCAACAAACCTGTTTAGCATTTAATAATTAATCTAGTTAATTGCGTTGGATAATCACGCGAGATCCCAAAGTCAGTTCAACGGATCCCGTGTTTGTAGGTAGCACGCAGACCGAAAGAACTCTCCATTTTCTTTAGAATACTCCGTCGTTCTGCGCCGCCGCCGTCGGCGATAACGACGCATGTATTTGCTGCTGCTCGATCTTATAGCGGCCGTCGGCGACTAGCATGTCGCGTATCAACCGAGCAGGTGCACACCATCTATGCTCCTCGGTCTTGTAGCGATCGTCGGCGACTAGTGTGTGCATGTCAACCGGCGAGTGCACACCGTCTCCATCGGGCCGGGCAACAAGAAGGCGACCTCCATGTTTCTCCGTGTTGTAGGCCACGGCAACATACATCAATCCCGTCGGCGAGGTGAATATGGGTCACCCATCGCCACCCCAACTTAATCGATAAGAATCCATTGGCTAGAGTATCTGAGCTAGATCTATTTTTTGAGTTGAGCTAGATCCATTATTGTGTATGTGCGATCGATGTTCTGGAGCACTATATACCACCGATGGGCGGCATTAATTTTATGTTAATTCTCCTGTATTTTTATGATTCGTTATTTTCTGCACAATAACAGACCTTTTCATGTGATTTGCGCGGCAGCACTCCAGCACCCCAGAAGACCTCCCATCGGTGGCGTAGGCATCCACTTCCTCATGCACCTCAAGTAGACATCTATGCATACTTCATTTCAGATCTTTATATTTCTCACTGTTCCTTATATTCCAGTTTGATGGATGGATCGAGTTAAATGGTCAACCAATTATTGCCTCCAAGCCGGTTATCAACAACAACACGGAACTAGGACCTCTCATCGACGTGTGATGCATGGCCGATGGTGGCCTCATGGTGAAGATGTATTCCGATATATACTTTGTCGAATCATTATACTCGTATAGGAAAGTATACGCACTGGTGGCACGCTTTTTTACTTACAAGAATATTTGATGGATACATACTCTATTCTTGTGGATGTCTACTTTCTGGATATACTCCATTATGCAGGGTAATGTTGTTTTAAAGATAGTGTAGTTGGTCGTTGTACTACTCTTAATATTGTATATACTAAAAACTGAAATGTAATGCGTCCATATATTAAATACAATTTATTTTCCAAAAGAATGAAAAAAAATGTGTATGTATACGCTCACAAAAAAATTTAGTCAGCAAAACACAATATAGTATGTACATGATTAAAAAGTTTGTCGTATATCAGCAAAATAAAATACATACTCACTCACAGATAAAAGAAGTATATGACTAACAGGAAAAATATGTAAACCCACTCGGCACAATATATGGTATATACAAGTCACAAAAATATATTATAAACTCATTCACGACAATGTTGTATATACCCTCTATGCAAACTAAAGTATTTATCCGACCACTCAAAAATAGTATACATACCTTCGTGGCAAGAAATATGGTATATACCACCTCAAAAAAAGTATATATGTACTACTTTACGGGCAAGAAAAGAGTTTTTTGTGAGGTAGAACAAGCACCTCTCTGTAAGGGTATATACTCTCTGTGTTTAAAAAAGTTATATACTCTGTACCAATAAAGTAGTATATACCGTGCTCAAAAAGTAGTAGTAGTATATACCCCTCTCGGAAAATAAAACATATATTTCCTCACAAAAAGTACCTCTTTATAGCATATATGTGATCCCTCACCAAATACAATATAGTCACTCTAGATAAAGGGTGGTATATCCTTTAAATTTCATACTCTAGATAAAAGGTGGTATATCCTTTAATAATTTCATGACATACATACTTCCTATCAGTATCATATATACTACTTTCGGTGGTAGCATGTATTGCATGGAAGAAAAATGAAACAGAAAATACGTTGGTACTTCAACCAACTAGTTAAAAAGTTAGATAGGTACGAGCGTTCCTAAATTCTAGGTGTTAGGTTTCATGCATGCAACGTAATTTAGCACTTTTCTTGCTAATCTGCACGGCCAATCCAAAAAAACTGTACTACCTTATCCACTAAGGATAGGAGTACATACTCCCGGGAGTACAAAAGAGGAGTCCGATGAGTTTTTGTCCTCTACAACATTCACTTATTGCTAATTTTCATGTTGTCGTTTCTACTAAGTGAATGTGATCGGACCCTTCCCCCTCTATGCTAAACTCAACCAAGTCTATTCACAACTTCTTCATGTGCGTTCCATTTGGAACTCGTTCAAAATCTTCACTGTGTCCTTGTCAGCTGAAGAATTTGCGAACGAAACTTTAAAACTTATCCTATCTAAATTTTCGGCTCTTGCCGCTCAAACCGTTCCACATTCCACGATAATACTTATCTATTCACCCACGATCTCACACGATCGTCACCTCTCAGTACGTGGGTGACACATGTCAAGCGAATGAGAAGGGTCAGGGGCATGTTCATCCAATTTCTTCGGGCGAACAGTTTTTCACTTCGGCTATAAATACGCCTCCCCTTCCTCACTTCGTTTTTACTCCGCTCAACCTCTCTCCAGCTCGAGCTTCTCAAACCCTAGCATCGTCGCTACTTCCATCGTCGCCGGTGAGGAAGAGCTTCACTTCCTCGACCTCGTCGCCGTCGTACTCGTGCCGGCAGCAGATTTATTCACTCCACCGCCGCCGTAGCTGTCTTCCTCAGCCAAGTTAGGGCGTGGAAGATCTGAACTGACGAGCTTCATTTCTACACTTCCCAGTTCATTGTGTTCTTCATCAAGGGTAATTAAAAGTTACTTTTACTACCCTCTTTGATTCATGTTTTCTACAAAATCTTCAATGGTGTTTATTCTTGAAATCTTCACACACTGAACACCTCTGATAACATTTGTTCTTGATCTGTTTCCCTAAGCAACGTTTTTCTCCAAGATTCGTCAATTGTGTGGATTTTTCAATCTGTACAACTCTGGAACCTAAGTCAAAGAACGCTTAGTGAAATTCTTCAAGACTCATCTTGTCAAAATTCCTCAAACTTGTTCTTTTTGAAAAACTTCTGAGAACGCATATGACCTCTCCAAATTCCTTGCAACTATACTCTGTTCACAGGTACTCATGTCTGCTGCTAAATCACTAGGTTCTCATCAACTTAACTCATTTGCAGCGTTCCTCGAAGAAAAGTTGCACACCTCTTTAGAAAATTCTGTTGGTCATATTCCTCAGCTTGTCACAGCCCCAGATCAACCCTAGAGCTTGCTTGTAACTAGTAGCATTGCATCCATGCATCATGTTTAATTTTCATGAAAATTTGAAATGGGGATGATCAAGCCCTAGCACTAAAGCAATTCAAATAGGTTCAACTTCAAAATATCTTCAAAGAACCCAAAGTGGTTTGCAAAAATGTTCATGATTAATGGAAAAAGGTGAAAACCATATCCAGAGATGATGTATATTTTTCCAAGGCATTTTTGGATTTTGAATAAACCATATTGTATTTGAATTGGGGCTTTTAAATGCTATTAATATTTTTAAATGCTCCAACAATTCTGAAAATAATTAAGGGCCTATGCAATAATTCAGTTAAATGCCACAATTATTTTCAGGATTTATTTAAATGATTTGGTTTAAAACTAAATCAAAACATACCAAAATAAATAGAAACAGAAATAATAAAGAGAGGAGAGAATGCACGGCGATTACTGCGCAGCCCACCTAGTGGCCCAGCCTTCTCTTCCCCCCCCTCCTCGGCTGGCCCAGTTGGCCCAGCCCAGCCCAACCCCCACTCATCGTCTTCCTCTGCGGAAAGGCGAGGCGAGGCGTGGCGAAGGCCGGCGATGCCGACGGCCACCTCCCGCTGGCTGCTGCGTCCCGCTGCCGGACGCCTCCATGTGTCGCCTCGCCTCCCGACCCCTGGACCCCCCGCTCTCTCCCTCTCCCGTGTTCCCTCTCCTCTGCTCTCTCTCTCTCGCCCGGACCGAGCGCCGCCGTCGCCGCCCCTCGCTGCCCTCGCGGCCACCGCCACCCTCTCGCCTCCCCGACTAGCCCACAAGCCCCGCCACTCCATCCTCGCCCTCCTCACCGAGCCTCCAGGGCCTTGGGCGCCCGGCGCCGCCCGCCGTTCTTCCCCTTCTCGGACCGCCCGATCGCCGCCCGTCGAATTCATCGGCTCGGTGCCTCCCGAGCTTCGCCCGATGCCATCGTCGCACTCACGGTGAGCCCCGAGTCGTTCCCCCTCTTCCCGACTCGTTCTCCCCTCTAGCCACCATTTCGCCAGGGCCAAACCCGCGCCGCCTATGACCGCCGCCGGCGTGTCTCCGGCCACCTAGTGGCCCGGCCGTCGTGCCAGACCTCCTCCCAGCTGCCACAGATCCGTGGTTGCCTCGCCACGAGCCTCCCGGCCACCGTAGGCGTCGACCCAGCTCGCCCGAGCTCCGGCGACCACCACGATCGGCGCGGTGACGACTCCGCCACCTTAGGCCCAGCCGCTGCCACTACTCGACGCAGACGGCGCCCGCGTCACATAGGCGCCCTCACCGGCCATTTGGTCACGGAGGAGGAAAACTGCATTCTCCGCCGTCTCGGCTCCGCCGGCGACGAGCATGGTCAACTCCGGCGAGTTGGCCCGGGATTGACCATGGGTTGACCTTCCCCGTGCGTCACTGACGTGTGGGCCCCCCCTGACAATTTAGTTAGAATTAGCTTAACACTAATTAACCTAGGTTAGTTAGCTAGTTAGTCGCTGACTAGTGGGCCCCGGCCCCACAAACAGCTTAGTTAAAATTAACTTAAGGCTAAATAGCTGGGTTAAATAGTTGTGCCATCGACACGCTGGGACCCACAGGTCAGGTTTGACCTGGGCGCCCAGCTGACCTCTTGACGTCACCACGGCGTGGTCTTGACGCCATATTCCTTTTACGGACTTAATTTAATTCAGAAATTCGAGAAAATGCCTAAACTTTAATAAATCATAGAAATTCAACCGTAACTCGGATGGAAATAATTTATATATGAAAATGATCAGAAAAATATGAAGAATCTGTTTATGCCATGATCATGCATGTTTGGACAAGTTAACATCACTGAATAGGATGAATCATGACTAGGGTAATTTATGAAATAGCATTTGGAGTTGGAATTCAACCTTGTTTGAATTCCACTTCAACTAACTTGGATTATTATTGCACTAGGTAAATTCAGTAACTTAATATGACATGTCATTCGTATGAATGTGCATTGCATTGATTGTGTTCTCTCTTGTTTGCCGGTAATTGTCCCCTCCGGTGAGCGATGTACCGACGATGAGTTCGATGACACCGATGAAGAACTATATTATCTTCAGAAGTGCCAGGCAAGCAAAACCCCCTTGTTCATTCCGATATAATCCCACTCTCTCGCTCCTGCTCTATTTTACTGCATTAGGACAACAACGACCCATGTGTTACTTGCTGCGGTAGCTGAACCCCTTGATCCTTTGCATGACCTGTCATTCCACAGTAATTAGATGAAACCCACTAGCATGAGTAGGAGTTGTTTGAGCCATGTTGTGCCTACTCATTTATGCTTGTTTGTCATGCCTGCTCTTTGCTTAGAGTTGAGTCGGTCTGATTCATCGGGAATGAATTGGAATTGTTATGAACATGTCCTACGGTGTGTGTGAGCTAAGTGTATGAACACGATTTGGTAAAGGTACCAATGAGAGGCCATGTAGGAGTACATGGTGGGTTGTTTCATTGAAGCCGATCCTAGGAACTGAGATCTGTGTTTGTGATCCATGAATTAGCTACTACCACGCATTGGGCCCGAAACCAATGGACCCTCTCGGCTTCTTGACCACCCTTGTCCTCGGTCAGGGAGTTGCAAGTAGTTTACGGTGTTTGTAGCATCTTTGGGGCCGCATGCAGCGCTGACCTTAGGGGTGGGTTGTGTTGCGGTAGGCACCGTGGCCGGTGTACCGAGTGCCCGTTTGGTATCTCGGGAACCTGCACACATCGTTCGGGGCTGTATGGGAAACCTCGGCGGACTCCTGCGGATGGAACCGAATAGGCGATAAACCCGGACTAGGGACTTGAGTGTTTAGGTAGGCCGTGGCCGACACCCACGTTGGGCTTCCGCTTGAAGGTTGCCGAGTACATGTCGTGTAAACGGCGGTAAGTGGTGAGCGTGTGTGAAGAAGTACACCCTGCAGGTTTAATATGATCTATTGAATAGCCGTGTCATGAAAAGGACTTCAGGTTGCCTATATCAGTTCATAGACAAGTGAAAGTGAATACTCTAAAATGCGCAAGATAAGCGTGAGTGCTATGGATGGCGTTCTCGTAGGGAGGCGGGAGCGGGTCCATAGTGGTGTATTGCCATGGTGAATATGTGGACTCGTGTGCGCCACCTCAAAAGAGTTACTTGCGATCGTAGTTCAGGATAGCCACCGAGTCAAAGCTGGCTTGCTGCGGTCAAACTCCACCACCCCTTTTGATAATGATGCATATGTAGTTAGTTACGATGTAAGTCTTGCTGAGTACAATTGTACTCACGTTTGCTTATTTTATGTTTTGCGAGAGGCGTCGGTCTCGCTAGTAGTTCCACGTGGGCTTGACGTTTAGCTTGTTACCTCAGCTACGATCTTGTGCCCTCGGCGAGATCTCAGTAGATAGTCGGGCTTCTCAGCCTTTTTCATTTATAGTTATGCGTACTCGGACATGATTAGCTTCCGCTTGTGCTTTGACTTGTTTGCTCACGAGTGTTGGGTCATGAGACCCATGTTTGTAATATCTCGCTCTTGAGCCTAATGAATAATATTTGAGTCGTAGAGTTATGTTGTGATGCCATGTTGTATCTGCGCATATTGAGCATAATGTGTGTATGTTTGAAATGCTTGGTATGTGTGGGATCCGACAAACTAGTTGTTTATCCTTGGCAGCCTCTCATGTGGGGAAATGTAGTCTCGTGCTTACGGCGATAGTAGTCCGCTTCTGCCGGTTCACGGAGTCCTGCTAGCCCAGCACTCTGCTTGGACACTTGATCTGGCGGCATGTGTCTCGCCGTTCCTATATACGTCCCTTCGGGAAATGTCACGCGGTGGTATTCGAGTCTGCACTGCACTGCTACAGCCGGAATACGGAGTCTGTAGCCAGTGCTACAGCCCGAATATATCGTTGATGACCGACATGCTCGATGTGATTCATGTATGCTGTCCCCATAGGTTAGCGCCGCTTTGGGTTCACGACTAGCCATGTCGGCCCGGTTCTTTGTCATATGGATGCTAGCGACACTATCATATCGTGAGCCAAAAGACGCATAAGCGGTCCGGGCCATGGTAAGCGACACCATGGGAATACCGTGCGTGAGGCGCAAAGTGATATGATGTGTTACATGCTAGATCGGTGTGACTTAGGATCGGGGTCCTGACACAGCTGAAGAAAATGGCTAATGGTAAAAAGCCACAGAAGGGAGGAAAGAGGCCTGAGGTCAATACTGCTTTCGAGATCCCTGATGACATATACAAGGATTATTGCACTCCTGATGAGGTCAAGTTTTGCAAGGAGGACAAAAATCAGCGCAAGGTGTGCATACAAAGGATAGAGAGGAGATGGGCACGGGAATGGAGGGAGTACGGATATGTTACTCCCAACTATATGAAGAAATTCGCTCTAAATCCTCCATGCCCAAGACCTCCACTGGCACCTGGCCAAGAAGCTGATCCCATCAGCATCAAGCGTGGTGAGGACTATCCTGATGAATGGGCCAAGCGCCGGGCCAAGCTAGCCAAAATAGCTAAGGAAGCAGTGAGGAAGTTTAATGAAGACTCTGCTGCTGCTGCTACCACTGCTGAGGTCTCTGCAAGCAAGCCAAAGAAGGCCATGGCAAAGAAGCCTGCTCATAAGCCAAGTGCTTCACCCCAAATTCCCTCACGACCAAGTTCCTCAGCAATGCCCTCACGGCCAGACTCTTTAAAGTCCTCATGACAAACTCCTCAAGCTGCTCCAGCACCTCCGCCAAAGTCCTCAGCTCCTCCGAAAAAATCCTCAGCACCTGTGCATCTCGCCATGTGCCAAAGGACAACAGACATCTCTATTGCCTCAGGAGTTTCTACTAGTTCTTCAGCTCCACCAAATTCATCAACTGGCCCCTCTCTGCTGAAGAAAAAGGCCACTGCTGGACAAGGCTCTCGACCTAGTCCTCACAAGAAGCAGGTCGCCTTTCAAGTGTTGTCTGATGAAGACGAAGCTGATGATGAAGAACATGCTGATATCATCAGAGACGGGCAGCTCAAGGCCGCTAGAGCCAAAGGCACAGATGTGCCTCTACATTTGGATCCAAAATTGATCTTTGACTACATTGATATCTGGCACAAGGACCCCAACACTCCTATGCCTGATTTCAAGTTGACTCCTGGCCAAAGTCATATGCTGACTGCCTTCATTCAAGAAGAAAAATGGAAATTTGAAAAGGCCAGGTAGTTGAAGAAAGCGCAGTACAGGAAGGAGCGTTTCCTGAAGAAAAACGTTGTCTCTATGAGAACTGAAGAACTTATCACTATTCAATCTTAGATTAAGAAACTCAGTGATGAATTAGACGTATACCGCGCTGACTGGCTTGGAGCCAAAGTCAGGTTTGTGAATTTAACTGAGAAGTTCACTACCAATGTTGCAGCTCCATCACAACAACAAATTCCTCAGGCTGAGGCATCTGCTCACCGATCGAAGAACTGTCTGAGACCGCCGATGACAATCAGTCTTTGAAGAAACTGCTAGTGTCAGGGCTGATGACTGCATTCCAGCCGCTGAAGAAATTGCCAAGGCAACCACTAGTGTTGCGCCTGAAGAAACTGTCAGGCCAGCTGAAGCTTCTGCCGCTGAGCCTGAAGTAAATGAACCAAATTCCTATGCTCCTCCTGCACCTACCCCAACTCCAATTCTTCCTTCTGCTTCAGATGTGAAGAAGACCAAGGCTGCAGAGCGTGCAGCTGTGAAGAAAAGGAAAGCATCAACTTCATCAGATTCTTCAGCTGCGAAGAAGATGAAGCCAATGACTAGCTCTTTTGAAAATCCGATTGATGCTATTCCTGTCTCATCCATGCCATCAAAAGACCTTGTTCCTTTTGATGAAGAGTATGTAATCCCAAGTGGATCAGATGAAGATATTCCTTCTGCTGCTTCTTCAGAGCAGTTGGATGAAGAAATTGAAGCGGATGCAATCCCTTATACACCAATAGTTTCATCGCCCATGCCTCGGTTCACTGCTGAAGAGGCCGGCATTGAGGAAAAGAGTGAAGAAAAAGATGTGGACATTGGATGTACCACACCGGTGCTGAATGATGAATTTTGGGAAAGTCAGCACCCCAATTCTCCTCTGTTCACACCTCTGCAACAAATTCCTCAGTCCCCAGTGACTACAGTTCAAATGGGATCTGAAGAACCTCATGCCACACCGTCTGTCCATGAAGAAATTCCAACCACTAGTGCTGAAGAAAATGTTAATGAAGAATTGAAGACCCAGGTTGCAACTGAAGAAGAACCTGAAATTCCTCAGCCTGTGGATCCTGAGATTGCGATTCCTGAGGTGGTGATGCAATTGACTAATACTCCTCACCCCAAGCCAAAGGATCCCTTCTCGAAGAAGAAGAATTTCAAGGCTGATGACTTCTTCGGCGAGCATGTGTTCTTCACAGACTATAATCCCTATGACTCTGCTCGTATTAGAAGGAAGCGCTTCTGGACTGCCAGCCAAGCAAATTTTTATTCTTCACTGCTCTTCAACAAGGACAAAGTCTTCGACCACGAGCATATGTCTCACGTGGACACGGAATCACTGCCTTGCTTCACCCCAGTCCTCAGTGTGCTTCATGATGCTGGGCTGCTCAACTTTTGCTCTGACATTGTTGATTGGAATGAAGAGCTTCTTCTTCAGTTCTACGCAACGTTGCATGTCACCGGAGATTCTGATGATATCAACACTTGGGTGTTGGACTTGATGACCGAAAATACTAATTAGAAAGCACCGGACTCTGAATTACTTCACGCCCTGCCAATTAGTCCTCTCCTTGAAGGTTCTTGTTGTCTGTACCAAGAGCCTCTGAAGCTCGGTCAAGCCCCAAGGACCAAATTCCTCATGAAGGAATTGTTGTATGTGCCAAGAATAGTCTATCGCATGGAGTCTAATCAAAGGCCACGACTCATCTGATGAGGAAATCGTCGGCATCATGAAGAATCTGCTATTCAACATCATACATGGCATTCATGTCAATTATCATGATTTCTTCATGAGGGCTCTGGCAAATCTTGCACTCTCTCCGCTCGAGTTGAAGCCTTATGCACCTTGGATTATGAGATTCCTCAGAATAAGGTCTTCACTCAACTATAATGCTGATTTTCAGAATCACCTCAGCTACTTGCCCCCAATTGAAGTCCTCAAGCGGACAAATTCCTCAGTTGACGACAAGGCCAAGGCACCGGCTATTATTGAGGAAGGCATTCGTCCATTGGATGGCCAGTTTTGCAAAGCTGCATGTTATTCCACCAATGACGACTCTGCCACTCATGACTCTGATGCCAATGCATCCAAGCCAAATCCTCAAGCCACAGCTCCCAGGGTGATGACTTGCCGTGAGCTTCTTCTTAGTCTTCACCAGAAGGTGGATCGAAATCACAAATGGTTAATCGTCAGTTTGGTTCTATTCTTCACAACATGACTGCTACACACAATGCAGTGAAGAAAAACCATTACTACCTCGATGCAGTCTTCGGTCGCACCTGGGCTATTCTGTCACATCTATATGGTGAAGAAGATCTGAAGCAAATGGGTCACAAGGAGGATTTTGATTGGTATGCACCTCCACCGAAGAAATTCAAGAAGGTCAAGGTACCTTCCTTGATGGCCAGCTCATATTCTTCATCACGCAACACTGACGAGTATGAAGACTTGGACAACACTGCGGCAGGCCCTACAACAACAAACGACCCCAACAACGCTGGCGCTCCTTCTTCAACCTGATATTCTTCATCGGTGTTAGTCCTCATTTTCGATCCTTTTGGTCATTCGATGACAAAGGGGGAGAAATTTGAGTTATTCTTCAAGCGGGTCTATCTATATGGGCGTTGCTAAGTTACAACTCTCGTTCTTCCGAGACTTTATTCGATCGTGTCGTAAAATTAAACTCTATGGTGGTCTGATACTTTTGCTGAGATTTTCTGCATGCTTATTCCTCGTTAATGTTAATGCACGCATGCTGAATTACATCACTCACCATTTTTCATCATGCATTTCAAATTCTTCATATTATATGTCAAATGCGTGTATGAATTACAAGATATAGGGGGAGATCTCCACGATTCTACTCTTCAAGTGTGCATTGCTTCAAAAGCAAATTCCTCACTATGCACTTCAGGGGGGGTTCTTCTATATCTTGCTATCAGATTTCTCTATATCAGTATTTACACTTCATATATTTATCCCCATTGAAAACTTAACCTATATTTTCATCAATCACCAAAAAGCGGGAGATTGTAAGTGCATCTAGTGCCCCTTAGTGATTTTGGTGTATTGAAGACTTATAGGTTAAAACATGAATCTTGTTGTGAGTGTACGGTATATAAGTCTATGAGGAGTTTGATATTTACAGTGAAAGTCGACCCCTAAAAATGAATGTCTTCGACTGAAGACTTTGGATTTCTGAAGACATTGAAATTGAAGAAATTGGTGTGACCTTGAAGACTTGGTATTCGTTCGAGGAACATGAAGCATCAAGACTTTTGTTTTCGTAGTTTCATTTTCTCTTTCTTGAGTCATAGGAAACACCATACTGTTAAAGGGGGTCGAGGAAATACTAAGGAAAAGTTTCCATGTGATGCTCAACTCAAAATCCTACACCTACCAATCCCTTGAGTGAAGCCATTGGAAATCTCATACTGATTCAGTCAATTTCTTTAATGACGAGAGATGAAGTTCTTACGGTCTCGAGAATTTGTTCGGCGAGGAGTTAGGAATTCGCCAATCGGGATTGCCTACATGAGAACATGATAACCACGAGGTATTTCATACTCAAAATTCCGACCGTTATTGTGCTATGCGCCAGCTGTCCCAAAATATCTACCCACCTAACGGTCATATCATTGAAGGGCATTTATGTCTTATCATGTCGGGCTGCTCCTAGGCTATAAATAGCCGCCCCTACAACCACTTGCTGGTTGGCTGCTTGAGAGAAGTCGACACTTGTCATTTGAGAGCATCCCATCCTCAGGGACTTTGAGCAAAAATCATCAAGTGAGGAAAACCAAACCCAAACACCTACAAACCCAAAGTGATTGAGTATCACCAAGAGATTGATCTTGCGTAGATCCGACGCTTGTTACCTTTGAAGACTGTGCTTCTTCCAGACGGTTAGGCGTCATGGTCTAGAGCATCCAAGAGGAAATTGTGGATCGCCGAGTGACCGAGTTTGTGAAGGTTTGAAAGTCACCTAAAGACTTACCACGAGTGATTGGGCGAGGTCTGTGTGACCTTAGCTCAAGGAGAATACGGTGAGGACTGTGTGTCCTCAGGTTTAAATACCTAGCCGCTCCAACTAGACGTACAACTGACACAGCAGTTGGAACTGGTCTACCAAATCATTGTCTTCAAAAAGCTTACTGGTTCTATTTCCTCAACTCTTTCATTTCCTCATTATTGTGTTGTGTGCCTATTCATATTTGTTTGAAGACTTTCTCAATATCCTCAGTTCAATTTCTTCAGTCTGTTTGTCTTCATCCTGTGTTATCCTATGTTTACGCCTTCTGTACTTTGTGCTTATCTTCATATCATCATGATGACCATGCTTGTGTTGTGTTATGTTTACATCTGAGTACTAATTCTGCTACAAGTAATTCTTCGCTTAGGAATTTCCTCACTCGCAAATTCCTCAGTGAAGAATTCATAAAAATCGCCTATTCACCCCCCCTCTAGTTGTAACATCCCAAATTTTCAATTTTGAATATTATACGTAGGTCATTCATGCATCTCATATTTTATTGCATTTCGCTTCGTGATCTTCAAAATTCTAAGCAACTCAAGGACCCTCGGAGAGAGTTGGGGATTTCACCGTTTTCATATTTGAATTTTTATCAAATATCGAAACGAGGATCATTTGTTTTAATTATTTTTCTCTCCGAAAATATTTCGTATTAAAATATATGAGAGGAGATAATATGACTTATCCAAAATAAATGAAATATTGGAGAAAAAATATTAAAATAAAATCAATGATTTTATTTGTGATTTTATTGCTATTTTATTTGCATAGGAAAAATAAGCGTTTTTCAAAATTGCATTATAGGCGAAATAAATGTTCACCTTATCCGGCATATTATTAGAGGACGGGGAAAATTTATTTCAGGATTTTTGGAGTTTGTTTAGTATTCTTTTTCTTTCTATTGCTGCGCGTCAGAATTATTTTTTTTTAAAATCAAACCGACTTGGGCCGCGGTGGGTGACCTGGACTCCGCCCCGCCCCGCCTTTATAAGCCTCCACCCCACCGCAGCCCACCCCAGCCCGCGCCGCCCCGAAACCCTAGCCGCCTCGAGCCCGCGCCCGCTGCTTGCGCACGCCGCCTCGCCGAGTTCGCGGAGTTGATTTAATTTTTTTCGTTCGTTTTTTTATGTAAACCCTAGATCTGTTTTTCAATAGATCGATGCGGTTTTTTTCGGTTTAGTTATTTAGCGAACGCCCGTTCATACGTTTGTTTTAACGAACGGTTTTCGTCCGTTAGTCACGGACAGCGAACGTTCGTGCGTTAACCTGTTCGTTAGTATTTCTTTTTCTCGGGTTTTTCGCGATTATTTTCGATCGTGATTTCTGATCCAATTTTCGTTTTAGTTTATCTTTTCGCTCGTTTATCAGAATCAGGCGATTCAAGCGCGTAAATCTTCGTCTCGAAGCCCTCTTTCTGTTTAACCAACTTGAACAAGCTTTTGCTACTTTAAATTTGACTTTATTCCAGATTAGTAAACGGACACCGCAGCCCACCCCAGCCCGCGCCGCCCCGAAACCCTAGCCGCCTCGAGCCCCGCGCCTCGCCTGAGGTCACTGGAGTTCACCGGAGTTGCCGCATTTTTTTTCGTTCGGTTTTTTACGTAAACCCCAGATTTGTTTTTTTAATAGATCGGTTCGGTTTTTTTCGGTTTAGTTATTTAGCGAACGCCCGTTGGTACGTTCGATTTAATGATCGGTTTTCATCCGTTAGTCACAGACATCGAACATTTGTTCGTTAGCCTGTTCGTCAATTTTTCTTTTTCTCGGGTTTTTCGCGATTATTTTTGATCGCGATTTCTGATCCAATTTTCGTTTTAGTTTATCTTTTCGCTCGTTTATCGGAATCAGGCGATTCAAGCGCGTAAATCTTTGTCTCGAATCCCTCTTTCTGTTTAACCAACTTGAACAAGATTTTGGTACTTTAAATTTGACTTTATTCCAGATTAGTAAACGGACCTTGTTTCTATCGCAGTTTGAGTTTCGTTGCTCCGTTTGATTTGATTCTTTTTGCAAACCGGAGTTCCTAAGTTTAACTTTCTGGTTAGATCTTCTTATTTGAGATTTACCTGTGCATCCTTGATTGATTGCTTATGTGTGCCACTGTTTGTTTGCGATAGAATTCCCGGTGTGCGAAGCGTGCTACTACGAGTCACTAGGTTTTGCGGATCGTCGGCAAGGCAAGTAACACATTGATCATACTCCTTTTATACCCATTTTTTATGCATTAGTTCCAATCCTCAAACACTGCATGGTTAGGATGTGATTAACTTGTGGGTATTGGGAAGTAGTTGATGAGGTAGAACCTATTACGTGTTTTATTATCAAGCCCTGGGAGTTACTTTTACGTTATGCTTATATTGTTATGCTATGCTCGTAGACGTGGATTGGGTTGAGTGTATCCATGACAGATGTGAGTTGTTAATTAATGGTTCAACTTAAGGTGGCAACTTTAATACACATCTGGGTGGATTGCTTGTGTGGCCACCTGGGGATTTACCAGTGTTGTCCTAGGAGATCCCGGGGATATACCGTGTGATCCTCCTACGGTCCGCCACCCAGGATCAAAGGGATCGTGAGATTATTCATGTTAGAAACTTCCGTGTGCAGCCACAAGCTATTATGGGATCTAGCATAGTTGAGTATGTCGCATGACCTCTTCCAGTGGTAGGCTAGCAGATGTTGAGGGATGTAGGTTGGTACTGTCTACCCGGGGTTAGAGTTAATGCTTCTGAAAGACTGTGTCTGGGTCATCCGTTTCTCAAACACCATGTAGTGCGAGAAATCCAATAGAGGAGATCGAGTCTTGTGGGGAAAAGTGTGCAAATCTCTGCAGAGTGTACAATCTAATCATGGTTAGCCGTGTCCCCGGTTATGGACATCTTGAGTATCTAGTACTTGGATTATCCTATTGTATCTCATCACTCTAATTTAATTTGTTGGGTTAATGATTACTTTAATTGGGATTGAGTTGGAGGAACCTTCTCAATGATGTTTCAACTACCATGATAGTTAAATAAAATTTGTTCCTTTGTTGTAGGAAAAAATTGGCTTTCCGCAAAAATCATATAACCTTAGAGCCTCCACCAGCCATATATGCATATAGTGATAGCATTATCTGTTCATTGCTCTACTGTGTTATATTGCCAGCATATTCCATGTGCTGACCCATTTTCGGGCTGCAACGGATTATGTTGCAGACTTTTCAGATGACGAGTAAAGGTGCGATAGGTCGTTGTCATGCACTCAGCTATGCCGTTGGAGTTGATGGACTCACTTTATCTTCCAAGCCTTCCGTTGTTATCGTGTTAGATGGCCTTAAGCCATATTTATTGTAATAAGTTCTCTTTTGGAGACATTCGATGTAATAAGTGTGTGATTGCTACTCTGTTATAAATCCTTCGAGTACTGTGTGTGTCAGCATTACCGGTCCAGGGATGACACTGAAGCACAGAGACTTGACCGTTTAAGGTCGGGTCGCTACAAGATGGTTTCAGAGCACATGCTAAATGTAGGACACGACCACTAATAAAAGCCATAGGACACTCTTCTCTACTCATTTCTGACTCCTCTCCATTTTCTACTCTTTAGGATGGCAGACTCGAGGAACAAGTTTGCACAACCGGATGAAGACACCCCCTTTGGACGACACTTGAAGGAAGTCACTAGATACCTGAACATTGGAATACCGAGCTTCACCGGGACCTACAACGCCACTTTACCAGAAGAGGAGCGCCGGATGATTGAAGTTCAAGTTCCAGGAAGGACATTCACGCTAGTCATAGAGCCCATAGAGTTTTCCTTTGATGCACCCACCTGGAGTCTAGGCAAGAGCATGGCAGACCACATCACCATGGAACGCATTGGCGAAGTTTACCACAAGGATCTCAAGGTTACTATCTACCAGATTTGTGGGCGCCAAGATGAGCAATGGGAGATTGTCAGCACCAGGAAGGACAGGTCCATTGCATCATTCATCCAGGAGTTAAACCAGCACATTCGACGCCATGAGAACCAGATGTGCGCAGGCATGATAGATTTGAAGAAGGCAATGACAAGGATCACCGAGTTAGAGGAGGAACTCAAGTCTACACGCGATGGATATGAGGAGGAAATCGCGACCCTATTGGAGAAGAACGACGACCTGATAAAGAAGATCAGAGTATGCATGGGAGACCCCGCGCCAGGAGGGGACGACAACGATTCCACTTGTCCGGAGAACTACATCATCATCGACGACACCGACTCCGACCTCGATGATAGCGATGATGATTTTGAAGACGAAGCTGGAGCGGATGATGATTCCACTTGTCCTGGAGTCTTCCACCGATCAAACTTTCTAGATGACCACCAAATGATCAATAGTATTCCCCCATGTATATAGTAGTAGTCCGAGCACTTTAACGATAATTCTGGACCGTTTGTATGCCCTTGATTGATTGATTGAGTGATATGATTGTGTTTGTCTCATGTGCACATGGGTAGTGATTTCTCACTAGACCTCTTTTCTATTCTAATCTCTCCCCGCTAAACCCATCAGATGCCTCCAGGGGCGTGACACGGTTGTCTTCCCACCGGAGATCACCCAGTTGATCCAGCAGCAGAATGCCTTGATGCAGATATTAGTCCAGAACCAAGGCAACAACAACAACAACAACAACAACAACAACAAAAACAACCCGCCCCCAGTTGACAACTTAGCCCGTTTTCTGATGTTACAGCCGCCGGTGTTTTCCAGTAGCACCGAGCCAATAGTTGCAGATGACTGGCTATGCAGGATTGGAAGGGAGTTGACCACCGCTAGTTGCACAGATGCAGAGAAGGTGCATTTTGCCGCACATCAGTTTGATGGACCAGCAACCTCATGGTGGGAGAATTACACAGCCAGTTTCCCCATAGCCAATATCACTTGGGATCAGTTTCAGCAAGCATTCCGTACATCCCATGTCTCAACTGGAGCTATGAGCATGAAGAAGCATGAGTTTCGCAACTTACGCCAGGACGTAGATGAGTTTAGTAAGCTATCTTGTTATGCCCCTGATGATGTGGCCACAGATCCCGCGAAGCAAAAGAAGTTTATGGAAGGGCTAAATGATGAGATGAGCATGCAGTTGATGGTGGCAAAATTCAACAACTACCAGGAGTTGGTAGACAAGGCCCTTATGATTGAAGGGAAGCAGCAGTAGACTGAGAGCCGCAAGAGGAAGTATGGACAAGGAAAGTACAATTATGGAGCTCAGCAGAAGCCTCTTTCATCCCGAACTCGGGAGGGCTTGTCCATAACCATGGAGGACACAACCAAAATGGAGGGAGTTCCCACAACCACAATGGTTCCAAGAATGGAAACGGGAATGGAGCAGGCAGCAATCAGAACCGCTCTAACCCAGCCACACCCGCCAAGAAGGACCTAAGTCACATTACTTGTTTCAAGTGTGGGAAGACTGGACACTATGCCACTGAGTGCCCTGAAGCAAAGAATAGCAATGGAAATGGAAGCGCTGGGAAGAAACCCAACCCTTTCAATAGGGGGCAAGTGAACCACGTGAACGTGGAGGAAGTTGAGGAGCAGACTGATGCAGTTATTGGTAAGTTTTTGGTTAAGTCTTTTACCGCTCTTGTTCTTTTCGATAGTGGTGCATCACATTCATACATATCAAGGGGATTCGTGGATAAGTTTAAGTTGCCAACCCAAGCCCTTAGGACACCTATGTTAGTAAGTTCACCTGGAGCAGAGTATATGGCCAGCCGATGGTACGACTGGATACCCTTAACCATTGGTAGCCATGTTTTCCCGTCAGACCTAATAATTTTGGAGTCACAAGGATTGGATGTGATATTAGGCATGGATTGGATGTCGAAGTATGGAGGAAGCATTGATTGTGCTAGTAAGTCAATTATGCTAACCACCTCGGAGGGAAAAAGGATCAAGTACGTATCCAAGCATTCATCAAGGAGAACCCAAGCAAATTCCCGCCCAGGAGTTGTTCAGGAGGAAGTAACTGTTGTGAAGGATTATCCAGATGTATTTCCAGAGGAATTACCCGGCATGCCCCCATATCGGGACATCGAGTTTTTGATAGAAATGTTGCAAGGCACCGGACCGATATCGAAGAGACCATACCGGATGCCCGCAAATGATCTGGAGGAGATTAAGAAGCAGATTAAGGAGTTATTAGAGAAAGGTTACATCTGACGAGGTTCATCACCGTGGGGAGCCCCAGTGCTTCTGGTTGAGAAGAAGGATGGATCCTTAAGGATGGTTATTGATTATCGCTTACTAAATGAGGTGACGATCAAGAACAAGTACCCATTGCCGATGATCAATTATTTGTTTGACCAGCTGCAAGGAGCTAAAGTGTTTTTGAAGATCGATCTGCGATCAGGATATCACCAGCTGAAGATTCGAGAGAAGGATATACCAAAAACGGCATTCACCACATGGTACGGATTATATGAGTATACGGTCATGTCATTTGGACTGACTAACGCCCCTGCCTATTTCATGAGTATGATGAATAAGGTGTTCATGGAATTCTTGGATAAATTTGTGGTGGTGTTCATTGATGATATAATGGTATACTCGAAGAATGAGGAGGAGCACAAGGAGCATTTGTGTTTAGTCCTCGAGAAACTCAGGGAACATCTGTTGTATGCCAAGTTCAGCAAATGTTAGTTTTTGTTGAAGGAAGTTGGATTCCTTGGACATGTTATATCAAGAGAAGGTATAGCAGTAGACCCCACCAAGGTTCAGTCAGTCACTGAGTGGTTGACACCCACCTCAGTTAGCGAGATCCGCAGTTTTCTTGGACTCGCGGAATACTATAGGAGATTCATTGATAATTTTTCCAAGATTGCGAAGCCAATGAAGGAATTGTTGAAGAAGGATACCAAATTCAATTGGACGAAAGAATGTGAGGCAAGTTTTCACGAGTTGAAGAAACGTTTGACTACAGCCCCAGTGCTGATTCTGCCGGATATACGCAAGGACTTCCAAGTGTATTGCGATGCTTCACGCTCAGGACTTGGAGGTTTACTTATGAAGGACGGAAAAGCTGTTTCGTATGCATCCCGACAGCTTCGACCGCATGAGTTGAATTATGCTACTCATGATTTGGAGTTAGCAGCCGTAGTGCATGCGCTCAAGACTTGGAGACATTATCTTATCGGAAAACATTGTGATGTGTACACAGATCACAAGAGTTTGAAGTACATTTTTACCCAAAAGGAACTGAACCTCAGGCAGAGGAGATGGTTCGAGCTCATAAAGGATTATGATATGAAGTTGCACTATTATCCAGGAAAGGCCAATGTCGTAGCAGCCGCTTTGAGCCAGAAGAGTTATGCCAATACCCTCGTAAGTGGAGGATTGCCAAAGGAGTTAGCCGAGGATCTCAGGGAACTACGTTTGGAGATAGTCCCTAGAGGTTTTGTTGCAGCATTGGAGGTTCAATCAACGTTGTTGGGAAAGATTCGAGAAGCGCAGAAGGATGATAAAGAGATTGCAGAGATAAAAGAGAGAATGAGCAAAGGAAAGGCCAAAGGTTTTCGTGAGGATGAGCACGACACCTTATGGTTTGAGGACCGCGTTTATGTGCCCAATAATGCGGAGATCGTGAAGTTGATACTTGAGAGGCTCACGACCGCCATACTCGATACACCCCGGAAACACCAAGATGTATTTGGATTTGAAGGCACGTTTCTGGTGGACTGGTATGAAGAAGGATATTGTTGAGTACGTAGCCATATGTGATGTATGTCAGAGAGTAAAGGCAGAACATTAGAAGCCAGCAGGATTACTGCAGCCTATGTCGATACCCGAATGGAAGTGGGATAAACTTGGCATGGATTTCATCACCGGATTGCCCAAGACTCGATCAGGATATGATTCTATCTGGGTAGTAGTTGATCGCTTGACCAAAGTGGCTCACTTTATCCCAGTGAAAACCACCTATACAAGTGCAAAGTTGGCCAAGATATACATAACCAGGATCGTATGTCTGCACGGAGTTCCGAGGACCACCGTATCAAATAGAGGAACATAGTTTACTTCAAAGTTTTGGCATCAGCTGCGCCAGACTTTGGGTACAAGGCTAGAGTTCAGTACATCATTTCATCCGCAGACAGATGGCCAGACAGAGAGAGTCAACCAAATTCTGGAGGATATGTTGAGAGCTTGTGCGCTAGATTATGGATCTAGTTGGGATGGCAATTTTCCCTACGCCGAGTTCTCGTACAACAATAGCTACCAGGCCAGTTTGAAGATGGCACCCTTCGAAGCCCTGTATGGACGAAGGTGCAGAACACCGTTGATGTGGGATGAAGTGGGAGACCGACCGTTGTTTGGACCAGATTTGATCAAAGAGTCCGAAGAGAAGGTTAAGTTGATTCGAGACAGACTGAAGGTAGCTCAGTCCAGGCAGAAGAGTTATGCAAATTCGAAACGCAAGGAGGAAGCCTATGAAATTGGAGACATAGCATATCTTCGTGTATCACCACTTCGAGGGGTGAAATGTTTTGGAGTTAAGGGGAAGTTAGCCCCAAGATTTGTAGGACCATACCGAGTTTTGGAACGTATGGGAGAGGTTGCCTACAAGTTGGTGTTACCGGAAGGACTGTCAGGAGTTCATGATGTGTTTCAGGTATCCCAATTGAAGAAGTGCCATGCTGAGATGGCCGATATACCTCTGAGAGATATAGTGCCCCTCGAAACGATTCAGTTCGACAATGATCTGACCTATGAGGAGAAACCCGTCAAGATTCTTGAGTTTGCCAGCCGAGTTACTCGCAGCAAGGTCATCAAGTTTTGCAAAGTTCAGTTGAGTCACCATACCGAGGATGAAGCCACCTGTGAACGAGAGGATGATCTTCGCAAAGACTACCCACACCTATTTTCTAGCCAACCCGAATCTCGAGGGCGAGGTTCATCTTAAGGGGGTTAGATTTATAACATCCCAAATTTTCAATTTGGAATGTTATACGTAGGTCATTCATGCATCTCATATTTTATTGCATTTTGTTTCGCGGTCCTCGAAATTCTAAGCAACTCAAGGACCCTCGGAGAGAGATGGGGATTTCACAGTTTGCATATTTGAATTTTTATCAAATATCGAAACGAGGATCATTTGTTTTAATTATTTTTCTCTCCGAAAATATTTCATATTAAAATATATGAGAGGAGATAATATGACTTCTCCAAAATAAATGAAATATTGGAGGAAAAATATTAAAATAAAATCAATGATTTTATTTGTGATTTTATTGCTATTTTATTTGCATAGGAAAAATAAGCGTTTTTCAAAATTGCATTATAGGCCGAAATAAATGTTCACCTTATGCGGCATATTTTTAGAGAACGGGGAAAATTTATTTCGGGATTTTTGGAGTTCGTTTAGTATTCTTTTTCTTTCTTTTGCTGCGCGTCAGAATTATTTTTTAAAAAAATCAAACCGACTTGGGCCGCGGTGGGCGACCTGGACTCCGCCCCGCCCAGCCTTTATAAGCCTCCACCCCACCGCAATCCACCCCAGCCCGCGCCGCCCCGACACCCTAGCCGCCTCGAGCCCGCAAGGCCACGAGCCCTGCGCCGCCGCCGCGCCACGCCGCCTCGTCGGAGTTCGCCGGAGTTGACGCATTTTTTTTCGTTCGTTTTTTTATGTAAACCCTAGATCTGTTTTTCAATAGATCGATGCGGTTTTTTTCGGTTTAGTTATTTAGCGAACGCCCGTTCATACGTTTGTTTTAACGAACGGTTTTCGTCCGTTAGTCACGGACAGCGAACGTTCGTCGGTTAACTTTGCTCACAAGATATTCTTTTCTCGGGTTTTTTGCGATTATTTTCGATCGCGATTTTTGATCCGATTTTCATTTTAGTTTATCTTTTCGCTTGTTTATCGGAATCAGGCGATTCAAGCACCTAGATCTTCGCCTCGAAGCCCTCTTTCTGTTTAACCAACTTGAACAAGACTTTGGTACTGTAAAATTTGACTTTAGTCTAGATTAGTAAACGAACCTTGTTTCTTTCGTAGTTTGAGTTTCGTTGCTCCGTTTGATTTGATTCTTTTTGCAAACTGGAGTTCTTAAGTTGAAATTTCTGGTTAGATCTTCTTATTTGAGATTTACCCGTGCATCTTTTCTTGATTGCTTATGTGTGCCATTGTTTGTTTGCGATAGAATTTCCGGAGTGCGAAGTGTGCTACTATGAGTCACTAGGTTTTGCGGATCGTCAGCAAGGCAAGTAACACATTGATCATACTCCTTTCGTACGCAGTTTTTATGCATTAGTTCCAATCCTCAAACACTGCATGATTAGGATGTGATTAACTTGTGGGTATTGGGAAGTAGTTGATGAGGTAGAACCTATTACCTGTTTTATTATCAAACCACAGGAGTTACTTTTATGTTATGCTTATATTGCTATGCTATGCTCGTGAGCGTGGATTGGGTTGAGTGTATCCATGATGATGTGAGTTGTTAATTAATGGTTCAACTAAAGGTGGCAACTTTAATACACATCTGGGTGGATTTCTTGTTTGGGCACCTGGGGATATACCAGTGTTGTCCTAGGAGATCCCAGGGATATACCGTGTGATCCTCCTACGGTACGCCACCCAGGCTCAAAGGGATCATGAGATTATTCATGCTAGAAACTTTCGTGTGTAGCCACAAGCTATTATGGGATCTAGCATAGTTAAGTATGTTGCATGACCTCTTCCAGTGGTAGGCTAGCAGATGTAGAGGGATGTAGGTTGGTACTGTCTACCCGGGGTCAGAGTTAATGCTTCTGAAAGACTATGTCTTGGTCATCCGTTTCTCAAACACCATGTAGTGTGAGAAATCCAACGGAGGAGATCGAGCCTTGTGGGGTAAAGTGCGCAAACCTCTGCAGAGTGTACAATCTAATCATGGTTAGCCGTGTCCCCGGTTATGGACATCTTGAGTATCTAGTACAGCCGCCGGTGTTTTCTAGTAGCACCGAGCCAATAGTTGCAGATGACTGGCTATGCGGGATTGGAAGGGAGTTGACCACCGCTGGTTGCACAGATGCAGAGAAGGTGCATTTTTCCACATATCTGTTTGATGGACCAGCAACCTCATGGTGGGAGAATTACACAGCCAGTTTCCCCATAGGCAATATCACTTGGGATCAGTTTTAGCAAGCATTCCGTACATCCCATGTCTCAACTGGAGCTATGAGCATGAAGAAGCGTGAGTTTCGCAACTTACGCCAGGACGTAGATGAGTTTAGTAAGCTATCTCGTTATGCCCCTGATGATGTGGCCACAGATCCCGCGAAGTAGAAGAAGTTTATGGAAGGGATAAATGATGAGATGAGCATGCAGTTGATGGTGGCAACATTCAACAACTACCAGGAGTTGGTAGACAAGGCCCTTATGATTGAAGGGAAGCAGCGGCAGATTGAGAGCCGCAAGAGGAAGTATGGACAAGGAAAGTACAATTCTGGAGCTCAGCAGAAGCCTCGTTTCACCCCGAACTCGGGAGGGCTTGTCCATAACCATGGAGGCCACAACCACAATGGAGGGAGTTCCCACAACCACAATGGTTCCAAGAATGGAAACGGGAATGGAGCAGGCAGCAATCAGAACCGCTCTAACCCAGCCACACCCGCCAAGAAGGACCTAAGTCACATTACTTGTTTCAAGTGCGGCAAGACTGGACACTATGCCACTGAGTGCCCTGGAGCAAAGAATAGAAATGGCAATGGAAGCGCTGGGAAGAAACCCAACCCTTTCAATAGGGGGCAAGTGAACCACGTGAACGTGGAGGAAGTTGAGGAGCAGACTGATGCAGTTATTGGTAAGTTTTTGGTTAAGTCTTTTACCGCTCTTGTTCTTTTTGATACTGGTGCATCACATTCATACATATCAAGGGGGTTCGTGGATAAGTTTAAGTTGCCAACCCAAGCCCTTCGGACACCTATGTTAGTAAGTTCACCTGGAGCAGAGTATATGGCCAGCCGATGGTGCGACCGGATACCCTTAACCATTGGTAGCCATGTTTTCCCGTCAGACCTAATAATTTTGGGGTCACAAGGATTGGATGTGATATTAGGCATGGATTGGATGTCGAAGTATGGAGGAAGCATTGATTGTGCTAGTAAGTCAATTATGCTAACCACCCCGGAGGGAAAAAGGATCAAGTACGTATCCAAGCATTCGTCAAGGAGAACCCAAGCAAATTCCCGCTCGGGAGTTGTTCAGGAGGAAGTACCTGTTGTGAAGGATTATCCAGATGTATTTCCAGAGTAATTACCCGGCATACCCCCAGATCGGGACATCAAGTTTTTGATAGAACTGTTGCCAGGCACCGGACCGATATCGAAGAGACCATACCGGATGCCCGCAAATGTTCTGGAGGAGATTAAGAAGAAGATTTAGGAGTTATTAGAGAAAGGTTACATCCGACGAAGTTCATCACCGTGGGGAGCCCCAGTGCTTCTGGTTGAGAAGAAGGATGGATCCTTAAGGATGGTTATTGATTATCGCTTACTAAATGAGGTGACGATCAAGAACAAGTACCCATTGCCGATGATCAATTATTTGTTTGACCAGCTGCAAGGAGCTAAAGTGTTTTTGAAGATCGATCTACGATCAGGATATCACCAGCTGAAGATTCGAGAGAAGGATATACCAAAAACAGCATTCACCACAAGGTACGGATTATATGAGTATACGGTCATGTCATTTGGACTGACTAACGCCCCTGCCTATTTCATGAGTATGATGAATAAGGTGTTCATGGAATTCTTGGATAAATTTGTGGTGGTGTTCATTGATGATATAATGGTATACTCTAAGAATGAGGAGGAGCACAAGGAGCATTTGTGTTTAGTCCTCGAGAAACTCAGGGAACATCTGTTGTATGCCAAGTTCAGCAAATATTAGTTTTGGTTGAAGGAAGTTGGATTCCTTGGACATGTTATATCAAGAGAAGGTATAGCAGTAGACCCCACCAAGGTTCAGTTAGTCACTGAGTGGTTGACACCCACCTCAGTTAGCGAGATCCGCAGTTTTCTAGGACTCGCGGAATACTATGGGAGATTCATTGAGAATTTTTCCAAGATTGCGAAGCCAATGACGGAATTGTTGAAGAAGGATACCAAATTCAATTGGACGAAAGAATGTGAGGCAAGTTTTCAGGAGTTGAAAAAACGTTTGACTACAGCCCCAGTGCTGATTCTGCCGGATATACGCAAGGACTTACATGTGTATTGCGATGCTTCATGCTCAGGACTTGACGGTTTACTTATGCAGGACGGAAAAGCTGTTTCGTATGCATCCCGACAGCTTCGACCGCATGAGTTGAATTATGCTACTCATGATTTGGAGTTAGCAGCCGTAGTGCATGCGCTCAAGACTTGGAGACATTATCTTATCGGAAAACATTGTGATGTGTACACAGATCACAAGAGTTTGAAGTACATTTTTACCCAAAAGGAACTGAACCTCAGGCAGAGGAGATGGTTCGAGCTCATAAAGGATTATGATATGAAGTTGCACTATCATGCAGGAAAGGCCAATGTCGTAGCAGCCGCTTTGAGCCGGAAGAGTTATGCCAATACCCTCGTAAGTGGAGGATTGCCAAAGGAGTTAGCCGAGGATCTTAGGGAACTACGTTTGGAGATAGTCCCTAGAGGTTTTGTTGCAGCATTGGAGGTTCAATCAATGTTGTTGGGAAAGATTCGAGAAGCGCAGAAGGATGATAAAGAGATTGCAGAGATAAAAGAGAGAATGAGCAAAGGAAAGGCCAAAGGTTTTCGTGAGGATGAGCACGACACCTTATGGTTTGAGGACCGCGTTTATGTGCCCAATAATGTGGAGATCAGGAAGTTGATACTTCAGGAGGCTCATGACTCGCCATACTCGATACACCCCGGAAACACCAAGATGTATTTGGATTTGAAGGCGCGTTTCTGGTGGACTGGTATGAAGAAGGATATTGCTGAGTACGTAGCCATATGTGATGTATGTCAGAGAGTAAAGGCAGAACATTAGAAGCCAGCAGGATTACTGCAGCCTATGTCGATACCCGAATGGAAGTGGGATAAACTTGGCATGGATTTCATCACCGTATTGCCCAGGACTCGATCAGGATATGATTCTATCTGGGTAGTAGTTGATCGCTTGACCAAAGTGGCTCACTTTATCCCAGTGAAAACCACCTATACAAGTGCAAAGTAGGCCAAGATATACATAACCAGGATCGTATGTCTACACGGAGTTCCGAGGACCACCGTATCAAATAGAGGAACATAGTTTACTTCAAAGTTTGGGCATCAGCCGCGCCAGACTTTGGGTACAAGGCTAGAGTTCAGTACATCATTTCATCCGCAGACAGATGGCCAGACAAAGAGAGTCAACCAAATTCTGGAGGATATGTTGAGAGCTTGTGCGCTAGATTATGGATCTAGTTGGGATGATAATATTCCCTACGCCGAGTTCTCGTACAACAATAGCTACCAAGCCAGTTTGAAGATGGCACCCTTCGAAGCCCTGTATGGACGAAGGTGCAGAACACCGTTGATGTGGGATGAAGTGGGAGAACGACAGTTTTTTGGACCAGATTTGATCAAAGAGTCCGAAGAGAAGGTTAAGTTGATTCGAGACAGATTGAAGGTAGCTCAGTCCAGGCCGAAGAGTTATGCAGATTCGAAACCCAAGGAGGTAGCCTATGAAATCGGAGACAGAGCATATCTTCGTGTATCACCACTCCGAGGGGTGAAATGTTTTGGAGTTAAGGGAAAGTTAGCCCCAAGATTTATAGGACCATACCGAGTTTTGGAACGTATGGGAGAGGTTGCCTACAAGTTGGTTTTACCGAAAGGATTGTCAGGAGTTCATGATGTGTTTTAGGTATCCCAATTGAAGAAGTGCCATGCTGAGATGGACGATATACCTCTGAGAGATACAGTGCTCCTCGAAGCGATTCAGTTGGACAATGATCTGACCTATGAGGAGAAACCCGTCAAGATTCTTGAGTTTGCTAGCCGAATTACTCGCAGCAAGGTTACAAGTTTTGCAAAGTTCAGTGGAGTCATCATACCGAGGATGAAGCCACCTGGGAACGAGAGGATGATCTTCGCAAAGACTACCCACACCTATTTTCTAGCCAACCCGAATCTCGAGGGCGAGATTCATCTTAAGGGGGGGGGGGTAGATTTATAACATCCCAAATTTTCAATTTGGAATGTTATACGTAGGTCATTCATGCATCTCATATTTTATTGCATTTTGTTTCGTGATCCTCGAAATTCTAAGCAACTCAAGGACCCTCGGAGAGAGTTGGGGATTTCACCGTTTTCATATTTGAATTTTTATCAAATATCGAAACGAGGATCATTTGTTTTAATTATTTTTCTCTTTGAAAATATTTCATATTAAAATATATGAGAGGAGATAATATGACTTCTCCAACATAAATGAAATATTGGAGGAAAAATATTAAAATCAAATCAATGATTTTATTTGTGATTTTATTGCTATTTTATTTGCATAGGAAAAATACGCCTTTTTCAAAATTGCATTATAGGCTGAAATAAATGTTCACCTTGTCCGGCATATTTTTAGGGAACGGGGAAAATTTATTTCGGGATTTTTGGAGTCCGTTTAGTATTCTTTTCTTTCTTTTGCTGCGAATCAGAATTATTTAAAAAAATCAAACCGACTTGGGCCGCCGTGGGCGACCTGGACTCCGCCCCGCCCAGCCTTTATAAGCCTCCACCCCACCGCAGTCCACCCCAGCCCACGCCGCCCCGACACCCTAGCCGCCTCGAGCCCCGCGCTGCCACGAGCCCTGCGCCGCCGCTGCGCCGCCTCGCCGGAGTTCGCCGGAGTTGACGCATTTTTTTGTTTGGTTTTTTTATGTAAACCCTAGATCTGTTTTTTCAATAGATCGATGCGGTTTTTTTGGTTTAGTTATTTAGCGAACGCCCGTTCATACGTTTGTTTCAACGAACGGTTTTCGTCCGTTAGTCACGGACAGCGAACGTTCGTTCGTTAGCCTGTTCGTTAGTTTTTCTTTTTCTCGGGTTTTTCACGATTATTTTCGATCGCGATTTTTGATCCGGTTTTCGTTTTAGTTTATCTTTTCGCTTGTTTATCGGAATCAGGCGATTCAAGCGCCTAGATCTTCGTCTCGAAGCCCTCTTTCTGTTTAACCAACTTGAACAAGATTTTGGTACTATAAAATTTGACTTTAGTCTAGATTAGTAAACGGACCTTGTTTCTTTCGTAGTTTGAGTTTCGTTGCTCCGTTTGATTTGATTCTTTTTGCAAACTGGAGTTCTTAAGTTGAAATTTCTGGTTAGATCTTCTTATTTGTGATTTACCCGTGCATATTTGATTGATTGCTTATGTGTGCCATTGTTTGTTTGCGATAGAATTTCCGGAGTGCGAAGCGTGCTACTACGAGTCACTAGGTTTTGCGGATCGTCAGCAAGGCAAGTAACACATTGATCATACTCCTTTCATACCCAGGTTTTATGCATTTATCCTCAAACACTGCATGATTAGGATGTGATTAACTTGTGGGTATTGGGAAGTAGTTGATGAGGTAGAACCTATTACCTGTTTTATTATCAAACCCTGGGAGTTACTTTTACGTTATGCTTATATTGCTATGCTATGCTCGTAGACGTGGATTGGGTTGAGTGTATCCATGACAGATGTGAGTTGTTAATTAATGGTTCAACTTAAGGTGGCAACTTTAATACACATCTGGGTGGATTGCTTGTTTGGGCACCTGGGGATATACCAGTGTTGTCCTAGGAGATCCCAGGGATATACCGTGTGATCCTCCTACGGTACGCCACCCAGGCTCAAAGGGATCATGAGATTATTCATGCTAGAAACTTTCGTGTGCAGCCACAAGCTATTATGGGATCTAGCATAGTTGAGTATGTTGCATGAATTCTTCAAGTGGTAGGCTAGCAGATGTAGAGGGATGTAGGTTGGTACTGTCTACCCGGGGTTAGAGTTAATGCTTCTGAAAGACTATGTCCCGGTCATCCGTTTCTCAAACACCATGTAGTGCGAGAAATCCAACGGAGGAGATCGAGCCTTGTGGGGGAAAGTGCGCAAACCTCTGCAGAGTGTACAATCTAATCATGGTTAGCCGTGTCCCCGGTTATGGACATCTTGAGTATCTAGTAATTGGATTATCCTATTGTATCTCATCACTCTAATTTAATTTGTTGGGTTAATGATTACTTTAATTGGGATTGAGTTGGAGGAACCTTCTCGATGATGTTTCAACTACCATGATAGTTAAATAAAATCTATTCTTTTGTTGTAGGGAAAAATTGGCTTTTCGCAAAAATCATATAACCTTAGAGCCTCCACCAGCCATATATGCATATAGTGATAGCATTATCTGTTCATTGCTCTACTGTGTTATATTGCCAGCATATTCCATGTGCTGACCCGTTTTCGGCTGCAACGTATTATGTTGCAGACTTTTCAGACGATGAGTAAAGGTGTGATAGGTCGTTGTCATGCACTCAGCTATGCGGTTGGAGTTGATGGACTCACTTTATCTTCGAAACCTTCCGCTGTTATCGTGTTAGATGTCCTTAAGCCATACTTATTGTAATAAGTTCTCTTTTGGAGACATTCGATGTAATAAGTGTGTGATTGCTACTCTGTTACAAATCCTTCGAGTACTGCGTGTGTCAGCATTACCGATCCAGGGATGACACTGAAGCACAGAGACTTGACCATTTGAGGTCGGGTCGCTACACTGGTCGATATAACGCACTTTCAATTTGGATTCTGACATTTGGGACCCACGAGAAAAAAGCCTATCCAAGGTGGTGTCGACTTACTAGCTAGTCAACAAACGATTCAGCTTACCAGCCATTGGATTGACATCCAACATCTATCGTGTATCTTCTATCTCTTGTCTTCTTCCTCTAGCCGCCCAAACCAAACCACCCCGCCGGTTCCGCCTGCTCCCGCCTCCCATGGTTGGCTGCGCCTCCGCCACCCTACCGTACCCTGCAATGTTGGCCAGTCCCTCCCTCTATTCTCCCACACGTCCTGTTATTCTCTAGCGCCGTCAGCCCCAACACGCACCCGAACCAGTCAACCCTCGTACTCCCCTCCGCCTGCGACTGGACTGGCGCATCTTCCACAGCTCATATTCATTCCATCCGAGGCCTCGCCGTCGACCTCCCCACTGGTTCGCTCGCCGTGCGTGGTGCGTCTCCCTCTTGCGTTGTAAACGTCGTCAACAATCGAGAGGAACACGGAGATGACTGTACGTGGATAGGATGACAGTAGGGACCCACCAGGGTCATGGCAGTACATAAGAAAGCGCCTCGTTATTACAAGCCCAAAAAAATGGTTCCTCCTAATGGTTGGACATCTGGGGCTCACGCCATTGAAAACGTAGTCAATAAATGAGAGAATTACACAACGAGCAGCTGACACAAGGAACCCAAGAGGTCGCGCACTTGCTATTTACTTTTCTTTTAGGGACAAGCAATTGTTATTTATACTAGTTTTAGTGACGGATCAGGGTAACAATGGGGTTGTGCGGCGTCTGTGGCCCGTCTAGCTAGGGTTTTATTTATGTTTACCACATCATGAGCCCAGTTGTGTTTTTTCTTGCTAAAAATGGCTAGCCCCGTTCTACTTTTTTACAAGAAATACCCAAGCGAGGCCTACTTGCTTTGTCAGCCCTGCTGGGCTGCAAATCTTTCAAGACGAGGAGAGCTTCATTCGGCTTGCCCAGAAAATGGGCTATCGGTAATGAGAAATGGGTTGTACATTTTTAAAACACATCAAACCAGGAATTAGTTCCATTTTTTTTTCATTTCAAGATTTTAAATTCCATTGATTTTTATGTGTGGACACTTATTTGGATTTTCTATTTATATAAATTTATTTTTCAAATTAGTTTGAATGTGACTCAAAATTTTGGGATTAAAAAAAGTTGACTGCACCGAAATATGCAAAATTTCGTATAATTTTTAACTGTGGCCACAATATGGGCTGTAATGCTAACAAAAAGAAAATGGGCTGTAATGCTAACAAAAAGAAAATGGGCTCCCAAAAAATCCTTAAGAATTAGCAAATGGGCTGTAAATTATTAGAAATAATGGCAGTTGGGTTGTATGCTGTTTTCCACACATCTGAGGCTGCCTTGTGCGCCTACTATAGGTTGACGCGTACGCTTTCCTAAAAAAAGGTTGACGCACACACAACGCCATGTCAACTTAGTCAACTCACGAGAGCAGTGACTGTTGGATGTCCATCCAACGGCCGTCGTGCTTCTTCAATCTCTGCTCTTCCTGCCACAACCACTTAAACAAGCGCCGGCGGGACTGCCTGCTCCCACCTCCCGCGGTCGGCTGTGCTGCGGCGCAGGCCTCACTGCGCCACCGTACTCCCATCGCTGGCCTAGCATCGCTCTGCTCACCCACACTTGCTGTTATTCTCCGCCGATGGCAGACGAACCATTAAACCCTCGTACTACCCTCAGCATGGGAAACAACTGCTGAGTCTTCCCTGGCTCCATTTCGTTCCCTTCCTAGGCCTCGCCATCATCCACCGCCCTGGTGCTCTCGGCGCGGCGTGGTTAATGTGGTCAATGAACGACATCCATCGGAAGTGGACTGTACGAGGAGAGGCTGACAGCTGGGTCCACGGCCGCACACAAGGAAATGCCTCCTTATTACGCACAAAATAATGATTCCACCACCTAATAGCCGGGACCCACCGGAAGGGTCGCTGTATTTCATGAAAAAAGCGCCCCCCGCTAACAGCTCGGACCCACCAGCTATATCTTCGCACGCAAGGAAGTACTTCCTTTTTACGCACAAAAAATGAATGCTCTCGCTGCTAGCTAGGACCCAGCGTAGATGGAGGCTGACTTGTGGGCCTGCTAATGCGGACGGAGGGCTTTGTCAACTTAGTCAATATGAACGATTATAGCTCCAGTGACTGTGCGATGTCCATCCAATGGCCGTAGTGCTTCTTCAACCTTTGGTCTTCTTCCTCCAGCAGCCTAAACTGGCGCCGGTCATGCCACCTGCTCCTGCCTCCCATGGCCGGCTCTGCTGCTACACAGGCCTGACTGCCCCACCCTACTCCAACCTCTAGCCAGGCCATCCCTCTACTTACCCACAACCCCCGTTATTCTACGGTGACGGCAGCCTCACACCATAGCCGAACCAGTCAACCCTCGTACTCCTCTCTGCATGGGCACCCACTGCAATGTCTTCCCTGGCTCCGCGTCGTCCCCTTCCTAGTCATCGCTGTCGTCCACCTCCATGGTGCTCTCAGCGCGGCGTGGTCAATGTGGTCAAGGAACAGACATCCATCGGAAGAGTATTGTATATGGAGAGGCTGACAACTGGGTCCATTTCCGTAGCAAGGAAGTGCCTCCTTATTACGTGCAAAATAATGATTCCTCCACCTGACAGCAGGGTGCCACCGGACGGGCCACCATATTTCACAAAAACAAAATGTTTCCCCTCTGACTGCTGGGACCCACCAGCTACATCTTCGCAGGAAAGGAAGTGCGTCCATATTACGGGCAAAAAAATGATTCTCCCCTAGACAACTGAGACCCACCAGCTATATCTTCGCATGCAAGGAAGTGCCTCCTTATCCTCCCTGACAGCCGGGACCCACTTGGTCAAAGCGTATGCAGCGTTGTCATCCTGGTCGCGAACGTCTACGTACATACTGGTCGATCGGTCCTTCTGCAGGCTACAGCCATGAACCGTGGCCGAGTAAGAAAGTGCACGTGTCGTAGTAGAGGCGCGAACGTAGCATGTCACAGAGTGCCATCGATATTGTGTACACGTACATACAACCAGGGTGCAAGAAAGTAAATATGGCCACATACGTACATATGGGCGGCGTCTCGAATGCCTACTCGCGCATATGTATGGCCAGGGCTCATGTACACGGAGAGGTAGTGACGGCATCCTGTTCATTGGCAGCCAACCGGCTCGGTCGGAATGGAGAAACTGTGTCGTCGTGCTCATCGGGAGGCAACGGAATGCGTCGTTGATACGTCTCCAACGTATCTATAATTTTGATTGCTCCATGCTATATTATCTACTGTTTTAGGCAATATTGTGCTTTATTATCCACTTTTATATTATTTTTGGGACTAACCTATTAACCGGAGGCCCAGCCCAGATTTCCTGTTTTATGCCTATTTCAGTGTTTCGAGGAAAAGGAATATCAGACGGAGTCAAAATGGAACGAAATCAACTGGAGAAGTTATTTTTGGAAGGAAACCCACCTGATGGACTTGGACCCCATGTCAGAAGATACGTGAGGTGCTCACGAGGGTGGGGGGGCGCCCAACCCCTCGGGCGCGCCCCCCTGCCTCGTGGGCCCCCCGTAGCTCCACCGACGTACTCCTTTCACCCATATATACCGTACTACCCTAAAACTTCCAAAACAGAAGATAGATCGGGAGTTCCGCCGCCGCAAGCCTCCAGAACCACCAAAAACCAATCGGGACCCCTTTAGGTACCACGGAGGGGGATCCATCACCAGTGGCCATCTTCATCATCCCGGCGCTATCCATGACGAGGTGTAACATCCCAATTTTTATTAAATTTGGATGTTAATAGAATCATTCAATGCATATCATATTTCTTTGCATTTTGGAGTTTTTAAAATATTCAAATAATATTTTTCCACTCGAGAAAAACAAACGAGAGGGATAAGATGACTTCTGGAAATATAAAAGAGTGGGAAATTTTATTTTGAATATTATTTGAAGTTTTGGAGTTTATTGGTATTTGGTTTATTTGCAAAAAAATGCATTAATTGCATTAGGAAAATATTTTAAAAATGTTCTGTGCTTAAGTTAATGTTCATTAGGTTCTAAATATTGTATAGTTATTTTAGAAATTATTGTGGTATTTTTATTAATTCATTTGAATTATTTAGGGCCACTTTAGTGTTCGGTGTTTAAAAAAAAAAAAACGCACGCACGCACTCACCGCAGCCTGGACCGAAACTGGGTTCGGCCCAGGAGCGCCCCAACCGGCCCAGCTGGCCATTTGGCCCAAGGCCAGCGCCCGAGCAGCGCCAAACCTCCCTTGACCGGTCGACGCTGCGCCGCTCTCGCTTCGCTCCGCCATCGCCATCGACCGGTGGGCCCGCTCCACCTCATCTCCCCTAACCTCCCGCTTACCCCGCTCGGATGAGCTCGCCGCCGCGCTCCCGCAACCGCCGGGCGAAGCCCTCGCGGATAATGCTTATCCGCGGCACCCGAGCCCTCTGCCCTCGCCTATATAAAGGCCAGGACCCCCTCTTCCATCCTCGCCGTCCCGCTTCGTCCACGCCGCCCATAGCCGCCGCCGTTATAGTTCGCATCTCGCCGGCCGAACGGACCTCGCCGGAGTAAAACGCCGCCAGTAAACCGCCCCGACCTTGTTCTTCTTCACCAAAATATTGCCCGGGTCGATGAGCACCCGTTTGACATTTTCTTTGCCCTTAGGGACCACCGGAGACGACGCCCGACGCGTGCGCGTCCTCACCGGAGCTCGAGCGCCGCTGCCTCCCTCGCCATCGCCGACCACCCGCCGCCCGCCAACCCCACCGGCGGATCGCCGACGCCGTGCGGACCTCCCGTCTTCTTCCCGATGCGAGGACCGCCAGTAGCCGCCGCCCCGTCGTCACCGACGCGCCGCCCGCCTTCATCGTCGCCGCCACCACCACCACCCACTGTGAGCCACCACCACGCCCTCGCCCGTTCGATCTAGCATGGACGGCCCAGATTAGATTAGGTTCGGTTTTTTTTATTTTGCGAAGAGGTACGCGGTTAACCGCGGTTCCCTTAGACCGTGCGGTTTATTTAAACCGAGCGTCGGTTTTTCTTTAGTTAGCCGCCGCCACCGTTTTTCTTATTTAGCGGCCGTTCGCCGTATAACCTCCGCAGCGGACGCTGCTCGGCCAGCCACGAGCCGCCACGTGGCCAGGGACTTGGTTGCAATAGCTTCCTTCACGGTTTAGTCTTTTTTTTTTCACGGATTAGTCCCTGAGCTTAGATTAGCCATAACTTTTTAACCGTAGATCCAAACTCGATGAAACCAGCGGCAAATTCTTCGTATTGTTTAGATCTATCCAGTGGTATCCTTTTTGCAAACTTTTGTCAGATTCAAATTTGAATTTATTCAGATTTGAATTCAAACTTCAAATGGCCATATCTCTCAAACCGTAGTCTGATTAAGTTGATTCTTTTGCACTTTGTCACCGTAGCCAAACCCTATCACCGGAACTTTGTCACAATAATTTTCACACACTAGAATCTGCCTATTAATATTTTACTAGTATGCATAGTATGCACTATAGTTCACATCACTTCTTGAACCATGTGCCTATGTTGTTTTGCACCTAGAAAATTTTCATGCTAGTTAAGTGTGATGCTTGTTCATTTGTTTTTTTTTCCGAGACTTCTGCTTTGCATGTTCTTTCTGGTTCTCTAGAATGTTTGCTTATGTTTGTTTATCTTCTTTGCGGTAGATTGCCCGGAGTGCGAAGCAGAATATTATCAGTCTTTAGAATTCAACCAGCAGTACCAAGTCAAGTTGCATCTTGATCATGTTTCATTACCTATGTTTTTATTATGCACGTAGTTCTTTGCAGTAGGACTGCATGATAGAAATTGATGCCGCATGACTATGCTTTTCACCCAGTAGTTCATTGAGGTAGGTTTGAACCTTATAACATTGTCGCCATCGTTTTACATTATGTTGCTTCGCTAAGTAGACGTGGATTGGGGAGTGATCATTGTAAAGTATGAGTGACAATGTAGTAAATAGGACCTAAGATAATTAATGAACTACCAGGCGGAAACTTGTTGGAATGGTGGCGAAATGCAATGGGAACGCATGGGAAATCCATGGTGGTGCACCACTAGTGGACCGTCCGCTCAGCTCAAAGAGATCAATCGATTCTCATGTCTAGAAGCTTACGTGTGCAGCCACAAGCCAATATGGGCTCGCTTAGTTGAGTAGTTAGTGTGACCCCTTCCGGATGGGCTAGCAGATGTAGAATGATGTAGGTGTACCGCCTATCCGTGGGTTAAGGGGAAACATTTTCGAAAGACTATGTATCGATCTTCCGATCATGGAGGTGGTCGAGTCTTGTGGGGAAAAGTGCGCAAACCTCTGCAGAGTATTAAAACCTAATCGATTAGCCGTGTCCCCGGTTACGGACAATTTGAGCATCTAGTAGTGGAAATGCCGGGAGATCTCCTCACCTTTAATTAAAATAGTTGGGATTTAAATGAAACTTGGGAACGGATGGAGTTGGGTTTGCCAACTCACCCTATGCAAATGTGTAGTAGTAGAATAACATCTTTTCTAATAGGGAAAAACTAGCTTTATGCAAAAACTAAACTTAGAGCTTTCCACCAGCCAAATTGCATGTACAAATAGTCTCTTTACACTTATGATGTGACTTGCCAGTACATTCAATGTACTGACCTATATGGCTGCAACTTATCACGTTGCAGATATATCCGACGAGGATTAAGGTGCGATAGGTCGATGTTCTACACTCAACCTTGCTCGTGGAGTTGGACTCATTTACTACTTTGCTTCCGCAATATTTGTTTATTGGCTCTATGCCCTATTTTGTAATAAATGTATTGCTCCTGGATTATCGATGTAATAAAGAGATGTGTGTTATTTCTGTTATTTCATCGAGTACTGTGTGTGCTAGCAAGTCGATCCAGGGACTAGCACGTAAGCACAGAGACTTCGACTCTTACCGAGTCGGGTCGCTACACGAGGAGGGAGTAGTTCACCCTCGGGGCTGAGGGTATGTACCAGTAGCTATGTGTTTGATCTCTCTCTCTCTCTCTCTCTCTCTCTCTCTCTCTCTCGTGTTCTCTCTCGTGTTCTCTCTCATGTTCCTCTATGGCACGATCTTGATGTATCCCGAGCTTTGCTATTGTAGTTGGATCTTATGATGTTTCTCCCCCTCTACTCTCTTGTGATGAATTGAGTTTCCCCTTTGAAGTTATCTTATCGGATTGAGTCTTTTATGAGAACACTTGATGTATGTCTTGGTGATCAACTTGCGGGCTTCTTGACATTGGGAACCTATGCATAGGGGTTGGCACACGTTCTTGACTCTCCGGTAGAAACTTTGGGGCACTCTTTGAAGTACTTTTATGTTGGTTGGATGAATCTGAGATTGTGTGATGCATATCGTATAATCATGCCCACGGATACTTGAGGTGACAATCGAGTATCTAGGTGACATTAGGGTTTTGGTTGATTTGTGTCTTAAGGTGCTATTCTAGTATGAACTCTTTTATAGATTGACTCGAAAGAATAACTTTGAGGTGGTTTTGTACCCTACCATAATCTCTACGTTTGTTCTCCGCTATTAGTGGCTTCGGAGTGACTCTTTGTAGCATGTTGAGGGCTTGTTATATGATCTATCTATGTTATTATTGTTGAGAGAACTTGCACTAGTGAAAGTATGAACCCTACGCCTTGTTTCCTATCGTTGCAATACCGTTTACGCTCACTTTTACCACTTGTTACCTTGATGTTTTTATATTTTCAGATTACAAATACCTATATCTACCATCCATATTGCACTTGTATCACCATCTCTTCGCCGAACTAGTGCAACTATACAATTTACCATTGTATTGGGTGTGTTGGGGACACAAGAGACTCTTTGTTATTTGGTTGCAGGGTTGCTTGAGAGAGACCATCTTCATCCTAAGCCTCCCACGGATTGATAAACCTTAGGTCATCCACTTGAGGGAAATTTTCTACTGTCCTACAAACCTGTGCACTTGCAGGCCCAACAACGTCTACAAGGAGAAGGTTGTGTAGTAGACATCAAGCTCTTTTCTGGCGCCGTTGCTGGGGAGGCTAGGTAAGTGAAGGTATATCTTTAAATCTTGCAATCGAATCTTTTTGTTTCTTGTGTTAGCACTAGTTAGTTTATAAAAGAAAACTACAAAAAAATGGAATTGAGTTTGTCTCATACGCTTCACCTTTTTAATATATTTCGTGAGTATGATGGAAAGGAAAATTGTGCCAAAGTGTTAGAAGAAGAATGCATTAAATTGTTTGGCACTAAATCTTTGAATGAGGAGCATGATTGCAATGTTGTTAGTATGAACTCCTTGAATATCCATGATGCTAATGATATGAAAGCCACAAGCTTGGGGAAGCTATGTTTCACGAAGATGATATTTTTTGTCCCCCAAGCTTTGATGAGCAAATTTACTATGATGAAAGCATGCCTCCTATCTATGATGATTATTGTGATGACACGTATGCTTTAAAGAACAATGATAACCATGAAACTTGTCATCTTGATCTTAATTTTCAATCACATGATAGTTATTTAGTTGAGTTTGCTCCCACTAATATTAATGAGAAGAATTTTGCTTATGTGGAGGGTAGTAAATTTTCTATGCTAGTAGATCATGAAAAGAATGCTTTAGGTTCTGGTTATATTGTTGAATTAATTCATGATGCTACTGAAAATTATTATGAGGGAGGAACATATGCTTGTAGGAATTGCAATAATATCAAGTTTCCTCTCTATGTGCTTAAATTTTTGAAGTTGTGCTTGTTTTACCTTCCTATGCTTGTTGATTATTGTTCCCATAAGTTGTTTGCTCACAAAATCGCTATGCATAGGAAGTGGGTTAGACTTAAATGTGCTAGTCATATTCTTCATGATGCTCTCTTTATGTTTCAATTCTTATCTTTTATGTGAGCAGCATTGAAATCATCATGCCTAGCTAGGGGCGTTAAACGATAGCGCTTGTTGGGAGGCAACCCAATTTTATTTTAGTTTCTTGATTGTTGGTTCTGTTTAGGAATAAATAATCCATCTAGCTTCTGTTTCGATGTGTTTTCATGTTTAATTAGTGTTTGTGCCAAGCTAGACCTATTGGATCTTCTTGGATGATAGTTATTTGATCTTGCTGTAATTTCCAGAAACTTTGCGCTCAGTGCCCGAATTGTTAAAAATCACCAGAACGTGATAAAATACTGATTCAAATTTCTGCTGATCAATAAACAAATTTTCCAGGTCTTCTAAATTTTGGTAGAATTTTTTGGGTTCCAGAAGTTTGCGTTAGTTACAGATTACTACAGACTGTTCTGTTTTTGACAGATTCTGTTTTGCGTGTGTTGTTTGCTTATTTTGATGACTCTATGGCTAGTAAAATAGTTTATAAACCATAGATATGTTGGAATACAGTAGGTTTAAAACCAAGATAAATAAAGAATGAGTTCATTACAGTACCTTGAAGTGGTGTTTTGTTTTCTTTCGCTAGCGGAGCTTACGAGTTTTCTGTTAAGTTTTGTGTTGTGAAGTTTTCAAGTTTTGGGTAAAGATTCGATGGACTATGGAATAAGGAGTGGCAAGAGCCTAAGCTTGGGGATGCCCAAGGCACCCCAAGGTAATATTCAAGGATAACCAAGTGTCTAAGCTTGGGGATGCCCCGGATGTCATCCCCTCTTTCGTCTTTGTTCATCGGTAACTTTACTTGGAGCTATATTTTTATTCACCACATGATATGTGTTTTGCTTGGAGCGTCATTTTTTTAGCTTTGCTTGCTGTTTGAACAAAATACCAAGATCTGAAATTATTAAATGGGAGATTCTTCACATAGTTGTATAAATATTCGACTACCCATTGATCTTCACTTATATCTTTCGGAGTAGTTTGTTTTTGCTCTAGTACTTCACTTATATCTTTTAGAGCACAATGGTGGTTTTATTTCGAAGAAATAGATGAACTCTCACGCTTCACTTAGATTATTTTGAGAGTCTTAAATAGCATGGTAATTTTCTTAAATAATCCTAATATGCTAAGCATACAAGATTTGTAAGAATTCTTATGAGTGTGTTGAATTCTAAGAAAAGTTTGATGCTTGATAATTGTTTTGAGATATGGAGGTAGTGATATTAAAGTCATGCTAGTTGGGTGATTATGAATTTAAAGAATGCTTGTGTTCAAGCTAGCAAGTCCCGTAGCATGCACGTATGGTTAAAGTTGTGTAACAAATTTGAAACATGAAGTGTACCTGGCTTGTGCATCCTTATGAGTGGCGGTCGGGGACGAGCGATGGTCATTTCCTACCAATCTATCCCCCTAGGAGCATGCACGTAGTACTTGATTTTTGATGACTTCTAAATTTTTGCAATAAGTATATGAGTTCGTTTGACTAATGTTGAGTCCATGGATTATACACACTTTTACCTTTCCGCCTTTGCTAGCCTCTTCGGTACCGTGCATTGCCCTTTCTCACCTTGAGAGTTGGTGCAAACTTCGCCGGTGCATCGAAACCCCATGATACGATACGCTCTATCACAATAAACCTCCCTATATCTTCCTCAAAACAGCCACCATACCTACCTATTATGGCATTTCCATAGCCATTCCGAGATATATTGCCATGCAACTTTCCACTGTTCCGTTCATCATCATCATGACATACTTTACTTTTGTCATATTGCCATTGCATGATCATGTAGTTGACATCGTATTTGTGGCAAAGCCACCATGCATTAATTTTCATACATGTCACTCTTGATTCACTGCACCATCCCGGTACACCGCCGGAGGCATTCATATAGAGTCATATCTTGTTCTAGTTTCGAGTTGTAATTCATATGTTGTAATCAATGAAAGTGTGATGATCATCATTATTAGAGCATTGGCCAAAAAAAGAAGAAAGGCCAAAAAAAGAAAGGCCCAAAAAAAAGAAGAAAGGCGAAAGAAAAGGCCCAAAAAAAGAAAATAAATAAAAAGGGCAATGCTACTATCCTTTTTTTCCACACTTGTGCTTCAAAGTAGCACCATGTTCTTCATGTAGTGAGTCTCATATATTGTGCTTCAAAGTAGCATCTTGTTCTTCATGCAGTGAGTCTCATATATTGTGCTTCAAAGTGGCACCATGTTTTTCATATAGTGAGTCTCATAATTTGTCTTTTTCATACTAGTGGGAATTTTTCATTATAGAACTTGGCTTGTATATTTCTAGGATGGGCTTCCTCAAATGCCCTAGGTCTTCATGAGCAAGCAAGTTGAATGCACACCCACTAGTTTTCTTTTGTTGAGCATTCATAGCTCTAGTGCATCCGTTGCATGGCAATCCCTACTCCTCATGTTGACATCAATTGATGGGCATCTCCATAGCCCGTTGATTATCCTCGTCAATGTGAGACTTTCTCATCTTTTGTCTTCTCCACACAATCCCCATCATCATATTCTATTCCACCCATAGTGCTATATCCATGGCTCACGCTCATGTATTGTGTGAAGGTTAAATTTTTTTGAGATTATTTAAGTATGAAACAATTGCTTGGCTTGTCATCGGGGGTGTAGAAGTTGGGAACATCTTTGTGTGACGAAAATGAAGCATAGCCTAACTATATGATTTTGTAGGGATGAACTTTATTTTGCCATGCTATTTTGAGAAGACATGATTACTTTGATTAGTATGCTTGAAGTATCACTATTTCTTTTATCACTATGAACTTTTATTTTTTATTCATTCGGATCTGAATATTCATATCACAATTAAGAAGAATTACATTGAAATTATGCCAAGTAGCACTCGCATCAAAATTATCTTTTTATCATTTACCTACTCGAGGACGAAAGGAAATTAAGCTTGGGGATGCTTGATACGTCTCCAACGTATCTATAATTTTGATTGCTCCATGCTATATTATCTACTGTTTTAGGCAATATTGGGCTTTATTATCCACTTTTATATTATTTTGGGACTAACCTATTAACCGGAGGCCCAGCCCAGATTTGTTGTTTATGCCTATTTCAAAGTGTTTCGAGGAAAAGGAATATCGACGGAGTCAAAATGGAACGAAATCAACTGGAGAAGTTATTTTGGAAGGAAACCCACCGATGGACTTGGACCCCACGTCGAAGATACCGGAGGTGCTCACGAGGTGGGGGCGCCCCACTCAACCCAGCGCGCCCCTGCCTCGTGGGGCCCCCGTAGCTCCACCGACGCATCCTTTCACCCATATATATTGTTGTACCCTAAAACTTCCGAACAGAAGATAGATCGAGTTCCGCCGCAAGCCTCCGTAACCACCAAAATCAATCGAACCCCTTCCGGTACCTGCCGAGGGATCCATCACCGTGGCCATATTCATCATCCCGGCGCTATCCATGACGAGGAGGGAGTAGTTCACCCTCGGGGCTGAGGGTATGTACCAGTAGCTATGTGTTTGATCTCTCTCTCTCTCTCTCGTGTATCTCTCGTGTTCCTCTATGGCACGATCTTGATGTATCCTGAGCTTTGCTATTGTAGTTGGATCTTATGATGTTTCTCCCCGTCTACTCTCTTGTGATGAATTGAATTTCCCCTTTGAAGTTATCTTATCGGATTGAGTCTTCTATGAGAACACTTGATCTATGTCTTGGTGATCAACTTGCGGGTTTCGTGATATTGGGAACCTATGCATAGGGGTTGGCACACGTTCTTGACTCTCCGGTAGAAACTTTGGGGCACTCTTTGAAGTACTTTTATGTTGGTTGGATGAATCTGAGATTGTGTGATGCATATCGTATAATCATGCCCGTGGATACTTGAGGTGACAATGGAGTATCTAGGTGACATTAGGGTTTTGGTTGATTTGTGTCTTCAGGTGTTATTCTAGTACGAACTCTTTTATAGATTGATCCGAAAGAATAACTTTGAGGTGGTTTCGTACCCTACCATAATCTCTACGTTTGTTCTCCGCTATTAGTGGCTTCGGAGTGACTCTTTGTTGCATGTTGAGGGCTTGTTATATGATCTATCTATGTTATTATTGTTGAGAGAACTTGCACTAGTGAAAGTATGAACCCTAGGCCTTGTTTCCTATCATTGCAATACCGTTTATGCTCACTTTTACCACTTTTTACCTTGCTGTTTTTATCTTTTCAGATTATAAATACCTATATCTACCATCCATATTGCACTTGTATCACCATCTCTTCGCCGAACTAGTGCACCTATACAATTTACCATTGTGTTGGGTGTGTTGGGGACACAAGAGACTCTTTGTTATTTGGTTGCAGGGTTGCTTGACAGAGACCATCTTCATCCTACGCCTCCCACGGATTGATAAACCTTAGGTCATCCACTTGAGGGAAATTTGCTACTATCCTACAAACCTATGCACTTGCAGGCCCAACAACGTCTACAAGGAGAAGGTTGTGTAGTAGACATCAGTCGTCTTCATCGTGAGCCAACCAGATTGGACGTATACGCCGAAACGAGGCCTGGCGTACCGCAGAATGGAGGAAACGGCCTTTGTGTTTGACCGCCTATGGTCGAAATGGGATCCTGTTCACCAGGAGGGGTGTGGTGTACCGCAAAATGGAGGAAACGGACTTCTCTTCGACCTCCTACAGTCGAAACGGGGTCCTGTTGATCGAGAGGGGTGTGGTGTACTGTAAAACAAAGGAAACAGACTTCTCTTCGATCTCCTACGATCGAAACGGGGGTCCTATTCATCGAGAGGGGTGTGGCGTACCACAAAATAGGACTCCACGGGCTACTGTTCATCCAACGTGTACTGCCTCGCTCCAGCCTCCATGGGCTACTGTTCATCCACCGTCGACCTCCTCCAGCCTCCACCTACGACTGTACATCCACGGCGTCTCCCTCCTACCTCCGCCAGCTACTGTTCATCCACGGGCTCCTGTTCATCCAACCTCCACCGCTCCTCCACCGGCTATTGTTCAACCATCCCTTTCCACGAGGTCCTGTTCAACCACCCCTCCACGGGCTACTGTTCATCCAGCCCTCCACCGGCTACTGTTCAACCAACCCTCCTCGGGGTCCTGTTCATCCACCCCAACCGGCTCGATCGGGGTCCCATTCATCCAGCGGCAATGGCCTCTACTACCACGGGGTCCTATTCATCCAACCCCCACCAGGGACTATTCATCCAACCCCCAACAATGCTCACTGTTCATCAAGAGCCAGCAGGTTCGATCGGCTTCAGTTAGCTGCAGTAGCGAAGGAATCGCTCGATCAGGTTCAATTAAGAACCAGGGATTGATCGATCGCTTGGGTTCAGTATTGCGTAGCCTGCAATGCAATCGCTCGAGTTTAGTTAGAGCCCAATGCCTCGCATCCACGCGCGTACGTGTACGAGAGAAACGCGCAACACTCGGCTCCGACCACCCACCGTAACCGGGAACTCCCCGATATTTTCCTCGCCCTTGCTTCTACCACAGTTTTTTCTGTCATGGACGGCCCAAAGAATGTCATGCAGCTGCGTCTCCGGCCCGCACAGGATGAAAAGCCCATTTTCTGTCATGATTTTTTGTCATAGAAGTAGGAGCCCACGACATCTATGATGATACTGGGTTTTGTCACAATTATCGTCATAGAAGTGTCATAAGCATGACAGAAAAAAAATCATTTGGCCAAAAATGTCACGGATGTGTCTTTTTTGTAGTGGATAGAGGTTAATTTGACTTATAATTAGGAGGGGATTAAATTTTGGTTCGTGTTATATGGATGGTTCGGTACATGGAACTATATACTTCGCGCGTATGTGTACGCATGAATCCCTCCCACCAGGTCGAAGTGGGGGGAGGGGGGGGGGCGAGCATGCGTCGCATCATGAACCAGATCTGTGTGGGGACTGTGCCTTTGTTGACGCATGCATGTGCCACATCAAAATGTTGTGCTTTTGGTATTCAAACATATATGCATGCATCACGCATGTCCATACATATGTGTGGGGCACATATATACATGAAGTGGTTGTCTTTGGACACTCTCCCTTGCTTGGTTATCATCAATGACCTATATATTCATGGGCCCGTGTGGATGTCCATCACTTTGACCAACAACGCGAGAGAGCTAGATTACCAGGGTGGATTCTTATTCTCTTGGTCTGCGTTACCATATAGTCGTACGTTGATCATGGTGAGATTCGAGACCTAAGTTCGAGGGCTCGCATACAAATGAATCCCTATACATATATAATATAATATGCATCGTGAACCCTCGCTCCGTGTGGGGACTTTCCGGTTCCAAAAGCACGCGACCACATCAAAGTTGTGCATTGGGTATATTCAAACACCACATGACACTTCATACATATGTTTAGGCCACATGCACGCAGTGGTTGTCTTCAGGCACTCCCTCGCGTGGTTATCGACGACAAGCTAGCCTATTTTGGGGGGTCGCGTGTGGAACGTCAATGCATGACTTTGACCCAACAAACAAGATAGGTTATATGACCAAGGTGGTGATTCTTCTTGGTCAGTCTTACGGTATGCCTTGGTGAGATGCCCAGCCCCTCCCACAGACTCAACGTATGTGTGTATGGGGGGGGGCACAGTACTACTTCATACTAGATGAACCTCCATGGGATCGGGATGCCCGGTTAATTTGCGATGCACATGTGCCACATCAAATTTGTGACTTGGTAACGCCAAAAGAACACATCTGTGGCCCCGCACACGGTCCACATTTGATCGGAAGCAAAGGGGGGAGGGGGTTGATGTACTCCTTTCAGTTTTGTGTTATGGTACGGTGAGACGTCAGACCTAGCAATTTGGGGGCATGCGTTCATAGCTAGGATTGCCCTGCCGGCAACACGACGTGTGTGTGTGTGTGTGTGTGTGTGTGTTTGGGGGGGGGGCTAGCAATAATAACGTGTGCTTTGTGCGACAGGTGCCACATCAAAGTTGTGCATTGGGTATTTGAACATCAAACCACCCTTTTTCATACATATATTTGGTCCATATGCAAGTGTCTTCGTGTTCTGACCCCTTCCCACGTCTTTTTGGCCAAATTTATAGATATCAAACGAGTCAGACGCAGCAACCATCTGCGATCAGGTACGAAACAGACACGGTTCCCTAGGATTGCCTGTGTGCCGTGCCCCTGCCCCTGTCACCCACATGATCATAGTAGATTGGGCTCTACAAGGCTTCCCTCCCCCTCTCGAAAATATCTACTCCCTCGCAATCTCGAAAATATCTACCCGTGTCTGAAGGAAATATGCCCTAGTGGCAATAATAAAGTTGTTATTTTATATTTCCTTATTCATGATAAAGGTTTATTATTCATGCTAGAATTGTATTGATTGATAATTTAAATACTTGTGTGAGTACATAAAAAATACAGTGTCCCTAGTAAGCCTCTACTAGACTAGCTCGTTGATAAAAAATGGTTAAGGTTTCCTAACCATGGACATGAGTTGTGATACATCTCCATTGTATCTATAATTTTGGATTGTTCCATGCCAATATTCTACAAATTTTACATATTTTTGGCAACTTTTTATACTATTTTCTTGGACTAACAAATTGATCCGGTGCCAAGTGCCAGTTCCTGTTTGTTGCATGTTTTTTGTGTTGCAGAAAATACATATCAAATAGAGTCCAAACGCGATAAAAACTTCCGGAGTTTTTTTTGGAATATATGTGATTTTTGAGAAAAAGAATCAACGCGAGACGATGTCCGAGGGGGCCACAAGGCAGGGGGCACGCCCCCAGGGGATAGGGTGCGCTTTGCGCCTTTGTGGTCACCCTGTAAGGAGGTTGGTGCCCTTTTTCTGGTGCAAGAAAGCTAATATCCGGATACAAATCGTGTTGAAATTACAGCCCAATCGGAGTTAGGGATCTCCGGGAATTTAAGAAACGGTGAAAGGCCAGAATCTGGGAGCGCAGAAATAGAAGGAAACACACACACACACACATAGAGAGAGAGAGAGAGAGAGAGAGAGAGAGAGATCCCCGCCCCTCCGTCACCATGGAGGCCATGGATCAGAGGGGAAACCTTCTCCCATCTAGGGTGAAGGACAAGGAAGAAGAATAAGGAGGGGGGCTCTCTCCCCCTCTCTCCCGGTTGCACCGGAATGCCGCCGAGGCCATCATCGTAATACGATCTACACCAACAACTTCCCCGCCATCATCACCAACTCTCTCCCCCTCTATGCAGCCGTGTAACACCTCTTCTCCCCGCTGTAATCTCTACTTAAACATGGTGCTCAATGCTATATACTATTTCCCAATGATGTATGGCTACCCTATGATGTTTGAGTAGATCTGTTTTGTCCTATGGGTTAATTGATGATCATGATTGGTTTGAGTTGCATGTTTTATTATTGGTGCTGTCCTATGGTGCTCTCCGTGTCACGCAAGCGTGAGGGATCCCTGCTGTAGGGTTTGCAATATGTTCATGGTTTGCTTATTGTCTGTGTTGCGTGAGTGAGTGATAGAAACACAAACACGGATAAGTGGGTTATGGTGTATGGGAATAAAGATGCTGCTTTAATGCTATGGTTGGGTTTTACCTTAACGATCTTTAGTAGTTACGGATGTTTGCTAGAGTTCCAATCATAAGTGCATATGATCCAAGAAGATAAAGTATGTTAGCTTATGCCTCTCCCTCATATAAAATTGCAATAATGATTACCGGTCTAGTTATCGCTTGCCTAGGGACAAATAACTTTGTTGTGACCAAAAGCTCTCTACTAAAACTAACTTAGTTATTTTTTATCTAAATATCCCCTAGTTTCTATTTACGTGCTCTTTATTATCTTGCAAACCTATCCTATCACACCTACAAAGTACTTCTAGTTTTATACTTGTTCTAGGTAAAGCTAACATTAAGTGCGCGTACTGTTGGATCGGTGGTCGATAGAACTTGAAGGGAATACAAATCCTACCTTTAGCTCCTCGTTGGGTTCGACACTCTTATTTATCGAGAAAGGCTACATCTGATCCCCTATACTTGTGGGTTATGAAGACCTTTTTCTGGAGCCGTTGACGGGGAGCAATAGCGTGGGGTGAATATTCTCGTGTGTGCTTGTTTGCTTTATCACTAAGTAGATTTTAATTTCTATCCTAAGTTGTTCTCTATCTTTAGTTATGGATATGGAAAACAAAATACCAAAAAATTAGGTTTACTTGCTACTCATGGAGATGGGAACCTCCTAAAACCCTCGATGCTCATTATGTGAAAGATATTATGCACTACTTTAATAATCCTGAGAAAACCCTATTCAATTAGGTAATGGGAGACACGTTGGATCAACATGAATACTTTAGCGATTATCGCTTGACTCAAAAAGGGAAACTGTTATGGGATCAAATTTATATGTTGCACTGGTATGCTCAGGATCTATGCTTGAGATATGATTATACTTGTTGCTCTAGGATGAAGTCTCCACACCTTCCCTTTTCATGCAAATTTAAGGATAATGAAACCTTGGCTTCTTATGCTAATTGTAGATATGATTACTATGATGTGGAACGAATAGAAGAATTTTTTGCTTTTAAGGGTGCTTATGAAATTCAATCTTTGTTATGAAGCTTTTGATGATGATGTTTATAGGCCTGAAAATTTTGCTGTACTTAAATATTGCTATGAGAATTATGAATACAATGCCGATATTGATCTATTTATTGAGGAAGTCTCCGCTGTCCAAGAAGAGACCAATATTTTGCAGGAATCTATGCAAGAAGAAATTGATGAAACTATGAGCTCATTAGAGGAAAAATATGATGAGGAGAGCGAAGAACAAAAGGAGGAAGAGCGGATTGATCACTCGTGCCCACCTTATAATGATAGTAACTCTTCAACTCATACATTGTTTAATTTTCCTTCGTTCTTACCGAAGGATGATTGCTGTGATAATTTCTATGATCCCTTTGATTCGTTTGCAGTATCCCTTTTTGATGAACTTGATGCTTGCTATGCTTGTGGCCATGATGCCAATACGAGTTATGCTTATGGAGATGAACTTTCTATAGTTTCCTATGTTAAGAATGAAATTTCTGCTATTGCGCCCACACATGATAGTCCTATTATCCTTTTGAATTCTCCCAACTACACTAGATTGGAGAAGATTGCGCTTATTCAGGACTATATTGATGGGTTTCGTTCTACTACTACACATGATGATTTTGATAGATATAAGATGCATGTGCTTGCTACTCCTACTTGCAATTATTATGAGAGAAAAACTAAATCTCAACCTCTCTATGTTTCCAACATGATAAAATTGCAAGAAACTGTTTATACTATGCATTGGCCTTTACTTGATGTGTATGAATTGTTCTTTTATGACATGCCGATGCATAGGAAGAGAGTTAGACTTCGTCGTTACTTGATATATGTTACTTTATGCTCACTACTAAATCACAAATCCTTGTTAATTAAAATTGTCTTTGATATACCTTGGGATCCGGGTGGATCCATTACTTGCACACTATATGCCTAGCTTAATGGCTTTAAAGAAAGCGTTGTCAGGGAGACAACTCGGAAGTTTTAGAGAGTCATTTATTTCTGTTGTGTGCTTTTATAAAGTTTAAAAACAAAAAAATAAAGTGGGGAACCTAAAACTTTTTCAAAAAGAGAAGTGAAAGTAAGGAAGACGAGCACCGTTGAAGTGAGGGAGCTCCTTGAACTTTGTTCATGCCCATGGAAACTTTGTGAATCTCGATTATAGAAACTTGTCAACAAAAATAATTATCCCCTTGTATAAATCCATTGTATTATAAAAAATAATGTGCCAAGATTTTGCCTTTAGGATGATTAGATTGCTTGTTTGGTTTGTGAAGTGGAAAAACAGAAACTTTGGTTGTGGTGCGTGAATTTACATTTTTTTTACTGGAATTTCAAAAGCTACTGAAACTTTTTGCACAATACTTCTATTCTATTTTTTTATTTTGTCCTAATTTTTCAGAATTTTTAGAGGTACAGACTGTCCAGTTTTTGATGCATTGTTTTGCTTGTTTTGATGAAACTATCGATTATATCGGTGGTATAAGCCATGTAAAAGTTATATTACAGTAGCTAAAATGCAAAAACAAAATATGAATTGGTTTGTAACAGTACTTAAAGTGGTAATTTGCTTTATTATAGTAACGGGTCTCACGAGGGTTTTGGTAAGTTTTGTGTGATTGAAGTTTTCAAGTTTTGGGTGAGATCACGATGGATGTAGGAATAAGGAGTGGCAAGAACCTAATATTGGGGATTCCCGAGGCACCCCAAGGTAATATTCAAGGACTCTCAAGCAACTAAGCTTGGGGATGCCCCGAAGGCATCCCCTCTTTCTTTTAACGACCATCGGTAATTTTACTTGGAGCTATATTTTTATTCGTCACATGATATGCGTAAATTCTTGGAGCGTCGTGTGCCTTTTATTTTTCTTTTAATAAATGCACCATGCTGGAATGAGATAGTGCTTGGTTGATTTATAGAATGCTCTTTGCACTTCACTTATATCTTTTGATTATGGCTTTATAGAATCCTGCATATGCTTCACTTATATCATTTGAAGTTTGGATTGCCTGTTCCTCTACATGTAGAAAACTGCCATTTGGAGAATGCTCTTTTGCTTCACTTATATTTTTTAGAGCGTGGGCGTATATTTTGTAGAAAGAATCAAACTCTCTTGCTTCACTTATATCTATTTAGAGGGTTGACAGGAATTGGGCATTCACATGGTTAATCATAAAATCGTACATAAAACTTGTAGATCATTGAATATGATATGTTTGATTCCTTGCAATAGTTTTGCGATATAAAGATGGTGATATTAGAGTCATGCTAGTGAGTAATTGCAGGTTGGTAGAAATACTTGTGTTGAAGTTTGTGATTCCTGTAGCATGCACGTATGGTGAACCGTTATGTAACGAAGTCGAAGCATGATTTATTTTTTTGATTGTCTTCCTTATGATGGCCGTTGGGGACGAGCAATGGTCTTTTCCTAGCAATCTACCCCCCTAGGAGCATGCGTGTAGTACTTTCTTTTGATAGCTAATAATTTTTTGCAGTAAGTATGTGAGTTCTTTATGGCTAATGTTGAGTCCATGGATTATACACAGTCTCACCCTTCCATCATTGCTAGCCTCTTCGGTGCCGTGTATTGCCCTTTCTCACCTCGAGAGTTGGTGCAAACTTCGCCAGTGCATCCAAACCCCGTGATACACTCTATCACACATAAGCCTCCTTATATCTTCCTGAAAGCAGCCACCGCACCCACCTATCATGGCATTTCCATAGCCATTCTGAGATATATTGCCATGCAACTTCCATCATCATCATATACATGACTTGAGCATTCATTGGCATATTGCTTTGCATGATTGTAAGATAGCTAGCATGATATTTTCATGGCTTTCCCATTTTTTGATATCTTTGCTATGCTAGATCATTTCACATCCTAGTACACTGCCAGAGGCATTCATATAGAGTCATACTTTGTTCTAGATATCGAGTTGTAATATTGAGTTGTAAGTAAATAAAAGTGTGATGATCATCATTATTAGAGAATTGTCCCAGTGAGGAAAGGATGATGGAGACTATGATTCCCCCACAAGTCGGGATGAGACTCTGGATGAAAATAAAAATAAAAAAGATGCAAAAAAAGAGAGGGCCCAACAAACAAAAAACCAAAAAATGAGAGAAAAAGTGAGAAGGGGCAATACTATCCTTTTACCACACTTGTGCTTCAAAGTAGCACCATGTTCTTCATATAGAGAGTCTCTTGAGTTATCACTTTCATGTCCTAGTGGGAATTTTCATTATAGAACTTGGCTTGTATATTCTGATCATGGGCTTCCTCAAATGCCCGAGGTCTTCATGAGCAAGCAAGTTGGATGCACACCCACTTAGTTTCAGTTTGAGCTTTGATACACTTATAGCTCTAGTGCATTCATTGCATGGCAATCCCTACTCCTCGCATTGACACCAATTGATGGGCGTCTCCATAGTCCGTTGATTAGCCACGTCGATGTGAGACTTTCTCCTTTTTTTCTTCTCCACCGAACCTCCACCATCATATTCTATTCCACCTATAGTGATATATCCATGGTTCATGCTCATGTATTGCGTGAAAGTTGAAAAGGCTTGAGAACATTAAAAGTATGAAATAATTGCTTGGCATGTCATCGGAGTTGTGCATGGTTCAATACTTTGTGTGATGAAGATGAAGCATAGCCAAACTATATGATTTTGTAGGGATAACTTTCTTTGGCCATGTTATTTTGAAAAGACATGATTGCTTTATTAGTATGCTTGAAGTATTATTGTCTTAAAGTCGAATGATAGACTATTGCTTTGAATCTTTCGTGTCTTAGTATTCATGCCATGGTTAGATTATATGATCAAGAATATGCTAGGTAGCATTCCACATCAAAAATTATCTTTTTTTATCATTTACCTATTCGAGGACGAGCAGGAATTAAGCTTGGCGATGCTGATACGTCTCCGTCATATCTATAATTAGTGATTGTTCCATGCCAATATTCTACAACTTTCACATACTTTTGGCAACTTTTTATACTAATCTCATGGATTAACATATTGATCCAGTGCCCAGTTCCAGTTCCTGTTTGTTGCATGTTTTTTGTTTCATAGAAAATCCATATCAAACAGAGCCGAAACGCGATAAAAACTTACGAGATTTTTTTTGGAATACATGTGATTTTTGGAAAAAGAATCAACGCGAGACGATGCCTGAGGGACAACAAGGCAGGGGGTGCGCCCCAGGGGGTAGGGCGCGCCCTGGGCCATTGTGGTCACCCCGTAAGGTGCCCTTCTTCTGGCGCAAGAAAGCTAATATCCGAATAAAAAACGTGTTAAAATTTCAGCCCAATCGGAGTTACGGATCTCCGTGAAAGGCCAGAATCTGGGAGCGCAGAAACAGAAGGAAACAGAGAGAGAGAGAGATCCAATCTAGGAGGGGCTCCCGCCCCTCCGCCACCATGGAGGCCATGGACCAGTAGGGAAACCCTTCTCCCATCTAGGGGGAAGGACAAGGAAGCAGAAGAAGGAGGGGGGCTCTTTGCCCCTCTCTCACGATGGTGCCGGAATGCCGCCGAGGCCATCATCGTTACAACGATCTACACCAACAACTTCGCCGCCATCATCACCAACTCTGTCCCGTTGTATGCAGCGGTGTAACACCTCTTCTCCCCACTGTAATCTCTACTTAAACATGGTGCTCAACGCTATATATTATTTCCTAATGATGTATGGCTATCCTATGATGTTTGAGTAGATTTGTTTTGTCCTATGGGTTAATTTATGATCGTGATTTGTTTGAGTTGCATGTTTTATTATTGGTGTTGTCCTATGGTGCTCTCAGTGTTGCGCAAGCGTGATGGATGCCCGCTATAGGGTTTGCAATACGTTCATGGTCTGCTAATTGTCTGCGTTTTGTGAGTTGTAGAAATACAAACACGGATAAGTGGGTTATGGCACTACAATAAAAGACACATCCGTGACATTTTGGGCCAAACGATTTTTTTCTGTCATGCTTATGACAGTTCTACGACGATAATTGTGACAAAACCTGGTATCATCATAGAGGTGGTGGGCTCCTACTTCTATGACAAAAAATCATGACATAAAATGGGCTTTTCGTCCTAGGCGGGCCAGAGACGCAGCTGATTGACATTCTTTGGGCCGTCCATGATAGAAAAAACCGTGGTAGAAGAGAGGGCGAGGAAAATATCGGGGTGTTCCCGGTTACGGTGGGTAGTTGCGGCCGAGCGATGCACGGAGGTTTGCGCATTTCTCTCGTACACGTACGCGCGTGTGTGTGAGGTGTTGCGCTCTAACTGAACCCAAGCGAGGCGTTGGGCTCTAACTGAACCCGAGCGACTGCACTAGCTACGTTACTGAACCACGATTGATCCCTTGCTGTTAGCTGAACCCGAGTGATTCCTTCGCTACTCCTGCTAACTGAAGCCAATCGATGCTGCCGCTTGATGAACAGTGAGCGTTGTTAGGGGGGTTCGATGAACAGTTCCCAGAGCGGGGGTGGATGAATAGGACCCCGTGGTAGTAGAGGCCGTTGCCCCTGGATGAACATGACCCCGATCGAGCTGGTTGGGGGTGGATGAACAGGACCCCGTGGAGGGCTGGATGAACAGGACCCCATGGAGGGCTGGTTGAACAGTAGCCGGTGGAGGGCTGGATGAACAGTAGCCTGTGGAGGGGTGGTTGAACAGGACCCCATGGAGAGGGTTGGTTGAACAGTAGCCGGTGGAGGAGCGGTTGAGGCTGGATGAACAGGAGCCCGTGGATGAACAGTGGCAGGTGGAGGTAGGAGGGGAGACGCCATGGAAGAACAGTCGCAGGTGGAGGCTGGAGGAGGTCGACGGTGGATGAACAGTAGCCCGTGGAGGCAGTCGACGGTGGAGATGAATAATATCCCGTGGAGTCCCATTTTGCGGTACGCCACACCCCTCCCGATGAACAGGACCCCCATTTGACCGTAGCGCTCCAACATAAGTCTGTTTCCTCTGTTTTGCGGTACGCCACACCCCTCCTGATCAATAGGACCCTGTTTCGACTGTAGGAGGTCCAAGAGAAGTTTGTTTCCTCCGTTTTGCGGTACGCCAGACCCCTCTCGATGAACAGGATCCTGTTTCGACCGTGGCCGGTCGAACACAAGGTTGTTTCCTCTGTTCTGTGGTACACTAGGCCTTGTTTCGATCTGCTGTTCCATCCAAGCCGGTTGGTGTGACGCCCCCGATTCAATCGTACACTAATCATGCACGCAAATGTGTACGATCAAGATCAGGGACTCACGGGAAGATATCACAACACAACTCTACAAATAAAATAAGTCATAAAAGCATCATATTATAAGCCAGGGGCCTCGAGGGCTCGAATACAAGTGCTCGATCATAGACAAGTCAGCGGAAGCAACAATATCTGAGTACGTACATAAGTTAAACAAGGTGCCATAAGATGGCTAGCACAAACCGGGATACTGATCGAAGAGGAGCAGGCCTCCCGCTCGGGATCCTCCTAGCTACTCCCGGTCGCCGCCGGGCTGCACGTAGTAGTAGGCACCTGCAGAGTAGTAGTCGCCATCGACGGTGGCGCTCGCCCTGGCTCCATCGTCTGTTGCAGCAATCGAGTAGAGGTAGGGGAAAAGGGGAACAAGGCAACCGTGAGTACTCATCCAAAGTACTCGCAAGCAAGGAGCTACACTACATATGCATGGATATATGTGTAAAGGGCCATATCGAGGACTGAATCGCAGAATGCCGTAATAAGAGGGGATAGTTAGTCTTAACGAAGACTACGCTCGACACCTGCCTTGCAACAGGTAGGAGGAGGGCAATCAAGTCCTCCGTGTAACATCATATAGCAATAATCCTACCCGCGATCCCTGCTCATATCCCCGAGCGAGAGCGACCACCGTTGTAATCGCACTTGGAAGGTGTGTTTTATCAAGTATCCGGTTCTAGTTGTCATAAGCTCAAGGTACAACTCCAAGTCGTCCTGTTATCAAGATCACGGCTATCCGAATAGATTAACTTCCCTGCAGGGGTGCATCATCTTAACTAGCACGCTTGATCCCATTTGGCCGGACACACTTTCCGGGTCATGCCCGCCGCGGAAGATCAACACGCCGCAGCCCCACCTAGGCACAACAGAGGCCAACACGCCGGTCTAAACCTAAGCGCAGGGTCAGGGCCCATCGCCTGAAAGCACACCACATTTGCTGTGGCGGCCGAAGCAGACCTAGCCCAAAGAAAGCGTTCCAGTCCAATCCGGCGTCGCGCCGCTCCGTCACGACGTCTGAAGTATTTCGGCAGATACCACGACGCCGGGATACCCATAACTACTCCCGCGTAGATGGTTAGTGCGTATAAGCTCAGAGCCAACCCAGATCAAATACCAAGACCTCGTTAAGCGTGTTAAGTAATCGCGAACGCCGAACAGGCCAGGCCCACCTCTCTCTAGGCGGTCTCAACCTGCCTGCCGCCTCCGCCTCAAAGATCCACTCATGGTGCTCCATCACCGACCCGACTTTAGTCTCACATGTATCATGTATAAGTATATAGTATATACCGTGATCAACTCCCGAGTGATCACGACCCGATAGAATAGCACGCAGCGGACGGACAAGAAAGTAGGGCCACAGATGAAAGTACTAGCATCCTATACTAAGCATATAGGATTGCGGTAAGGTAGCAAATGGTTACAAGGACAAAGCTATGCAGCGGATAGGAGTATCTCAAAACAAGAATATGCTATACTACTCTAATGCAAGCAGATAGATAAGAGTAGGCGATATCCGTGATCAAGGGGGGGCTTGCCTGGTTGCTCGCAAGAGAGAGGGTCGTCAACACCGTAGTCGAACCGCCACCGCAGCTGGCGGGTCTCGTAGTCTACCGGAGAGAAGAGGGGAAGAAACAATGAATATAAAGTAAACAGATGCATATCGATGCATGACATGTCAAGAAGCGATGCTAGGCGTGCCCTAACGTGGTATGAGGGGGTATCGTTAGGGGAAAACATCCGGAAGTTTTCCTGCCCGACGTCTGTCGATGATGAACCGGAGAGGAAAGTTTGCAGGTTCGATAGGTTAGGGTGTGTGGTGGACGAACGGATCGCGTATCCGGATTCGCCTCGCTGCTCGAGTAACTTTCATGTTGAAAATATTTTAACCGGATTACGGATTAAAAGATATGATTTTAAAAGATTTTATTAATTTCGAATTTAATTAATTATTTAATTAATTTCGAAAATGCATTTATGACATCAAGATGATGTCATGCCGACATCAAGAGTCAACAGGGTTGATCGAGTCAACCCTGACAGTGGGTCCCGCATGTCATTCTCTAATACCTAATTAACCTAATCCAGTTAATTAACATTAGTTAATTAAGTTAATTAATGATTAGGTTAATTAATCGTAATTAATTAGATTAATTAATTACGTAATTAATTAATTAATTAATTAATTAGTTAATTAGTTTTAATTTATTTTCATTTTATTTTTAGTTTTGTTTTAATAAAACCGTTCTTTTGGGGGTGGGCCCCATGTCATTGGCCCCGAGGGCAACGGCAAGCAAGGCTGGGCGGGCAGGCGAAGCTCAACCCGAGGCCAACGGGGACCGGGCGCCTGAGGCCAAGACGGCGGCGGGGTCAGCAGCCACGGCGCGATGACCGCCGGCGGCGAAGCGCCGCCAAGAGGCGACGGAGGAGGGGGGTTCGGGCCCGACGGGGGGGAACGTGCTCGGGGCCGGCCGAGCGACGGGCGCGAGGGGGGCGGAGCCGGCGACGGGAGGCCCCGGGCGTCCGAAGGGGCCGGGGTTTCGGCGGGCCGTGGGGGGGAAGGGGCGGCGAGGGTGGCGCCCGGCGGCTGGAGGCGCGTCGACGGGGAAGAAGAGAGGAACGGGGGGGTCGGGCGAGGCTGGCGGCCGGGCCGGGCGACGGAGCCGGGCGACGGGCTCTGGCGTCGTCTGAGAGAGAGAGGAGCGAGGGGGGCGGTGCGGTGGCGCTGGTGGCCGGAGCTGCCGACCGGGGGAGAGAGGGAACCGGGTGGGGAATCGGCGAGCTCACCGAGCGCTGTGGGTCTAAGCGAAGGGCTCGGTGGAGGGCGGTGATGACCGGCGAGGAGGCGGGCGGGGGCGAGCTCGCCGGCCTCGGGGAGGCGGAGGGGGTCGGGATCGACCCGCGGCGGCGGTTGCTCGTGCTTGGGGGAGACTGAGGGAGGAGGGGACTCAGCTGGTGGCGAGGAGGAGGAGGGGGTCCGGCGGCGGGGGGCGGGGCCATGCAGGTGGGGGGGGCGACGGGTCTCGGTCGGGGTCTCCGCCCGATCCAGATCGGGCGAGGGCAGGGAGAGGGGTGGGGCGTGGGGGTGTGGGGCGGCTAGGGTTCGCCATGGGGTGGGGGGATATGTGGTCGGGGCGGTGGGCGATGGGCCGCCTGGGGGAATGGGCGAGGGGCGAGGGCGGTGGGAGGGGGCTGGCTGGGCCAGGTGTTATCCTCCCCTCTTTTCTTGTTTTTCTTTTCTTTTTTTTTTCCTTTTCTGTTTTTAGTTTATTTAAAATGCCAGAGCATTTTACAAAAATTAGTGCACCCCACCATAATTAGGTTAGCTATTTTAGACAACCCCCGAACATTTTAGATTTTGTTTTTGAAACTTTTTATCGTTTGTTTTAGTTTTGATTTTTGTTTTAGAACGGGTTCGAATCAAGAGAGGTTTGGCACAGTAACCGAGGTGATCACTATTGCATAACCATGCGGGTGTTACAAATCTCCTCCACTACAAGAAATCTCGTCCCGAGATTTAGGAGGTAGAAGGAAAGAGTGCGGATATTCATCTCAAGACGATCCTCGCTCCTGTGTGGCTTCGCGTCTTGAGTGATTCACCATCGGACTTTGAGGAACTTGATCGCCTTCCGACGTGTGCGGCGTTCAGCTTGGTCGAGAATGCGGACCGGATGCTCTTTATAGGAGAGGTCCTGTTGCAATTCGAGCACTTCATGGTCCACTGCTCGGATTGGGTCCTTGAAGCAGCGTCGGAGTTGGGACACGTGGAACACATCGTGAACTTGAGAAAGGTTCGACGGAAGCTCCAGTTGATAAGCCACTTTTCCACGCCTTTCCAGAATAGTGAAAGGGCCAATATAGCGAGGCGCTAACTTGCCCTTGATCCCGAAGCGGTGAGCACCCTTCATTGGTGTAACGCGAAGATAGGCCTTTTCGCCAGGTTGATAGACCATGTCTTGGTGATGACGGTCATAATTACTCTTTTGACGAGATCGAGCAGTCTTGAGATTCTCGCGAATAATGCGGACTTGTTCTTCGGCATGTTGGATAATATCCGGACCAAGAGTGGACGCTCCCGATTTCGACCAGTTCGAGGGTTCGCACTTTTGTCCATATAACACTTCAAGGGGCCATCTTCGACTAGCTTGATAGCTATTATTATAAGAGAACTCAGATACGGAGAGATTCCTCCCATTTCTTGCGAATGAGACGACACAAGCTCAAGCATGTCTTCGAGAATTTGGTTGACACGCTCAACTTGCCCTTGAGATCATGGATGAAAAGAAGTACTTGAAAGATAAATGAGTCCCCATAGCTTCTTGAAAACTTGCCCGAATCTTGAAGTGAATAAGCTGCCACGGTCCGAATCGATAACCAGTGGAATACCGTGAAGTGAAACAATTCGACATATAGAGAGTTGCAAGCTGGCTAGCAGTGATCGCTTTTTTGACCGCCGTAAAATGTGCAACTTTAGAAAGCCGGTCAATGACGACAAGAATAGCATCATTACCTTTCTGCGATTTGGGAAATCTAGTGACGAAGTCCATTTCAACATGGTCCCATTTCCATTCGGGAATAGAGATAGGTTGCAGAGTTCCAAAGAGGCCTTTGATGTTCTCGCTTTGATACGACGGCAAACGTCACACTCGTAAACATAGCGAGCAATGTCCTCGCTTCATATTAGACCACGTAATCTCGATTTAATGTCTTGATACATCTTTGTACTGCCAGATGGATACATAGAGGCGATCATGAGCTTCTTTCATAACCTTCGAGTCATATTCAGATTTTCCTTCTTACACGGCACCACTAGGCGGCCTTTGAAGTACAAGGCGCCATCATCAAGAATAGTGAAGGATGAGGATTTCCTTTCCGATGTCTTGTTTAAGCTTGTAGACTTCAGAGTCAAATCCTGCATTGTCTTTATGGTGCCCACGAGATCGGGTTCAACAGCCAGGTATAGAGGGAACCTGGGGAACAACACGGAGATTCATCTTGGAACTCCGGAGGAGGGGAGCGAGTGCACCGGAGGAACAATATGGAGGTTCAGCTTTCTGAATTCTTCAACAAGTGGGGCTGAACTTGGTGAACTCAAGGTGGTTGCAGAAAGACTTGCGGCTCAAGGCATCAACCATTACATTAGCCTTGCTCGGCGATAGGAAATACCCAAATCAAAGTCTGCAACAGTCTCCATCCATCTCTACCGACGGAGGTTCAGGTCTGGCTGAGTAAACAGATACTTCAGACTTTGGTGGTCGGTGAAGATCTCGCAACGACACGAGAAGGTAATGTCGCCATCGCTTTAGTGCATGAATGACAGCAGCAAGTTCGAGGTCATGAACTGGGTAGTTCTCCTCGTGAGGGCGAATCGTCGAGAGGCATAAGCAACCACTTTGCGCTCTTGCATTAGGACACCGCCTAAACCTTGACGAGATGCGCCGCGAGAAATGACGAAGTCCTTCTTAGTATCGGGAGGAGCTAGCATCGGGCGACGTCAACTTGTCTTTGAGTGCCCGGAAACTTTCCCGACATTTATCTCGTCCATTGGAATTTGACGCCTTATGCAACAAAGTTAGTCGAGGCTCGGCAATCTTGGAGAAGTTCTCGACGAATCGACGGCAATAGTCAAGCGAGACCGAGAAAACTTCGACTTGCTTAACGCTCTTCGGAGGAGTCCAATCGAGAATGGCCTGAACTCGCTCAGGTTGACGGCAATACCATCCTTAGAAATGACATTCCCAAGATAGGTTACTTCGAAGCCAAAATTCACACTTGGAGAACTTGGCATAGAGTTGATGCTCTCGTAGCTTTTCCAAAGACAAGACGAAGATGTTCAAAGATGTTCTTCTTCATTCTTGGAATAGATCAGATATCATCCAGATAAACCACGCGAACTTGTCGAGGTAATCCATGAATATATAGTTCATCGGGCGAGAGAATGTGGCTGGAGCATTGGTTAAGCGAAGACATGACGGTGTACTCGTATGAACCATAACGAGTCACGAATGCGGTCTTGGGGATATCCTCCTCACGAACACGGATCTGGTGGTAACCCAACCTCAAGTCGAAGTTTCGAGAACACCGACGAACCAGCCAGCTTGATCATAAAGATCATTGATCCGAGGAAGAGGATACTTATTCGAATGGTAGCTTGATTTATAGGACGGTAGTCTTGGACCAACCGGTTTGTCCCATCCTTCTTCTTGACAAAGAGAGAAGGTGCTCCCAAGGTGAGCAACTTGGGCGAATGAATCCGCTTTGAAGAGATTTGTCGATTTCCTCCTTTAGCTCAAGGAGTTCATGCGGCGGCATCTTGTAGGGTCGCTTGGCTATAGGAGTGGTGCCTGGTTTCAAGTCGATGACGAATTCGACAGCTCTAGCAGGGGGAATCCTGGAAGTTCTTCAGGAAGACGCCTTGGAAATCGCAAACAACAGAATGTTTTCAATTCCCTCGAGGGTGCGGCGCTCAATGCATTCAATGCATAGAGCCTTGCCTCGCATCTTGAACCAAACGAGCATTGTAGCTTACTATTTCATCAGAAGGGTGTAGCAGATGGACGGTCTTAGTGGCGCAAACGATCGACGCCAGATGCGCTTTCAACCAATCCATTCCCAAAATGAGGTCGATGTTAGACGCCTTCGTGATAATGGGGAGGCATAGAATTCCAGCCCTTCGATTTCTACGGGACGCCGACGCCAACCATGGAGGTTTGACATTGTCCCAATGGGGTTTTTACCACTACCAAGAGTTCATCTCTTCACACTTAACGTCGTGCTTGTATGCAAAGTCTTCGACATGAATGAATGCGATGCTCTGAATCGAATAAAACAGATGCAGTACTGAATTTACGAGGAGTGTACCCATCACAAGAGCAGGCTGGTCTTGAGCTTCGCTCAGATCAACGTGGTTGGCCCGAGCTTGCCCATAAGACTTGCCGGTGTTGTTGCGGTTCGGTGTTTCCACGGCCAGTCTTTGGAAGGGCCGATTGATTCGGTTCTTGTTGCATTCTCTAGCACAGTGCCCTCGCTGTCCGCACCAAGCATAAGCCATTATTGGGAGTGGGAACAGGAGCTTGGGGTGGTGGAGCTGGAAGCTTGGCTGCTTAGTTGTAGGCGCACGAGGTGTAGCATAGTTCGCTTTGGAGCAGTATTCGGCCGGTACATGCTGTTGGGAATCCATATCTTGCGCTTCATGAGGACGGCCCAAGATGAGCCCGTGTCACGGTTGCGCTGTTAGAGTTCTGTATTCCTGCAGACCAGTTTCGACATTGATAGCTTTGTTCACCAAGGTGGCGAAATCAGCAAGTCGTGCACTAGAAGTGCGAGCTTGATGTCGACTTGAAGACCGCCACGGAACTTCTCCCGTCTCAAGCGTGCATCGCTTGCAATGTCCTCTTCACATAGCGAGACAAGTCCAGAACTCTCGCGATAGGCTTCAACAGTCTTGTTGCCTTGGGTGAGGTTGTGGAACTCACGCTTCTTCCGTCCATGACCCTTGAGGGATGAAGCGGCACGGAAGGCAGCCCGAAGTCCGCCAGTGATGAGTGTTCCAACTGGCGAGTACGCCGTGGCTGTCCCACCATTGAGCTGCGGGTCCCTTCAGAAGAAGGAAGCAAAGGTGACATAGCTGGCAGGGGCTACATCAGCAGACTCCATCTCATAGGTGATGTCACGGAGCCACCATCGACATCTAGTGGCTGGGTTGAGCTGCGGTACACGCTGGGTTCAGCGTATGAAATCCTCGCAGAGTTGTTCCGCTTGGGTGCTGGTTCATATTGGGGCGAGGAACGAGCCATCATGTTCTCCATGAACTGGCGATTCATCTCGAGCTGTTGGATCATACCAGCCATGTACTCAAAGCGGTGGTGGAAAGTTGGCACCACGACCACGACCTGCTGGTCTAACCATCCTGCTATTATATAACAGGTAGTTCAGATTTGAGAAATTAAGCAAGAGACAGAATCATTCATGATGAAACATGCATAATGAATACAAAGATGATGGGAACTACATAGTAGTTGGCATATCTTACAAAAGGAATCATGCATAGAGTTCGATACATAGAGTCCAAGACATAGACTACTACATCATAGGCGGCACGCAGTTCGCGACGAATACATCAAACACTAACAAGCGAGCCTACATCAGTCCCACGCGCATCGCGGAGGTAGTCAGAGCTCGAAAGCGATAGTGCGGCAGCGGATAGTCCTCCACGCTGCTGACTGGGGCCGCGGATACTCGGGTGCTGAATCCGACGCCCGTGTGGCGAAAAGGACCAAGCGCGGAGAGTAGCCTCCCACGCCCGCCAACCGACACCACAGGGCATCACGGTCTGGCTGGGTAGATCGCGAACGCGGCAGCTCTCCGGACCGGACAAAGGGTGCATCAGCGTCGAGCACGGTAGAGGTGCCGACGGGTGATGTACAACTCGTGGCGAAGAGCTCGGTTAGCTCGATCCAGCCCATCGCGATGCGTAACAAAGTTCGATGGTGGAAGGGCTCTCGGTGACGATGGTGTAGGCAGCAGTGTAGTAACCTCCTCACCAACATCGACGCGATAGCAATGTGCCCAAGGGGAGGTGTCCAACTCGATACTCGCACGAAGACGTGTCGAGCAGCATAAGCAGATCGTGGACTGCCATATCGATAGTCACTCCAACACCATGTGCGGTGTGCAGCACAAGAGTGGACTCTGCACTCCGAGAGTAGAGGTGGACGATGGCGCTGATCGCTTCCCGGTTATAGTCCCGGTACTCCTCATAGACGGTGTACTCAGGGTGCCAGCGATAACCCGATAGGTCATCATCTCGGCTAGCACCGCAGTGATCCCGAGGCACCAATGGCCGTCGTGTGGCGCACGACCTGCCTCGTGGGTTCCATCTGAAAACAAAGACGCTTCAAAGGAGTCAAATGACAAGGAGGAAATTGCTCAAATACAATTCCAAAACAACTTAGGTTATATCCAACTTTGGGGTGAATGCGGTCACGGGATCCTAGTGATAGTTAGTAAAATCGCTTAACCCGAGTAGAAGAGAGTTCAGAGTCCCGAGTAAAGGTCGAGGAGTAAAAGATCCTAGTACCACCCGATGGCGACGCAGCCCATAAGACACACAGCCATGTTAGTAAAAGTTTTGCAATGTCTAGACTCGACTTCGCCAAGGAGTTGGAAGGGGATTCCTACAGCAATGGCTCGATATCAACTTCAGACGCCCCGATTCAATCGTACACTAATCATGCACGCAAATGTGTACGATCAAGATCGAGGACTCACGGAAGATATCACAACACAACTCTACAAATAAAATAAGTCATACAAGCATCATATTACAAGCCAGGGCCTTGAGGGCTCGAATACAAGTGCTCGATCATAGACGAGTCAGCGGAAGCAACAATATCTGAGTACGATATAAGTTAAACAAGGAGCCATAAGATGGCTAGCACAAACCGGGATACAGACGAAGAGGAGCAGGCCTCCCGCCTCGGATCCTCCTAGCTACTCCCGGTCGCCGCCGGGCTGCACGTAGTAGTAGGCACCTCCGAGTAGTAGTCGCCATCGACGGTGGCGTCGCCCCGGGCTCCATCGTCTGTTGCAGCAATCGAGTAGAGGTAGGGGAAAAGGGGAACAAGGCAACCGTGAGTACTCATCCAAAGTACTGCAAGCAAGGAGCTACACTACATATGCATGGATATATGTGTAAAGGGCCATATCGGTGGACCGAACTGCAGAATGCCGTAATAAGAGGGGATAGCTAGTCTTAACGAAGACTACGCTTCGACACCGTCTTGCAACAGTTAGGAGGAGGGCAATCAAGTCCTCCGTAACATCATATAGCAATAATCCTACCCGCGATCCCTGCTCATATCCCCGAGCGAGAGCGACCACCGTTGTAATCGCACTTGGAAGGGTGTGTTTTATCAAGTATCCGGTTCTAGTTGTCATAAGCTCAAGGTACAACTCCAAGTCGCCCTGTTATCAAGATCACGGCTATCCAATAGATTAACTTCACTGCAGGGTGCACCATCTTACCCAAAGACGCTTGATCCCATTTGGCCGGACACACTTTCTGGGTCATGCCCGCCGCTGAAGATCAACACGCCGCAGCCCCACCTAGGCACAACAGAGGCCAACACGCCGGTCTAAACCTAAGCGCCGCAGGGTCCGGGCCCATCGCCTCGAAAGCACACCAAGACGCTATGCGACGCTGCCGAAGAAGACCTAGCCCAGAGCGTTCCACCCAATCCGGCGCGCCGCCTCCGTCACGACGTCTCAAGTATTTCGCCGATACCACGACGCCGGATACCCATAACTACTCCCGTAGATGGTTAGTGCGATAAGCTCAGAGCCAACCCAGATCAAATACCAAGACCTCGTTAAGCGTGTTAAGTAATCGAACGCCGAACAGGGCCAGGCCCACCTCTCTCCTAGGCGGTCTCAACCTGCCTGCCGCCTCCGCCTCAAAGATCCACTCATGGGTGCTCCATCACCGACCCGACTTTTAGTCTCACATGTATCATGTATAAGTATATAGTATATACCGTGATCAACTCCCGAGTGATCACGGCCCGATAGAATAGCACGCAGACGGACAAGAAAGTAGGGCCACAGATGAAAGTACTAGCATCCTATACTAAGCATATAGGATTGCGTAAGGTAACAAATGGTTACAAGGACAAAGCTATGCAGCAAGAGATAGGAGTATCCAAAACAAGAATATGCTATACTACTCTAATGCAAGCAGATAGATAAGAGTAGGCGATATCCGTGATCAAGGGGGGGCTTGCTGGTTGCTCGGCAAGAGAGAGGGTCGCCAACACCGTAGTCGAATCGCCACCGCAGCGTCGGTCTCAGAGTCTACCGGGAGAAGAGGGGAAGAAACAATGAATATAAAGTAAACAGATGCATATCGATGCATGACATGTCAAGAAGCGATGCTAGGCGTGTTCTAACGTGGTATGAGGGGGTATCGTTAGGGGGAAAACATCCGGAAGTTTTCCTGTTCAACGCTGTCGACAAATGAACCGAGAGGAAAGTTTGCAGGTTCGATAGGTTAGGGTGTGTGGTGGACGAACGGATCGCGATCCGGATTCGCCTCGCTGCTCGAGTAACTTTCATGTTGAAAATATTTTAACCGGATTACGGATTAAAAGATATGATTTTTAAAAGATTTTATTAATTTCTGAATTTAATTAATTATTTAATTAATTTCGAAAATGCATTTATGACATCAAGATGATGTCATGCTCGACATCAAGATCAACAGGTTGACTGAGTCAACCCCGATGTGTGGGTCCCGCATGTCATTCTCTAATACCTAATTAACCTAATCCAGGTAATTAACATTAGTTAATTAAGTTAATTAATGATTAGGTTAATTAATCGAATTAATTAGATTAATTAATTACTTAATTAATTAATTAATTAATTAATTAGTTAATTAGTTTTAATTTATTTTCATTTTATTTTAGTTCTGCTTTTAATAAAACCGCTTTTTTGGGGGGGGGCCCCATGTCATTGGCCCCGAGGGGCAACGGCAAGCGCTGCGCTGGCGGGCAGGTATGGCTCAACCCGGGCCAACGGGGACCGGGCGCCGAGGCCAAGACGGCGGTCGGGGTCAGAAACCACGGCGCTGACCGCCGGCGGCGAAGCGGCGCCATGCGAGGCGACGGAGGAGGCGGGGGTTCGGGCCCGACGGGGGGGGAACGTACACGGGGCCGGGCCGAGCGACGGGCGTGAGGGGGGGGAGCCGGTGACGGGAGGCCCTGGGCGCTGGAAGGGGCCGGGTTTCGCGGCCGTGGGGGGGAAGGCGCTGGCGAGGGTGGCGTCCGGCGGCCGGAGGCGCTGCGACGGGGAAGAAGAGAGGAACGGGGGGGGGGGGCGAGCTGCTGGCGGCAAGCCGGCGACGAGAGCCGGGCGACGGGCTACGGCGTCAGACGGAGAGGAGAGGGAGCGAGGGGAGGCGGTGCGGTGGCTGGTGGCCGGAGCCGCCGACGTGGGGGAAGAGAGGGAACCGGGGAATCAAGAGCTCACCGAGCGCCTGGGGTCTAAGCGAGCTGGCTCGGTGGAGGGCGGTGACGACCGGCGAGGAGGCGGCGGGGCGAGCCTGGCGGCCGGGAGGCGGAGGGGTCGGGATCGACCAGCGGGCGGTTGCTCGCTCTGGGTGCGACGGAGGGGAGGAGGGACTCAGTGGTGGCGAGGAGGAGGAAAGGGGTCCGGGCGGGGGGGGGGGGCCAGGCGTGGGGGGGCGACGGGGTCTCGGTCGGGGTCTCCCCCGATCCAGATCGGGCAAGGGCAGGGAGGGGTGGGGGCGTGGGGGTGGGGCGGCTAGGGTTCGCCCGGGGGTGGGGGGATATGTGGTCGGGCGGCTGGGCGATGGGCCGCCTGTGGGGGAATGGGCCAGGGGCGAGGGGGCGGTGGGGGGGGGTCACTGGGCCAGGTGTTATCCTCCCCTCTTTCTTGTTTTTCTTTTCTTTCTCTTTTCCTTTTCTGTTTTTAGTTTATTTAAAATGCCGAGCATTTTACAAAAATTAGTGCACCCCACCATAATTAGGTTAGCTATTTTAGACAACCCCTAACATTTTAGATTTTGTTTTTGAAACTTTTATCGCTTGTTTTAGTTTTGATTTTTGTTTTAGAACGGGTTCGAATCAAGAGAGGTTTGGCACAGTAACCGAGGTGATCACTGTTGCATAACCATCCGGGTGTTACAGTTGGCTCCTGATGAACATGACGACGTAGTTTCTCCATTCCAACCCAGCCATATACACGAGCCCTTGCCGTACGTATGCGCGAGTAGGTGTTCGAGACCCCGCCCGTATGTACGTATGTGGCCGTATTTACTTTCTTGCACCTTGGTTGTACGTACGTGTACACGATATTAACGGGACTGTGTGACATGCTACATGCACGCCTCTACTACAACACGTGCCCTTCCTTAGACGGCCAGGGTTCATCGTTTCAGCTTGCAGACAGACCAATCGTATGTACGTACGCGTTCGCAACCAGAATGACAATGCTACGTACGTTTCTACTAGGTGGGCCCCGACTATCATTCACTTCCTTGCGTGCGAAGATGTAGCTGGTGGGTCCCAGCAGTCAGGGGGGAAACATTTTTTTCGTGAAATACGGTGGCCCATCCGATGGGTCCATGCTGTCAGGTGGAGGAATAATTATTTTGCACGTAATAAGGAGGGACTTCCTTGCTGGGGCCGTCGACCCAGCTGTCAGCCTCTCCATGTACAGACTCTTCCGATGGAAGTCGTTCCTTGACCGCATTAACCACGCCACGCCTAGAGCACCAAGGAGGTGGACGACGGTGAGGCCTAGGAAGGGTACTACGCGGAGCTGGGGAAGACGCGGCAGTGGATGCCCACACGGAGAGGAGTACGAGGGTTCACTGGTTCGGCTACAGTGGGAGGTTGTCGCCGTCGTAGGGCCTGGCCTGCGGTGGGAGTAGTAGGGGGTGGTGAGGCCTCTGCGGTAGAATAGCCGACCACGGGAGGCAAGAGCACGTGGTGTTTTGGACATCTGGAGCAAGAAAATCAGAGGTTGAAGAAGCAGGACGACCGTTGGATGTTAACAATCCAACAGTCACTAGTGATAGAATCGTTTGTTGATAAGTTGACAAAGCCCTCCGTCCGCTTCAACTTAGTAGGCCGAGAAGTCAGCCTCCCAGTATGGTGGGTCCCAGCTAGCAGGGAGCCTATTCATTTTTTGTGCATAATAAGGAGGCACTTCCTTGCGTGCGAAGATATAGCTGGTGGGTCTGACCTTTCAGCGGGAGTATTCATTCTTTTTGGTGTAATAAAGAGGTACTTGCTTGCGTGCGGCCATGGACCATGTGGGTCCCAACTGTCAGCCTCTCCATGTACATCCCTCTTCCGATGTTGTCGTTTGTTGACAACGTTGACCATGCCATGCCGAGAACACCAGCACGATGGACGATGGCGAGACCCATGAAGGTTATGACCTGGAGGCGACGAAGCCACAACAGTGGAGGGATGTGGGTGAGTGGAGGGATTTGTATGAGTAGAGGGATGGCCTGGCCAGCGGTAGGAGTAGTAGGGGGCGGTGACGCTTGCGTGGCAGCATAGCCGGCCACAGGAGGCAGGAGCAGGCGGTCCCGCCGGCGCTGGATTTGGCGGCTGGAGCAAGAAGATTAGAGATTGACGAAACACGACGGCCATTGGATTGACATCCAATGGTTACATCTGCTAGAATCGTTTGTTGATGTATATAATAAGTAAAAAAATCTTGCATACGCGTCAACTTAATAGGCCCACAAGTCGGACCATTCCCTATTTTTTTAATAATTTATATATAGCTCATTGCAATTTCTTATGCAATTTATTACAGTTCGTTTTTTGTTGGCCAGGGCCAGGGTTAAAAATTTAAACGAAATTTCACATATTTCCGTGGGTTCCAAACTATTTTTAATACCAAAATGTCGAGCCAGATTTAAAGTACTTTGAATATATATTTAAATTAGGTTAAAGCCCAGTAAAATTGGAATCTGAAAATGTGAAAAAATTCAGAAAATATAAAGTAATTGCCAATTTGTCATCTGTTCTTATATTTATAGCCCATTTCATATTATTTTCACTATTTGCAGGTGGCTTGAAAGAGTTGCAGCCCATCAGGGCGTAGAAAAATAAGTAGGCCTAGATTGGGTATTCTTCAGAAAAATAAACTGGGCTGTCATGTGGTGAACATAAAATATAAGCCTGGGCTAGACGGGCCACAACCCAGTTGAAACCCTTCTCTGTCTCAACAATAACAAAAAAAAGTACTGCTCGAGCAGCTACGTTCTAGGTGTCAGCCGATCACGTGTTGTTCTCTTGTCTATTGACTATATACGGTGACAGTGTCGTGGGTCCCAGATGTTAGGAAACCACTAGGAGGAAGCATTTTCTTTTTTCCATACGATGACAATGGATTATATATAACAAAAAATGAGGAACATCCTTGTGTCCGGCCATGGAAATGTTGGGCCCCTACTGTCATCCTCTCCACGTACAGTCCTCTACCGATTCCTCTTGTTTGTTGACCATGTTGACAACGCTAGAGGGCGGCGCCGCGGCGAGCGCACCAAAGCGCACGAAGGACGATGATGAGGCCTCGGACGTCAGCATTAACGATTTAGGAGATGGTGGGGCGACGATCCGTGCACTGAGGCGTAGCCAGCCGCGGGAGGCAAAAGCAGGCGGCCCCGCCGGCGCTGGTTTGGTTTTGGCGGCTGGAGGAAGACAAGACTGAAGAAACATGACAAATTGTAAAGCAGCAGGAATACTTAACTAGCTTAACTGAAACCAGCAGGGGGACTTAACAACCATAGCTGAAAGCAGTATGAGTACTTATACAGGTTCAACCATACAAAGCACGCCTCGAACAGTGCTACTTTGCCTACAGTTAACCAAGGGTGAGGCCGCCAAGCCCTAGGACAAGGCCCAGGCGCCACCCCGCGCTTCCACGACCTTCTGAAAGCGGCTTCATCTCGCAATGTGGTCAATAAAGAGGATATTCGCTTATAGAGCCATGGAAAAGCAGGAACATAATCTTCTGTCCTATTCTCCAATATGGACAAGCCTTCATTATTTGAGACCACCCATGAATAAGTATCTTTTCACCTCCAAGGGGAATGGAGTAGGTAGACATAAACATCATGCTGTGACCAAACGCAAGTCTGACCCGACCATGGTCAGGCATATGTATAGGAACAATAGAACTGGGCAGTTTCTGTTTCAAGAAGATCACAACTGTAAAACTGTGTATAAGCAAGAGTTTATGAACCACATATATATAACAGAAAACAGCTCGTACCATAAGTTTCTCTACACAGTTGGACTTGTTCAAAGAGTGCATCAGTGGCACACATATCCCACGTGGCCTTGCACCATTGAAATGCCCCACAAGGACCTCAAGAATATCAATAAAGTGTAGGAACTTGTGGATGTCATCCCAGTCAACTTTAGTGCCATCACTAACAGCCGAGTTCTTATAGAATAACAAACAAGTAGCCTCCTTAACTCTGAAAAACCTAGACGTGCACCAATTATAAGAAAATATTAGTTGGAAGTAGCATATTCATGAGAGATTCGTTGCTACTTCTAAAGTTAAATTGTGATTTCTTAGATAGAATAGGTGGATTAAGAAGTAATCGAGGCAACAAGCAAGAACCAGATACAAAACTAACATGGATGAACAATTGGAACGACATCGGGGTGGAGGATCGTAGTGAAGATGAGACCAAGTTCTGCTATTTCCATCAACATTCGTGCGCCAACTTTCAGTCCGTAACACTTGAGAAAGTTTATCCAAGTTCGGCCATAAAAAAGCAGCAATCTTCTTGGTTCAAGAACCCAACTCGGAACTTATATCCATGTCTTGTCTTCACTGTGACCATTAAAATGGTGAATTTAGTTATGGCAAGGCCGAGCATCTTGAGTACATGTGTTCTTGCAAAGCAATGAATGCACTGCAGGAAAAATAATATTAGGACACAATGTATTCCCTATCCAAATCTAGAAATAATTTCCTCCTTCACGTCAGTGTTGACCATGGTACTAGTACCTTTTATCCAACTATAGCAATCCAAATTTCCAAATTAGTTGATAGCATGTTCAAATAACCCCATCCTCCCGGATAGAAAATAGGATTCTAGGAACATACTGTGCGCATTTTAAAATCCTGTGTTAGGATGAGAAGGAACAAGTGTGGTGTCTCGCCGAGGGCACAGAAACCTGTAGGGTCCTCGCACTTTGGGCACTGCAAATGAAACAAACTAGATTTAGTAGGAGGAAAATGCATCAACGGCGGTGACTGCTATCCTAGGATTACCTGCAACCAAGGGACTAGGATTTATCGGGGATGGATGAAGAATTCATACCTGGTTCTCCATGTGAAAACCCTATGCAATCGCGGAGAGGGGTTTTCTCCAACAAGCGCATTTAGGAGGGAGAGTGGATTCAAGCCCAGTGAAATATTGCCGCTTCGCTCGCCTAGCTTATCGCTAAAGTCGGAAAGGTGATTTTTTGTGATTTGACAGCTCATTGGGCATTATTGAGGCGCCACGACCGGGTGTGTCTACCGCAATTGTGCACTCTAATCTGTGCATATGGCACGTGGACCTCAAGCTGTTTAATGTCCCACATATCAATAAAGGAAGTAGAAAGATAGGAGTAACTAGTTACACATAAATATATTTTTGACAGAGAGATACTCCCTCTGTAAAGAAATATAAAAATTCTTTATATCACAACTTTATACATAAGAAAAATCAAGGGGAATATATATAACAAATATAATTATAAAAAATAGAGTTTTTTTAACACAGTATAGACGAGTTGGTGATGATGGTGTGCCTGCCATCCTGCAATATAGGCTGTCCGATTTATATCTGACGGATAGGAAGGAAACTATGGCAATTTTGCAAAAAAAAGGTACCCACACACCTCTCCACATTTGGAAATAAGGCCTTCCCTCATTCATCCTTTTCTCTCACAAGATAAAATACTCATACAAATGCATCTTGATGTTACGTGCAACGCACGAGCATTATGGGGGTTCAGCTGAGAATATAATACTCAGACAGGCTCACGGTTCTGGACTTTGGGCCACAGGCCGGTGGGCTTGCATGTTTGGGGGCCCATTTGTTCTACCTCAGCGCTATTCATATTGCAAGCGATTGGTACGGCGCTGGTTTTAGATGTTGTCGCAAGGCGAATACACAAAATTGAATAAAGCACGACAATTGTTAGAATGAAATCGAACGATAGTTCCTAACCAGCAATCAGAGTTGCAATTCCATCAACAATATACCACGTGATAAATAATACTGTCATACTACTTATCACACAGGACACTTGTTTCACCATGCCAGATTATTACATCAAAATCTCTAGGAGGATAGATCAGTTCGGCAGTTGTGTGCTTCTACTAAAGAATTTCAAAGTTGATTTGGACCAGCTCTCCTTGCCGAGAAAGTTCGATTTTGACATCATCCCCTACCGCAAGATATTATTTAGATTTGAACCTTGACCATCCTTTAGCATCCATCATCATGCGACCATTCTTTGTACTTACGGTATATTGAGCAGGTTCATTCACACCAAGGCTGCGCATGGTAAGAGAAACTTGGCCACGGTCTCCCGGATTGTTGAACGACTCCCTCGTTGCTCTAGGAATTCTCCGTTTGCAAACAAGAAGACATACACAAACAGGTAGATCAACACAATGACTCATGTGAAACAACATGGAAAGAAAAAAGAATGAAGCACTTGGGCGGCCAATGCTTACCCAGAAGGTGGACATGTTGGTTTTTGTAAGGACTTTGGTATATGAAGTGTGAACTGCAGCCTAGTCTGGTGCCGGTGCAACTGCTGGTTCCGCTGCCGCTGCACGGACCAGAGCAGATGCAAGTGCAAATGCAAGTGTTGGTGCAGTGCAGGCTGTCGGCGCTCGGGAGCGGGGTCCCAGACTTGCTCTCGCTCATGGCTCGCCGGCGTGGCTCAAGTGGGGCCCAGCATCCCAGCTTCATCACCAGCTCAAGACCTCGCGAGGGGCTGAGACTCATGGGGCGGATGACAGAAGCTTCCTCGGAGCAGCCTCATCAGCAGGCTCGCGAGGAGGTGGAGAGATCAAGGCAAGGGCACCTCGTGAGGAGCCCGTGACGAAGCCATGACGACGAGACCAGCAAGCGCCAGCGGGCGCCCGGCCGCGCAGTTGTCCTTGTTTCCCTTCGGTGCAAAGGGGCAAGCAGAGCCAAGGCATCAGCAAAGGTTACCGCTTGGTGCAACAAAACCAAGACCAGCAGAACGGCAGGATGGAGGTCATCGTGGAGCCCAGGATGGCGTCATCATCAGAGCCTTTGGCAGCCGAAGACCAACTTTAGTCAGGATAAGTGTACTAGATGTTCCCCTTCAAAATGGCCAATTGTTGGCGCCCTTCCCCTCATTATTTGGGAAGAGGCCCAGGGCCTCCCTCTATAACTAGGACTAGCCACCACATAGTAGAGCATCGAGAAAACAGATCGAGAAAACGAATCGTTCGGAGAGAGAGAAGCGACTGAACTCATCCAAGCAGTTCATCGCACCAGCTCAAGAACAGCCCTCGCGAGGCTGTTCTCCCTTGTACTATTCATCATCAGCCCCTGAGGTGATCCACCACACCACACACTGGAGCAGGGTATTACACCACAATGGTGGCCCAAACTAGTATAAATCTCGTGTCCCTTGTGTGTTCTTCTTTCTAGCCTAGATCCTTTGCGAGACTTCGATACGTGAGCTGGTAGGGGAAAGATCTTCGCGCGCACCCCAGAGTTCGAACCTCAAGGGTCTGCCGGAACCCGAAATCCGACAGAAACCGTTGCTGGTGCCCGTGCGAGTGCGACTGGTAGTGCCGCTGCTGCTGCCGGAGATGGTGCTCCTAGTAGAGCTGGTGCCGGTGTCGGAGCAGGTGCTGGTGTCGATGCCCGATCCTCCGGTAAATCAGCCTGATCCATTGATGCGGTCGGTGCCCAATCCTCAGATGGATCAGACTGAGCTGCTGCCACTGTCAGTGCTAGAGCATGTGTCGGTGCTCGATCTGTTGCTGAAGGCGTTACTGATGTGCCATACAGCGGCGATCGTGTCTGGTCTGCTATGATCAGCTTTCTAACTTGACTAGGCTCCGTGACCATGATCCAGTCGTATTTTTCATTTCTTTTAAATGCGAGAAGGACTAATCGTGGCGTGTTTATTAAACCAAACTGCAGTTCATCATAGGGATTCGGCTTGTACTCAGACAACAGACTAATCCAATTTTTTCCAGTAACATAAGTGATGGATAGTGCCTTCGTTACTGAAAAGACATAAGAAGTGAAACCTTCAAAAATAGCCATTGTAGAGCAAACCAAACGGTTTATTCTGTGATGGATGTAACATGGCAAAACCTGCATCGTAAAGTTGCAACAAAACAAAGAAAACATGACATTAAGTCAATAAGATTTAGACAGTAAATCAATAAGATTTACTTGATGTGACACGAGTTAATCCTTACCAGGAAATCACTATGTTGAAGTATTAAACAGAAGATTCATCATCCAACTACGCGTGGCATGCAGGGCCCCCGCCTACTCCCACAAGCAGGATAGTTCAAAGGTCGTGACAAATTGTATGGACCGAACATCGATGGGACTGGAAATCCTAGTGGGTGTGATAAACCCTGCAATGCATACAAATATTGGAGTGTAACCATAATTGATAAACCATCCTCACAAAAAAGATGATCTGGATACTTCAAAATATACATACTAAATTGAGTGGACAGACATTAACATAGACTATTCTTAGGACTCACCACACACCAAAAGCGGCAGTACTAAACAATACAGGGTTCACAAACACAAATCAAGTACTGAACAATAGTACTTACTACAGACGTACTACCTATGGTTCGACCTCGGGACCTAGCCAGTCGGTCGAAAACACCCCACTAGCCATACAGCTTCATCATGCTAACATGGCATAGATGATAGGTGTGGTTAGCTCCGTCTCGACCAGCCACAACGTTTCTTGTTCTAGGCGATTCTTCTATTTTCCAAGCTTTTTTTAGTTATAATAACACCACGGCAAGCTAGCGCCACTCTTCGTGTGTGCTCGTGTGTCTAAGAGCAAGTATAATAAGGTGATGTAAGCGGGCTGTAAGGATTGAAAAACTTTATCTTTACTGACTTGGGAGAGGGAGAAGAGGAGAGAGAAGATAAGCGGGTTGTAGACTTTTTTTGCGAGGAAAGAGTGAATATATTAGCTAGCAATAGAGATACAATTGGTGTTCACAGCTATGGTAATTTCCTGAGGGAAATTGCTTAGCCAAACTGCAATTTTCACCTGCTCTCTACCTAGCTGTGCTAAGCCATGGCTCACAGAGTTGGCTTCGCGACTGATTTTGACGATGGAGACATCTCTTTCCTAAAGAAGTTCACGAATATTCTGGGCACACGACGTATAGCGCGACATGTTGCGGATGGAGGATTGCACCAGCACAACAGCTTCAGCATAGTCCGTCTCCACGGATATCGAAAGTGGCGACCACTGGAGGGCAAGGGCTAGGCCCTCCTCCATCGCAGCAAGTTCTTCGTCCACGGCGTCAGCGCATCCAAAGAGGTACCTGCATGCAACGAAGATCGAAGATCCAACACTGTCACGAAGCGCCATGCCCGTTCCTGCTGATCCGTCTAGAATGAACGATCCATCTACATTGAGTTTGACCCGGCCAGCGGGCTGTAGACTTACAGCCGGCTATAGCACGTGCTCCAAGAAGCTATGTGAGACTGTATGGTGGGCCATATGATAGAATAGTAGTACTTACTTGTAGCTCACTACTATATGTGTTGGCTATTATATTGAATATAGATGACATGGCGAGATGTTATAGCCAGCAACGGGCTATATTATTAACCATGCTCTAAAGGTTAGACGATGTAGAGGAGAGACAAATCGCAGACCTGGGATCCACCAGTAAGTGAGTCAACGGTCATGCACGCGTTGACGAGGCACTCCCTCTACTCTACTCAACATAATACTGTATAAAATCAAGTTATTGGACGAAGCGAACAACCGTTGTTATTTCAGTCTATCGACTTACTCTTTGTAGTCCAGGTTCCCAGTTCGAATATCATCTTTTAGATTTGTTAGTTTTAGGTCCAAATTTGATCAATGACAAGTGGGACCCCCGTGTGTTGTTCCGATATTTTAGTGTAGGGTGGTTCCTTTGAACAAACACTTTGCACGATTAGACAAGTAATGAAACGAGTTACACGTATTTTGCACATCTACGAACAAAAATGACAGCGACATAGAATATCACATCCACCCCGCAGCTTAGATGCTATGGTGATATGAGATTTTACATCGTTGGAACTGAGATCCAATGTCTTGGGAGTAGTCTTTGTAATTATGCGCAATTTCCGAACTCTCCAAGGTTTTTTTTGCAAATAAAACATTCAGGCCTCGTGTGTGCCTCTGCATCTTGGATCCAACGGCTCCCCGTTGCTCATATTAGGTGCTCCCCGTAGCTTAATTAACCGCTATGGTGATACGAGCGTCTAGGTCGTATGATCTGTGATCAGATGCCACATGCGTAGTACTTGTACTTTTTGCGCAATTCCCAAACTCTCTCAGGCGTATATTGAAAAAACATTCAAACCTCCTACTGTGAGCAGTTAGATCTCCGTGAACTCGTATCACCATAGAATCTACGGTGCGGGAGCACCTCATATTCTCCCGTGTGAGAAAACATCAGGTGCTCTTAGAGCTTGGATGCTACGGTGATACGAGCTTCGAGGTTGTTTGATCTGAGATCCAATGGCATCTGAGCAGTCTTTGTGCTTGTAAGAAGTGGCCGAATCTTTGGGGGCTTTTCTGCAAAAAAAATTTGAACCACCGAGGAGTTGTTGGATCACAAATCCAACGGCTCCGAAGAGCTTGTATCACCAAAGCATCTAAGGTGTAGTAGCACATGATATTCTTACATACGAAAGAATATGAGGTGTGTCGGTGTCAAAACCGGCGGATCTCGGGTAGGGGGTCCCGAACTGTGTGTCTAGGCGGATGGTAACAGGAGACAAGGGACACGATGTTTTACCCAGGTTCGGGCCCTCTTGATGGAGGTAAAACCTCACGCCCCGCTAGATTAATATTGATGATGTGTGTTACAAGAGTGGATCTACCACGAGATCAAAGAGGCTAAACCCTAGAAGCTAGCCTATGGTATGATTGTTGTTCGCCCCACGGACTAAAACCCTCCAGTTTATATAGACACCGGATAGGGTTAGGGTTACAGAGTCGGTTCCAATGGTAGGAGATCTACATATCCAGACGCCAAGCTTGCCTTCCACGCCAAGGCAAGTCCCATCCGGACACGGGACGAAGTCTTCAATCTTGTATCTTCATAGTCTTGGAGTCCGCCAATGATGATAGTTCGCTACCCGACACCCCTAGTCCGAACTCCTCAAGAGCCCACGAACCAGGCTTCAATGACGACGAGTCCGGCGCATATATTGTCTTCGCATTGCAAGGCGGGTTCTTCCTCGAATAATTTATAGAAGATTGTGAACACTAGGATAGTGTCCGCTCTGCAAAACAAGTTCCACATAACACCGTAGAGAGAATAATTTTTGCACAGATCTGCTGACGTATTCCGTGGCATGACATCACACCACGACCAGGCTTTTATATGAATCGTTTTTTATTGTTCCACCTCAGCGTGTTTAGCGAGGCGGTTTCCTTGGCACGTCTTATCGAAGCGTAGATCATGCCCCCTTATTCCGGGATTCTCATCAATACGGACGTGGGTAACCCAACCGTGCCCGTTGGCCCGCCTTCTCTATCAAAGTCGAGTCCTAATCGACCACGGGGTGGGCTCTTGGTATTCAACCTCTTTATAACGAGACCAAGGCCCTCTCCTTTTTACACCCTCTATCGAGTTCGCCTCATGCTTCGAGTTCCAACACCCAAAGCTTCAGATTTAGGCGCTTCAGACTTTCGACGATGTCCGGCTCCGACCAGCATGGCCGATGGATGCCTTCCTCCGTCACAGAAGAAGACGAGCTAAAGCTGTGAGACGCCAGGTATCTAACCGGCGAGATCTCGCATAGGCTGCCTACTCCAGGGCAGGTTATTCCCATTCCTGAGCCCGGTGAGAACATGGTGTTCGTGTCTCACTTCTGTCGGGGTTTAGGCTTCCCGATGGACCCCTTCGTGCGGGGGCTCATGTTTTATTATGGGCTTGATTTCCATGACTTGAATCCGGAGTCCATCCTCCATATCTCGTCATTCATTGTTGTATGTGAGGCCTTCCTCCATATTACCCCCCACTTTGGATTGTGGCTCAAAACCTTCAAGGTGGAGCCAAAGACGATCAAGGGGCAGCAAGCAGAGTGCGGAGGGGCGGTCATAAGCAAATGTGCTGATGCTCCGTGGCCCGAGGGCTCCTTTCAAGAGGAGCTTGGTTTGTGGCAACGGGAGTGGTTTTATATCACCGCCCCAAGGGCACCAAATGGGCGGCGCCCGCCTTCCGCTCAGTCCACCACAGCGGCTGGCGTCATGGGTCAACAAGGGGCTCGACTGGGGGTCGTCCAAGGACGTTCCCCTGCTGGAGGGCCGTATTCGAGATCTCCACGAAAGAGGGATCAATCTGGTTGCGGTGGCGCAAGTTATTGTGATCCGGCGTCTTCAGCCCCGCAAACGTCGCCCCCTCCGCTTGTGGGAATTCAATCCGGAGGGACCACGAGCTCTCCAAAATTTTATGGGCATGACGCCCACGGAGATGTATAAATTGTTCTTCGGATCACAAGAGAAGTGTCCGGACCTGACCGAGGACGCAGGACTAAGCTGCAATCGCCCAGATGCTCAAGTAAGTAGTCCTTTAACCGGACAAGTTGTTCATTCATTTATTATACATATATGCCCTTTAAAGGAGCCGTTTCTTGAATAGGAGTGGATAGCCAAGGCAAAGTTGATAAGGTGTCCGGCTCCTCCCCGGAGACCACGCGGATCCCATGTTGACCAAGATGTTGAAGGTCGCACCTTTTGAAGAAGGCGAAGGGAGGAGCGGGGAGAAACTGCCTCAAGAAGGAGGCTATCAAGGAAGGAGGATTAAGAGTCCCACCTTCCGAGGAGAGAAGATGACCGCTTGAAAGATCCGGAGGTCAAGGCCTCAAAGAAAGGAAGGGAATCTTCGTCGGAGAGTCCGTATTGGAAGTAACCCAGCCGCACTGTTTCCCCAAGGGATCAGCCTCCAATGAGCCGTAAGTAGAAAGAAGGGTCTTGTAAATAAGGAGCATCCTGTATTTATTTATGAAGATAACCAAATTGTACCTTGTAGTTCGGACCTCAGCCCTTCTCGTGAGCTCGTCTTCCGGGATCTTCTTCCGGAGATGATGGAGAGCAAAACGCCTCCACCTGTCGCACCCTCATGTGAAGCGGACGACCTGGAGGTGTCGTCGCAGAGGGTTCTCCCATGTCCGGCGGGAGCGGAAGGTCCAGCGCCAAGTGGTGTGTGGTCAGAGGAGCTGAGGGATTTGCTCGGACGAGCGGCTATCTCAGAAGATCACGGTGCTCTAATGGGTACGGTGATTGAAAGAATTGCATCTGCAGAGAGCGGATTGGATGAAGCCGTCAGAAGCTTACTGACGGGGTTTGAGGTATGCAAAAAATGATGTACCTGCTGACAGTTATGCATATAAAATGCGCCATGTATAGATAGTAGCCCCTGAGACTCGGTATGTTGTCAAAATTGATGACGTGCGAGGATCAAATCTCGTTTTAACATATCGCCGCTCCTAAACAGGTGGCGGGCGTCCGGAGGCCAGCCGGATCGATGAATATGCCGAACTGGCGGCAACAGACGAGGCAGATCACGGACATCGCTAGCTGGTCAATAAACGGTTTGACGAGTCACAAGGTATGCGACTTTTATGCGGACACCTGTTAAGGGAGCTTGACGCCCATGTCTTACTGTTTGTATGCTTTAATGCAGATGGTGTCGCTGCTGTTGAGGAGCTGCGGCAGAACTTGCCCGAGCGAAAGAGCAAGCCAGAGTAGTAATCGGCTGCTTTAAAGGCGCCGAAGAGCTAGAAGCTGAACGAGCTGCTCAATGCGAAGAAGAGGAGATGGCCAAGATGGCCAAAGGTTAAGGAATGCTACCGATCGCTGCGAGGTTCTTGAAAAGAGCATCAAGCGGAACAGGAGGGCCTAAAGAAGGCCGCCGCCGAAACCAAGAATGCCCAATCGGCTTTGAGAGCTGCCAAGGAGGAGCTGAGTCAGGCCAGGGCAATTGCGGCTAGAAAACCATTTCTGCTGCGGAGAAAATATACAGATCCAAAGTATGCTCCGTTGGATAAATTATGGAGTTCAGAGGATGCTTATATGGACTTGGCGACGAGCGCTGTGGACGCGGTTGAGCACTTCCGGGGCCAGAAGGGGCACAAAAGGGAAGAGCTATACTGGTCGCAATTCCATAGTTCGGAGCGTCCTCTGCCGCTGACCGATCGGTTCGCCGAGTGGGCCGAGCTGAATCGATTGTCCGGATTGGCCATGAAGCATGTCTTGACTCACTTGTGGCGGACGGACCCCACCAAGAGCTATTTTGGTGTAGTGCAGCAGTTTCTTGAGCGGTGCAGCGTGTCGATGCGATGAAGCGATCGGCATGTATTGAGGGAGCGCGGATGGCTCTTGCCCGTGTCAAGACATACTGGGCAGAGATGAAGGCCACTGACGTTGCATCCCAAGACTCGAGACGAAGCCGAGTACCGCCGAGCACTACTTTGAAGAAGTCTCACGGACGCTGCTTAATATGAGCGCGATGGCTCGAAGGATATTATGTTAGAATGATTTGTGAAAACAATGTTTCAATGTAATAAGAGTGCTTTTTATACTTGTGCTTTCAAGTAGTAAACTACTCCCTGTGCGGCCGTTTATGTAATGTGTATATAACCTGAAAGATGGCAGTCCTTGGCTTCAGCCCCCACGCACATAGTGCGGGGGTGTTTGCAAAGAAGCGCTTTTTCACACTTAATCCAACGTCTTGGTCCTGTTAAGGAGGTGATAGCTTAGCAAATCAGGCAACCGGACTATAATGCTTTATCACTTTCACTTAGCCATAGGAGTTCGAGGTGGGGCTACTATATAGCCCACAGGCACCGCACTCTCCCCAAGTCGGGTGCGTATGTGCTCGACGAAAACCGTCCTTCGTTAATGCGGAGGAATTCTAAACATTCTGTGAGTCATCGAGTGGTTGACCAGTCTCGCTATATCATGACAGATCAGTTTTCGGCTTTCATCTTGAGGTGCTCGCTCGGCGAACCGGGCACAATCGATAGTTCTCCGGTGCCACATTAGCTGTGAAAATGGAACGTAAGGCAGCAAAACATAGGAGCCGGGCAACCCAACATTTGACCAAAGACATGATTCGGAGCTGATGCATATAAGGCCTAACTTCGAGGCGCCGAATACTCCCTAAGGTATTCGGTCTTTATGAAAATGGGCAAAATAAGGCCCTAAGCCCTTTGTGTCCGTGCACGCATAAAAATTCTAGTGCGGCCAATGCCAAAGCACCAGCCTCCTCCTCGGTTATATTAAGGAACCGAGGGATGTATATCAACAAGAGACAGTGAAAGAAGGTTTACGCAGGTCTTAATCTGAAAAGAATCCTTGCAACGGTCCCTCTGCGTCTGCTGTGTCTCCGTTGTGCAGCCGTATCCTGGACGGGTGTAGCACGTTGTTCATCTGTAAAAGAGAGGAACTTAGTTTGAGAAGAAAAAGGATCGTGCGAAAAATGTACTTAATATTAAATAAACAAAGTACGGTTCAAAGAAGTGAATAAAATTTGAGCTTTATTGTCTCTTGTTATACATGCATGCAGCCCCTTGTATCGGGGTATGCCGCTAGTGGGCGCCGGACTCGTCTAGCCGTGTCCGGGGTTTGAATGACCTACTGCAGGTTCTTTGCCTAGTGGAGCCGGGTAGCTGTGGAGCTGTCGATGCAGTCTCCCCTTCTTCCGTGCTCGAGTAACACTTAATACTTCCTTTCAACGAGATGATGCCGCGTGGACGGACATTTTAAGTGTTAGAGATGCATAATCGGTATTGCGTTAAAGCGGTAGCTTGGCGTCCCAATAGTGCTTGATGGCTACTTTTAAGCGGGCGACATGGAAGAGTAACCTTTCGCGACGGAAGTTGTCGGATGAACCAAACACAACTTCTAGCGAGATGGAGCCCGTGCAAAGGGCGTATGGGCTCGGCAAGACTCCTTTAAAGGAGGTGTTGCAATGGCGAATTTTGGTTGGGTTTATCCCCATCATGCGGATTGTGTCCCGATATATCAGGTTTATGTCACCGCCATCCATGAGGACATGTGTAAATTGGAATCCTTCGATTATAGGATCCAATATCAAGGCAGTCCATCCTGCGTTCCGGATATTATCGGAATAGTCCTGATGGTCGAAGGTGATTGGTTTTGACAACCAATGTGTGGCGCGCCTTTTAGTGGGCGCCGCTCTGTTTTTCCCTTTGATCACGTGAATTGAGTTTACTGTTTTAACCATTTGTGGGAAATTCTTTTGTTTTCCGGGGCTCTGCTTGTGGTGCTCGTCATCATTTTCCCTTGGTGTGTCAAGCCCCTTGTGTTCGGCATTAAATCGGCCGGACTGCTTGAAGACCCAACAATCTCTGTGGGTATGGTTTGCGATTCCGGAGGTACCATGTATTTGACCGATCTGTCCGAATCTTGTTTAGGTTGGATAGCTTGTCACTATTATCCTTTAGGGCAGTGTTTTGTTGTTCGCCGAGAGCTTTTGAATCCGGCGTTGACCGCCGTACTATTTGGGCCATTTTATTTATTCCGGCGCTGATCTTTTCTGCGTTGTGATTTCCCGTTTCCATCCATGGTTTCGGATGTACTCGGGTCGCTGGTACTGCATCTAGCCAGCCAGCTGTCCTCTCCCGCGCAAAAGCGGGTCATGAGGCTTCGTTAATCGGCCATTGTTCTTGGATTTTCTTGGCGAGGTGTCAGCGAGCCATTCGTCTCGGACATTGTGTTTGAAAGCTGCTAAGGCTTCAGTTGTCCGGACGATCGACTATTTGATTCTTTTTAGTAAGGAACCTGTTCCAGAATTTTCGGCTGACTCTCCGGGCTGTTGAGTTATGTGACTTAGATAAATGCGCATCCGGAGGGCGGACATAAGTCCCCAAAATTTGCGGAATCGTCCTCGAGCTCTTCCAGCTTCCAATGGTATTTTCAGGGAGGCTTTTAAGCCAATGCCGAGCTGGCCCTTTGAGTTTAAGGGGTAAGTATTTTATGGCGTGGAGATCGTCTCCTCTAGCCATGTGTATGTGGAGGATGTAGTCCTCGATCCCAGACTCCACGGTCTGTTGTTCCGTCGTATGCCTCTATGTTTACGGGTTTGAATCCGCTGAAATTCATGATCCAAACCTCATCGGTGAAACATAGGGGTGTGCGCCCTATATTGGGTGTGCCATGACCTTGAATTTTGGCGTATTGCATTGCTTTGACGAGCCTGCTTTCTTGGCCCATAGATGGACCTAACTGGGCCATCCTCTTGATGTGAATCCTTATGCGGATCGCATATTGGCTTGTGTGCGGTGCCATTCGCCGCTCTCTTTTTGCCATGAGGTCGTCCATCCGACCGGGTGGCCTTCTTGCTTTTTAATTGTGGGGGTTCTAAGGCCTCCTCGTCGAATTCGGGCAGTAGCTTTCTTTTCGGGTAGCTCTTTGTTCGGCGATCGTCGCCCGTATTTGTTCTGCGGTGCTGAATACTTTGCTCCATCTAATCCTGAGTGCATCTTCCGCTGTTTTGAGCTTCCGCTTGCTTTTTCAGGCTACGCAGCGATGGCGAGCCTTTTCTCGGAGGTCATTTTGCTCCAATGGTTTGTCCGCGTGAGGTCGTCCGGACTGTTGTCTTCGCCGGGACAGATTGTTTATCAAGTTGCCTTGTTCGGACGATTGCTCGATAGCTTGTTCGTTGTCCACCGGTTCGCCCTGCTCTATGGCTGGGTCTTTGTTGAGGCGGGACTTTGTTCGGCGTTTACGTTGCCGCTTTGACTGCTTTTCGAGGGATTTATCCTTCATAGCGTCCCGTTGCTCCTCGTCTTCATTTCCTTTAGGTGTATCCACCATGTATACATCATGGGAGAGGTTGTCCAGTGTCCTATAGGTGCTGGTTCATTGTTGTCTCCTACATCGTCGTCCATACCGTCGATGTCTTCGGAGTCGAAATCGAGCACGTCGTGTAAGCTTTCGACAGTGGCTATGAAGTGGGTGGTGGGTGGGCATTGAATTTCTTCGTCGTCCGCATCCCAACCATCCTGACCGCAGTCCGGCCAGGGCTCTCCGGATAAAGAGAGAGACTTTAGTGTATTCAGGATGTCGCCAAAGGGCGAGTGCTGAAAGATGTCTGCGGCCGTGAACTCCATAACGGGCGCCCAATCGGATTCGATTGGCAAGGGTGCGGAGGGTTTGTAGTCCGGGAAGGAGTCCGACTTCCTGGAGTCAAGGTCTTTGCAAAGGACAGGGATGGAGTTCGGCTTGATCGCCATAGAGATTAAAGCCCCCGAGGCGGTGTCCAACCACTCGTCCCCGATCGGGGAGTCCGGCTCCGGATTAAGGGTTGGAGTGGATTCTGGTGCGGCCTCCAGGGCACTGTTCGGCTGCAGAGCTAGATCATGCCCATCGAGACAGTGCGGCACGCTTGGTTGTGGCTCGAATCCGTCGAAGATCAAGTCTCCGCGGATATCGGCCGTATAGTTTAAACTTCCAAATCTGACCTGATGGCCAGGGGCGTAGCTTTCGATCTGCTCTAGATGGCCAAGCGAATTGGCCCGCAGTGCAAAGCCGCCGGACACGAAGATCTGCCGGGGGGGAGAAGTCTCACCCCGGACTGCGTCATTGTTGATGATTGAAGGAGCCATCGGGCCTATCGGCGACGACACAGAGGAACTCTCAATGAAAGCACCAATGTCGGTGTCAAAACCGGCGGATCTCGGGTAGGGGGGTCCCGAACTGTGCGTCTAGGCGGATGGTAACAGGAGACAAGGGACATGATGTTTTACCTAGGTTCGGGCCCTCTTGATGGAGGTAAAACCCTACGTCCTGCTAGATTAATATTGATGATGTGTGTTACAAGAGTGGATCTACCACGAGATCAAAGAGGCTAAACCCTAGAAGCTAGCCTATGGTATGATTGTTGTTAGTCCCCACGGACTAAAACCCTCCAGTTTATATAGACACGGATAGGGCTAGGGTTACAGAGTCGGTTACAATGGTAGGAGATCTACATATCCGTATCTCCAAGCTTGCCTTCCACGCCAAGGAAAGTCCCATCCGGACACGGGACGAAGTCTTCAATCTTGTATCTTCATAGTCTTGGAGTCTGGTCGATGATGATAGTTCGGCTATCCGGACACCCCCTAGTCCGGAACTCCCTCAAGGTGCTCCATCATCTTAGATGCTACGGTGATACACGCTTCTAGGTCGTTGGATATGGGATCCAAGGGCATGTGAGTAGTTTTTGTACAAATTTTGTGCAATTCTCAAACTCAATAAGGTTTCCTGTAAAAATATTAAGACATCCTGTGAGCTGCAATATCTCAGATCTACAAGCTCCAAGCAACTCATATCAGCATATAGCATCTAAGGTGTGGGGTCACATGATATTCTCCCTGGGAGGAGGGGGTGCAAAACCAATCAGTGTTTGGAAGGGTGGGGACAAATATAATCTAAACAATCCTAAACAGAGCTTCACAATTTTATCTAAGGTCGAGGAGTATGTAGTACTAGACTTAATATTCATGTTTCAGTTTCCTGTTCATTTTAAATATTGAATTGAGGACCATGCATGTCTTACATTTTCCTCCCTTCGTTCCTAAATATTAGTCTTTTTAGAGATTTCAAATGGACTACCACATACAGATGTATATAGACATATTTTAGAGTGTAGATTCACTCATTTTGCTCTGCATGTAGTCACTTGTTGAAATCTCTAAAAGACAAATATTTAGGAACAAAAGGAGTATTTTTGAATTCGTGTCATACATGCATGGTTTGGACAAATAGATGCACTGTACTTATTTGATTGTTGTCGTGTTCATGTGTGTGTGTGTGTGTGTGTGTGGTCATATGCTTGATACATACAAAGTTTTCTCACCACCATACCATTCATCTTTTAAATTTGAATCTGCAATGAAAACTTAGTAGGGATACCATGCAATGTGAAATCCACGTTGAGATCACTATATCACAAACTCACTCTAATTCAAGAACTCTTCATAAATCAATTACCACGTTGAGATTACTATTTGCAAGGAAAATACGGGCATTGTAATACACATAGATTCGTCCGGCAATTTAAAAGATTCCTTTCGTATTCTCGAATGGTAGGACCCAATGGCATACCAGACAAACCCTAGCTCGTGTTGATCCTCAAAAAAATAAACGGGCTTGTGTCCTTCTAGTGGCGTTCATGGTACGCAGATTAGCCAACCCCAACCAGTCGAGGCTCCATGTTTCGAGTCGAAATATCTGGCCACCAGAATTCCAGCCCTAGGAAATTCCCCTCATGTCCCCGATCCATAATGACTAGCGATGGACAATGCAAGGACGCTTTAGTAACTAGACAACGTTACCTACCGTGCCAAGCACGGTTCAATTCCCTCGGTCGCCGCTATGCAAGGTCACCCGTCGACTCCATTGCCTAGTACTAATATGAGTACTACACCAGGATGAGCACAAAATTGAGCCCATTTGTTCGTGCCTTGTACTTGAGTTAATGTATTAGCCAATGCAATAGTACAGAGGGATTATCCTTTTACTCTGCATATATAACTTGTCTGAAATCTAACTAAGCAATGTTTGACCAAATCCTTTCTTAAGAAATACAACAAGAAAGATGTACCGCTTGAAAATTTATTGCATGATGCAGGTTATGATATTGTTTCGAATCCTGGATTTTAAATTTCAGAAAATCCAAAAGTGACCGGAAATTCATGAAACTGAGCATGGTCACGTGATATGGCACAAATATTCCTACATAATTATTTTCTTCAACTTGATACAAGCTACTTATGAGAAGTTGCACAAATGAAGAGCCAAGGTATTTTGGAACAAAGACATGTCACGTTAAGGCGAACTCTTTCACTATTGAAACCATGGGCGTTTATGTGCCGCCACGAGTCCCGCTTCTCATCGGTAGGTGCCGTTCGAGAAAGCGTGTGTGTCGATGGGAGGCGTGCGAGTAGACCACTGCGCCGGCTGACCAGGAGGCATGCAAGCAGACTGCTGCACAGGCTCACCGGGAGGCGAGCCCTTTGACAAGGGCTCCGCCGCCCACCTTCATCCCAACTGCTCCCACTTTTAATGTCGCCGGTGCCGCAGTTTAAAATCAACCCCGCACTACCCGGTATCGCTACAATCTTCTCTCTTCCTCTGTGATTCTCCTGTCATCTACCTCCAACCTGCCTGACGTAACTATACGCCATGCCGCATCACGATGGTCTGCCCTTAGTCTTCTAGTTTCCTGAGGAAGACACCCAGCCGGGTTCTCAAGAACATAAGGCGCTTTGGGACGAGCTTGAACTGGCCTTGCGGAAGGACGCGCGCTGTCCCCACTCTGTTCGGCTCCGTCGCGCGCTGACTGCGCCAGTGCCCATCCCCGTGGCATTTATGGGCTGGGAGAAGCACATTGTCGCTGAGCTTGATGCCACGGGGTTCCACGAGGTCCCCGCCGACTTTCATGCGCCTGTGCACCTGCCAGCGCATGCGCATGCGCGTGAACTGACGCGCGCGCCTATGCACCTGCCAACGCATGCGCCTGCGCGTGCACAGATGTGCGTGCTCGTGCCGGTGCCCGTGCACAAGAATGTCTCCGCCGCGCTGTTGCCAGCGCCTATCCCCGCGCGGGTGCCAGTGCCCCCATCAGTGGCATGGCTGCCGCCGTCGACCGCTTCCTTGCACCAACGCCAGTCGCCTCCTCCCGCTAGTTGACTCGCTCCTGGAGACCGAAGTCCAGAACATTGTGGCCTTCCTTGAAGCTAGGGCCAACGTCCAGGAGTACGCTCGCCGTCGCCGTCACCATCGGTCAGTGGCCCAACGACACACAGAGGATGACAGAGGAGCCTCTTACCACCGCAAGACGCCCACGCCGCCGCTGCATAATCTAAATTTGCCATGAAAAATGTTCGGATTGCCATGCTTAAAATCTGAACGTTTATCATTTCCGTTTATTTTAGATCGATCGTCGTGTGAATGTAAAGTCGGAGTCCGACTGAATGAAATCATTGGTTTGATCGATTGAATGTTCTGCTAGAGCCATATCAAATTAAATATAAAACGCCATCAAGCCACATGTAGTCCTTCTCATCCAACGACCTAGACTGCTTTAATGTCGAGCGCTCAACACGTTTAGCGTGCAGTTAATTTCATGCCAAAAATAGTGCTAATCACATAATAACATGCAAATAATATCCTACTTAATATCCACATGCACTTAATATACTTCCAAATTAACGTGCATTGCGCGTACACATTTACTAGTACTACTAGTACGTGAATCTAGCGCCGTAACTTGTGAACGCGTCCAGATATGGTCAACGGCTACATCACCCGTGAGTTCTTCGTGTTTGCCTGTGCGTTTAAACGTAGAAGGGGAGGAGAGAGAGAGATCACACATGGTACCCACTAGTAAGTGAAGGTGAATAGTACGAGCTAACAAGCCGGTCCCACTAATGTACTAAAACAATATTACATGTTATCCATTAAATAGGTTGTGGTAATAAAAAAACATTATATGAACAAAGGGGGGGGGGTACAAAAAACATTGCTGTTCTATGTATGTTGCCTATTGACGTGCGGCCTGAAGGTCCTGGTCGCATGTTCGATCCTTGCCCTTTTTAATTTTTAATTTATATATGGGTCCAAATTTGTTTCATGACAGGTGGGCCCCTCGGTGTGTAGTTTGTAGCACTTTAATTTGTGGGTCGAAATTTGTTCCATTACAGGTGGACTATCGGTGTGTAGTTTTGTAGCTTATTTTTAATAATTAAAGAGAACAATAGAGTTTTTTTTGCAATAATACCATGGTGCAATGTTGAAGGCGAGAAAGGACGTGCGAAGGAGCGATGACCGAGCCAAAGCAAAATCAATTGGGGGAGGTGCGGGGGGTTGCAACGGTGTTTGGAGTAGTTGTGGGCCGAATGCTACGAAAATATAATCTAAACCCTCCGGAATAAATGCCTACACAAATTAATTCAAGGTTGGAGTCCCTCTGGCAATGTAAATAGCTCCAGCATTGCGAGGGATGGAGAGGTAGCTTCAATGTGTGGAAGATACAGCGTGAGAAAGCGAGGTCAATTGAGACACATATAGATAGAGAGACAAAGTGAGTGTGGTCCGACATTCATTGAAAATATATATATGCTCTGGAAAGATATTGTCGGATTGAGCTTTTGGGAACAGTGAGGGCTGCAAGATAGAGCTTGAGAGATGATCCAGTCACAGAAATGTAGATATATTTTGTGCGTGGGAGGAAGCAAGGTCAATCGATTACATATATAAAGGGAGAGAGATTGAGCGAGTGTGGGTCGTCGTGCGATCGAAAGAGTGAGATGGGTTGGAGAGAGTGACCTACATAGCAATGTGCGTGAGAGAGTATACAATATGAATATGTCGAATTGGGCTCAAACATGGAGATATATCGTTTGTGTCCAAGAAAGAGCAAGGTCAATCGAGACATACAAAGAGAGAGAGAGAGAGAGAGAGAGAGAGAGAGAGTGAGGGTGAGAGAAAGAGAGAGAGAGAGAGACATTGAGCGAGTGTGGCCTACCATGAGGTCGAAAGAGTGGGGGCGGCTTGGATGGACTGACCTAGATACACAATCTGCGTGAGAGAGTATAGATTGTGTCGGGAATCACAAAACTTAACACCAAGATTCTTACTAACCACAGCCATTTACTAGTACCGCCTACATATTATCATCTCTATATCACAAAACTATTGCAAGGAATTAAACATATCATATTCAGGGATCCATAAGTTTTATGTTGGATTTTATGACTAACCATGCAATTGACCAATTCCTTTTGACTCTCTAAATAGATCTAAGTAGAGCATGAGAGTTTAATTCTTTCTACAAAATATCATGCTCTAACAAATATAAGTGAAGCAAAAGAGCATTCTTCAAACAAAGGTTTTCTATGTGAAGAGAAACAAGCAATCCAAACTTCAAATGATATAAGTGAAGCACATGAAGCATTCTATAAAGCCACACTCAAAAGATATAAGTGAAGTGAAATGAGCATTCTATAAATCCACCATGGACTATCTCATACCAGCATGGTGCAAAAAAGAAAAGTGAAAAATAAACACAAAAGACGCTCCAAGATTTGCACATATCACATGAACGAAACGAACCCGAAAACATACCGATACTTGTTGAAGAAAGATGGGATGCCTTCCAGGGCATCCCCAAGGTTAGAAGCTTGAGTCTCCTTGAATATTTACTTGGGGTGCCTTGGGCATCCCCAAGCTAGAGATCTTGCCTCTCCTCCTTCTCCTCACATCGAGACCTCCTCAATCTACAAACACTTCATCCACACAAAACTTAACCGAACTTTTAGTGGCGGGGTTAGTGAATATGGCAAAGAAATCCCATCATGTACTGTTGTAACATTATTGTATAATTATAAACAAACATTACCCACTGTATGTTGTGACAATTCTATGGCCCCAAGTGAAGGGGGCTTCAACAAGAATTCAAACATACGCAAATAATGATGCTATAACAACAATCTGTGAAAACAGGACAGTATGAAAGATTTGAACATCCACCATACTAGTGTCACTCTACAAATTCTGAAAAATTAGGAAAAATAAATAATTTGTATAGCAAGAAAGTACAAAAAGTTTCAGAACCGATTGACGTTCCAGTAAAAAATGTAAAATCACGCACTACAGTCAAAGTTTCTGTTTTGCACCACACAAACCAACAAGCAATGTAATCATCCTAAATGCAAATATTGGCACATTATTTTCATATTACAATGGAATTTTAGAAGGGCATAATTATTTTTGTGAGAATCTTCATGAAAAATTCTACATTGTTCCCATGAGCATGAACACAAGTGTTCAAGGTCGACCCTCACTTCTCCAATGCATAACTTCCAATCCCTTATCTTTTGTGAAAAGTTTTAAGTTCCCCTCTATATTTATTTTGTTTTTAAACTATATAAAATTACTCAAAATAAATAAACGACTCTCTAAAACTTCCGGGTTGTCTCCCTGGCAGCGCTTTCCTTAAAGCCATTAAGCTAGGCATAAAGTGCTCAAGTAATGGATCCACCAAGATCCCAAGGTATATCAATGCCAATTTGAATCAGCAATGATTTAGCATTTAGTAGTGAGCACAAAGCAACATATATCAAGCAATGAAGAAGTCTAACTCTCTTCCTATGCATCAGCATGTCATACAAGAACAATTCATGCACATCAAGTAAAGGCCAATACATAGCATAAGAAGTTTCTTGCAATTCTTTCGTGTTGGAAACATAGAGAGGCGGAGATGTAGTTCCACTCTCATGATAATTGAAAGTTGGAGCAGCAAGCACATGCATATTATATTCATCAAAACTATCATGTGAAATAGTAAAAGGCAACCCATCAATATAATCCTTAATAAGTGCAAACTTCTCCGATATAGTGTAGTGGGAGAATTCAAAAGGATAATAGGACTATCATGTGTGGGTCCAATAGCAACATTTTCATTCTTAACATAAGGAACAATAGCAAGGTCATCCCCATAAGCATAATTAATATTGCCTTCATGGCCACAAGCATAGCAATCATCAAGTTCATCAAAAAGGGACATTTCAAAAGAATCCAAGGGATCATAGTAATCATCATAGCATTCATCCTTCGATAAGAACGAAGGGGCATTAAAAATGTATGAGATAAAGAGTTACTCTCATTAGAAGGTGGGCACAGGCGATCAATCCACTCTTCCTCCTTTTGTTCTTCACTCTCCTCCTCATCTTTATCATCTAATGAGCTCACAATTTCATCATTTTCGTCTTCCATAGACTCCTGCAAAATGTTAGTCTCTTCTTGGACAACGGAGTTATTCTCAATAAATACATCAATATCGTAATTGTATTTATAATTATCATTGCAATATTTAAGGATAGCAAAATTTTCAGGTCTATAAACTGAATCATCAAAATCTTCGAACTTCTTAAACAAAGATTCAATTTCATGTGCACCCTTAAAAGCAAGAAATTCTTCTATTCGTTCCACATCATAGTAATCATATATACCATTAGCATAAGAAGCTAAGGTTTCATTATCATTAAATTTGCATGAGAAGGGAAGATGTGGAGCATTCATTCTAGAGCAACAAGTATAATCATGTCTCAAAGATAGATCCTGAGCATACCAATGCAACATATAAATTTGATCCCATAAAAGTTTCCCTTTTTGTGTCAAGCGATAATCCCTAAAGTATTCACGTTGATCCAATGTTACTCCCATTATCAAGTTGAATGGGGTTTTCTGAGGATTATCAAAGTAGTGCATAATATTTTTCACATAACAAGCATCGAGGGTTTTAGGAGGTCCCCATGTCCATGAGCAGCAAGTACAACTAATTTTTTTGGTGTTTCGTGTTCCATATCCACAAGTAAAGATAGAGAACAACTTAGAACAGAAAATAAAATCTACTTAGTGATAAAGCAATAAGCACACACGAGAATATTCAGCCCACGCTATTGCTCCCCGGCAACGGCTCCAGAAAAGGGTCTTGATAACCCAAAAGTATAGGGGATCGTTTGTAGCCTTCTTCGATAAATAAGAGTGTCGAACCCAACGAGGAGCTAAAGGCAGAACAAATATTCCATCAAGTTCTATCGACCACCGATACAACTCTACGCACACTTGACGTTTGCTTTACCGAAAACTAGTATGAAACTATTTTGTAGGTGTGATGCTAGAACTACTTTTTAAGAATAAAACTAGAAGTACTTTGCAAGATAATAAAAGTTAGGTGTTTAGTAAAAGGGTTTGTGTCAACAATAAAGTTATTTGTCCCTAGGCAATCGATAACAAGTACCGGTAATCATTCTTGCAATTTTACATGAGGGAGAGGCATGAGCTAACATACTTTCTCTATTGGATCATATGCACTTATGATTGGACCCCTAGAAAGCATCCGCAACTACTAGAGATCTTTAAGGTCGTGAAACCCATCCATAGCATTAAGTATCAAGTCCTCTATACTCCCATACGTCATACCCCAATTACTTGGGGTTTAAGCTTCTATCACTCTTGCAACCCACCATAAGCGAACCATGAACATATTTCAACACCCTACAGCGGGGGCCCCTCACGTTTGCGCAAGAACGGAGGGCACCGTAGGACATCACCATAAATAAAATATACAATCATACCAACCAAGATCATGATTAACCCACATGAAAAAACAGATCTACTCAAAAATCATATGATAGCCAAATATCATTGGGGAATAATATATGGAGTTGAGCACCATGTTTAAGTAGAGATTACAGCGGGGAGAAGAGGTGTTACACTGCTGCATAGAGGGGGAGAAAGTTGCTGTTGACGGTAGCAAGATTGTTGATGTAGATTGCCGTAACGATCGTTGCCCCGGCGGCTCTCCGGTGCCACCGAAAGCGAGGGGGAGAGAGCCCCCCTCCTTCTTATTCTTCCTTGGCCTCCCCCTAGATGGGAGGAGGGTTCCCCCTTTGTTCATTGGTCTCCATGGCGGCGGAGGGGCGGGAGCCCCTCCGAGATTGGATCTCCCTCTCTGTTCTATTCTGTTTCGCGTTCTCCTGATCTGGCCGAAAACCGTTTCTTATATTTCGGGAGATCCGTAACTCCGATTGCGCTGATATTTTAACACATTTTTTTCGGATATAAGCTTCCTTGCGCCCAAAGTAGAGCTCCAACCGATGTTCGAGGAGGGCACAACCCACCACCACGCGCCAGGGGCCTCTGGCGCGCCCTGGTGTCTTGTGGGCTATGTGGGCCGCCGTTTGCGGTGATTCTAACTCACAAAAATCAAATATATTCCAGAATAATTATCCATAAAATTTTATTACATTCGGACTTCGTTTGATATGGATTTTCTGCGATACAAAAAACATGCAGAAAAGAGGAACTGGCACTGGGCACTGGATCAATAGGTTAGTCCAATAAATCATATAAAAAGTTGCCAAAAGTATGTAAAAGTTGTATAATATTGGCATGAAACAATCCAAAATTATAGATACGACGGAGACGTATCATGGCACCGGCCAAATCGTGCATCATGAATTGCCAACTGCTGATGCTCTAGAGGCTAAACTATTGGTAGAAAAAGATTCTGCTTCTGCACTTAGAGATGAAGTTAACATGTTGAGGAAGCAAACAGCACAATCACAAGCAGTAATCAAGACAACCATTAAATATTTGGTGGATTTCAGAACAAAGCAAGCTGAGACTGACCGCATTGTTAAGGTCCTGAAAGAAAAAAGGAAATTAAATTCCCACTTGGTAAATCATAGGTGAAATGTTCTTTCCATCATTGAATAACCTTTGTGTTGTTTGTTTATGTAATCGATCAAACCATTTGTTTTAGAGATCGTGTAATAATTGTTTTTTATTTTTTGGTTTGTAATTTTTTTAGCACAAGTCTGAATTAATTGATAAGACTCGGAGACATTTTATTTTGATTGCTGTGCTAGACCTACAAATATGCCAATCGGGCTGAACGTGCATTCAACAATAATAGTAGTATAGATGGACCTTAAGTGGCACGCATCAGAAAGGGCCAAGATGTTGTTCTAGCTTCGCTAAAAAACGGATGCTCTTCAAGAAAAAAAAGGACAGCGGCCTGGCTTATGTATGTTAGTTGATATTATTGATTCATATACTCTATAAGTGTTTATATGTATGTTAGTTTTGTATATTATTGGTTGATTGACTCGGTATTTGAGTCTTGATACATCGCTTGTGTACATATCTAAATGGGAGTACACATTATGCTGCGTGTGACACTTGAGTTGGACATAAAGTGGTTTCAAATATTCGAATTCACCTTAAACTGGATTCTAGCTTCCGAATTCGAGTATCGTCATTTGTAAATCATATTCACATATGACAGTGGAATACATCTTTGTCATTCTTTTGAAGATATATAAAAACACATAGAATGATTTATAAATATTTATATAGGAATACAAAATGGATTCGAATTTAATTGCCAGCATAAATGTGGATGCTTATTGTCCCATAATTCGAAAGAAGCGGCAAAATGTCCACTCCCACGTCGGCTGCCCGAAGCCAAGTGTTTGGGAGATGGAAATTACTGTCTACCCCTTCCACGGACAATCCATCGGCCTGATTTCCACTGCTCTGAATAGGGGTAGGTTAGTACCTTCAATTAGACGTGACACGACCGCCTCTGAGCCCATTCCGACATGGTGGGCGCCAAACATGGGCGGAAAAACACATTTGATTCAACCTTGTCCAAAAGACCTCTGTCACTCCCTCCATTTCCCCATTCATACACGGTGGGCGACAAAACAAACTCAACTCGGCCGAAATCCATGTAGGCAAATATTTTCAATAGGGGCAGGTTTGTAACGTCACTCAGGCGTGACACACCCGCCCTACCTGTCAGCCCTGTTTATACACCGTGGGCGCCAACCATGAGCACCAAAACAACCTCTCCTCGCCCAAAATCGCTCTGGGCAAATATTGGCGAGATGGGAGATTACCGTCCTATCCCCAACCAATGAGACGTCCAAATTTTAAATGGGGCTAAGTTCGTAACTTTCCCATATTTTATACACGCGCGTCCCAGAAACATGGTTCCCCATAGCTCTCCCTCCATTTTCTCATTCATACACCGTCTGTGCTAGAACACCATCCCCGCACCAGCCTCCTCCGTCCGCCACTCATCCATTGCTTCCGTCCTCCACCCCATCCATCACCATCGTCCTCCACCATGCTGGAGCGCCTGCCAAGACCGCGCCGTCCACTGCTAGAGATGGACGTTTCTCATCCACGACGACAGACCAAGAGCGTTGCATCGCGTCCTCTCACTTCATCGGCGCCGTCTTCCTCTTTGCCGAGGCCGCTCACACAACCTTCTCTTCCACCGCAACGGGACTTATCCCCCGATGCACCCGTCTACCATCGCAGATCTGCTTCAATGCCACCAGCACCCATCGCACCCCTGATGCCTACATGGTGCCGCAAGAGAGGTGGTACTTCATATCTCCTCAACTTTTTGATCTCAACCAGAAAATAGATCGTAACTTGGTTATTGTACTTTCTTTTCAGCTCTTAGAATTTACTTCTTAGTTAAAAGCAAACAATGGATGCTAAATAGCATTTCTCCAGTTTGCAGCTTTAAATCTGCCATGGCACAGTCATAATAGGGTTTAATTGATCATGCTTAGGGTTGAATTGATCATGTTGGTGCCGTGGTGGTTTCTTCAATAGAAATTGGAGGGGAAACCCTCTTTTGCTCAAAAAAATGCTTAGGGTTTCCCCCTTTTATGATCACTATACGATTAGCGTACGTACTTCGTGTCATAATAACACTGCTCCACCCATCAAGCTAAACAAGCTTAGTTGTTCAAATACGAATCTGATATTATTAAAACAGAGCTGTTTAATTGGTCAGCTAAATGTTCCTCATTTAGTTTCGAATATGCATGTTCGCCGCTCGGGTGTGTATCTCTACAGGGTGCCCACGGTGGGCCGCGGCCCACCCTGGGATTTTGGGTCGGCCCAGGTCCTGATTCCCCTCTGTTCTGCTGCGTGCTTCCGATCTCTACTCGCCCCCAGCCTCCTACCTTGCTGGCGACTTGCCATCCCCAGACGGCATGAGTCTAGGAGGAGATGCCGGACTAACAAGAGGTTAGGAGCTGCTCGCCCAACAGCGTCACCGCTGCCCGGGCGCGCCGCCGTGCCTACCTTCCGAGTCCATTCAGGGCTCAGGCGTGCAGCACCCACTAAGCCAACCCGATTTATCCTGAGATACGTCCTCAACACTCAGTAGCCACTCCTCATCACCCATTTTCTAATTGATTCATTACTCTTTAGGCAGGACTGTCATTAGGGTTTGTTGTGTGCTGAGTGCTACCAACACTTAATGGTTCAGATGTATTTCAGTATTTTTAGTACCTGTAAAGTTCATAGGGTTTCAAAATTCTGGCCCTAGGAACAGACACTAGTCATTTTGGATTGTTGGTTGTAGTGACATTGACCCATATTACTACTGCGGGCCAGGTTTGTTGACAATTTTACTTGTCTTTCTTACTCATTCGATATGATATGCAATTATTCGTGTCGATTAGTTGCAAACAATAAGTGCTAAAAAAACTTCTTGATTCAGATTTTGGACGGTCTCTTACTGCAGTTACAATTCTGCATACTTGTCCTAGTAATGTCACAAGTAAATGATTGATTCACTACATCTATTCTTGCCTTGTCATATTTGTTGTCAATATTTTTTTAGGTTGGACCACCCTGCTTCAAAATACTGGAACCGCAAACATGAGTGAATAATATTTCTCTGTGTGATCTCTTCCATCATGTGTGGTCAACGAACATTGCATTGTATAGCAAGAAAGTGTCATTTCCAGCTTTTACGTAGACTACGATCTTTTACATGGAATACAATCTGCCTACTTGCTTTGTGTCACACTACCAGAACTCCACCCTTGAAGCTAAACATTATGCCACTCATAATTCCTTAGTTTATTTGTTCAAATACGAATTTGATATGATTCTCATGTTCCTACTTCGGTTTTGAAATGTGTGTCTGCCTGTTATAGAGACATAAGATGTTTGTATTTCTGTGTGTGGTTTGGTCAGCACGGCTGGGGGGGTGAACTTTGCATATGCATTCCGTAGATAACCTGACTACTTTTTATGCTTTCATGAATCTCAGATTCTGAACAGCATCAATAATGATTATGAGCTTGCGCGCATGAAAAGAATGAAGCGGAACAATGCCATGGCTGTCAAACGTGGCATTAAGGGACTGAAATCAAGTCCGGATGCCATGCAATGCAAATGCTCTCCACCTACAGATTCATGCTCAGAACATGATCCTAACAGTGATTCTGAGCTAGAGGGAGACCTAAGTCAATGTAGCTCCCTAGTGGAGGAGTCAGAGGCAGATGCCCTATCTTATTCACCCATCAAGGTGCTTGCTCTAACTTTCCAAGGTTATATTGGTCGCACATATCTTGCAACTGATGTTTTGCATTGCTTCTACTTTGTTACACTACCATTAGCTTAGATTACACATCGTGTATGTGAATACGCCCTGCCTATCCATTTTCAGAACATATTCCATCCGTCATCATGGCATATTTATCCATTCAAATGTTGTTCTTGTGTATCAGACGTTCAAAAGGAAGAGGGTGATTGCTGATCGCGGAGGAGCACGAGCAAAGTATTTGGAAAAGGTAGTGACACCTTATAAATCAAATAGCCCATTAGGTGTAGTTCCAATATCACCTGACCCACAAAACACGGCCCCAACTCTAGTAGACTCTAGCCCCACTACACTGGTCATTTCTGATGCCCCAACTCAGCAGACCCCAACTGCAAACAGTATGATGATGCCAGTTGACATACCACCAGCTCTACGATGCAAAACCCCCATTCTAGAAAAGAGTACACCAAATCCAGTTGCCAAATCCCTTTTCGAACCAGAGAGAGACCCAATTGTAGCAAATAGGACCCCTGTTCTATTTCTTCCCAGTTTAGAAGACGAATCTTATATTGTTGTCAGGAACTTTGTGCGCATCTTTACTTCATGGAAAGATTATGCTGCAGACACAGAACAATTTCCAGTCTTCCTCCGCAACTTACGCGTAAGTAATGTACTAATGTTATTCATGGTAATTATTGCATATGTTTCTGCTGACATAAGACACAAGATTTCATTCTTTTAAATAGGCGAGGACCAAACTGGATTGTCAAGATGAGCAAGGGTTGGTTGCGCATTTAAAGCACTCGTTGATGAAGTATCGTTCCTACCTGAGGCAAGCACACTTTGATGGCAAGCCTCTGAACGAAATTTTTGTAAAGTCTTCGGTGCTACATTTATCAGACAGTGACTGGAATAATCTTGTTACGCATTGGTCTCGTCTGCAGCGTAAGGTACTTTCTATGATTTCACATCACAATTTGAACTACATTTCTGCATTTTCCTTAAATGTCTCACTTGTACAAAAACTGTTAGCAGAAGAACATTCATTCTCAAGGGACCATAGAATCTCGCAACTATACTACACACTGCATTGCTCTTGTGAGTACCTCTTGCCCTGTATGACCATACTTACTTTCATAGCTGTTTGATTATGTAGAATCACTGCACATGTTAGCCTCGTTATCGTCCATTTGGTGGACATTATAAGATCTGTATGGAATCTTACATAAATTTAGAATCAACCCAATGCTTTTGAAGAGGTTTAGCTCTGCAGTCCTCTTTTGAGGACTAAACGTCGTCTATCACTGTACTTACATTAGCAGCTACTCCCTCCGTCCCATAATATAAGAATGTTTTGTACAGTACACCAGTGTTCAAAACACTCTTGTATTATGGGAAGAGGGATTGGTTCATTGTGTAGCATTCTGCATCTTATCTCCCTCGCCCACCATTTACTAAAAAATGTCAGATCTATATTTAATCTTACCAAAAAGTTGAATACACAGACAATGCCACTGCAGAAGTGTAGCCCATTGCTCTTGTCAGCACATTTTGTCCTGTAATGCTTGTACTTCCAGGGATTGTTAGTTGATTATGTAGCATCAATCTGCATCTTATCTTCATTATCCTCTATCCCTTCCAGTATTATCATATCTATAATTACTCTCTACAAAATGTAGAGTACAGGCAATGCTTATGAAGAAGATTTTGTGCTGAAATTCTTGAGTTATCCTTCCCTTGACATGGAGAAGGGCATTATAAAGCCGGTGTTAACTGTTAATGTAAGTCAGTCCTTCTAAAGCCTTTATCCTCAACTGTTGTTTAATTTGCTCATACTCCCTATCGTTAATTGCTGTTTAGTTTGCTGTTTCTATCAAAATGTATGTTCGCAACAATCGTAAGTTCCAAATTTTACTTGTAAAACCAAATTTCTTATTCATACCATGCACATTACTCAATACTCCCTATATGTATGCTTGTTTTTGTGGATCTATAATCCAGTGTGTGGTGAAGCATCCCACGTTTGCACCTTCTCATCTCCTGTTTTATCTTACTGTTGTGGCTCATGATATGAACAACATGCCATGCACATTAACCAAAATAGATACAATGATTTTCTTTGCCCTTCATCTATGCTATTTATGCTGACATGGTAATCTAGTAGTGTGGTGAAGCTCCCCGCATTATGAACAATGCCAAATTATGCTATTGATATTTTGAACTTACTCTTTATTTTCTAATTTGAAATTGGATGGAATTGATAGCACAATTATCATGTTTGTTTATACACATGCAAAACCTATCATCTCGCTGCTTGTTTCAGGGTGATATGTCTGTTGGCATGCACAAGTGTCCTGAAGACTGTGAGACAAACCCAACATATATTGCAGCAAAGAAGGCAAAACATCTTGAATATAGCGAGACAACCCCAAAGTCTTGTCTTGATGCAATGTTCAAATTACTTGAGACTAGCAGTCAGACAAGCTCGCACAATTTGCTGTCTGAATTAGTTCGACTTCTTCAGTCCCAAGTTCTAGCAGAAAGGCATTCTGCAACTCAACTTCGACTTGAAGTCCTATCTCTAAAAAAGATTGCGGAGAACACCAATGATAACCTCATTACTAAACAACTATACCTAGAAGCTATGACCGACATGCTAGGCCTGTCTCATAGCCTTGCTCAGTATCTTGCGCAGCAGTTCCCGCGCAAGGCTAACCTTTCTTGAACTGTCTTGGAAGTGTCTCGGTTTAGTATTATTTTGTTACGCTGCAATGGTGCCTAGTTTATGTAATCTGCTTCTTTGTTGCGCTTTATGATCACTGGTGGCGAACTTCGATGCCCAGTGGATGTAATATACCATAAATCCTTTATTGTATAGTGTAGGTTTATTCTAAGTTACTATGCCGTAATTTCTTTATTGTATAGAGTAGGTTTGTTCTTAATTCCTACTAGTTACTGCCATCATTCGCTATATGAAAAAAAATCTGATGTAGTTGACCGGGCCACAATTGGGCCGGCCTGCAACTTTCTTGGGCCCGAATGGCCATTGGGGCCTTCACACTTTGCGCCAGGCCCACAACTTACTCCGGCCTATATTCGGCCCAAATTTTAGTGTGGACCAAGCGCTTAGTTTGGCCCATGTAGCTTTGGGGCATTAACAGGCTGAATATTCTGCTCCCTTGTTACGGCCCAGAAGAAACCATGGGCCTTTAGCAGGCCGAAATGCATGTTGGGCCTTGAGGGAGTCCTGGATTAGGGGGTGTCCGGATAGCCGAACTATCACCATTGGCCGGACTCCTGGACTATGAAGATACAAGATTGAAGACTTCGTCCCGTGTCCGGATGGGACTTTCCTTGGCGTGGAAGGCAAGCTTGGCGATATGGATATGTAGATATCCTACCATTGTAACCGACTCTGTGTAACCCTAACCCTATCCTGTGTCTATATAAACTGGAGAGTTTTAGTCCGTAGGACGAACAACAATCATACCATAGGCTAGCTTCTAGGGTTTAGCCTCTTTGATCTCGTGGTAGATCCACTCTTGTACTACCCGTATCATCAATATTAATCAAGCAGGAGTAGGGTTTTACCTCCATCGAGAGGGCCCGAACCTGGGTAAAAACATCATGTCCCTTGTCTCCTGTTACCATCCACCTAGGCGCACATTCGGGACCCCCTACCGAGATCCGCGGTTTTGACACCGACATTGGTGCTTTCATTGAGAGTTCCTCTGTGCCGTCATCTTTAGGCCCGATGGCTCCTTCGATCATCAACAACGGCGTGGTCGGGGTGAGACTTTTCTCCCGGACAGATCTTCGTGATTCGGCGGCTTTGCACTCGGTCCAATTCACTTGGCCATCTGGAGCAGATCGAAAGCTATCGCTGGCCATCGGTCAGATTTGGAAGTTTGAACTATCGGCCGACATCCGCGGAGACTTGATTTTCGATGGATTGAGCCACAATAGCAGCGCCGCCTTGTCTCGATGGGCGCGATCTAGCTCTGCCGCCCGAGCAGTGCCACGGAGGCCGCACCAGCGTCTGCTCCGACCCTTAGCTCGGAGCCGACTCCGCCGATCGAGGACTAGTGGTTGGACACCGCCTCGAGGGCTACGATCTCTACGGCAATTGAGCCGAACTCCATCCCTGTCGTTTGCGAAGATCATGACTCCAAGGTGCCGGACTCCTCTCCGGACTCCGAACCCTCCACGCCCCTGCTAATCGAATCCGATTGGGCGCCGGTCATGGAGTTCACTGCCGCGGACATCTTTCAGCACTCGCCCTTTGGCGACATCCTGAATTCACTAAAGTCTCTCTCTTTATCAGGAGAGCCCTGGCTGGACTACGGTCAGGAAGGTTGGGATGCGGACGACGAAGAAATTCAACGCCCACCCACCACTCACTTTGTAGCCACTGTTGATGATTTAAGCCGACATGCTCGACTTGGACTCGAAGACATCGGCGGTATGGGCGACGATGCTGGAGGCGACCAAGAACCAGCGCCTCTGGCACCGGAAGGCCACCTCGTCATCGACATATACATGGTGGACATCCCAAAAGATGGGAATGGCGATGGAACAGCGGAGGATGACCCTTCAAGAAACAGCCCAGCGCCGGCGTCGGTGGCGCCGCTCTAAATCCGCCACAGCAAAAGCGGTGATTTGACACGGAGATAATAACACCGGACGGTGCGAAGACAACCCCTCCAAAGAGGATTCAGCACGGGAGGAGAAGCCAGCCCTCATGATAGGCGGCGAGCAGGAAGGTGGAGGGCGATAATTATATGCCTCCCTCCGAAGATGAGGCAAGCCTCGACGACGACAAATTTGTCGTGCCTGAGGATCCCGCCGAACAAGAGCGTTTCAAACGCAGGCTTATGGCCACGGCAAGCAGCAGCAGCTTAGAGCTGTCCAAAACTTGCTAGCTGACAGATGGACTGAAGTCCTTGCAGCCGAAGAGTACGAACTCGAAGGCCCCTCCAAGAGATACCCAAAACGCAGGCTGCTACCCCAATTAGAGGAAGCAGCACCCAAACCTACATCACCAGCGCATGATGCGGCCGACCGGCCACCCCGTGGTCGCGACAGAGAGGCCTCCAGACCCCCCATTCAAGCCGCACTATAGCGTTGCTCGAAAAGTACCAAGGCACGGGGAAACGCGCCAGACCTGCGAGACATATTGGAGGACAAGGCAAGGCAAACAAGATCGATCTACGGATCGCGTGGGCACCCCACGACACGTGATGATAACCGTCACGCCGAATACAGCAATTCCAGCCGGGCCGAACACAGTAGACAAAACTCATTCGAGCTGCGTCGTGATATAGCTCAATACAGAGGCGCCGCACACCCACTATGCTTCACAGACGATGTGATGGATCATCAAATCCCCGAGGGTTTCAAACCCGTAAACATCGAATCATACGATGGCACAACAGATCCTGCAGTTTGGATCGAGGACTACCTCCTCCATATCCACATGGCCCGCGGCGATGATCTACACTCCATCAAATACCTCCCACTCAAGATTAAAGGACCAGCTCGGCATTGGCTTAACAACTTGCCAGCAGAATCAATTGGTTGTTGGGAGGACCTGGAAGCCGCATTCCTTGATAACTTCCGGGCACATCGTGCGACCACCGGGCGCCGATGACCTCAGCCACATAATTCAGCAGCGGAAGAATCGGCGGACAATTCGGACACGGTTCCTAACCAAGAAAAATCAAATCGTTGACTGTCCGGATGCAGAGGCCCTTGCAGCCTTCAAACATAACATCCGCGACGAGTGGCTTGCCCGGCACCTAGGACAGGAAAAGCCGAAATCCATGGCAGCCCTCACAACGCTCATGACCCGCTTTTGCGCGGAGAGGACAGTTGGCTAGCTTGTAGTAACAACTTGACAAAAACCCGGTAGTTCGGATACCAAGGACAGCAATGGCAGCTCGCGTCAAGCAAGCACAAAGCGCCGCGATAACGGCGATAATGCTGAAGATCGACAGTCAATGCGGATTCAGAGGCTCTAAACCGGTCAGCGGAAAAAGCCTTTCAAAAGAAATACTCAGGGCCCGTCCAATCTGGACCGAATACTCGATCGCTCGTGCCAAATACATGGCACCCCCGAAAAACCAGCCAACCACACCAACAGGGATTGTTGGGTCTTCAAACAGGCAGGCAAGTTAAATGCCGAACTCAATGACAAGGGGCTGCATAGCGATGACGAGGAGGAGCCCCGACCGCCGAACAATAGAGGACAGAAGGGTTTCCCCCCACAAGTGCGGACGGTGAACATGATATACGCAACCCACATACCCAAAAGGGAGCGGAAGCGTGCACTAAGGGACGTATATGCGATGGAGCCAGTCGCCCCGAAGTTCAACCCATGGTCCTCCTGCCCGATCACCTTTGATCGAAGGGACCACCCCACTAGCATCCGCCACGGCGGATTAGCCGCATTGGTTCTTGACCCAATCATCGACGGATTTCACCTCACTAGAGTCCTGATGGACGGCGGTGGCAGCCTGAACCTGCTTTATCATGATACAGTGCGCAAAATGGGCATAGACCCTCAAGGATTAAACCCACAAAGACGACCTTTAAATGCATCATACCAGGTGTAGAGGCCAATTATGCGAGCTCGATTACACTCGAAGTGGTCTTGGATCCCGGATAACTTCGAAGCAAAGAGTTAATCTTCGATATAGTCCCGTTCATGGCGGCTATCACGCCTTTGCTTGGACGAAACGCATTTGCAAAGTTCAATGCGAGTGCCGCTTTACGCTACCTCAAGCTCAAGATGCCAGGCCCTCGAGGTAATCACGGTCAATGGAAATACCGAACGCTCTCTCCGAACGGAGGAGCACACGGTGGCCCTCGCGGCGGAGGTGCAAAGCAGCTTCTCACAGCAATTCTCGAGTCCGGCTATTAAACGTCCGGACACCGTCAAGCGCGCCCGGAGTAACCTACAAAAAGACCGCCTGGCATGATACGAGCACGCGTAGCAATCCGGCCCCAACCCCAGCCCTCGCGAAATTGCAAAGCCAGTACTACGCGTACATAACTACGCTCTGAAGATACCATGGGCATAAGGGGAGGGGCATGACCATGGCACGCCCAGAATGCGGCTCAACCGCACCAGGGGCTCCCGATTGTGTCATTCTTTTTCTTTCTTCTTTTCTCTTACTTTCAGGACTCCGTTTTCCGAAGTCCTGTCCGCACTAAATTGCCGAACTCACGATGCAACAGCCAGGGGAAGCGTAAAGCTCGTCGAGTGTGCGGTGGTCTCTACTACGAGCATTATACCTGTTTTACATACCATCCGCAGTTTACCCACGGAGAGGACATGTTAAATAGTTCCATCCCTTGCTTATCGCACTATTTGTATCGTTCGCTTTCATTGCAGTACCTTTTGAATAAACAATACATAGCTTTTTCCTATTATTGCACTCCTTTCTTTATCTATATATATGTTCATTAATGACATGTTGCACTGTACACTTTAGTGCGGCCAATACACGAGGGCTTAAGTACCCCAAAATATGGTGTGATAAGTCCAACACTTTCACAAGTCGGCACCCGAACTTATAGCATTATATGCATCGGCTCGAATCATGTCTTGGGTCAATAGTTGGGTTTGCCGGATCCCATGTTTTGGTACCTTATGTTCCGTTATATCGGCTAAGGTAGCGCTGGGAGAACCACTGCGATTGTGCCCGGTTGAGCTGGGTTGAGCACCTCGATGGAGAAAGCTAAAACTGACCGTCATGATAGGGCGAGAGCCGGTCGCTATTCGAGAGGTTTTTTCGGGTCCCTAAAGACTTATGCCGCTTAGAGCGAGGAGTCGGCATTGTCCGGCCAAGGTGTGGATAGCGCCCCGAACTCGGTCTTCCGAATACTAGGGGCTTCGCCGAAATTTAAAATTATAGAATTCTATGGCTAAGTGAGAGTGTTCAAGCACTATAGTCCGGTTGCCTTGTTCGTTGCGTTGAGCGCCTCCCTCGAAGGACCCAAGGATGGGAACAAGAGCGCTCAAGTTTATCCCTAACACCCCACTTTCGTGGCATGGGGCTGAAGCCAACGACTTGCCATCTCTCAAATTTGATAAACGGCCGCACAGAAGGTAATATTTTAAATTCACAAGCGTTGCTTAGCGCATATGAACAAGTTTTCAGCGTACAGGATAACAAATGCGAGTCTATTAAAAAATTACATCTTTGGAGCATTCACCCGCTATAAGGCGGGCACCCTTCATGACGCCCTCATAATACATTTCGGGCTTGCGATGCTCCTTGCCCTTCGGTGTCCCGTCCGTCACAAGCTTCTCAGCGTCCAGCTTGCCCAGTGCACTTTAGCACGGGCAAGGGCCCGACGGGCACCTTCAATGCAGACGGAGCGCTTGATGACTTCAATCCATGGACAGGCGTCCACCAGCCGCCACATTAGCTCGAAGTAGCTCCCAGGCATGGCTTCCAGTGGCCACAACCGAATTATGAGGCCCTTCATGGCCTGTTCGGCGACCTTGTGGAGCTCGACCAGATGCTTCAGCTGGTCGCTCAGGGGCACCGGATGTCCGGCCTTAGCATACTGAGACCAGAACACCTTTTCTGTTGAGCTCCCCTCCTTGGCGCGGTAGAACGCGGCAGCATCAGACACACTCCGGGGCAGATCTGCGAATGCTCCTGGAGAGCTTCGGATTCGGGTAAGTAATAGATAATCCACTTTCACATGCTTGCTTTGCATAAAGAATGCCTTACCCGCCACTATCTTCTTTAATGATTCAATTTCCTGGAGGGCTTTTTGGGCTTCGGCCTTAGCGGCTTTGGCACTCTCAAGAGCCGAGGCAAGCTCGGACTCTCGAGTCTTCGAGTCACGCTCCAAACTCTCGTGTCTTTCCACGAGAGCCTGGAGCTCTTGCCGCACCTCCGCCACCCGCGCCTCCTACTTCTCTCGCTCGGTGCGCTTCGCGGCCGCTTTTTCTTTCAGCCGCGGACACCGCTTCCTTCAGGGCCGCCACCTCGTTCGTGGCCCCTACAATACCCATGTTAGTCCTGCCATTTTTCCAACCAACTCCTTTCTATAAGGTATTACTTTAATAAGCTATTACTTTAATAAGGTATTACTTTAATAAGGTATTACTTACCTTCCTTGTCCTCGAGATGCTTCTTGGCAAGGCCGAGCTCGTTCTCGGACCACTCGAGGCTCTGCTTTAATGCATTGACCTCCGCTTTTCGGTCTGGGAGGTCAGTCAGCAAGCGCCTGCATTCCCATATTGACATACTTATGTTAGACTCCTGCGTATATCTTTTTAGATCCTCGGTCGGCTTTTCTTTCCGAGCACCGAACTAAGCATCAGGGGCTACTGTCTATGCAGTAATATTTTTACATATTATAAACTTACCTCAAAGCCTGTTAGAAGGCTGGTACAGGCTTCAGTCAGCCCGCTCTTGGCGGACTGAACTTTCTGGATCACCACACTCATAACAGTGCGGTGCTCCTCGTCGATGGAGGCGCCGTTAAGCGCCTCCAGCAAGCTATCTGGTGCTTCCGGATGGACGGAGGGCCGGTGTCGTAGTCTTACCCTTCTTACGAAGGGGCCGCTTGCCGGACTTCGGAACCATTGAAGGTTCGATGCGGAGTCGGCTCGAGGCGGACTTAGAGCCCTCTGGGTTTCGCCCCTTTGCGCCCGAGTCCGGAGGTCGCCTTGCGCCGCCTCGAGACCACCTCCTCCTGGCTGGGCCCTTTGGGACTCCACCACGGTGTTGTCTGCGTCACGAGGAGAGGCGGTCGGAAGTGAAGTGCTATTCACATCCGGCGAATCCGAGGAGCCGCTCGGCAAGCGGCGAGCTCGTCCTTAGGCGGGCTACATGGTTATATTCGGCGTTAGAAGACACTGTCGACAAATAAAAAGTCATGAGCTATTCCGCAGTCCGGACACTTACGATCTCGCCAGGGGCTTGGCCCTTGGTGGCCACTCCTCCTCATCGTTGTCGGCGTTGGTGGAGAAGTCCGGAGGAAGGGTCTTTCCTTTCTTGGACCCTCCGGCCTCCCCAGTCGGGGCGGCCTTCCTTTCCTTCTCTCCCCCCGCTGGGGGAGAGGCTTCTTTTTTCTCCTCCTCGTCCTCAGAGGAGGGTTCCGCCTCAGAGTCGTCGGATGATGAGTCCGACAGCACCTGGCGCCGGGATCTCCTTCGAGTTCCCGTGGCCTCCTTCTTGGCCTTCTTCTCCGGCACCACGTGAGCTGCCGGAGCCAGCAGCCCCATCAATCGGGCGTCCGCTGGGTTTTACGGCAAGGGGCGGATAGTTAATCTGTCGGGCGTCTTCACCGATCTGTCAAAGGTTAGGGAGTTTTAGATCCGCATAGAGTCAAACTATGAAAAAGAGTCCCATAAAGGGTAAAATAACTTACCTCACGGCTTGACGCTGCGAGCTGAATCCGCGATCTTGATGGCGGATGTAGAACCTCGGCGTATGAACAACACCTTCCGGGCATCTTCGTGCGTAGTGTCGAGGAGCCTTTTCAGAGTCGGTGCCGTGCGGATCGAACTCCCACAATTTGAAGGCCCGTTCTTTGGCATGGGAGAATCCGGCGGATGAGAGTCACTGGATTATATTGACAAGCTTGAGATTCTTGTCCACCAGGTTTGGATGCAGGTTTGGAGTCGGACAGCTCTTCCGAATCACCCACATCAGGCCGTCTCTTTCCATGGCGCGAGCCGTGTGGGGAGCCAGATCAGAATCGGGGCCGCCGCCCATTGAGAGTCGCGGCTCGGTGATGTAGAACCACCCGATTGCCACCCCTTTATGGTCTCCACAAAGGAGCCCTCGAGCCATAGGACTTTGGCCATCTTGCCAACCATGGCACCTCCGCACTCCGCTTGGCGGCCGCCCACTACCTTCGGCTTGACATTGAAGGTCTTCACCATAAGCGAAGTGGGGCTGGATCTGAGAGGAAGGCCTCGCACACGACGATGAACGCCTAGATGTTGAGGATGAAATTCGGGGCCAGATCATGGATGTCCAGGCCGTAGTAGAACATGAGCCCCCGGACAAATGAGGTTATTCTCTCTACGGTGGTATGTGGAACTTGTTTTGCAGAGCCGGACACTATCCTTGTGTTCAAAATCTTCTATGAAGTATTAGGAGGAGGAACCCGCCTTGCAATGTCGAAGACAATATGCGCGCCGGACTCGTCGTCATTGAAGCCTGGTTCAGGGGCTACTGAGGGAGTCCTGGATTAGGGGGTGTCCGGATAGCCGAACTATCACCGTTGGCCGGACTCCTGGACTATGAAGATACAAGATTGAAGACTTCGTCCCGTGTCCGGATGGGATTTTCCTTGGCATGGAAGGCAAGCTTGGCGATACGGATATGTAGATCTCCTAACATTGTAACCGACTCTGTGTAACCCTAACCCTATCCGGTGTCTATATAAACCGGAGAGTTTTAGTCCATAGGACGAACAACAATCATACCATAGGCTAGCTTCTAGGGTTTAGCCTCTTTGATCTCGTGGTAGATCCACTCTTGTACTACCCGTATCATCAATATTAATCAAGCAGGAGTAGGGTTTTACCTCCATCGAGAGGGCCCGAACCTGGGTAAAAACATCGTGTCCCTTGTCTCCTGTTACCATCCGCCTAGATGCATAGTTCGGGACCCCTTACCCGAGATCCGCCGGTTTTGACACCGACATGCCTCAAATTTCACTACTCGTCGACGGGCCTTTAGCAGGCTGAAATGTAGACCGGGCCTTTTTTTGCCCAGTTATACGACGGGCCATTACCAGGCCGAAACGTATCTCGGGCCTGAGTTGGCCCATTGATATCATGGGCCTTTAAGAGGCCGAAAGCTTAGTACAGGAATCAACGGGCCGAATTATATGACAGGCCTTTAACAGGACCAAAGTCACGTTGGGCTGAACTGTTGCCACCTTTATCACGGGTAGTTAGTGGGCCAGATGTCGCGTCGGACCATATATGGCCCAGGTGCAGCACGGGCCATTCCCAGGCCGAAAGACACACTGGGCTGAAATGGGCCGATGTCTACATCGGGCCTCTAACAGGCCGAAAGTCACTAGGCCGTAATTGGGCCCAAATATTCGGCGAACAATTAACCGGCCAGATATGGCTTCGGGCCATAAATGGGCCATGTTTTAACAGGCCATTATTGGGCTGGCCCACTAGTACCTGGGTAAGTACTATGGGCCTTTGACTGGGCCGGCCTTTTTAACCTATATGGGCCTCTATTGGGCCCTGCCACGTGTCGACGTATCATAGGCATGTCTCCTCCAATGGAGGGATGACATCTGGCCCACCGAGGAGCAGACACGTGTTTCCTCCAGCCAATGATGATTTTACACGTGGAAAATGCCCATTGGTCCGGGCTGTTAATGCGGATCCAAACCGGAACCCGATAGCTTAACGGCGACCCGTTACGATGGATGCCACGTCTCGGTCACCCTTGACGAAATGTAACCTCCCAAAATTCTAAATTTTGGAATGTTATATTAAATAAATAGATTTGATTGGTTGTTTGATTGTTGTGTGATTGATTGACTGAAAGTGAGTGAAATTCGAAACTTATGAAAGTTAAATGAGAGGGAATAAAAGGACTTTCCCAAACTTTCATTTTGCATTTGTGATCTCCATGAATTCAAATTCTTTTCAAATACAAAACCCTGGAGAGAAGATGACATGACTTCTTCCGTTTATATAAATGAAAAGGGTGTTTGAAAATATTTGAATTTCACTTGGAAATATTTCAAATTCAGAAACTTCAAGCAACTCAATGATTTTCATGAGAGAAGCAAATTATATGAAATATGAGCTGGAAGTTTAAAAGGATCAAATTCAAAGTCCTTTTGAAATTATTTTCAATTTGGAGTTATTTGGATTTTATTCAAATTATTTTTCTCCAAAAATAAAATATATGGCAATTAGGGTAAAATGATTCCCTACTATAGAAAATTGGAGAGAAATAAATTTGAAATTATTTTGGTATTTTAAAATGATTTTTATTGGAGTTTATTGCAACAGCAGCACTCTTGGCTTTATTGAAATTTTTGTGGATTTTATTTGATTTTATAAAAATGTGCATGTCATAGAAAATCTTTTTCTGAAAATTTTGATTTATTATATGCCTATATAATATTTTTATTTATTTTGTTTTTATTATTTTAGTTTGTCTGGAAAATCTTTATTTAAAAAAAAACTTTCCCTCTGCCGACTGGGCCGGCCCAGCCGAAGCCAGGCCAAGGCCCAACGCGCCATCGCCTCCGTCCCCGAGCGGGACTCCGCTCGGGAATCCGCCGCCGCGTCGCCGCCGTCCCATGGCCGGACTCCACGCCGCCCTTGCCCCTTCCGCACGCCCCGCCTCCCCTCCATAAATACCGAGGCCTAGACCCTGGCCTCCTCTCTCTCTCTCCCGCATCTCGCCTTGCCCCGCCGCCGCCGCCGCCAGATTGCCAGATTCGCCGCCGCCGCATGTCGCCGCCACGCCGCCGCTTGCTATCACCGCCGCTGCCCGCTCCGCGCCGCATCGCCCAGCGCCGCCGACGCCCAGCGCCACGCAGCCCGCCACCACGCCTCGCTACTGCGCCAGAGCCACCGTCTCGCCGCGCCGCCCTCGCCGGAGTTAACCGCCGCCGTCGCCGGTTTATTCACACGAGCCGATATAAACCGATTTAACCCGCCCCAGTTTTTCTTCAGTTTTTTTTTATATAGATCGGTTTTATTCCTTTAGATCGGTTTATTAATTAGGTTTTTGTTATTTTGCGGACGTTCGCTAGTTTAGGTTCTGTAGCGAATGAATTCATTAGATTAATTCTGTTAGCGAGCATTCGCTCGATAGTTTTTTTTTTCTTTTTCTTTTATTTTCGGCCACGGGCCTATCTTTGAATTCTTTTCTTAAAGTTTAGTCCCTGATTTTCAAACGACTACAACTTTTTGCTAGTTTGTCCAAATCCAACGAAACCAACACCCACTTCTTCGTTATGATCTCCTCTATCCATTGAAACAACTTAAACATATTTTGAATGTTTAAAATTTGATTTCAACCAGTTTTGTATTTTAACTTTGTTTGATCGTAACTCGAGTTTTATAACTCCGATTTAGTTGATTCTTTTTGCTATTCGAAGCTCTTGACCTAAACTTTATGATAAGGCCAAATTCACATAATATTGGTACCGTTAGAAATTGTTTTATGTTGCAAGAGTTATTTGCTTGGTTTTGATGTTTTCCGAATTGTCTTCTTCGATCTTTCTGATCTTTTGAGTGATTGCTTATGTGTGGTTACTATTGCTTGCTTACGATAGATTGACCGGAGTGTGACGAGTAGAACTATCAAGAGTTTTGATTGTGAATGATCTTCATCAACAGTACACGCAAGTTCATACTTTGATCATTTCCCTTTCATACCCAGTTTTTATGCATTAGTTTCACCCTCAACCATTGCATGAGTAGGATTGATAACATGTGGGTTTGGGAAGTAGACGATGAGGTAGAACCTATTACCTGTTTATTATCAAACCCTTGGGAGTTACTTCTACGTTATGCTTATATTGCTATGCTATGCTATGCTTGTAGATGTGGATTGGGTTTGAGTGTATCCATGACAGATGTGAGTTGTTAATTAATGGTTCAACTTAAGGAGGCAACTTTAATACACATTTGGGTGGATTGTTTGTTTGGGCACATGGGGATATACCAGTGTTGTCCTAGGAGATCCCCGGGATATACCGTGTGATCCTCCTACGGTCCGCCACCCAGGCTCAAAGGGATCGTGAGATATTTCATGCTAGAAACTTCCGTGTGCAGCCACAAGCCATTATGGGATCTGTTTCAGTGGTGGGCTAGCAGATGTAGAGGGAAAGTAGGTGTAACTGTCCACCCGGAGTAATGAGTTAATACTTCTGAAAGACTGTTTCTCGGTCATCCGTTTCTCAAACACCATGTAGTGCGAGAAATCCAACGGAGGAGATCGATTCTTGTGGGGAAAAGTGCGCAAACCTCTGGAGAGTGTACAAACTATTCATGATTAGCCGTGTCCCCGGTTATGGACGTCTTGAGTCTCTAGTACTTGGATTATCATGTTGATCTCATCACTCTATAATTAATTTCTTGGGTTGTTAATGATTACTTCTAATTGGGATTGAGTTGGGGATATACCTTCTCAATATTTTCAACAACTTTGTAATTAAATAAAATATATTCATTTGCAGTAGGGAAAAATTGGCTTTTCGCAAAAACATTATAACCATAGAGCTTTTCCTCCAGCCATATATGTATGTAGTGATAGTTATTATTCATCAGTATCCTATGGTGTGAATTTGCCAGTACATTCAATATACTGACCCTTTGTGGCTGCAACGTCTCATGTTGCAGGAATCTTACGATGAGTAAGTGATACGTTAGGGTTACGATTTCTACACTCAACCTTGCCGTTGGTGTTGATGGGAATCCACAACCTTGTTGTTACTTCCACTATTTGGATTGAGGTAATAGTATTTACGTTACTTTATACATGTGATTTACCTCTGTTATAAATCCTCGAGTACTGTGTGTATCAGCATACCGATCCAGGGATGACACTTAAGCACAGAGACTTGACTGTATGAGGTCGGGTTATTACACGAAATCACTTCTATGACGCGCGACTTATCATCATGGAAGTGGACACTTCTGTGATGATAATTTTTGTAATGTCATGGAACACTTCTATGACAGCACATGTATGACTATCTTGATTTTTTCATAAAATCGTCATGGATGTACATGCATGAAAAAAAACGTGACCTACTGTGACAAATACGTATCATCGCGGAAGTGTATTTTTTGTAGTGTGGCGTATGGGAATAAAGAGGACTTGATACTTTAATGCTATGGTTGGGTTTTACCTTAATGATCTTTAGTAGTTACGGATGTTTGCTAGAGTTCCAATCATAAGTGCTTATGATCCAAGAAGGCAAAGTATGTTTGCTTATGCCTCTCCCTCATATAAAATTGCAATAATGATTACCGTTCTAGTTATTGATTGCCTAGGGACAAATAACTTTCTTGTGACAAAAAGCTCTCTACTAAAACTAACTTAGTTAATTATTTATCTAAACATCCGCTAGTTTCTATTTACGTGGTCTTTATTATCTTGAAAATCTATCCTATCGCACCTACAAAGTACTTCTAGTTTCGTACTTGTTCTAGGTAAAGCGAACGTTAAGTGTGCGTAGAGTTGTATCGGTGGTCGATAGAACTTGAAGGGAATACAAATCCTACATTTAGCGCCTCATTGGGTTCTACACTCTTATTTATCGAGAAAGGCTACAACTGATCCCCTATACTTGTGGGTTATCAAGTTGTCATTTGATAACGGGATCACATCATTAGGAGAATGATGTGATGAACAAGACCCATCCGCTAGCTTAATTAGCATAATGATCATTCAATTTTATTGGTATTGCTTTCTTCATGTCAAACACATATTCCTTCGACTATGAGATTATGCAACTCCCGGATGCCAGAGGAATGCCTTGTGTGCTATCAAACGCCACAACATAACTGGGTGATTATAAAGATGCTCTACAGGTATCTCCGAAGGTGTTTGTTGAGTTGGCATAGATCGAGATTAGGATTTGTCACTCTGAGTATCCGAGAGGTATCTCTGGGCCCTCTCAGTAATACACATCATAAGGTTGTAAGCAAATGACTAAGGAGTTAGTCACGAGGTGATGTATTATGGAACGAGTAAAGATACTTGCCGGTAACGAGATTGAACTAGGTATGAAGATACAGCCGATCGAATCTCGGGCAAGTAACATATCAATGGACAAAGGGAATTAGGTATGTTTTCATAATGGTTCGATCGATAAAGATCTTCGCAGAATATGTAGGAGCCAATATGGGCATCCAGGTCCAGCTATTGGTTATTGATCGGAGATGTGTCTCGGTCATGTCTACGCAGTTCTTGAACCCGTACACTACTAGGGAAAACCTTATACACAGAAACTTAGCAGTAGCGCTGGGCAAAAAGGGGCGCTACTGTTAATTAGCAGTAGCGCGGGCAATAAATAGGCGCTGCTGCTACCTGATACTTCTTGAACGTATCTATAATTTTTTATTGTTCCATGCTGTTTTATTATCAATCTTGGATGTTTTATAATAATTTTGTAGTCATTTTATATCATTTTTTCATACTAACCTATTGACATAGTGCCAAGTGCCAGTTGTTGTTTTCTACATGTTTTTTACATCAGAGGAAATCGATACCAAACGGAGTCCAAATGCAACCAAACTTCACGGAGAAGTTTTATGGACCAGAAGACACATAATGGGCCCTGGCTACACCTGGGGGTGCTCCGAGGAGAGAACAACCCACCTGGGCGCTAGGAGGCCCAGGCGCGCCCTGGTGGATTGTGCCCACCTTGGGTGCCCCCCGGACCGCCTCTTTTCTCTATAAATACCCCAATATTCCCAAAACCCTAGGGGAGTCGCAAAATATTGGTCCAGCCACCACAGAGTCTAGAACCACCAGATCCAATGTAGACACCATCTCGGATGGGGTTCACCACCTCCATTGGTGCCTCTCCGATGACGCATGAGTAGTTCTTTGTCGACCTTCGGGACCATAGTTATTAGCTAGATGGCTTCCTCTTTCTCGCTAAATTCTCAATACAATGGTCTCTTGGAGATCCATATGATGTAACTCTTTTTGCGATGTGTTTGTTGGGATCGGATGAACTTTGAGTTTATGATCATTTTATATTTTTATATCCGTGAAAGTATTTGAGTTTCTTTGATCTCTTTTATACTTTATCTCTTATAGCGGTCGATGTGTGGAGTAATAGTAGTAGATGCAGGTAGGAGTCGGTCTACTAATCTTGGACATGATGCCTATATAATAATCATTGCCTAGATATCATCATGATTATTTGAATTTCTATCAATTGCCCAACAATAATTTGTTTATGCATCATTTGCTATTTTCTTGAGAGAGGCCACTAGTGAAATCTGCGACCCTCGGGTCTCTTTCTCATATATTTGCCTTTGTGATCTACTTTTCCTTTGCATTTATTTTCAGATCTATTAAACTAAAAATATAAAAATGCTTTGCTGCACTTTATTTTATTTGGTGTTTGATCTATCAGTCTACTACAATTTATCTCACGTCTGTTTGCCTATCTTGAGGCGCCATTACCCGGAAGGGATTGACAACCCCTTTTACACGTCGGGTTATGAGTAGTTGTTATTTGTGTGCAGGGGTTGTTTACGTTGTGTTGCTTGGTTCTCCTACTAGTTCGATAACCTTGTTTTCATCACTGAGGGAAATACCTACCGTCACTGTGCTGCATCATCCCTTCCTCTTTGGGGAAAATACTGACGTAGTCCTAGCTGACATCAAAAGGAGTTTCTGGCGCCGTTGCCGGGGAGGATCTTCATCATATACCAGGTCCCTAATCTCAAGTCTCATCTCCTCACAATTGACATTATTTTCCATTTGCCTCTCGTTTTCATCTCCCCCACTTCACAAAAAATTGCCGTTTTATTCACCCCTCTTTTTTCCGTTCTCCATTTTCTTGCCAGATATGTTTTGTGTGCAATCTTGCTTGCCTTATTATCGTTATGGATAGTCCTTCCTCTATTGTGTGCACTCCCGAGAACGAAGTTCTCAACTTTAAACAAAGGGGAGGAGAAAATCTGAAAGATGCTTGGTATAGAATTTGCAATGCTCATAATAGATCTATTCGTAAGCAACCTATCGTTGTTCTTCTTCCTTGTTTTTATGTGGGCGTTGCCACTTGGTATAGATTCGTTCTTGATGCGATTACCGATGGAAATTTCTTGATGTGTCCCTCTCTTGATGCTTTTAATGCTATGGGAAATTTAGTGGGCTCACCACCCCTTATCATTAATGAAACAACTTTGACCCTTGAGCATGTTATGGAAATATTAGATGCTATTGAAAAGAAAATGCTTACTGAAGAGCATATTGAAAATTTGGATAAAAAGATGCATAAACTTGCCACTAAAATTGGGTCAAAGACGGGCGAAGTTTTTAAGTTGTTAAAAGAAAAGGGAACCGTAATACACGAAAGAATTGAAGAAAGTCCGTCTCGGATTGATAAATTGGAAGAAATCTTTAGTAATTTGAGCACGGCTTTTGTTTCCGCTAAAACTATTGAAAAAACTCCCGTAAAAAATCGGTAAGACTACTCAAGTTACCAAGAATAAGGGTGAAACTTCTAGTAATAATGGAGACCTTAAGATGGTTAGCGATCACCCGGATTTTGTTGAAGTTATAAGGGATCCCTTTGGCAATAATGAATTATTTAAAGTCTTTCCTAGAAGTATTATCATTGAAAATCTTTATGCTAAATCTATAAAGAGAATCCTAAGTGTTTGATTGAGGAATTGGACAAAGATGACAAAACTTAGATCCTTGATTTATGCCTAGCTAAGGGCGTAAAACTATAGCTCTTGTTGGGAGGCAACCCAATGAATAAAATTTATTTTTGCTTTTTGCTTTCTGTTTTTGAGTGTTTACACAATTATGCTACTGTTATGATTGTGTTTTTGTGTTTTAATTAGTGTTTGTGCGAAGTAAATCCTTTAGGATCTTCTTGGGTGATAGTTGTTTGATCTTGCTGAAAACAGAAACTTTTGCGCTCACGAAAACAATTCTTATTTTTAACCAAAGCATGATAAAATACGATTTTTTTTGCATTAGATTGATATACAAATTACCCAGGTCTTCCTGATTTTCGAGAATTTTTGGAGTTCCATAAGTATTCGAGCAAATCAGATTGCTACAGACTATTCTGTTTTGAGAGATTCTGTTTTCTTTGCGTTGTGTGCTTACTTTGATGGCTCTATGGTTTTCTTTGATGAGTTTTTGCCATAGAAAAGTTGGAATACAATAGATATAATACAAAAATAAAATATGAATTTGTTTGATACAGTACTTATAGTAGTAATTTATTTTTCTTACACTAACGGATCTCACGAAGGTTTTGGTGAGTTTTGTGTGATTGAAGTTTTCAGGTTTTGGGTTATCTTACGATGGATGAAGGAATAAGGAGTAAGAAGAGCCTAAGCTTGGGGATGCCCCGACATCCCAAGCTATTATCCAAAAATGATCAAACAACTAAGCTTGGGGATGCCCGCGGTGGCATCCTCTCTTTCTTCTAACGACCATCGGTATTTTACTCGAAGCTATATTTTTATTCATCACATACTATGTGTTTTGCTTGGAGCGTCTTGTATGATATGAGTCTTTTCTTGTTTTATTTTGTGTTTTAAGTCCTGATTCCTTGCTGGACATGCCTATTTGAGAGAGCCAAAATTATTTCATGAATTGTTAGAATTGCTCTCGATGCTTCACTTAAATCTTTTATGAGCTATGGACTTGCTCCAGTGCTTCACTTATATCTTTTTGAGCATGGTGTGCTTTAGTATTTTTGAAGGAATGCTCTCTTGCTTCACTTAGATTTATTTGTGAGTTTGTAAATTTTCAAGAAATTCTCTCTTGCTTCACTTAAATTAATTTGAGAGAAAGAAAAAATTTATGCTCATGATCTTCACTTATATTTATTTGAGCTTATCAAAAGCAACATATGAAAATTAGTACCAAAGTGATAGATATCCAAGAAGTATATAATAAAAACTTTCATGAAGATCATTGGACAAAATAAACTTGATTCATAGTAATAGTTTTGAGATATGATGATGTGATATGTGAGTTATGTTGATGAGTAGTTATGCTTTAGTTAGAATATTGGTGTTAAGGTTTGTGATTCCCTATGCAAGCACGGAAGTCAATAATTATGCAATGAAATTATATCCTACTTGTGGTGAATTATTCGGTGTTAATTATGCTTAATCCTCGCTTATGAGATTATTCGTTTCTTGGTTGGTCGCTTCTCAATCTTTTGCTAGCCTTCATTTTGCACTAAGTATGATCTCTACTTGTGCATCCAAAAACCATTAAACCAGTTTTGCCACATGAGTCCACTATATCTACCTATATGCGGTATTCTTTTGCCGTTCTAAGCAAATTTGTATGTGCCATCTCTAATTTTCAAAATAAACTTCTCTTTTGTGTGTTCATTCCGCTCGCGGAGTGGTGAGGGGTGGCTAATATTTTCCATGCTAGATGTTTTATTCTCACGATGAGTGTTTATTCACTTGTCATTGCACGAGAGTAAGGCAAAGGTATTAGGGATACCTAGTCCCGAAATGAAAAATGAATTTACTTTATGTTGTCAAATAATAAATTCCTTGGAAAGTGTTGGTATGGAGGGCAACCGTGGATACGGCTAGCCATGGAAAGTGAAAGTATGGTTGAAAAAGGAATAAACTTTATTTTCTGTTTGGGAACCACCTATGATATATCTAGCATGGAAATTGTTGGGAACTCTAAGTCGCTTTCGTTGGTGGGAAGGATACACCTCCCAAAATGTTTTTATCTCTAAATTTTTCGCTTTGAGCTTTGGCACCTCCACAAATCCCTACTTCCCTCTGCGAAGGGCCTTTCTTTTACTTTATGCAATTTTTATTTTGAATTTGAGTCTCCATCTTCTCTTAAAAAAGCACCAACTAGGAGGCAATATGATCGTACTTCAGTATTGGATGTAGCTAGTATGCGAGTGTGTTTCACGAATGGATCAATGGTTGAGCACTATGGGCTAGGGATAACTTATTTTAGCATTGATATTTTGAAAGACATGGCTACTTGTTGATATGCTTGAGTATTTAAATTATCATGTCAAAAATAGACTATTGCTTTGAATCACATAAAAGTCCAAATGCCCATGCTATAAAGAAAAGATTATGATATGACATGTTAGGCAGCATTCCACATAAAAATTCTGTTTTTATCACTTATGTACTCGAGGACGAGTAGGAGTTAAGCTTGGGTATGCTGATACGTCTCCAACGTATCTATATTTTTTCATTGTTCCATGCTGTTTTATTATCTATCTTGGATGTTTTATAATCATTTTATATCATTTTTTGGTACTAACCTATTGACATAGTGCCAAGTGCAAGTTGTTGTTTTCTGCATGTTTTTTACATCACAGGAAATCAATACCAAACTGAGTCCAAATGGGATGCTGACATGTTTTTTACTTGATGGAGAATTTTTATGGACCAGAAGACATATAATGGGCCCTCGCTACGCCTGGGGGTGCTCCAAGGAGAGCACAACCCAATAGGGCGTGCCAGGAGGCCTAGGCGCGCCCTGATGGGTTGTGCCCACCTCGGGTGCCCCCCGGACCGCCTCTTTGCTCTATAAATACCCCAATATTCCAAAACCCTAGGGGGTCGACAAAATATTGGTCCAGCCACCACAGAGTCTAGAACCACCAGATGTAGACACCATCTCGGATGGGGTTCACCACCTCCATTGGTGCCTCTCCGATGATGTGTGAGTTGTTCTTTGTAGACCTTCGGGTCCATAGTTAGTAGCTAGATGACTTCCTCTCTCTCGCTGAATTCTCAACAGAATGGTCTCTTAGAGATTCATATGATGTAACTCTTTTTGCGGTGTGTCTGTTGGGATCTGATGAACTTTGAGTTTATGATCAGTTTTATCTTTTTATATCCATGAAAGAATTTGAGTTTATTTGATCTCTTTTATGCATGATCTCATATAGCCTCGTATTTCGACTCCGATATTTGGGTTTTGTTTGGCCAACTTGATCTATTTATCTTGCAATGGGAAGAGGTGCTTTGTAGTGGGTTTGATCTTACGGTGCTTGATCCCAGTGACAGAAGGGGAACGAACAGAATGTATCATTGCTACTAAGGATAAAACGATCGGGTCTATCTCTACATAGATAGATCTTGTCTACATCGTGTCATCGTTCTTATTGCATTACTCCGTTCGTCCATGAACATAATACACTAGATGCATGCTGGATAGCCGTCGATGTGTGGAGTAATAGTAGTAGATGCAGGCAGGAGTCGGTCTACTAATCTTGGACGTGATGCCTATATAATGATAATTTTCTGGATATCGTCATGATTATTTGAAGTTCTATCAATTGCACAACAGTAATTTGTTTACCCAACGTTTGCTATTTTTTCTCGAGAGAAGCCACTAGTGAAACCTACGGCCCCCGAGTCTCTTTCTCATATTTTTGCCTTTGCGATCTACTTTTCCTTTGCATTTATTTGCAGATCTATTAAATTAAAAATACAAAAATACTTTGTTGCACTTTATTTTATTTGACGTTCGACCTATCAATCTACTACAATTTATCTCACGTCCGTTTGCCTATCTTGAGGCGCCGTTACCCGGAAGGGATTGACAACTCCTTTTACACGTCATGTTGCGAGTAGTTGTTATTTGTCTGCAGGGGCTATTTACATTGTGTTGCTTGGTTCTCCTACTGGTTCGATAACCTTGGTTTCATCAATGAGGGAAATACCTACCGTCACTGTGATGCATCATCCCTTCCTCCTAGGGGATATACCGACGTAGTCCTAGCCGACATCACTACCAACTTAGCAGTAGCGCGGCTCGGTCACGCTACTGCTAATTATTTGTATGTTTACTATATGTTGCATCTAGTTTCTAACCCTTTCTTTTTGGTGTTGCTCAAGTATATTTTGTTGCATATATGATTTTACATTATCTTGATGAAGATGCATCTCTAATAGGTACCTAGATTCTTGATGGCGAAGAAGCAGTGCCATGTCGTGTACAAAGGGAAGGTTCCGAGAGTGTACGACAAGTGGCTTGGGTGTCAAGCGCAAGTGGAAGGGGTCTCTGATACGTCTCCAACGTATCTATAATTTTTTATTGCTTCCTGCTATATTATATTCTGTTTTGGATGATTAATGGGCTTTGTTATACACTTTTATATTATTTTTGGGACTAACCTATTAACCGGAGGCCCAGCCCAAATTGCTGTTTTTTTGCATATTTTAGAGTTTCACAGAAAAAGAATATCAAACGGAGTCCAAACAGAATAAAACCTTGGGGAATGTGATTTTCGGAACAAACGTGATCCAGAGGACTTGGAGTCCACGTAAAGCAACCAACGGAGGGAGCACGAGGCAGGGGGCGCGCCTACCCCCCCCCCCCCAGGCGCGTCCTCCACCCTCGTGGGGCCCATGTTGCTCCACCGACGTACTTATTCCTCCTATATATACCTGCATACCCCCAAACCATCAGAAACATCCACGAAAACCTAATTCCATCGCCGCAACCTTCTGTACCCATGAGATCCCATCTTGGGGCCTTTTGCGGCGTCCTGCCGGAGGGGGCATTGATCACGGAGGGCTTCTACATCAGAACCATAGCCTATTCGATGATGTGTGAGTAGTTTACCTCAGACCTTTGGGTCCATTGTTATTAGTTAGATGGCTTCTTCTCTCTCTTTGGATCTCAATACAAAGTTCTCCACGATTCTCGTGGAGATCTATTCGATGTAATCTTCTTTTGCGGTGTGTTCGTTGAGACCGATGAATTGTGGGTTTATGATCAAGTTTATCTATGAACAATATTTGAATCTTCTCTGAATTATTTTATGTACGATTGGTTATCTTTGCAAGTCTCTTCGAATTATCAGTTTGGTTTGGCCTACTAGATTGATCTTTCTTGCAATGGGAGAAGTGCTTAGCTTTGGGTTCAATCTTGCGGTGTCCTTTCCCAAAGGATGTTAGGGCAGCAAGGCACGTATTGTATTGTTGCCATCGAGGATAAAAAGATGGGGTTTATATCACATTGGATGAGTTTATCCCTCTACATCATGTCATCATACTTAAAGCATTACTCTGTTCTTCTGAACTTAATACTCTAGATGCATGTTGGATAGCGGTTGATGTGTGGAGTAATAGTAGTAGATGCAGAATCGTTTTGGTCTAGTTGTCGTGGACGTGATGCCTGTATACATGATCATACCTAGATATTCTCATAATTATGCTCAATTCTATCAATTGCTCAACAGTAATTTGTTCACCCACCGTAATACTTATGCTATCTCGAGAGAAGCCACTAGTGAAACCTATGGCCCCCGGGTCTATTTTCCATCATATTAATCTTCCAACCCTTAGCTATTTTTATTGCCTTTTATTTTACTTTGCATCTTTATTATAAAAATAACAAAAATATTATCTTATCATATCTACCAGATCTCACATTCGTAAGTGAACTTGAAGGTATTGACAACCCCTTTATTGTGTTGGTTGCGAGGTTATTATTTGTTTGTGTAGGTGCGAGGGACTTGAGTGTTGTCTCCTACTGGATTGATACCTTGGTTCTCAAAAACTGAGGGAAATACTTACGCTACTTTACTGCATCACCCTTTCCTTTTCAAGGGAAAACCAACACAGTGCTCAAGAGGTAGCAAGAAGGATTTCTGGCGCCGTTGCCGGGGAGATTCGCGCCAAGTCAAGTCAAGTCAAGACATACCAAGTACCCATCACAAACCCTTATCCCTCGCATTACATTATTTGCCATTTGCCTCTCGTTTTTCTCTCCCCCACTTCACCCTTGACGTTTTATTCGCCCTCTCTTTTCCGTTCGCCTCTTTCTCGCTTGCTTCTTGTTTGCTCGTGTGTTGGGTTTCTTACTTGTCACGATGGCTCTACCTAAATTTGGTGATCTTCACCTTAAAAGGTTAGAAGAGATCGAAAGCAACGTCAGGAGTTTTATGAATTTACAATTTGAGCATAATAATTTCTTTAGGAACGAGCTTAAGGAACAAAAAAGCTTTATGGGTTATATGAATAAAGAGGTCAATGATATGTCTAAAGAATTTTATGGTTTGAAATCTCAGATTGCTCATCTCAAAAAATTAATAGCTGAAGTTTCGGATAAGCAGGCCACCTTAGTTAATAAGATGGCCGCTAAGCCGGAAATTTTTTGTGAGAATAAAGATGAAGATATACAAGTTATTGATGTGTCTCCTATTAAATCTTTGTTTTGCAATATGAATCTTGATAATGATGGGACTGAATATGAGCCACCTTTACCTAGAAGGTGTTCCAAAAATTCGGAGTCTTTAGATCTTGATGCAAAAATTGGTAAAAGAGGGATTGAAGAGATCAAAACTCTAGATGTTAATGAACCCACTATTTTGGATTTCAAGGAATTTAATTATGATAATTGCTCTTTGATAGATTGTATTTCCTTGTTGCAATCCGTGATAAATTCTCCTCATGCTTATAGCCAAAATAAAGCTTTTACTAAACATATCGTTGATGCTTTGATGCAATCTTATGAAGAAAAACTTGAGTTGGAAGTTTCTATCCCTAGAAAACTTTATGATGAGTGGTAACCTACTATTAAAATTAAAATTAAAGATCATGAATGCTATGCTTTGTGTGATTTGGGTGATACTGTTTCCACGATCCCAAAACTTTGTGTGATTTGCTAGGTTTCTGTGATTTTGATGATTGTTCTTTAAACTTGCACCTTGCGGATTCCACTATTAAGAAACCTATGGGAAGAATTAATGATGTTCTTATTTTTGCAAATAGGAACTATGTGCCCGTAGATTTCATTGTTCTTGATATATATTGCAATCCTTCATGTCCTATTATTCTTGGTAGACCTTTCCTTAGAACGATTAGTGCAATTATTGTTATGAAGGAAGGGAATATTAGATTCCAATTTACGTTAAGGAAAGGCATGGAACACTTCCCTAAAAAGAAAAAAATTACCATATGAATCTATTATGAGAGCTACTTATGGATTCCCTACCAAAAAAGGCAATACCTAGATCTATCCTTGCTTTTATGCCTAGCTAGGGGCGTTAAATGATAGCGCTTGTTGGGAGGCAACCCAATTTTATTTCAGTTTTTTGATTTTTGATTCTGTTTAGGAATAAATATTTGATCTAGCCTCTGGTTAGATTTGTTTTTATGTTTTAATTAGTGTTTGTCCCAAGTTAAACCTATAGGATCTTCTTGGATGATAGTTATTTGATCTTGCTGAAAATTCCAGAAACTTTCGGTTCACAAAAACAAATTTTGAAAATCACCAGAACGTGATAAAATACTGATTCCAATTGCAACAGATCACTAAACAAATTGTCTTGGTCTTCCTATTTTGGTAGATTTTTCTGAGTTCCATAAGTTTGCGTTAGTTACAAATTACTACAGACTGTTCTGTTTTTGACAGATTCTGTTTTTCGTGTGTTGTTTCCTTATTTTGATGAATCTATGGCTAATAAAATAGTTTATAAAACCTAGATAAGTTGGAATACAGTAGGTTTAACACCCATATAAATAAATAATGATTTCATTACAGTACCTTGAAGTGGTGTTTCATTTTTTTCGCTAACGGAGCTCACGAGATTTTCTGTTAAATTTTGTGTTGTGAAGTTTTCAAGTTTTGGGTAAAAGATTTGATGTATTATGGAACAAGGAGGGGCAAGAGCGTAAGCTTGGGTATGCCCATGGCACCCCAAGATAATCTAAGGACACCAAAAATCCAAAGCTTGGGGATGCCCCGGATGGCATCCCCTCTTTCGTCTTCGTCCATCGGTAACTTTACTTGGAGCTATATTTTTATTCACCACATGATATGTGTTTTGCTTGGAGCGTCTTGTATGATTTGAGTCTTTGCTTTTTAGTCTACCACAATCATCCTTGCTGTACACACCTTTTGAGAGACACACATGATTCGGAATTTATTAGAATACTCTATGTGCTTCACTTATATCTTTTGAGCTATATAGTTTTTGCTCTAGTGCTTCACTTATATCTTTTAGAGCACGGTGGTGGATTTGTTTTATAGAAACTATTGTTCTCTCATGCTTCACTTATATTATTTTGAGATTCCTACAAAACAGCATGGTAATTTGCTTAAATTGAGAAATTAGTCCTAAAGTAATAGGCATCCAAGATTAGTAAAAATTATCTTATGAGTGTGTTGAATACTATGAGAAGTTTGATGCTAGATAATTGTTTTGAGATATGAATATGGTGATATTAGAGTCATGCTAGTTGAGTAGTTGTGGATTTGAGGAATACTTGTGTTCAAGTTTGTGATTCCCGTAGCATGCACGTATGGTGAACCGTTATGTGATGAAGTCGGAGCATGATTCATTTATTGATTGTCTTCCTTATGAGTGGCGGTCGGGGACGAGCGATGGTCTTTTCCTACCAATCTATCGCCCTAGGAGCATGCGCGTAATACTTTGCTTTGATAACTTGTAGATTTTCGTGATAAGTATATGAGTTCTTTATGACTAATGTTGATTCCATGGACTATACGCACTCTCTTCCTTCCACCATTGCTAGCATCTCTAATACCGCACACTTTTCGCCGGTATCATACACCCACCATATACCTTCCTCAAAAAAGCCACCATACGTACCTATCATGGCATTTCCATAGCCATTCCGAGATATATTGCCATGCAACTTACCACCGTTCCGTTTGCTATGACATGCTTCATCATTGTCATATTGCTTTGCATGATCATGTAGTTGACATCGTATTTGTGGCAAAGCCACCGTTCATAATTTTTCATACATTTCACTCTTGATTCATTGCCCATCCCGGTACACCGCCGGAGTCATTGATATAGAGTCATACTTTGTTCTAGTATCGAGTTGTAATCATTGAGTTGTAAATAAATAGAAGTGTGATGATCATCATTCATAGAGCATTGTCCCAATAAAAAAAGAGAGAAAGGCCAAATAAAAAAGAGAAGGCCCCAAAAAAAGAAAGAAAAGGACAATGCTACTATCCTTTTTTTCCACACTCGTGCTTCAAAGTAGCACCATTATCTTCATAATAGAGAGTCTCTTGTTTTGTCACTTTCATATACTAGTGGGAATTTTTCATTATAGAACTTGGCTTGTATATTCCAACAATGGGCTTCCTCAAATGCCCTAGGTCTTCGTGAGCAAGCAAGTTGGATGCACACCCACTTAGTTTCTTCTGTTGAGCTTTCATGCATTTATAGCTCTAGTGCATCCGTTGCATGGCAATCCCTACTCCTTGCATTAACATCAATCGATGGGCATCTCCATAGCCCGTTGATTAGCTGCGTTGATGTGAGACTTTCTTTTTTTGTCTTCTCCACATAACCCCCATCATTATATTCTATTCCACCCATAGTGCTATATCCATGGCTCACGCTCATGTATTGCATGAAGGTCGAAAAAGTTTGAGATTACTAAAGTATGAAACAATTGCTTGGCTTTTCATCGGGGTTGTGCATTATGAGAGCATTCTTGTGTGACGAAAATGGAGCATGACCAAACTATATGATTTTGTAGGGATGAATTGTCTTTGGCCATGTTATTTTGAGAAGACATAATTGCTTAGTTAGTATGCTTGAATTATTATTGCTTTTATGTCAATATTAAACTTTTATCTTGAATCTTTCAGATCTGAATATTCATACCACAATTAAGAGGGTTACATTATGACAAGTAGCATTCCGCATCAAAAATTCTGTTTTTATCATTTACCTACTCGAGGACGAGCAGGAATTAAGTTGGGGATGCTTGATACGTCTCCAACGTATCTATAATTTTTTTGTTGCTTCATGCTATATTATATTCTGTTTTGGATGATTAATGGGATTTGTTATACACTTTTATATTATTTTTGGGACTAACCTATTAACCGGAGGCCCAACCCAAATTGCTGTTTTTTTGCATATTTCAGAGTTTCGCAGAAAAAGAATATCAAACGGAGTCCAAACGGAATGAAACCTTCGGGAACGTGATTTTCGGAACAAACATGATCCAGAGGACTTGGAGTCCACGTAAAGCAATCAACGGGGAGAGCACGAGGCAGGAGGGCGCGCCTACCCCCCAACCGCGCCCTCCACCCTCATGGGGCCCACGTTGCTCCACCGACGTACTTCTTCCTCATATATATGGCTTCTTCTCAATACCCCCCCCCCCAACCGCGCCTTATTATCTAGATGTCTTCTTCTCTCTCTTTGGATCTCAATACAAAGTTATCCACAATTCTCGTGGAGATCTATTCGATGTAATCTTCTTTTGCGGTGTGTTTGTTGAGACCGATGAATTGTGGGTTTATGATCAAGTTTATCTATGAACAATATTTGAATCTTATCTGCATTCTTTTATATATGATTGGTTATCTTTGCAAGTCTCTTCGAATTATCAGTTTGGTTTGGCCTACTAGATTGATCTTTCTTGCAATGGGAGAAGTGCTTAGCTTTGGGTTCAATCTTGTGGTGTCCTTTCCTAGTGACAGCAGGGGCAGCAAAGCACGTATTGTATTGTTGCCATCGAGGATAAAAATATGGGGTTTATATCATATTGCATGAGTTTATCCCTCGACATCATGTCATCTTACTTAAAGCATTACTCTGTTCTTTTGAACTTAATACTCTAGATGCATGCTGGATAGCGGTTGATGTGTGGAGTAATAGTAGTAGATGCGGAATCGTTTCGGTCTACTTGTCGCGGACGTGATGCCTATATACATGATCATAATTAGATATTCTCATAACTATGCTCAATTCTATCAATTGCTCAACAGTAATTTGTTCACCCACCGTAATACTTATGCTATCTTGAGAGAAGCCACTTGTGAGAGCTATGGCCCCCGGGTCTATTTTCCATCATATTAATCTTCCAACCCTTAGCTATTTTTATTGCCTTTTATTTTACTTTGCATATTTATTATAAAAATACCAAAAATATTATCTTATCATATCTATCAGATCTCACTTTCGTAAGTGACAGTGAAGGGATTGACAACCCCTTTATTGCATTGGTTGCGAGGTTTTTATTTTTTTGTGTAGGTGCGAGGGACTTGAGCGTGGTCTCCTACTAGATTGATACCTTGGTTCTAAAAAACTGAGGGAAATACTTACACTACTTTACTACATCACCCTTTCCTCTTCAAGGGAAAACCAACGCAGTGCTCAAGAGGTAGCAATCCCGGGCGCCGGCCATAAAGGCTTCAAAAGTAGACAAGAAGCAGAAGCTAGTTACGTGAGGTTCACGCTAGCGCGAGAGAGGACTCATAACCGCAGCCTCATGTACTCCATAGTTCCGCTATCACTCATAGTGACAGCTCTTCTCATGTATATCATTGTTTAGATGGATGCCGATGTAGTAGCAAGTATTTGAGAGTTGTATCGCTATTTTTGAGATGATGACGAGAGACCACTTTGTGTTGGATGATGATTATGATGATGACATGATTTGATGAGACTATTTGTATGTATACGCTATGATTATGTTTGTATGTGTATGATATGCTAGAGATTATTGTATAAAGCCCTAAAATAAATTCTGCAGCACAAAATATGGAGCAGAAAAAAAATCAGAAAATAATAACAATAGCACGGGGTATGGCATTAGCAGCAGCAAGGTCTTAGCATTAGCGCTCTTTGTACTAGGGCACTATAGCTATTAGGAGCAGCGCGTGTTGGAGAAGAACGCTACTGCTATCCCTAGATAGCAGTAGCATGGGTCAAACCGTGATACTGATAAGTGTTAGCTGTAGCGCCGTATATGTAGCGCGGCCACCCGTGCTACTGCTAAGCATTTGACCCGTGCTACGGCTAGGCTTTTCCCTAGTAGTGGTAGGGTCCGCACGCTTAACGTTCGATGATGATATAGTATTATATGAGTTATGTGATTTGGTGACCGAATGTTGTTTGGAGTCCCGAATGACATCACGGACATGATGAGGAGTCTCGAAATGGTCGAGGGGTAAAGATTGATATATAGGACGATGGTATTCGGATACCGAAAGTGTTTCGGGGGTACCGGGTACTTATCGGGTGACCGGAAGGGGTTACGGGCACCCGCGACAAAAGATATGGGCCTTATGGGCCAAGAGGGGAAACACACTAGCCACAAGGGGCTGGTTCACCCCCCATACGGGCCGGCCTAGGAGGAGAAGGAAAGGGGGGAAGGGAAAGGACAGTGTGGATTAGGATTTCCACTTCCTTCCCTCTCCCCCCCTCTTTTCCTCCCCCCTTGGTTATATATGGCAGGGGCGCGCCTTGGGAGGGACTCCAAGTAGGATTCCCCCTACTTGGGCACCTCCTATGGCTGCTCCTCCCTCCCTACCACCTATAGATATGTGGGAGGGGGCGCCTAACACACACCAGATCAATTGTTAGCCGTGTGCGGCGCGCCCCTCCAACGTTTACACCCCCGGTCAAATTTTCGTAGTGCTTAGGTGAAGCCCTGCGGAGATCACTTCACCATCACCGTCACCATGCCGTCGTGCTTACCGAACTCATATACTACCTCGATGTCTTTCTGTATCAAGAAGGCGAGGAACGTCACCGAGCTGAACGTGTGCAGAACGCGGAGGTGTCGTGCGTTCGGTACTTGATCGGTTGAAGCACGAAGAAGTTCAACTACATCAACTGCGTTGTGATACGCTTCCACTTATGGTCTACGAGGGTACGTAGACACACTCTCCCCCTCGTTGCTATGCATCTCCTTGGATAGATCATTGCGTGTGCGTATAATTTTTTTGTTTTCCATGCAACGATTCCCAATAGCGTCCGCGTAGATGGTTTTTCTGTTTGATAGCACATGATTAGTATGTCTGGACCGTGTGCAATGTCTATTACTCCTGCTCTGCTTCAATCAGTAGATTCAATTTTTTAGTAGCCCCGGGATTTTACTCCCGCCTCCATCCATCGCAATCTCAAAAATATATGCTCGGCTGGAGTTTTTTTCTATTTGATAGAACACGATCATTATGTTTTAACCGTGTGTGATGTTCATTACTCCCGCCCCGTTTTGCTTTAATACCTTGATCCTAATTTTTGGTACCTCGCCATTTTACTCCTGCCTAGTAAAATTTTCAGTACCCGTGGCATTTCCTCAAACACCACCTTGGACCCCCTCGACACACACACCAAATCCCCCGCTCACACACATACACACCACCCCTCCCTTGCTACAAACCTAGCTAGGTCGCCGCCGCACCGCCTCCATCATCAACCTCTGCAGGTCTGCCCGTGCAGTTTACCCACCGACATACATACCCTCGCTGCCCTGAGTTTCTTAGATGACGCCCGCGAAATGCCCCCTTTCCCACAGATCCCTATCCCCACCCCTACCCCACTCTAGAGCGTCCCAACCTAAGCCCGACTATGCTTCCTAGGGAGCTTGAGGAGAGAATGGCCCAAAAGAGCTTTACCGCAGCCTCTTTGCCCGACGTCGGCGAGGTGGCTACCGAGGAAGCTGACTGGACCTGGATTGAGCCTTTCAATCAACGGGCTAGAGTATTCTGGCATGTTGCAGACACCGGATACGACATCGAGGTCGTCGACACCGACGACTTGACGTGGGTTATGTCGCAGGTTAAGTTGCCGACCCCCAACCCTTCGGGTTCGACAACCGTCGATCTCATCGATGGCCCTGTCGCCGATCTCCTGCGGCTTGTTATGAACAATTTGCCATCCTTCATCGCCATGGATCCCATTTGTCATTTCTGAAGGACACGTTCTGCGACGCTGGCATGGGAATCTCAGATAGCAAGTCAGACCTCATCGACGGCGACCACGAGGAGGAGCCAATCTGTGACAAGTGAGGAAACCCATGATTTGTTTTCTCGAACCCCTTTTGTAGTGAGAACATGTCCAATATTTATTGCTATAATAGGTTGTTTGCATTATGCCTTGTTTATTTCTACGGTTTATGGTCGTTCATTTATTTCTAGTTAGCATATGTCCAGTTTTAAGTTCCATCTTTGGTTGTTCGTAGTATGCCTTGTTTATTTCAGCTATTAACAGTGTGATGTTCTATATGTGCTAGTATGAACTGTGCAGTTGAATTCCATCAATACCAATTTTAACAATAGCTCTATGAATGACTATATTTTGTTGCTGTTAATCATGTTGTACTCCCTCCGAATCTTTTTAGTTCGCATAAAAGATTTGTCTAAATTCAGGCCTGTTAAAGTTTGACCAACTTTATAGAACAAAATACCAACATTCACAATATGAAATAAGTACCAGTACATGTGTCATGACTTAAATTTTCATATTGTATAACTTTAGCATGCTAGATGTTGTTATTTATTCATATAAATAAGGTCGAACTTTTGTGAAGTTTGACTTCAGACAATTCTTATATGCAGAGTAAAAAGGACCGGAGGGAGTATTGAACATGCCTTTCCATTTGATTTAACAATGGCACTGTTTGGATACTCTAACTTAGCTAGAGGTTAGAGTTAGTTTCTAGCTCATCATAGTTAAAAGGGAGAGAGAGAGAGAGAGAGAGAGAGAGAGAGAGAAATTGGTGGAATAGTTGATTGTATCACTTGAGCCTCGTGGGCATATATATAGGAGTACATGGTCATCTTGGAGTACAAGTTAAGGTAGAATAAATCCTGTGATATCCTACGTTTCCTAAATAACAATGATACTCAACAATGACTAACCCTAAACTAACTCTAGACAAAGAGGTGTTCGGATGATAGTGTTAGATTGACAATAAATGCACTAGGAGAACTAGCCCCAACCAGCACCTCTTTGGTGGGATAGTTGTTTTGGGTGGGTTTGACGCAACTAGCTCAAACTAGCCCTCATGTTTGGATACTTTAGGCTATTTGAGCCCAAACTAACTCTAACCCATGGATCCAAACAGGGCCAATAACTAGTGTACTTGGACCTGCACAATACATGTTTGAATGACTATGGTTGCTTGTTTTTAAATATTAGGCATGTTGAAGTTAATAACACACCTTTCCACTTCATTTTCTTTAAATAATAGGTTTTTAACAATTTGGTCTTGCACATGTAGGTCCCGCTGTCAGAGGTTTTGACTCACTGTTTGACCCTTTTTGCATATGTGGAAATGAGTTGCCATTAATATCAGTCAAGTCAAGAATCTCAGAAAGATTGTTACGATAAAGAAATTAGCGACAAAAAACAACAACATATTTGTCCGCACAATGAAGAAAACATCATTTCACTACGGGATGGTACTAACTGTTATACCTTGTCTTTTTAATTCCTTTGCACCATTTCAAATCTGGAGAAGATATTTATGCATATCATTGTTTTCAGGCCTTTCCAAAGCAGTTCACTAATGATTACCTCTCAAACCACCTATATGGCCAGGAGGCGAGGAAGGTTTTCATAAAACACCCACGGTTCAATATTGAAGTGGTCCTTAAGAGGACGGAGGATGGACGGTCAATCATCCACAAGCACTGGTCTAAAGATGCAAAGACCTTCAACATCAATGAAGGCTCAATATTCGCCTTCCGCTTCAGTAGTTTTCCAGATGAGATTCATCTGTCTATGTTCCGTCTATGATGCTAATTTCGAAAGGTTGTAGATGTTGCATGTGAAACTTGGTGTTGGTGCAGTTGTATAATGGGGTAGCTAAGTGTTGAAGCTTGATGATGTTGTACTCTGATGTATTTCAATTATGAAATCCTGCTTCCTTAATATGGAAATGAAATATATTGTGTGCTTAATATGAAATGCCAGTTAGCTTAATAAATGGATTATTAATAATAGGGCAATTGGCCTGCTAATGGCCAATTAGCCTGCTAATTGGGTTTTTCTATTGCAAACGGTTATTGAGAAAACACCATGGGCGATGACCTCAGGCAACGCACACAGTTTCTAGGAATAAACCGTGTTGGATCAATGAACAATCACACACGACATCCTCTTGAAAACTGTTTGCGTTAGGCCACCTTGCGCAAACGTTTACCACATGAAAAGTGTGTGTGATGGACAACCTTTGCCACATAGTTTATTCTACACACAGTGTGTGATGCATTCAGTAACGCAAACAATAAAATTGTTAATATCGTGTGCAATGGCAACGCTATCACAAACGATTTAATTGGGAAAATTGTGTGTGATGTACCTGCGAGCGGAAACATTTTCCTTGGAGTGACTGTGTGGGATGTATATACGAACGGAAACGTACTTCTTGGATTAACTTGTGTGGGATGTACATGCTAACGGAACGTATTCCTTGGATTGACTATGTGGAATGTACATACGAACGGAAACATTTAGTGGGGACTGACTGTGTGGGATGTACTTACGACCGGAAACTATTTTGCTCAGATAATTGTATTTTTAGCACTCATCTGACGATAACCATATTTGATCGTCACGGTCGCATTACGACCTTATTTTGCTGAGAGTGTGTGTCAGGAGGGCATATCCCCAACGGTTTCTGGGTTGTGTGGGAAGGAACCCCCCTATCGCAATCACTCACTAGGCGACGGTTTAGAACGCCGTCGTGGAAAGGGGTTAAAAACCGTGTGTATAGCACCTCGTTGTAACAGTGTTTCCCTTGCTAAGAAAAGTACCCAGGAAATACAGAGGATCATCACAGTCTCTCACACACATCAAGTCAGACCTTCCCAAGAAGCTGATGCCAAGGAGGATGGAGAGGCAGCTACAGATGGAGGATTGATAGCCACTCAAAAAAATATAGCTCTAGAGTCTATTCAAATTCTAGGTGAGGGTCAACAGTCTGACAATTCAGCCCCACCAAGATTTCCTATTCCTGCTTTTCTTAACCAGGCTCATACTATTTGCCCAGGTCCACAATACCTTGAGCATGCAGATGTAGCCAACCTGGAGAACATTAACCACTGCAATGTGAGCAAAGAGGAAGCCTTTCTTGGGAAAGAAGGTGATATGATATTTTTTTGAAACCTGAAGGTGCTATGATATTGAAAGGGCACTTTGCACCTACCAAAGACACTACTAATATCATCCAGGTACCCACTGAATGGATCAATTTTTTGTTAATCACTCTACTTTCCCCAGATAAATTTGACTGGGCTAAAACATTCATCACCTCTAGTGCTTGGTAAATCATCTCTTCTAACTCTAAAACCAACTCAACCATGCCATTTGTGATCCCAGATAAGTTTCCTATTTATAGCTCACTGGCTTGCATGTTATTCTCTCATTCTCAGGGCTCTCAGGAACAAGAAAATTCCTCCCCTGCTGAGAAGTCCATATCTAAATCTTTGTTAGCATCCTCCACCTCTGCTTTACACAAAAGCAAGAAGATAAAGGACAAGGTCCTACTAGTGGAAACTAAGGTAAGAAGAAGCTGCATATTACAGAAATTGTCTAAAGGTTTTAGGAAAGCTGTATGCAGAGGTAGAAATTGTCTTGCTTGCCACTCTGCAGCACCAGTTTTACCTGCAAAGATCATTAAGAGATTAAATACAACTTTTTGCAAGGTTTCTGACAAGGACACCACATAAGAAATCTTAAGAAAGAAGGCCAGGAAGAACAAGGGAGACAAAACTGCAGCAGAAGGCACCAAAGGTGCAAAGGAGAAGAGCAAGAAGTGGATTTGACCACTGGTCACTACTAGGGAAAAGCCTAGCAGCAGCGTGGGTTCTAGGTATATCAGTAGCGCAGGGACCGACGCTACTAATAAGGCGCTACAGCTAACCCATAGTAGCAGCGCGTCTTGGCGCCAGCATCTTGCTATATTAAGTGTAGCAAAGAGCGTGCTGCGTGGAAGCTCGCTACTGCTAATAGCTCTAGCGCGCTTTGGCCATACGCGCTACTGCTATAGTCACGCTGCTGCTAACTTTCCTCCACTCGCTACTGCTAATTTTAGTTGTTTTTGATTTTTTTATGAATATTTGTTTTGTATTTGAACAGGCTTTATAAAAGAATCTTTAGCACATACAAATGTCATCATCATACACATACAAATGGCTGCGAGACCGCAAATGTAATCATAGCATATACATACAAATAGTCTCATCATAATCATCATCCAACACAAAGTGGTATCTCGTCATCATCTCGAAAATAGCGATACATGCAAGTCTTGAATACTTGCAACTACAACGTCATCCATCTAAACAATGATGTACGTGAGAAGTGCTATCACTATGAGTGATAGTGGAACTATGCCGTACATGAGGCGGCGGTCATGAGTCCTCTCTCGCGCTCGCCTAAACGTCAAGTAACTAGCTTGTGTTTCTTGTCTGCTTTTGAAGCCTTTATGGCTGGCGCCCGAGACCCCCTGCACTTGCGCCTGACACGCATGCCACTCGTCATACACTCCCGGAACCTTCCCGTCGTACACGACATAGCACTTCGCCATCAAGAAACTAGGTACCTGTTAGAGATGCATCTTCATCAAGAGGATGTACAATCATATGCAACAAAATATACTAGAGCAACACAAAAAAGAAAGGGTTAGCAACTAGATGCAACATACAGTATGCAAACTAATTAACTAGAGGTACGCAGGTCATAGTACGCAAACTAACAAAGTAGCGTTACACAAGTTCGGCAGGGACCGTTGACATCACAAAGTTTCATCGGTACAGAAAGTATACAAGTTCAACCGACACATATCATCATCATCGGCATCGTAAATCACTAGAAGTTCCATCCTTCGATATCATCGAGGATGGACCCTAGCTTCTTGAACGGCTTGAGGTCTAGACGTTGCATGCCTAGGTGAGTTCGGACGTCAGCTCGCGATATAGGGCCATGGTGGAACATCCCCTTCTCATCAACGACTTATTTCATGATGATCGTCGCAATGTCCCTTTGGATGCGAAAGAAGTCGTCTCTAAATTTATAATCCGCTTCTCCATGAGATTCTAGCCACTTGTGGATATGATCATCATTTCTGCTTGTCATGCGAAGCTTTTGGTGATCCGTGTTGAACTCAATCGTGAGATGGACGACGTAGAATCCATCCTTCTTTCTTGGTTTTGGGACATGGATGCAGCAGAAGTTAGTTTTATGCGCGAAACCCATCTTATTGTTTCTTTGTTTCCTGATCTGCATGTGGCCACCTATAATGCTGAAGCCTTGGAGAGCATCATCTAGAATATTCATTATGTGGGTGTAGTCCTTTTTCTCGTAGTCTCTGGAAGGGTCGAAATACATGGCGTGGGAGACTCGCAGGTAAAGAACGATAAGGACGGCGCGCCGGTTGCTGCGGGGAAAAGACACGTCAAATTATTCTCCATATGAGCGAGAAGGAATGATTGAAATGTACGAAAGGGTTGTCCGGAACTGACTTACTTTGGATGATAAGGCAGGAGGACAATTTCCTGGTCCTTATTCTTTACCATGAAGTTTTGGAGGTAGTCCCTAGCAGTTTCACGCTCAAAGTCACCGAGACTCAAGAAAGACTCGTGCATGTAGTACGGATCCGCGACATGAATTTGCGAGACTTCTTCTCTCTTCATGACGGATCTCATATGTAGCGCAAAAAGGCGGACTATTGTAAAATCGAGCCGCCTTGTCAGAAACATCTCAAAGATATGGTCAAACTGCAGGAAGAACACCTCCGTGGGCCGTGTGTCGATGTAGCACTTCCCCTCAGGCACACGAGCCACGTATGTCGGATATCTTGGATCCTTCGAGGCTAGTAGGCTTTTCTCAGTCGACATCACATGGTCATGCAGTCTCCAGAGATCTCCTGATAGTGCCTCCAGTGGTTTCGGCGGTAGCATCGGCTCGCCCATGGGATGGAACATAGCCGCACCTTTCACGGGTACACGCTCTTCGGAATCCATCGTCTGGCTGCTATGTGCTCTGGCTTGTTTGGAGGCAGCTATCTTCCCCGATCTCTTCCTCTCCTTTTTCTTGGGCACACCTTCTAGACCCTTCCTTAACCCCTGCCCCAGGTTTCTCGGGCTAAGTACTATACGACCCCCGGCTAGTTGAGCCTGTGTTGAGGCGGCATCTTCAGGTGTGTCCTGTGAGGATTTCATGAAGAGAGACTTTTTGCAATCCCTTCTACGACCTTCCTGCCCGGGCAGATCATCCATATCCTCATTAGCATGCTGATAGCCCGATTCATCATATGGTTGACTCATCATATCTATGTCACAGTCATACGCGTTTGCATTGAGGAAACACATAGGGTCGACCTCCGTCTCATCATCCATTCTCTGTTCTACATGACCGATTACATTAGCCAGTACTATTGCACCCCCTTCATCAAGTCGTCCGCCGCTCTCACCCAGCACTACAGGAGCTGGTAATTGCATAGGCGGGGTGGTGGTCTCCGCACATGCTTGTTGATGTGTGGTTATTGGTGTGCTCTCGGCCGACTCCATACGAATAAGATTCTTCGGCCATAGCAGCACCCAACCCTTGCAGCTTCCAATCCGCGGCGGGGTCTCGTCGTCCTCTCCCACATGCTGTACTGGAGGAGGCAAATCCTCGTGCCCCGATTTCACACTGGACAAGCTAACCCTGAAGTGCCCAACGGGGATCGGCTGGTTGTGGTACGTGGGTCGCAAGGGGTTCATTATCATCCCCTTTACCACGTCCACCTTCTGGCCTTTGATCAAGTAGAGTATGGTGCACGGGGTTTCTTTGGCCTACAAACACATATGTTTGTGGTGTAAAACATCCGAAAGGCAACGAAAATGGAATATTCTATATATATGTTGGTGCGACATGTAATTGCTGTGACGGCGTCGAGCTCAGCCAAATATGAAGGCCCACCTAGCGCGCCAGAGACTGAGGACGGTCTGCTATGAGTGGGAGCGACTGCAAGAGGAGGCCCGGTTGCGTGAGCAAGTGATGATGCGGTGGTGTTGTTGTTCATGGAGTTGCTCCCGACGAAACTGGGCAACGGGAAATCATGTACCGTCTTGTCTAGATTTTCCTTTGTCCAATTGATGATAGCTGGAACCAAGTTAGTAGAGAAATCATTTCTGCAGGCAGTTACAGCTGCATTGACTGCCTGCTGTAGCAACTCATTTTTCTCCTTGGCTGTTTTTTCGCGTCCGCAGCTGCTTTTTTCTCGACCGCAAGCTTCACCATCGCGTCGATGTCCGCTTGACTAAACTTCTTTTTCTGCTTCTTGGCCTCCGGGCCCTCGTTGTAAAACACCTTCCATGTGGCGCCGTCTCCAGCGTTGTGCACACGAACATATTGCGGCCGCTGGCCCAAAGGGAGTCCCTTAAGTTTGTTCAAGGCCCGGTTAAGAGGGGTGTCCCACTTGGGCCTCATCGGAGAAGTAGGGCTTTCGGCTGCAAGCTGTTGTTGCTTCTCCCGCAGAAGGAGCATGAACCGTTTAGGAATGTGTAGTCGACTAGATATGGAGCTAAATGTAAGGTGGTAAAAGAATAATTACCAGTAGTCTAATCAATTTCCTTGTGATCTGGTCTGTGTAAAAAACCTTCTTTTCCTTGTCCCACTTGTAGCGGGCCCTGATGAAGTCATGCTCCAAGGGGTTCGTGAACTTCGCGAAGGGGTCTGGGATACCCGCGGCTTCACGTTACGAATCCTCCTTATCCCATATGGGCCTTTTACCGAGGTAGCCACAGCTTCCGAGGCGATGCTTCCCTGTGTTCCTTTGCTGAAGGCTCTTGAATTTCGCAGCCTTAGCCTTGGCTGCCTCGGTAGCGCACGTGTCCTTGAACTTTTCGAACTCCTCTTTCGTAAGTGTCGGATTTTCCTCCAGAATCTTGGACAGGGGTTCCTCAGCCTCAATAGCTCATTTCACCCTCCCTTTCTGGGAGGCCAAATCACTGCTGAACATGCCCATGGCGTGATTGTTAATCTTTTTCATCTTCGGATCATCCCACGATTGTTCTATGTTATCATCCTGGTCGGGGAACTTGAATCTCTTGTGCAACTTCGTCAGGAGCAACTGCGTCAAATGTTCTTTACTCCTTAAGTCATCGTCGTTGATGCTTGCGCATTCCCGTAGAATGCATCCTACTTGGTTCCCATAGCACTTGCGAGGTTCTTCCAGCTCTAATGGCTCAAACTTACAAGGTGCCATCTTTGCGATCAATAGTCATCCAATCCCTAGTTCGTTCGGTTTTCGTATCCTCTGCTTCTTCTGTTTCTTCTTTTCGGTAGCGGCATAGGCGCCGGTACCTTCCCCGCCGGTCTCGGCGCCGCCATCGGTGGCGGCGCCGTTGGTGTCGCTGTCGGCGTTAGTACCATCATTGAGGCTGACCTGCAAACCTTGCTTAGCAGTCAAATAGTCGAGGTACTCTTGTTCACCCTCATAATCCATCTCGTCTGCATCTTGGCCAGAAGGCCCAGTTTCTTCATTGTTCGGCATGTTTCCTATGATTAAGTCTCCTCGTCTAATTCTAAAAGTATGAAAAAAATGAGAAATGACATGAAAAAGAAATCTATGTTTGCCGGAATGTCTTTTCTCAGCAACTCCCAGCACTCGATATGCGTACTATCTAGCACAAATCATGCCAAAATTCACGAAAAAATTCGGCATGACCTTTGCTAAAAAATGGACATATCGAGCGCCTGAAATTCACTGGAACGGAAATGAATCAACATTCCGGCGTAACATAGGCCAGTCGGATCATTTACCTTGCACATAATCATCATTTTCCAAATATGACATGTCCAAAACATCACATGTCCAAATGACATGTCCAAATTCCAAACATGACATGTCCAAAACATGACATGTCCACATATCACATGTCCAGTTCAAATTTGCATATAAATTCAACTTACCTAAATTTGCTTTAACAAGGGATGTTGATTTGGACAATTTCTTAAATGTTGCCTTTTCTTTTAACTACAATTGCTTAACCCTAAATTTATGTCCTATTTTAAAACCTACGGTTCATAAAAACCTAGCTAAATTCATAACTAAATAGATAACCTAATTAACCTACTGCCCTAACTAAAACCTAAGTAAATTAACCGAAGAACCCTAGCTAGAAGAGAGAGGAGGAGCGCTGGGGAGGGGGGTTACAGAGGGTGCAGGGACGAGGAGGCAGGCCCGACGAAGGCCGGGGTTGGGAGGGGAGGAAGCAGAGGAGGGAGGCGTGGCGCGTCGGGGTCGGGGCGAAGGCCGGGTCGGAGCCGAGGCCGGGTTCGGGTCCGGGGTCGGGGGCGAGCGCCGGGGCGCGGCGAGGGCAGGGCCTCGACGGTGCGATGGGGGAAGAGAGATTGGGGATTTGGGGAAAAAAGAGGCGGGATGAAGCATAGAGAGTGAGGATTTTGGGTTATGGATTTACAAGAGCGCTTTTAGAAAACGCGCTATTATTATTACAGTAGCTATAGCGGTTTTGTACGGAAACCGCCATCGCTACTTTTGACTACCTGTAGCTCTTTTTCAGTAAAGCGCCATCGCTATAACCATTTTATCCTTTTTCTTTTCCTTTATTTTCTCACACTTTTCTTTTTTTTTTCCGAGAGAAGTGAACGAAGGAAGGCGATATATATATATATATATATATATATATATATATATATATATATATATATATATATATATATATATATATATATATATATATACATCATTTGACCGATAACATACGGTTCCTCAGCGCTGACGTTTTCGCTTTTGAGTCAGCTTCTTTCCCTTCTTGTTCTTTGAAGAATAACGAGCCCCTCATTGTGACTTTGCCTTTTCCATGGAGTACGATTTTCTTAGTTAATGTAGTATTGATTCTTCTTTGACGATACTTCATCATCATCGCTATCTTCCTCATTGGGTTGTCGATCGATCGTAGTCTTCCTCGTTGGCGACTCCATCCATAACAATTATGTTCCTTTTGCCTCTCCTCATGACAACACGGCTGGGATTGCACGGGTCGGTTATGAAGAAGCATTGTGTCACGTGCTTAGCGTGTACCCATGGCTCGTTTTTTGCGATAGCGTTCACGGTAGAGCTCTTGGCGTCGGGTATAGTCATGGTAGTGAAATTCCGGTTTTCTCTTTCGACATTCTTAGCCTATCTGACACGGAACATCGTCGTGTTGTGCAGTCCAGAGTAGTCAAGCTCCCAGATCTCCTCGACCCTTCCGTAAAATCTTTCAGTTGCGCCGTTGTCGCTGCCGGTCATGCATTCCATCATCACCCCTGAGTTCTAATCATCATTGTCCATATCTTTGGCCTCCGTGTAGAACGTGTATCAGTTGATATTGTATGCCTGATAGGTTACGAGGTTGGGCGAGGGGCCATGTGCTAAGGCGTATATGAGCAATCCGTCCTTAGAGCCCTCGTCTGGGGGATTAGCAATAATATGCTCTTTGAACCAATGCAGGAAAGTGGAGTTGTGCTCTATAGTAACTTCAGCATCCGTCCTTCATACCCCCAGTCACGATACTTCTTTGCGATAATTTCTTTGTGCAGTGCCACGAAAGGATCTACCTCGTCTAGGTGTTGTAGCACTACCAAGTTTGCTCTGTCAAAGTCGTTGCGTCGATTTGAGTATGCCACGTGCAGTTCCTTGCGACCGTTGGAGTGACCTTCTCCTTCGAGCCTCCCATTGTGCTTGTTAACGGGCAAACCAACACTAACACCAGGCGGCTGCAGGTCTGCGCCATATAGAAAATTCTCGTAGAAAGAGATGCCCTCTTGTGTCAGATAGCCCTGGATGATGCTTCCATCTAGACGGGACATGTTATGAACGAATCCTTTGATGATCCCATTCATCCTCTCAAACGGCATCATGTTGTGCAGAAATGACGGCCCCAGGTCTATTATGTTGTCCACAATATGGACACACAGATGCACCATCACGTCAAAGAACGCGGGCGGGAAGTACATCTCAAGCTCATTCAGTATCACAACTATCTCTTCCTGTAGCCTTCGGAGCGGCTTCAGACTGATCGACTTTTGAGAGATGACGTCGAAAAAGTTGCAGAGACCAATAAGCGTGTCATGGACGTGCTTGTCCATTATCCCTCTAAGGGCAACAGGTAGTATCTGCATCATCATCACATGACAGTCATGGGACTTCATCCCGCTGAACCTTTTCTTGTCCGTGTCTAGATATCTGCTTATCTTGCCACAGTAACCGGAACTAAGTTTGACTCCGGTAAGGCACTTAAAGAATTGACTGATCTCAGCCTGACTTAAGGTGAAGCAAGAAGGGGGGCAATAATCCTCTTTCTTTATTTTCTTGCCCTTCTTCTCCTGCGCCTCTGTCTCTGTCTCTGTCTCGTCTGACATTTTACGGGGCAGCATGTGCAGATCTTCCCTGATTTTCAAATCTTGCAAGTCTTTTCTTACCTTCGGCCCATCCTTGGTCTTATCTGGCATGTTCATCAGTGTTGCGAGCAAGCTCTCAAGGACATTCTTACAGATATGCATTTGATCAAGGCAACGAGGTGTATCGAGTTTGTACCAATACTCCAAGTCCCAGTACACAGACCTCATCTTCCATACCTTCAGCAGTGGCTCCGGCGCCTTTTTCATCATCTTTCCAGGCGCGGGGCACTCCTTCCAGTTTTTCAACAGCTCATCGATTTTGGCACCACCGCGCTTACGTGGAGGCCCTCGATGCTCAGCGTGACCATTGAGTAGATCTCCACAGTTTCTCCACAGGTCATCCTGTTCGAGCCATCTTCGATGCCCCATGTACACGATTTTCCCAGACCCGTCATCTTTCATTGACATTAGCTGCTGAGACGTCATATCATTCATACACCGCATGCATCCGCAATATCCATGGCACACCTGGCCTGTGACATATCCATAACCGAGATAGTCGTGCACCGTCGTGATCAGTGCGACTCTCATGTAGAAATACTCGCCTTTGCTGGCGTCCCATGTCTTGGCCGGTGTTTTCCATAATGTGTCTAACTCCTCTTGAAGTAGCCCCAGATACAAATTAATATTTTTTCTTGGTTGTTTCGGCCCTTGAATAAGCATGCTCATGTGAATGTACTTCGACTTCATGCACAACCAGGGGGGATGTTGTACATCCATACAAACACGAGCCATGTGCTATGGTTGGTGTTCTGGTTGCCAAACGGATTGATGCCATCGGTACACGCGCCAAGCATGATGTTCCTTGCATCACATTCGAAATACCGAAAGAAGTTGTTCAACGCTCTCCACCGGCTTCCATCACTGACGTGTCTCAGCTTCGGATCATCTCCGTCGTAAGGCTTCTTCCTCTCCGCGTGCCAGTGCATTAGCTTTGCTTCCATGGGATCTACGAAATACCGCTGGAGACGGGGAGTGATCAGTAAGTACCATACAACTTTCTCGGGACATTTCTTCCCGGCCTTCTTGTATCGAGAAGCATTGCACACCAGATAGCTTTTTTTTTCCGCGTGCTCCTCCGGATAAATTATGCAATCGTTGATGCATGCATGGTATCTAACATGCGGCAGATCAAGAGGGCACACGATCTTCTTGGCCTCATCAACACTAGTAGGACATAGATTCCCCACGGGAAGAACATCCTTTAGGTACTTGAGATGCTCATCGAGGCTAGTATCGGTCCATTTGTTTTTAACCTTCGTCTTCAGGAGTTGGAGTGTGAAACTCAAGCGGGTCACCTCAGGATTGCAACCATCATGCAATGGAGTGTTCGAGTCTACCACCAGTTGCTACAGCTTAGCCTCCTCTCTAGAAGCAGCTCTCTCAGTACTTGTCTCCTTGCGAAGCAGTGCTTGAACATGAGGGTCCCGCACGATTGAACTTAGTACCGACGAACTCTGTTGCGTGGAGTCCACGTCATTCTCTCTGCCGCCATGTTCGGCCCCTTCTCCTCCGCCATGTCCAGCCCCTTCTCTTCCGTCATGTCCGGCCTCTTCCCCGCCGACATCATCGATCATCTCTTCGTCTTGCCCCACGTCGTCATTGCCTGCCCCGTCGGCGTCCACAACATCGTCATCCTCATCTTCAATTATCCACTGAGTATAGCCATCCATGAAACCAGTCATGAGCAGGTGCGCTTCGACACGACCATCGTCATAGGGGTCGAGCCAAACTATTCCTTTGCATTTTAGACACGGACATAAAACATCTGTCTGGTTATTTTCTTTCATGTCCTGCACCACCGACAGTAACCACCTGTCCACCATCGTTCCACTGACCATCATGAACGTCTGCACAGTAATAATAAACAAATTGATTATAAAAATGTGTGCATGCATCAAAGTCATACAAAAATTCGGCATGACCTTCCGTAAAAATAGGACATATAGATCTAGAGTTTGCCCGGAATTCACCGAAATGGAAATAAACCGACATTTCGGCATAACATAGGCAACTCAAAAGCACAATTTGGAGTCAACTCATGCCATACACACAATTTCCATCATATTTCCCAATTATCATATCACACACATACCCATATTTCCGTTTTGCAAAAGCATGAAATTTTAATCACCTCTATCTCGAGATTGAGCACGCGGTGGAGATGATGATGTAGGGAGATCAAAAGTGCACAAAGCTCTTCTTGACAAAGATAGATCTAGTTAGGGGGCAAATAGGTCACTTAACTAAATGCTACATCTACCTAGCTAGCTAATTTGGGAGGAGACAACTTCAACTAGTGGAGGGGGAAGGAAAAAGAGAAAGGAGATGCATTAATTTAGCTGGTTTAGTTAGCTAGGAGTAATGAAGAGAGAGAAAGGTAGGTAGAAGAGGGAGAGTAATGGGGGAGAAGTATTGAGGAAGATAAAGAGTGAGAGAGGGGGGATGGGGGAGGTAAGGGAAAGGGAGGAGAGGAGATGGGGGAGGGGAGGACGGGTGTAAAGGTGGCGGGGTGCTACGTCTTAGTAGTAGCGCGGGAGCGAAAACGCGCTACTTCTAAGAGCGTAGAAGCAGCGCCCTTTCATCACACGCACTACTGCTAAACGGGCCAACCTTGTGAACAATTTCAAAATTAGCAGCGACGACGTGACTAAAAAGCGCGCTACTACTACTGCATTAGCAGTAGCGCGCATCATGATACCGCGCTGCTGGTAAACTTAGGTTGGCGGGTACTGTCGGTGGATTTTTGTAGCAGCGCGGTTTAGACAACACGCGCTACTGCTAATTAGCAGTAGTGCCTCTTTTTGTGCCGCGCTGCTGCTAAGATTTTGTGTATAAGGTTTTCCCTAGTAGTGGGTAGTTTCTGTCAGGGTAGATCTTTTGTGTTAAGTGCTCAGTTTGTAAGATAGCTATATCCGATGGTGTGTAAGACTTTTAAAGCTCTTTTGCCTCTTTATCATGATGACAATTGCCAAGAATGTATGTGTGCTCATGAAACCTACACTTTGCTTTCTGTGTTATATCAGAGCATTTTATCTCCCTTGATATGGTAAGTTTAGCACCTTCTATCAAATGAACAGAGTCTGGAACATTCTTAACTAGAATATTAGAGGACTGAATGACCCCAAAAAAGGGCCAACTATTGCCAATAATATTGAACAAACCAAATTCTCCATTATATGCTTACAAGAAACCAAGAAAGAAGACATTAATTCAGAATTCATCAAAAATTTATGTCCCAGAAGAATCTCAAAATCCCATTTCCTTCCTTCGATTGGGGCATATGGAGGCCTTCTTATAACATGGGATGAACAAATTTTCTCAGGACAACTCTTCATATCAATAACTTCTCCATCGCCATCCAATTCACTTCTAAACTCAATGGTGATACCTGGATACTGACCAATGTTTATGGTCTTTGCTAGCAAAGTGAAAGAAACAATTTCCCTCAGTGGTTTGAAAACTTCACAATGCAAGATGATACAGACTTGTTAATAGTGGGAGACTTCAACTTTATCAGATACCCAAGTAATGGAAGCAGTGATGGAGGCAATATTAGTGATATGTTAGCTTTTAATGAAGCAATTAGTAAACAGGCCCTTATTGAAGTTCCCCTTAAAGGCAGAAAATTTACCTTCAGCAATATGCAAGACACCCCGTTGCTAGAAAAACTTTATTGGTGCTTCACTTCAGAAGCCTAGTCTCTAAAATATCATGCTACCTATGCTTACCCATTAGACAAGACCACCTCAGGTCATGTCCCAATCAAGATTCCATTGGATCATCAATCCCCAAATCCAGGGTCTTCAGATTTGAAAACTACTGGCTGGTGTCGGATTTCGGGTTCCGGCAGACCCTTGAGGTTCGAACACTGGGGTACGCGCTGAGATCTTTCCCCTACCAGCTCACGCGTCAATGGTTTGCAAGGGATCTAAACTAGGAGCGATGAACAACACGAGAGACACAAGATTTATAGGTTCTGGGCCACCGTTGAGGTGTAATACCCTACTCCAGTGTGTGGTGTGGTGGATTGCCTCTGGGGCTGATGAAGAACAGTACAAAGGAAGAACAGCCACGCGAGGGGCTGTTCTTGAGCTGGTGCGGTGGACTGCTTGGGTGAGTCCAGCCGCTTCTCTAACTGTCTCTGGTAGGTTCGACCTCCTCCTCTTCTCTGTGGTGGCTAGTCCTATTTATAGAGGGAGGCCCTGGGCCTCTTCCCAAATAATGAGCGGGGAGGGCGCCAACAATTGGCCATTTCGAAGGGGAACATCTAGTACACTTATCCTGACTAAAGTTGGTCTTAGGCCGCCCAAGGCCCTAACAGTAACGCCGTCCTGGGCTCCACGATGACCTCCTTCCTGCCGCTATGCTGGTCTTGGTCTTGTTGCACCGAAGCGGTAACCTTTGCCTGATGCCTTGGCCTATGCTTGCCTCCTTTGCACCAAAGGGAAATGAGGACATCAGGCAGGCCGGGCGCCTCACCGATCTCGATCGTCATGGCTTGCGCCACGGGCACCTCGTGAGGTACCCTGCCTTGATCTCTCCGCCTCCTCGTGAGCCTGCCTGACGAGGCTGCTCCTGAGGACGGTTCCTGTCGTCCGCCCTCGAGGCTTGGCCCCTCGCGAGGGTCTTGAGCTTGAGCTGATGAAGCTGGGCCGCGCTGGGCCCCCACTTGAGCTACGCCGCAGGCCGTAGGTAGGCAAGTCTGGGGACCCCCATTCCCAGAACACCGACAGTAGCATCCGGGCCCAAGGCGCGCCCGGGCTTGGCTTAGCAGAGAAGCGAAGGGGCAAGTGCGAAGCGCCATGGGCCCCAACGCCTGCGGCCTTGAGCGCCGCGTGGCGATTGATTGGTCGTGGGCGTCTCCGCTTCCCCATGATGCCTTGGCAACCGTCCTTCTAACAAAAAGGAGGCCCGGGCCAGACTTGGTGCTCGTTCTTGCCCGCCTTGCTCCAGATCCCCTTTCTCGCCCTTCTCCTCCTTGCTCCCAAAATCCTCCAGATCTATCTCAATCCTTCCCATCCTGCAAGCCATGGCGCCTCGCAAGACCCCGTCTGAGGCCTGGTACCTTCCGGCTCTAGATCCTTCGACTGTGTCGGAGAAGAATCTCGTCCTTGTGCGCCGAAGGACGGTGGCGCAGGGCAACAAAGGAGCGATCAGTGCTCAAGGCTGGTCGATCAGCTCAAGGCCGTGGGAGCACCTTCTATCCGTTTTTTGAGCGCCATCATCACCGGTCTGGTCCCTCCTTTTTCCGAGTTCTTCCTTGATGTTCTCCGCCAATACAACTTGCAAGATCTGCATCTCCACCTCAACTCTGTTCCTCTCCTGGTGATTTTCAACTACTATTGTGAGGCTCACGTTGGGATAAAGCCCTTGGTGGCTTTGCGGCGCCATTACTTTTACCTCCGGGTCTCTCGTGGCCCTATTACTGCATGCGCGAGCTTTGTCGCATACTCCAGCTCCAACTCGATCACCAAGCCCGGGAAGAGGATCGAAGGCTTCAGGAGCAAGTGGGTCCTGGTGGATGTGGGGCGCATCCACCCCCGACTGGGGCTGCTGTCGGGGTAGCCCAAGACCGTTGACGCGTGGTCTCGCGCAGAGCTCGTCGACCCTCGTGCGAAGATGGTGCTGAAGAGGATAGACGCGACCCGAGGCCGTGCAGCTTGGGGCGGCGGCCGACCGGGCCATGCTCTCGAGGGAGTTCCCTAACACCGGTGAGCTTTGCTTCGAGCATTCGCTCCCATTGTGGAGGCTTGGGGAGGCAGGTGACGTCCTACGCCTGAGCTCCGAGGCCCTCTCTGACAAAGATCTGGTCGCCGCTCTCCATTCCTTGGTCGGGGGAGACGTGGCGAAGCCAGAGGGCGCTCCCATCCCCCTGTTCCTTCACGACGACTAGGAGCAAGTGGTGAGCACCATGCCCACCTTTAATGGTGAGGGGCTGGTGCCCGCCGGGGCTCCCGAGGATCTGACGATGTTGGTGATGGTGAACGTTTCCTCCAGCAACTCCAGCGGGAGTGAGGAGGAAGAATATGAGGTGGAGGAAGAAGAGTCTGACTTCGAGGCGACTGGCGAGGAGTCAGGGGATTCCTTCCCTCGGCGCAGGTCCCACGCCCTTCGCTCCATGCCGGACGATGACGAGGCCGATGCTAGGCAAGGAGGGGTGGATTCTCCCTGGTTCCGAGGAAGGGCAGGTCGGGGCTGGTTCCCCCAGGGTCCGCTCTGGCTCCGGGGCGGTCTGAGGCCAGCTCTGTCCTTCCCGATGCGCCTACTGCTTCCGGGCCTCCCAAGGCTGACCCTAGCTGCAGGCTTTCAGGCTTCAAGTTCGGCCGGAGGCTGCTTGAGTCAGGGGACGATGACCAGTAAGTGTTCGATCCATGTCTTGCTTTGCTTCTGCCACCGAGGCTTGACATCTATATTCTCTTGGCCAGGTCGGCACCTACGGCAAAGAGGCCGAAGGGGGCTCCTGCGGCCCTGCTTGAGGCGGGTTCTGATGAAGTCATGTACCTGGGGTAGGGTCATAGACCTGCCCAAAGGTACCCTCCACAAGGACACTCACAAGAGAAGCAGCCTTCCAGTCGACCTGGTAGGTTTCAACTCGACAGATTCGAAGACACTCGACTACGAAGACCCACTCGACCACCAGGAGTCCAAGAGCCACTGCACCCAAACGGTCTCAGAAGTTAAATAGTCTTTATGACCTTAATGACACTTTTATGTAAGCATGCTACCAAGAACGCCTAGCTTTAACGCACCTTAAACCCTCATCATGGGCTGGCTGGGGTCCCAAGACTCTATATAAGGCACCCCCTCCACGTAGAAGGGTTCGCACTCAGAAACACATACGATATAATTCATTCGACCGCCTCCGGCTCCGAGACGAGGGCTATTACTTCCTCCGAGAAGGGCCTGAACTCAAATCTCTTGCGATACAACTACTCCATAGCTAGGATCTTGCCTCTCCATACCTACCACCCATTCTATCGCCGACTTAGAACCACGACAGCTTGGCGCCCACCGTGGGCAGGTGTTCTAGCGATTTGTTGGAGAAGTTTGGATTCTTTCGATCTCCGCATCATGGTTTCAGGTGGAGTTCTGGTCGACGACCACGAGATCCGCCTCGTGTGCTCACGTCGTCGCCGACGACTCCGCTTTGGCTTCAGGAGGCTCTACTCGACGTGGACGCGCTCCCCCGTCTGCTGGGCGACGACTTTCGCAGCAGTGTCCGCGGGGCGCCCTCATGCGGCAACCGTCGACCCAAGATGGGTCGGCTCCCGCTTGTCTTCACTCCAAGTCTCCCACCGCGCAAGCATTCCGGCCACGAGGCTTCAGCGGTGGTGAGGCATGCGGTGGCCCGCCAATCGGCCATCCCCAAGTCGCGGGCGATCGAGCTCGACGAATCTCTCTACGGCCTGTTCGACCTGTCGACCGGCTCCGTGAGACGGCGTCCAACGCGATAGCAGGACTCGGCGGCAGAGGTTCGATGGTCGATGGACCACGCAGTCCCCTCGATTCACCCGCACCAACGAAGGTGGCGGTGGAGGCGATCCGTGCAAGCCCATGAAGAGTACTTGCCCGAGCCCCTCACTTCGCCTCCAGAGGGAGGAGCTTGCCGTCGAACATGGATGCACTTCACACTCCTATCGTTGGAGAAACCCCGAGGCTCGTGCCTTGGAGGATGCGTGCTTGGCCAACTGGCTGAGCGCACTCGACCGAGAATCTTCAGCGAGTACTGACGAGCGACGCGATCGAGGGTTCCAAATCCAGCCGACGCCACTCTTTCAACCGCCAACTCAGGTATATCGAACTCCGATTCAGAATTTAGCAGCGCCGCCAGATAGCAGAGTCAATTCAGCCTTCCCATCGGAGGCGGTAGAGGTTTGCAGCAAATCAGGGATTTGCTCCGGGCGGCAGGAGATCAAACTCAGTTGTATCCCGGCCATGAACAGGATTCACAACCGATCCGTCATCGCGAATTCATTCCAGCCGCCCATAGTCCAAGATCGCCTCGAGGCGTGAGGAACGTGGGGGCCGGCGTGATGATCAATACAAGGGTCATGAGCAGTATGAGCACCGATTCGATCGCAACGATCAACGCCGAGTGCCCACCTCCCCAAGGGGTGGATCATACGCCCTCGGCAGCAGGACGACAGACGCCAAAACAGTGTCGGGCGAAGAGTTCCAATGACCCTGTGGAACTAGGCTTTGATGCGAGGTCTATTATCGCTCAAGGTTTGGTCGACAGAATGAGCTCACCGAGACGGCCATGATAGAGATGTTCCTTCGAGCAGCAGAGTTCATGTCTCGACCGAGTGTTTCAATGAGCCATCGTGGCGCAGTGATTCCTCCCAACTTCAGATTGGCGATCGAGTCAGCAAGTTCACTGGAGAATCCAAGCCTGACACTTGGCTTGAAGATTACCGAGTGGCGGTTCAGATCGGCGGTGGCAACGATGAGGTAGCCATGAAGCATTTGCCTCTCATGTTGGAAGGTTCAGCCAGGGCGTGGTTGAATCAGTTAGCACCCAGCAGTATTTACACTTGGGAAGATCTTGCCTAAGTGTTTGTCAGGACATTTGAAGGAACTTGCAAACGACCAGCAGGTTTGACAGAGTTGCAGTCGTGTGTGCAAAAGTCGAGTGAAACTTTGAGAGATTATATCCAGAGGTGGATCACTTTGCACCACACAGTTGAGAATGTATCTGATCACCAGGCAGTCTATGCCTTCAAGGAAGGTGTCAAGAACAGAGAATTGAGTTTGAAGTTTGGTCGAACCGGAGATATGACCCTGAGTCGGATGATGGAGATTGCCACCAAGTATGCAAATGGTGAAGAAGAGGATCGGCTCCGGAGTGGTAAATACAAATCGGCCGCCAATGAGACCGGCGGAGGAAATTCCAGTCGGAAGCAGAAGCGCAAAGCCGAGCCAGTGGCTCCCGGAGAGGGCTTGGTCGTGACCCCAGGAAAGTTCAAGGGGAAACCCAAGGGTCCTTGGAACCCCAAGAAGGTGAAAGACCAGGATGGAAATGACGTGTTGGATTTGCCATGTCATATTCATACAAAGAAAGATGAAGAGGGTAAACTCATTTACCCGAAACATACCACTCGACAAAGGTCGGCTTTGATTCAGCAGCCCAAGGAAACAGCTCAAGGATAAGGATAAGGAGACGACAAAGTTGAGGACAGAGATGATGTGATGGTGGATATCCCGTGTCAATTCCACCCTGATGATTTTTGCCGACGCCGAAAGCAAAAGTCGATTGAAGGTTATCAATCGGAAGTAAACTTGGTTGCTCCGGTGACTCCCAATTATCTGAAATGGTCTCGCATCGCCATCACATTCGACCAGTCGATCACCGACGACATTGCCACCCTCGGGAGGCAAGCATTGGTGGTCGACCCAGCTTGTCGAAGGCACTTGACCGACCAAAGTCCTGATGGATGGTGGTAGTGGCTTGAACATATTATACGCGAGACGTTGAAAGGGATGGGCATTCGATGTCCACACTCGCATCAAAGAATATGAGCTTCCACGGAGTCATTCCTGGAAAGAAGGCTGAGTCACTCGCCAAATTGCTCTTGATGTAGTTTTGGTGATTCAAAGCATTTCCGAAAGAAAAGTTGACCTTTGAGGTCGTGGATTTCAGAGCGCTTATCACGCTATTCGGGAGACCAGCTTATGCACGCTTCATGTCCCGACCATGTTACGTGTATCTTAAACTCAAGATGCCTGGTCCCAAGTGCGTGATCACCACACGGGCAATCGGAAAAAGGCGTAAGAGTGCTTCCGTAAAGGCTCTAAGATCGCCGATGCTCGGTTGGCAGTGGTAGAGCTACAAGAATATCAGAAAACTGCAGATCCTAGTGATTTGTTGCGAGCTAAGAAGCCCGCTACGGAGTCAGCATTTCAGTCGACTGGCGAGACGAAACAGGTTCACATTCACCTGACTGATCCCAATGCTGCTCCGACCAACATCTCAACAACACTGACTCAAAATAGGAAGAAGCGCCATCCGGTTCCTCCGTGAGAACTCGGGACATCTTTGCATGGAAGCCTGCTGAAATGCCGGTGTTCCTGTGGGGTGGCTGAGCATCGCCTATGAGTCGACCCAAAATTCAAACTGGTTAAAGAGTATCTTTGGCGGTCCGCCGTCCAGAAGAGAAAGGCCATTGGCGAGGAAGTGGCTCGGCTCTTAGCAGCAGAGTTCATCCGAGAGATCTACCACTCCGAGTGGCTCGCCAATGTCGTCATGGTCCCCAAGAAGGACAAGTCGCTAGCATGTGCATCGATTTCAAGCATATCAATCGGGCCTGCCCGAAGATCATTTCCTCTTCCTCGCATTGACCAAATAGTCGACTCAACTGCGGGATGTGAGAGGTTGTCTTTTTAGACGCCTATTCCGGTACCATCAGATCCGTCTCAGATGGACCCGATGAGATTAAAACAGCGCTCATCACTCCATTCGGTGCTTCGTTATGTCACCATGCCATTCGGTCTCAAGAATGCCGGAGCCACATTCATGAGGATGATTCGTAAGTGTTTGCTCACCAAATCAGTCGGAATGTGGAAGCGTATATGGATGATTGTCAGACCCCGATCCTAAGTCACACCGATCTAGCATGTAACACATCATATCACTTTGCGGCCTCACGCACGGTATTCCCACGGTGTCGCCTTACCATGGCCGGACCGCTTATGCCTTTTGGCTCACGATATGATAGTGTCGCTAGCATCCATATGACAAAGAACCCGGGCCGACATGGCTAGTCGTGAACCCAAAGCGGCGCTAACCCATGGGGACAGCATACATGAATCACATCGAGCATGTCGGTCATCAACGATGTATTCGGCTGTAGCACTGGCTAACAGACTCCGGTAACCCGGCTGTAGCAGGCTAGGCAGACTCAAATAACACCGCGTGACATTTCAAGGGATGTATATAGGAACGGTGAAACACATGCCGCCAGTCAAGTGTCCAAGCAGAGTGCTGGGCTAGCAGACTCGTGAACCGGCAGAAGCGGACTACTATCGCCGTAAGCACGAGACTACATTTCCCCATATGAGAGGCTGCCAAGGATAAACAACTAGTTTGTCGGATCCCACACATACCAAGCATTTCAAACATACACACATTATGCTCAATATGCGAGATACAACATGGCATCACAACATAACTCTACGACTCAAAATATTATTCATTAGGCTCAAGAGCGAGATATTACAAACATGGGTCTCATGACCCAACACTCAAAGCATACAAGTCAAGGCACAAGCGAAGCTAAACATGTCCGAGTACGCATAACTATAAATGAAAAGGGCTGAGAAGCCCGACTATCTACCAGATCCTGCCGAGGCACAAGATCGTAGCTGAGGTAACAAGCTAAACGTCAAGTCCACGGAACTACTAGCTAGACCGACGCCTCTCTGCAAAAACATAGAATAGGCAAACGTGAGTACAATTGTACTCAGCAAGACTTACATCGATCTAACTACATATGCATCATTATCAAAAGGGGTGGTGGAGTTTGACCGCAGCAAGCCAGCTTTGACTCGTGGCTATCCTGAACTACGATTGCAAGTAACTCTTTTGAGGTGGCGCACACGAGTCCACATATTCACCATGGCAATACACCACTATGGATCCGCCTCCGCCTCCCTCACGAGAACGCCATCCATAGCACTCACGCTTATCTTGCGATTTTAGAGTATCCACTTTCACTTGTCTATGAACCGATATAGGCAACCCGAAGTCCTTCTCCGTGGACACGGCTATTCAATAGATCATATTAAACCCTGCAGGGTGTACTTCTTCACACACGCTCACCACTTACCGCGCTTACACGACATGTACTGCAACCTTCAAGCGGAAGCCCAACGTGGGTGTCGGCCACAGCCTACCTAAACACTCAAGTCCCTAGTCCAGGTTTATCGCCTATTCGGTTCCATCCGCAGGAGTCCGCCGAGGTTTCCCATACAGCCCGAACGATGTGTGCAGGGTTCCCGAGATACCAAACGGGCACTCGGTACACCGGCCACGGTGCCTACCGCAACACAACCCACCCCTAAGGTCAGCGCTATGCGTGCCCCAAAGATGCTACAAACACCGAAACTACTTGCAACTCCCTGACCGAGGACAAGGGTGGTCAAGAAGCCGAGAGGGTCCATTGGTTTCGGCCCAATGCGTGGTAGTAGCTAGTTCATGGATCACAAACACAGTAACTCAGTTCCTCGAGGACGGCTGCAATGAGACAACCCACCATGTACTCCTACATGGCCTCTCACCGCTACCTTTACCAAATCGTGTTCACACACTTAGCTCACACACAATAGGACATGTTCACAAACCATTCCAATTCATTCCCGATGAATCAGACCGACTCAACTCTAAGCAGAGCAGCATGACAAACAAGCATAAATGAGTAGGCACAACATGGGCTCAAACAACTCCTACTCATGCTAGTGGGTTTCATCTAATTATCGTGGAATGACAGTCATGCAAAGGATCAAGGGTTCAGCTACCGCAGCAAGTAACACATGAATCGTTGTTGTCCTAATGCAATAAAATAGAGCAGGAGCGAGAGAGTGGGATTGTATCGAATGAACAAGGGGTTTTGCTTGCCCGGCACTTCAAGATAATATAGTTCTTCATCGGTGTCATCGAATAATCATCGCTTGCGACATCGCTCACCGAGGGGACAATTACCGCAAACAAGAGAGAACACAATCAATGCAATGCACATATATGATGCATGATCATGTTAAGGTACTGAATTTACCTAATGCAATAATAATCTGTTAGTTGGAGTGGAATTCAAACATGGTTGAATTCCAACTCCAAATGCTATTTCATAACTTACCCTAATCATGATTCATCCTATTCAGTGATGTTAACTTGTTCAAACATGCATGATCATGGCATAAACAGATTCTTCATATTTTTCTGATCATTTTCATATATAAATTATTTCCATCCGAAGTTACGGTTGAATTTATATGATTTTTAGAAGTTTAGGACATTTTCTGAATTTTACTGAATTAAATTAAATCCATAAAAGGAGATTATCATATACCGACGACGCAGACGTCAATGGTCAACTGGCGCCTCAAGTCAAACCTGACCAGTGGGGTCCACGTCGCTGACTCGAGCTGGTTGGTGGATGATGTGGGGACCGTCAACACCGACTTGTCGTCAATGCCGACACGGGGTCCACCCAGATTAGTGCTAATCTTAACAGTAAAATAAACAATGATTAATTAAGGCGTGGGGCCCATGTGTAAGCGGTCGGGTAGTTAAGCGGGCGGGCCCGCATGTCGCTGACCCGGGTGGTCAAACCCGTCAAAGGGTCATCGCCATCGGCGGCTTACGCCGGCGACGCCGAACGCAAGCGAGCAAGTGCAATGGCCATTCCGCCACCAAAGGGGCGGGAAGGGGACCTCTGAGGAGCTGGGGACGCGCTGAAGTTCTTGGTGGGGTGGTTGGAGCTCAAGGCGGACGTAGAGGCACCGGGCGACGTGCTATCGGCGGCCGGAGCTCGGGTAGGTGCGGGGTTGGCGCTTAGGGGCACGTAGGCCGGAAGGGTGGGTGCTACGGGCTCCTACGGTACGGTGAAGGCGATGGCGCCTCGAATCGAGCCATCGTGGCTGTGGCCACGCCGGCGCGACGCATGGGCGCGGCGGGTTTCGATCACGGGGGTGGTAGTTAGAGGGAAGAATGGGTCGGAGAAGAGGGGATCGACTGGGAGCTCACCGTGGTTGCGAGGAGGCCGTCGGTGAGCTCGGGTGGGCACCGAGCCGGCTAATTTGGCGACGGCGACAGGCGGGTCCGAGAAGGGGAATGGTGGGGCGGCGCCTGGGTGCTCCGGCCGGGGGGCTTGGTGAGGAGGAGGAGAGGGCTAGGCGGAGGCCATGGACATGTCGGCGAGGCGAGGGAGGGCTGGCACACGGGCGGCGTAGAAGCGGCGGCGCTCTCTCGGTGGTGTTCGGTGAAGAGAGGGAGAGAGAGCTCCAGGGGAAGGGGAGGGACGAGAGAGAGCGAGAAAGGCGCGGGGTGGCTGCGTGGCGTCTCCGGGGCAGCCAGACGAGGAGGGGAGAGGCCAGGCAGGCAGGGTGGAGGTGGCACAGGCAGGGCGGGCGACATCGCCAGAGTCCCTCCTCCCGCCCATTGCAGAGGTAGGTGACGAGCGGTGGCGCTTGGTGGGCTGGGCCACCAAGGCCGGGCCAGCAGGGGGAAAGGAAGGTTGGGCCGGGTGGCTGCGCAGGAGGCCGTAAGGGCTTTTACCTAATTTGTTTCCTTTTCTATTTTCTCGACATTTGTTTTGATTTATTTAAAATACCAAACTAATTTATTTAATTATGCCAATTTTTGCGGAGCTTACTATATTATTCCGAGCTCCCCAACAAAAGGGCACAATTTTGGACAATATTTTATATATATAATAATATATATCCAAGGCAAATATTTATCAGATTAATTCCAAATGCCCAAAATAAATACTTATGAGATCCTAAAAATATTGGTTAGATTGTTAACTCTGTCCAATATTTTCAGAGGGCCACATGAGCATTTTCTTGGATCTTTTTGGAGCGATTTTTATTTAGGTCATTTCCAAAAGTGATTCTGAGGGTTTCACAAATCCCCATTTCAATTTTCATGGAAATTAACATGATGACATGAATGCCCTAATGCAACTAATGTCAAGCAATTCTAGGGCTGTGACAACTCACCCCCACTAAACAAGAATCTCGCCCCGAGATTCAAGACGTGAGGTAAGAGGAAAAGGGAGGTCACAAACTATTACAATTCCCATGATCCAATTGCCTTCTCGAAGATGTTGGTTCACTCCATCTTCTTGGTCTTGACGCCTTCGAGATCTTCACCCGACACGACAATGTAAAGAAGGGGAAACCCTACATGATTCGATCTTCACGAAGATCAAGCAATTATGATCGACTCACGGACCGAGACGGTGACACATCTTGAGTTGAGACATAAAATGCATCGAGAGGATGGGGAACAACAACGAGGTTTGATTAGTGGCAACAATTCCACGCTTTAGGAAGATGGTGGATGGTGTCAAGGTGGCGAGAAAAGATTTACCATGATCCCGTAGCACGGGACACCTCGAGAAAGGTGGCGCAAGAACTATTCCCTAAGTGGCAAAAAGAATTACTTTTGATCCATAGATCATTGGAACTCTTTATACCAGCCTAAGGCAATTCACAACGATCGCTTGACGGAGTGCAAAGGAATAGTACACCGGACTAGAATGGATGATGTGGACTACCTTGTTGAAGACAACGCAATGGATGATTTGCTTATCATCGAAGGTGGGGGGCCTATGGTAAGTCCACTTTTGAAGATAACTCGACAAGAGTTGCTAAGAAACAGTCTATAGCGAAATAGCACAAGGACGGTGCAAGCTGGGAACGAAATGCAATTGTTGAATGTTCCAACCATCATATCTGCCCGAGATTCAGATCTGGTTGGTGTTAGGATATTTCAGACTCAGCATGTCCGAAAAGGAAGGGTTGCAACACAATTTGACGAGATGGCGCTATGAGATTCTCGGGTATGAACTACGATAGCAAGCTCCAAGACATGAGCTGGTTCTGCTACAAACCCGTGAACACGTTGTCCTAGACAAGCATGACCACATGGTAGTCTTATAATAAAACACTACCGAAGTTCGGTGGGAACCATCATCGAGGATAACGAAGCCCTAACATAAGTCATGACTAGTTGTTATGAAGGAACTCCTTGTCCTTGAACAAATCAATCAAGTGGCTTGGTGTGCTATGGAATCCATATGGGATGAAGATGATCACCTATCGCACCATAGAATACTTCGCACGTGCATGACCGACTTGGGATGATTCCAAAGGAACAAAACAAACCTTTCTCAAGTTCATGGCGGCAACTTACACCATATGCACATGAATTAGAGGAAGTCACTACTTTCATCCAAACATATGCTTCATGAACGAAACACGAAGAATTGCTTACACAAGTTTCCAATACTAGGTTGATGCTCAACATGACTCATGGGGAGACAAAATGCTACCGATGGGCTCAACAAAGAACTCATCGGAATTTCCATATCATCGACTTCCACCATCATGTGAACACGTGATAGTATTGGTCGACCAAAAGAGGTAATGGTGTATGCTCAAGGATCAACCACGAGTAAGACAACATTACGAATATCGTTGGTTCTGATTTGACTTGACAATGGCCCATACTCAAGTCAAAGAAGTGGTAGGACAATAGGTCCAACAACTGATCACAGGACCAATCGATGAAGATATCATCTTTCTTCAACACACACTACACAAGAATATCCCTTTGGATCGATCTAGGTTAGGCAAGCTTTTATCTTCCAACTCTCCAAGTTATTGTCTAGCTTAACCAACTAGCTCGTGGATAACCAACACAGATTCTTGGAGAAAGGGTGGTCCACAGGGAACCAACTTGATCACGAGCTCCACATAACAGTCGTGGAACAACCCGTAACACTTCCAAGAAGATATTTGGAAAGTCACGAACCACCGGTATGCTACTAAGCTCGAGAGCAATCTTGCTTTTGAGGGCAAGACGATATTATCAAATGAGTGAGGACTTGACAGATCCTAACTCATAGATCAAGAGTGCACCGTAACTAAGGACTAGGTAGCACGATCAATCTTAGGATGATGATTTAATAACCAACACGCTAAGAATGAGAATATTATCCATTCACTACCAAGCAATGAGTTGCTCGGAGTATTGATTTCACACATCACAACTCACTTGTCGGCATTCCGGTTACAGTAACACGGGACCGAGGAATGAATGATGATGGTGAGAAGTATCACTGCATCAAGAATGCATAAGAGGAGGTGCAATTTCCATGACATTCTTGACATAAAGATGGTAACACTCCAGGTGGAACAGAATCAAAAGCTGAATTGGCATTTTGATCTGCGGGATACAACTACTTTGACCTAATCCTAGAAATGGATGAGGTACTGGAGTTTGTTTCTCCTAGTCATTCCGGAATAGAATGGCTTGTCGGACCACAAGGATAAAATGCATCGATGAACACAAATGCACACATACCCTTGGCTATCAATTGATAGATGAAGGTCGAAGGCATCTAAGAGAACAACTCAAAGGAACATATAATTTTCTGAGTTGTGGATGCACAGATTAGTATGTCGAGCAAACTCAACATTTCTTCCGGATAACCCATGCGAAAGGTAGAATTGGCAGATTCACAATTATGAATGGAGAACCTCAAGAGCACTCTTATTGTGATGTTTGGCTCAAAAGAACTTCGCCATAATTAGTTCATGGTATTTGGAAGAAGGATATACCACGGACCTTGAGGACTTTCGCAAGGTTACTAATATCCTAAAGGCACTAGCAAATACTAACAACATGAAGTAGGATGAATCTCGGTTCAAGAACCCAGAGTAGAATACTTACTACTAAATGGCATCACGGGATGCTTTCAAAATGATGGCGTAATCATCACACTTGGGATACAAAAGCATTGCTAAATTGCTAGGTGACTCCCTAAACACCTAGGGTCATAATAGTAGTTCCAACATATATGTCGAGGCAATGGAGTACCTCGACTGACTGGTTAGTGTGCTTATTCTGACCAAAAGGTCATCGGGAACGGAAGGAAAGGATTTGCAAATGCATCAGACTATTTAGAGACCTGGGATGACTCGGACAGCATAACGGCTGTAAATGCTCAAAATGATTTGAGACATCCTGCAGAAAATGGTGGCATAACCACTCAACAACATCATAACAAGATTCTGAGGTCAACAGCTATCATACGGAAATAGTAGGAACTGAACTGGGGATTTAAACCAACAATCTTACAAGTCTATGGATTAGTAACACGTCATCCTAATAGATAGATGAGAAGCCTAGTTCTTAAACCCCGTAGAAGAGAAGAGGATGACTCAGATCAGAAGGCCATGAGGTATAAGGAGTAAAAAGAGCCTTACGCTCCTTCCACAATCAATTCCTTATATAACTAAAGCATTTCTAGACACAACTTCACCAGTTTGGCTTGGTAATCCTACAGCAACAAAGCTCGATACCAACGCTGTCAGACCCGATCCTAAGTCACACCGATCTAGCATGTAACACATCATATCACTTTGCGGCCTCACGCACGGTATTCCCACGGTGTCGCCTTACCATGGCCGGGACCGCTTATGCCTTTTGGCTCACGATATGATAGTGTCGCTAGCATCCATATGACAAAGAACCCGGCCGACATGGCTAGTCGTGAACCCAAAGCGGCGCTAACCCATGGGGACAGTATACATGAATCACATCGAGCATGTCGGTCATCAACGATGTATTCGGGCTGTAGCACTGGCTAACAGGACTCCGTAACCCGGCTGTCAGCAGCTAGGCAGACTCAAATAACACCGCGTGACATTTCAAGGGATGTATATAGGAACGAAGTGAAACACATGCCGCCAGTCAAGTGTCCAAGCAGTAGTGCTGGGCTAGCAGGACTCGTGAACCGGCAGTAGCGGACTACTATCGCCGTAAGCACGAGACTACATTTCCCCATATGAGAGGCTGCCAAGGATAAACAACTAGTTTGTCGGATCCCACACATACCAAGCATTTCAAACATACACACATTATGCTCAATATGCGAGATACAACATGGCATCACAACATAACTCTACGACTCAAAATATTATTCATTAGGCTCCAAGAGCGAGATATTACAAACATGGGTCTCATGACCCAACACTCAAAGCATACAAGTCAAGGCACAAGCGAAGCTAAACATGTCTGAGTACGCATAACTATAAATGAAAAGGCTGAGAAGCCCGACTATCTACCAGATCCTGCCGAGGCACAAGATCGTAGCTGAGGTAACAAGCTAAACGTCAAGTCCACGGAACTACTAGCGAGACCGACGCCTCTCTGCAAAAACATAGAATAGGCAAACGTGAGTACAATTGTACTCAGCAAGACTTACATCGATCTAACTACATATGCATCATTATCAAAAGGGGTGGTGGAGTTTGACCGCAGCAAGCCAGCTTTGACTCGGTGGCTATCCCGAACTACGATCGCAAGTAACTCTTTTGAGGTGGCGCACACGAGTCCACATATTCACCATGGCAATACACCACTATGGATCCGCCCCGCCTCCCTCACGAGAACGCCATCCATAGCACTCACGCTTATCTTGCGATTTTAGAGTATCCACTTTCACTTGTCTATGAACCGATATAGGCAACCCAAGTCCTTCTCCGTGGACACGGCTATTCAATAGATCATATTAAACCCTGCAGGGTGTACTTCTTCACACACGCTCACCACTTACCGTCGTTTACACGACATGTACTCGCAACCTTCAAGCGGAAGCCCAACGTGGGTGTCGGCCACAGCCTACCTAAACACTCAAGTCCCTAGTCCAGGTTTATCGCCTATTCGGGTTCCATCCGCAGGAGTCCGCCGAGGTTTCCCATACAGCCCCGAACGATGTGTGCAGGGTTCCCGAGATACCAAACGGGCACTTTCTGTACACCAGGCCACGGTGCCTACCGCAACACAACCCACCCCTAAGGTCAGCGCTGCGTATGCCCCCAAAGATGCTACAAACACCGTAAACTACTTGCAACTCCCTGACCGAGGACAAGGGTGGTCAAGAAGCCGAGAGGGTCCATTGGTTTCGGGCCCAATGCGTGGTAGTAGCTAGTTCATGGATCACAAACACGTAACTCAGTTCCCGAGGACGGCTGCAATGAGACAACCCACCATGTACTCCTACATGGCCTCTCACCGCTACCTTTACCAAATCGTGTTCACACACTTAGCTCACACACAATAGGACATGTTCATAACCATTCCAATTCATTCCCGATGAATCAGACCCGACTCAACTCTAAGCAGTAGCGTGCATGACAAACAAGCATAAATGAGTAGGCACAACATGGGCTCAAACAACTCCTACTCATGCTAGTGGGTTTCATCTAATTATCGTGGAATGACAGTCATGCAAAGGATCAAGGGGTTCAGCTACCGCAGCAAGTAACACATGAATCGTTGTTGTCCTAATGCAATAAAATAGAGCAGGAGCGAGAGAGTGGGATTGTATCGGAATGAACAAGGGGTTTTGCTTGCCCGCACTTCAAGATAATATAGTTCTTCATCGGTGTCATCGAATAATCATCGCTTGTACATCGCTCACCGGAGGGACAATTACCGCAAACAAGAGAGAACACAATCAATGCAATGCACATATATGATGCATGATCATGTTAAGGTACTGAATTTACCTAATGCAATAATAATCTGTTAGTTGGAGTGGAATTCAAACAAGGTTGAATTCCAACTCCAAATGCTATTTCATAACTTACCCTAATCATGATTCATCCTATTCAGTGATGTTAACTTGTTCAAACATGCATGATCATGGCATAAACAGATTCTTCATATTTTTCTGATCATTTTCATATATAAATTATTTCCATCCGAGTTACGGTTGAATTTATATGATTTTTAGAAGTTTAGGACATTTTCTGAATTTTACTGAATTAAATTAAATCCATAAAAGGAGATTATCACGTTACCGACGTCGCAGGACGCCAGCGTCAATCAACGGGCGCCTAGGTCAAACCTGACCAGTGGGGTCCACCGTCGCTGACTCGAGCTGGGTTGGTGGATGATGTGGACCGGTCAACACCGACTTGTCGAAGTCAATGCCGACACGTGGGGTCCACCCAGTTAGTGCTAATCTTAACGTAAAATAAACAATGATTAATTAAGGCGTGGGGCCCATGTAAGCTGGTCGGGGGTAGTTAAGCGGGCGGGGCCCGCATGTCGCTGACCCGGTGGTCAAACCCCGGTCAAAAGGGTCATCGCCACCGGCGGCTTGACGCCGGCGACGTCGAACGCGGCGGAGCAAGTGCAATTGGCCATTCCGGCCACCGAAAGGGGCGGGAAGGGGACCTACAGGGAGCTGGGGACGCGCTGAAGTTCTTGGTGGGGTGGTTGGAGCTCGGGGCGGACGGTAGAGGCACCGGCGACGTGCTATGCGGCGGCCGGAGCTCGGGTAGGTGCGGGGTTGGCGCTAGGGGGCACGGTAGGCCGGAAGGGTGGGTGCTACGGGCTCCTACGGGTACGGTGAAGGCGATGGCGTCCTCGGAATCGAGCCATCGTGGCTGTGGCCACGCCGGCGACGTGCGGTGGCGGCGGCGGGTTTCGGTCACGGGGGGGGTGGTAGTTAGAGGGGAAGAATGGGTCGGAGAAGAGGGGGGATCGACTCGGGAGCTCACCGTGGTTGCGAGGAGGCCGTCGGTGAGCTCGGGTGGGCACCGGAGCCGGCTAATTTGGCGACGGCGACCGGCGGGTCCGAGAAGGGGGAAATGGTGGGGGCGGCGCCTCGGGGTGCTCCGGCGTCGGGGGGGCTTGGTGAGGAGGGAGGAGAGGGCTAGGCGGAGGCCATGGACATGTCGGCGAGGCGAGGGAGGGCCGGTGGCCACGGCGGCGAGCGGCGGCGTTCTCGGTGGTGTTCGGTGAAGAGAGGGAGAGAGAGCTCCAGGGGAAGGGGAGGGACGAGAGAGAGCGAGAAAGGCGCGGGGTGGCTGCGTGGCGTCTCCGGGGCAGCCAGACGAGGAGGGGAGAGGCCAGGCAGGCAGGGTGGAGGTGGCACACAGGCTGGGCGACATCGCCAGAACCTCCTCTCGCCTCTTGGCAGAGGTAGGTGACGAGCGGTGCGGTGCTGGTGGGCTGGGCCACCAAGGCTTTGAGCAGGGGGGAAAGGAAGGTTGGGCGGGTGGCTGCGAGTGAGGCCAGGTAAGGGCTTTTACCTAATTTGTTTCCTTTTCTATTTTTCTCGACATTTGTTTTGATTTATTTAAAGTACCAAACTAATTTATTTAATTATGCCAATTTTGCAGGAGCTTACTATATTATTCCGAGCTCCCCAACAAAAGGGCACAATTTTGGACAATATTTTATATATATAATAATATATATCCAAGGCAAATATTTATCAGATTAATTCCAAATGCCCAAAATAAATACTTATGAGATCCTAAAAATATTGGTTAGATTGTTAACTCTGTCCAATATTTTCAGAGGGCCACATGAGCATTTTCTTGGATCTTTTTGGAGCGATTTTTATTTAGGTCATTTCCAAAAGTGATTCTGAGGGTTTCACAAATCCCCATTTCAATTTTCATGGAAATTAACATGATGACATGAATGCCCTAATGCAACTAATGTCAAGCAATTCTAGGGCTGTGACAATGATATAGTGGTCAAGTCACGAAAGGGTTCCGACCTATTGACTGACCTTGCTGAAACATTTGCCAATCTCAGGAGGTATGATATCAAGATTAACCCATCAAAGTGTACATTTGGAGTTCCCGTGGAAAGTTACTCGGTTTTCGCTTCGAGCGAGGAATCGATGCTAACCTGAAGAGGTTGGCACCATACTCTAATGAAGCGCCAATGCGCGTGTGCATGATGTCCAGAAACTTACTGCATGCTTGGCCGCTTTAAGTCGATTCATCTCTCGCCTCGGTGAAAAGGCATTGCCTCTTTACCGACTGATGAAGAAGTCAGATAGGTTCGAGTGGACTCTAGAAGCTGATGCAGCGTTTGCAGAGCTCAAAGCTCTGCTCTCCACCCAGCCGGTGCTTGCTGCTCCAATCAGCAAAGAGCCTTTGCTGCTTTACATTGAAGCCATCGGACAAGTCGTCGCATCAGTACTTACGGTCGAAAGGGAAGAAGAAGGAAAAGCCTTCAAAGTTCAACGCCCGCTTTATTATCTTTACAAGTGCTGACCCGTCAAAAGCAAAGATACCCTCACTATCGAAGCTTGTTTATGGGATCTATATGACCACGAAGAAGGTTGCTCATTATTTCTCCGATCATTCCATTACAGTCGTCGCCGACGCCTTTGTCGGAAATTCTTCATAACAGAGATGCAACTGGTCGAGTGGCAAATGGGCGATTGAACTCCTTCCCTTGATATCAAATTCGAGGCAAAGAAAGCCATCAAGTCCCAAGCAATAGCAGATTTCCTCGCCGAGTGGACTGAACAGCAGCTTCCGACCCAAGTTCACTCGGAACACTGGACTATGTTCTTCGATGGTTCCAAGATGCTGAACGTTTCGTGCAGGGGTTGTATTGGTTTCCCCGAGGAGATAGGCTCAAGTATGTTCTCCAGATTCACTTTGATTCTTCCAACAATGAAGCGAATATGAAGTACTCTTGTATGGGTTATGCATGGCCATTTCACTCAGCGTCCGCCGCCTTATGGTCTATGGCGACTGGATCTGGTTGTTAATCAAGTGATGAAGGAGTGGGATGTCGAAGCCCAGCTATGACAAAGTTATTGTAATGCAAAGGAGAAAGCGGAGAAGAAATTGAGGGTTAGAGCTTCATCATATACCCCATCGAAAAATCAAGCTGCAGATGATTTGGCAAAGATAGGGTCCAAGAGGGAAGCCATTCCCAAGTGATGTATTTTGGAACACATTCATGCTCCATCGATGCAAGAGGATCCTTTCACGTAAGAAGCCCCGCAGCAAAAGAGTGTCAATGATCCGATGAAGTTGAGGTCCCAGCCGTGGTCGACCTGATTATGGAAGTTGTGGTCATCACTCCCGATCGACAGTGCCGCACATCGCATATATCCTAAGGAAAGAGCTCCCAGAGAATGAAGAAGAGGTTCGACAGATCGTCCGTCGATCCAAGGCCTTTACAAAGGATCAAGGACAATTGTCAGAGAAAGCGCGATCGAGTCGGCCAAGTGTATCACGCCGTAAGAAGGTCGATAATTTTGAGGATATCCACTGGGACCTGTGGCTATCATGCGCCCTTCTCGACCATTGTGGCTAAAGCATACCGAGCGGATTTTATGGCAAAGCAAATGAAATGGCAAAAGAAATAGTCGACAAGTGTGAAGGATGTCATTTCTATTCCAACATGTCGCACAAGCCAGCCTCAGCCCATTCCACTCGCTTGGCCCTTCGCTGTTTGGGGATTGGACATGATTGGACCGTTGAGAATCGCGAAGCGGTTTCACTCATTTGCTAGTAGCAATCGACAAGTTCACCAAGTGGATCGAAGCCAAGCCCATCAAGAACCTCGATGCATGCATCGCTATCGCTTTCATCGAGAGTTGATATTCAGATATGGAGTTCCGTGATAGCATCATCACCGACAATGGGTCAAACTTTGATAATGACAAGTTCAAAGCCTTCGCGCCTCTCAAGGCACGCGGGTCGACTATGCTTCAGATGGCTCATCCTCGGTCGAATGGACAAGCGAACGTGCAAACGGCCTCATTCTCAAAGGGCTGAAACCTCGGCCGATGCGTGATCTCAAACACGCAGCAGAGCTTGGGTCGACGAACTTCCATCAGTTCTCCGGGATTGAGGACCACTCCTAATCGGTCGATCGGGAGAACTCCATTCTTCCCGGTCTATGGAGCTGAAGCAGTTCTGCCGAGTGACCTACTTCACAATGCGCCTCGAGTCGAGCTATACTCAAGAAGAAGCGAACAAGCCCGGCAAGATGCAATCGACCTCTTGGAAGAGGAGAGAGATGGCCTTGATCCGCCGACTATCTATCAGCAAGACTTGCGCCGATTCCATGCCGAAATGTGAAGAGTCGAGCCTTCCAAGAGGGAGATTTGGTCCTCCGAGTGGATCAACAGAAACCACACAAGCTTGCTCCCACTTGGGAAGGTCCTTCATCGTCACGAGAGTCCTCCACAACGGAGCATATCATCTCTACAACGTTGATCGCCAGATCGACGAGCCTCGAGCTTGAACGCGGAGCTGCTCCGCCTTTTACACTTAAAACTCACTTGGTTGAGATGTAATAAAAGTACTTTTGTAGTTTGTTTATCCAAACAAGAATGTTATAATTTTCCCAAAGGATTGTTATTGCTTTTTTTGAAATTTCCCCAGTGGCTTAGTCGCGAATCCGATTCGCCTAAGTTTGTAAAAATCCTTCCGAGTGCGAGCCGCCTCTCACTCGGGGCTTAGCTGCGAATCCGCTTCGCCTAAGTATTCAAAATCCTACCGAGTGGCGAGCCAGCCTCCCACTCGGAGGCTTAGCTACAGTCCAAGTACTCGCCTAAGTATTCAAATCCTACCGAGTGGCGAGCCAGCCTCCCACTCGGAGGCTTACTGCAGTCCAAGTACTCGCCTAAGTATTCAAAATCCTACCGAGTGGCGAGCCAGCCTCCCACTCGGAGGCTTAGCTGCAGTCCAAGTACTCGCCTAAGTATTCAAAATCCTACCGAGTGGCGAGCCAGCCTCCCACTCGGAGGCTTAGCTGCAGTCAAGCACTCGCCTAAGTATTCAAATCCCACCGAGTGGTGAGCCAGCCTCCCACCGGGGCTTATAACAGCCCAAGGATTCACTTTAAACATCCAAAGTAATAAAATCCCACCGAGTGGTGAGCAACCTCCCACTGGGGCTTAGCTGCAGCCAGTGCTCGCCTAAGTAATAAAAATCCTACCGAGTGGAGAGCAAACCTCCCACTCGGGGCTTAGCTGCAGCCCAGTGCTCGCCTAAGTAATAAAAATCCTACCGAGTGGAGAGCAAACCTCCCACTCGGGGCTTAGCTGCAGCCAGTGCTCGCCTAAGTAATAGAAATCCCACCGAGTGGTGAGCAAACCTCCCACTGGGGCTTAGCTGCAGCCCAGTGCTCGCCTAAGTAATAAAAATCCTACCGAGTGGAGAGCAAACCTCCCACTGGGGCTTAGCAACAGCCAGTGCTCGCCTAAGTAATAAAAATCCTACCGAGTGGAGAGCAAACTCCCACTGAGGCTTAGCTGCAGCCTGCTCGCCTAAGTAATAAAAATCCTACCGGTGGAGAGCAAACCTCCCACTCGGGGGCTTAGCTGCAGCCCAGTGCTCGCCTAAGTAAGGAATTCATCCCAATCCGCAAGGACGATGAGGTGCAGGTCGACTGCTGCCTCCTCCTTCGGAGCTTCGCCACAAGTACAATGTACGGTCCATCCCAATCCGCAAGTACGACGAGGTGCAGGTCGACTGCAACCTCCTCCTTCGGAGCTTCGCCACAAGCACAACGTGCGGTTCGTCCCGATCCGTAAGGACGACAAGGTCAGTCGCAGTCTGTGTTCCACCTCTACCTGCAGGATAGATGAAGCACAAGTCGATTGGAATTTCAATGGAATATCTTCCGAATGAGGAATAAAGTTCTCTCAAAGGCAAACAAAGCATGTTAAAGGAAAAATCAAGCTCGAATAAGCGTCCTACGGATCCAAAGGTGCTCAGGCATTAAGCCTGTTAAAGTTTATTGGTTACAGAAACCACTCGGCATTCTGGGGCAAATTTAAAGTGGGACTTAGAAGTTTTTTACTCCTCCGGCGGAGGACTGGAAGGTGCAACAAACTGGTCGAGGTCGATTCCGTCGGCAATACGGGTAGCAGCAGCGATGAAAGTCTCCATGAAAGATCTGAAGTCGTGCTTCCTCGTATTGGCAACCTTGAGAGACACCAGCTTGTCCTCTTGCACTTCTTTGAAGTGGACACGACCGAGATAGAGCAACATCAGCACCACACCGCGAAGACTTTTTCCATTCTTGCACTCGACTTGGAATCTCATTCACCGAGTCATCGTGATTCAAGATCATTCAAGAGTCTGTTCGCCGAGAGTCGAGTCGATCCGCGACATCGCAACTTTCAATGAGCAAGATAATCCACCACGCTAGCAACGCGAGACTCCAATGGAGCACATTCATAGCAGCTTCGTCCTTCACAGGAGAGTTGATGGGGTCCAAGCTGGTTTCCACTCGACTGGTTTCTTCTTCAAAGTTTTGGCAGAATTCTGAAAACACAGCTCAGACTCAAAATAAACATCATGTGATGAGCCGGTGAGAGCAAGACAGTCGGATAAAAGAGATTACCTTCAAGCATGAGAAACAACTTCTTGGCGAGCCCTCCAAGATAAATCTCCAGGTCGTTTCGCCTCCCCGCCAGTTGGTCAACCTTGTCAGACAGAACAATCTTGCCGTTCTTCAGTCGACTAACTTCCTTGTTAGCCGCGTCAAGAGAGGCTTTCAGCTTGGCATTTTCATCTTCGAGTTTGTCGACTGAGGCAAGCTTCTCTTCAGCGAGCTTTGTTTTCTCCAAAGCCGCCTTCTGTGCCTCTGCAAGGTCAAGGTCCTTCTTCTTCAAAGTCTCTTCCAGTTTTATCTCAAAGCAACAATGAGAACAGAGTTGAGAATGAGCAGAAAAACAAAGGCAGTCGTCAAAAATTCTCACCAGCCATACCTTTTGCTTCATCCTTTGCCTTCTGCAAATTCTCCTGAGCAAGCTTCAAATCGAGGTTGAGCTGGATCTGCTTTTCTCTAATCTCAGATAGCGAGCCACAAGCTCGCAAGATTTCTACAAAGAGTCAACCAACGAAAGACATCAAAGACAGATCACTTCCGAGTGATTAAGGAAAAATAGTAGCATTTCTAAGACTACAGTCGAATCAAAACATTCGACAGTAGTCTCGGGGACTACACCCAGCGGGTGCACTCAGCGTTGCCTCCACTGGTTTACCAATTTGGTTCGACCAACGACCAAAAGAGGCAAAAGGTTATGATTCTAAAACCATGGCTAATTGTCGGGTCACCGCAGTAAAAAAAATAAATAAATAAATATATATAGCTCTTTAGACTATAGTCGATCGCACGCAATGACCATAGTCTCGGGACTACACCTGGGTGCACTTAGCGTGCCCCCCACCGGTTTTACTGTTCCATACGACTTGGTCCGTCCGTGTCGAGTGAAGAAGATCACAGATAAAGATTATAGCCGATCGCACGCAATGACCATAGTCTCGGGGACTACACACAAGGGTGCACTCAGCGTGCCCCACAAAAGTTCAATCGACACACACACCCAAAGGGTGTACAGATATGGAAATCTCCGAAGAAAGCAGTTTGAGATAGCATATCCTAACAAAGCAAGCGACGATCGACTTACTTGGACATTGCTCGAGAGCTGAAATGGCATCATAGGTCACCGACTAGCCTCTCGAGCCGCTTTCACCGCTCCATCATGATCCCCTCCGGCGATGGCCTCCTTAGCAGCACTTACTTGGTCTTCCGGGACGTGGTGGGTAGCAAAGAGAGATGGTGGATCAGCAATGATCGGTGGGTAGGGCACTTGTCACGTACAATGAAGACACGAAGTCCGAGTGGGGTTGCCTCCTCGAAATCAGCATCTCAGAATCGCCATGACTTGAGCAGCCTTGCCAAGAAGCGCTTTCTTGTTCTTCCTCTTCCTCAATGGCTTCCTCGCCATCATCGGGAGATCAATGACGGAGGCGGAACTACAAGAAAGATTCGAATAAACATGGAAGTCCAATCGACTAAAAGCTCCAATGACTAAAAGCGAAACCTCAAAAATCTTACCAAGGTTGGAGGTGACCGATCCTCCATTTCCCGATCTTCCCGCTATGGCTGAAGTCTCGGAGGTAGCGGCGCTTGAGATTTCAAGAATCGGCTGATCAGTCATCAAGTCGACCAAAAGTTCACTCATGTTGAATAAAGAAATACAAGGTTCTGTTGGTTACCCAGAGATGGTGGGGATGACCATTCGCATCTTGGCAGGGCCTTCGCCGGCTTTGACGACGCCGCCGAGGTTGCTTTGGCGGTTTCTCACCGGCGTGGGAGAAGTTGTCCTAGGTCGCTTGTCGACCGACCGGTAGGTACAACAGCTTTATCACGCCGCCGCTGGTCGTAAGGCGTCAACTTGACCTTCCCTCCGAGCGAGGAGGATCGACGCCTTCCTCCTCTTCCTCCTCCTCCTCCTCATCATCAGAGCCATCATCCTCCTCATCCTCCTCGCCGTTGGACTCCCATTCCTCCGGACTCTCACCTCCACTTCCTTCTTCTTCTTCGACTGTTTCCTGCGCCCCATTGGGCATCGAGTACATCTCAGTGGTGACCTAGAAGACAACAAAACAAGGTGAAAGTCAGTCGACGAATTGGCATCAAAACAGAATGAAGGCAGCAGAATCACAGTCGGATATAAGTGGTGATACCTTGTCCAGTTGGTAACTCGGTCGAGTGGTAGAATCCTCCTAGCTCCGCGAGGGTTGTCTTTATTTCCTGTGATGGCAGTCATCCACTTCTCCAGTATGGCGTCATCAACCTCCTCCGGATGGACCCGAGTGGTATCATCCGTACCGGAGTACATCCACATCGGATGACCTCGGTATTGGAGTGGCTGAATACACCATCGGAGAAAAACCTCGAGGAGATCCAGGCCGGTCACCCCATCGCGAATAAGCTGGACTACACGCTCCATCAGCAACTTTACTTGGGCCTTCTCCTCTGGTGACACCTTCAGGGAAGATGGCTTGTTCACTCGACTCATGGAGAAAGGAGGGAGCCCAATGATCGCCTCAAGGCGGCTGGTCTTGGCAGTAAAACCAGGTCGACTGCCACCCTCTAACCAAGTCGGGGAGAGTCATAGCTGGAAAGGCGCTCTTCCCCCTCATTTGGACCCCAAGTCCCCCACACATCTGGATTACTTGGGTCCTCTCATCATTCGGGCTCGTATTCTTCACCGTCTGAGAGCGACAGGTGAATATGTGCTTGAAGAGACCCTAGTGCGGTCGACAACCCAAGAAATTCTCGCATAGCGAAATGAAAGCAACAAGATACACAATGGAGTTTGGAGTGAAATGGTGGAGTTGCGCTCCAAAAAAGTACAAAAACCCCCGAAAAAAGGATTTGGCGGCAGAGAAAACCCCCTATCTACGTGGGTGGCCAGGAGGACGCACTCACCCTCTTCAGGCTGCGGTTGCCACTCCGTGCCCGGAAGCCTCGCCGACCCATGGGGGATCAGTCCTTCGTTGGCCAGATCGGTGAGATCCTTCTCGGTGATGGTCGAGCAGATCCAGTCTCCTTGGACCTAGCCCTGCGGCAGCTTGGACCGCGAAGAGGAGCCGCCCCGACTGGGCGCTCTTCCCTTGGCCTTCGCCGCCGCCTTCTTCACCCGTTCCAGGGCTGCGGTCTTGTCCTTCACCATGGTCGCCGGCGAGAAAAGTACCGAGCTTCGGCGCTGGACAGACGAAGAGCGCGGCGAGAAGGTTTGGAGGCGGAGAGAGGAGAAGTCTGAGGTCGCACTGTTCAAAATGCCCTGACCAGCGCTTTATATGGGGCCGCTTCCGAGTGGCTGACTGGTAGGCCCAGGCAATCCCATCGCAATCCCGCAACAGGCGCGCGCATGATACGTGGCGAAAAAGGCGGCGCGAAGACCGAGGCATCATCGTCTTATCCCATCCGAGTGCCGCGGTTTTCTCCGCTTCGCGCGCTTCCCAAAATTCGGATCCCGCGAAATCCGCTAACAGCAGAGCAACTCGTCAGATAACAGATTTCCTCCGATCCGTCGCCGAAATCCTCGGAGTTCACAAAGTTCACTCGACAAACGTGAAGAATGGATCAAGGCGACTGAAAGAGAAGTTGATGTCATCACTAAAAAGTCGTTGATTCAGAGTAAGACGCACTCACAACACGAAGAACAGGTCGGAAAGTTTATCAACTCCTTCCTCACTCAAACCTCGATCCATTCGGGGGCTAATGATGAAGTCATGTACCGGGTAGGGTCATAGACCTGCCCAAAGGTACCCTCCACAAGGACACTCACAAGAGAAGCAGCCTTCCAGTCGACTTGGTAGGTTTCCACTCGACAGATTCAAAGACACTCGACTACGAAGACCCACTCGACCACCAGGAGTCCAAGAGCCACTCGGTACCCAAACGGTCTGTAGTTAAGTAGTCTTTATGACCTTAATGACACTTTATGTAAGGCGTTACTAGTAATGCCTAGCTTTAACGCACCTTAAACCCTCTACTACGTGGGCTGGCTGGGGTCCTGGCGCACTCTATATAAGCCACCCCCCTCCACAGGTAGAAGGGTTCGCACCCTCGAACACATACGCATATAATCAATCGACCGCCTTCGGGCTCCGAGACGTAGGGCTATTACTTCCTCCGAGAAGGGCCTGAACTCGTAAATCTCTTGCGTATACAACTACTCCATAGCTAGGATCTTGCCTCTCCATACCTACCCCCCATTCTACTGTCAGACTTAGAACCACGACAGGTTCGCCTGCCGGGGCCGCGGCACCGTCTGCAGGGAAAGGAGGCAGCGAAGCTCGCGCCTCCCCTGCTCGGTCATCCTCGTGAGCCCAGTAGGGGTACTCGGGCGGTGAGTCAGCCCCCGTGGCCCCGCTGACTCTGGAGGTGCCTGCGCTTGACGTTGTCGCTGAGGTGCCCAAGGCCCAGGGGGCTCCTCCTTCCCAAGCCGCGATCGAACTATCATCTTGTTCACCTGCTCCACCGGCTCCAGACCCTTCTGACCCCTCGACCATCCTGGACCAGGCTGCCAGCAAACTGAGCCGGCTGCAAGAGGATCTCCGGAATGCCGACCCCCGTCTGGTGGCCGGGCGCTTGGAGCTAGCTTCTGGATGGGCCCGCTCTGCCGCCTCCGTCCGAGCAGCGCTGAACCAAGCCGCGTCAGCCTCCGATGGGGAGAAACAAGCCGCCTGCCAGGCCAGGGCCGCTCGCGTTGCTGCCCAGGGCGACACCGCGGACGCCTGGGACCGCTGCAAGGCGCTGGAGGTCGAGCTGCAAGGCCTGTGCGACGAGCTCGCCAAGGAGGTCCGCGGCCGCCAGGAGAAGGAGAAGGAGATGGAGGCTCGGGAGGCCGCCGTTAGGGACCTGGACACCGAGCTTGATGACTGCCGTGTCCGGTTGGAGATGCTGGAATAGTCGCTGAAAGTGGAGAGGATCGAGTTAGACAAGAAGGCAAAGATCCTGGCTGAGGATCGGGTGTCCTTCGCCAGGCTGGAGGAGAAAGCTCGCGCCGCGTTGAAGACACTCTACGAGGGTGGCCTGGAGAAGCCGTTGGCTGACGCAGAGGACGGCCCCGCCGAGCTGCTTCCTTTCTTGGTCCGTGCACTTGAAGATGTCGCGGACGACCTTGGCCCCATGGCCGAGGCCGAGGCGCATGCCCTGTCTTCTGCAGCGCTGATGCGTGTCCTCAGCCACGTCTACGTTCCCGACCCCAGCGCCGACCTTGACGGCCTGCTGGAGCCTGTGAGCGGCGACCTTGCCGCTGCTGCTGCTGAGGCCGTGAAATGCCGAGCCGAGGCCCTGCTGGGGTGGTTCCGCGCCTTCAGCACCTTGCCTGGGCGTGGTGCCGCCATCTCCGCGGCCTCGGGAGGTGGGGGCGCCACAGGAGAGTGATCCCTTCGCAGCTTCCGCTCTGCTTTAATTCTTGCAACATGCACCATGCCTCGTGGAGGTGTTTAAACTTGTGTTTGGCGTTGTGAAACGACATATGGCTTGTAATATTTTCTTTGAATTCGCATTCTTCCCTCCTACTTGCGTGTGTTCTACGTCGGCAGGCCCGACCCAGCATACCTCGGCCGCCGTTAGCCCCGACCGGAAACCAGGGGCGGGACCAAGGAGTGAGGGGCTACGGGCAGTTAGGCTCTGAGTCGCGATGCTCGTGGAGTCCCCTTGACGCGTGAACAACAAGTAGGGACGGGAGGCATATGAGTGGATTGGTCGTTCTATGTCGGCAGGGCCCAGCCCCGCGCATACTCAGCCGCCGTTAGCCCCGACCGGAGACCAGGACGGGACTAAGGAGTGAGGGGCTACGTGACCAGTTAGGCTCCTGAGTCGCGATGCTCAGGAGTCCCCCTTGACGTTCGAACGAATTTTCATACCTTGGCTCCGCTCGGGGAGGCGCGCAACGACCAGGTCCAAGGGACCTGGCTGGGTGGCGTACGTTCGGGCATGGCCCGGGCACAGCCCCCGTGTCCAGCCCCCTCGCGTGGCACTCCCGAGGGGAGGCGCTATGATGGCGCCTGCACACCGAGCCTGGCTCCTTGACGTTGATACGGTTGTGAGCCGCCCTCAGTTGTTTATCACCAGCGCGGAGCATAGCGCTTCCGTATGTGTACGGGCATAGCCACTCTCGGTAGTGTCGTCAGCCAGCGTGTAGCATGGTGCTTCCACAGGTACGTGGGAGGGGGCTCCCCTCCCGGAGGAGCCCCCGGGGCGTGTACAGCCCCGCCCTGACACGTGGCCGGCAGGGTAGGGCTAGGAGAGGTGTATCTGGGCACCCGTGAGCCAGCGCGGGACTCACGAGGCCCTACCTCGAGGCGGGTTGCGCCTGGCTCTGGGCCTTTATCAATGGTGTGTTCCTGCAGGGTTAGAATGCAAATGCTCTACGTCCTCAGGTCCCGGCCCTTGAGCGAGCTCAGCCACCGCTGGTATGACAGGTCGCGATGCCGTGGGTCAAGGCCAGGGGGTGAGGGCTGGAGAGCCAGTAAGAGCCCATGAGTCACGATGCTCAAGTACCCCCCTTTTAACGTGCAAGCGCTTTGTATTAGGGCGGAGAGGCCCGCGACAAGTAGTAGGCAATAATTACGTGAATCAGGTTAAGCGTAGAGGAGAAAATCCATCTAGATAGGTGCGGAGGAAGGGCATGCCACTGGGTCTGGCCCAAGCAGCTTGGGGATAAAGCAGCCCGAGGGGCGCCCCCAACAAGGTAAGTAAAGAACATAAGCAAAACGGATACATGCCGCAGGGACAGACCCACGCGGCTTGGGAATGATGCAGCCCGAAGGGCACTCCCAGTTGAAAACGGAACTTGGAAAGGTGTCACCTGATATGGTCAGAGATGGCGGGATGTTGAGGTAGCGGATGACGCGTGATGAGGAAGCCGGCCCTCACGAGCCCTCCGGACCTGGAGCCTCGGGAGGCTCCGGGGGCACGGGGGATCCCTCGAGAGCCATATCTATCTCTGCCAGGACAGCGCGCTGCCTGACCTCCTAAGCTTCCAGAGCGCACCTCAGCAGGCGCTGATGGGCGGCGACCATGTTCGGCAGGCCGAAAGGCATGCGGACGTAGCTGTGAGGTGGACCCTCGCAACGCCCCATGCGTGACTCTTGACTCCTGTAGGCTCCTGGGTGTTCCTCGTGATGAACTCCTGAGGGTTTGGCCCTCCTTGCCTCATACCTTCCTGAGGGAAATATGCCTTGAAGCACGCCTCCAAGTGGTGCTCGAGCGCCTCCCTCGTGACCCTGGCTAGGTCGGTGGCTCGCCATGAAAGAGCCCCCGAGCCCCGCCTGAGGAGGGCGCCGTGCGCGCCTTCCTATGTGACAGAGGGTGGCGCCCCTTGAACGGGCGTGGGTCCTGTTGCCACGCCTCCGGAGGTGCCTACCCCATGAGGGCTTGGACCAGGCGAAGCCTTCTTCTTCTTAGGGATTGCCTCAGGATGTCTCCCGCTCCTGTGATCTGGGTCTTCGATCGCTGCGGCTTGGAAGGCACGCTCAAGAGAACACACTGCATCCCTTTCCTCACAAGGCATTGTGATGACTCCTCTGCTTCTTGGCATCTTGAGGACATTGTAGCCATGGTGAGTCACTGCCATGAACTTGGCCAAAGCTGGGTACCCGAGGATGGCATTGTATGGCAGGCGAATGTGGGCGACGTCAAAGTCGATGAGCTCGGTCGACGAGCTTGTTGCGCTGTCTCAAGGTGACGGAAGGCGAACTTGCCCTATCGGGACAAGTGGAGCCATCGGTGACTCTCGAGAAAGGCTTGGTCGGCTGAAGCTGATCGTACGGCACTTGGAGATCGTTGAATGTCTCGACAGATAGGATGTTGAGTCCTTCTCCGCCATCGATGAGGGTCCTGGTGACTTGCACGTTGCTGATGACTGGTGAGCAAAGCATGGGGAAGACCCCGGCCGTTGCCGCGCACTTGAGCTGATCCGTCGAGCTGAACGTGATAGCGCACGACGACCACCTGAGAGGGTGTGTGGCCTCTGGCCTGGGGAGGACTGAATTCACCTCGCGAGCAAACTGCTTGAAGATGCACTGAGAGGCTGGGGCCTGAGCGCCACCCAGGATGCAAGAGATCGCGCGCAGCTCCTGGAAGCCCCTAGCCCCCTCGTCCTGATGATTGTCTTCGTACCTCCTTGGCGGCTGTGGAAGAGGTGGGAGCCCTGCGTTCCCTTGAGGGCGGTCCTCACGAGGCTGGTCCCTCCAACCTCCCTCGCGAGGCTGGTCCTGCCAGTGGTCCTCGCGAGGTCTGTCACGCTATCCTTGGCGAGGGCCACGGTCTTCCCAGCGTCCTGCGCCTCTTCCTCCTCCTCGGCCATAGCCCCGATCATTGCGCTCGGGGCGTCGGCTGATACGCCCTTCTCGCACGGCCCTGAGCTCCTGGAATTCGTTGGTGTTGTGGGTGTGGAGGTCGTGGTATACGCAGTACCGGCTACCCTTGGATGACTCGGGCTGATCCCTGCCTCGCTTGGTGTCTGGTTCTGCCGCGAGCACGGCAGCCCCCTTGCGCTTCACGTCCTTCACCTTGGGCTTCTTCTCTTCTGGATTGGCAGTCGGAAGCTCGAGGAGGGAGATGCGCCCTTCCTCAGCCCTAGCGCATTTGGTCGCCAAGTTGAACAACTCCAGGGATGTGCGCAGGTCTTCATGCATTGCTAGCTCCTCCTTCATCTTGACGTCACGCACCCCATCGGAGAAGGCTGAGATGATGGCTTCCTCAGTCACTCTGGGGATCTTGAGGCGTGCGTTGTTGAAGCGCTGGATGTACTTCTGCAGGGTCTCTCCTGGCTGCTGCTTGATGCGGCGCATGTCGCTCACGGTCGGAGGCCGATCGCGAGTGCCTTGGAAGTTGGCGATGAGGCGGGTGCGCATCTCATCCCAGGAGGAGATTGTGCTGGGAGCCAGGTTCGGGCTCCGTCCTTGAGTGCCACGGGGAACCAATTCGCCATGACCTTTTCGTCCCCGTTGGCGGCTTCGATGCCCAGCTCGTAAGCTGAAGGAACTCCGCGGGGTCGGCAGTGTCGTCGTAGCGAGGAGGCAGGTCTGGCTTGAACTTGTCGGGCCATGTGACGCTACGTAGCTCGGCGGTGAAGGCGCGGCAGCCTGCGGTGGCCACTGGGCTCTCTGCTGATGTGGAGCTTGCTCTTGCGGATTCCCACACACCGCTGCCTGGAGCAGCACGGGGTCTTGACGCGGTGGCGCTGGAGCACGCTCGCGGCGCTCTGGTGCTGGGAATACGCGAGCACCTTCTTCGGGATGAGGGATCTCCTGGCAGCTCCTTTCTTGCTGCGCGGGTGCCGGATGCGGAGGGTCTCGGCCCGGGGCCATGCGCCTCGGAGCCAGGGTGCCTTCTTGGGGAGGAGGTGGCGGGGGTACCTCCAGTTCCCTGCCTCCCGCGCGGGGCGAGGGGCGAGGCAACGAGAGTGACGGCACGGGGGAGCCCCCTGTGGCGCAGACGAGCTCGGTGACGCGGTCGAGCCACTCCTCGTAGACATCGTCGACAGGGCGGTAGCGCAGGAGCTCGTTTGCCGCGATGAGCGCGGCTCGAGCCTCCATGGGAGTGCTGTGCATGCGGGACGAAGAACCAGTAGGGGCGAGCGAAGGAGTAGTGGTGCGGCCTTCTCGCCACACCGATGGATGCAGGGATGAGGCCTGCTGCTAATTCCTTGCCGGGCCGGTGGCGGCGTCGGCGGCAGGTGACGGGGAATGACTGGAGCCGTCTGGGCGACTCGAGCGGCGCGAGCAGCCCGACGCTCGGCGCAGGCTCGGCGAGCGTCAGCCATGGACACGACGGAAGATCACACGCGACCAGCGGAAGAAAGAATCCGGAGCACCCCTACCCGGCGCGCCAAATGTCGGATTTCGGGTTCCGGCAGACCCTTGAGGTTCAAACACTGGGGTGCGCGGGGAGATCTTTCCTCTCCCAGCTCACACGTCAATGGTTTGCAAGGGATCTAAACTAGGAGCGATGAACAACACGAGAGACACCACATTTATACTGGTTCGGGCCACCGTTGAGGTGTATTACCCTACTCCAGTGTGTGGTGTGGTGGCTTGCCTCTGGGGCTGATGAAGAACAGTACAAAGGAAGAACAGCCTCGCGAGGGGCTATTCTTGAGCTGGTGCGGTGGACTGCTTGGGTGAGTCCAGCCGCTTCTCTAACTCTCTCTGGTAGGTTCGGTCTCCTCCTCCTCTCTGTGGTGGCTAGTCCTATTTATAGAGGGAGGCCCTGGGCCTCTTCCCAAATAATGAGCGGGGAGGGCGCCAACAATTGGCCATTTCGAAGGGGAACATCTAGTACAATTATCCTGACTAAAGTTGGTCTTCGGCTGCCAAAGGCTCTAACGGTGACGCCGTCCTGGGCTCCACGATGACCTCCTTCCTGCCGCTCTGCTGGTCTTGTTCTTGTTGCATCGAAGCGGTAACCTTTGCCTGATGCCTTGGCCTGTGCTTGCCTCCTTTGCACCAAAGGGGAAATGAGGACACTGTGCAGGCTGGCGCCCGCCTGGCGCCCGCCTGATCTCGATCATCATGGCTTGCGTCACGGGGCACCCTCGTGAGGTACCCTGCCTTGATCTCTCCGCCTCCTCGTGAGCCTGGGGACCCCCGTTCCCAGAACGCCGACAACTGGAACACCATCAATTTAAGGATGTTTTGCACAACATCTGGACCCAAGAGATAAATGAAGAGGATAGTGGCAAAAAGCATAGCAGTGAAGTTTTAAAGTCCGAGGAGGGGACTAGAAATTTGGGCTAGGGAGATTTCAGACTTGAAGGAAATTATTGACTGTGCAAACTTCTTAATCTTGTATTATGACAATTTTGAGGAATAGAGAGATCTCTCCCAGGAAGAATCCAATGGCAGAATCATCAGCAAACCCACTTAGAAACAGAGGGCTACAATCAGACAAATTATGGTGGGGGAAGCCAACACCAATTATTTCCAAGCTAAAGCTACTATCAAACTCAGAAACAATTGCACTGCCTTGCTGAAAGATGAAGCGGGTTTTGAACACTATGATCATAATGCTAAAGCTGCTATTCTCTACAGAGCTTTCAAGGACAGACTGGGTACCAAGATAAAGACACAGAATCCTCTGCTCATTCATCACTAGTTGCACCCCATTGATAATCTCTCCGATTTGGAAGTACCTTTCACCAAAGATGAAATAGATAAAGTGGTTCAGCATATGCTTGCTGATAAATCACCAGGCCTAGATGGTTTTAGTGCAGTTTTCCTTAAACATGGTTGGCACATCATTGCACCAGATTTCTATAGACTCATAGAGGACTTCCACTCAGGCAAGGTCAACATTCAGAATATAGACTATTCCTTCATCACTCTGATACCAAAGCATGATGCAGCATCAACTCCAGCACACTTCAAACCTATCTCCTTGCTTAAATTTAGACTTAAGATCATCACTAAACTGCTGGCAAATAGATTGCAGAAAGTTATTCTGGGTATGGTACATAAAAACCAATATGCATTTCTCAATAATAGATGCATCCAAGATTGCCTGTCCTGGGCATATGAATATATTTATCAATGCCAATGGAGCAAGAAGAACTCATTCTTCTAAAACTGGATTTTGAAAAGGCTTTTGGTATGATCAGCCATGATACTATTACAGAAGTGATGCAGGTTAAAGGTTTTGGACCTAAATGGATTCAATGGATCAATATGATCTATGAGACTGGTTTCTCTTCAATTTTACTCAATGGGGTCCCAGAAAAACAATTTCATTGTAAGAGAGGTGTTAGGCAAGGGGACCCTCTTTTACCACTGATCTATGTCATTGTTGTTGATATCCTATAGTCTACGATGAATAAAGCAATGCGATACTCTATTGTTAGCTCTCCATTAAATCAAAATTCCAGTTAAGTTATCCCATAATCCAATATACTGATGACACCATCCTTGTGGCTCATGCTGACATAAGACAAGTACAACACATCAAGAACTTGTTACTACATTATGCTGATTATACAGGTGTGAAGGTCAAATACTGTAAATCTACCCTAGTGTCTCTTAACACACCTGATACCAAATTGTAAGAGATATCAAACCTCCTTGGTTGCATAATTGGAACTTTACCTCACAAATATTTGGGACTACCTCTTTGCAGTTCTAAACCTAGAGTGATAGACTATGTTCCCTTGTTAAGGAGAATTGAACATAGATTGCTAGGGTGCTCTACCCTTTTGTCCACACGAGACAAACTTACACTCCTCAAGTCAGTATTTCAAGTATTCCTACATTCTTGATGTGCACGTTGATGATACCCAAGACTGTGCTCAAGAAAATCAACACCTACCTCATGAACTACTTCTGGAGAAAATATGACTCTGCAGATAGAGATGCTGCACTCATTTCATGGCAAAAAGTTTGCAAACCCAAAACTCCTGGAGGCCTAGGGGTATTGGATCTGCATATACATAACCAAGCCCTTCTCATGAAACATCTGCAAAAATTCCTAAACAAAGCAGACATACCATGGGTAAACATTATCTAGGAAGCTTACCATCAAGATAGTATCCCAGGAGATAAGATGGTTGGTTCCTTCTGGTGGAGAGCAATTTTAAAGTTGCTTAAACATTTTAAGCAAATGATTCTTTGTAGAGAAGGAAAGGGTGATACTGTCAATTTCTGGAAAGACAGATGGCAAGAGATTCCACTGAATAAGAAATACCCTGAGCTTCATTCGTTTGCAGTCAGTCATGAGGTCACACTCCTTCAAATCCAGCAACAAATAGACTTCAGTGAACACTTCCATAGACCTCTTTCACTGGTAGCCTATAATCAATTCAATGCTCTTGAAGAATTGGTTAGTAGCAGAACAAACTCTTCTGTTCCAAATGTCTGGACCTTAAACATGGCTTCCAAAAAATTATCATCCATGAAACTTTACAAATCAATAATGGGAGTGAGTACAACACACATCATTTTCATGATGGTAGTGAAATCTGCTTCTCGTCTCAGGCACAAAATCTTCTTCTGGCTCCTACTACATGACAGGCTTAGCTCAAGGATTATGATTAAAATAAGAAATATGCATCTGGAAGATTACAACTGTGCTTTATGTTTATATAAAACAGAGGAAACTATATCACACCTGTTCAGGAACTGTCCTTTCACTTGGTTATGCTGGAGTTCAATCATACCCACAAGAAATAGAGGCATCTCCACTTTTGATGAAGTGCACCTCTTGAAAGATAGATTACCACCGGTCATTGCGATGGAAATCATTGTCATGGGATGTTGGAGCACATGGATGATTAAAAATCATAAATTCTTCAGGAGAGCACCACCCCATCTAGACTCATGGAAATTCTACCTTTAAGAAGGACTCTGAATTACTAGGATTGGAGCAAAGCAGGCAAATGCAGAACAGATCAGTTCTTGGATAGTACAAAACTTGTTATTTAATTCCCATGTCAGATCGAACTGGTGTTGGGTGATCCTTTCTGGACTTTTGTTTTGTGCATATTTTTGATTTAATGAAAATACCATAGAACTATTGTTCTACGGTTTCGGCTAAAAATACATAAGTGAAATTCTAATGAACAAATAACCTATACTCTTTGCATTGGTGGACGATGCTACAAGATGGTACTGTTTGGAAAGGAAACATACGTGTTAGAAGGGAGAGAGGGATTGACGAAATATGGTGGATGTATTATTGAGCCTCGAGGGCGGGTATATATTGAGTACAAGACTTGGAGGGCAAGACGCCTCTCCTGGAGATAAGGTAGGAGACGGATTACAAATCCTAGACTACCAAATACATGTATCCCAAATATATCTCTAACACCCCCGTAGTCGTAGCGGTAGCATTGCAATCAATAGGAGCATCACAGACGGTCAGACTGGAGAAAATAGCAGCCGATGGGCTGACATCTCCCCGTAGTCATAGTGGGAGCGTAATAGACGGTGTCGCGTTGCGGACGAGTTGACAATAGAGGAAGCCGACGAGTTGCTCAAGCGGATGATAACACTTTGTGCCACTATTGAGGTAGCCGAGAGCGTAGGGTGGTGTAGCCATGGTTGAGGTAGCTGTGCGAAGAATGCCGTGGTCGATGTCGGGTCAGGGTACACTACAAAAAAAGACACATCCGTGACATTTCAGGCCAAATGAAATTTTTTCTATCATGCTTATGACACTTCTATGACGATAATTGTGACAGAGCCCAGTATCATCGTAGATGTGGTGGGCTCCTAGTTCTATGACAAAAAATCATGACATAAAATGGCTTTTCGTCCTGAGCGGGCCGGAGACGCAGCTGCATGACATTCTTTCGACCGTCCATGACGGAAAAAACCATGGTAGAAGCGAGGGCAAGGAAAATATCGGGGAGTTCCCGATTACGGTGGGTGGTCGGGGGCCAAGTGATGCGTGTTTCTCTCGTACACGTACGCGCATGGGTGCGAGGCATTGGGCTCTAACTGAACCCGAGCGTGGCGGTCGCGTACTGAACCCAAGCGATTGCACTACAGGCTACACATTACTGAACCCGAGAGATTGATCGATCTAGCTGTTAACTAAACCCTATCGAGCGATTCCTTCACTACTGCTGCTAACTGAAGCCGATCGAACCTGCCGGCTCCTTCCCTTGATGAACAGTGAGCATTGTTGGGGGGTGGATGAACAGTTCCCGGTGGGTGGTTGGATGAACAGGTCCCCGTGGTAGTAGAGGCCGTTGCCGCTGGATGAACAGGACCCCGATCGAGCCGGTTGGGGGTGGATGAACAGGACCCCGTGGAGGGCTGGATGAACAGGACCCCATGGAGGTCTGGTTGAATAGTAGAGGGTGGAGGGCTGGATGAACAGTAGCACATGGAGGGGTGGTTGAACAGGACCCCGTGGAGAGGGCTGGTTGAACAGTAGCCGGTGGAGGACCGGTGGAGGATGGACGAACAGGAGCCCGTGGATGAACAGTCGCAGGTGGAGGCTGCGGAGGTCGACGGTGGATGAACAGTAGCCAGTGGAAGCTGGAGGAGGTTGACGGTGGAGATGGACATTAGCCCCTAGAGTCTCGTTTTGCGGTACGCCACACCCCTCTTGATGAACAGGACCCCCGTTTCGACTGTAGCACTCCAACACAAGTCGGTTTCCTCCGTTTTGCGGTACGCTAGACCCCTCCCGGTCAACAGGACCCCATTTCAACCGTACGCGGTCGAACACAAGTCCGTTTCCTCCGTTTTGCAGTACGCCATACCCTTCCCAATGAACATGACCCCGTTTCGATCGTACGCGATCGAACAGAAGGCCCGTTTCCTCCGTTCTGCGGTACGCCAGACCTCATTTCGGCTGTTCCGTCCAAGCCGGTTGGCTCCCGATGAACACGACGTATTCCGTTGCCTCCCGATGAAGACATCGCATTCCGTTGCCTCCCCATGAACACGACAAAGTTTCTCTATTCCGACCCAGCCGGTTGGCTTCCGATGAATAGACATCGTCGCTGCCTCTCCATGTACACGAGCCTTGGCCGTACGTATGTGTGAGTAGGCGTTCGAGACCCCGCCCGTATGTACGTACATGGTCGTATTTACTTTCTTGCACCCTGGCTGTACATACGTGTACATGCTACATGTGCGCCTCTACTACGACATGTGCCCTTCCTTACTCGGCCACGGTTCATCGCTGCAGCCTGCAGACAGGCCGATCGACCTGGATGTATGTACATGTTCGCGACCAGAATGACAACGCTACATACGCTTCGACCAGGTCGGTCCCGACTGTCAAGCACTTCCTTGCGTGCGAAGATGTAGCATGTGGGTCCCAACATTCCGGGGGGAATGGTTTTTTCATGAAATACGGTGGCCCATCCGATTGGTCCCTGCTGTCAAGTGGAGGAACCATTATTTTGCGCGTAATAAGGAGGCACTTCCTTGCTGCGGTTGTGGACCCAGCTGTGAGGCTCTCCACGTATAGTACTCTTCCGATGGAAGTTGTTCCTCGACCACATTGACCACGCTGCGCAGAGAGCACAAAGGCAGTGGACGACGGCGAGGCCTAGGAAGGGGACGACGCAGAGCCGGGGAAGACGCGGCAGTGGATGCCCACGCGGAGAGGAGTACGAGGGTTCACTGGTTCGGCTGCGGTGTGAGGCTGCCGTTGCTGCAGAATAACAGGGGGTGTGGGTGAGTAGAGGGATGGCATGGCCAGCTTTGGGAGTAGTAGGGGGCGGTGAGGCCTCCGCGGCAGCACAGCCGGCCACAGGAGGCAAGAGCATGCGGTGGTTTGGAAGGCTGGAGCAAGAAAATCATAGGTTGAAGAAGCAGGATGACCGTCGGATGTTAACAATCCAATGGTCACTGGTGATAATATCATTTGTTGACTAAGTTGACAAAGCCCTCCGTCCGCGTCAACTTAGTAGGCCCTCAAGTCAGCCTCCCACTATGTTGGGTCCCAGCTAGTAGGGGGAGTATTCATTTTTTTTGCGTAATAAGGAGGCACTTCCTTGCGTGCGAAGATATAGCTGGTTGGTCCGAGCTATCATTGGTAGTATTCGTTCTTTTTGCCATTATAAGTAGGTACTTGCTTGCGTGCGGCCATGAACCAGGTGGGTCCCAACTGTCAGCCTCTCCATGAACATCCCTCTTCCGATGTTGTCGTTTGTTGACTACGTTGACCATGCCGTTCAGAGAACGCCGACGCGATGGAGGACGGCGAGACCCAAGAAGGGAATGACCCGGAGGCGGCGAAGCCACAGAAGTGGAGGGATGTGGATGAGTAGAGGGATGGCCTGACCAGTGGTGGGAGCAGTAGGGGGTGGTGAGGCGTACGCGGTAGCACAACCGGCCATGGGAGGCGGGAGCAGGCGGTCCCGCCAGCTCTGGATTTGACGGCTGCAGCAAGAAGATCAGAGATTGAAGAAACATGACGGCCGTTGGATTGACATCCAACGGTTACGTCTGCTAGAATTGTTTGTTGACGTATATAATAAGTAAAAAATCTTGCATACACGTCAACTTAATAGGCCCATGAATCAGACCATTCCCTATTTTTTTAATAATTTATATATAGCTCATTGCAACTTCTTATGCAATTTATTGTAGTCTATCTTTTTGTTGGCCAGGGCCAGGGTTACAAATTTAAATGAAATTTCACATATTTCGGTGGGTTCCAAACTATTTTTAATACCGAAATGTCGAGCCATATTTAAAGTACTTTGAAGATATTTTTAAATTAGGTTAATGCCCAGTGAAATTGGAATATGAAAATGTATAAAAATTCAGAAATTATAAAGTAATTGCCAATTTGTCATCTGTTTTTTATATTACAACCCATTTCATATTACTTTCAAGATTTGCAGGCGTATTGAAAGAGTTGCAGCCCATCATGGCGTAGAGAAAATAAGTAGGCCTGAATTGGGTATTCTTTAGAACAAAATAAATTGGGCTCATTTTCACAAAGAAAAAATAGCTGGGCTGGTCATGTGGTGAACATAAAATACAAGCTTGGGCTAGACGGGCCACAACCCAGTTGAAACCTTGCTCCGTCTCAACAATAACAAAAAAATTACTGCTCGAGCAGCTACATCCCAGGTGTCAGTGGATCTTGTGATGTTCGCTTGTCTATTGACTATATACGCTGATAATGTCGTTGTTCCCAGATGTCATGAAACTACAAGGATGAAGCATTTTCTTTTTCCATACGCTGACAATGGAGTGTTATAACAAAAAATGAGGAACTTCCTTGCGTCCGGCCATGGACATGGTGGGCCCCTAGTGTCATCTCTCCACGTACAGTCCTCTATCGATTCCTCTTGTTTGTTGACCATGTTGACAACGAGAGAGGGCGGCGCCGCGGAGAGTGCACCAAAGCGCGCGGAGGACGATGGCGAGGCCTCGAACATCGACGTTAACGACTTAGGAGATGGTGGGGCAGTGATACGTGCGCTGAGGCGCATCCAGCCATGGGAGGCAGAAGCAGGAGGCCCCGCCGGCGCTGGTTTGGTTTTGGCGGCTGGAGGAAGACATGACTGAAAAACACGACAGACTATAAAAGCAGCAGCAGTACTTAACAACCTTAACTGAAACCAGCAGGGGCACTTAAGAACCATAGCTGAAAGCAGTATGAGTACTCATACAGGTTCAACCATACAAAGAACGCCTCGAACAGTGCTACTTTGCCTACAGTTAACCAAGGGTGAGGTCACCAAGACCCAGGACAAGGCCCAGGCGCCACCCCGCGCATCCACAACCTTGTGAAAGTGGCTTCATCTCGCAATGTGGTCAATAAACAAGATATTCACTTTAGAGCCATGGAAAAGCATGAACATAATATTCTGTCCTATTATCCAAGATGGACGGGCCTTCATTATTTGAGACCACCCATGAATAAGTATCTTTTCACCTCCAAGGGGAATGGAGTAGGTCAACATAAACATCATGTTGTGACCAAGCGCTGAGTCGACCCGACCATGGTCGAGCATCCAGATAGGAACAATAGAACTGGGCAGTTTCTGTTTCAAGAAGATCACAGTTGTCAAACTGTGTATAAGCAAGAGTTTATGAACAACATATATAACAGAAAACAGCTTGTACCATAAGTTTCTCGACTCAGTTGGACCTGTTCAACAAGTGCAGCAGTGGCACACATATCCCACGTGGCCTTCCACCATTGAAACGCCCCACAAGGACCTCAAGACGATCAATAAAGTGTAGGAACTTGTGGATGACGTCCCAGTCAACTTCAGTGCCATCAGTAACAGCCGAGTTCTTATAGAATAACAAACAAGTAGCCTGCTTAACTATGAAAAACCTACATGTGTCACCAATTATAAGAAATATTAGTTAGATGTAGCATCTCCGTGAGAGATTTGTTGCTACTTTCTAAAGTTAAATTGTGATTAGTTCGACATAATAGGTGGATTAAGAAGTAATCGAGGCAACAAGCAAGAACCAGATACAAAACTAACATGGATGAACAATTGGAACGACATCGGGGTGGAAGATTGGAGTGAAGATGAGACCAGGTTCTGCTATTTCCATCAACATCTGTGCGCCAACTTTTAGTCCATAACACTCGAGAAAGTTTATTCAAGTTCGGCCATAAAAAAGCAGCGATCTTCTTGGTTCGTGAATCCAAGTTGGAACTTATATCCATGGCTTGTCTTCAATGTGACCATTAAACTGGTGTATTCAGTTATGGCAAGGCCGAGCATCTTGAGTACATGTGTTCTGGCAGAGCAAGGAATGCACTACAGGAAAAATAATATGTGAACACAATGTATTCCCTATCCAAATCTAGAAATAATTTCCTCTTTACGTTAGTGTCTACCATGGTACTAGTACCTTTTATCCAAATATAGCAATCCAAATTTCCAAATTAGTTGACAACAGGTTCCAAAAACCCCACCCTCCCGGATAGAAAAGAGTATTCTTGGAACATACTGTGCGTGTTTTAAAATCTTGTGTTAGGATGAGAAGGAACAAGTGTGGCGTCTCGCCTAGGGAGCAGAAACCTGTAGGGTCCTTGCACTTTGGGCACTGCAAATGAAACACACTAGATTCAGTAGGAAGAAAAATGCATCAATGACGGCGGCTGCCATCCCAGGATTACCCGCGACCAAGGGACTTGTATTTATCAGGGATGGATGAAGAATTCGTACCTGGTTCTCCATGATAAAACCCTATGCAATCGCCAAGAGGGGTTTTTCTCTAAACAAGCAGGCGAGGGAGAAGGGGATTCAGACCCAGTGAAATATTGCATGTTCGTCTGTCCAGCTTACTGCTAAAGCTGGAAAGGTGGGGTTTTTTGTGATTTGACAGCTCACTTGGCATTACTGCGGTGCTACGACCGGGGTGTGTCTACCGTGTAGTTGTGCACTCTAATTTGGTGCATGGCACATGGACCCCGTTGTCAGATGCCCCACATATCAGCAAAAGGAAGTAGAAAGACAAGAGTAACTAGTTACACATAAATATATTTTTGACAAAGAGATACTTACTCTATAAATAAATATAAAATCTTTTATATCACAACTTTATACATAAGAAAAACCAAGGGGAATATATATAACATATATAATTATAAAAAACAGAGTTGCTGATGATGGTGTGCCTGCCATCCTGCAATATAGGCCGTCCGATTTATATCTGACGGATAGGAAGGAAACTATGGAAGTTCTGCAAAAAGGCACCCACACACCTCTCCACATTTGCAAGTAAGGCCTTCTGTCGGTGTCAAACCGGCGGATCTCGGGTAGGGGGTCCCGAACTGTGTGTCTAGGCGGATGGTAACAGGAGACAAGGGACACGATGTTTTTACCCAGGTTCGGGCCCTCTCGATGGAGGTAATACCCTACTCCTGCTTGATTAATAATGATGATATGGGTAGTACAATAGTAGATCTACCACGAGATCAAGGAGGCTAAACCCTAGAAGCTAGCCTATGGTATGATTGTTGTTCGTCCTACGGACTAAAACCCTCCGGTTTATATAGACACCGGATAGGTTAGGGTTACACAGAGTCGGTTACAATGGTAGGAGATCAACATATCCGTATCGCCAAGCTTGCCTTCCACGCCAAGGAAAGTCCCATCCGGACACGGGACGAAGTCTTCATTCTTGTATCTTCATAGTCCAGGAGTCCAGCCAACGGTGATAGTTCGGCTATCCGGACACCCCCTAATCCGGGACTCCCTCAGTAGCCCCCGAACCAGGCTTCAATGACGATGAGTCCGGCGCGTTGATTGTCTTCGGCATTGTGAGGCGGGTTCTTCTCCAAATTCCATATACTTGTCGAATAGTGTCCTGCTTCTGATAAATGCTGCGCTCCTTGGCTTCTACGCCCAATAATGGCCATCTTCCACGTGTTTGAATGAATGTGAAAAGCCAAAGTATTTTTACACTTACCCCCCTAGCTGCGCAAATGAGCTGCCTATAAGAGGTGCGAGGATCTAGATCTGAGTCACACCATCCCTCCTTCGCGAGCTTTCATCGGAGTGCCTCTGACCAAAGCCCATTCCATCATGGACGATCGTGCGGCTCCTCCTCTCGCTCCCAGCCCTCAGCACAGAAATTGGGAGAGATGCTCAGTCCCGCATAGCGAGCTAGTTATACTCCAAACCAAGGGTTTTCTTCCCCCGGCCTTTATGGTTCCGGTTCGAGCCGGACTTGCCACCTACAAGGGCGGAAAGCAAGCGGGGAGTGTCCCCGATCCCTCTAAAGGAGAGCGGGTATGCTTCATCTCTTATCTAGTAAGAGGACTCGGATTTCAAATCCATCCGTTTCTCCGGGGGATCTTGGAGTTCTACAACCTCCAGTTGCACCACCTTACTCCTGCCTCCATCTTGCACATCGCGGGCTTCGTGGCCCTTTTGCGAACTGTTCTTGGGCGTCGAGGCTCATTTCGGGCTGTGGAAGAGATTATTCTCCCTAGTACCCCGTTCTTATGAGGGGTCAATATATCAAGTGGGCGGAGCCGAGCTATGGCGCACCGCCGGGACCGGATACCTATCCGGAACCCCGAAGAAGGCGTCCGAAGACTGGCCTTCGGAATGATTTTACATGGAGGACGTTCCGCTGCCGGATCCTGTTCGGATCGGCCTTCCGTAGTTTAGTAATGCTCCTCTGAAGAAGCGCCTAAGCTGGCGCCCTCGAGAGCCCGGAGGAAAATGACCGGATGTCCTCTACTTGATGAGCCGAATAAGATTATCTTGGCTCATGCGGATTGACCATGATTGGAGTCATGGCAATCTGCATTATGAGGAGTGCAGCCGCTCCAATATAGGGGCCACCCATGTGGAACTTCAGCGGGAGGACGATGCCACCCGCCATGGCCGCAAAGGGCGGGATCGGTCACCGAACTGGTGAAGATCTTGTCTGCCATGTATAAAGGGAGGAGGAGGATTTCCTCCGCGTCAATCCACTGAAGGAGTTTTCTTCGAATAATCCTCGAAGCTGGGTAAGCAAACATCTTTGTGGCCTGTCCGATCCATGTTCCCGTGGTTAAATATCTCATTTCATGGCTTCTGCGCAGGAACTGCGCCGGACTGTGGAGAAGATACACAGCCCGCCCCCACAACCCGAGGATCCGGAACGGTCCCTCGATCCGACCTCCGAAGAGGATCCGGATATAAAGGTGGAGTTGATCGACGGGGTATTCCACCAACTTAGCATCGACAATGCTTTGGTTGCCATTACGGCCGATTACCCTAGAATACTTCCAGCCTCGCAGGTAACTGAGACCAAGGTCCCAATATTCTGATAATGACCCATCCGTGCTTATTTCTTGATCACCGTATACCAATGGTGTTTCGCAGGGTACCTTGAGGCAGGAAGCGAGCTGCGCGGCTGGCCAACAAGGGTAGTCTGCCCTTGCAGGCTAAAAGGAGTGCGGTCGGATCGAAACTCGCCGCATAGCGGTATGGCGTGTCACCATGTTCCTAGGATTGATTCTGGAAGGCGTACTAATCTTGGCGCTCTTTTCAGAAAAAGAGCGCGCGGACTGAGTCCGGAGAGGTTGCCAATCAAACCTCCGCCGGCCAGGCTCCAAAGCCGGGTCCCAAGCGGAGGCGAACACGAGGCGTCGTCGGATGCTCCTCCGGCGAGGATGCCGACAGATTGTCCGCCACCAACTCCGAGGTGGAGGCGCCATGAATCACAAAGCGCCGCGGACAGTTCTTCGTGACGATGTTTCTCCCAAGAGGCCTTGAATGCCTTCAATTCGGAGATCGCACCTCCGTGCCGCTCAAGATGGTCTAGCGAGCCATGGAGCAGTATGTAAAGGACATACGGTAAGGAAATTTGTGATTATATATGCCAAGTAGCCTCCGAGACTTAAAATAGTTAGAATAACTGATTTAAGGATCATTTGTTATCTGAGATCTTACAAAAAGAGTACCGACTGTCCCGGGAGCTTGAAGAGTGCAAGGCCCAACTTGAGGCCGCACTAGCCGCTTCTGGGGAGCCACATAGACCCCTCCGGTAATATACGCTTCAAGATATAAATAGTTTATGAAGTGCGGCGGTGTGTAAATCGACAAAAATATTGCAGATGGCGCGGACTAGATCCGGACAAGCAACAACTCTTGCGCCAGCTAAAGGCCGGCGAGGCGTGCTTATGAGGGTGCGGCAGAGAAAATAACCTCAAGATGCCAACACCAAACTGGGTGAGGAACTAAAGGATGTTCGTGCCCGGTTATGCGACTCGTAAGGAGAATCGGCTTCCGTCGCGGCATTTTCAAGAAGTGCTTGAGCGAACTTTGAAAGAGTTCGGCGAGGAAGGCGACTAACATAAACATGTATGTAGGTTTGCTCACAGGTCGTCCTGAGGAGGAGATGCCCATTTCTTCAGGTGATCTTCTTCCCGAATTGCGTCAGCTGCACGAACGAGTCCGGCAGGTGATGAAAGGCGTCGGCTAGGCCTTGTGGCCATCTATCTCCCTGCCCAAAGGCATTGAGGAGCTGGCAGAGCGGCTTCAAGGAGCACGGCGGCGCTTCCGACTATGGAAGATATCGGCCTGCCGTCAAGGCGCCAAGGAGGCCTGGGCCATGGTAACGACGCGGTACACGGTTGTCGACAAACCACATGGCCGAGGTCGGACTGTGGGGCTGATGGGATGGAGATCCTGTAAGCTTAGTGTACGCCAAGTAGAATTGGCCGCCAAGTATTCCCAGCAAGATTGTAAATTAGATAGCCTATTAGATGGCATTGAGGAGGAATACAATGAGTCGAGTTGACTATGTAAAAATATGACATGAAAAATGTCTTCTAGCGGATTGTAGATCGTTTGTCATAGCGGACCTTTTAAGCCCGACCTCGGGACCCAATAGTCCGGAGTGTGTCCGAATACCTTCGTGGTTATATAAGAACCGGGGTATGCATGGAGACAAGGCGTAGGGGTCATTATTGTTGTATCAGACAAGTGCCCAACTAGTTATGTTATATTACATGGGTAGTAAGAAACATCTTCCAGGGAGAATAGTTCCGTTAAGGGTTCCTTTCGCTGGGATGCATGCCCTAAAGTGCATGTCAAAGCTGCTATGAAAGCGTAAAATCATCCGGGGCAGATGGGTAAATAGTTAAAATCATCTTTCAGTTCACCGACCGAATATTCCCTTAAGAATGCTAGCTTTGGCTTCACCCGTCTCGAGGTACACATCCGGCTGACCCGGCAAGAACAATCGCAGAGGTGCTCCTTTACCACCTAGCCGAACAATCGGGAGCGAGGGGTAAGCACAGAGCCAGCAACCCAGCTTGGCCAAAATTTAAGTCATATCGATGCATATAATGGTGAATAAAAGGTACATGCGGAAGTTTGACGCATGTGTTGGGCATGAAGCCCGTATAAATAAGCTTCGGTAAAGAAGCCCCAGTATAATGAGCACGCATAAGGTCAAATATGTGCTGAACAAAGCGCAAACGAGCCTCTAAAGGCTTCAGGAAGAAGGAGGGGAAGGAGAGAAATAAAAGACAGCAAAAATAGAAAATGTGGACGGAGGAAGGAAACGAACTTGGAGTCCGCGCTTAGGCGTAGAATCTTCAGAGACGGGCTGTGTTCCATGGGTTCGGCTCGAGTCGGTTATCCGATCGTTTATGACGGTATGCTCCGCCGGTCAGGACCTGGTCGATGATGAAGGACCTTCCCATTTGGGCTTGAGTTTGTCCTTTTCTTGTCCGGTAGGCGAGAACTAGTTCGCCAATGTTATAAGCTTTGGCCCGTGCTTCCTGCTTTGATATCTTGAGCCTGCTGTTGATAGAATGCGGAACGAGCTTTTGCCACGTCGCGCCCTCCTCCAATGCGTCCAAACTGTCCTGCCGATCGAGCTCGGCTTCTCTTTCTTCATACATGCGCACGCGAGGTGAGTCATGAATTATGTCGCAGGCAGGACTGCCTCGCACCGTACACCATAAAAATGGTGTGAATCCGTAGTACGATTCGGCGTGGTCCGCAGCCCCTAGAGTACGGGTCGAGCTCCTCAACCCAATGCGTGTTAGATTCCTTGAGGACCGCACTAGTCTGGGTTTAATGCCGCTCATGATTAGACCGTTTGCTCGCTCGACTTGACCGTTGGTTTGAGGGTGATAGGCGAGGCGTGTCGAGCTTGATGCCCATGTTTTGCACCATAATTTGACCTCATCGGCCGTGAAGTTGGTGCCGTTATCGTGATGATCTTGTGGGGACACCGTAATGGTGCACTACCCCGATATGAAGTCTATCACCGTCCGGATTTGGCCGTTTTAACGAGCTTGGCCTCTATCCATTTGGTGAATTTATCCACCATGACCAATAAGTATTTTTGCTTGTGGGTTCCTCCCTTAAGGGGTCCAACCATGTCAAGCCCCGGACATGAACGGCCAGGTGATGGGTATAGTTTTGAGGCGGTGGGTGGCATGTGGCTTTGGTTAGCAAAAGCTGGCAACCAACGCATCGTTGGACTAAGTCCTGCAGATCTGCCGGGCCGTCGGCCAATAAAATCCTGTACGGAAGGCCTTGCCTACAAGGGCCGGGCTGCGGCGTGGTGCCCACCCAGTCCGGCATGAATTTCAGCCAGGAGGTTTCGCCCTTCCTCTTGGAGATACACCTTTGAAGGACTCGGTAGTGCTTTTCTTATAAAGCTCTCCCTCATGGACTTTATAGGCTTTAGATCGCCGTACTATGCAGCGAGCCTCATTTTGGTCTTCGGGGAGTTCCTGCCTAGTTAGGTAGGCTAGGAATGGTTCCGTCCACGGGCGATAACCGCCATTATTTCGTGGGCGGAGGGTGTTATCTCGGTGGCAGAGCCTCCGATTGTGTCAGAGTGTTCGGCGTCAGGCGGTGCGGTTGGGTCCGGATTGTTATTTCCGACTCCCTTCCCATAATACGGATGGCTTGAATAGCCGTTCGGGAAGATGTTGGGCGGGGCGGCATCACGCTTTTGCACCGATGCGTGCCAATATGTCCGCCGCTGGTTGTTATCCGGGCTATATGATGAAATTGAGCCCTTGAACCGTCTTGACATTTTTAGGACCGCATTGCGGTATGCTGCCATTTTGGATCTTTGGCATCAAAGTCTCTATTTATTTGAGATATCGCGAGGTTCAATCCTCGCACCTCTAGGCGTTTAATGCCCATGGAGACTGCCATCCGGAGGCCGTGCAGAAGGGCCTCGTATTCAGCTGCGTTGTTGGAGTCCGTATACATTATCTGAAGGACGTATTGGACTGTGTCCCCGGTTGGGGACGTCAAGACGACGCCAGCCCCTAGGCCGGCCAACATTTTGGAGCCGTCAAAGTGCATGATCCAATTGGAGTATGCGCCGTACTCTTTAGGGAGTTCGTCTTCGGTCCATTCGGCCAGGAAGTTGGCTAAAACCTGCGACTTGATAGCTCTTCGTGGCTTGTAGGTTATGTCGAATGGAAGGAGCTCTATGGCCCATTTAGCAATCCGGCCCATCGCGTCGCGGTTGTTTATAATGTCATTAAGAGGTACTTCGGAGGCTACCGTTATCGAACACTCTTGAAAGTAGTGTCGCAGCTTCCGGGATGCCATGAACACCACGTATGCTATCTTTTGATAATGTGGGTACCGGGACTTGCATGGAGTGAGGACAATGGACACATAATAAACCGGTTTTGAAGAGGGAACGGTGTCCGTCCGCTTCGCTCGACAACGAGCACCACAACGACAACTTGATGTGTTGCGACGATATATAATAGCATTGGTTCGCCCATGTTGGGCCCGGCCAGGACCGGATTTGTTGCCAATATGGCTTTTATCTCTTCGAGTCCGGCCGTTGCGGCATCCTTCCACTCGAAGTGTTCGGTGCGGCGGAGGAGGCGGTAAAGGGGTAACGCCTTTTCTCCCAAACAGGAAATAAAGCGGCTTAGAGCCGCTACGCATCCCGTCAATTTTTGTATTTGTTTGAGGTCTTTTGGAATATCCAATTGTGACAGAGCTCGGATCTTGGCTGGTTTTGCTTCAATTCCTCTACCGGACACAATGAAGCCCAGGAGCTTTCCGGCTGGAACGCCGAAGACGCATTTTTCCGGATTGAGCTTGATGTCATATTTTCGAAGATTGTCGAATGTGAGCCTCAAGTCGTCTACTATAGTTTCGACATGCTTGGTTTTGACGACCACGTCATCTACATATGCTTCCACTGTTTTGCCGATCTAGTTTGCGGACATGTCGAATCATGCGCTGATATGTTGCGCCGGTGTTTTGAGCCCAAGGGCATTTTGTTGAAGCGAACGGGCCGTATGGAGTGATGAATGATGTTGCAGCTTGGTGCTGCTCCGCCATCTTGATTTGGTGGTAGCCGAGTACAGCGTCGAGGAAGCACAATGAGTCGTGTCCTGCTGTAGTGTCGATAATTTGATTAATTCGAGGGAGGGGGAAGGGATCCTTTGGGCAAGCCTTGTTAAGGTCTTTGAAATCAACACATAGGCGCCAGGATTTATCCTTCTTTGGTACCATCACTAGGTTTGCTAGCCAGTCCGGATGTTTTATATCTCTGATGAATCCGGCTTCCAAAAGTTTGGCTAGCTCCTCTCCCATGGCCTGTCTCTTGGGTTCGAAAAGCGCCAAGAGCCTGTTTGATGGCTTGAATCCTTTTAGGATATTTAGGCTGTGCTCGCCAGCCGACGTGGGATTCTGGCATGTCCGAAGGGTGCCAGCAAAGATGTCCCAGCTTTTCTCGTAGAAATTCTCGTAGTCGGCGTCTACATCAGGGTTTAATTGTGCCCCAATGGAGGCCGTCTTTGCGAGGTCCGTTGGGTGGACTTGGAATTTGACTATTTCATCCGCTGGTTTAAAAGAGGTGGACTTGGATCTTTTATCAAGTATCACATCGCCCCTGTTCACCGTGGAGCGATCGCGGTGAGTTCCTCGGCCGCTAGGGCTTCGGATAGTGCCTCGAGGGCCAGTGCGGCTGTCTTGTTTTCGCGAGTGCTATGTTCGGATCACTAGCGAGAGTGATGATTCCGTTAGGTCCGGGCATTTTAAGCTTCATGTACCCATAATGGGGTATAGCTTGAAAAATTGTGAATGCCTCTCGTCCTAATAGAGCATGATATCCACTGCTGAACGGGGCCACTTGAAATGTGACCTCCTCGGATCTGTAATTGTCCGGCGAGCCCAACACTACGTCCAGTGTGATTTTTCCTGTGCAGCATGCTTCCCGGCTAGGGATTATTCCTCTAAAGGTTGTGCTGCTTCGCTCAATGCGGTTCCAGTCTATTTCCATTTTTTGGAGGGTTTCCTCATAGATGAGGTTTAGTCCGCTGCCGCCATCCATGAGTACCTTAGTAAGGCGAAAGCCGTCCACTATCGGACTAAGGACCAATGCGGCTGGTGCTCGGGCTGTTCGGAATTTAGGTTCGTCACTGGCATTAAAGGTAATAGCCGTGTCACTCCATGGATTTATTATTGCTACGTGGTAGACTTCGGCAAGGTTGCGGAGTGTTCTTTTTCGCATGTTGTTTGATGCGAAAGTCTCGAAGACTGTTAACACCGTACTGGTGTTGCTGGGCTGGGATTCTAAAGCTAGAAGCTCTTCGCCACTTTTGGCCACCTGCCGTAGTATCCAACATGCTCGAAGGCTATGCGTTGGAGTGGCGCCCTCTGTGCTACGAATTTTGCAGGGTCCGTGTCGTGGAATTGTCACGGCAGATGTCCTCATGAAAGGACTTAGTCGCGGGGCCATCGTACGGGTTAACTTGGAGGGGTTAAAGCGGACGCAAAGACACAAGAGTTTATACTAGTTCGGCCCCTTCGATGAAGGTAAAAGCCTACGTCTAGTTTGTAATGGGATTGATGTGATCTCGGCGACTAGGGAGCAAATAGCTTCGCCTAAGCCTCGAGTTGTTGTTGTTCGTCTCGAACCGCCACCGGGTCGTCCCCTTATATACACGGGTTGACGCTTGCCGGTCTACAGAGTCCCGAGGCCGGCTCATACAAGTGTCCGGCTCGGTCTCTCCTTCTCTTATCTTGCAACACAAGTTACACGGCTATGGCGGTTTTACCATTATGGGCCGTAATCCGCCTCTAGGCCCCGGGCCTCTAAGCTCTATAGCGAATCGCCATCTTCTGAGTCGTCGTGGGCTCCAATATGGCTGAGGGTGAACTGGCCCCTCCTGGGCGGTTTATATTCAGTAGTTACATCCCCAACATTAGGCCCCAGATTGATTTGAACCTGTTCATGTCAATCTTCAACACCTTAGAAAAACTCAATATCTTCCTTCATATTTCAGTAAACCGCCATCTGTTAAACCGCCATGACGCTATCCTCTCGAACTCCAACAGATCATCTTGACGCTATCTTCATTAAAGAAAACAACGAAATAACAAGATTCCCTTCATTTAATATTATCCCGAAATCGAGGCGATCACGCGCCATCTGCCGCTTTCAACTCCTCGATTCTCGCTACAATTACTTTCCGCCTCATTATAAATAGACCGGAAGGCCCTTTCTCTTCTTCCCCTTCCGCTCTTCTCCTTCCTCGCGACGCCCCAGCTCTGAGGCTCCGCCGTCTCCTTTGACCTTCGAACGCTGCACCAACACAAGGCCGCTGCATCAACCTGGTTGTACCAAAGATTCTTGGTGTTCCTCCGCTATCCTGTGCATCCGGTAAGGCTCTTCCTCGTACCCTAGATCTGCATCTTAGGGCTCCTGTTCTTATCGTCGTTCATAGGTGTTCATCCCTAGTCTCTTCGTATCCGCTCTGCCATGGCTTCTTAATTCAACCGTAGCTTATATCTTGTGCGGTAGCTGCTCCGTATTCAGTTTAGCATTTAGCGATCTTCCTTTTGTTCGAATCTCTTGATAGAACGCACGAACTTCCCCGTTCTTTATAAAGCTTTTATGGATCGCAGAAATTTTTTTCATCAATCTTTGGTAGATCCAAATTAATTCCGTCCCATGTGTGAAACCTGTTTCAGTCAACACTTAGCAGATTTTCCAGTTCTGTCCCTTCTTCCTAAGGGCGGTTTTATTTTTTGATAGCTAATCCGCCATACCCCATTAGTCCTTAGTTAAACCGGCAATTGGAACTGAATGTCAATCTGCGGTTTAGCATCAATAATATGCCCGAATCGTTAGCGTAAACCGTCCTTACTTTTCTTTCACAGTTCTTTCTTCCGAATGGCCAAACAATTTTCTGCTCGCAATTGGGTTCCGTCCAAGATCACTGAGACACAAATCAATGGATATGTCACCACCGGCGCTTTAGCCTCCAAAAATGTCCTTCATTGGCGTGTTCCGGATTCTGAATGCCCTCCTGAACCTCAAGAGGGAGAAGTAATTGTATTTATGCAACACTTAGACCGGGGATTCAGCCCTCCCGGATCAAAATTCTTCCGGGATGTCCTCGCAAGTTTCCAACTCCATCCACAAGATATTGGTCCGAACTCTGGTGTCCAATATATGCAACTTCCGAGTCTTCTGCGAAGTCTACCTTCAAGAAGAACCAACTGTGGAATTATTCCGGGATTTCTTTCATTTGAACCACCGTACGGAGTTTTCGGATGGTCCTAACACAGAACTTGGTGGCGTTTCAATCCAGAAAAGGAAGGAAGTAGACTTTCCTCACGCCAAACACCATAGCCATCCGAAAGATTGGAACCAAACCTGGTTCTATTGCCGGAATACCGCTCCTAACAGAGAAAACCCCTTGCCAGGTTATCGCCCTCATCGGCTTAGCAACCATCACCCATTGCCTTCACGCTTGACCGCCGCAGAACGGAAGAATTTTGCGCCCCAAATTATCAAGCTCCGGGCTCTAGTGGCCAATGGCTTAACTGGTATTGACCTTGTCCGCTGTTGGGTTTCTTGGGGCATCTTGCCATTAAGCCGCCGCCCCGGATTGATGCATGAATATATTGGTAACGTCAAAGACCCTCAACAACATCACGAGCTATCAATAACTGAGCTTGAAGTTGCCAAGACAGTGAAGAGGATGCTCGATGAACCGATCTCCGTATGCAGCCAAACCGGTTGGCTCCGCTCATGTTTCCAACAAACCGCTGCATGTAAGGCTCCGCTCATTGCTCTATTGATTTTAATGACTTATTGATATGTATTAATCCTTATTAATTCTCAGGCTAACAGCTCCTTTTGGAAACGAACAAAGCCGGCCCGGGCCCCTCGTGTAAAGTCCAAGACCACCAAGAAAGCTGGTAAGAGGAAAAGCGCCGAGTCTTCTGAACCGCCGGAGGATGAAGAATCAGATGCTGAGGTAAATCTTGATTTACTTTGCCCCTTCTTATCGTTCATCCTATTGACAGTTACAATTCCCAGGATGATGCCGAGGCCATCCATGCCGATCCTGTTGAGGTAATCCTTCTTTCTTCCGATTCGATCTTGTACCGTTAAAAGAATTCACCAAGCACATCCGGAAAGTGAAAAATCTCACCCAAAGGCTCATTTGAATCCAAATCTTTCTTTGAATACACAGAAGTCAAGAACGCCAGACGACCCGGCATAGCGGTCAACAAATTACGCCGTCCGGTTTAGCCGACACCCCAACCCGAAACGTCGCCCGAGGTGATTTGTTCTCCTGAAAAGCGTTATCCTTTGAAAGGTTTCTTCCGATGTCCTCTCAATCCGTCTGATCCGAATTATCAGGCTTCTTCCAACTCATCTGGCGGTTCATCAACCACTCAGCTGCCTCCTCTTAAAGTTGCTGCTGGGTAAGCATATTACTCTATTTCTTTTTTGCATTTGTCGGTTTATCATATTCTAACTCTTAATGTTGTAGCACCAAGGCTCGCCTAAGTAAGAAGGCGAAGACCCTTGATCCTACTGTGGATGTTGATTCGGAGAAGACTCCAGAGCATCATGGCGAAAATCCCGAAGTTGCTAAAAACAGCTCTGCTGGGTTTAATCAAGATGACAATGCTAATCCGCCAGAGGTTGAACCGGATGTCCAAGTGGAGACATCACATCCTGCTCCACTGAGTCCTGCAGCAGAACAGGTTCCAGTTGCTGATCCGCCGAGCCCGGGTATGAAAGCACCAAGCCCAGGAAAAGAGACCAATCCGGCCAGCCCGGCCAAAGATGATGATGTCGTAGTGACGGGCACCGCATATACCGCCCCTGGCAATCCGGTTGCTTTGTCGAAACACAGCGCCAAGGAAGAGTTTACCGCCATGAGTAAAGAGAAGGGAAAACTGATCATCGACTTATGACAATTTCTCGCCCAAGATCTTCACTCCGCTTCTGAACCGGCTCTATACAAGTCGTGATTTCAAGCTGGTCCGGTGAATCTTATGAAGGAGCGCTATGAGGTAAGGAGTTATGCCTCTCTTGTACCTTTGTTTGTGTAGTAGTTTCAAGGGCCGGTTTAACTTAGCTTAGTTAAACCGGACTTAATATAAAACTCAAACTTCTCGGACTTCATTGATGTAGTTTCCATGGTCCGGTTCAACTTAGCATAGTTAAACCGGACCAGTAATTTGTATCACCGTAACAAAATATGTTTGAGCAAATAGCCATAGCCCCCAAGTGCCAAGTTGAATACCTGTATTGAGCTTGGGACTTTATGATGAAACAACTAACGTGATCCCCTTTTTTATCAGAGTGAGATACGCCAACAAACCGTACAACTCAATGACCTTCATACCAATCTGAAGACTCAACAAGCAGAAGCCTCCAAGGCCAAGGATGAGTTGAAAACCGCCTTGACCACTATGGAGCAGCTCAAGGAGTGGTTTAAATCTGAGCAGGCCAACTGGGACACTGAGAAAGCTGGGTTGTTAAAACGGGCGGAAGATGCTGAAGCAGCTCTTAAACCGGTGACGGAAGAACTCACCGGACTAAAGCGCCAAATTAACACCATGACCTCTGCAATATTTGGTAAGAAATGTGTCACCACGGTTTTGATTACTATTCCGTTTTGACATTTCCGCCGGTTTAACCTGAACTTTCTTAAACCGGTATAGGTAAGCGTATTGCTCATCTGGGCTCTGACATGCGGAAGAAACTAAAGGCCGCGTATATGCTGATTGAGCAACTGTATACCGGCACCCAGCGAGTTATATGTGCTACCTCGTTTGATAAAGCAGCTCCGTATTTGATCAAGGATACGCTGGACCGGCTATCCATGATACCGGCACAACTCGAAGAGTTGAAACGATCCGCTGCCCGGGCTGGTACCCTATTGGCTCTAACTCGCGCCAAAGCATGGATAGCTGACCTTGATCTGGCTGACATAGCCAAAGGCTTCCCCAGTGCTCAAGAAAATGGCGAAGTCTTTGATAATGATGCTCTCAGACGGATAACAAAGGAGATGCGTCCTCTGGCGAGTCAACTGGCAGCAGAGGCCAACCTGACGGTTCACCGCTCTTTCTACGATGCAAACAACAGGCGGGTTGAAGCTGTTATTCCGGAAGTGCAGAACCTTGTTCCACCAACCCGTAAGCACACTTATGCCCCTGACGTTGATCCGGTTGAGCTTATAAGTGAAGAGGCTGTCTTTCAGGCTTTAACCCGGATTGACTGGACCACCAATGACTTCCGGCCATTGGGTGGTGAGGAGGAAGAGGTTGAAACGACGCCAGACGACCCATCTTCTTCACATCAACCCGGCAATGAAGCTTAATCCGTGAAGCCGGTTGACGCATCATAAGCTGCTTGTCATGACGCCATTCCAAATTTTGGGCCTCTGAATGCCTTGTAATAGAATAGCCATCACTTTTGTTTTGAATATGCCTTTGTGCCGTCAATCTGTAACATTCGTGCATAAGTGCTGATACTTTTGATTGAATGATCGAAACCTTCCGTCTATATTTCCTGCAGTCACAAATTCTTAAACTGCCATGGCGGTTTGTGCCGGCAGCCGGCTTGTGATGTTCATATATATATGCAATGAAATTTTGAGGTATATGATCAAAATTTGTGATACAAAATACCTGCCATCGTTGGGCATGAAGTTGGCTTAGCCAATCTTGAAGCGGAGGTTGTATAAACCATTACCGTGAAAGGAGAAAACAGCTCCTGTGTTTATAATGCCGGTTTACCATGTAAACCGTGCTGGGTCATGACAAGACCCCTGTTACTCCGTAATGGGATGTTAACAGAAAAAGTCAAACCGGAAAAATTATCTCCGGATTAAAAATGGACCGAATTCCGTCAATTGACAGGCTTGAACCGGTTTAAGAATGTTATCAGTTTAAAAACGCAACAAAAATCAAATAACAGTTATGAAAAAATATGGAAGCAAAGGCAATGATAAAACCGCTTTGCAAAAGAGGCTTTATCGAGCCGATCGATGGTGTTACCATGGTCGGACACGACCAAGCTCCCAATAAGGTGTAGCTATGGTTCAAGTCAGCCAGGTCCCCAACTCGAAACCGTGGCATTATGCCGATCAAGTGGCGTGGCAATGGTTCGGGTTCACCAAGCCCCAAGTGACTCTATGGCCTTAGGCCGATCAAGAGGTGTGACTGGTTCAGACTTGACCATGTCCCTGTGATCTGGTGGCTTTCGCCTATCAAAAGGTGTTGCATTGGTTCGACACGACCAAAGCCCCCAAGTGATATCACAAAGCTTTTGAAAAGCAAGCTCAAGGGGTAAACCGGAGGCCGCTTTTAAGACAACAACTCCATGTAACCACACAGATGTAATGTAACAGATACCCGCTTTAGCGAGGCTCCGGTTTATTGCTTTATTCATAATATATACATTGTCATAATATGTACATAAGTAGAGCCGATGGCTCGGTATAATAAGGTCAAGATGAGCTATGTTCCACGGCTGTTGGTCTCCTCTTCGGCGTCGTGAGTCTTTATGCTCTCGAACATCGATCGTAGTATGACCCGTTGTGCAGATTCTTGCTGACCACAAAGGTCCCTCCCAAGGTGGGGATAGCTTGTGCATATCCGTCGGTCTTGAATGAGCCAAGCACCAAATCTCCTTCTTGAAAGGTTCTCGTTCGACCGGCGATCGTGATACCGACGAAGATCCTCGCCGTAAATCGCCGAGCGAGCAGCTGCCATATCTCGTTCTTCATCCAGCCGATCCAAAGCGCCTGTCGTGCTATCTCGTTATCCGCCTCAACATAGGCTGCCACACGAGGTGAGTCATGACGGACATCGCTGGGAGGACCGCCTCGCTCCATAGACCATAAAGAACGGCGTGTATCCAGTGGATCTGTTAGGCGTAGTATTTATACTCCATAATACGCATAAAGAGCTCTTCTACCCAACAACCCGGCCCTCTCAAAAAGGGACCATAAGCCGGGCTTGATACCTCTCGTGATCTCTTGATTAGCCTGCTCGCTTGACCATTGGACTGTGGGTGAGCTATCAAGAAACGCTGCCGGATGTTTTCACGCCACAAAACTCCTTCATGGCACCTTTGGACAAATTGGTACCATTATCTCGTAATGATACCGTGGAAAACCAAACTAGAGGATCACCCTTTTCATGAACTGAACCCGTGGTCGCGCATCACACTTGCTAACAGTTCGCCTCTACCCACTTTGTAATTTTGTCAACTGCCACCAACAGTGTGTTTTCTTGTCCTTGGACCTCTTAAAAGGTCCAACCATGTCCAGCCCCAAGTCGCAAACGGCCAAGTAATTGGAATCATCCTCAATTCTTGGGCCGTATATGAGCACGCCTAGAAAACTTCGCAACCATCACATCGTCGACCAGATCTTCCGATCAAGCATGGGCAGTCAACCAATAAAACCGTGGCGGAACGCCTTAGCCACCAAGGATTTTGAACCGGCGTGGTGACCACAGTCCCCTTCGTGGATCTCACGCAATATTTCACAGCCTTCCTCAGGGGACACACAGCGCTGAAACGCCCCTGACACACTGCAATGATGCAACTCGCCATTAACAATGGTCATAGACTTAGACCGCCGAACTATCTGTCGGGCCAACGCCTCATCTTCCGTAACTCGCCCGCCCATGTATGCCAAATAAGGAGCGTCAATCCGAATGACATGCAAGGCTGCCACCAACTGAGCCTCCGGATCAGGAATAGCCAAATCTGCTTCATCAGGGAGCTTGACTGACGGATTGTGCAATACATCGAGAAAAACATTGGGCGGGACCGGTTTGCGTTGAGAGCCCATCCAGCTCAAAGCGTCCACCGCTTCGTTCTTCCGACGATCCACATGGTCCACCTGATAGCCTTTAAAATGACCTGTGACAACATCCACCTCCCGACGATGTGCCGCCATGAGCGGGTCCTTGGAATCCCAAGTGCCAGACACCTATTGGGCCACCAAGTCCGAGTCACCGAAGCACTTAACCCGGCTTAGATTCATCTCCTTAGCCATCCGAAGACCATGGAGCAAGGCTTCATACTCAGCTGCATTGTTAGTACAAGGGAACATTAAGCGGAGGACGTAACAAAACTTGTCACCTCGTGGGGAAGTTAACACGACTCCAGCCCCGAGCCTCCAACCGCTCGGATCCGCCAAAGTGGATGGTCCAATAGGTATGATCCGCTCTTTTCTTCAGCGCTTGTAACTCCGGCCCAATCATTAATGAAATCCACAAGTGCTCGAGACTTCACCGCCGTCCGAGGTACATACTTTAAACCGTATGCCCAAGCTCTATAGCCCACTTAGCAATCCGCCGCCGCCTCCGGTTCACAGATGATATCACCTAAGGGAGCTGAACTAACCACCGTGATGGGATGCCCTTGAAAATATTGCTTCAGCTTCCGCTTGCCATAAAAACTCCATACACCAGCTTCGCCAATGCGGATATCTCGCTAGACTCAACCGGACGTTGAACCGGATGCTCCTCCCTGCCTCCTTCCGCTTACCATTAATGGCTACGCTTAATCGCTCTGGCGTTAGCAGAACATATAGCGTAGCGGCTCCTTGTCAATGGGGGCGGCGAGTACAGCGGTTGGCCAATTGCCGCTTTAAGTCCTCCAATGCTTCGCAAGCAGCCGACTCGCATAAACTGATCCGCCTTCTTCAAAGATCGATACAAGGGATGGCCTTCTCCGAGGCGGCCGATAAACCGCTCAACAAGGCAATCCGGCCCGCCAAACGCTGGACATCATTAATACACTTTGGCTTAGCCAGGGAGGTGATAGCCGTAATCTTCTCCGAATTAGCTTCAATCCCTCTGTTGGACACAAGGAATCCCAATAACTTGCCTGCCGGAACACCAAAGACACATTTGGCCGGGTTAAGCATCATCTTGTACACCCGCAAGTTGTCAAAGGTTTCTTTCAAATCATCAATTAGTGTTTCCTTCTTCCTTGACTTAACCACAATATCATCCACATAGGCATGCACATTACGGCCGATCTGTTCATGCAAGCAATTCTGCACGCAATGCTGATAAGTTGCTTGGGCGCTCTTGAGCCCAAAAGGCATAGACACATAGCAGAAGGCTCCAAAGGGAGTGATAAATGCTGTCTTCTCCTGGTCCTTAACCGCCATTTTGATCTGATGATATCCAGAATATGCATCCAAAAAGCTCAAACGCTCACAACCCACAGTGGCATCAATAATCTGGTCAATGCGGGGGAGGGCAAAAGGATCTGCTGGACAAGCCTTGTTAAGATCTGTAATCCACACACATGCGCCAAGTGCCGTTTTCTTAAGGACCAGCACCGGATTAGCAAGCCACTCGATGGAAAACTTCAACGATAAAACCTGCTGCTAAGAGCCCGCAACCTCCTCTCCAATGGCCTTACGCTTTTCCTCGTTAAACCGCGAAGAAACTGCTTTACCGGTTTGTACTTGGGATCAACATTAAGAGTGTGCTCACGAGTTCCTCGGTACACCCGCATGTCGGAAGGCTTCCATGCAAAATGTCCCTATTCTCATGGATGAACTCGATGAGCGTGCTTTCCTATTTAGGATCCAAGTTGGCACCGATGATGAACTGCTTGGAGGAATCACCAGTACGGTCAACAAGTTTAGTCTCACCGCCGATTTAAACTTCAGGCCGGATCGTGCTCGTGGTTGGCTTCTTCAACGGGTCATATCCTCCGGATCAACATTATCTTTATAGTACTTTAGCTCTTCGTGGCACAAACCGACTCTGCGTAGTCGCATCACCTTCCTCACACTCTAAAGCGATCTTGCGGCTCCCATGAACCGTTATCGTCCCCTTGTGACCCGGCATTTTGAGCTGCTAATAGATATAACAAGGTCGTGCCATGAACTTGGCATAAGCCGGCCGTCCAAATAGGGCGTGATAAGGACTTTGAATTTTCACCACTTCAAACGTCAATGTTTCTGATCTGGAGTCATGTTCATCCCCAAAGGCCACCTCCAGAGCTATTTTACCAACCGGATATGCCGACTTGCCAGACACCACACCATGGAACACTGTATTGGACGGCTTGAGATGTTTATCTGTTAACCCCATACGACGGAAGGTCTCATAGTACAGGATGTTGATGCTGCTCCCTCCGTCCATAAGCACCTTGGTGAACTTGTATCCTCCCACCTGAGGTGCCACCACCAGGGCTAGCTGACCCGGATTGTCAACCCGGGGAGGATGATCCTCTCTACTCCACACAATAGGCTACTCTGACCAGCGTAGGTAATGAGGCACGGCCGGTTCAACAACGTTGACCGCCCGCTTCTGAAGCTTCTGGTCTCGCTTGTCCAAGCTAGTGGTGAAGACGTGATACTGTCCACCATTCAACTGTTTTGGGTTGCTCTGATAACCCGACTGCTGCTGCTGCTGCTGATTGTAACCACCTTGATTATTCTGATTGTTCTGATTGTTATGTCCGCCCGGATTACCATTAAACCCTGGACCGGAATTTCCTCCACCGTAACCCGGGCCGGACCCTGAACCACCGCCGGAGCCTTGATCATACCGGAAAGCATTAGAACTTTTGAACTCCTGCAAAATGTAACAATCCTTCCAGAGGTGGTTTGCCGGCGCCTCCTTCGTCCCATGCTTCGGACAGGGTTGATTCAACAGATAGTTCAACCGGTCCAGATTGTGATTAGGCGCACCACCTCGGTTCAGCTGTTTACCCTTGCGCCGTTGGCCCTTGTCCTGCTGCGTTGGTGTTGGCTACGGCCCATGTTACCATTCGCCTTTACGCTTGTTTCCACCATTACCGCCGAGTGATGCTGCTGGCCTCGGAGTTGCTGCTCGCTTTCCTTCCTGTTTCATCATCCTCCTCGGACTCGGGATCCTTGGTACTATCGTAATCAGCATACTTCACTAAAACGCCCATGAGAGTGCCCATGTCATTGCAAAACCGCTTCATGCGACCCAGCTTCAACTTTAAAGGTTTAAACCGGCAGTTGCCCTCTAGGGTTAAGATCGCAGAATCAGCGTTGATCCGGTCTGAAGAATGTAAGACTTCCGAAAAGCGGCGTACCCAATGGGTTGTGGATTCCCCCTCAGCCTGGACACAAGCCGCCAAGTCCACCACAGACATGGGCTGCTTACAGGTGACTTTGAAATTCTGAATGAACCGGGTCCGCAACTGGGCCCACGAACTGATGGAATTGGGCAGCAAGTTTTTCAACCAGGTACGGGTCGTGCCTTCAAGCATCATGGTGAAGTACTTTGCACACGCAGCTTCATCCACATCCAGCATCTCCATGGCCATCTCATAACTCTCTACCCATGCTTCTGGAGCCAGATCGGCGGTGTAATTTGGCACCTTGCGTGGCCCCTTGAAATCCTTGGGCAAGCGTACATTGCGTAAAGCAGGGACAAGGCAAGGCACCCCCAAAGAGCTAGAGGTAACCCCAGGCTCAAAGATGGTCGGACGAACCGGCGCAAGCTGATAATCCTGATGCTGTGCTGCTAACTCGGCCTCCCTTCATGCCCTGGCCCGGTCCACCACCTCCTGAGCGTTGTCGAAACCGCCCGCCGGGTTGTTGCCACGGGGCGCACCGCGCCGCGCATTACTTGACACAGCCGGTTCATCCACGCGCCTGCTATAGCTCCGGCTCGGGCAGGGGGTAGAGTGGATCCGATCGCGGCTGTACGAATACGCTTCTTGTTGGACCAGAGCTGTCCTAAGGAGCTCCTTGACCCGACGCGTCTCTACCGCCTGCGGTGAATCTCCTTCGATTGGGATTGCCTCCAACCGCGCCGCAGCTGCAACAAGGTTATCCATCGGGTTGGAGTAATGACCTGCGGGTGTTTGCACAGCCTGAGGTGTGCCGGTATGATGGCGAGGTAGATCTATCACACGGGGCTGAACCGGCGCGCCCGTCCCAGGTGCTTCCGCCCGGTTCACCACCGGCAGATTACTGGTCCCTGCTCCTGGGGTGTTGAAGAGATCTCTTCCCTCGAAAATGGAGGGCAAACGGGATCTGTATTTCCTCTTCATGACTTCATGCGACGCATTCTGATCCAGCATGAGCCTATAAGCTTGCGCATCCAAAGCGGCCCGCTCTGCCGCCATCCTAGCGTCTGCAGCTGCCAGATCCGCTTTAGCCTGAGCGATTTGTTCCTTCACCTTTGCAATCTCCGCATTATGAATGTCTTGATCCGCCGGGTTACCCTCTGCCATGAGCACAACCAATGCATCAAATAGTTCTGATAAAACTTGAGCCGGCGGGCGCACAGGGCCTCCTGCCCCGGCTGCCATCGCCGCTGTTGAACCGGCGACCATTGGCGCAGCGGTCGAAGAGTGAAGCATCGCTTGTGTACCGGCCATGAATATTCCAACCCGGTTGGGCGGATCAAAGGGGTCCGGAATACTGTCACCGTCGGAACAACCCCCAATCTGGCCATCTTGCAGCTGGTACAGAGACTTAGTTTCTCCGGTCGACGACTCGTCATCAGAGTGGACAACGGTTTTGCCACCAGACGCTGATCCGTCCTCATAGTTTCCTCCGTGGATGACTCCCACAAAATCACGCTTGACAGCCGGTTTAGCCAGGGTAGGTTTCGCCCGCTGAGCCGTCTCGACGAGGTCGGTGCAGATGTCCGGCTCAGGCCCTGGCTCACTGATCTTGCCGATGAACACGTGTATGCCACCAAAGGGGACCCGCACCAGACTCAATCGAGCCGCCTCGGGGCCCCACCTGCATCGTCGATGTAGAGCTTGCCGCGACGACTCTTCGTCACCCGCCCACACATAGCCTTCGAGTCCTTCGAGCTTGCCCTCTAAGATCATCACACCATCGTGCGATAGCCCCACGGTGGGCGCCAACTGTCGTGGAATTGTCACGGCAGATGTCCTCATGAAAGGACTTAGTCGCGGGGCCATCGTACGGGTTAACTTAGAGGGGTTAAAGAGGATGCAAAGACACAAGAGTTTATACTAGTTCGGCCCCTTCGATGAAGGTAAAAGCCTACATCTAGTTTGTAATGGGATTGATGTGATCTCGACGACTAGGGAGAAAATAGCTTCGCCTAAGCCTCGAGTTGTTGTTGTTCGTCCACGAACCGCCGCTGGTCGCCCCTTATATACACGGGTTGACGCCTGGCGGTCTCATGAGTCCCGAGGCCGGCTCATACAAGTGTCCGGCTCGGTCTCTCCTTCTCTTATCTTACAACACAAGTTACACGGCTATGGCGGTTTTACCATTATGGGCCGTAATCCGCCTCTGGGCCCTGGGCCTCTAAGCTCTATGGCGAATCGCCGTCTTCTGAGTCGTCGTGGGCTCCAATATGGCTGAGGGTGAACCGGCCCCTCCTGGGCCGTTTATATTCAGTAGTTACATACCCAACAGTCCGTTTAGCCAACCGTCCAGTACGGTTCCGTACCCTTAGGGGGTTTTGGTTTTTTGGTGTTTAACCCAGGTGCTTGGTAATGATGCACCCTTTTATTTCGGACTAGGGATGTGTTCGGGGCCGGATTATCCCAAAATTTACTTTCAGTTTTCCAGGCGCTCTCCATCGCACTGTACTTTTGTACTATGGTCACCAAGTCAGCAAAGCGTGTAATTTCGCGGCGACTTATGGCGTTTAGGATACCCTTGTCCGTGCAATTGTTGCAGAAAATTGGGATTGCGTCCTCCTCTCGGCAGTCCTTTATCCTCTCCATAACCAGGAGGAATCTGGCCCAGATGATGATGTAATGCTTCAAAGGGCTCTTGCCGAATTCGGGAGAGATCGCTAATGTTTGGGTGGGCGGTGGAACTAGATCCGAACCCCGTCCGATTTAGGACTCGAGGGCGAAGTTTCGAACTTCGGAAGTTTGGATTTTGAGTGTTATCCAATGAATCCAACCCGCTGCCCGACTTTAAGTTCAGGGCTTGATCGACATCCGTCCCTCTCAAGGGAATCCGCATGGAGGATCGGGAATCCTGACATAGCTAGTCCTTAAGATAGAAGAAGAATCGCCGCATTGTTCCTCTATCACAGCAACATGATGGGTAGCACGGGAGAGTTGATCTCTCAGATCGGTTTTAGGGCGATCCGTCGTAGTCTGTGGCGACTCCTAGGCGGGCGATGCGATCCAAGAGCTCGCTTACTTGACGAGAGCTCGATCGATCTAACTGTTCGGCAAGTTCAATTAACATGGAGATTGGTTTCGATGACTCGAGAGGTCATCGTCGGCGCGCTGGCCGAACTAGCGGTCATGACATAACCACCTAGCCGAAGAGTCTGACTAGTGGCCAAGGCTTCTTTGGCGATAGTATCATCTTTAAAGACGAGATGAGGCATCCTTCCTGATGGCGACGGCATAGAGGAACTCTCAATGAAAGCACCAATGTCGGTGTCAAAACCGGTGGATCTCGGGTAGTGGGTCCCGAACTGTGTGTCTAGGCGGATGGTAACAGGAGACAAGGGACACGATGTTTTTACCCAGGTTCGGGCCCTCTCGATGGAGGTAATACCCTACTCCTGCTTGATTAATATTGATGATATGGGTAGTACAAGAGTAGATCTACCACGAGATCAAGGAGGCTAAACCCTAGAAGCTAGCCTATGGTATGATTGTTGTTCGTCCTACGGACTAAAACCCTCCGGTTTATATAGACACCGGATAGGTTAGGGTTACACAGAGTCAGTTACAATGGTAGGAGATCTACATATCCGTATCGCCAAGCTTGCCTTCCACGCCAAGGAAAGTCCCATCCGGACATGGGACGAAGTCTTCAATCTTGTATCTTCATAGTCCAGGAGTCCGGCCAACGGTGATAGTTCGGCTATCCGGACACCCCCTAATCCGGGACTCCCTCGCCTTCCCTCATTCATCCTTTTCTCTCACAAGATAAAATACTCATCCAAATGCATCTTGATGTTACGTGCAATGCATGGGCATTATGGTGGTTCAGCTAAGAATATAATACTCAGACATGCTCACGGTTCTGGACTTTGGGCCATAGGCCGGTGGGCCTACATGTGCGGGGGCCATGTGTTCTACCTCAGCGCTTTTCATATTGCAAGTGATCGGTACGGCGCTGGTTTTAGATGTTGTCGCAAGGCGAATACACAAAATTGAATAAAGTGCAGGAGCTGTTTGAATGAAATCGAACGATAGTTCCTAACCAGCAATCAAAGATGCGATTCTATCAATGATATACCACGTGATAAATAATATTGTCGTACTACTTATACACAAAAGACACTTGTTTCACCATGCTAGATTATTACATCAAAATCTCTCGGAGGATAGATTAGTTCGGCAGTTGCGTGTTGCTACTGAAGAATTTCAAAGTTGATTTGGACCAACTCTCCTTACCGAGAAAGTTTGACATTGACATCATCCCCTACCGCAAGATATGATTTAGATTTGAACCTTAACCATCCTTTAGCATCAATCATCATGCGACCATCCTTTGTACTTAAAGTATATTGAGAAGGTTCATTCACTCCAAGGCTACGCATGGTAAGAGAAACTTCGCCACGGTCGCCCAGATTGTTGAACGACTCCCTCGTTGCTCTACGAATTGTTTGTTTGCAAACAATAAGACATACAAAAACAGTTAGATCAACATAGTGAATCATGTGAAACAACATGGAAAGAAAAAAGAACGAAACACTTGGGCGGCCAATGCTTACCAAGAAGGTGGACATGTCGATTTTTGTAAGGACTTTGGTATATGCAGTGCGAACTGCAGCCCAGTCTGTTGCCGGTGCAACTACTGGTTCCATTGCTGCTGCACGGGCCGGAGCAGATGCATGTGCAAGTGTTGGTGCAGGTACCGGAGCCGTTACTGGTGCCCGTGCCGGTGCGACTGGTAGTGACGCTGCTGCTGCTGGAGATGGTGCTCCTTGTAGAGCTGGTGCCGGTGTCGGAGCAGGTGCCGGTGTCGATGCCCGATCCTCCGATAGATCAGCCTGATCTGCTGACGAGGTCGGTGCCAAATCCTCTGCTGGATCAGACTGAGTTGCAGCCGCTTTCAGTCCTAGAGCAAGTGCCGTCGGAGAAGGTGCCGATGCTCGATCCGTTGCTGAAGGTGGTATCCATGTGCGAGACAGCGGTGATCGTGTCTGGTCTGCTATGATCAGCTTTCTAACTTTACTAGGCTCCGTGACCATGATCTAGTCTTTTTCTTCATTTCTTTTAAACGCGAGAAGGACTAATCATGGCGTGTTTGTTAAACCAAACTGCAGTTCATCATTGGGATTCAGCTTGTACTGAGAAAACAGACTAATCCAATTGTTTCTAGTAATATAAGTGATGGACAATGCCTTCGTTACTAACACGATATAAGAAGTGAAACCTGCAAAAATAACCATCGTAGAGCAAACCAAACGGTTTATTCTGTGATGAATGTCATATGGCAAAACCTGCATCGTAAAATTGCAGCAAAAGAAAGAAAACATGACATGAAATCAATAAGATTTAGACAGTAAATCAATAAGATTTACTTGATGTGACACGAGTTAATCCTTACTAGGAAATCACTATGTTGAAGTACTAAATAGAAGATTGATCGTCCAACTACGTGTGGCATGCAGGGCCCCCGACTACTCCCACAAGCAGGACAGTCCAAAGGTCGTGACAAATCATATGGACCGAACATCCATGGGACTGGAAATCCTGGCGGGTGCGATAAACCCTACAATGCATACAGATATTGGAGTGTAACCATAATTGATAAACCATCCTCACAAAAAAGATGATCCGGATACTTCAAAAAATACAGACGGAATTGAGTGGACAGACATTAACATAGACTGTTCTCAGGACTCACCACACACCAAAAGCGGCAGTATTAAACAATACAGGTTCACAAACACAAATCAAGTAATCGAACAATAGTACTTACTACAGACAAGCAAAGTTGCACTAATTAAACTCTGCAGACTATTTCTTGCCACGGACCTACGGGATGAACACCGCATAACTGACTAGGCCATGGAATTCGTGAGAGATGTCTACCTACACCATCACCATCTCGTCAACCTTGGAGAACCTAACAAAGTGGTCTTTCCACTCATAAACATGACGATGAAGACAGGCCGCATCAGATTTGTTGGGAAGCTTTACAAGAACCACACCCTTCGTAATCGAAGGCACAACTAGGAAATTGTTGTGGTCAAGTAAAGCCTCGAGAACACGTCTGACAACAATGCTATAGGAAAACACTAGTTCAGGACATGTGGTGACAAGGACACAGCTGCTGGATAGTTTAGCAATAGAACTCATCCTCAGGTCTTCCAGTTCACATGGCATGACTTTGAGAACTTCATCACCACCACGGACCTGGTTCTAATTCAAATCAAAACCAAATATTTTATTACTACTTCTATTCAGAAATATAAGATGATTTTCGATATTTTACTCCATATATAACTACATATACGCACAGAAATGAGTGAACAAGGACACTAGAACATGTCTTCAATGGCATGAGAGCAGAGGGATTACTTGCAATATCCATAACACAAATTACTAAGGCAAATATACCCTCTTCAAAGGTAGAATTGATGTTCATAAAGTAGTTGAAAGTAATCTATAAGAAATCAGTGTCAACCTCTCGCATGTTTTGGTTAAAAGAGGAATTTAGAACCGTCATTTGGCACACAAAAATCACATGCAAGATCACCCAGAAAGTTGTACTACTAGTACTAGTACTACGTGTTAGATGAAAAAACATGATCAAGATCGAGAAAAAGATCGTCAAGAAGAGATATTACCTGGACTTGCTTAATGAGGGATCCTGGAGAGGGGGGCTTGGATAGGGCGATGGCTTTGAGCTTGTCTGCGGTAGTCTCGGCGGGGTGCTTGCACTTGTTCGTACCATGAGCCTCGATGGTTTTGGCTAGAGCCATGGCCATCACTTCGGCCGGTGCTCCAACATCCATCAAGAAACTTGACATGATCGAGAAGAGGTGTCTAGAGGGGGGTGATTAGACCCTCAACAAAGAAAAGTAGCAGTTTTTAATTTCTTTAAGTTAAGGTGGAATTTTAGCACAAGTTTAAACAAAACACAATACATTTCAATCAAGCATGGCTAGAGTATATGAGTAGCAGAAAGTAAAGCATGCAATTTGCAAGAATATAAAGGGATGGGATTGGAGTGTGCAAACGGAATTGGAGACACGAAGATTTTTTCCGTGGTTCCGATAGGAGGAGCTATCGTACATCCACATTGATGGAGACTTCAACCCACGAAGGGTAACAGTTGCGCGAGTCCATGGAGGGCACCACCCATGAAGGGTCCATGAAGTAGCAACCTTGTCTATCCCACCATGGCCATCGCCCACGAAGGCTTGCCTCACTAGGGTAGATCTTCACGAAGTAGGCGATCTCCTTGCCAGTACAAAGTCCTCGGTTCAACTCCACAATCTTGACGGAGGCTCCCAAGTGACACTTAACCAATCTAGGAGACACCACTCTCCAAAAGGTAATAGATGGTGTGTTGATGATGAACTCCTTGCTCTTGTGCTTCAAATGATAGTCTCCCAACACTCAACTCTCTCATAGATTTGGATTTGGTGGAAATATGATTTGAGTGGAAAGCAACTTGGGGAAGGCTAGAGATCAATATTCTTGAGGTTGGATTGGAATATCTTGGTCTAAACACATGATTAGGTGGTTCTCTCTTAGAAAATGAATGCTGGAAGTGTAGGCACGTTCTGATGGCTCTCCTCACGAATGAAGGAAGGGTGGAGGGGTATATATAGCCTCCACACAAAATCTAGCCGTTACACAGAATTCACCAAACTCGGTGGGACCGAATCGAGGAACTCAGTCAGACCAATTTGGTTCAAAATGTGAATGTTAGGCTTTTCGGTGGGACCAATATGATCAACTCGGTGGGACCGATGTGCTAGGGTTAGGGTAAAACCTCAACTCGGTTTGACCGATTACACAAACTCGGTGAGACCGATTTTGGTAATAAGCAAAACAAAGAGTTGGTCAAGCAAACTCGATGGGACCGATTGCATATGTCGGCGAGACCGAAATAATTGCAACAGGTGTCGGTGTCAAAACCGGCGGATCTCGGGTAGGGGGTCCCGAACTGTGCGTCTAGGCGGATGGTAACAGGAGACAAGGGACACGATGTTTTTACCCAGGTTCAGGCCCTCTCGATGGAGGTAATACCCTACTCCTGCTTGATTAATATTGATGATATGGGTAGTACAGGAGTAGATCTACCACGAGATCAAGGAGGCTAAACCCTAGAAGCTAGCCTATGGTATGATTGTTGTTCGTCCTAAGGACTAAAACCCTCCGGTTTATATAGACACCGTATAGGTTAGGGTTACACAGAGTCGGTTACAATGGTAGGAGATCTACATATCCAGACGCCAAGCTTGCCTTCCACGCCAAGGAAAGTCCCATCCGACACGGGACGAAGTCTTCAATCTTGTATCTTCATAGTCTTGGAGTCCGCCGTGATGATAGTTCGCTATCCGGACACCCCTAGGCCAGACTCCTCAAGAGCTCCCTGAACCAGGCTTCAATGACGACGAGTCCGCGCGCATATTGTCTTCGCATTGCAAGGCGGGTTCCTCCTCCGAATACTTCATAGAAGGTTTTGAACACCAGATAGTGTCCGCTCGCAAAACAAGTTCCACATAACCCGAGAGAGAATAATTTTGCACAGATCTGTTGACGTATTCCGCGGCGTGACATCACACCCCGCCAGGCCTTTATATGAATCGTTTTTACTGCTCCACCTTACCGCTTAGCGAGGCGGTTTCCTTGGGACGCCTTATCAAAGCATAGATCGTGCCCCTTATTCCGGGATTTTCATCAATACGGACGTAGGTAACCCATCCGCGCCATTGATTACGGCGCTTGGGAGATAAGCGAGTTTTACCAGGCTGGTGGGGACGATAGCTTCGTCTCGTCCATATAAGGGATAAGGATCCACCTTTTCACCCACGCCTTCTTCCTCCTTTGCTCATCCATTTCACAAGACTCGAGCTCCAGCGCCCAAGTCCGCACATCCCACCTCAACCTTCTCCAACCATGTCGAGCGGAGGCAGGTGGATGGCCTCCTCCGTCATGGTGGGGCACATCACAAGACTGCGGGAGGCCGGATATTTGTCCGGTGACATCGCGCACAGGCTGCCCGACGAGGGGCAGCTCATTCCAACCCCCAGGCCCCATGAGAGGGTGGTATTTCTCCCCCACTTCCTCGGCGGACTAGGTTTTCCACTTCACCCATTTGTCCGGGGGCTCATGTTCTACTACGGCCTGGACTTCCACGACCTGGCCCCGAATTTTATCCTCAACATCTCGGCGTTTATCGTCGTGTGCGAGGCCTTCCTCTGCATCCAGCCCCACTTCAGCCTATGGCTGAAGATCTTCAATGTCGCCAAGGTAGTGGGCGGCCGCTGCCGGAGTGCGGAGGCGCCATGGTCGGCAAGATGGCCAAGGTCCAATGGCTCGAGGGCGCCTTTGTGGAGACAATAAAGGGATGGCAATCGGGGTGGTTCTACATCACCGAGCCGCGACCCCGAATGGGTGGCGGCCCCCGAATTCAGATCTGGCTTCCCCACACGGCTCTCATCATGGAAAGAGACGGGCCTGACGTGGGGGAATTCGGACGAGCTCTCCGGACTCCAAACATGCGTCCGAAACCTGGTGGACAAGAATCTCAGGCTTGTTGACGTAATCCAGGTGATGCTCATCCGCCGGATTCTCCCATGCCAACAACGGGCCTTTAATTTGTGGGAGTTCGATCCGCACAACACCGAATTTGAGCCGCTCTTCGACACTACGTACGAAGATGCCTGGAAGGTGCTTTTCAAGGGCGCCAAGCCCCAAAGATCCGCTAACAAAGATCGTGGATATAGCTTGCGCGCCAAGCCGGCGAGGTAAGTTATTTTACCCTTTACGGACTCTTTTTCATAGATTGACTCTATGTGGGATCTAAAACTCCCTAATCTTTGACAGATCGGTGAAGACGCCCGGACAGATTAACTGTCCGCCTTTTGCCGGAAGACCCAGCGGACGCCCGATTGACGGGCTGCTGGCTCGCACCCAATGTGGTGCCGAGAAGAAGGCTAAGAAGGAGGCCACGGAACTCAAAGGAGCTCCCGACGCCAGTGCCGCCGATTCTCAAGCGTAATCTTCTCCGAGGACGAGGAGGAGGAAAGAAGCTTCTCCCCAGCCGGGAGGAGAGGAAAGGAAGGCCGCCTAACCGGGAGGCCGGAGGGTCCAAGAAGGAAGAACCTTCCCCGGACTTCTCCACCAACGCCGACGACGACGAGGAGGATTGGCCAACAAGGGCCAAGCCTCGGCGAGATCGTAAGTGTCCGGATACCCATGGATTTTTTTATCATTGCATAGTGTTCTCTAATGCCGAACAATCATGCAGCCCGCCTAAGGGCGAAGTTCGCCACTTGCCGAGCGGGTCCCCGAGTTCGCCGGAAATGGAGAGTACTTCACTCCGACCGCCTCCTCACCTCACGCTGCGGACGACGCCACGGTGGGGCCCCAAGGGGGCTTGGTCAAGAGGAGGTGGCGCAGAGGCGCCACAAGGCAACCTCCGGGACTCCAGCGCATGGGGGCAAGACCCCAGGGCTCTAAGCCCGACCCTTGTCCGACTCGATGCCGAACCTTCAGCGTTCCGAGTCCGCAAGCGGTCCTTCGTGAAGAAGGGTAAGATGCCGGTGTCTTCCGGCCCAACCGAGGCACCGGATAGCTTATTGGAGGCGCTTAACAGCGCCTCCATCGAGGAGGAGCACCGCACTATTATGAGTGCGGTGATCCGGACAGTTCAGTCCGCCAAGAGCGGGCTGACCGAAGCCTGTACCAGCCTTCTAACAGGCTTTGAGGTAAGTTTAGAATATGTAAAAATATTACCGCATAGACAGTAGCCCATGATGCTTGGTTCGGTGTTCGGAAAGAAAAGCCGGACTAAGGATCTAAAAAGATATACGCAGGAGTCTAACATAAGTATGTCAATATGGGAATGCAGGCTGCACTGCTGACCTCTGCCGCACTGACTGCGGAGATCAATGCATTGAAGTAGAGCCTCGAGCGGTCCGAGAACGAGCTCGGCCAAGCCAAGAAGCAGCTAGAGGACAAGGAAGGTATGTAGTACCTTATTAAAGAAATACCTTATAGAAAGGTTTCGGTTGCAAAAAATAACAGGAATAACATGGGTACTGCAGGGGCCACGAACGAGGTGGCGACCCTGAAGGAAGCGGTGTCCGTGGCCGAAAACAAAGCGGCTACGGAATGCACCGAGCGAGAGAAGGAGGAGGCGCAGCTGGCCAAGGTACGGCAAGAGCTCCAATCTCTCGTGGAAAAATACGAGAGTTTGGAGCGTGACTCGAAGACTCGAGAGTCCGAGCTCGCCTCGGCTCTTGAGAGTGCCAAAGCTGCTAAGGCCGAGGCCCAAAAAGCCCTCCAAGAAATTGAATCATTAAAGAAGATAGCGGCGGGTAAGGCATTCTTTATGCAAAGCAAGCATGTGAAAGTGAATTACCTATTACTTACCCGGATTCGGAGTTCTCCAGGAGCATTCACAGATTTGCCCCGTAGTGTGTCTGATGCTGCCGCATTCTACCGCGCCAAGGAGGGGAGCTCGACGGAAAAGGTGTTCTGGTCTCAAGATGCCGAGGCCGGACATCCGTTGCCTTCGAGCGACCAGCTGAAGCAGCTGGTCGAGCTCCACAAGGTCGCCGAACAGGCCATGAAGGGCCTTATAGCGCTGTGGCCATTGGAAGCCATGCCTCGGGAGCTACTTCGCTTAGTGTAGCGGCCGGTGGACGCCTGTCCACGGATTTAAGTCATCAAGCGCCCGCCTGCATTGAAGGTGTCCGTTGGCCCTTGCCCGTGCTAAAGTGCACCGGGGAAAGCTAGATGCGGAGAAGCTTGTGACGGACGGGCCACCAAGGGCAAGGAGCATCGCACGCCCAAATGTACTATGAGGGCCTCTTGAAGGGTGCCCGCCGAAAAGCGGATGAGTGCTCCAAAGATGTAATTTTTAATAGGCTCGCATTTGTTATCCTCAGATGCTGAAAACTTGTTCATATGCGCTAAGCAACGCTTGTTAATTTAAAATATTACCTTCAGGCGGCCGCTTATCAAATTTGAGAGATGGCAAGTCGTTGGCTTCAGCCCCCATGCCACGAAAGTGTGGGTGTTCGATAAACTTGAGCACTATTGTTCCCATTCTTGGGTCCATCTAGGGAGGCGCTCAACACAACGAACAAGGCAACCGGACTTATAATGCTTGAACACTCTCACTTAGCTATTGAATTCTATAATTTTAAATTTCGGCGAAGCCCCTAGTATTCGGAAGACCGAGTTTGGGGTGCTATCCACGCCTTGGCCGGATACGGTTCCTCGCTCTAAGCGGCATAAGTCTTTAGGCACCCGAAAAAACCTCTCGAACAGCGACCGGCTCTCCCCCTATCATGACGGACAATTTTAGCTTTCTCCACTGAGGTGCTCGACCCAGCTCAACTGGGGCACAATCACAGTGGTTCTCCCGGTGCTACCTTAGCTGATATAACGGAACGTAAGGTACCAAAACACGGGAGCCGCAAACCCAACTATTGACCCAAGACATGATTCGAGCCGATTCATATAATGCTATAAGTTCGGGTGCCGACTTGTGAAAGTGTTCGACTTATCACACCATAATTTTGGGATACTTAAGCCCTCGGTGTATTGGCCGCACTAAAGTGTACGGTTGCAACATGTCATGAAATGAACATATGTATAGATAAAGGAAGTAGTGCAATAATAAGAAAAAGCTATGTATTGTTTATTCAAAAGGTACTGCAATGAAAGCGAAACGATACAAATAGTGCGATAAGCAAGGGATGGACTATCTAACATGTACCCTCCGTAGGTAAGCTGCGGATGGTATGTAAAACAGGTATAATTCTCGTAATAGAGACCACCAACACTTGGCGTGGCTTTCGCTTCCCTCGCTGTTGCATCGTGAGTTCGGGCGATTCTAGTGCCGGACAGACTTCAAAGACGGAGTCCTGAAAGTAAGAAAAGGAAGAAAAGGAAAAGGAAAAGGAATGACACAATCGGAGCTCCCCGGTGCGGTCGAGCCGCATTCTTGGCATGCCGTGGTCTTGCCCTCCCCATATGCCCATGGTATCTCCAGAGCGTAATTATGTACGCTAAATACTAGCTTCGCAATTTCACGAGGGCTGGGGTTAGCCGGATTGCTACGCTGCTTGAATCGTGCTAGAGGTCTTGTTGTAGGTTACTCCGGCGCTGCTTGATGTTGTCCGGACGCTTAGTGGCCGGACTCGAGAATTGTTGTGAGAGGCTGCTTTGTACCTCCGCCGTGAGGGCCGCCGTGTGCTCCTCCGCTCGAGAGAGCGCTCGTGTTTCCATTGACCGTGATTACCTCGAGGGCCTGGCATCTTGAGCTTGAGGTATGCGTAGTGCGGCACCGCATTGAACTTTGCAAATACGGTTCGTCCGAGCAGTGCATGATAGCCGCTGCGGAATGTGACGATATCGAAGATTAACTCTTCGCTTCGGAAGTTATCCGGGGATCCGAAGACCACTTCGAGTGTAACTGAGCCCGTACAACTGGCTCTACACCCGGTATGACGCATTTAAAGGTCGTCTTTGTGGGCTTAATCCTTGAGGGGTCTATGCCTATTTTGCGCACTGTATCTTGATAAAGCAGGTTCAGGCTGCTGCCGCCGTCCATCAGGACTGTGGTTAGGTGAAATCCGTCAATAATTGGGTCAAGAACCAATGTGGCGAAACCGCCGTGACGAATGCTAGTGCGGTGGTCCCTTCGATCGAAGGCGATCGGGCAGGAAGACCATGGGTTGAACTTTGGGGCGATCGCTCCATCGCATATACGCCCTTTAGTGCACGCTTCCACCCCTTTTGGGTATGTGGGTTGCGATATCATGTTCACCGTCCGCACTTGTGTAGGAAAACCTTCGCCTCTATTGTTCGGGCGGCCGGGCTCTTCCTCGCCATCGCTATGTAGCCCCTTGTCATTGAGTTCGCACTTAACTTGCTCGCTTGTTTGAACACCCAACAATCCCTGTTGGTGTGATTGGCTGGTTTTTCGGGTGCCATGTATCCGCACAAGCGATCGAGTATTCGGTCCAAGTTGGACGGGCCCCGGTATTTCTTTTGAATGGCTTCTTCCGCTGACCGGTTTAGAGCTCTAAACCGCATTGACGGTCAGATCTTCAGTATTATCGCAATTAATGCGGCGCTTGTTCTTGTTGCGATGGCACGACCTGCCATTGCTGTCCTTGGTATCCAACTATCGTGATGTTTGGCCAAGTTGTTGCTTCGAGCTAGCTAGTTGTCCTCTCCCGCACAAAAGCGGTCATGAGTGTTGTGAGGGCTGCCATGGATTTTGGCTTTTCCTGTCCTAGGTGCCGGGCAATCCACTCGTCATGATGTTATGTTTGAAGGCTGCAAGGGCCTCTCGATCCGGACAATCAACGATTTGATTTTTCTTTGTTAGGAACCGTGTCCAAAATTGTCCGCCAATTCTTCCGCTGCTGAATTATGTGGCTAAGGTCATCGCGTCCGTGGTCGCATATATGTGCCCCGAAGTTATCAAGGAATGCGGCTTCCGTGTCCTCCCAACAACCAATTGATTCTCGCCGGCAAGCTGTTGAGCCAATGCCGAGCTGGTCCTTTAAGCTTGAGGGGAGGTATTTGATGGCATGTAGATCATCACCAAGGGCCATGTGGATATGGAGGAGATAGTCCTCGATCCGCATCCGCAGGATCTGTGGTACCATCGATGATTCGATGTTTACGGGTTTGAAACCCTCGTGGATTTGATGATCCATTACTTCATCCGTGAAGCATAATGGGTGTGCGCGCGCCTCAGATAATATATCACGACGTAGCTCATACGAGCTTTGTCTACTGTGTTCGGCCTGGCCGGGTTTGCTGTATCCGGCGCGACGGTAATCATCCCATGTCGTTGGGCGCCCACCCGATCCGTAGATCGATCTTGTATATTTTGCCTTGTCCTCCAATATATCTCGCAAGTCCGGCGCGTTTTCCCGTGCCTTGGTACTTTTTGAGCGGCGTCGGGGTGTGGCTTGAGCGGAGGGCCGAGAGGCTTCTCTGTGGCGACCACGGGGTGGCCGGTCTGCCATGTCATGCGCTGGTGACTTGGGTGCTTCCTCCTCAGATCGAGGCAACGGCCTGCGTTTGGGGTAGCTTTTGGAGGGGCGTTCGAGTTCATACTCTTCGGCTGCAAGGACTTCAGTCCATCTGTCAGCTAGCAGGTCTTGGTCAGCTCTAAGTTGTTGCTGCTTTTTCTTGAGGCTGCTTGTCGTGGCTATAAGCCTGCGTTTGAAACGCCTTGTTCGGCTGGATCCTCGTGCACGACAAATTGCCGCCGCCGAGGCTTGCCTCATCTTCGGAGGGAGGCGATAATTATCGCCCTCGACCTTCTTTTCTGCGCAGACCGTCAGGCGGACTTGCTTCTCCCTCCTCCCGCACCGAGTCCCGCCGGAGGGGTTGTCTTCGATACTCGTCCGGGTGTTATTATCTCCCGTGCCGGACTCACCGTTTTTGCTGTGGCGGGATTTAGAAGGGCGCCGCTGATGTCGGCGCTTTGGTTGCTTTTTGGAGGTGTCATCCTCCGTTGTTCCATCGCCGTTCCCATCTTTTGGGATATCCACCATGTATATGTCGATGATGAGGTGGCCTTCCAAAGGCCCTCGTAGGTGCTGGGTCTTGTCGCCTCCGCATCGCCGCCCATACCGCCGATGTCTTCGAGTCGAAGTCGAGCATGTCGGTTAAATCATCGACAGTGGCTACAAAGTGGGTGGTGGGTGGGCGTTGAATTTCTTCGTCGTCCGTATCCCAACCTTCCCGTCCGTAGTCCGGGAAAGGCTCTCCAGATAAAGAGAGAGACTTTAGTCAATTCAGGATGTCACCAAAGGGCGAGTGCTGAAAGATGTCCGCGGTAGTGAACTCCATGACCGGCGCCCAATCGGATTCGATTGGCAGGGGCGCGGAGGGTTCGGAGTCCGGAGAGGAGTCCGCACCGGAGTCGAGGTCTTCGCAGCGACATGGATGGAGTTCGCTCAATCGCCAGAGAGATTGTAGCCCCGAGGTGGTGTCCAACCACTCATCCTCGATCGGGGAATCCGCCCGGATTAAGGGTCGGAGCGGATGCCGGCGCGCCTCCGTGGCACCGCTCGCTGCAGAGCTAGATCATGCCCATCGAGACAAGGCGGCATCGCTGGTCGCTGCTCGAATCCGTCAAGATCGAGTCTCCGCAGATATCGGCCGATAGTTCAAACTTCCAAATCTGACTTGATGGCCAGGGGCGAAGCTTCGATCTGCTCCAGATGGCTGCTTAATTGGCCGCAGCAGCAAAGCCGCCGAATATGAAGATCTGTCCGGGGAGAAAAGTCTCACCCTGGACCGCGCCGTTGTTGATGATCGAAGGAGCCATCGGGCCTATCGGTGAGGACACAGAGGAACTCTCAATGAAAGCACCAATGTCGGTGTCAAAACCGGCGGATCTCGGTAGGGGATCCCGAATCAGTGCGTCTAGGTGGATGGTAATAGGAGACAAGGGACACGATGTTTTTACCCAGGTTCGGGCCCTCTCGATGGAGGTAATACCCTACTCCTGCTTGATTAATATTGATTATATGGGTAGTACAAGAGTAGATCTACCACGAGATCAAGGAGGCTAAACCCTAGAAGCTAGCCTATGGTATGATTATTGTTCGTCCTAAGGACTAAAACCCTCCGGTTTATATAGACACCAGATAGGTTAGGGTTACACAGAGTCGGTTACAATGGTAGGAGATCTACATATCCGTATCGCCAAGCTTGCCTTCCACGCCAAGGAAAGTCCCATCCGGACACGGGACGAAGTCTTCAATCTTGTATCTTCATAGTCTTGGTGTCCGGCCGTGATGATAGTTCGGCTATCCAGACACCCCCTAGTCCAGGACTCCCTCAAGAGGCAACAGAGAGTTTGCAAGCCCATCTCGGTGAGACCGAGATCCCATCGGTGAGACCGAGCTAATTAGGGTTTCTGGCAGTGGCTATGTCAAATGAAATCGGTGGCGCCGGATAGATCAAATTGATGGGGCCGAGTTTGACTTTAGGTTTGGGACATATGTGGAAATGAGAAAGTGGTTGAGGGCTTTGGAGCATATCACTAAGCACTTTGAGCAAGCAAGCCATTAAGCAACACCTCATCCCCTTTTAATAGTATTGGCTTTTCCTATGGACTTAATGTGATCTTGGATCACTAAAATGAAAATGTAGAGTCTTGATCTTTTCAGCTTTTGCCAATCTTCTTTCCTTAGCATCTTGAAGGGGTCCCACATCCTCTTGTCCATGCCACTCCACTGTTGAACTCATGTGAAATATACTAGACAAAATGATGTAGGGCGGAACCCTACGTGGACGATCTTTCACGTTGGAGCGGATCCTACGGGGAATCACGAAGAACACGCGGAAGAACAAGAGGGAAACACGGGGAAAACGAGAGAGAATTCACTCAACCGACAAGAAACCAATCACACAAGTGCTAGATTATCGATCACATAGAGTGGCACAAGATTCAAGAACAACAAAGGTAAGGATACACGAGTAGCCGTTTTCTCCGAGAGGAGGTCTTGATGGGGTCCACCCTAGAAGGGGGTCTTGAATCCGCTTGGGGATCTTCTCCGAGAGGTCCCGATCTCCGAGGAGAAGTAGCCAAGTGGATGAGCAAAGGCTCTCTCACCTAAATATGAGCTAATCCAAAGCTAACCCTAGAAAGAGGAGGGATCAAGTATATATAGTCTCGGGCGAAGGGGTACAAGGACATGGCCGGAGACACTCACAAGCAGGCAGGTGGCCGACGTCCGGCGTCGGGGTCGGATGTCCGGCCTTCGCGAGGCGCCGGATGTCCGGGCTTTCAGCCCGGATGTCCGGCTAGAGCGGCCGCTTCAGCAGAACCGGGGGCGCCGATTTCCGGCCGGGAGCCGGATATCCGGGCTGGACGGGCCGGATGTCCGGCGGAGAGGCCGGATGTCCGGCTGGTCTGGGTATCTCAGTGCATTCGGTGATGGGAGGGCCGGATTTCCGGCCGACGGGCCGGATATCCGAGCGCCAGAAGAGCCGGATGTCCGGGGCATGGGGCCGGATGTCCGGCTGGGCAGGCTCCTCCGTTCCTCTCGCCGTGGTTCTTCCTCCTTGTACTTGGCGGCTTGTCCATCTTCACGCATCCTCGAGAGGTTCCCTGACACCTAATCATGCATAGCATATCGGACTTAGGTAGTAGCCATGTCTCGAGTGGATCATATGTGATATCAATAAGGAAAGAGGTCACCTCGTTCTCGAGAGCTCTAGCTCTAGCTCGTGTCATGGGTCCTCTTGGCTCTTGATGAGACGGTTGTAGGTCCATGGGGATGATCGTGGGATGCTCCGCATCACAAAAGTATTAGTCCAACAAGAGATATGTTGACATTAATTACCAAAATCACCCAGGGAGCACTTGTGCTTTCAATCTCCTCCTTTTTGGTAATTGATGACAACATACATCAAAGCTTTAGATAAGGATATAGAGAATAGCAAGTAAAGCTCTGGAAGGACATGTAACATGCATATGCTCCCCCTACATGTATGCAATTATGTAAATATGGAATGAAAGAACATGTGAATGCATAAGCATGATAGAGCAAGCAATGAATTACATGTATCTTGGATATATGCATTAGAGCAAATGGTATGAATATAGGAAGTGTACCTTTATGTTCATGAGTCCTTCTTGCAAACAATATGTACATCAGCAAGAGATCATCATGCACATGAGTGTGATGCATATACTTAACTTGTGGTCTTGAGGTGGCTTTGGAAGAGATGAACCTGAGTAAACAAGGTTAGATAACACAGAAACATCTACTAAGCAGAGCAAGAACAGCAAACCACAAGAGTACCAAGATTGGGATGACATGTAGAGATTGAGTACTATGTACTCTATTGGATATAGACATGTCCCCAAAGAGTGTAGATATGCAATGAATTCGAAGATTTCCTTCCCTTAGATGTCTTTCTCCCCCTGAATCTTATATGGGATACTGGGAGAAGGTACGGACAAGAAAACTAGAGAAAAACAAGAAAAAAAACAATCATTATATATAGTAACATGTATTTTTCCCTCTTAAAGACATGTGACTTATCTCCTCTTTGAATACCAAGCATCTGGGAAGACTAAGAAATCTTTCCTTCCCATAGGGTCTCTCTCTCCCTTTGATGTTATTAAGGTTTGATGTGATCTCTCTCTCCCCCCCTTGACATCAATTCCAAGAAGGGATCTTCTGGAGTGTGAGTCAAATAGGTTTGGTCCTTGAGTCACATAACAAATCAGCATATAATGTGATGCAGGTAGAGGACAAGAATCATTGAGTGGAGCTGGAACAAATATGCATAATGCAAATAGCAAAGTGTCTACTCAGCATTGAAATCGGTAACACCGAGTTGTTTTCTTCGATGGCACCGAGGTGGTTCGGTTTGACCAAAAGAGACAAACCGGTGAGTCTGAGTTCAACACAAAGAGAGAACAATTGTCATCTCAGCTCACTAGGCAACTAAGATCTCACAAGGATTTGCAAGGAATTAACTGAAAGATTTGCAATGAATTGGATGCAGGGAAGCAGAAAATAACAGAGAATAGAAATCTAGATGCAGTTTTTTTAAGGAAACAAACATGCAAGTGACAAATGCAAGAACATAGAGAAACACTAGAGAACTTCATCTAGAATTGGTCGGCGAAAAGTCACCTATGTTAGAGTATATTGACTGAGGAGTCAAGTGAGAACACTTGATCGTAGGTCCTACTCGTTGTTTAAGCTCACAACGGGGTTACCATTTTCGTTTAAGCATTTTGATGTATTCACATCTTGTTGAGCTGCTTTGACCCATGTTTTGGGGTAAAGCTTCTCTAAGATGGAATATCATACCTTGGGTGGTTGTGTTGATCTTGATCATGTAGTTGAACTTGTGTGGGATGCTCAAGGTTGATGTAGCTCATCAATGATTGGGAGCACTACTTGTAGTTTGAGTTCATCTACCTACATGGGTTACTCTTGCAAGGAAGAGCACTTGTGTATCCAAAGTGACAAGCATGAAATTTGATACCAAATGAAATTTGATATAAAGAAATTGTCAAAGGATATGTGAAAGGTTTCATGCTTCCTCGTATTCAACCACCAATTTGTAGAGACTTGGTGATGTAGAGATTGCTCAAGATGTGAGTGAGTTACAATCTCATAGATTTAGATTCATCCGAGTACCTACAAGGGTTAGATAGCATGCAAGGGTGCAAGTATATCCAAGACATATGATCATCATAAGAGAAATATCAAGGATTAGTCAAAGGCTCATGCCTTGCATGTATCCAAATGGAGTTTCTACTCCAAGTTTGAAGCATCAATGATGTTCCATTCACCTCTCAAACGGCAAAATACTTTCTCATCAAGTGGTTTGGTGAATATATCCGCCAATTTCTTATCGGTACAAACATGCTCAAGATCAATATCTCCTTTAGCAACATGATCTCGAATGAAATGATGATGAAATTCAATATGCTTAGTCCGAGAATGTTGCACGGGATTATGAGCCATCTTAATAGCACTTTCATTGTCACAAAGCAATGGGACATGTTTCACTAGATCCCATAATATTTAAGGGTTGGCATCATCCAAAGTAATTGAGCACAACATGAACCGGCAGCAATGTATTCCTCTTCGGTGTGGATAAGGATACCGAGTATTGTTTCTTGGAGGACCAATACACAAGTGATCTACCAAGAAATTGACAAGTACCCGAAGTGGACTTTCTATCAACCTTGTAACCGGCATAGTCTGAATTGGAGTAGCAAACAAGATCAAAGGAGGACCTCTTAGGATACCAAATGCCAAAATTTGGTGTATGAATTAGGTATCTCACTATCCTTTTCATAGCCTTAAGATGACATTCTTTGGGAGCCGCTTGATATCATGCACACATGCACACACTTAGCATAATATCAGGACGGGAGGCACATAAATATAACAATGAACCAATCATAGAGCGGTAAACCTTTTGGTCAACCGATTTTCCATCCTTAGTAAACTCAAGATGTCCACTAGTAGGCATGGGTGTTACCGTACCTTTGCTTTCTTGCATGTTGAAGTTCTTGAATAAGTCCTTGGTATACTCCGTTTGAGAAACAAATGTTCCCTCCTTAGTTTGCCTGATTTGCAAACCAAGAAAGAACTTGAGTTCACACATCATAGACATCTCAAACTTCTTCGACATTAGCTTTCCAAACTTTTCACTAAAATGAGGGTTAGTCAAACCAAAAATGATATCCTCAACATAAATTTGGCACACAAATAATCCACTGTTAACCCTTTTCGTAAAAAGAGTGGAATCTATCTTTCCAATCTCAAAGCCTTTTTCAATAAGGAACTTGGTCAAGCATTTATACCACGCTCTAGGAGCTTGTATAAGTCCATAAAGAGCTTTGTGAAGTTTGTAAACATGGTCGTGTTTCTTAGGATTAACTTCCTCCTCAATTTCACCATTTAGAAAAGCACTTTTAATGTCCATTTGGTACAATGTAATATCATGGTGATTTGCATAGGCAAGTAAGATGCAGATGGACTCAAGTCTAGTAACGGGGGCATATGTCCCACCATAGTCCATACCTTCGACTTGAGTGTAGCCTTGGGCGACGAGACGTGCTTTTTTGCGAACGACTTGTCCATCTTCGTCTTTCTTGTGGCGAAAAACCCATTTGGTACCGATGATGTTGTGGTTTGTCGGTGTACAAAAGTATGGGCCCTCCTTTTGACCCCTTTACTTGTGCACGGGCAGTCAGAGCCACGCGCCGCGGCCACACTTAGCAGGGCAGAGGAGGGAGGCCAGAGTGAAGCCAAAACACAAGACAACCAAAGCAACGCCAAGGCCAGAGACACAAAGAGCAGAGGAGCGAGGTGGACTCCCCCGGCAAGACCCTTGCCGGGGCGACCTCCGCGGCCCCGACAAGAGCCTTGCTGGGGCAGCTTGCCCAACACCAACAGAGCGAGCCACCCTTGAGCCCAGGAGTTCCAAACACCGCCAACAACTAAATTGGAACCAAGGCTTGGGAGGCACCTCCGTGGTGGCATGCAGATCTTCGTCAAGATCATAAACATGTGAGGTCAAATGAGAACCAGAAGACGGCGACAATCGGCGGGATCCTAGCTGAGGAAATCCACAAGACCCCCGGCAAGCACCTTTGCTGGGGACGACTGCAACGCCACGGCAAGACACTTGCTGGACCCCAGGCAAGACCCTTTCCGAACGTATCAGCGGGGCCACTGCCAGGTCCACATCAACCAAGACTCCGCCACTGTTCGCATGCAGCTGCCAGCCAAACTAGCTGGGCCGGCACCTGCGTGGCAACAGGCCACTTCCAAGCCAACTCTGCAAGCCCCTGCGTGGAGGCATGTAGATCTTCGTGAAGACCCTGTCACCACGCCACCTCAGCTGCATGCCTGCCTACATGGCACCGCACGCATCGCTGGCCCAGGCGCGTGTCGAAGCGAGGCGGAGCGGCAACGGACGGGACGGGCCTCGTTTCCATCCCCGATAAAGCTAATGGACACCTAAGTGGAGCATTTAATGCGCTTTGTCCTGTAATGCCGGGCGATAAGCTCGTGCACTATAGACCTTTCCACCTCCTGTGTGCCACTGTGGCAACCCCTTTTGCCTATAAAAGGAGGCCCGAGGTGACCAGGAGAGGGATTCGGCTCTTTTGGGCAAGTTGCACCGCGTAGCTAGCTCAAGAACACAAGAACAGTCAATACATCCACCAAAGCAGGACTAGGGTATTTCGCATCCTCGCGGCCCGAACCTGGGTAAAGGGCCCGTGTGCTAGCTCCTAAACCTGCTCTTCTCACGACCCCGCGCCCGCTGACCGTAGAAGGGATCCCAGTGACCCCATAGATGCCGTTCCCATTGACATCCTTGGTACGCTAGGTAGGGGGCGCGCAGTTGTGAGAATCTGGTCTAGCAGTTAGCCTAGAGGCTCTTCATCGCCATGGCTCCCAAGAAGAAGAAGGCCACGGCGGTCGGTACGTCGGGAGCCGGACCCGCCCGTACTGGTGCGGGCGAGCAGCGGGCCGGTCGCAGACAGGACCCGAGGCACGGCCCGCGAGCACCAACATGGCTCTGGTAGTCAGAGTCTGGCGAGCAGCATCGTTCGTGCGCGAGACGATGGGCCGCACGCCACAAGATCCAGAGACGGAGATGGGCCCCTGCAGGTGGCGCGGGGCCCTCCGTGGGCGTCGCCGTGCCACCCACGGGCGGCTCAACGACCTCCAAGACGCCCACCCCGGCGCCCACAGCGCGCTCTTCCCATGTTTTGCGCGACGAGCAGCGTCACCAGACCGGTGACCCTGGACACCGCCATGGAAGAGTTTCGCATCGTCTGCGGACGGCGAGGCCAGCATGCCCGCCAAGCGTCGGGCGAAATGGTACACAGCCGCAAGGCCGTGATAGAGCTCCTTCTAACGTGGTTAGAAGTCAAAGCGCGCCACGGTCCATGCAGCCTTCGCCACCACCCATGCCAGCAGAAGCTTTGGCGCGCGTGCAGCTGCTCCTCGACTTTCCTCCTGCTGCGGATAAGCTCGACGAGCGGAGAGCCACCATTCGGAGCCTCGTCGCCGTCGCCAAAAAAGACGAGCCACGGCCGACGGGGCCCTTAGGCCGGCGCTCCATGGAACCACCGTACGCCAGCGGTGGAGGGGCCGGAGGTGCCACGGCCACGGTGCACTATCCTCCTCCACGCCAGCCACCGCGGGTGTCGGTCCGTCGTGATGACGCTTGTGATAACATCTCCATAGCATCGTCCGACCCACGGATCCACCGCGACCAACTCCAGGTCCTTCGGGAGCGAGCTCACGAAGACGCTCGAACAACCATCGAGCGCCGGCGCGATACACGCGACCAGCCGGATAGGCGGGCGAGGCCTGCTATGGACCGCCCAACGCCGGGGGGCACCGGCGGCCTACCTTACGAGGTGGGTTGCCCAGCCTTTACCCGTGAGCTGCGGCAGTTCCAGTGGCTGTCTCACCGCATGTTCAAGCCCGACGTCGTCGAGAAGTACAACGGAAATACACACCCGTCAGAGTTCCTCAGCATCTACACCATCACGATGCAAGTTGTTGGAGCTCGCGACGACAAGGTGCTTGCCAACTACTTCCTGTTGGCGCTGAAGCCCAACGTCATGTCTTGGTTGATGCATTTGCCGGCGGATTCCATTTCTTCTTGGTCGGATCTGTGCCATGAGTTCGTTGGTGCCTTCACTGGAGGCCACCAAGCTCATGGCCAGGCCAGTGATTTGCATATCATTCCCCAGAAGGAATGGGAAACCCTGCGCAAGTACATACAGAGGTTCAGCCGGGCGCAGTTCAACATCCCCGATGTTCATCCCGCCGCTATGATTAGCGCGTTCCATCAGAACATGCACAATCGCAAGATGCGTGACGAGCTGGTGATTAACAAGGTTAGGGATGTGGCAGAACTTTATGTCCTGCCGATAGGTATGCCCGGGCTGAAGAAGGAAGGAAGTACCCCGGCGAGGATGCCGGCGTGGAAACTGACTCTACTGATGAAGACACCGCCGCCCCAATGAAGAAGGGTCGGTGTCGCAACAGGAAGCGCAAGGGCAAGACCGTGCTTGTCGTCGAGGGATCCGATGACACCGGCGCCACCAAGAAGGCCAAGGCAGATGACCCCGGCAAGGAGATTGCCGCATGCGCCGCTTGCCGGGCCTTGGCGGCTGCCGATAAGCCAGGGGGCTCCGACAAGCAGTACTGCAAGATCCACCGCACAAAAGGCCACGGCCTCCAGAACTGCCGACAAGTCGAGCTGCTTACTGAAAAGCAAAAAGTCTAGTCTGAGATGCGGGACATGGAGAAGGGCCAAGATGGCGCCGAAGGATCCGGCAAGAAGCGTGGCGACTAGGGAGGTCATCGCGGCAAAGATAACCAGCCAGAGAGGCCCGCTCGGGGCCGCGACAAGAAGCAAGAAGACGATGATCATGACGGGGACGACGAGTCCGGCGAGCATGAGTTCCAGAAGGCTATGGAGGCCATGTGCGCCGATGGTGGCGCCTCAGATACTTTCACCGCCAGCTCAAACAAGGGCCCGTGATATAACAGCAGCGAGCCCTCGCTCGACGCCAAAAGCCATCAAGTGGTCCAAGACGCCTCATCTTTGACGTCGAGGACCACCCCGACCGCACGACCGCGGTCAGGTGTTTGCCGTTGTTGGTCTCACCAAAGATACGCAACCTCAAGGTGAACAAGATGTTGGTTGACGGCGGGGACGATCTGAACTTGATCTCACCCGCTGTGATCAAAAGGCTCCAAATTCCTGATGGAGACCTCGAGGAAACGTGCACGTTTCAAGGGGTCAACCCGGGAAGGAGCCAGCCGAAGGGGAAGGTCACGTTGCCTGTGACTTTTGGAGGCGAGTCGAACTACAGGACGGAGAGGATTGTCTTTGATGTAGCCGAGATCCCCTTGCCTTACAACGGGATCCTCGGCCGCCCGGCTCTAGCCAAGTTCATGGCGGCGTCGCACTATGCCTACAACACATTGAAGATGCCTGGGCCGATGACCATCATCACCGTCCCCTCCGACAAGAAGGACGCGCTGGTCTGCGCTGACCAACTCTACCGAGAATCAGTCGCAGCAGCTGCTGCCAAGGCACTTGCTCCTGCCGTGAAGCCCCGGGAAGGAAGAAGAAGACCGGCAATACCTCTCACACACACTCCGGCAAGCGCACTGTAACGCCCCGAGACCGATGCTCCAGATGCCTTCTATTTATTTTAGTTATTGTTGTGTGTTTATTATGTTTGTTGCATTATCATAATTGTTTTGCATATTTCATTCCTCTATGTTGATGCCATGATCATGATGAGTGTCATTGCCATATTTTGCCTCTCGCATGACGTTCATATTTTATTATATTGTTTTGTGCCATCTTTGTTTGTTTGCCATGTTCATCTCACCTTGTTATATGCTACATGTTATGGATGTGCCTCTTGTCATTTTTTTATTGCATTATATCATGATCTTAATGTGGGTTGCATTTATTCATGTTGATGTGTTGGTTATGTGCTCTCCATCTTCCCCTCCTCCTCCTATGGTTGTTTGCCTCTTCATCTTTTCTCCAAGGCCCTTCTCCAAGTGCAAACCATTTCACTTCTTCCTTCTTTCAAATTTCCCCTTTATTGCAAGTGACCTTTTCCTCCTCCATAAATGTTCATTCTTTCCTATTAATCTTAAACCATGCCTATACCCTCTCTCGCCGATTTTCAGATCTTTTGGACTTGATTTGTTGAATCAAATTGCCTCAAGTTTGAATTTAATTCAAACTTCATGATAATTTTCTTTCTCTAAAATTTCCCAAACCAATTATTTCAAATAGTGCATAATTCCAGAGTCTTAGGGATATTCTTATACCTTAGTGCATAATTCCTTATTATCTCTGTTCATTTTAATATCGACAGAGTAGTAACATTGGGGGAAAGAGAGAAAGCCCACCTTCCACTTCTTACCTGTTCATTTCAGCCCAACTCTAGCCCATTTTTTCCTTCAGTCTCCTTCAGACGGCAGAAAGCATCGGGACAGCTGCTCGCTTCGCCACCGATGGACGGCCGACGGAGCCTCCATGCTCCATAAAGCCCCACCACCCTTCCACCCTTGCCCTAACCTCCTCTTTCTCACCGCCGCTGCCAAGTCAAGCCACGCCCATCCACCATAGCTGCCGCCGCGCCATGGCCGAGGGGAGCTCGAGCACTTCTCCGCTTGATCCTCGCCAGAGCCGCCTCCTTCTTCCACGAGGACGCCGTGGACGCCTCTTCTTCCACGACCACACACGCGACCTCACGGACTCCGCAGGAGGTCCTTCCTCACCGACGACTCCTTCCTCTACTTCGACTCAAGACGCTGCACCGAAAGCACCACCGCCACGATCAGCACGCCGTCGAGCCCAATCAACTCCAAAGAAGACCCCCACGGTGAAGATCTTCTCTCCCCATCATCATTCCCGTTGTTTTCCGTCGTCGTTGCTGCCATTCGGCGCCCAACCCGCACGCCCGCCGTGGCCGTGGCCGAGCGCCTCGACCCGGGAGGCTGGCCTTTGTGTTTTGCTCTGGTTCGTCTTCTGCTTCACTTAGAGCCGACCTGCTTCTTTAGCATGATCCACATACCTGCCAAGACACGCGCCCATGTATCGCCAGCGCCGCAGCCGAGATGAGCTCCAGCCGATGCTCGAGCTCCGCCTTTTCTCCGCCTCCGCATGCACGCACGCACACCCATGTACGCTTCCGCAACCCCGCCGGGCGACCTGCAGCCGCTGGTGTTGGCTCCGCGCCGGTCATGTCCCCCGTCTGCTTTCGTTTCATGCACCAACGCCAGGCATTCATCCCAATCATAAGGCATTTCTTAGCAGAGTTCTATAGTAGTCCATCCGGTTAACAAGCATGTCAGATCCAAGGGGTCTCGGATCACATCCCGCGCCCCCATTTTTCCCTTTGATACCTGTTCGTGTTTCTTCAGCCAGTTCAGTTCGAGAGGATGTGTCATCTAGGATGAACCCCACAAAGGCGTAAACACATTTCAGCCCAGCCTGGTCGCTATGCTGCACTTACACCCAGTGCCAGGATCAAATCCCCATGGCCGCACCTTTTGTTTTCACCAATTTTGCTTCACCTGCATCAAGCTCCGCTCATGTTCACCTACAATCAAGTCCATTCTTCAAGATAATCCAGCTTAGTAGCGACCGGTCATCTCGGCAAGACTAACAAAGAAGAGGTCCCGGATCGAATCCTGTGGAGCCTCAATTCTTTTTCCCTCGTGTCATTTTTTTTCAATCAATCACACCCACCCACAGCTGCTTGGGCCAAATCCTCCTGGCCAACGCCATCGCTCCAGCATTCGGACCGATGTTATATTTTTTCCACCAGATTTTTTGTCATATCCAAAGGCTCGTGATATTTTCGTAACTGCCATTGTTTTGCTTTGCTAATATTTAAATATGCATGCATCCAAACTAAACAAACTATATATGTAAAATGCTTAGAATTTTATCTAGTTTCACAATATGATGCTTTCATCCATGTTCGAAATGTTTAAAATGTTGTTTGCATATCATTTGCATGATTGACATGTTGGCATGATTTATTTCATAACTAAATAACCGTAGCTCGGAATTAAATGTTCTTTATATGTAAATGGGGTAGAAAAATGCATAGTTTATTATGGTCCACTTTATTTTCCTTTTTAACAACTTTAAAATGTGGTTTAGGTCAGAACAGTACCAAATTCGAAATATGGACATGAGGATTTTTCGGAATTGTTGTTTGTGGTTCCGGCCTCATTTAAACTTGCCTAGATAGGTAGTTTTATTATGCTTCACCTCTTGCCATGTTAACCAACATTTAATATTGTTGAGCAGTTTAAACGGGAGAGAACTAAATAATTGTTGTGAAGTTTCGTCAATATGCAACTCGGTGCATGTTGAGCTCCACTTAACTTGTAGTTTTGTTTGTGCACTTTGCCATGCAATGCATATTTAAACCGGACATGCATCATACTTGTTTGTGCATCATGCCATGTTTATGCTTGTGCATTTACCATGTTGTTTGTTTCTTTCTGGTGTTGCTTCTTAGTTCCGGTAATGTTGCGATTGTGAGGATTCGTGCGACTACTCTCGTTCGTCTTCTTCATGGACTCGTTCTTCCTCCTAGGGGGATTTCAGGCAAGATGACCGCTACCCTGGAACTCACTACTATCATTGCTATGCTAGTTGCTTCGTTCTTTCGCTATGCTGCGCTACCTATCACTTGTTGCTCAAGCCTCCCATATTGCCATGAACCTCTAACCTTTTTCACCCTTCCTAGCAAACCGTTGTTTGGCTATGTTACTGCTTTCCTCAGCCCCTCTTATAGCGTTGTTAGTTGTAGGTGAAGATGAAGTTTGTTCCTTGTTGGAACATGGAGATGTTGTTCCTTGTTGGAACGTGTTTACTTGTTGGGATATCACAATATATCTTATATTATTAATGCATCTATATACTTGGTAAAGGGTGGAAGGCTCGGCCTTATGCCCGGTGTTTTGTTCCACTCTCCGCGCTCTAGTTTCCATCATATCGGTATTATGTTCCCGGATTTTTGCGCCCCTAACGCTGTCGGGTGATTTATGGGACCCCTTGACAGTTCGCTTTGAATAAGACTCTCCAAAGAAGGCCCAACATTGGTTTTACCATTTGCCTCACCACCACCTACATTTCCTTTGGGAGTAATTAACCCAAGGGTCATCTTTATTCAGCCCCCGGCCAATGCTTGTCTAAGTGTTGGCCCGAACCGAGTAGATCATGGGCCCCCGGGAAACTCGGGTTTGGTTTTACTCAGAGGATGTCTCATCCGTGTTGCCTCGAGAACGAGATATGTGCAGCTCCTATCGGGATTGTCGGCGATCGGGCGGCTTTGCTGGTCTTGTTTTATTGTGTCGAAATGTCTTGTAGCCGGATTCCGAGACCGATCGGTCTTCCAGGAGAAGGAATATCCTTCGCTGATCGCGAGAGCTTATCATGGGCTGTTGGGACACCCCGCAGGTATAAACTTTCGAGAGCCGTGCCTGCGTTATGTGGCGATGGGAATTTGTTAATATCCGGTTGTAGTAAACTTGAAGCAAACTCTTCTAAAATACACCAACCATGTGCGTGAATCGTGAGTGTCTCTTTTCGGGTTGATCGAGAGGAGAACACAGTTTCGGGTTATGTCCGACGAAGTAGGAGTTCAGGATCACTTCTTGATCATTACTAGTCGATTTAATCGCCTTTTGTTTCTCTTCTCACTCTCATTTGCGTATGTTAGCCACCATATATGCTTAGTCGCTGCTGCAACCCCACCACTTTACCCCTTCCTTTCCCTTTAAGCTTTGCTATACTTGATACCCATGGTAATGGGATTGCTGAGTCCTCGTGGCTCACAGATTACTACACCACCAGTTTCAGGTACAGGTTTACGATGATGATGACGCGAGAGCGATGTTTGCTTGTATTGGAGTTCTTCTTCTGCTTCTTCTTCGATCAGGGATAGGTTCCTGTGTCGGCAGCCCGGCTAGCAGGGTGGTTATTGTTTGAGTTTCTGTTTATGTTTCATCTGTAGTCGGATGTTGATCTTGTATATGATGTTGTTGTATCCTTGTGGCATTTGTGCCTTATGTATGTATCATCATCTATTATGTAATGTTGATGTAACGATATCCACCTTGCAAAAGCGTTTCAATATGCGGGTCTATCCTTGGTGGGACCGTCGAGTTCCTTTTGGATAGGTTCGCATATTGGGCGTGACACGCACCTCTTCGGAGTGTTGTGCTACCGTCGAGGACATTCCAGAGAGCTGCACCGGTAAGAGAAAGAAATCCAGAGCTGCACCACCAGAGACCAAGAGGGTGTCTGTCAAGGAGGATGGCACGGGAGAGGCTTTCACCATAAGCTCCACCTCGACAAAGAAATAGGAAAGCGCCATTACTTTCCTACGGGCGAATGTCGACGTGTTCCCATGGCAAGCATCCGACATCCCCAGCTTTCCCAGGGAAGTGATTGAGCACCATCGCGTTGTCTCGTCCCCATGCGCCAATTCGCTGCTAAAAGGTCGAAGCAAGCTTTGGAACGGCAGGAATTCATCACAGAGAGATCAATAAGTTGGAAGCAGCAGTTTGGTGAGAGGAGTGCTCCATCCGACGTGGTTGGCCAATCTGGTGGTGGTGCGCAAGACGAACGGGAATTGGAGGCTGTGTATTGATTACACAGATATCAATAAGGCTTATCCTAAGGACCCTTTCTCGTTGCCGCGCATTTACCAGATTGTTGACTCCACGGCCGGGTGCGACCTGTTATCATTCCTCGACGCCTACTCGGGCTACCACCAGATCTTCATGACAAAGGAAGACGAAGAGAAGACAACATTCATCACCCCATGTGGTACGTATTGCTTTTTACGGATGCCTTTCGGGTTGAAGAGTGCTGGCTCGACATTCGCAAGGGCGGTCCAAATTGGTTTTGAGCCCCAGCTACATAGAAATAAGGAGGCTTATATGGATGACATAGTGGTCAAAACCAAGGACAAGGCAACCCTTGTATAAGACTTAGAAGAGACGTTTGCCAACCTACGCAAGATCAACCTCAAGTTGAACCCTGAGAAGTGTGTCTTCGGTGTTCCGTCCCATAAACTTCTCGGGTTCTTTGTTTAGCAGCGTGGGATCGTGGCAAACCCGGACAAGATCAAGGCTATTGAGCAGATTGAGGCACCCAAGCGGATCAAGGATCTGCGTCGGCTCACTGGCTGCGTTGCCGCCATGAGAAGATTCATCTCCAAGTCCGCTGAGCGTGCCCTTCCCTTTTTCAAAATCTTGAAGAAGGTGGGCCCAACGGAGTGGACCCCAGAGGCCGAGGCAGCGCTTGCAAGATCTCAAGAAGTACCTTTCCTCTACACCAATATCGGGTTGCGCCTTAAACCACAAGAGCCGCTGTTGCTGTATCCGTGGCGATTAATCAAGTGGTCGTGGTCGCGCTTAGTGGCGCAGAGGGAGGTCATGGAGAGGCAGTATGATGGCGGGCTGGCGGATGGCACCAGAGATTCCCCCGGCAGGGCTTGGTGCCGGCAAGGCAAGGCCCTCGGCAGAGTCCGACGCCATTAGGCCCGGGCCCGTGCGGCCAAGTGAAGTGGTGCAGAGGAAGAAGATGATGCAGCATCCGATTCAATTTGTTAGTTCCCTCTTGCAGGGGGCTAGATCAAGGTACTCTAGTGTGCAAAAATTGCTCTTCGGCCTCCTTATAGCCTCGAGGAAGCTGCGTCACTACTTCCAAGCACACGAAATCACCGTCGTCACCCGCCTCCCGTTGCAACGGATACTGCACAACCCAGACGCAACTGTAGGATTGTGGAGGGCCTCGAGTTATCAAGCTTTGGTCCAAGTTTGAAAGTACCTCAACAATCCAGAGCAGAGTCTTGGTGGAGTTCATTGCAGAATGGACCTCAACGCCTAACGAGGAAATCCAGGAGACCGCTCTCCCGGCAAGGAAGCAAGTCGCAACTGGATCATGTACTTTGACGGGGCTTTCTTGCTGGAATGCGCCGGTGCTGGTGTGCTTCTCGTCGCACCCACCGGAGAACACCTTAAGTATGGAATCCAGATGCACTTTCCGAGGGAGATGTCCACCAAAAACACTGCTGAGTATGAGGGGCTGCTTGCTGGTCTAAGGATTGCAGCAGACCTCGGGGTTAAGAAGCTCATCGTTAGGGGTGATTCACAACTTGTCGTCAGACAAGTCAACAAGGATTATCAGAGCCCGTTGATGGAGGCCTACATAGATGAGGTGAGGAAGCTGGAGGTGCGCTTTGATGGTATACAAGTAGAGCATGTTCTCCGAGCGGAGAACGACATCGCCGATTACCTGTCAAAGCGCACTGCATTCAAGCTACTTGTGGAACCAGGTACTTTTGTGCTTCGGCTAACTCAACCATCCGTCGAACCATCAACGGGGCAGAACCAATCGAGGAAATCAAGCCCCGGCAAGTACTTTCCCGCCGAGCCCCCAGGGGCCACTGGTGTCAGGACCCCGATCGTAAGTCACATCGATCTAGCATGTAACACATCATATCACTTTGCGGCCTCACGCACGGTATTCCCACGGTGTCGCTTACCATGGCCCGGACCGCTTATGCCTTTTGGCTCACGATATGATAGTGTCGCTAGCATCCATATGACAAAGAACCCGGCCGACATGGCTAGTCGTGAACCCAAAGCGGCGCTTAACCTATGGGGACAGTATACATGAATCACATCGAACATGTCGGTCATCAACGATATATTCGGCTGTAGCACTGGCTAACAGACTCCGCATCCCGGCTGTAGCAGGCTAGGCAGGACTCAATAACACCGCGTGACATTTCAAGGGATGTATATAGGAACGGCGAACACATGCCGCCACCAAGTATCCAAGCAGAGTGTCGGGTTAGCTGGACTCGTGAACCGGTCAGAAGCGGACTACTATCGCCGGAGGCACGAGACTACATTTCCCCATATGAGAGGCTGCCAAGGATAAACAACTAGTTTGTCGGATCCCACACATACCAAGCATTTCAAACATACACACAATATGCTCAATATGTGTAAATACGACGTGGCATCACAACATAACTCTACGACTCAGATATTATTTATTAGGCCCGAGGAGCGAGATATTACAAACATGGGTCTCATGACCCAACACTCAGAGCATACAAGTCAAAACACAAGCGAAGCTAAACATGTCCGGTATGCATAACTATAAATGAAAAAGGCCGAGAAGCCCGACTATCTACCGATCTCGCCGAGGGCACAAGATCGTAGCTGAGGTAACAAGCTAAACGTCAAGTCCAAGCGAACTACTAGCGAGACCGACGCCTCTCGCAAAAACATAGAATAGGCAAACGTGAGTACAATTGTACTCAGCAAGACTTACATCGTAACTAACTACATATGCATCATTATCAAAAGGGGTGGTGGAGTTTGACCGCAGAAGCCAGCTTTGACTCGTGGCTATCCTGAACTACGATCGCAAGTAACTCTTTGAGGTGGCACACGAGTCCACACATTCACCATATCAATACACCACTATGGACCCGCCCCGCCTTCCCACGAGAACGCCATCCATAGCACTCACGCTATCTTGCGATTTTAGGGTATCCACTTTCACTTGTCTATGAACCGATATAGGCAACCCAGAAGTCCTTCTCCGTGGACACGGCTATTCAATAGATCATATTAAACCCCGCAGGGTGTACTTCTTCACACACGCTCACCACTTACCGCCGCTTACACGACATGTACTGCAACCTTCAAGCGAAGCCCAACGTGGGTGTCGGCCACGCCTACCTAAACACTCAAGTCCCTAGTCCAGTTTATCGCCTATTCGGTTCCATCCGCAGGAGTCCGCCGAGGTTTCCCATACAGCCCCTAACGATGTGTGCAGGTTCCCGAGATACCAAACGGCACTGCACACACGGGCCACGGTGCCTACCGCAACACAACCCACCCCTAAGGTCAGCGCTATGCGCCCCAAAGATGCTACAAACACCGTAAACTACTTGCAACTCCCTGACCGAGGACAAGGGTGGTCAAGAAGCCGAGAGGGTCAATTATGATCCCAATGCGTGGTAGTAACTGCTTCATGGATCACAAACACGTAACTCAGCCTCGAGGACGGTTTCAATGAGACAACCCACCATGTACTCCTACATGGCCTCTCACCGCTACCTTTACCAAATCGTGTTCACACACTTAGCTCACACACAATAGGACATGTTCATAACAATTCCAATTCATTCCCGATGAATCGACCCGACTCAACTCTAAGCAAGAGTGCATGACAAACAAGCATAAATGAGTAGGCACAACATGGCTCAAACAATTCCTACCATGCTAGTGGGTTTCATCTAATTATCGTGGAATGACAGTCATGCAAAGGATCAAGGGGTTCAGCTACCGCAGCAAGTAACACATGAGTCGTTGTTGTCCTAATGCAGAAAATAGAGCAGGAGCGAGAGAGTGGGATTGTATCGAATGAACAAGGGGTTTTGCTTGCCTCGCACTTCAAGATAATAGTTCTTCATCGGTGTCATCGAATAATCATCGTCGGTACATCGTCTACCGGGAGGGAACAAACACCGGCAACTAAGAAAGAACGCAATCAATGCAATGCACATATATGATGCATGATCATGTTAAGGAACTGAATTTACCTAGTGCAATAGTAATCCAAGTTAGTTGAAGTGGAATTCAAACAAGGTTGAACTCCAACCCCAAATGCTATTTCATAAATTACCCTAATCATGATTCCTCCTATTCAGTGATGTTAACTTGTTCAAACATGCATGATCATGGCATAAACAGATTCTTCATATTTTTCTGATCATTTTTCATATATAAATTATTTCAACCGAGTTACGTTGAATATATATGATTTTTAGAAGTTTGGGGTATTTTCCGAATTTCCTGAATTAAATTAAATCCGAAAAGGGTATTATCACACACCGACGCCGCAGGACGTCACGGTCAACTGGCGCCCGGTCAAACTCGACCCATGGGACCCACTGGTCGTTGTCTCCGCTGGTTTGGGTGGATGACAAGTGGACCAGTCAACGATGACGTGGCAAAGTCAATGCCGAGAGGCGGCCCCCGAGATTAGTACTAATCTAACAGAGAATTTAAATTAATTGATCCAGCACCGGGCCCACATGTCAAAGAGAGGGGGGGTTTATTAGTGCTAACAAGATGGCCACGCCGGCACTTGCCGGATTAGGCTTGCGGCGCACCACCCGAGCGGTGGTGGCTCGCCGGAGTTGTGCTAGGTCATGGCCATGCGCCGAGAGGCACCAGTGAGGGAGCCTGCGTCCGGCGATCCGGGGAGACCAACGGAGGTGCGGGGTGGCCGGTGTTCGCTGAAGCGAAGCCATGGCGCGGCCGGAGCTCGGGTGCAAGTGGGGATGGGGCTACAATGCGCGAACGAAGGCGCGAGGTGCCACGGAGGCTCTACGGTCGCTGGGAGGCGTTGCGATGCCCGACCAAATGGTCACCGGAGCATCACCGCGACGAGTGCGGCGGCGGCGCGTCCGGTGAGTGCGGTGGTCGCTAGGGTGTACGAACGCAAGGGAGGAAGAGGGTTTGAGCAGGGCTCACGGCGATGACGACGGGCGCCGGGCGAGGTCGGGTCGGTCCGAGCCGACGAATTTGACGGTGATGGCCGGGCGGTCCCGAGGTTGAAGAAAGGCCGATGGCGGGGTTGTGGTGGAACCGCTTATGCGGGCTCGGGGGGTTGACGGGACGGAGTGGCGAGTCTTTGGGGCATGTTGATGGGCGAGGAGGATGGGTGGCACGGCTATGGCGAGCGGGCGGCGACGGCGGCTCGGGCACGAGGCGCAGAGCGAGAGAGAGGAGGGGAGAGGGGTACGGGGAAGAGTGAGGGGGTCCAGGGGGGTCGGGGAGGCGCGTGGCGACACATGGAGGCGCCCGGGCAGCGGGGACGTAGGCAGCCAGGCAGGAGGTGGCTGCCGGATCGCTGGGCCACACGCCTCCCGCCTTTCCCGCAGAGAAGACGATGAGCGGTGGGGGTAGGGGGCTGGCTGGGCCACCGGGCCAGCGAGGAGGAGGAGGGGGGGAAAGAGAAGGCTGGGCCACTAGGTGGGTTGTGCAGTGAGGCCGTAAGATTTCGCCTCCTGCTTTTTCCTATTTCTGTTTTTCTATTTTGTTCTGTTTTGTTTTAGTTTAGTAAAATACTAAACCATTTTATAAAATCCTGAAATTAGTTATGTGGCTAGAACTAAAATATACCAAACCACATAAATGTTCCAGAATTTTGGACATATATTATTTATATATCAAATATATATCCAATGCAAGTAGTTATTGAATTAATTCAAAGGCCCAAAATAAAATGTTTCATTACTCCAAAAATATTGGTTTGAATTTTATTCTTGCCAATATTTTTTAAAGCTGAAAAGGAACATTTCTTGAACATTTGAAGCAATTTTAAATGTTGATCATTTATTTTAAATGATTCCCTGGGCTCTCCAATTCCCCAATTCAAATTTAAAGGAAATTTAGACATGATGCATGGATGCAATGCTACTAGTTACAAGCAAGCTCTAGGGTTGATCTGGGTCAGGATACTCACCCCTCACTAAACAAGAATCTCACCGAGATTCAAGACGGAGGTAAGAGAAAAGGAAGTCACAAACTATCACAATCTTCATGATCCATTTGCCTCCTCGAAATGTTGATTCATTCCATCATCTTGGTCTTGACGCCCTTGCTTTCGAGGTCTTTACCCGACACGACAATGTAAAGAAGGGGAAACCTTACATGATTCGATCTTCACGAAGATCAAATAAACATGATTGACTCACGGACTGAGACGGTGACACATCTCGCGTTGAGACACAAAACACGTCGAGAGGGATGGAAGAACAACAACGGGGTTTGATTGGTGGCAACAATTCCACGTTTAGGGAGATGGTGGATGGTGTCAAGGTGGCGAGGAAATATTTATCATGATCCCGTAATAGGACACCTCGAGAAAGGTGGCGCAAAGAACTATTCCCTTAAGTGGCAAAAAGAATTACTTTTGATCCATAGATCATTGGAACTCTTTATAGCAGCCCAAGGCAATCATAAGCGATCATTTGGTGGAATGCAAAGGAATGGTACACCCGGACTAGAATGGATGATGTGGACTACCTTGTTGAAGACAACGCAATGGATGATTTTGCTTATCATCGAAGATGGAGGGGACCCATAGTAAGTCCACTTTTTGGGGGTGATCTTGAACAGAAATTACTAAGAAGGCAGCCCATAGTGAAATGGCACAAGGACGGTGCAAGCTGGGAACGAAATGCAATCGTTGAATGTCCCAACCATCATATCTCGCCGAGATTCAGATCCGATTGGGAATAGGATACTTCAGACTCAAAGATGTCCGAACAGAAAGGTTGCAACACAAATCGACGAGAAGACGCTATAGATTCTCGGAATGAACTAAGGTAGTAAGCTCCAAAACATGAGCGTGTTCTCGCTACAAACCCATGAACACATTGTCCTGCATAAGCATGACCACATGGTAGTCTTATAATAAAACACTACCGAAGTTCGGGTGGGGAACCATAATCGAGGATATTGAAGTCCTTGCATAAGGCATGCTCTTAAGAAGGAACTTCCTTTCCTTGAACAAATCAATCAAGGGCTTGGTGTGCTAGGGATACATACGAATGAAGATGATCACCTATCAAACCATAGAATACTTCGCACATGCATGACTGACTTGGAATGATTCCAGAGGAAGCAAAACAAACCTTTCTCAAGTTCATGGCGGTAACTTACATCGATGCACATGAACTAGAGGAAGTCACTACTTTCATCCAAACATATGCTTCATGAACGAAACACTAAGAGATGCTTACACAAGTTTCCAACACTAGGTTGATGTTCCACATGACTCATGGGGAGACAAGTTGCTACCGATGGGCTCAACAAAGAACTCATCGGAATTTCCATATCATCGACTTCCACCATCATGTGAACACGGTGATAGCATTGGTCAGACCAAAGATGTAATGGTGTATGCTCGCGGGATCAACCACGAATAAGACAACATTATGAATATCATTGGTTCTGATTTGACTTGACAATGGCCCATACTCAAATCAAAGAATTGGTAGGACAATAGGTCCAACAACTGATCACGAGGACCAATCGATGAAGATATCATCTTTCTCCGACACACACTACACAAGAATATCCCATTGGATCGAACTAGGTTAGGCAAGCTTTTATCTTCCAACTCTCCAAGTTATTGTCTAGCTTAACCAACTAGCTCAGTGGATATCCAACACAGATTCTTGGAGAAGGGTGGTCCATGTGGAACCAACTTGATCACGAGCTCAACATAACAGTCAGGAAACAACCCGGTAACACTTCCAAGAAGATATTTGGAAAGTCACGGACCACCGTATGTTACTAAGCTCGAGAACAATCTTGCTTTTCAGGGCAAGACGATATGATCAAATGAGTGAGGACTTGACACAATCCTAACTCATCAATCTAAGTGTGCACCAGAAATAAGGACTAGGTAGCACGATCAATCTTAGGATGATGGTTTAATAACCAACATGCCAGGAATAAGGATATTGTCCATTTACTACCAAGCAACGAGTTGCCCGAGGTATTGATTTCACACATCACAATTCACTTGCCGGCATTCCGGTTGCAACAACACGGAACCGAGGAATGAATAATGATAGCGAGAGTATCACTGCATCAAGAGTTCATAAAAGGAGGTGCAATTCCCATGAAGTTCCTGACATAAAGATGGTAACACTCAAGGTAGAGCAGAATCAAAGCTGGATTGGCATTTTAATCATGAATACAACTGCTTTGACCCAATCCTCGATATGGATGGGGTAATCGAGTTTGTTTCTCCTAGTCATTCCGAATAGAATGGCTTGACGGACCACAAGGATAAAATGCATCGATGAACACAAATGCACACATACCCTTGGCTATCAATTGATAGATGAAGGTCGAAGGTATCTAAGAGAACAACTCAAAGGAACATATAATTTTCTCGAGTTGTGGATGCACAGATTAGTATGTCGAGCAAGCTCAACATTTCTTCCGGATAACCCATGCGTAAAGGTAGAATTGGCAGATTCACAATTATGAATGGAGAACCTCAAGAGCACTCTTATTGTGATGTTTTGGTTCAAAAGAACTTCGCCATAATTAGTTCATGGTATTTGGAAGAAGGAGAATACCACGGACTTCGAGGACTATCGCAAAGGTTACTAATATCCTAAAGGCACTAGCAAATACTAACAACACGAAGTAGGATGAATCTCGGTTCAAGAACCCAGAGTAGAATACCTACTACTAAATGGCATCACGGGATGCTTTCGAAAATGATGGCCCTAATCATCACACTAGGGATACAAAAGCATTGCTAGATTGCTAGGTGACCTCCTAAGCACCTAGGGTCATAATAATAGTTCCAACATATATGTCGAGGCAATGGAGTACCTCACCGACGGGTTAGTGTGCTTAATCTGCCCAAAAGGACATCGAATGTAAGAAAGGATTTGCAAATGCATCGGACTATTTAGAGACCTGGATGACTCGGACAAGATAACGGCTGTAAATGCTCAAAATGATTTGAGACATCCTCAGAAAATGGTGGCATAACCACTCAACAACATCATAACAAGATTCGAGATCAACAAATATCATACAGAGTAGTAGGAACTGAACTGGGATTAAAACCAACAATCTTATAGGTCTATGGATTAGTAACACGCCATCCCGATAGATAGATGAGAAGCCTAGTTCTTAAACCCCAGAGAAGAGAAGAGGATGACTCAGATCAAGGCCATGAGGTATAAGGAGTAAAAAGAGCCTTACGCTCCCATCCCCAATCAATTCCTTACATAACTAAAGCATTTCTAGACACAACTTCACCAGTTTGGCTTGGTAATCCTACAGCAACAGCTCGATACCAACGCTGTCAGACCCCGATCCTAAGTCACACCGATCTAGCATGTAACACATCATATCACTTTGCGCCTCACGACGGTATTCTACGGTGTCGCTTACCATGGCCCGGACCGCTTATGCGCTTTTGGCTCACGATATGATAGTGTCGCTAGCATCCATATGACAAAGAACCCGGCCGACATGGCTAGTCGTGGAACCCAAAGCGGCGCTTAACCTATGGGGACAGTATACATGAATCACATCGAACATGTCGGTCATCAACGATATATTCGGCTGTAGCACTGGCTAACAGGACTCGTATCCCGGCTGTAGCAGGCTAGGAAGGACTCAATAACACCGCGTGACATTTCAAGGGATGTATATAGGAACGGCGAACACATGCCGCTACCAAGTATCCAAGCAAGAGTGCTGGGCTAGCAGGACTCGTGAACCGGCCAGAAGCGGACTACTATCGCCGGAGGCACGAGACTACATTTCCCATATGAGAGGCTGCCAAGGATAAACAACTAATTTGTCGGATCCCACACATACCAAGCATTTCAAACATACACACAATATGCTCAATATGGGTAAATACGACGTGGCATCACAACATAACTCTACGACTCAGATATTATTTATTAGGCCCGAGGAGCGAGATATTACAAACATGGGTCTCATGACCCAACACTCGTGAGCATACAAGTCAAAACACAAGCGAAGCTAAACATGTCCGGGTACGCATAACTATAAATGAAAAAGGCCGAGAAGCCCGACTATCTACCAGATCTCCGCCGAGGGCACAAGATCGTAGCTGAGGTAACAAGCTAAACGTCAAGTCCAAGCGAACTACTAGCGAGACCGACGCCTCTCGCAAAAACATAGAATAGGCAAACGTGAGTACAATTGTACTCAGAAGACTTACATCGTAACTAACTACATATGCATCATTATCAAAAGGGGTGGTGGAGTTTGACCGCAGCAAGCCAGCTTTGACTCGGTGGCTATCCTGAACTACGATCGCAAGTAACTCTTTGAGGTGGCACACGAGTCCACACATTCACCATATCAATACACCACTATGGACCCGCCCCGCCTTCCCACGAGAACGCCATCCATAGCACTCACGCTTATCTTGCGATTTTAGGGTATCCACTTTCACTTGTCTATGAACCGATATAGGCAACCTGAAGTCCTTCTCCGTGGACACGGCTATTCAATAGATCATATTAAACCCCGCAGGGTGTACTTCTTCACACACGCTCACCACTTACCGCCGCATACACGACATGTACTCTAACCTTCAAGCGGAAGCCCAACGTGGTGTCGGCCACGCCTACCTAAACACTCAAGTCCCTAGTCCAGGTTTATCGCCTATTCGGTTCCATCCGCAGGAGTCCGCCGAGGTTTCCCATACAGCCCCGAACGATGTGTGCAGGGTTCCCGAGATACCAAACGGCACTCGGCACACCAACACGGTGCCTACCGCAACACAACCCACCCCTAAGGTCAGCGCTATGCGCGCCCCAAAGATGCTACAAACACCGTAAACTACTTGCAACTCCCTGACCGAGGACAAGGGTGGTCAAGAAGCCGAGAGGGTCAATTAAGGATCCCAATGCGTGGTAGTAACTGTTTCATGGATCACAAACACGTAACTCAGTTCTCGAGGACGGTTTCAATGAGACAACCCACCATGTACTCCTACATGGCCTCTCACCGCTACCTTTACCAAATCGTGTTCACACACTTAGCTCACACACAATAGGACATGTTCATAATAATTCCAATTCATTCCCGATGAATCAGACCCACTCAACTCTAAGCAAGAGCAGCATGACAAACAAGCATAAATGAGTAGGCACAACATGGCTCAAACAATTCCTACCATGCTAGTGGGTTTCATCTAATTATCGTGGAATGACAGTCATGCAAAGGATCAAGGGGTTCAGCTACCGCAGCAAGTAACACATGAGTCGTTGTTGTCCTAATGCAGTAAAATAGAGCAGGAGCGAGAGAGTGGGATTGTATCGAATGAACAAGGGGTTTTGCTTGCCCGGCACTTCAAGATAATAGTTCTTCATCGTGTCATCGAATAATCATCGCTTGACATCGCTCACCGAGGGAACAAACACCGCAAACGAGAAAGAACGCAATCAATGCAATGCACATATATGATGCATGATCATGTTAAGGAACTGAATTTACCTAGTGCAATAGTAATCCGTTAGTTGAAGTGGAATTCAAACAAGGTTGAACTCCAACCCCAAATGCTATTTCATAAATTACCCTAATCATGATTCCTCCTATTCAGTGATGTTAACTTGTTCAAACATGCATGATCATGGCATAAACAGATTCTTCATATTTTTCTGATCATTTTCATATATAAATTATTTCAACCGAAGTTACGTTGAATATATATGATTTTTAGAAGTTTGGGGTATTTTCCGAATTTCCTGAATTAAATTAAATCCGAAAAGGGTATTATCACACACCGACGCCGCAGGACGCCGCCGGTCAACTGGCGCCCTGGTCAAACCTGACCCATGGGACCCACTCGTCGTGTCTCCGCTGGTTTGGGTGGATGACAAGTGGGACCAGGTCAACGATGACGTGGCAAAGTCAATGCTGAGAGGCGGGCCCCCTGAGATTAGTACTAATCTAACAGAGAATTTAAATTAATTGATCCAGGCACTGGGGCCCACATGTCAAAGAGAGGGGGGGGGTTTATTAGTGCTAACAAGATGGCCACGTCGACACTTGCCGGAATTAGGTCGGCGGTGACCACCCGAGCGGCGGTGGCTCGCCGGAGTTGTGCTAGGGTCATGGTCGGGCGCTACCGAGGGCACCAGTGAGGGAGCCCGTGCCTGCGGCGATCCGGGAGACCAACGGAGGTGCGGGGTGGCCGGTGTTCGTTGAAGCGAGCTCGCGCGGGCGTGGCCGGAGCTCGGGTGCAAGTGGGATGGGGCTACGATGCGCGAACGAAGCGCGGGCGAGGTGCCACGGAGGCTCTACGTGTCGCTGGGAGGCAAGCGATGCCCGGGACCAAATGGTCACCGGAGCATCACCGCGACGAGTGCGGGCGGCGGCGCGTCCGGTGAGTGCGGTGGGTCGCTAGGTGTACGAACGCAAGGGAGGAAGAGGGTTTGGAGCAGGGGCTCACGGCGATGACGACGGGCGCCGGCGAGGTCGGGTCGGTCCGAGCCGATTTAATTTGACGGTGATGGCCGGCGGTCCCGAGGTTGAAGAAAGCGCCGATGGCGGGGTTGTGGTGGAACCGCTTATGTGGCTCGTGGGGTTGACGGGACGGAGTGGCGAGTCTTTGGGGCATGTTGATGGGCGAGAGGATGGTGGCACGGCTATGGCGAGCGGCGGCGACGGCGGCTCGGGCACGAGGCGCAGAGCGAGAGAGAGAGGGGAGAGGGCACGGGAAGAGTGAGGGGGTCCAGGGGGTCGGGAGGCGCGTGGCGCACATGGAGGCGCCTGGCAGCGGGACGAGGCAGCCAGCAGAGGTGGCTGCCGGCATCGCTGGGCCACACGCCGCCCGCCTTTCCGGCAGAGGAAGACGATGAGCGTGGGGGTAGGTGGCTGGGCTGGGCCAGCTGGGCCAGCGAGGAGGAGGAGGGGGGGGGGGAAAGAGAAGGCTGGGCCACTAGGTGGGCTGCGCAGGTGAGGCCAGGTAAGATTTCCTGCCCTCCTGTTTTTCCTATTTCTGTTTTTCTATTTTGTTCTGTTTTGTTTTAGTTTAGTAAAATACTAAACCATTTTATAAAATCCTGAAATTAGTTATGTGGCTAGAACTAAAATATACCAAACCACATAAAATGTTCCAGAATTTTTGGACATATATTATTTATATATCAAATATATATCCAATGCAAGTAGTTATTGAATTAATTCAAAGGCCCAAAATAAAATGTTTCAGTCACTCCAAAAATATTGGTTTGAATTTTATTCTTGCCAATATTTTTTTTAAAGCTGAAAAGGAACATTTCCTTGGAACATTTGAAGCAATTTTTAAATGTTGATCATTTATTTTAAATGATTCCTGGGGCTCTCCAATTCCCCAATTCAAATTTAAAGGAAATTTAGACATGATGCATGGATGCAATGCTACTAGTTACAAGCAAGCTCTAGGGTTGATCTGGGGCTGTGACAGCTGGCAAGGATGTTGTCATGGATATCGAGCCTGCCAAGGCGGTTGGCTCGCCAGTATGCCAAACCCCGGTCAGAGAGACGGCCGCCCCACGACGGAAGAGATGCCTTTGTCCTGCCACGAGCCCTAGGTCCGACATGGGCACAACATACCGTCTGCTTCTCCAGATAAAGGGAACTTCCTGAGGAGCAGGAAGAAGCAAAAAAAGTAGCCCGTCGGTCTGCCTTGTACCAGTTCATCGATGACGTCCTGTACAGAAAAAGATCGAACGGTGTGAAATTGAAGTGCATCCCCCAGGAGGAAGGACTGGAGCTGTTGGCAGAGATACATGGAGGCATATGTGGCTCCCACATAGGGTCGAGGGCCCTTGCCGGCAAGGCATTCCAGCAGGGTTTCTTCTGGCCCACCGCCCTCCAGGATGCGACGGCACTAGTAACCAAGTGTGAAGCGTGTCGGTTCCATTTGAAGAAGCTTCATCAACCAGCTCAAGCCCTTCAAATAATTCCTCTCTCCTGGCGATTCTCGATCCGGGGCTCGACATCTTGGGCCCTTTCCCCACGCTGTCGGGGCTTTGAGTACTTGTACATTGTAATCGATGTCCACACAGGGCCGGAGGTGGAGGTAGTGAGGAAGGTGACAAGATAGTCAGCCGCAAGTTCTTCAAGGGCTAGTGTGCCGCTTTGGTGTACCAAACATAGTCATCACCGACAACGCACACAGTTCACAAGCCATACGCTCATGCAATACATCCAAGACCTCGCAAAGAAGGTTCTGTTTGGCCTGCGGCACATCCACGAGCAACGGCCAGCAGAGAGGGAATATGCTGAAGTATTGCGAGGCCTCGAGGACAAAGACTTTGACAGCTGCACAAGAGTGGAAGGCGCTGATTGATGAGTTGTCGCGTTCTTGGTCGATCATAACAACGCCAAATCGAGCCACCGGTCGACACCATGTGCCCCGTATAGGGGCCGAAGCATTCTCCCAACGGAACTCACATACGGAATACCTCGATCGCCGCTATGACGAGCTTGAGCAAGAGCAACTGAGGAAAGATGACGCAACGCTCCTTGAGGCGTGGATGTGAGAGCAGCATGCTACCTGCAAGCCTTGCGCCGCTACCATAGCCGCAAGGTTCATGCCCGAAGCTTTGAGGAAGGCAACCTTATTCTTCGCACGCTCACGGCCAAGAATTCCAACAAGTTGACGCCGGCGGGAAGGCCCTTATCGGTAATACGAGTCACCAGTGCCCGGGCGGTCCGCTCGAGATCAAGATGTTGTCCCAAAGGAGCAACTCCTGAACATCGAACATCTTCGCAAGTTTTACCCATGAGGCGTGGTTGCCGGGCCTAACGGCAAGCCACCCTTTTGTACAAGCTTTGCGGGTAAGGCATGTAACCCTCTCAGACAAAGCCAAAAGTGCACTCGAGCATAAATAAATGAAGTGTCGGCACCCTAAGTTATAGCATGCATGCTAGGTTAAGTCTCTCCTCGTTAGGGTTGATAGTGCTTAGCGGCGACTAACCCTAGTCTAGAGGTCGAGGTGGCTCTTTCGCCCTTTGGTTCACATGGCACGGGGACACTTCTGCCGAGCCTCTTGGGAGAAAGGGAATGGACCGGCACTCTGGCCCCAGCAAGCCAAGACTGCCAGGGGCTAAAGACACAAGGATCCAACCATGGCAAGCCAAGGTTGCCGGGGGCTGCTGATTCAGATAAGTCTTTTCATCCCCCTGTTATGCATTTATGTATAGGACTAGGACATGTGAAACCTCATTTATATTCTTAAACCACCGTGCTCCCCTTTTCCCGTACCCAAGAGCTATCTCCTGGGCCGGAATTTGGTCGTAGTCGCGGTAGCGAGGAGATGAACGAGGGGCCTAACTCTACTTCGTCCCTGCCTCTGCCAAGAGCGTGAGAATGGTCGACTGAAGTGGGGGGACGGCAAGGCTTGTTTCCAGGCGACAATGTTTATCTTGAAAATAACAAGGATTCGTCCTTGGCATGGGCCTCGCTCACGCATAAAGAACCCGACAAGCACCCTTTTTCAATAAAAACATCCCATATAGGTACAGTTCATACGGAATTAAAAACATGAGAAAGGGGATTACAAGTCCTAAAATTAACAAGTGCCCGCAGGCTTACAAACTAAAAAGAGATAAGATGCCCGTAATCCCTTTCTTGTCCCTCTCCTCAGAAGGTGGAACAGGATAGCAGGAGGGCAAAAGGAGCGCCTAGGCAAGGTACGACGAGCAGAAGGCACCGAGAGAACATCTTGGTGCCGGGAAAGGAGCTGGAAGATAAAGGCAGCGGGCCGGCAATACGCGATTTAAGGCGCTTGCGCCTGTATCCGACTTTGGCGGCTGCCACCCGCCTTATTCTCCTTCTCCGGTCCTCCTACGCCAGCCGCCCAAGGAGACGACGGGGAGCGCCCCGACGGAGAGCTTGCAAGGATGCTCTCGGCAGGGCGCGTGGCCGATGGAGGGGTGGAGCGATCAGTCAGAGTCGGGTTCGCATCCCCGCCGGCTCGCTGCTGTCGCTGCTGCTGTCCTCCTTGTCACTCCCGCTCGAGGAGGAATCTTCATCGTTGGAGGAGCTCTCCGTGCAGCACTTCAGGCGAGTTCCAAGATCTCCGAAGACCTTCATGGAGAGCAGGCCGCCGTCCATTAACTTGAAGTAGATGACAAGCCCCGTCGTCAGGCTATGGATGTGTGTAAATGTCTTCCATCCGCGACGGAGGTACATAACATGGGGAGCGGGGAAGTCGACGTCGACCCGCGTGCCGCCGTTCCCGCAGCCCCTCATGTGCAATCTGAGGGCCTGGGGCTGATCGAGCTCCATCTCCCGAGAAAATGAGGTAGGAAGACGGAGACGATGACGCGGCGGCTGGCGCAGCCTAATGAAGAACTCCCGAGGCTGGTCCCCGACGTGGCCCTCCATCACGGGCGGCATCGCTGGTGGAGGCACGGCCATTGCACCGCCTCGTCCCCCTCTCCCCCAACCGCCACAGGCGACTCGCCTCGCCTCTCCCCTTCCTTCAAGCTGCTCCGCCGCCATGAAGCTCGTGGAAGGAGGAACGCGCTATCGAAAGCAGCCACCTCGCCCCACCATTGAAGGACCTACGCCCCCTCTCGCCATGACGGGTGAAAGGAAGGAGCGGAAGTGGAAGAAGATGGATGTTGGAAGAACGTGGGATGAAAATCCTCCTCCCCCTCCTTATAAAGGGGCGGGGTCGAGGCTCGGCCGCCCCACTTGGCCAATACAGCCATCGGAGGCGTAGGGAATCAGGACCGACCCGCTGCCCCAACTAGCGACGGCCCAGTTTCCCGTCTCCACGACCTGCCACCTGCATGAGGGACGCGTGGCGAGCGAGCAGGATCGAGGGGACGGGTGAGGCGACCATTCCCCACCCCGTGATCGTGGGGCGCGGGCGCCTTGAAGACCGTGACCCGAGTCCATTAAGTAAATGAGCCGCGCCTCTGCGCCTCCCTCTTTTTCTTATGGGGAAGGCGCGAGCCGCCACTTAACTGCGATATGACGCATGCGTGCGGGAACCGCCCCACGCATGACCCCCACGTCACGCATGACCCTCCACATCACGCGTTCAACGCGGGTCGTGGGGAAGCACAGTTGTCACAGCCCTAGCTCGGCCCCTATTGTCTTTGCTTGATCTGCATGTCATCATGTCTAAAAATTCAAATGAAATTTGAATTGAGGAATTTTCAAAGCCTCAGAAACCTTTTAAAAATGTCAACATTAAATTCTTCTCAAAGAACCCCAAGAAAATGTTCCTGTTAAACCTTGAAAAATATTAGCAATAATAAAATTCAAACCAATATTTTGGAGGGTTTAAAATATTTATTTTGGGCCTTTGAATTAAATTAATAACATATTTGAGTTGAACTTATTTCTGTTATATAAGAGATAAAGTTCAAATAATTTTTGTAACTTGCATGTGGCCTTGGACTAGTTTCCTGAGCTCACATAAAAATTTACAGAAAGTTCTAAATGATTTGATGCTTCAAATCAAATCTAACAAACTACAGAAAATAGAAAACATAAAAGAAATGTTAGAGAGAGAGGAGAAAACCTTACTTGGTGCTTACCTCCTGTGCAGCCCACCTGGCGGCCCAGCTCACCCGCAGCAGCCAGTCACCCCCAACCTCCCGCCAGGAGGATGAGGGTCGCGTGCTCGCCGCGCACGTCCACGCGCGAGGCCACCTCCTGCTTCTGCCGACGCAGGAGAGGCTCCAGAAACCGCCACGCCACCACCCGGTCCCTCTCGCCGTCGCTTCTTCCTCATCCCTCCTCTCGCTCGCCTCTCCTCTCCACAAGCGCTGCTGCCGCCACCGACGCCATTCGCTGCGCCACAGCCTACCGCTTAGCCTCCCAAACACGCCCAGAGCTCCGCCCATCGCCTATGCCTCCTCGAGGACACACGCATCACGGACGCCCCACAACATCGCCATCTTCAACGCCTTAATCGCCGTCGCCAAGATCCTCGCCGCTTCGCCGCCCGGCTGCTTCCTCGAGCTCGCCGACCCGCCAGCGTGATCACCGTGAGCTCCTGTCCCAACACCCTCTCCTTGACTCGCTTTGTATGCCGTAGCCATCGCGTCCCCGCGCCTAAATGCGCCATCGCCGAAGCTGTCGCCGACGAGGCTCCGTGACCAACTGGTCCTGCATATACCTTTGGCCTCGTGAGAACGTAGAACCCGAGGTACTAATCGTTGTTTCGCCGCCTGCGGTTGTCGGTTTCGCTAACGCCCGAGCTCCGCCGCCGACTTGTCGCCATCGCCATCGCTTCGCTTCCACCTCCAGCCGCCGATGCCACCACCGACGCGCTTCGCCGTCGCTTGCACCAGAGCCCACCACAAGACGCCTCGTCGCCGGAATTGCCCAGACGAGGAGTGCCGCCGCGTCCTGCTTTGCACCGGCGGCTAATCGCTGTTTAGCTGACGTGGCATCATTAGTTAGTTAAGCAAATGTTTAATTAACAATCCCCCACACAGTCACTGAAGCGCGGGCCCCGCAGGTAGCTAACCCCGGATTAATATCCACATAACCGTGAGCCTATGACATGTGGGCCCCCCAGGTCAGGTTTACCTGGACCGGCCCTGTTGACCAGATGACGTCAGCATGACATAGTGCTCACACAGTAAAGTCTTTTCTGGAATTTAAATAAATGTAAATGATCTATTTATTTTCAGGAAATGTCCAAAACTTCAAAAATTCATAGAAAATCAACTGTAGCTCCAAATGAAATAGTCTATATAAGAAAAATGATCAGAAAAATCTAATCTATCCATATGTACCATTTTCATGCATGTTAGAACAACTTTTAGCTAATTTTTAGGACAAATCAAATGAATGGCATTTAAATAACCACATGTGGAGTTTGAATTTGAACCTTGTGCTGCTAGGTGCATTAGCTCAATGAACATCATACTGTCATGTCACATTCATGCATCATATTGTTGCATTGCATTGTTTATGTTCCTTCTCTGTTGCCGGTATTTGTCCCCTCTCAGTAGATGTGATTCCAATGATGCGATCGATGACACCGATGAAGAACGATACTATCTTCGGAAGTGTCATGCAAGCAAAACCCCTTGTTCATTCCGACACAATCCCACTCTCTCGCTTCCTGCTTCTCTTTTACTGCATTAGGACAACAATGATTCAACCGTTACATGCTGCGGTAGTTGAGCCCATTTTCCTCTCTCGCATGACCTCGTCATTGCCACAAGAAATAGATGAAACCCACTAGCATGAGTAGGAGTTGTTTGAGCCTCGATGTGCCTACTCATTCATGCTTGTTTGTCATGCCTGCTACTGCTTAGAGTTGAGTCAGGTCTGATTCATCGGGGATGAATTGGAATGGTGATGAACATGTCCTATTGTGCGTGAGCTAAGTGTATGAACATGATTTGGTAAAGGTAGCGGTGAGAGGCCATGTAGGATTACATGGTGGGTTGTCTCATTGAAGTCGTCCTCAGGAACTGAGTTCTGTGTTTGTGATCCATGAACAGCTAATACCAGACATTGGGATCCTTAATTGACTCTCTCGACTTATTAATTGCCTTGATCTCTATCCAGGAGTTGCAACTAGTTTTTGGTGTTTTTAGGATATGTGTTGGAGGCCATGCATAGCGCTGACCCTAGGGGTGGGCTATGATGCGGTAGATACACCATGGCACGGTGTACCGGGCGCCCGTTTCATTTCTAGGTAACCCCGCACACATCGTTTGGTGTCAGGAGCTTAAACCCTGCTAGATCTCCTCGCGGGTGGAACCCGAATAGGCGATAAACCTGGACTAGAGACTTGTGTGGTTAGTCAGGTCGTGGTCGACTCTCTCGCTAGGCTACCGCTTGAAGGTTGCCGAGATACACGACGTGTACATGGTGGTAAGTGGCGAGAGCGTGTGTGAAGAAGTACACCCCTGTAGGGTTATAAATGATCTATTCGAATGTCCGCGGTAAAGGACTTCTGGGTTGCCTATACAGTTCATTCACAAGTGAAAGTGGGTACTCTAAAATGCGCAAGATAAGCGTGAGTGCTATGGATGGGTTCTCGTAGGTTGACGGGAGCGGATCCATAGTGGTGTATTGAAATGGTGAATATGTGGACTCGTGTGCGCTACCTCAGAAGAGTTACTTGTAGTAGTAGTTCAGGTTAGCCACTGAGTCAAAGCTGTCTTGCTGCAGTTAAACCCCACCACCCCCTTTGTTGATACTGATGTATATGTAGATAGTTCTGATGTAAGTCTTGTTGTTGTACATTTTTACTCACGTTTGCTTAATTTATGTTTTTGCAGAGAGACTTCAGTCTCGCTAGTAGTTCCGCATGGACTTCGACGTTTAGCTTGTTACCTCAGCTACGATCTTGTGCCCTCGGTAGGGTCTTGTAGTTACTCAAGCTTCTCAGCCTTTTCATTTGTAGTTGTCTTTACTCATACAAGTTAAACTTCCGCTTGTGCTTGTTGCTTGTATGACTTGAATGCTGGGTCGTCAGACCCATGCTTGTAATATCTAGCTCTTCGGAGCCTAATGAATAAATACTTGAGTTGTGATGCCATGTTGTATTTGCACATATCGAGCATATTGTGTGTATGATTTGAAATGCTTGGTATCTGTGGGATCCGACAACCTAGTTGTTTATCCTTGGTAGCCTCTCTTACCGAAATGTCTCCTAGTGCTTCCAATCGAGCCATGGTAGCTTGCTACTGCTCGAACACTTAGGCTGGCCGGCATGTGTCCTTCTTCGCTCTCGGTTCCGTCCTTCGGGAAATGTCACGGTGTCTACCAGAGTCCCGTTAGCTGCTACAGCCCGGATTCTCCTGAGTCCTCATAGCCCACCTGCTACAGCCCGGATTCACTCGCTAATGACCGACATCGCTCGTTGTTGGGTCATGTATGCATGTCCTCGTAAGTTAGTGCCACTTTGGGTTTACGACTAGTCATGTTGGCCCAAGTTCTCTCTCATATGGATGTTAGCGACACTATCACATACGCGGAGCCAAAAGGTGCAAACGGTCCCGGCCGTAAGGTGGCACCTTTGGGAATACCGCATGAGGCCGCAAAGTGATATGATGTGTTACATGCTAGATCGGTGTGACTTAGGATCGGGTCCCGACAAAGAAGGGACGAGAAGTTACCACAGAAGAATCCCGCCTGACTACCACAAGACCATTTTGGGCCTGGCCTAACAACGCTGTCAAGGCTTATGTGTGGCCTGCACCCTGCTCCTGTCGGTGTACAAAAGTAGGGGCTCTCCTTTCGACCCCTTTACTTGTGCACGGGCAGTCAGAGCCACGCGCTGCAGCCACAATTAGCAGGGCAGAGGAGGGAGGCCAGAGAGAAGCCAAAACACAAGATAACCAAGGCAACGCCAAGGCCAGAGACACAAAGAGCAGACGGGCGATGGGACTCCCCAGCAAGACCTTGCCGGGCGACTCTCCACGGCCCCAAGAAGAGCCTTGTCAAGGCAGCTTGCCCAACACCAACAGAGCGAGCCACCCTTGAGCCTGTGGAGTTCCAAACACCGCCAACAACTAAATTGGAACCAAGGTTCAGGAGGCACCTCCGTGGTGGCATGCAGATCTTCGTCAAGATCACTAACATGTGAGATCAAATGAGAACCAGAAGACGGCGACCCTCAGCGGGATCCTAGCCGAGGAAATCCACAAGATCCCGACAAGCACCTTGCCGGGGATGACTGCAATGCCACGGTAAGACCCTTGTCGGACCCCCGGCAAGACCCTTGCCGAACGCATCAGCAGGGCCACTGCCAGGTCCGCATCAACCAAGACTCCACCGCCATTCGCATGCAGCTGCTAGCCCAACTAGCTGGGCAGGCACCTGCATGACAACATGAAACTTCCAGGCCAACTCAGCAAGCACCTGCGTGGAGGCATGCAGATCTTCGTGAAGACCCTGTCACCACGCCACCTTAGCTGCCGGCCTGCCTACATGGCACAACACGCATCGCTGGCCCGGGCGCGTGTCGAAGCGAGGCGGAGCGGCAATGGACGGGACGGACCTCATTCTCGTCCCCGATAAAGCTAATGGACACCTAAGTAGCGCATTTAATGTGCTTTGCCCCGTAACGCGGGGCGATAAGCTCGCGCACTTTAGACCTTTCCACCTCCTGTGTGCCACTGTGGCAACCCCTTTTGCCTATAAAAGGAGGCCCGAGGCGACCAGGAGAGGGATTCGGCTCTTTTGGGCAAGTTGCACCCCGTAGCTCGCTCAAGAACACAAGAACAGTCAATACATCCACCAAAGCAGGACCCCATAGGTGTCGTTCCCACCGACATAGTTGTTGTCGGGCTTCTCGACCAATGTCCACACTTGGTTCCTCTCAAAGTTGTGTAGTTCTTCGTTCATGGCATTTATCCAATCTGGATCTTCCAATGCTTCTTCAACCTTCATAGGTTCAATGCTAGAGATGAATGAATAATGTTCACAAAAATTAGCCAAACGAGTTTTAGATCAAGTGATTCTCCCGGTTACGATATCATCGAAGATTGTTCAATGGGATTGTCTCGTGACACTCTTGCTCTAACTCGTGAGAGCTTTTGTTGATGTTGTATTTCTCTTGTCGAGGTGGACAAGGAGGTTGATGAGGTTCATCTTGGTGTACTTCCTCGTTTTCTTCATGTTGGCGTGTCCCACTCGTGGATGCCTCCGTGTCAACTCTTGGTTCACCTTGTCGTGAGGTAGAAGCTTCCACTTGGATGCACGAGGTACTCTCCTTCACCTCCGCTGGACTTAATCTTGCCAATAGATAAGTCTTGGATTGCTTCCAAGGGTCTTTGTCTCCTACATCAATTGGCAATTGCTCTACTTGAGAGCCGTTAGATTCATCAAACTTCACAACTACCGTATGTTCAACCTTCCGGGTGAAATTGTCGTAGACACGGTAAGTGTGCAAGTTTCAGCCATAACCGAGTAGGAAACCCTCATGAGATTTAGGAGCAAATTTAGAACGACGATGCTTATCAAGAATATAGCACTTTGAGCCGAATACCTGGAAGTATCTCGTCGTGGAATTGTCACGCAGATGTCCCAGCGTAAGGACTTAGTCATGGAGCCATCACAATGGGTTAGCTTAAAGGGGTTAAACAGACAAATGACACAAGGAGTTTATATCGTTCGCCTCATACCAAGGTAAAGGCCTAATCTAGTTTGAGGTGGTATTGCTTACGCCTCGATTACTGTGGAGCGAATACGCTTGACCTAGCTTTCGATCTCTTGTCCCTTGCCCTAAGTCGTCAGCTGGTCGCCCCTTTATATACATAGGTTGAGGCCCGTGGCTCATGTAATCCCGGCCGGCTCATAAACAGCGTGTTCGCCTTTGACTAACTGTACATGCCTTATAATACAAGTCATACATATACGGAGGTTTACACTTGTTTGGGCCTTAAGTCACCTTTGGGCTGCAGGCCCTCGATGAGTCTGCGTAATGAACTACCGTCTTAAGCGTCTTCATGGGCTTTGTCTTGATGAACCACCAGGGGCTTAACCCGGCCCCTCCTGGGCGGGTTAACCCCAATAGTTATATCCCCAACATTAGGCTTGAGGTTGATTTGAACTTGTTCATATCAATCTTCAACACTTAGAAAAAATTCCTTCCTTAGTATTCTTGGGAAACCTTGTAACTCGTCATATCCATTTTTCAATGAATCTCCAAAAATCATGGCATTTGCACCGTCATATCCATTTTTTGGCCTCCTCGATTCCCGCGCATGTCACTTATCCCTTTGCTTTATAATAGGGCCAGGGTTCCCTTTCACTTCCCCTTGCCTCTTCATATATGTCTTCCACTTTGCGATGCCCTAGCACTTGAGCTCTGTCGCCGCCATCGACCTTCGCCTCTGCTCCAACAATGGCCACTGCATCGACCTGTTCTGATCGGATTTCGTCACACCTCTGCTGTCCAACAGCCCTGGTTAGTTCCCCTTCTTGCTCTTCTCATAGATCCGTTAGGGTTTCGACGAGTTCGTCAGAGCTCATCCTTGCTTTCCACTGCAGTTTGCGGTTTTGATTCGAACTTGGTACCCCTCCTATGCCGAGGTAGTTGTAGCATCCCTTTTTATTATTTAAAACACCTCCTTTTCATAACAAAAACCGATCTGAACCCATGAACTGCTCGAGTACTAATATTTAGGTTTAAATATTTTTCCATTAACTGAAGTGCCGTAGATCTGAAATCATAGCATCAATCTGTGAAAACTGTTTTTCTCAACACTTAGTGATTTTTTCATCCCCAGATCTGTTCTTTCAATATCTGTATGGGCGGCTTAACTCAGAAATAGTAACCCGCCACGTATCATTAGTCCCCTCTTAAGCTGCCAATGGTTCCTTGTAACTTTGCAATGCCAATCTCCGGCTTAGCACATATGCATGATTCTTTATTTGTCCGGCGACATCGCGCACAGGCTGCCCGACGAGGGGCAGCTCATTCCAACCCCCAGGCCCCATGAGAGGGTGGTATTTCTCCCCCACTTCCTCCGCGGACTAGGTTTTCCACTTCACCCATTTGTCCGGGGGCTCATGTTCTACTACGGCCTGGACTTCCACGACCTGGCCCCGAATTTTATCCTCAACATCTCGGGCGCTTATCGTCAGTAGCGAGGCCTTCCTCTGATTCAGCCCCACTTCAGCCTATGGCTGAAGATCTTCAATGTCAGTCAAGGTAGTGGGCGGCCGCCAAGCGGAGTGCGGAGGTGCCATGGTCGGCAAGATGGCCAAGGTCCTATGGCTCGAGGGCGCCTTTGTGGAGACAATAAAGGGATGGCAATCGGGTGGTTCTACATCATCGAGCCGACTTCAATGGGTGGCGGCCCCGAATTCAGATCTGGCTTCCCACATGGCTCTCATCATGGAAAGAGACGGCCCGACGGGGGGAATTCGGACGAGCTCTCCGACTCCAAACTTGCGTCCAAACCTGGTGGACAAGAATCTCGTGCTTGTCGACGAATCCGGTGATGCTCATCCGCCGGATTCTCCCATGCCAACAACGGGCCTTTAATTTGTGGGAGTTCGATCCGCACAACACCGAATTTGAGCCGCTCTTCGACACTACGCATTTAAGATGCCCGGAAGGTGCTGATCAAGGGCGCTGAAGTCCCATCATCCGCTAACAAAGATCGCGGATACAGCTCGCGCGCGTCAAGCCGAGAGGTGTTATTTTACCCTTTATCGACTCTTTTTCATAGATTGACTCTATGTGGGATCTAAAACCCCTAATCTTTGACAGACTGGTTGAAGACGCCCGGACAGATTAACCGTCCGGCCTTTGCCGGAAGACCAGCGGACGCCTGATTGACGGGCTGGCTGGCCCGCACCCCATGTGGTGCCGGAGAAGAAGGCTAAGAGGAGGCCACGGAACTCAAAGGAGCTCCCGACGCCAGTGCCGCCGATTCTGAAGCGTAATCTTCCCGAGGATGAGGAGGAGGAAAAGAAGCTTCTCCCCAGCCGGGGAGGAGAGGAAAGGAAGGCCGCCTAACCGGGAGGCCGGAGGGTCCAAGAAGGAAGAACCTTCCCACGGATTTCTCCACCAACGCCGATTTGACGACGAGGAGGATTGGCCAACAAGGGCCAAGCCTCGGGCGAGATCGTAAGTGTCCTGATACCCATGGATTTTTTATCATTGCATAGTGTTCTCTAATGCCGAACAATCATGCAGCCCGCCTAAGGGCGAAGTTCGCCACTTGCCGAGCGGGTCCCGAGTTCGCCGGAAATGGAGAGTACTTCACTCCGACCGCCTCACTCACGCCGCGGACGACGCCATGGTGGGGCCCCAAGGGGGCTTGGTCAAGAGGAGGTGGCGCAGAGGCGCCACAAGGCAACCTCCCTGACTCAGCGATGGGGGCAAGACCCCAGGGGCTCTAAGCCCGACCCTTGTCCGAGTCGATGCCGAACCTTCAGCGGTTTTGGAGTCCGCAAGCGGTCCTTCGTAAGAAGGGAAGATGCCGTGTCCTCCGGCCCAACCGAGGCACCGGATAGTTTATTGGAGGCGCCAACAGCCCATCGAGGAGGAGCACCGCACTATTATGAGTGCGGTGATCCGACAGTTCAGTCCGCCAAGAGCGGGCTGACTGAAGCCTGCATCAGCCTTCTAACAGCTTTGAGGTAAGTTTAGAATATGTAAAAATATTACCGCATAGACAGTAGCCCATGATGCTTGGTTCGGTGTTCGGAAAGAAAAGCCGGACTAAGGATCTAAAAAGATATACGCAGGAGTCTAACATAAGTATGTCAATATGGGAATGCAGGCTGCACTGCTGACCTCTGCCGCACTGACTGCGGAGGTCAATGCATTGAAGTAGAGCCTCGAGCGGTCCGAGAACGAGCTCGGCCAAGCCAAGAAGCAGCTCGAGGACAAGGAAGGTATGTAGTACCTTATTAAAGAAATACCTTATAGAAATGTTTCGTTGCAAAAATAACAGAATAACATGGGTATGCTAGCAGGGCCACGAACGAGGTGGCGACTCAAGGAAGCGGTGTCCGTGGTCAAAACAAAGCGGCTACGGAACGCACCGAGCGAGAGAAGGAGGAGGCGAGCTGGCTACAGACGGCAAGAGCTCCAATCTCTCATGAAAAATACGAGAGTTTGGAGCGTGACTCAAGACTCGAGAGTCCGAGTCACTGCCTTGAGAGTGCCAAAGCTGCTAAGGCCGAGACCCAAAAAGCCTCCAAGAAATTGAATCATTAAAGAAGATAGCGGCGGTAAGGCATTCTTTATGCAAAGCAAGCATGTGAAAGTGAATTACCTATTACTTACCCGGATTCGAGTTCTCCAGAGCATTCGCAGATTTGCCCCAGAGTGTGTCCGATGTCGCCGATTCTACCGCGCCAAGGAGGGAGCTCGACGGAAAAGGTGTTCTAGTCTCAAGATGCCGAGGCCGGACATCCGGTGTTCTCGAGCGACCAGCTGAAGCAGCTGGTCGAGCTCCACAAGGTCGCTGAACAGGCCATGAAGGGCCTGATAGCGCTACTGGGCCATTGGAAGCCATGCCTGGGAGCTACTTCGGCTTAGTGCAGCGGCTGGTGGACGCCTGTCCACGGATTGAGGTCATCAAGTGCTCCGTCTGCATTGAAGGTGTCCGTCGGGCCCTTGCCCATGCTAAAGTGCACTGGGGAAAGCTAGATGCGGAGAAGCTTGTGACGGACGGGCCACCGAAGGGCAAGGAGCATCGCATGCCCGAAATGTACTATGAGGGCCTCTTGAAGGGTGCCCGCCGAATAGCGGATGAGTGCTCCAAAGATGTAATTTTGAATAGGCTCGCATTTGTTATCCTCAGACGCTGAAAACTTGTTCATATGCGCTTAAGCAACGCTTGAATTTAAAATATTACCTTCAGGCAGCCGCTTATCAAATTTGTGAGATGGCAAGTCATTGGCTTCACCCCCATGCCACGAGTGTGCCGGGTGTTCGGATAAACTTGAGCACTCTTATTCCCATTCTTGGGTCCATCTAGGAGGCGCCAACACAACGTAACAAGGCAACCGGACTTATAATGCTTGAACACTCTCACTTAGCTATAGAATTCTATAATTTTAAATTTCGCTAAGCCCCTAGTATTCGAAGACCGAGTTCGGGGCGCTATCCACGCCTTGGCCGGACAATTCCGGTTCCTCGCTCTAAGCGGCATAAGTCTTTAGGGACCCGAGAAAACCTCTCGAACAGCGACTGGCTCTCTCCCTATCATGACGGTCAGTTTTAGATTTCTCCACTGAGGTGCTCGACCCACCTCAACTGGGGCACAATCGCAGTGGTTCTCCCGGTGCTACCTTAGCCGATATAACGGAACGTAAGGTACCAAAACACGGGAGTCGGGCAAACCCAACTATTGACCCAAGACATGATTCGGAGCCGATTCTTTTAATGCTATAAGTTCGGGGTGCCGCACTTGTGAAAGTGTTCAGACTTATCACACCATAATTTTGGGATACTTAAGCCCCTGGTGTATTGGCCGTACCAAAGTGTATGGTTGCGACATGTCATGAAATGAACATATGTATAGATAAAGGAAGTAGTGCAATAATAAGCAAAAGCTATGTATTGTTTATTCAAAAAGGTACTGCGATGGAAGCAGAACGATACAAATAGTGCGATAAGCAAGGGATGGGACTATCTAACATGTCCCCCTCCAGAGGTAAGCTGCGGGATGGTATGTAAAACAGGTATAATGCTCGTAATAGAGACCACCTGAACACTTGGCGTGGCTTTCTGCTTCCCTGGCTGTTGCATCGTGAGTTCGGCGATTCTAGTGCCGGACAGACTTCCGAAGACGGAGTCCTGAAAGTAAGAAAAGGAAGAAAAGGAGAAAGGAAAAGGAATGACACAATCGGAGCCCTCGTGCGGTCGAGCCGCATTCTTGGCGTGCCGTGGTCTTGCCCTCCCCATATGCCCATGGTATCTCCAGAGCGTAATTATGTACGCGTAATACTAGCTTCGCAATTTCGCGAGGGCTGGGTTAGCCGGATTGCTACGCTGCTTGAATCGTGCAGCGGTCCTGTTGTAGGTTACCCGGCGCGCTTGATGTTGTCCTGGACGCTTAGTGGCCGGACTCGAGAATTGTTGTGAGAGGCTGCTTTGTACCTCCGCCGCGAGGGTCAGCCGTGTGCTCCTCCGCTCGGAGAGAGCGCTCGTGTTTCCATTGACCGTGATTACTCTCGAGGGCCTCAGATCTTGAGCTTGAGGTATGCATAGTGCGGCACCGCATTGAACTTTGCAATGCGGTTCGTCCGAGCAAAGGTATGATAGCCGCTATGAATGGGACGATATCGAAGATTAACTCTTCGCTCGAAGTTATCCGGGATCCGAAGACCACTTCGAGTGTAACTCAGCCCATACAACTGGCCTCTACACCCGGTATGACGCATTTAAAGGTCGTCTTTGTGGGCTTAATCCTTGAGGGTTCTATGCCCATTTTGTGCATCAGATCCCGATAAAGGTGTTCAGTTGCTGCCGCCGCCCATCAGACTCGTTAGGTGAACCACAATAATTGGGTCAAGAACCAATGCGCGAAACCGCCGTGATTTAATGCTAGTGGGTGGTCCTTCGATCAAGGTGATCGGGCAGAAGACCATGGGTTGAACTTTGGGGCGATCGCTCCATCGCATATACGCCCCTTAGTGCACGCTCGCCCCTTTTGGGTATGTGGGTTGCGATATCATGTTCACCGTCCGCACTTGTGTAGGAAAACCTTCGCCTCTATTGTTCGGGCGTCGGGTTCTTCCTCGCCATCGCTATGTAGCCCCTTGTCATTGAGTTCGCACTTAACTTGCTCGCTTGTTTGAACACCCAACAATCCTCGTTGGTGTGATTATTGAGCGGGGCGCGCCATGTATCCGCACAAGCGATCGAGTATTCTGTCCAAGTTGGACGGGCCCCGGTATTTCTTTTGAATGGCTTCTTCCGCACGACCGGTTTAGAGCCTCCGAATCCGCATTGATGGTCAGATCTTCAGATATCGCCGCACGCGCGCTTGTTCTTGTTGCGACACGACCTGCCATTGCTGTCCTTGGTATCCAACTATCGTGATGTTTGGCCAAGTTGTTGCTTCGAGCTAGCTGCTTGTCCTCTCCCGCACAAAAGCGGTCATGAGTGTTGTGAGGGCTGCCATGGATTTTGGCTTTTCCTGTTCTAGGTGCCGACAATCCACTCGTCCCGGATGTTATGTTTGAAGGCTGCAAGGGCCTCTCGTGATCCGGACAACAACGATTTGATTTTTCTTTGTTAGAACCGTGTCCGTAATTGTCCGCCAATTCTTCCGCTGCTGAATTATGTGGCTAAGGTCATCGGCGTCCGTGGTCGCACATATGTGCCCCGAAGTTATCAAGGAATGCGGTTTCCGTGTCCTCCCAACAACCAATTGATTCTGCCGGCAAGCTGTTGAGCCAATGCCGAGCTGGTCCTTTAAGCTTGAGGGGAGGTATTTGATGGCATGTAGATCATCACCGCGGGCCATGTGGATATGGAGGAGATAGTCCTCGATCCGCACCGCAGGATCTGTGGTACCATCGATGATTCGATGTTTACGGGTTTGAAACCCTCGGATTTGATGATCCATTACTTCATCTGTGAAGCATAATGGTGTGCGGCGCCCAGATAATATATCACGACGTAGCTCATACGAGCTTTGTTCATCGTGTTCGCCCGCCGGGTTTGCTGTATCCGCGCGACGGTAATCATCCCGTGTCGTTACACCCACGATCCGTAGATCGATCTTGTATATTTTGCCTTGTCCTCCAATATATCTCGCAACCGCGCGCTTTCCCGTGCCTTGGTACTTTTTGAGCGCGCCGGGTGTGGCTTGAGCGGAGGGCCGAGAGGCTTCTCCGTCGCGACCACGGGTGGCCGGTCCGCCATGTCATGCGCCGGTGACTTGGGTGCTTCCTCCTCGATCGAAGCAACGGCCTGCGCTTTGGGGTAGCTTTTGAGGGCGCTCGAGTTCATACTCTTCGCCGCAAGGACTTCACCCATCCGCCGCCAGCGTGTCTTGGTCAGCTCTAAGTTGTTGCTGCTTTTTCTTGAGGCTGCTTGTCGTGGCTATAAGCCCGCGCTTGAAACGCACTTGTTCGGTGGATCCTCGTGCACGACAAATTGCCGTCGCCGAGGCTTGCCTCATCTTCGGAGGGAGGCGATAATTATCGCCCTCGACCTCTCTTTTCGCCGCATTGTCGCGGCGACTTGCTTCTCCTCCTCCCGCACCGAGTCCCGCCGGAGGGGGTTGTCTTCAGACTGTCCGGGTGTTATTATCTCTCGCTGCAGACTCACCGCTTTTGCTGTGGCGGGATTTAGAAGGCGCCACGACGCCGGGCGCTTCGTTGCTTTTTGAGGTGTCATCCTCCGCTGTTCCATCGCTGCTCCCATCCTTTGGCATATCCACCATGTATATGTCGTATGACGAGGTGGCCTTCCAGCCCCTCGAGGTGCTGGGTCTTGGTCGCCTCCTGTATCGCCGCCCATACCGCCGATGTCTTCGGAGTCGAAGTCGAGCATGTCGGTTAAATCATCGACAGTGGCTACAAAGTGGGTGGTGGGTGGGCGTTGAATTTCTTCGTCGTCCATATCCCAACCTTCCTGTCCGTAGTCCGGCAGGGCTCTCCAGATAAAGAGAGAGACTTTAGTCAATTCAGGATGTCACCAAAGGGCGAAAATAAAGATGTCCGCGCAGTGAACTCCATGACCGGCGCCTAATCGGATTTGATTGGCAGGGCGCGGAGGGTTCGGAGTCCGAGATGAGTCCGCAGCCCGGAGTCGAGGTCTTCGCAGCGACAGGGATGGAGTTCGCCTCAATCGTCAGAGATTGTAGCCCCGAGGCGTGTCCAACCACTCATCCTCGATCGGGGAATCCGCCCGGATTAAGGGTCGGAGCGATGTCGGCGCGCCTCCGTGGCACTGCTCGGCTGCGAGCCAGATCATGCCCATCGAGACAAGGCGGCATGTTTATCGCTGCTCGAATCCATCAAGATCGAGTCTCCGCGGATATCGGCCGATAGTTCAAACTTCCAAATCTGACCGATGGCCAGGGGCGAGCTTTCGATCTGCCCAGATGGCTGCTTAATTGCCCGCAGCGCAAAGCCACCGAATATGAAGATCCGTCTGGGAGAAAAGTCTCACCCTGACTGCGCTGTTGTTGATGATCGAAGGAGCCATCGGGCTGTCGGTGACGACACGCAGAGGAACTCTCAATGAAAGCACCAATGTCGGTGTCAAACCGCGGATCTCGGTAGGGGATCCCTAACTGCAAGCGCCTAGGCGGATGGTAACAGGAGACAAGGGACACGATGTTTTACCCAGGTTCGGGCCCTCTCGATGGAGGTAATACCCTTACTCCTGCTTGATTAATATTGATTATATGGGTAGTACAAGAGTAGATCTACCACGAGATCAAGGAGGCTAAACCCTAGAAGCTAGCCTATGGTATGATTGTTGTTCGCCCTAAGGACTAAAACCCTCCGGCTTATATAGACACCGGATAGGTTAGGGTTACACAGAGTTGGTTACAATGGTAGGAGATCTACATATCTCAGACGCCAAGCTTGCCTTCCACGCCAAGGGAAGTCCCATCCGGACACGGACGAAGTCTTCAATCTTGTATCTTCATAGTCTTGGAGTCCGCCGTGATGATAGTTCGCTATCCTGACACCCCTAGTCCAGACTCCTCAAGAGGCAACAGAGAGTTTGTAAGCCCATCTCGGTGAGACCGAGATCCCATCGGTGAGATTGAACTGATTAGAGTTTCTGGCAGTGGCTATGTCAAATGAAATCGGTGGCGCCGGATAGATCAAATTGATGGGGCCGAGTTTGACTTTAGGTTTGGGACATATGTGGAAATGAGAAAGTGGTTGAGGGCTTTGGAGCATATCACTAAGCACTTTGAGCAAGCAAGCCATTAAGCAACACCTCATCCCCTTTTAATAGTATTGGCTTTTCCTATGGACTCAATGTGATCTTGGATCACTAAAATGAAAATGTAGAGTCTTGATCTTTTCAGCTTTTGCCAATCTTCTTTCATTAGCATCTTGAAGGGGTCCCACATCCTCTTGTCCATGCCACTCCACTGTTGAACTCATGTGAAATATACTAGAGAAAAGTATTAGTCCAACAAGAGATATGTTGACATTAATTACCAAAATCACCCAGGGAGCACTTGTGCTTTCAATCTCCTCCTTTTTGGTAATTGATGACAACATACATCAAAACTTTAGAGAAGGATATAGAGAATAGCAAGTAAAGCTTTGGAAGGACATGTAACATGCATATGCTCCCCCTACATGTATGCAAATTATGTAAATATGGAATGAAAGAACATGTGAATGCATAAGCATGATAGAGCAAGCAATGAATTACATGTATCTTGGATATATGCATCAGAGCAAATGGTATGAATATAGGAAGTGTACCTTTATGTTCATGAGTCCTTCTTGCAAATAATATGTACATCAGCAAGAGATCATCATGCACATGAGTGTGATGCATATACTTAACTTGTGGTCTTGAGGTGGCTTTGGAAGAGATGAACCTGAGTAAACAAGGTTAGATAACACAGAAACATCTACTAAGCAGAGCAAGAACAGCAAACCACAAGAGTACCAAGATTGGGATGACATGTAGAGATTGAGTACTATGTACTCTATTGGATATAGACATGTCCCCAAAGAGTGTAGATATGCAATGAATTCGAATATTTCCTTCCCTTAGATGTCTTTCTCCCCCTGAATCTTATATGGGATACTGGGAGAAGGTACGGACAAGAAAATCAGAGAAAAACAAGAAAATAAAAAAACAATCATTATATATAGTAACATGTATTTCCCCCTCTTAAAGACATGTGACTTATCTCCTCTTTGAATACCAAGCATCTGGGAAGACTAAGAAATCTTTCCTTCCCATAGGGTCTCTCTCTCCCTTTGATGTTATTAAGGTTTGATGTGATCTCTCTCTCCCCCCCCTTGACATCAATTCCAAGAAGGGATCTTCTGGAGTGTGAGTCAAATAGGTTTGGTCCTTGAGTCACATAACAAATCAGCATATAATGTGATGCAGGTAGAGGACAAGAATCATTGAGTGGAGCTAGAACAAATATGCATAATGCAAATAGCAAAGTGTCTACTCAGCATTGAAATCGGTAACACCGAGTTGTTTTCTTCGATGGCACCGAGGTGGTTCGGTTTGACCAAAAGAGACAAACCGGTGAGTCTGAGTTCAACACAAAGAGAGATCAATTGTCATCTCAGCTCACTAGGCAACTAATATCTCACAAGGATTTGCAAGGAATTAACTGAAAGATTTGCAATGAATTGGATGCAGGGAAGTAGAAAATAACAGAGAATAGAAATCTAGATGAAGTTTTTTTAAGGAAACAAACATGCAAGTGACAAATGCAAGAACATAGAGAAACACTAGAGAACTTCATCTAGAATTGGTCGGCGAAAAGTCACCTATGTTAGAGTATATTGACTGAGGAGTCAAGTGAGAACACTTGATCGTAGGTCCTACTCGTCGTTTAAGCACACAACGGGGTTACCATTTTCGTTTAAGCATTTTGATGTATTCACATCTTGTTGAGCTGCTTTGACCCATGTTTTGGGGTAAAGCTTCTCTAAGATGGAATATCATACCTTGGGTGGTTGTGTTGATCTTGATCATGTAGTTGAACTTGTGTGGGATGCTCAAGGTTGATGTAGCTCATCAATGATTGGGAGCACCACTTGTAGTTTGAGTTCATCTACCTACATGGGTTACTCTTGCAAGGAAGAGCACTTGTGTATCCAAAGTGACAAGCATGAAATTTGATACCAAATGAAATTTGATATAAAGAAATTGTCAAAGGATATGTTGAAAGGTTTCATGCTTCCTCGTATTCAACCACCAACTTTTAGAGACTTGGTGATGTAGAGATTGCTCAAGATGTGAGTGAGTTACAATCTCATAGATTTAGATTCATCCGAGTACCTACAAGGGTTAGATAGCATGCAAGGGTACAAGTATATCCAAGACATATGATCATCATAAGAGAAATATCAAGGATTAGTCAAAGGCTCATGCCTTGCATGTATCCAAATGGAGTTTCTACTCCAAGTTTGAAGCATCAATGATGTTCCATTCACCTCTCAAACGACAAAATACTTTCTCATCAAGCGGTTTGGTGAATATATCCGCCAATTGCTTATCGGTACAAACATGCTCAAGATCAATATCTCCTTTAGCAACATGATCTCGAATGAAATGATGATGAAATTCAATATGCTTAGTCCGAGAATGTTGCACGGGATTATGAGCCATCATAATAGCATTTTCATTGTCACAAAGCAATGGGACATGTTTCACTAGATCCCATAATCTTTAAGGGCTGGCATCATCCAAAGTAATTGAGCACAACATGAACCGGCAGCAATGTATTCCGCTTCGGTGTGGATACGGATACCAATTATTGTTTCTTGGAGGACCAATACACAAGTGATCTACCAAGAAATTGACAAGTACCCGAAGTGGACTTTCTATCAACCTTGTAACCGGCATAGTCTGAATTGGAGTAGCAAACAAGATCAAAGGTGGACCTCTTAGGATACCAAATGCCAAAATTTGGTGTATGAATTAGGTATCTCACTATCCTTTTCATAGCCTTAAGATGACATTCTTTGGGAGCCGCTTGATATCATGCACACATGCACACACTTAGCATAATATCAGGACGGGAGGCACATAAATATAACAATGAACCAATCATAGAGCGGTAAACCTTTTGGTCAACCGATTTTCCATCCTTAGTAAACTCAAGATGTCCACTAGTAGGCATGGGTGTTACCGTACCTTTGCTTTCTTGCATGTTGAAGTTCTTGAATAAGTCCTTGGTATACTCCGTTTGAGAAACAAATGTTCCCTCCTTAGTTTGCCTGATTTGCGAACCAAGAAAGAACTTGAGTTCACACATCGTAGACATCTCAAACTTCTTTGACATTAGCTTTCCAAACTTTTCACTAAAATGAGGGTTAGTCAAACCAAAAATGATATCCTCAACATAAATTTGGCACACAAATAATTCACTCGTTAACCCTTTTCAGAAAAGAGTGGAATCTATCTTTCCAATCTCAAAGCCTTTTTCAATAAGGAACTTGGTCAAGCATTTATACCACGCTCTAGGAGCTTGTATAAGTCCATAAAGAGCTTTGTGAAGTTTGTAAACATGGTCGTGTTTCTTAGGATTAACTTCCTCCTCAATTTCACCATTTAGAAAAGCACTTTTAATGTCCATTTAGTACAATGTAATATCATGGTGATTTGCATAGGCAAGTAAGATGCAGATGGACTCAAGTCTAGTAACAGGGGCATATGTCCCACCATAGTCCATACCTTCGACTTGAGTGTAGCCTTGGGCGACGAGACGTGCTTTTTTGCAAACGACTTGTCCATCTTCGTATTTCTTGTGGCGAAACACCCATTTGGTACCGATGATGTTGTGGTTTGTCGGTGTACAAAAGTATGGGCCCTCCTTTTGACCCCTTTAATTGTGCACGGCACAGATCAGTGAGCCACGCTACCATGGCCACACTTAGCAGGGCAGAGGAGGGAGGCCAGAGTGAAGCCAAAACACAAGACAACCAAAGCAACGCCAAGGCCAGAGACACAAAGAGCAGAGGAGCGAGGTGGACTCCCCCGGCAAGACCCTTGCCGGGGCGACCTCCGCGGCCCCGACAAGAGCCTTGCTGGGGCAGCTTGCCCAACACCAACAGAGCGAGCCACCCTTGAGCCCAGGAGTTCCAAACACCGCCAACAAATAAATTGGAACCAAGGCTTGGGAGGCACCTCCGTGGTGGCATGCAGATCTTCGTCAAGATCATAAACATGTGAGGTCAAATGAGAACCAGAAGACGGCGACAATCGGCGGGATCCTAGCCGAGGAAATCCACAAGACCCCCGGCAAGCACCTTTTCCAGGGATGACTGCAACGCCACGGCAAGACCCTTGCTGGACCCCAGGCAAGACCCTTTCCGAACGTATCAGCGGGGCCACTGCCAGGTCCACATCAACCAAGACTCCGCCACCATTCGCATGCAGCTGCCAGCCAAACTAGCTGGGTCGGCACCTGCGTGGCAACAGGCCACTTCCAAGCCAACTCAGCAAGCCCCTGCGTGGAGGCATGTAGATCTTCGTGAAGACCCTGTCACCACGCCACCTCAGCTGCATGCCTGCCTACATAGCACCGCACGCATCGCTGGCCCAGGCGCGTGTCGAAGCGAGGCGGAGCGGCAACGGACGGGACGGGCCTCGTTCCCATCCCCGATAAAGCTAATGGACACCTAAGTGGCGCATTTAATGCGCTTTGTCCTGTAATGCCGGGCGATAAGCTTGCGCACTGTAGACCTTTCCACCTCCTGTGTGCCACTGTGGCAACCCCTTTTGCCTATAAAAGCAGGCCCGAGGTGACCAGGAGAGGGATTCGGCTCTTTTGGGAAAGTTGCACCCCGTAGCTAGCTCAAGAACACAATAACAATCAATACATCCACCAAAGAAGGACTAGGGTATTACGCATCCTCGCGGCCCGAACCTGCTCATCTCACGACCCCGCGCCCGCTGACCGTAGAAGGGATCCCAGTGACCCCATAGATGCCGTTCCCATTGACATCCTTGGTACTCCAGGTAGGGGGCGCGCAGTTGTGAGAATCTGGTCTAGCAGTTAGCCTAGCGGCTCTTCATCGCCATGGCTCCCAAGAAGAAGAAGGCCACGGCAGTCGGTACGTCGGGAGCCGGACGGCCTGATCAAAAGGGCGAGCAGCGGGCTTGGTCGCAGACAGACGCGAGGCACGGCCATGAAGCACCAACATGGCTCGTAGTCGAGCTCGGCGAGCAACATCGTCAGGCGCGAGACGATGGGCCGCACGCCACAAGATCCAGAGACGGAGATGGGCCCCCGCAGGTGGCGCGGGGCCCTCCGTGGGCGTCGCCGTGCCACCCACGGGCGGCTCGACGACCTCCAAGACGCCCACCCGGCGCCCACAGTGCGCTCTTCCCATGTTTTGCGCGACGAGCAGCGTCACCAGACTGGTGACCCTGGACACCGCCATGGGAAGAGCCCTGTGCATCGTCCGCGGGACGAAGGAGGCCAGCATGCCCGCCGAAGTGCTGGCGAAAATGGTACGCATCCGCTAGGCCTTGATAGAGCTCCTTCTAACGTGGTTAGAAGTCAAAGCGCGCCACGGTCCATGCAGCCTTCGCCACCACCCATGCCAGCAGAAGCTTTGGCGCGCGTGCAGCTGCTCCTTGACTTTCCTCCTGCTGGGGATAAGCTCGACGAGCGGAGAGCCACCATTCGGAGCCTCGTCGCCGTCGCCAAAAAAGACGAGCCACGACTGACGGGGCCCTTAGGCCGGCGCTCCATGGAACCACCGCACGCCAGCGGTGGAGGGGCCGGAGGTGCCACGGCCACGGTGCACTATCCTCCTCCACGCCAGCCACCGCGGGTGTCGGTCCATCGTGATGACGCTTGTGATAACATCTCCATAGCGTCGTCCGACCCACGGACCCACCGCGACCAACGCCAGGTCCTTCGGGTGCGAGCTTATGAAGACGCTCGAACAACCATCGAGCGCCGACGCGATACACGCGACCAGCCGAATAGGCGGGCGGGGCCTGCTATGGACCACCCAGCGCTGGGGGGCTCCGGCGGCCTACCTTACGAGGTGGGTTGCCCAGCCTTTACCCGTAAGCTGCGGCAGTTCCAGTGGCTGTCTCACCGCACGTTCAAGCCCGACGTCATCGAGAAGTACAACGGAAATACACACCCGTCAGAGTTCCTCAACATCTACACCATCACGATGCAAGCTGTTGGAGCTCGCGACGACAAGGTGCTTGCCAACTACTTCCTGTTGGCGCTGAAGCCCAACATCATGTCTTGGTTGATGCATTTGCCGGTATTCCATTTCTTCTTGGTCGGATCTGTGCCATGAGTTCGTTGGTGCCTTCACCGAGGCCACCAAGCTCATGGCCAGGCCAAGGATTTGCATATCATTCCCGTATGGAATGGGAAACCCCGCAAGTACATACAGAGGTTCAGCCGGTGCGCTTCAACATCCTCGATGTTCATCCCGGCCGCTATGATTAGCGCGTTCCATCAGAACATGCACAATCGCAAGATGCGTGACGAGCTGGTGAGTAACAAGGTTAGGGATGTGGCAGAACTTTATGTCCTGCTGATAGGTACGCCCGGGCTGAAGAAGGAAGGAAGTACCCCGGCGAGGATGCGGCATGGAAACTGACTCTACTGATGAAGACACCGCCGCCCCAATGAAGAAGGGTCGGTGTCGCAACAGGAAGGGCAAGGGCAAACCGTGCTTGCCATCGAGGGATCCGATGACACGGGCGCCACCAAGAAGGCCAAGGCAGATGACCCCGGCAAGGAGATTGCCGCATGCGCCGCTTGCCGGGCCTTGGCGGCTGCCGATAAGACTGGGGGCTCCGACAAGCAGTACTGCAAGATCCACCGCACCAAAGGCCACGACCTCCAGAACTGCCGACAAGTCGAGCTGCTTACTGAAAAGCAAAAAGTCGAGTATGAGAGGCGGGACAAGGAGAAGGGCCAAGATGGCGCTGAAGGATCTGGCAAGAAGCGCGGCGACTAGGGAGGTCGTCGCGGCAAAGATAACCAGCCAGAGAGGCCCGCTCGGGGCCGCGACAAGAAGCAAGAAGACGATGATCATGACGGGGACGACGAGTCCGGCGAGCATGAGTTCCAGAAGGCTACGGAGGCCATGTGCGTCGATGGTGGCGCCTCGCTGCATACTTCTCACCGCCAGCTCAAATAGTGGGCCCGTGATATAACAGCAGCGGAGCCCTCGTTCGACGCTCAGAAACCACTGAAGTGGTCCAGCACGCCCCTCATCTTTGACGTCGAGGACCACCCCGACCGCACGACTGCGGTCAGGTGTTTGCCGTTGTTGGTATCACCAAAGATACGCAACCTCAAGGTGAACAAGATGTTGGTTGACGGCGGGGACGATCTGAAATTGATCTCACCCGCTGTGATCAAAAGGCTCCAAATTCCTGATGGAGACCTCGAGGAAACGTGCACGTTTCAAGGGGTCAACCCGGGAAGGAGCCAGCCGAAGGGGAAGGTCATGTTGCCTGTGACATTTGGAGGCGAGTCGAACTACAGGACGGAGAGGATTGTCTTTGATGTAGCCGAGATCCCCTTGCCTTACAACGGGATCCTCGGCCGCCCGGCTCTAGCCAAGTTCATGGCGGCGTCGCACTATGCCTACAACACATTGAAGATGCCTGGGCCGATGACCATCATCACCGTCCCCTCCGACAAGAAGGACGCGCTGGTCTGCGCTGACCAACTCTACCGAGAATCAGTCGCAGCAGCTGCTGCCAAGGCACTTGCTCCTGCCGTGAAGCCCCGGGAAGGAAGAAGAAGACCGGCAATACCTCTCACACACACTCCGGCAAGTGCACCTCTTCGGAGTGTTGTGCTACCGTCGAGGACATTCCAGAGAGCTCCACCGGTAAGAGAAAGAAATCCAGAGCTGCACCACCAGAGACCAAGAGGGTGTCTGTCAAGGAGGATGGCACGGGAGAGGCTTTCACCATAAGCTCCACCCTCGACAGCAAATAGGAAAGCGCGCTCGTCACTTTCCTGCGGGCGAATGTCGACGTGTTCCCATGGCAAGCATCCGACATCCCCAGCGTTCCCAGGGAAGTGATTGAGCACCATCTTGCTGTCTGTCCCCATGCGCGACCCGTCAAGCAGAAGGTCAGGAAGCAAGCTTTGGAACGGCAGGAATTCATCACAGAGGAGATCAAGAAGTTGGAAGCAGCAGGCTTGGTGAGAGGAGTGCTCCATCCGACGTGGTTGGCCAATCTGGTGGTGGTGCGCAAGACGAACGGGAATTGGAGGCTGTGTATTGATTACACAGATATCAATAAGGCTTATCCTAAGGACCCTTTCCCGTTGCCGCGCATTTACCAGATTGTTGACTCCATGGCCGGGTGCGACCTGTTATCATTCCTCGACGCCTACTCGGGCTACCACCAGATCTTCATGACAAAGGAAGACGAAGAGAAGACAACATTCATCACCCCACGTGGTACGTATTGCTTTTTACGGATGCCTTTCGGGTTGAAGAGTGCTGGCTCGACATTCGCAAGGGCAGTCCAAATTGGTTTTGAGCCCCAGCTACATAGAAATATGGAGGCTTATATGGATGACATAGTGGTCAAAACCAAGGACAAGGCAACCCTTGTATAAGACTTAGAAGAGACGTTTGCCAACCTATGCAAGATCAACCTCAAGTTGAACCATGAGAAGTGTGTCTTCGGTGTTCCGTCCCATAAAGTTCTCGGGTTCTTTGTTTAGCAGCGTGGGATCGTGGCAAACCCGGACAAGATCAAGGCTATTGAGCAGATTGAGACAACCAAGCGGATCAAGGATGTGCGTCGGCTGACTGGCTGCGTTGCCGCCATGAGAAGATTCATCTCCAAGTCCGCTGAGCGTGCCCTTACCTTTTTCAAAATCTTGAAGAAGGTGGGCCCAACGGAGTGGACCCCAGAGGCCGAGGCAGCGTTGTAAGATCTGAAGAAGTACCTTTCCTCTACACCAATACTGGTTACGCCTAAACCACAAGAGTCGTTGCTGCTGTATCTGGTGGCGACGAATCAAGTGGTCAGTGTCGCGCTAGTGGCGCAGAGGGAGGTCATGGAGAGGCAGTGGCGATGGCGGGGCTGGCGGATGGCAATTCAGAGATTCCTCCGGCAGGGCCTGGTGCCGGCAAGGCAAGGCCCTCGGCAGAGTCTGACGCCATTAGGCACGGGCCCGTGTGGCCAAGTGAAGTGGTGCAGAGGAAGAAGATGATGAAGCACCCGGTTCAATTTGTTAGTTCCCTCTTGCAGGGGGCTAGGTCAAGGTACTCTGGTGTGCAGAAATTGCTCTTCGACCTCCTTATGGCCTCGAGGAAGCTGCGTCACTACTTCCAAGCACACGAAATCACCGTCGTCACCCGCCTCCCGTTGCAACGGATACTGCACAACCCAGACGCAACCGGAAGGATTGTGGAGTGGGCCTCGGAGTTATCAAGCTTTGGCCTGAAGTTTGAAAGTACCTCAACAATCCAGAGCAGAGTCTTGGTGGAGTTCATTGCAGAATGGACCTCAACGCCTAACGAGGTAATCCAGGAGACCGCTCTCCCGGCAAGGAAGCAAGTCGCAACTGGATCATGTACTTTGACGGGGCTTTCTTGCTGGAATGCGCCGGTGCTGGTGTGCTTCTCGTCGCACCCACCGGAGAACACCTTAAGTATGTAATCCAGATGCACTTTCCGAGGGAGATGTCCACCAAAAACACTGCTGAGTATGAGGGGCTGCTTGCTGGTCTAAGGATCGCAACAGACCTCAGGGTTAAGAAGCTCATCGTTAGGGGTGATTCACAACTTGTCGTCAGACAAGTCAACAAGGATTATCAGAGCCCGTTGATGGAGGCCTACATAGATGAGGTGAGGAAGCTGGAGGTGCGCTTTGATGGTATACAAGCAGAGCATGTTCTCCGAGCAGAGAACGACATCGCCGATTACCTGTCAAAGCGCACTGCATTCAAGCTACTTGTGGAACCAGGTACTTTTGTGCTTCGGCTAACTCAACCATCCGTCGAACCATCAACGGGGCAGAACCAATGGAGGAAATCAAGCCCCGGCAAGTACTTTCCCGCCGAGCCCCCGGGGGCCACTGGCAAGGATGTTGCCGCGGATACTGAGCCTGCCAAGGGGCGGCTGGCTCCGCCAGGGCGCCAAGCCCTGGCCGTAGAGACGGCCGCCTCCACGACGGAAGAGATGCCTTTGGTCCTTGCCGTCGAGCCCTAGGCTCCGACATGGGCACAACATACCGTCCGTTTCCTCCAGACAGTGGAACTTCCTGAGGAGCAGGAAGAAGCAAAAAAAGTAGCCCGTCGGTCTGCCTTGTACCAGTTCATCGATGACGTCCTGTACAGAAAAAGATTGAACGGTGTGAAATTGAAGTGCATCCCTCAGGAGGAAGGACTGGAGCTGTTGGCAGAGATACATGGAGGCATATGTGGCTCCCACATAGGGTCGAGGGCCCTTGCCGGCAATGCGTTTCGGCAGGGTTTCTTCTGGCCCACCGCCCTCCAGGATGCGACGGCACTAGTAACCAAGTGTGAAGCGTGTTGGTTCCATTCGAAGAAGCTTCATCAACCAGCTCAAGCCCTTCAAATAATTCCTCTCTCCTGGCGATTCTCGATCTGGGGGCTCGACATCTTGGGCCCTTTCCCCCACGCTGTCGGGGGCTTTGAGTACTTGTACATTGCAATCGACAAGTCCACACTGTGGCCGGAGGTGGAGGCAGTGAGGAAGGTGACAGCATAGTCAGCCGTCAAGTTCTTCAAGGGGCTAGTGTGCCGTTTTGGTGTACCAAACATAGTCATCACCGACAACGGCACACAGTTCACAAGCCACAGATTCATGCAATACATCCAAGACCTCGGCAGCAAGGTCTGTTTCGCTTCCGTGGCACATCCACGGAGCAACGGCCAGGCAGAGAGGGAATATGCTGAAGTATTGTGAGGCCTGAGGACAAAGACTTTTGACAGGCTGCACAAGAGTGGAAGGCGCTGGATTGATGAGTTGTCGGCGGTTCTTTGGTCGATCATAACAACGCCAAATCGAGCCACCGGTCAGACACCATGTGCCCTGGTATAGGGGCCAGAAGCATTTCTCCCAACGGAACTCACATACGGGTCACCTCGATCGCTCGCTTATGACGAGCTTGAGCAAGAGGAACTGAGGAAAGATGACGCAACGCTCCTTGAGGAAGATCGTCTTGGCGCAGATGTGAGAGCAGCACGCTACCTGCAAGCCTTGCGCCGCTACCATAGCCGCAAGGTTCATGCCCGAAGCTTTGAGGAAGGCGACCTTATTCTTCAGCACGTTCAGTCGGCCAAGAATTCCAACATGTTGACGCCAAAGTGGGAAGGCCCTTATCGGGTAATACGAGTCACCAGGCCCGGCGCGGTCCGCCTGGAGACCGAAGATGTTGTCCCAGTGAGCAACTCCTGGAACATCGAACATCTTCGCAAGTTTTACCCATGAGGCGTGGTTGCCGGGCCTAACGGCAATCCACCCTTTTGTACAAGCTTTGCCGGTAAGGCATGTAACCCTCTGTACAAAGCCAGGTGCAGACCCTGAGCATAAATAAATGAAGTGCTGGCACCCTAAGTTATAGCATGCATGCTAGGTTAAGTCTCTCCCTCGGTTAGGGTTGATAGTGCTTAGCGGCGACTAACCCCTAGTCTAGAGGTCGAGTGTGTGTCTTTCAGTTCCCTTTGGTTCACATGGCACCTGGACACTTCTGCCGAGCCTCTTGGGAGAAAGGGAATGGACCGGCACTCCGGCCCCAGCAAGCGAAGACTGCCAGGGGCTGAAGACACAAGGATCCAACCATGGCAAGCCAAGGTTGCCGGGGGCTGCTGATTCAGATAAGTCTTTTCATCCCCCTGTTATGCATTCATGTATAGGACTAGGACATGTGAAACCTCATTTATATTCTTAAACCACCGTGCTCCCCTTTTCCCGTTCCCAAGAGCTATCTCCTGGGCCGGAATTTGGTCGTAGTCGCGATAGCGAGGAGATGAACGAGGGGCCTAACTCTACTTCGCCCCTGCCTCTGCCAAGAGCGTGAGAATGGTCGACTGAAGTGGGGGGACGGCAAGGCTTGTTTCCAAGCGACAATGTTTATCTTGAAAATAACAAGGATTCGTCCTTGGCATGGGCCTCGCTCACGCACAAAGAACCCGGCAAGCACCCTTTTTCATTAAAAACATCCCATACAGGTACAGTTCATACGGAATTAAAAACATGAGAAAGGGGATTACAAGTCCTAAAATTAACAAGTGCCCGCAGGCTTACAAACTAAAAAGAGATATGGTGCCCGTAATCCCTTTCTTGTCCCTCTCCTCAGAAGGTGGAACAGGACAGCAGGAGGGCAAAAGGAGCGCCTAGGCAAGGTACGACGAGCAGAAGGAACCGAGAGAACATCTTGGTGCCGGGAAAGGAGATGGAAGATGAGGCAGCGGGCCGGCAATACGCGACGAAGGCGTCGGTGCCCGCGTACTCCGACTTGGCGGCTGCCACCCGCCTTCTTCGCCTTCTCTGGTCCTCCTACGCCAGCCGCCCAAGGAGACGACGGGGAGCGCCTCGACGGAGAGCTTGGCGAGGATGGCCCTCGGCAGGGCGCGTGGCCGATGGAGGGGTGGCGCGATCAGTCAGAGTTGGGGTCGGCATCCCGCCGCTCGGCTCCGTCGTTGTCGCTGTCGCTGTCCTCCTTGTCACTCCCGCTCGAGGAGGAATCTTCATCGTTGGAGGAGCTCTCCGTGCAGCACTTCAGGCGAGTTCCAAGATCTCCGAAGACCTTGATGGAGAGCAGGCCGCCGTCCATTAACTTGAAGTAGATGACAAGCCCCGTCGTCCGGCTATGGATGTGAGTAAATGTCTTCCATCCGCGACGGAGGTACATAACATGGGGAGCGGGGAAGTCGACGTCGACCCGCGTGCCGCCGTTCCCGCAGCCCCTCATGTGCAATCTGAGGGCCTGGGGCGGATCGAGCTCCATCTCCCGAGCAAATGAGGTAGGGAGACGGAGACGACGATGCGGCGGCCGGCGCAGCCTAATGAAGAACTCCCGAGGCTGGTCCCCGACGTGGCCCTCCATCACGGGCGGCATCGCTGGTGGAGGCACGGCCATTACACTGCCTCGTCCCCCTCTTCCCCGACCGCCGCGGCGACCTCGGCCTCGCCCCCTCTCCCTTCCTCTCGCGGCCGGCTCCGCCGCTGCGAGCTCGTGGGAAGGAGGAACGCGCTGTCGAGCGGCGACCCTCGCCCCCACCATTGAAGGACCTACGCCCCCTCTCGCCATGACGGGTGAAAGGAAGGAGCGGAAGTGGAAGAAGATGGATGTTGGAAGAACGTGGGATGAAAATCCCCTCCCCCTCCTTGTAAAGGGGCGGGGTCGAGGCTCGGCCGCCCCACTTGGCCAATCCAGCCATCGGAGGCGTAGGGAATCAGGACCGACCCGCTGCCCCAACTAGCGATGGCCCAGTTTCCCGTCTCCACGACCTGCCACCTGCATGAGGGACGCGTGGCGAGCGAGCAGGATCGAGGGGACGGGTGAGGCGACCATTCCCCACCCCGTGATCGTGGGGCGCGGGCGCCTTGAAGACCGTGACCCGAGTCCACTAAGTAAATGAGCCGCGCCTCTGCGGCTCCCTCTTTTTCTTATGGGGAAGGCGCGAGCCGCCACTTAACTGCGATATGACGCATGCGTGCGGGAACCGCCCCACGCATGACCCCCACGTCACGCAGGACCCTCCACATCACGCGTTCAACGCGGGTCGTGGGGAAGCACAGCTGTCACAGCCCTAGCTCAGCCCCTATTGTCTTTGCTAGATCTGCATGTCATCATGTCTAAAAATTCAAATGAAATTTGAATTGAGGAATTTTCAAAGCCTCAGAAACCTTTTAAAAATGTCAACATTAAATTCTTCTCAAAGAACCCCAAGAAAATGTTCCTGTTAAACCTTGAAAAATATTGGCAATAATAAAATTCAAACCAATATTTTGGAGGGTTTAAAATATTTATTTTGGGCCTTTTAATTAAATTAATAACATATTTGAGTTGAACTTATTTCTGTTATATAAGAGATAAAGTTCAAATAATTTTTGTAAGTTGCATGTGGCCTTGGACTAGTTTCCTGAGCTCACATAAAAATTTACAGAAAGTTCTAAATGATTTGATGCTTCAAATAAAATCTAACAAACTACAGAAAATAGAAAACATAAAAGAAGTGTTAGAGAGAGAGGAGAAAACCTTACTTGGTTCTTACCTCCTGTGCAGCCCACCTGGCAGTCCAGCCACCTGGCGGCCCAGCTCACCCGCAGGAGCCAGTCACCCCCAACCTCCCGCCAGGAGGATGAGGGTCGCGTGCTCGCCGCGCGCGTCCACGCGCGAGGCCACCTCCTGCTTCTGCCGACGCAGGAGAGGCTCCAGAAACTGCCACGCGCCACCCCGGTCCCTCTCGCCCGCCGCTCTTCCTCATCCCCTCCTCTGTCTCGCTCTCCTCTCCACAGCCGAGCGCTGCCGTCGCCACCGACGCCATTCGCTGCGGCCACAGCTACCGCTTAGCCTCCCAAACACGTCCAGGAGCTCCGCCTCCATTGTCTATGCCTCCTCGAGGACACACGCACCGCCAGACGCCCCACAACATCGCCATCTTCAACGTCTTAATCACCGGCCGCCGAAGATCCCCCTCGCCGCTTCGCTCGCTCCGGTGCTTCCCCGAGCTCATCGACCCGCCCAGCGTGATCACCGTGAGCTCCTGTCCCGAACACCCCTCTCCCTTGACTCGTTTGCATGCCGTAGCCACTGCGTCACCTGCGCCCAAATGCGCCACCGCCCAAGCTCGTCGCCGACGAGGCTCCGGTGACCAACTGGTCCCGTGCATATACCCTTTGGCCTCGTGAGAACGTGTAGAACCTGTAGGTACTAACTGTTGTTTCCCCCGCGTGCTGTGTTGTCGGTTTCGTCAACGGCCGAGCTCCGGCCGCCGCACTTGTCGCCACTGCCATCGCTTCGCTCCACCTCCAGCCGCCTCGATGCCACCGCCTGACGCGCCTGTCGCAGCACCAGAAACCTAGCGCCAAGACGCTCGTCGCTGAATCGCCGGACGAGGAGTGCCGCCGCGTCCTGCTTAGCACCGGCGGCTAATCGCTGTTTAGCTGACGTGGCATCATTAGTTAGTTAAGCAAATGTTTAATTAACAACCCCCCACACAGTCACTGAAGCGCGGGCCCCGCAGGTAGCTAACCCCGGATTAATATCGACATAACCATGAGCCTATGACATGTGGGCCCCCCAGGTCAGGTTTACCTGGACCGGCCCTGTTGACCAGATGACGTCAGCATGACATAGTTCTCACGCAATAAAGTCTTTTCTGGAATTTAAATAAACGTAAATGATCTATTTATTTTCAGGAAATGTCCAAAACTTCAAAAATTCATAGAAAATCAACTGTAACTCCAAATGAAATAGTTTATATATGAAAAATGATCAGCAAAATCTAATCTATCCATATGTACCATTTTCATGCATGTTAGAACAACTTTTAGCTAATTTTTAGGACAAATCAAATGAATGGAATTTAAATAACCACATGTGGAGTTTGAATTTGAACCTTGTGCTGCTAGGTGCATTAGCTCAATGAACATCATACTGTCATGTCACATTCATGCATCATATTGTTGCATTGCATTGATTGTGTTCCTTCTCTGTTGCCGTATTTGTCCCCTCTCAGTAGATGTGATTCCAATGATGCGATCGATGACACCGATGAAGAACGATACTATCTTCGGAAGTGTCATGCAAGCAAAACCCCCTTGTTCATTCCGATACAATCCCACTCTCTCGCTCCTGCTCTCTTTTACTGCATTAGGACAACAATGATTCAACTGTTACATGCTGCGGTAGTTGAACCCATTTTCCTCTGCATGACCTTTCATTGCCACAGTAAATAGATGAAAACCACTAGCATGAGTAGGAGTTGTTTGAGCCCTGATGTGCCTACTCATTCATGCTTATTTGTCATGCCTGCTACTGCTTAGAGTTGAGTCAGGTCTGATTCATCGGGGATGAATTGGAATGGTGATGAACATGTCCTATTGTGCGTGAGCTAAGTGTGTGAACACGATTTGGTAAAGGTAGCAGTGAGAGGCCATGTAGGAGTACATGGTGGGTTGTATCATTGAAGTCGTCCTCAGGAACTGAGTGCTGTGTTTGTGATCCATGAACAGCTAATACCAGACATTGCGATCCTTAATTGACTCTCTCGACTTATTAATCGCCTTGATCTCTGTCCAGGAGTTGCAACTAGTTTTTGGTGTTTTTAGGATATGTGTTGGAGGCCATGCATAGCGCTGACCCTAGGGGTGGGCTATGATGCGGTAGATACACCATGGCACGGTGTACCGGGCGCCCGTTTCATTTCTCGGTAACCCTGCACACATCGTTTGGTGCAGTGAGCGAAACCCCGGCTAGATCTCCTCGCGGATGGAACCCGAATAGGCGATAAACCTGGACTAGAGACTTGTGTGGTTAGTCAGGTCGTGGTTGACTCCCTCGCCAGGCTACCGATTGAAGGTTGCCGAGATACACGACGTGTACATGGTGGTAAGTGGCGAGAGCGTGTGTGAAGAAGTACACCCCTGTAGGGTTATAAATGAGCTATTCGAATAGCCATGTCCGCGGTAAAGGACTTCTGGGTTGCCTGTACAGTTCATTCACAAGTGAAAGTGGGTACTCTAAAATGCGCAAGATAAGCGTGAGTGCTATGGATGGGTTCTCGTAGGGAGATGGGAGCGGATCCATAGTGGTGTATTGAAATGGTGAATATGTGGACTCGTGTGCACTACCTCAGAAGAGTTACTTGTAGTAGTAGTTCAGGTTAGCCACTGAGTCAAAGTTGTCTTGCTGCAGTTAAACCCCACCACCCCCTTTGTTGATACTGATGTATATGTAGATAGTTCTGATGTAAGTCTTGCTGTTGTACATTTTTACTCACGTTTGCTTAATTTATGTTTTTGCAGAGAGACTTCAGTCTCGCTAGTAGTTCCGCGTGGACTTCGACGTTTAGCTTGTTACCTCAGCTACGATCTTGTGCCCTTGGTAGGGTCTTGTAGTTACTCAAGCTTCTCAGCCTTTTCATTTGTAGTTGTCTTTACTCATACAAGTTAAGCTTCCGCTTGTTCTTGTTGCTTGTATGACTTGAATGCTGGGTCGCCAGACCCATGCTTGTAATATCTAGCTCTTCGGAGCCTAATGAATAAATACTTGAGTTGTGATGCCATGTTGTATTTGCACATATCGAGCATATTGTGTGTATGATTTGAAATGCTTGGTATGTGTGGGATCCGACAACCTAGTTGTTTATCCTTAGTAGCCTCTCTTACCGGGAAATGTCTCCTAGTGCTTCCACTGAGCCATGGTAGCTTGCTACTGCTCTGGAACACTTAGGCTGGCCGGCATGTGTCCTTCTTTGTTCCTGTGTCTGTCCCTTCGGGAAATGTCACGCGGTGTCTACCAGAGTCCTGTTAGCCTGCTACAGCCCGGATTCTCCGGAGTCCTGTTAGCCCAGCTGCTACAGCCCGGATTCACTCGCTAATGACCGACACGTTCGTTGTTGGGTCATGTATGCATGTCCCTGTAAGTTAGTGCCACTTTGGGTTTACGACTAGTCATGTTGGCCCAAGTTCTCTCTCATATGGATGCTAGCGACACTATCACATACGTGAGCCAAAAGGCGCAAAAGGTCCCGGGCCAGGTAAGGTGGCACCCTTGGGAATACCGTGCGTGAGGCCGCAAAGTGATATGATGTGTTACATGCTAGATCGGTGTGACTTAGGATCGGGGTCCTGATAGCAGTGGACGAGAAGTTACCACAGTAAGAATCCCGCCCCGACTACCCTCGCACCATTTTGGGCCTGGCCTAACAACGCGTCGCGCTTATGTGTGGCCCAGACCCCGGGGCTCCTGTCGGTGTACAAAAGTAGGGGCTCTCCTTTCGACCCCTTTACTTGTGCACGGGCAGTCAGAGCCCCGTGCTGCAGCCACACTTAGCAGGGCAGAGGAGGGAGGCCAGAGAGAAGCCAAAACACAAGACAACCAAGGCAACGCCAAGGCCAGAGACACAAAGAGCAGAGGGGCGATGTGGACTCCCCTGGCAAGACCCTTGCCGGGGCGACCTCCACGGCCCCCGCAAGAGCCTTGCCGGGGCAGCTTGCCCAACACCAACAGAGCGAGCCACCCTTGAGCCCAGGAGTTCCAAACACCGCCAACAACTAAATTGGAACCAAGGTTCAGGAGGCACCTCCGTGGTGGCATGCAGATCTTCGTCAAGATCACTAACATGTGAGATCAAATGAGAACCAGAAGACGGCGACCCTCAGTGGGATCCTAGCCGAGGAAATCCACAAGACCCCGACAAGCACCTTGCCGGGGATGACTGCTATGCCAGGTAAGACCCCTGTCGGACCCCCGGCAAGACCCTTGCCGAACGCATCAGCAGGGCCACTGCCAGGTCCGCATCAACCAAGACTCCACCGCCATTCGCATGCAGCTGCTAGCCCAACCAGCTGGGCAGGCACCTGCGTGGCAACATGAAACTTCCAGGCCAACTCAGCAACCACCTGCGTGGAGGCATGCAGATCTTCGTGAAGACCCTGTCACCACGCCACCTCAGCTGCCGGCCTGCCTACATGGCACAACACGCATCGCTGGCCCGGGCGCGTGTCGAAGCGAGGCGAGCGGCAATGGACGGGACGGGCCTCATTCTCGTCCCCGATAAAGCTAATGGACACCTAAGTAGTGCATTTTATGTGCTTTGTCCCGTAACGCGGGGCGATAAGCTCGCGCACTGTAGACCTTTCCACCTCCTGTGTGCCACTGTGACAACCCCTTTTGCCTATAAAAGGAGGCCCGAGGCGACCAGGAGAGGGATTCGGCTCTTTTGGGCAAGTTGCACCCCGTAGCTCGCTCAAGAACACAAGAACAGTCAATACATCCACCAAAGCAGGACTAGGGTATTACGCATCCTCGCGGCCCGAACCTTGGTAAACGACCCGTGTGCTAGCTCCTAAACCTGCTCTTCTCACGACCTCGCGCCCGTTGACCATAGAAGGGATCCCAGTGACCCCATAGGTGTCGTTCCCACCGACATGGTTGTTGTCGGGCTTCTCGACCAATGTCCACACTTGGTTCCTCTCAAAGTTGTGTAGTTCTTCGTTCATGGCATTTATCCAATCTGGATCTTCCAATGCTTCTTCAACCTTCATAGGTTCAATGCTAGAGATGAATGAATAATGTTCACAAAAATTAGCCAAACGAGTTTTAGATCAAGTGATTCTCCCGGTTAGGATATCATTGAAGATTGTTCGATGGGATTGTCTCGTGACACTCTTGCTCTAACTCGTGAGAGCTTTTGTTGATGTTGTATTTCTCTTGTCGAGGTGGACAAGGAGGTTGATGAGGTTCATCTTGGTGTACTTCCTCGTTTTCTTCATGTTGGCGTGTCCCACTTGTGGATGCCTCCGTGTCTACTCTTGGTTCACCTTGTCGTGAGGTAGAAGCTTCCACTTGGACAGACGAGGTACTCTCCTTCACCTCCGTTGGACGAATCTTGCCAATAGATAAGTCTTGGATTGCTTCCGAAGGGTCTTTGTCTCCTACATCAATTGGCAATTGCTCTACTTGAGAGCCGTTAGATTCATCAAACTTCACATCTACCGTATGTTCAACCTTTCGGGTGAAATTGTTGTAGACACGGTAAGTTTGCAAGTTTGAGCCATAACCGAGTAGGAAACCCTCATGAGATTTAGGAGCAAATTTAGAACGACGATGCTTATCAAGAATATAGCACTTTGAGCCGAATACCTGGAAGTATCCGTCGTGGAATTGTCACGGCAGATGTCCTAGCAGAAGGACTTAGTCGTGGAGCCATCACAGCGGGGTTAGCTTAAAGGGGTTAAACAGGACAAATGACACAAGGAGTTTATACTGGTTCGGCCCCTTGCGCTGAAGGTAAAGGCCTAATCTAGTTTGAGGTGGTATTGCTTACGTCTCGATTACCAGGGAGCGAATACGCTTGACCTAGCTTTCGATCTCTTGTCCCTTGCCCTAAGTCGTCGTTGGGTCGTCCCTTTATATACATAGGTTGAGGCCCGGTGGCTCACAGAAACCCGGTCGGCTCATAAACAGCGTGTTCGGCTCGGTGACTAACTGTACATGCCTTATAATACAAGTCATACATATACGGAGGTTTACACTTGTTTGGGCCTTAAGTCACCTTTGGGCTGCAGGCCCTCGATGAGTCTGTGTAATGAACTACCGTCTTAAGCGTCTTCATGGGCTTTGTCTTGATGAACCACCAGGGGCTTAACCCGGCCCCTCCTGGGCGGGTTAACCCCAATAGTTATATCCCCAACATTAGGCCCGAGGTTGATTTGAACTTGTTCATATCAATCTTCAACACTTAGAAAAAATTCCTTCCTCAGTATTCTTGGGAAACCTTGTAACTTGTTGTGATGTCATCTTGTAGGATCATGGTAACCCGCCGTGACGTCACCTGTCATTAATATTGCACAAAGTTCAAATAAATCTTTTCTTTCAATGAATATCCAAAAATCATGGCATTTGCACCGTCATATCCATTTTTTGGCCTCCTCGATTCCCACGCATGTCACTTATCCCTTTGCCTTATAAATAGGGCCGGGGGTCCCTTTCACTTCCCCCCTTGCCTCTTCATCTCTGTCTTCCACTTTGCGATGCCCTAGCACTTGAGCTCTGCCGCCGCCATCGACCTTCGCCTCTGATCCAACAATGGCCACTGCATCGACCTGTTCTGATCAGATTTCGTCACACCTCTGCTGTCCAACAGCCCTGGTTAGTTCCCCTTCTTGCTCTTCTCATAGATCCGTTAGGGTTTCGACGAGTTCGTCAGAGCTCATCCTTGCTTTCCACTGCAGTTTGCGGTTTTGATTCAAACTTGGTACCCCTCCTATGCCGAGGTAGTTGTAGCATCCCTTTTATTATTTAAAACACCTCCTTTTCATAACAAAAACCGATCTAAACCCATGAACTGCTCGAGTACTAATATTTAGGTTTAAATATTTTTCCATTAACTGAAGTGCCGTAGATCTGAAATCATAGCATCAATCTGTGAAAACTGTTTTTCTCAACACTTAGTGATTTTTTCATCCCCAAATCTGTTCTTTCAATATCTGTATGGGCGGCTTAACTCAGAAATAGTAACCCGCCACGTATCATTAGTCCCCTCTTAAGCTGCCAATGGTTCCTTGTAACTTTGCAATGCCAATCTCCGGCTTAGCACATATGCATGCTTCTTTATTGTTCTCCTTTTAACCATAAGCCGGCTTAACCATGTAATATTGAACCGGCATAACCTTTCTTGTAGATCATTGATAAAATGGCTAAGACATACACATCTTGCAATTGGGTCAAATCCCGGGTTACCAAAAGAAGAATTGAACAACTTTGTCGCCACTGGCGCTTTAGCCAAGAAAGAGATCATCCATTGAAGAGCTCCTGGTGAACAAGTTCCTCCTCAACAAAAAGATGGATAAGTAATTGTTTTGCTGATCACTTGGGCCGAGAGTTTAGCCCCCCGCTGAAAGTTTTTCTGTGATGTGGTTCATTTCTTACAACTGCACCCTCAAGACATCGGACCAAACTCCGTTTCCAACATCTGCAACTTCCAAGTATTCTGTGAAGCTTATCTTCAAGAGGAGCTCACGGTTGATTTATTCAGGGAGTTCTATTACTTAAACCGCCAAACAGAGTTTGTCGACGGGGCATCCCAAGAACTTGGTGGAGTCTCAATACAAAAAAGGAAAGAAGTCAGCTTTCCCCATGCCAAGCTCCACAGTCACCCCAAAGACTGGAACCAAACTTAGTTCTATTGTCAAGACACCTCTCCAGCCGATGAGAATCCTCTGTCGGGTTACCGTGTACACCGACTTAGCAACACACATCCACTCCCCCAATGGCTCAATGCAAGGGAACGGGCCAAATACGCACCAGCCTTTTCAAAGCTCAGAGCCTTTATGGCCAATGGCTTAACTGGCGTCGACTTTTTCTGGTGCTGGCTATCTTGGAGTATCTTTCCATTAAGCCACCGCCCCGGCTTAATGTGCGAATACACTGGTGACGTAAATGATCCTCAGCGCCATTGTAACATTCAACTATTTGATGTGGAAATCACTGAAGCCACCAAGAAACTGTTGAATGAACCTGTGAAGGAGTGCAGCAAAACCGGACTTAGTCCTTTCTGTACTTTCAACAAGCCGCCAGCTGTAAGAATTGCACATCTTCTGCTTAATCCATATTTTGATGCCTACTTATGATCTTTTTAGTCTTAACAGGATGACGATCCATTTTGGAAGAGGAAAATGCCACTACTGGAATCAGCTACTTTGCCATCTGCCAGATCTTTGTGGTCCGCTAGCGGACGGCAATGAAGCTCTTTGCCATCAGCCACCGAAAAGCCGACGGCAAAGAAATGACAGACGACAAAGAAGCTCTTTGCCATGCGCCATTTCTTTGCTGTCCGCCAGCTGACGACAAAGAATCTTTGCCGTCCGCCAGCTAACGGCAAAGAGCGAGGTGGCCCCCACCCACCCGCCTGTTCAAAAAAACTTAACGCCCTACCTCTTTGCCGTCCGCTAGCGGACGGCAAAGAGAAAAAAAGCGGACGGCAAAGGGGGGCGGACGACAAAGATTTAACTCATCTAACGGCGCGCCCCACCCCGCCCCGCTCTGTCTCTCTCCCTCTTCACCTTCACACGCCGCCGCCCCACCACTCTCCGCCCGTCGCCCCACCACAATCCGCCGCCCGTCGCCCACCACCCGCAGCCCGGCCCTCGCCTCGCCGTGCCACAGCGGCCGCACGCCACGCCGCCTGCCGTCTCGGCGCCACCACGCCCGACCCCCCGCTCCCACCGCCCGCTCCGCCCCTCCCAGCACCCAACCACCGCTTCCCTTCCGCCCTTCGCCCCCGCCCGCTGCGTCTCGCCCGCCTTGCCGGACCCACGGCGCCCGCCTCACAGGTGCCCCACCGCCCGGCCCAAGCGCCATCCGGCTGGCCTCCGCTGCCTGCCGCCCGCCCCCTCCTCCACTGCCACCTCCTCCACCTGCCCTGCCCAGTGAGCTCTACCTCCTCTTTTTTCTGTTTTTTTCTGTTTTTAAGTTTCAGGTTTATGTTTAGTTTAGATTTAGTTTTAGTTTTAGTTTTAGGTTTAGTTTTAGGTTTTGTTTTAGTTTAGTTTTAGGTTTAGATTTAGTTTTTCCTTTTTTCTGTTTTTTTAGTTTTAGGTTTATGTTTAGTTTAGATTTAGTTTTAGTTTTAGTTTTAGTTTTAGATTTAGGTTTAGTTTTAGGTTTAGGTTTAGGAAAGAAGAAGAAGAAAAAAAGAGGAGAGGAGGAGAAGAAGAAGAGCAAAAGGAAAGGAAGAAGAAGAAGAGGAGGAGGAGAAGAAAAAAGAAGAAGAGGAAGAAGAAGAAGAAGAAGAAGAAAGAGGAGAGGAGGAGAAGAAGAAGAGGAAAAGGAAAGGAGGAAGAAAAGAAGAAGAAGAAGGAAAAAGGAAGAAAAGGAAGAAGAGGAAGAAGAAGAAAAGGAAAAAAGTGGGGAAACCCCGACCGACACGGCACCCGACCCGACCCAGCACCCGACCGACACCCCGACCCCGAGACCCCGACCCGACCCGACACCCGACCCGACCCGACCCCGAGACCCCGACCCAGGCCTGACCCGATCGACACCCGACCATGACACCGACATCGGCACCCGACCCGACCCGGCACCCGACCGACACCCGACCCGAGACCGACCCGACCCCGACACCCGACCCGAGCCTGACCCGACACCCGACCCGACCGACCTGACCCGACACCCCGACCCGACAACCGACCCTGACCCGACACCCGACCCGACACGACACCCCAACCCCTACCTCAAACAGCACCCGACCCGACACGGCACCCCGACACCGACACGACACCCCGAACCCGAAACAACACCCGATCCGACGCATATGCTTTGCTCCGGATCCGACGCATAAATTTCGCCAGTGCCTATTAGAGTGTAGGTTGCATGGACGTAATAAAATTGACAAAGTAGATCAACTGATGAATATATACATGGTGAATTATATATATAATTGTTGTGTGTCCAGTGATGATGATGATGATGATTATAGTGATGATAGTGATGATGATGATTATAGTGAGCCCATCATTGATTATAGTGATCATGATGATTATGCATTTATTGATGATACTGATCGAGATTATTAGTAGTGTCAGGTATTCAATTTTTTTTATGTTGTACTTGATGATGATACACTTATGTGATATACATATTATTATTATTCATGTCGGTAATTTTTTTATGTTGTACTAATTTCGTTTATTCTTTGTCATGGCAGGTGTTGAAAGATGGTGGGCGCTGGTCGGGAGCGCGCCGAGGCCCCTTCTTCGTTGGCGCGTGTTGCGAGGTCTTCCATTGCACACGCACCTCTCCGACGAGCATTGCTGGATAGTATGTCGACACCACCTGGCCCTTCTTCGTCGACTGTCGTGCCCAGCAGGGGACGAGGTAAGAAGAAGAGAGGAATTGGAGCACGTGGTCGCGGGAGAGGAGGTAGGGTGACTCTTACGGCTCCTTCCTCGCCGCCACCCCCAGCTGTTTCACCCGAGCACGTGACTGCTAGGGTGGACTCGTCCGAGGAGGAGGCTACACGGACTCCGGTCCACGAGCCTCCGGTCCACGGGTCTTCGGCCCACGAGCCTCGGGTCGACGGGCCTTCGGCCCACGAGAGTTGGGCCCACGAGACCCCGGAGGAGCAAGCGTCTGGATGGGGTACTGGTCGGGTCAGCTGAGGAGCCGAGTGGCCATGCTTGATGATTGCGGGAGCTGAGTGGCCATGCCGATGATGACGGGAGCCGTGATATTGAGGAGGAGGGGGAAACGTCTACAACAGCGTGGTGCTACACGGCTCCGTCCGTGCGGCGACCAGCGAAAGCAGAGGTGGTTGATTTTCCCTCATGGGGAGAGGTAAGTGCATTTAATCTTTTGTACCTTCTGCATTCACGTTTCTTCAAATAACTAATCGTTGGCCTTGTCATGCAGCAGGGTTGGGACCACCATGAAAGTGTCCGCCGGCCCAACTCCGTCCTTGGAGTTCGATTCGCAAAACTTCCCGAGGTTTGTCACGTTGCTGGTGAGGGTCGGCTTCGGAGGTTGGATTGAGTTGGGAGCACTACTTGGCTGCCTCGGCCCGCCGGGTGAGATTATCGACGGTGTCTTGTGCAAGACGAGGCGACGTGGTGATCGAAAGTTCGGTAATTTCTCCTTTACACAATTAAAAATATTGAACTAGCTAGTTATTAATTGTACTAATCAATATTGTATCATTTGATTGCAGACATTCTACAGGTGTGAGGAGGGATACGAGGAGGAGGCGGCAGATGTTTTCGACAAGGAGTGCAAGCGCCTACTTCATAACTTACGGCATGAGGTTTGGGTGCAGGCTGTCCGAGAATACTACGCCGGGCGTGGTATCAACAAGCCCAAGTAGGAGTAACGCGATAAGTTCTTGAGTAAGGAGCAGTACATGAAGATAATTCTTAAGGCCTTGTACTTACTTCCTTCATTTAGTAATTCATAGCCGTAGCGCTCAAGTTTCTATTTGCTAACTTAGGCCCCTCCGAGATGGTGTGCGGATCGGATGGATTGTTGGGAGGTGTTGGTCAATGCGTGGTGCTCAAAACAATGGCGGGCCTCCCACAACGAGGCCAAGGACAAACGTTCCCAAATGGAAGATGTGCCACACCACCAAGGCAGCTCCAACTTATTTCAGTACAGGCGGAACTGGGTATGTGGTTTGCTTCATGATTCATGCAATTCATTCATCATGCTAGCTTTAGCCCTTTATTTACTAATTTACTTTGTTTCTCTCTTTCAGGCATGCTACAATAAGGCGGATAAGGTGCCAGAGGTGTACGACCTGTATGCCATGGCCCACACTGGCTCTTACAAGAAAGTCAAGGCATTCTCTGCGTTTGACCTCGATGATCCAAAGAACTTCACCAACATCTCCGCCCACGACAAGCTCGTGCAATATAGAGATCAGGGGAAGTCGAGGAAAGGGGAGGACTTTAACCCGAGCCAGGGTCCCATTGATACAGAGCTGCTGATGATATCTGGTGGCGGGAGGTCCCATGGCTCCATAGCCATGGGAGATGGACTTATCTGTTGTCCTAGCACTCTCCCGGAGATCAAGGCGCGCCAGTCGAGCTCCGCTCCTGAGATAAGGCCTCGTGAACGGCCAGTCCAACTCGCCTTCAAGGTTAGTTATAAGTACTCAGCTATCCTTCTCCATTACATTGTGTGTGCTTCTATCAATGATTACAAATGGTCATGTGAGTGGTGTTGCAGGCTGCTATACAGAGTGAGAGAGATAGAACGGAGAAACTTCTGGTAGAGGCGGCGGAGAGGCAGCGGGAGTTGGAGGAGAGGACGACAAAGATGTTGGAGGAGGAGAGGGCACGGAATGACATGCATGCAAGGGCCATGTATGAGCTCCTTATGGTAAGTTTCTTCTGCAGATTACTTGCTAGTCTTAACATTTGAGTCTCATTACTAACTAGTATGACTCTATTGTGAAAACCAAATGTGCAGTCTTTGTGCGAGAAGTCCGGTCAGACTGCTCCGCCGATGCCAGTGATTGCTCCTGGGAGCACGGTGAGTTTAATTAGAATGGACATTACTTGCTAGTCTTAACATTTGAGTGTCATAATGCTAACGAGACATTGGAAATGATCTTTGGTGCAGCTTAACTCCGAAACGCATCGCACGATCCTTCTCCAGCTACCGGCGCGAGCCAGCCCGCTCGTACACCTCCCTGATCATGGTAAGTTTCTCTAGTGTTTTGCTTAACAAATGCATAAAGACCTAGACTTAGCTTTATTTCCTCCAATATGCTTACCATAATGACCTAGAGTTAGCTTCTTTTCCTCCAAAATGACTTAATATGCTTACTGACCTCATAAACCATCCATTCTACCTAAGTTAGCTCTAAAACGATATGTACTTAGGTTACTTATGTCAAAAATTGCATAATTAGCTTAGTTAGCTCATAAACGATCCATTTTACCTAAAGTTAGCTCTAAAATGACTCATTTTACCTTAGTTAGCTTACAAGTGATCCAATTTATCCAAGTTAGCTCTAAAATGACCCATTTTACGCAGATTAGCTCCTAAATGATCCATTTTACCTACGTTAGCTTGTAAATGACCCATTTCACCTAGGTTAGCTCCAAAATGACCCATTTCACCTAGGTTAGCTCCAAAATGACCCATTTCACCTAGATTTGCTCCTAAATGATCCATTTCACCTAAGTTAGCTAAAAACGATCCATTTCACCTATATTAGCTCATAAATGATCCATTTCACCTAAGTTAGCTAAAAACGATCCATTTCACCTTAGTTAGCTAAAAAACGTGGCATTTCACCTTAGTTAGGTCATAAACAACCCATTTCAACTAAGTTAGCTCATAAAAGCTCATAAATGATCCATTTCACCTAAGTTAGCTCAAAAACGATCCATTTCACCTTAGTTAGCTAAAAAACGATGCCCTTCACCTTAGTTAGCTCATAAACGACCCATTTAACTAAGTTAGCTCATAAATGATCCATTTCAACTAAGTTAGCTCATAAACAACCCATTTCAACTTTGTTAGCTCATATATGATCCATTTCACCTAAGTAATCTCATAAATGACATATACTTCTTGTTCTAGTCTTGTTCTTGTTCTAGTTACCTATTTCTAACTTTCTTATTTACCATTTTGCATATTTCATTCACTTCATGGAAGCTAGCTTGCTATGATGGAGTGCTTGCTTTTCCTTTGATGAAACTTTGCATTGTATCTAGCTTGCTATCATGGAACTTGCTTATGTATGAACAATGTGTATGGATGGAACTTGCTTATGTATGAACAATGTGTATGGATGAAACTGATGTGATATGTGATATGTGATATGAAACTTATGTCTTTGGATATGTGATATGAAACTTATGTCTGGATATGTGATATATATTTGCTGTGAAAATTGTTGGAGTAAAAAAGAAAAAAAAGAGACAATATGCAGGATCTTTGCCGTCGCCATCGACGGCAAAGATATCTTTGCCATCGGCAGCGGACGGCAAAGAGGCCACGTGGCGAACAATCTGTGCTTCAGGGAGGCAACCAATTTGGTCGGTTTGCCTGATGGTGACGACCGATGTGCTTTGCCGTCCGCAGCGGACGGCAAAGGCCTGCCGTTAACCACCTAACGGAGTAACAGCGCATTTATTGCCGTCCGCCTTCTTTGCCGTCCGCTGCTGATGGCAAAGGCCCCTTTGCTGTCAGCTGCCCGAAGCAGACGGCAACACAGCTCTTAGCCGTCCCCTACTTTGTCGTCCCCTTTTGCCATCCGTGGCTGACGGCAAAGGTCTTTGCCGTCCGCTATGGCAGATGGCAAAGTAGCTGATTCCTGTAGTGTGCGGGATAAACCGGCAAAACCAGCTCGTGTCAAAACCAAGGCCACCAAGAATTCTATCAAGAAGACTACTGAATACGCTGCCAATAATGAGAATAATGATTCAGAGGTAGAACTTGACTCTCTTGGCTCCTTTTTTATGCATCTCATTGACAACGATAGTTATCAAGATGACGCAGAGGCCAGCCGTGCAGGTGACGCAGTGGTAATTACTCTTTCTTCCGGCTCAGAACCTCTGCCAACACAGAAAGCCCGACAAGAAAGCCGGAAAGTAAGCTTTTCTCACCCTCTAGCTCACTTGGATCCCAACTTTCTTTTGAAGAAATAGCAACACGAAGCTCGCCGAGTCACCCGGCATAGTGGTGGGCAGATCACTTCTTCCGGTTTACCAAACACGCCGGTTCGCAAACGCCGCCCAGAGGTCCTTCAAATTTGTGATATATTTTATCCCAAGGCAGGTCATTTCCGATAGCCTCTTAACCCGTCTGATTTAAACTATCAGGGGACTTCTCAATCTTCCTCTGGCGAGTCATCAGGGACACAAATCCCAGCTTTCAAAACTATACCTGAGTAAAGATACTTTTTAACCATTCACACCTTATGCTTTGATAATGATATTGACCTCTTGACACTTCTTATTCTCAGGGGCCAAGCCAAACCTAGCAAGAAGGCCAAGCTAACTAAGCCAGCCGACGATCTCAATTTGTCTAAGCCAGAGAAACAACCAGAATCTCCTCATCCAACTGCAGAAGCCACCATTGACAACTCACCTCCGGAAAATCATGAAGCTTCCATGGATCGTATGGACGTTGAGCCGGCTATCTCTAAGCCGCCAAGCCCAATCAAGCCTGCCGAGGAGAAGACTGATGAAGTTTTTGTCACCGGCTTTGGATTCAAAGCTCCAGGTCAACCTACTGTCTTATCTAAGCACAACGTTAAAGAAGAAATATCTGCTAAGGATAAAGGCAAGTGGAAAACAGACTTGGAGAGCTATACTCATTTCAATGCTCAAGACCTCCATTCTGGTTACTTAAATCATCTGTACACCAGCCGTGTCTTTGAAGCTGACTTAGTGAACCTGATGAAGGAGCGCTATGAGGTAAACACTGCAATTCCTTGTTACATGAATATTCTCCCCCTTAGCCGCCAAGTTTATTGGACATGATTAGCATAACATGTGTTGTAAACTTCAATAGCTACATATATCAACTCCAGTAGCCCCCAAGGGCCGGTTTATACTTGCAATACAAACTAGGACTTTATAATACCAGCGCCTCAACTTTGCATCTGTAGCCCCTAAGGATCGGCTTAACAAATATGTTAAGTCGAGACTATAACATGGCCAAAATCAACATTGCATGCGTAGCCCCCAAGGGTCGTCTTAACAAATATGTCAAGACGGGACTTTAACTCAGTAAGAATTGACGTTGCATCTATAGCCCCCAAGGGTCGGCTTAGAAAATATGTTAAGTCGAGACTAATCATCTTCTATAAATCCATAATCCCATTCGTAGCCTTTGTAAACCGGATCACCATCATTTATCCGGGTCAGCAAATAAAGCCATGTTTGAAGAGCAATATGCATTAGCCCCCAAGTGCCAGGTATAATACTTGTATTGTACTTGGGACTTCACAATAATTTAAGAAGCAATAGACATTAGCCCCAAAGTGCCAAGTATAATACTTGTATTGTACTTGGGACTTCACAATATTTTAAGAAGAAATAGACATTAGCCCCCAAGTGCCCAGTATATTACTTGTATTGTGCTTGGGACTTCAAGTAAATTCATTGCCATCTTATGTACTGTTCACTTTTTGTAGACTGAGTTTAGCAGTAAGGAATCCTAAGTCGCCAACCTTCAGGAGAACATCAAGTCTCAACAAGCAGAAACCTCCAAGACCAAGGATGAATTGACTAGTGCCTTAGTAGCGATGGAGAAATTGAAGGAAAGCTTCAAGGCTGAATAAGCGGGTTGGGATACAGAGAAGTCAGCCCTTCTGAAGAGGGCTGAGGATGCTGAAGCGGCCCTTGAGCCAGTATCTGCAGAGCTGCTGGCTTAAAACAGCAAATTAATGCCATGACTGCTGCCGTTTTCGGTAAGATAGCTTCCTCTTAATCTTTGAAATATGTTATCCAATGTGCTCCCGGCTTACAAACGTCCTTAATGATACAGGATCCCGGGTTACCCATCTTGGCTCAGACATGCAGAAAACACTGAAAGCTGCTTACACGCTCATAGAGCAGCTATATACTGGCGCACAACGGGTCATCTGTACGGCTGCTAACAACAAACCAGCTCCGACCCTTATCAAGGATACGTTGGATAAACTATCTATGCTGCCTACACGGATCGAAGAGTTGAAGAAATCAGCTGCAAGAGCCGGTGCCCTTCCCGCACTAACCCGGGCCAAAGCGTGGCTAGTTGATCTTGAACTGACAGACTTGGCAAATGACTGTCCAAGCCTAAAAGAAGATGGGTAACCCTTCACTTCAGATGACTTTGCCGCCCTTACAAGGGAGATGCGTTCTTTGGCTAGCAAACTGGCTGAAGATGCTCATCTTAAACATTACCAACCGGTTTATGATGCCAACAATAAGAAGGTGAAGACGCCGACTCATCATGCTCCAGACTTGACTTCTCTGATCCGTAAAGCACACTTATGCCCCTGATGTTGACCCATCCACACTTATAAGTGATGAAGCTGTATTCAGAGCTTTAACTGGTATCGACTGGTCGACCACTGACTTCTAGCCATTGGGTGAAGAGGAGGCAGATGAACCGGTGCTGGATGAGCCGCAACCTTCAACTCAGCAAGGTCAAGAGTCATAAGCAGTGGGTCAGTTTAGCATCTGCTTTCTGCGAAACTGCTAAGACAATTATTCCTGTGGGGCATCAGATGCCTTTGTAATAGGCTTAGTTAAACTCTTGACCTGCCAGGCCATCGTGCATGTTTTGTTTTGTATGATACCATTGATCTATCAAGTTGAAGATCTGCCACTTATGTTTATGATTTCATCGATTGTGTGCACCAGATTATTTATTGTACCTGCACACAGACACATGACAAGGATCCTGGCGGTTTACCGCAGGACGGATCATAATACCTTATAAAAAACAACTGGTGGCTAAAGATAGTCCATAACCAGGGCCGGTTTAATCATGACCTTTAATAAAAATATCATACCGCCAGCTCAATACGCCATACGCAGCAAGGGGTAATATCCCAAACTTAGAGCATAGTGCTTCCAAGCATCATATACTGGTGAATTATAGTCGGCCATCATGGCGGTTTATAAAAAACCCAAAGATGCTCAAATATGAGATAGACAGGGCTGTTCAGCTTGATTTGTGAAAACCATACGACGAGAAAAAAGGCGTAATATAAATCCAAGAGAAAAAAGAAAAAAAGCATAAATAACGAGGTTGTCATAAATTGCCAAAACCAAACCTTTAAACATAAAACTTCAATGAAACTAGCATGATAGCCACTGGAGTATCCTCGCTTTCTGTAAGCTGGATATCACATGACCCAATTGATGTTTTAACCTGGATAAGTTTAGATTTGACTTATCGAGAGTACACAAGGTCGGAGTAGCATCAAGCAGACAGGCAGGTTTAACCAAGTGTCAATGAAGGCAGCTTAGTAGCCTGGGTTCATCCTCGCTATCTGTAAGTCAAGCCCTCACATGACAATCCAGCGTTTTAACCTTAACGAGTTCAGGGTCTTGTTTAAAAGATTGACTTTTAAGAGTTCGGTGGGTCAATCAGGATTACCTGATGGAGAAGCAGCTGACCTATAGACAGGATGACCCGAAAGGGTTACATCCTCTTTGGTGAATACACCTATGTTTGAACAGGAAGCACCCAAGTGACATATTCGTGAGATGTGCTCACCGGGTACCTATGTTTGAGTTGTGCTGTGCAACAAAACTCTTTTTGGTCCCGGTAAACCGGGCGTCAAGCCGCGGAAGTTAATCATATGTCATGACAATAACGACTCAGATTCTGAGATTGGAAGACAACAGAGGCCCTGAATTTTATTATATTTCTCAACGTATATACACTGATATAAATATGTACATCACGAGAGCCGGTGACTCAAGTGTAGTAAGGCCGAAGATGAGCAATATTCCATGGCCGCCGGGTCTCCTCCTCCTATTTGCGTGAGTCCTTGTGGTCTCAACGTCAATAAGATAATATGACCCATTATGCAGGTTCTTTGTAACGCCCCGGTTTCGATGCGCCAGGTGTCTGCCAGTTATTCGCCGTCTTGCCATGTCATGTGCTTGTGTGTTTCACTTTGCCATGTCATCATCTGCATTTCATATCATGTCTTCATGTGTGTTGCATTGCATACGTGTTCGTCTCATGCATCCGAGCATTTTCCCCGTTGTCCGTTTTCCAATCCGGCACTCCTATGTCTCCCGGCACCCCCTTTTACCTCTTTTCGTGTGCGGGTGTTAAACGGTCTCGGAATGGACCGAGGTTTGTCAAGCGGCCTTGGTATAGCACCAGTAGACCGCCTGTCAAGTTTCGTGCCATTTGGAGGTTGTTTGGTACTCCAACGGTTAATCGGGTAACCGTAAAAGCCCCCTTCTCTTTGCAGCCCAACACCCCTTTCAAAGTGGCCCAAAACCCATCCAAACCCCCTCCATGCTCTCGGTCCTTCGATCATGATCGTGTGGGCGAAAACCGTGCTCCATTTGGACTCTCCTAGCTCCCTCTACCTATAAATAGGTCCTTCCCCCCGAATTTTCATGCAGTCCAAACCCTAGCCAAACTCCTCCCCGCCGCCGGACATGTCTGCCTCCGCGCCGGACGTGTCCACCGCCGCCGCCACGTCGCTCCGACGAATCGAAGGACGCCACGTCAGCGCCGCCGCCTCCCTCCTCCACTCACGCGCCGCCACCTCAGCTCCTCCCCCTTCTCTCTCCTCCTCGCCGCCCGCCCGGCCGCGGAGCCAGAGAGGCCGCCCCAGCCAGCAGGCCTCCGCCGAGCCCCGGCGGATCTCGCGCCGCCACCGCTGGTCCATCCGCCGCCGCGCCGCCCGCCGCCGACGCCGCCGCCACCTTCGCCGATCGACACGCCCGGCCGCGGAGCTCCTCCGTGCTCCGTCTCCCCGCCGCCGCCAAGCTCCGCCATGAGCGCCGCGCCGCCGAATCCAGCTGGCCGCGCCTGCCCGTCCCTCGCTGGCCGCCGGCCTCCTCCGCCGCCACCACGCGGATCCGGCCAGATCCGCGGGGCCCGCCTCCCGACCTCTCCCACAGCTCCGGCCGCCGTCTCCCTCCTCTCCGGCCGTTCTCCGGCAAGATTCCGACGAGGTTGACTTTTCCCCCTTCCCCGAATTGCCAAGTCCCCGAAATTTTGCACATTATCATGCATTTTCATCGCATCATAACTCTGCATCCGTAGCTCCGTTTCGTGCGTGTAATATGTCAAATTGTTCGCCTCGACGAGTAGATCATTTCATTCCATTGCATCATTTTCATTTGTGCTCATCTTGATGCCTGAATCTTCGTTGCAAGACTGCTATATGATGTTAACCTGCTGAATCTGTTATAACATGCTCATTTGTCATTTTTGTTGCATTTGATGTGTGCATCCTATGAGTATGAGTCCTACATGTGTTTTGATCTATGCTATGCCATATTTACAGGGGTGCTATCCATGTATTTTTGTGGGTCTTGTAGTGAGTGCATCAAGCTTGCTAAGTAGGGTACTTGCTGTTGCTGTTTCGCATGTCTGAATCTGCTATATCATGATGCTATGTTAACCTGCTTCTACAAGTCATTATATGCATAATCTGGAGATGTTCAATAAGTATGTTTTGTTCTACATGTCATGCTCTATCCATCCATGCCCCTGGTTGCATTTATAGCCTGATGTAGCTTGTTGTAATCTTGCTCTCAAATTGCTATATAATGTTGCTGTCAGCCTGTTAACATTAAGTTCAATGTTGCCATGATTGTTGTTAGTGATCCATGCACCCTATGAACTTGCTCTTGCCATGCTTAGCTTCATAAACATATCTTATTACTGTGAGTTTCCTTGCCATGCCAAGTTTTGCTCTGTGGTGAGTGGTTCAAGCTCACCAACATGCCTACTTATTGTTGTTCCTGCCTTGTATGAATCTGTAATATAACTTGCTATGTTTACATGAGTGCCATCATATCTTATGATCCTTTTTGGCTCATGGTCACTAAAGGACTTTTGATCTATGCATTTAGTAGATTGATGCCATGCCTTTGTTTGCCATGATAAGTTCTTGTAACATGTTGTTTGATAGCTCTAAACATTGCAACCTGATGTTATTTCTGCTAAAGCCTGAAACTGTTATTATTTGCAATCTTGCCATGTCATTTTGAGCATGTTCTAGTGATTTCTGGAGATAGCTCAGTGTTCATGTTTTGTCATGCTTTACCTGTACATCATGCCCATGCCTTTTGTTTTCACACTGAGGTCCTATAGCATGTTGTTTTGATGCTTGCAATATGCCTAGTTGCTGTTTTGGACAGATTGTGGCTATGACTTGTTTCATGTGTATGTGTTGAACCGTTGCTCCGTTTTAAGTGTGCTCTATATAAAACTTGCTTGATTTTGCATGTAGTTTCATATTATCATGTTGCATCCTTGATTTGAGGTGTTTGCTTGATGTTTGTATGCATTTAGCATCAATGCCATGCTTAACTTGTTTTGCTCATATCTTCTAGGCCGTAGCTCCAAATTAAATGAACTTTATATGTAACTTGACTAGAATTTCGTGTAGATCATCGTGGTGCATCTTAACTTGATGTTTAACAACTTGAACATAAGGTTTATTCAGATCTGGACTAATTTCAAAATTTGCATATGAGGACTTACCGGAATTGTTATATGTTGTTTCCGGCCTCATTTAAACTTGCCTTGATGCGTTGCTCTTGTTTGCATCATCTCTTGACATGACTAGCTTCATGTAGCTTTGTCATGCATCATGCTTGTTGTGCATCATGTCTTGTTCATGTGTGGTGTGTTTACTATGTTGTGTGCTTCTTCTTGTTAGTTCCTGCTTCGTTGCGATCGTGAGGATTCGTTCGTCTACGCTTGGTTCGTCTTCGTGGCATCATCTTCTTCATGGACTCGTTCTTCTTCCTTGCAGGATTTCAGGAAAGATGACCGATACCCTTGATCTCACTACTATCATTGCTATGCTAGTTGCTTCGTTCTTTCGCTATGCTGCGCTACCTATCACTTGATGCTCAAGCCATCCCAAATTGCCATGAACCTCTAACCTTTGTCACCCTTCCTAGCAAACCATTGTTTGGCTATGTTACCGCTTTGCTCAGCCCCTCTTATAGCGTTGCTAGTTGCAGGTGAAGATGAAGTTTGCTCCATGGTGGACAGGATTTTGTTGGGATATCACAATATATCTTATATTATTAATGCATCTATATACTTGGTAAAGGGTGGAAGGCTCGGCCTTATGCCTGGTGTTTTGGTCCACTCTTGCCGCCCTAGTTTCCGTCATATCGGTATTATGTTCCCGGATTTTGCGTCCCTAACGCGGTCGGGTGATTTATGGGACCCCCTTGACAGTTCGCTTTGAATAAGACTCCTCCAGCAAGGCCCAACCTTGGTTTTACCATTTGCCTCACCACCACCTACTTTCCCTTGGGAGTAATTAACCCAAGGGTCATGTTTATTCAGCCCCCCGGGCCAATGCTTGTCTAAGTGTTGGTCCAAACTAGATCACCGTGCGGGACCATCCCTTGGCAACTTGGGTAACGTCGGTACCTGTACGCTTCGCTTATCCGGTGTTGCTCTGAGAACAAGATATGTGCAGCTCCTATCGGGATTGTCGGCGCATCGGGCGGCTTTGCTGGTCTTGTTTTATTACTGTCGAAATGTCTTGTAGCCGGGATTCCGAGACTGATCGGGTCTTCCCGGGGAGAAGGAATATCCTTCGTTGATCGCGAGAGCTTATCATGGGCTAAGTTGGGACACCCCTGCAGGGTATAAACTTTCGAGAGCCGTGCCCGCGGTTATGTGGCGATGAGAATTTGTTAATATCCGGTTGTAGTAAACTTGAAGTAAACTCTTCTAAAATACACCAACCGTGTGCGTAACCGTGAGTGTCTCTTTTCGGGGTTGATCGAGAGGAGAACACGGTTTCTGGGTTATGTCTGACGTAAGTAGGAGTTCAGGATCACTTCTTGATCATCAGTAGTTGACGATCGTTCCTTTGTTTCTCTTCTCGCTCTCATTTGCGTATGTTAGCCACCATATATGCTTAGTCGCTGCTGCGGCCTCACCACTTTATCCCTTCCTTTCCCATTTAGCTTTGCTAGTCTTGATACCCATGGTAATGGGATTGCTGAGTCCTCGTGGCTCACAGATTACTACACCACCAGTTGCAGGTACAGGTTGCGATGATCTTGACGTGAGAGCAATGTTTGCTTGTTTGGAGTTCTTCTTCTGCTTCTTCGATCAGGGGATAGGTTCCAGGTTGGCAGCCTGGGCTAGCAGGGTGGATGTCGTTTGAGTTTCTGTTTATGTTTCATCCGTAGTCGGATGTTGATCTTGTATATGGTGCTGATGTATCCTTGTGGCATTTGTGCCTTATGTATGTATCCCCATCTATTATGTAATGTTGATGTAATGATATCCACCTTGCAAAAGCGTTTCAATATGCGGGTCTATCCTTGGTGGGACCTTCGAGTTCCTTTTGGATAGGGTCGCATATTGGGCGTGACAAGTTGGTATCAGAGCCTCGACCGACCCTAGGAGCCCCCTTGATTGATCGTGTAGTTTGGCCGCGTTGAGTCTAGAATAAAACTGTTTTCAGAGTCTAGTTATATCGGAGAGTAGGAATTCTTTTTACTCCTCAGCCTCTTCGTCGCTCTGGTAAGGAATCTTGACGTAGGTGTTTTGAATTACTCCTCTTCCCGTTCAAATTTTTCTTTAGGATCACGCAGTTGGTTTTTTTCGGTAGTTGTTCCTCAGCTCTTTTCATCCGGTGCATTTCTCGTCAAGTCGACTCGAGCCTCTTCATCTTTGAGTTCAATCCTCAGTTGTCTTATTTTCCCACCAACCCACCCTTCTTCTCGGAACCGGAGTCTGTAATCGAGTATCCATCCTAGTCGTGCGAAGCCTTTGCTTTCTTTCCTCAATGATTTCAACCGGTGTTTTCTCTTCAAGATATTCGTCGATCTCCCCTTCCAAGTTGCCTTTGTTTTCCCGCCCTCCCACCCTCTTCTTCCTGGAGCTTGAGTCTCTTTCGAGCATCAATTTCATTCGTGTGGAGTCTTCCCTCAATTATTTCAACCGGTGAATTCTCGTCTTGTTCGTCATTCTTCATCCCTTTCTTTTTCCAGTGCACTCAATTCAAGTTTTTTTCGGGTTGATCACATTCTTTTCCTTGGATCAAGTGTTCTCCTTGCTCGTTTGCTCTCGCCAATTTATCCTTCCGGAGTGTTCAACACGTCTCAGGAGATTCGTCCGTGTTCAAATTAATTCGAGGCTGTCACCTCAGTCAAATATTTCAATTATTCCGGTGCATCACCTATCTATGCAACATCCTTTCCAACGGTGTTTTTCTTTTAGTGGGCCCTAACCCGCAGGTCTTTTCCCAGGATCTTACCTGACTCTTCTAATTATTCCGGAGCCATTCTTAATTCTTTTCGAAGTTTGACGTAAGAATGAATTTCATCAGTCACATGCCTTTCCCAAGATCTCTTTCAAATTCTTTTCATTGTTGGCTCAACCTCTTTGTTTTTCATTCTTCCGGAGTATCTCATTAATTTTGGTGATGTTTATCGTCGTCATTTGAAGACCGAAGTAGAGTTTCTCTTAAATCTTGTCCGTTCTCCCGAAGATTCGTGGTTCTAGCTTCATGCTATCCTCTTGAATTATTCCGTTTGTCAGAGATTCTTTTCTTACCCATCCGGAGTATTTCAGGAGTTGCTTTACTGTTCCGATCATCCGGAGGCCATCTTTTCGGAATATCTCTCCATTCTAAGTTTTTCAAATTTGTTCTCCAATTATTCCATATCCGTGCCCCTTCGTTCGTCTTAATATTCTTCCGGTGCTTCGTTCAAGCATTCGTCAATCAATTCGCGATCTCTTCGTTCTCTTGTCTCTAATTTTCCCTCAAGTATCTTCGTGGTTTCTAATTCTTTCCGGCGATTCGTTCTCTTCTCTTCGTTCATTTTCATTTCTAACGGCGGTTCGTTCAAGATTCTTTTTCCTTGATTATCATTTTAATTCATTCGTTCTTTCCAGTCCTACCGGTGGTTCATGAAGACCTTCTCAAGTTTGCGATATGTCACTTCTCAATTCTTTTTCAAGAAGAATAAGTAATATGCAGAATCCATTGCTTGTCATCAATTTATTTTCATGAAGGATAAGCATCCAATAAATCTTATTCTTATTTCATCCAAGTGATTAATCCTTTACTTCGGAGTTTGTTCGTAATGAATAAATTCTAGTTCCAAGTGTTTTAATCTTTTCTTTTCCGGAGTTCAAATTTCCTCGGCCATCTCGTCGGAACCTCCATCCGAATCATCGCAAGACTTTAATCTTATTTTCCTTTCATCCTTCAATCGTATCTCATCATCTTTTGTTACCGGAGTCCTTCATGGTGGTTCTTCATGATTTAATTCATTCTTCAAGAGTTCAGCAAGATTCTTGTTGATGGAGTTCAAGTATCTTTCCTTCTTGCCTTTCGAAGTGCAATTAATTCTCCGTTTTCTTTTGAAGTGGAGTTTTGCATTTGTTCGTTCTTCTAAGCTATCCAATCATTTTCGGTTGTGGTCGGTTATCACCTCATAATTTTGAGATGTTTTCCATAAGTCCACAACAAGCTTTTTCTTTCATTGTTGATTTTCTCAACAACTCCATTCAATCATTCTAAATTCTTTTCATCCAATCCTCTTTCAATTCTTTCCGGAGGCTTTGCGTTGTTCATCTCGTCAAGTGCCATCCCATCTTGTGAAGTTCTTGTTCTATTCTTTCCATTTTCAACCGGAGTGCTGCCTAAATCCTTTTAGTCTTATTCGTTTCTTATCTCGTTCGAACCGGAGTGGTTCATAGCCTATCTGATTCTGTGAGCTTTCTATTCTCGTCATTCTCGTCGTTCCTCTCTTCTTCTCGAGTGCTCTCGATTCTTTTCTTCTTCTCTTGAGTTCTTGTTTCACCTCTTCCCTTTTCCCTTCCGTCTCGGTCCTAAGATCTCGGGACGAGATCTCTTGTTAGTGGAGGAGTGTTGTAACGCCCCGGTTTCGATGCGCCAGGTGTCTGCCAGTTATTCGCCGTCTTGCCATGTCATGTGCTTGCGTGTTGCACTTTGCCATGTCATCATCTGCATTTCATATCATGTCTTCATGTGCGTTGCATTGCATACGTGTTCGTCTCATGCATCCGAGCATTTTCCCCGTTGTCCGTTTTCCAATCCGGCACTCCTATGTCTCCCGGCGCCCCCTTTTACCTCTTTTCGTGTGCGGGTGTTAAACGGTCTCGGAATGGACCGAGGTTTGTCAAGCGGCCTTGGTATAGCACCGGTAGACCGCCTGTCAAGTTTCGTGCCATTTGGAGGTTGTTTGGTACTCCAACAGTTAACCGGGTAACCGTAAAAGCCCCCTTCTCTTTGCAGCCCAACACCCCTTTCAAAGTGGCCCAAAACCCATCCAAACCGCCTCCATGCTCTCGGTTGTTCGATCACGATCGTGTGGGCGAAAACCGTGCTCCATTTGGACTCTCCTAGCTCCCTCTACCTATAAATAGGTCCTTCCCCCCGAATTTTCGCGCAGTCCAAACCCTAGCCAAACTCCTCCCCGCCGCCGGACATGTCCGCCTCCGCGCCGGACGTGTCCACCGCCGCCGCCACGTCGCTCCGACGAATCGGAGGACGCCACATCAGCGCCGCCGCCTCCCTCCTCCACTCACGCGCCGCCACCTCAGCGCCTCCCCCTTCTCTCTCCTCCCGCGCCCGCCGCCGGCCGCATGGAGCCAGGGTTCGCCCAGTTCAAGCGCCTCCACCGAGCCCCCGGCCAGATCTCGCGCCGCCGCCTGGTCCATCCGCCACGCGCGCCGCCGCCGCGGCGATCGCCGCCACCTTCCGATCGACAGCGCCACGCCGAGCTCCTCCGTGCTCCGTCTCCCCGCCGCCGCCGAGCTCCGCCATGCGAGCCGCCGCCCGCCGAATCCAGCGCCGCCCGCGCTGCCCGTCCCTCGCTGGCCGGCCTCCTCCTCCTGCCGCCACGCGCCGGATCCGGCCAGATCCGGCGGGGGCCCGGCCTCCCCGACCTCTCCCGCAGCTCCGGCCGCCGTCTCCCTCCTCTCCGGCCGTTCTCCGGCAAGATTCCGTCGAGGTTGACTTTTTCCCCTTCCCCGAATTGCTAAGTCCCCAAAATTTTGCACATTATCATGCATTTTCATCGCATGATAACTCTGCATCCGTAGCTCCGTTTCGTGCGTGTAATATGTCAAATTGTTCACCTCGACGAGTAGATCATTTAATTCCATTGCATCATTTTCATTTTTGCTCATCGTGATGCCTGAATCTTCGTTGCAAGACTGCTATATGATGTTAACCTGCTGAATCTGTTATAACATGCTCATTTGTCATTTTTGTTGCATTTGATGTGTGCATCCTATGAGTATGAGTCCTACATGTGTTTTGATCTATGCTATGCCATATTTACAGGGGTGCTATCCATGTATTTTTGTGGGTCTTGTAGTGAGTGCATCAAGCTTGCTAAGTAGGGTACTTGCTGTTGCTGTTTCGCATGTCTGAATCTGCTATATCATGATGCTATGTTAACCTGCTTCTACAAGTCATTCTATGCATAATCTGGAGATGTTCAATAAGTATGTTTTGTTCTACATGTCATGCTCTATCCATCCATGCCCCTGGTTGCATTTATAGCCTGCTGTAGCTTGTTGTAATCTTGCTCTCAAATTGCTATATAATGTTGCTGTCAGCCTGTTAACATTAAGTTCAATGTTGCCATGATTGTTGTTAGTGATCCATGCACCCTATGAACTTGCTCTTGCCATGCTTAGCTTCATAAACATATCTTATTACTGTGAGTTGCCTTTCCATGCCTTGTTTTGCTCTGTGGTGAGTAGTTCAAGCTCACCAACATGCCTACTTATTGTTGTTCCTGCCTTGTATGAATCTGTAATATAACTTGCTATGTTTACATGAGTGCCATCATATCTTCTGATCCTTTTTGGCTCATGGTCACTAAAGGATTTTTGATCTATTCATTTAGTAGATTCATGCCATGCCTTTTTTTGCCATGATAAGTTCCTGTAACATGTTGTTTGATAGCTCTAAACATTGCAACCTGATGTTATTTCTGCTAAAGCCTGAAACTGTTATTATTTGCAATCTTGCCATGTCATTTTGAGCATGTTCTAGTGATTTCTGGAGATAGCTCAGTGTTAATGTTTTGTCATGCTTTACCTGTACATCATGCCCATGCCTTTTGTTTTCACATTGAGGTCCTATAGCATGTTGTTTTGATGCTTGCAATATGCCTAGTTGTTGTTTTGGACAGATTGTGGCTATGACTTGTTTCATGTGTATGTGTTGAACCGTTGCTCCGTTTTAAGTGTGCTCTATATAAAACTTGCTTGATTTTGCATGTAGTTTCATATTATCATGTTGCATCCTTGATTTGAGGTGTTTGCTTGATGTTTGTATGCATTTAGCATCAATGCCATGCTTAACTTGTTTTGCTCATATCTTCTAGGCCGTAGCTTCAAATTAAATGAACTTTATATGTAACTTGACTAGAATTTCGTGTAGATCATCGTGGTGCATCTTAACTTGCTGTTTAACAACTTGAACATAAGGTTTATTCAGATCTGGACCAATTTCGAAATTTGCATATGAGGACTTAACCGGAATTCTTATATGTTGTTTCCGGCCTCATTTAAACTTGCCTTGATGCGTTGCCCTTGTTTGCATCATCTCTTGCCATGAGTAGCTTCATGTAGCTTTGTCATGCATCATGCTTGTTGTGCATCATGTCTTGTTCATGTGTGGTGTGTTTACTATGTTGTGTGCTTCTTCTTGTTAGTTCCTGTTTCGTTGCGATCGTGAGGATTCGTTCGTCTACGCTTGGTTCGTCTTCGTGGCTTCATCTTCTTCATGGACTCGTTCTTCTTCCTTGCGGGATTTCAGGCAAGATGACCGCTACCCTGGATCTCACTACTATCATTGCTATGCTAGTTGCTTCATTATTTCGCTATGCTGCGCTACCTATCACTTGATGCTCAAGCCATCCCAAATTGCCATGAACCTCTAACCTTTGTCACCCTTCCTAGCAAACCATTGTTTGGCTATGTTACCGCTTTGCTCAGCCCCTCTTATAGTGTTACTAGTTGCAGGTGAAGATGAAGTTTGCTCCATGGTGGACAGGATTTTGTTGGGATATCACAATATATCTTATATTATTAATGCATCTATATACTTGGTAAAGGGTGGAAGGCTCGGCCTTATGCCTGGTGTTTTGTTCCACTCTTGCCGCCCTTGTTTCCGTCATATCGGTATTATGTTCCCGGATTTTGCGTCCCTAACGCGGTCGGGTGATTTATGGGACCCCTTGACAGTTCGCTTTGAATAAGACTCCTCCAAAGAAGGCCCAACCTTGGTTTTACCATTTGCCTCACCACCACCTACTTTCCCTTGGGAGTAATTAACCCAAGGGTCATCTTTATTCAACCCCCCAGGCCAATGCTTGTCTAAGTGTTGGTCCAAACTAGAGCACCGTGCGGGACCATCCCTTGGCAACTTGGGTTACGTCGGTACCTGTACGCTTCGCTTATCCGGTGTTGCCCTGAGAACGAGATATGTGCAGCTCCTACCGGGATTGTCGGCGCATCGGGCGGCTTTGCTGGTCTTGTTTTATTATTGTCGAAATGTCTTGTAGCCGGATTCGAGACTGATCGGGTCTTCCGGGAGAAGGAATATCCTTCGTTGATCGCGAGAGCTTATCATGGGCTAAGTTGGGCCACCCTGCAGGTATAAACTTTCGAGAGCCGTGCCCGCGGTTATGTGGCAGATGGGAATTTGTTAATATCCGGTTGTAGTAAACTTGAAGTATACTCTTCTAAAATACACCAACCGTGTGCGTAACCGTGAGTGTCTCTTTTCGGGGTTGATCGTGAGGAGAACACGGTTTCTGGGTTATGTCTGACGTAAGTAGGAGTTCAGGATCACTTCTTGATCATCACTAGTTGACGATCGTTCCTTTGTTTCTCTTCTCGCTCTCATTTGCGTATGTTAGCCACCATATATGCTTAGTCGTTGCTGCAGCCTCACCACTTTATCCCTTCCTTTCCCATTTAGCTTTGCTAGTCTTGATACCCATGGTAATGGGATTGCTGAGTCCTCGTGGCTCACAGATTACTACACCACCAGTTGCAGGTACAGGTTGCGATGATCTTGACGTGAGAGCGATGTTTGCTTGTTTGGAGTTCTTCTTCTGCTTCTTCGATCAGGGGATAGGTTCCAGGTCGGCAGCCTGGGCTAGCAGGGTGGATGTCGTTTGAGTTTCTGTTTTTGTTTCATCCGTAGTCGGATGTTGATCTTGTATATGGTGCTGATGTATCCCTGTGGCATTTGTGCCTTATGTATGTATCCCCATCTATTATGTAATGTTGATGTAATGATATCCACCTTGCAAAAGCGTTTCAATATGCGGGTCTATCCTTGGTGGGACCTTCGAGTTCCTTTTGGATAGGGTCGCATATTAGGCGTGACATTCTTGCTGACCACAAAAGGCCCTTCCCAAGGTGGGGATAATTTATGCATATCAGTCTGATCCTGGATAAGCCGGAGCACCAAGTCACCTTCTTGACAGGTTTTGGTTTTCACCCGGCGGCTGTGATAACGGCGCTGATCTTGTAGATAAATCACTGAACGAGCCGCCGCAAGGTCACACTCCTCATCTAACAGGTCAAGTGCATCCTGACGTGCCTTTTCATTGTCAGCTTCAACTTAAGCCACCACACAGGGCGAGTTGTGACGGATGTCACTAGGGAGAACCGCCTCCGCTCCGTAAACCATGAAGAAAGGCATGTAACTTGTAGATCTGTTGGGGTAGTATTAATACTCCATAACACTGAGGGTAACTCCTCCACCCAACAACCCGGCATCCTCTGCAAAGGAACCATAAGTCGGGGTTTGATGCCTCTCAAGATCTCTTGATTGGCTCTCTCAGCTTGACCATTACATTGGGGGTGAGCCACTGATGATACATCAAGCAGGATATGCTCACGTAGACAAAATTCTTTCATAGAACCCTTGGATAAATTAGTCCCATTATTAGTGATGATGCTATGGGGAAAACTAAAACGGAAAATCACCTTTTTGATGAACTGAACCGTTGTCGCCGCATCACACTTACTCACCGGTTCTGCTTCAGCCCACTTTGTAAACTTATCGACCGCCACCAAAAGGTGGGTCTTCTTATCCTTGGACCTTTTGAAGGCCCCAACCATATCAAGCCCCCAGGTCACAAACAGCCAAGCAATTGGAATCATCCTCAGCTCTTGAGTCGTCACATGAGCTCGCCGTGGAAACTTCTGACAACCATCACATTTACTAACGAGATCCTCAGCATCAGAGTGAGTCGTCAGCTAATAAAATCCGTGACGGAAGGCTTTGGCTACGAGAGACTTAGAACCGGCGTGATGACCACAGTCTCCTCCATGAATATCTCGCAGAATCTCACAGCCTTCTTGAGGAGAAACACAACGTTGAAACACCCTTGTGACACTGCGATGATGCAACTCTCCATTGACAATAGTCATTGACTTAGACCACCGGGTTATCTGCCTCGCCAAAGTTTCATCCTCAGGTAACTCGCCCCGGGTCATGTAAGCCAAATACGGAACCGTCCAGCAATAGCATCAACCTCTCGTCAATAAGCCACCATGAGCGGATCCTTAGAATCCCAAGTGCCAGAAACTTATTGAGCTACCAGATCTGAGTCGCCGAAGCACCTTAGCCAGCTTAAGTTCATCTCCTTAGTCATCCGAAGACCGTGGAGCAGGGCCTCATACTCAGCTGCATTGTTAGTACAATGGAACATCAACTGGAGAACATAAGAATATTTATGACCTCGTGGGTTGTCAATACAACTCCAGCCCCCGAGCCTTCCAACTGCCTGGACCCATCAAAGTGAATAGTCCAATATGTGTTATCCGGCTTCTCCTCAGGCATCTGCAACTCTGTCCAATCATTGATAAAATCCACAAGTGCTTGAGACTTGATGGATGTACGGGGCACATACATTAAACTGTGAGATCCAAGCTCAATGGCCCATTTGGCTACCCGACCTGTGGCTTCTCTGTTTTGAATGATATCCCCTAAAGGGGCAGAAATAACCACAGTGATAGGATGACCCAGAAAACACTGTTTAAGCTTCCGGCTAACCATAAAAACCCCATATACAAGCTTCTGCCAATGCGGATACCTCTGTTTGGACTCAATAAGGACCTCAGTGATGTAGTAAACTTGCCGTTGAACTGGGTATTCTTTGCCTGCTTCCTTCCTTTCCACCACAATGGCTACACTAACAACTCGGGTATTGACATCCACATACAACAGCAAAGGATCCTTGTCAATGGGAGCAGCAAGAACGGGCGGCTCAGCCAACTGTTTCTTCAAGTCCTTCAACGCTTGATTAGCAGCATCACTCCAAAAAAATGGATATGTCTTCTTCATCATCTGGTAAAGAGGAATAGCCTTCTCACCCAATCGGCTTATGAACCGGCTTAAAGCCGCAATACGACCCGCTAGACGATGGACATCATTGATACACGCCGGTTTAGCCAGAGAGGTGATACCCTTTATCTTCCCTGGGTTAGCTTCTATACCTTGCTCCGAAACCAGAAAACCCAAAAGCTTGTCTGCTGGCACACCAAAAACACATTTGGCCGGGTTAAGCATCATCTTATAAACCCGGAGATTGTCAAACGTCTCCTTCAAATCATCAATGAGGGTCTCCTTTTTCCTGGACTTCACCACATTGTCATCCACATAAGCATGAACATTACGCCCGATCTGATTATGAAGGCAATTTTGCACACACCGCTGCTAAGTCGCCTGGGTGCTCTTGAGCCCAAAAGGCATAGACACATAGCAGAAGCCTCCAAACAGAGTGATGAAAGTTGTCTTCTCCTGGTCCTTAACTGCCATCTTGATCTGATGATAACCAGAATAAGCATCCAAAAAGCTCAGACGCTCACAACCCGCCGTAGCATCAATAATTTGATCAATACGAGGGAGAGCAAAATGATCAGTCGGAAAGGCTTTGTTTAAGTCCGTGTAGTCCACACACATATGCCAAGTTCCATTCTTCTTAAGCACCAACACTGGGTTAGCCAACCACTCAGAATGAAAAATTTCAACAATAAACCCAGCCGCCAAGAGCAGGGCCACTTCTTCACCAATGGCCTTACGCCTCTCTTCATCGAAATGACGGATAAATTGCTTGATCGGTTTAAAATTTGGATCAATATTAAGAGTGTGCTCAGCGAGTTCCCTCGGTACACCTGGCATGTCAGAAGGCTTCCATGCAAAGATGTCCGGGTTCTCACGGATGAACTCGATGAGCGCGCTTTCCTATTTCGAATCCAAATTAGCACTGATACTGAACTGCTTGGATTAGTCGCCAGGAACAAAATCAACTAGCTTGGTGTCATCTGCCGATTAAACTTCAACAAAGGGTCATGCTCTGTGATTGCCTTCTTTAAAGATGTCATATCCGTCGGGTCAACATTATCCTTGTAAAACATCAACTCCTCTATCGCACAAACAGACTCAGCATAAGATGCATCACCGTCTTCACACTCCAAGGCTACCTTACGACTCCCATGTACTATTATAGTGCCCTTGTGACCCAGCATCTTCAGGTGCAAATAATCATAACAAGGCCTTGCCATGAACTTAGCATAAGCCGGCCGCCTAAACAGAGCATGATAAGGGCTCTTGATTTTAACCACTTCAAAGGTCAACGTCTCAGATATAGAATCATAATCATCTCCAAAAGCAACCTCGAGAGATATTTTACCCACCGGATATGCCGACTTACCAGGCACCACACCGTGAAAAACAGTATTCGACGGCTTAAGATTTTTTTCAGTTAATCCCATGCGACGGAAAGTTTCATAGTAAAGGATATTGATGATGATGCCTCCATCCATGAGCACCTTGGTGAATTTGTATCCTCCAATCTGAGGCGCCACCACCAAATACAAGTGACCTGGATTATCAACCTGGTGCTGGTAATCCTGACGACTCCACACAATAGGCTGCTCAGACAATCGCAAGTAACGGGGAACTGCCGGCTCAACGGTGTTCACAGCTCTTTTATGGAGCTTCTGGTCCCGCTTTCATAAACTCATGGTGAAGACATGGAACTGCCCACTATTCAACTGCTTTGGATTACTTTGATACCCAGACTGCTGTTGTTGATTCCCCTGACCAGACTGTTGATGATAACCACCCTGATTACCTTGACTGCTTGGGTGACCCTGAAAACCTGAATTAGCACCGCCGCCACCGTAACCCGGACCATGAGAGACGGAACCTGAGCCGCCATTCAACCCATTATTGTTCTGGAAAAGATGGGATTTCCTGAATTATTTCATGATATTGCAATCCTTCCATAGATGCTTGGACGGCTTCTCACGAGATCCGTGCTTCGGACACGACTGATTCATCAATGCTTCGAGGTTGATGTTTGACCCTTCAGCCTGAGCCGGCCCTCCTTTGCGCCGCTTCTTATAATTCCGTGCGCCATTGTTGGCCACGAAGTCCAAACTCCCCTCAGCTTTGCATTTACCATTGCCACCTTGCTGCCCTTTCACACCGCTACTCCTTTTTCCCTTACCCGGACTTTCCTCATCAGACTCGGGGTCCTTGGTACTATCAGAGTCGGCATATTTGACAAGGGCCCCCATGAGCTCCCCCATATCGTTGCAGTGGCACTTGAGCCGCCCAAGTTTCTACTTAAGGGGCATAAAACGACAATTCTTCTCTGACATTAAGACTGCTGAGCCGGCGTTGATTTGATCCGATGAGTGCAGGATAGCCGAGACCCGGCGCACCCAATGGGTTGTTGACTCGCCCTCTTCTTGTACACATGCATCCAAATCCACAATTGACATAGGCTTCTTGCACGTATCTTTAAAATTCTGGATAAATCGGGCTTTTAACTTGGCCCATGACCCAATGGAGTTGGCTGGCAGCCCTTTCAACCAAGTACGGGTCGTTCCTTCCAACATCATGGTGAAGTACTTAGCACATGCAACATCGTCCACATCTAACAGATCCATCGCCATCTCATAACTCTCAACCCACGCTCCAGGGGGTAAGTCAGTTGTGTAGTTGGGCACCTTACGAGGACCCTTGAAAACCTTGGGCAAACGTACGTTACGTAGAGCCGGCACTAAACATGGCACTCCCAAGGTTCTGGAGGTCACACCTATCTCCACCGAAGTTGTCGAATAAACCGGAGGATGCTGTTGAGCCGCTCGCTAAGCCGCCATCTCAGCCTCTCGACGGGCTCTGCCTTGGTCCACCAAATCCTGAGCACCATCACGCGCCGGGTCATGCCCATGAGGCTGGTTATGGTGCTTGTCGCTGCTTGAAACGGTCGGTGAGTCAATGTGTCTGCTATAACTCCGGCTTGGGCGAGGGGTTGAGTGAGTCCGTTCACGACTGTAAGAATAAGCCTATGCACCAATGCTATCTGAAGAAGCTCTCTAGCCCTCCGCGTTTCAGCCGCTGCTGGAGACTCGCTTTCAACTGGGAGAGCCGCCAACTGTGTCGCCGCAGCGATCATATTATCCAAAGGGTGAGAATAATGACCCGGTGGCGTCGACACATATTGTGGTGGGATATTATTCGGACGAGACAGATCCGCCATGTCTGGTTGAGCCGGCGCTCCAGCCCCAGGTGCAGCTACCACCCGATTTACCCCTAGCGGGTCACTGGTCCATGCGCCAGGTGTGCTGATGAGGTTCCTCGCCTCGTAAATCGGAGGCAGATGACATTGGTGCCTTCTCCTCATGACTTTTTTTGAAGAGTTCTGATCCAACAAGAGCCGGAAGAAATCAGCCTGGATCCGTTGTGCCTGAGCATCCAAAGCAGCTCGCTCCACAGCCATCCTCGCGTCCTCATCTCGCAGTTTTGCAACTTCCGCGTTATGCTGAGCTTGATTTGCCGGATTAACCTCTGCTGCCAGCAATGTTGTCAAAGTGTCCAATAACTCGGACAAGACCTGAGCCAGCGGGCGCACAGGGCCTCCTGCCCCGGCCGCCGTCGCCGCTACTGACTCGGAAATCATTGTCGCTGCAGTCGTAGAATTCTGCCCTGGCTGTGTACCAGCTATGAAAATCGTGACCCGGTTCGGCAGCTCATAGGGATCCGAAATACTATCTCCATCGGAACAGCCCCCAAGCCTGTCGTCCTACAGTTGATACAATGAAGTAGTCTCGCCCGTGGACAACTCACCGTCAGAATAGATGGCCGTCTCACCGCCAGACACAGATCCTTCGTCAAATTCTGCCCCATGGATGAATCCAACGAAGGCATGCTTCACGGCGGGTTGAACCCGGGCGGGTCGTGCACGCTGAGTCGTCTTGATGATGTCGGTGCAGATGTCTGTCTCAGGGCCCGGCTTGCTGATCTTGCCGATGAATACGTGGATCCCGCCGAAGGGGACCCGGTACCCGTACTCGATTGAGCCGGCCTCGGGGCCCCAGCCTGCATCGTCGATCTAGAGCTTGTCGTGTCGACTCTTGGTCATCCAGCCCATAGCATATCCCTTGATCCCTTCAAAGCTTCCCTGTAAGAACTCGAAACCACTGTGTGCGAGCCCCACGGTGGGCGCCAACTATCGTGGAATTGTCACGGCGGATGTCCTAGCAGAAGGACTTAGTCGTGGAGCAATCGTAACAGGGTTAGCTTATAGGGGTTAAACGGGACAAAGGACACAAGGAGTTTATACTGGTTCGGACCCTTGCGGTGAAGGTAAAGGCCTAATCCAGTTTGAGGTAGCATTTATGATGTCTCGATTACTAGGGAGCAAATACGCTGGACCTAGCTTTCAATCTCTTGTCTCTTGCCCTAAGTCGCCGCCAGGTCGTCCCTTTATATACACAGGTTGACGCCCGGTGGCTCACAGAATCCTGGCCGGCTCATAAACAGTGTGTCCGGCTCGGTGACTAACTGTACATGCCTCATAATACAAGTCATACCTATACGGCGTTTTACACTTGTTTGGGCCTTAAGTCGCCTTTGGGCTTCAGGCCCTCGATGAGTCTGCGTAATGAACTACCGTATTAAGCATCTTCATGGGTTTTGTCTTGATGAACCGCCAGGGGCTTAACTCGGCCCCTCCTTGGCGGGTTAACCCCAATAGTTATATCCCCAACAGTATCCAACTTGGGGTTTGTTACCGTTGAGAAGCTCTTATGCCGTCTTGCCGAGTAGCTTGTGAAGATATAAATGATTTGTTGCAAGACAAGCTATCTCAACCGCTTCCGCCCAAGAGTGTTTTGTCGTTTTGTATTCATCAAGCATCGTTCTCGCCATCTCAATAAGAGTCTGGTTCTTCCTCTCAACAACTCCATTTTGTTGAGGCGTGTATATAGTCGAGAACTCATGTGAAATCCCTTCTTCGTCAAGAAAGGTATCCACATTTGCATTCTTGAACTCCGTTCCGTTGTCGTGGCGAACCTTCTTGATCTTCACTTCAAATTGATTTTGGGCCTTCCTAGCGAAGTTCTTGAAGATCATTTGGACCTGTGATTTATCATCAAGAAATAACACCCACGTAAGTCTTGAAAAATCATCGACTATGACTAGACCAAACGAGTTTCCACCGAGAATTTTATAGGCGTTTGGACCAAAGAGATCCATATGAAGTAGCTCGAGCGGTCTTCTCGTGGTCATGATGTTCTTCACGGGGTAGCTTCCTCCAACTTTTTCTCCTGCTTGACAAGCACCGCGCAATCTATCCTTGTCAAATATAACATCTTTTACTCCAAGGATATGATCACCTTTAATAAGCTTATCAAGATTTCGCATGCCCACATGACCTAACCTTCTATGCCACAACCAGCCTTTAGAAGATTTAGCAATTAAGAAAGTTCTAGGTTGAGCCTTTTTAGTGAAATCAACAATGTAAAGATCACCTCTACGTATACCGGTAAAGACCATATTGTGATTATCTCTTCCAAAACACTTGAAAATCTACTTCAATAAATAGGACACTGAAGCCAAAATCAGCTAGTCTAGATACGGTAAGTAAATTATAGACAAGAGATTTAATGAGCATAACATTTTGTATGGAGCTATCATGTGAGATGGCCACCTTACCAAGGCCAACCACCTTACCCTTTGAGTTATCACCAAAAGTGACATACTTTCGAGGGCCGTCGTTTTCAGCTAGCTCACGAAACATATCCTTGTCTCCAGTCATGTGATCGGTACATCCACTATCAAGAACCCATTCCTTTCCTCTAGACATGTAGCCGCGAAGATTAGCCATAAGACCAAAGTGTCTCATAGACTCGTCGAGATCAAAATCACTATCATCATTGTCGCGGGATATCCGAGGCCACCTATGGGACCGGGTGGTCCCTTGTTTGTTCGACGAGGGGACGTCGCATTGCACAAAGAGCAGATCAGCGCACGACAACATGGCAGAGAGCACACAAGCAATTTACCTAGTTTCGGGCCGCCGCGAGGCGTAAGACCCTACTCCTGCTCTTTGGTGGACTAACTATGGTGATGAGTAGTACACTTGCCCGGCAGGGTTTGCCTTGGAGCCGTAGCGACTACGTATGGTGGCCTTGGTTCATCAACTTTCCAACCCATCCTATGAGTGCCATGGGCCTCCTTTTATAGATTAAGGGGTCACCATAGTGGTAAACTAGTCATTATCCATTGATATCATAGAAAACAGTGCTATCATACCTAACTCTGCAGGCTGATAGGGTGCATTAAATGCGCCGCTTAGTGTCACATCACTGGTTGCCCTGCAAGGACTTCCAGGCAATCTTCTCAGCTCTGCGCCTGTTCCCTTGACACGTCGCAGGACGCGTGTCATCTGTGGGTTTCTTCTGTACGAAATGGCTGCCATGTGGCGAATGGCTGCTACTTAGTCACCTTGCGGCTTGACACCGCATTGATTGACGACGTGAGTCGTGTTTGAGTGGTTGGCGGGGTGGTTCAACCCTCGCGAGCCCCTGCAGGCTCTGTCGGGGAGTCTTGGTTGCTTGCTTCTGGTGATGGCCTCGCCCCTTGCCGGGCTCGCCTGCCCGGCAAGGGAGGCCCTTCTCTTGCCGATATATTGCTAAACTGGTTTGATCTTGGTCCTTCTGAGCTGCATATTGGTTCTTCAAATCTCTTGGTTCTTCAATCCCTGACTTAAGCTGGTGCTTCAATCTTGATCCTGTGCTTGTGCACAGTTGGGAAACAGACCCAGGGTTTGTTGCATCGACAGAACCTCCCGGGCCTGCCCCGACCGCGCTGCTGAGCGTCGTGAGGGTAGGGCCTAATAGGTGCACAGGCAGAATCACTGAAGGGGTTGGCCCCTTGAGGTTTACATTGCTGCTTCATTAGTCTTGATCTCGGGGCAGTTTCCGATTTCCCCATGCGTGGTGTAAAGCCAATAGTGGTGGGCCGCGGTGGTGATGGCCCGTGAATGACTTTAACGCAGAGGGTAGAAACCGCCAAATTACTCTTCCCACAGCGCGCCATTATCCTTAGCCACATATGTTGCATGCATCGCATGGGGTAGGTAACAATGGCGCGTGGCGAGGGAGAGCATCTTTAGGTGGGTCCGCCCGCCTTGAATTGGCGGAGGAGGGCGGTAGTCACCCATTGATGGGGCAGCTGCCCTTCTCCGCCGGGCCTATAAAAATAGGGGCGAAGGAGGGCGAAGTCATCCATCTTTGCATTCTCCTCCTTCTACTCTTGTTCTCTACTTCAGCTTGTCATGTTGAAGAGGACAGCCTGGGGCCCGCCCCCGGGCTCCCTCTTGGGCCAATCGTGGCCCCATGCCGGTGCTGATGCTCGGGGGGTGAACCTGGTCCTTGGCGCGGTGAATCTCTTGGTCTCTTCGAGGCTCGGCCGGGTGGCGAGGTTGGAGATCATTGGTAATCCTAACATCACCCCCCCCCCCCCAGAGGTCTTGGGGTTGTTGTCGACGAGAGGCGCGCCTTCCCGCCCGCCAAAGAGGGGAGCCATGCGCGTCGAGCCCCCTGGCAGTTCTGGTCGCTCGCCGTCTTCCCGGGGATAGCGCCGGACTGGCGGCTTGGCCCCCTCCCGGAAAGGTGTTGATGGAAACGAAGCCTGGGGAGAAGGAGAAGACGGGAGGTAGGCCGTTCAGTAGGAGCATGACTACATCGACGTGTTCGTGTCGTACTGGTGACCTTTTGCCCATCTGCCTGGCTCTTCCCCCCTTTTCCCGGTGCCTTCATCACCATTTCTTCCAGCTGCCAGGAAAAGGCTTGTACCTCGGCTCGCCCAGCCTTCCTTCAGGGTCTATTGACTGGCCCGCGCCTTCCTTTGCGGTGTTTATGCTTTGGAGCCCCTTCCGTCCAGAGGTGGTGACCAGGGGGCTGTCGAGGTGTTCCGCACATCTTCGTCCTTCATAGCCTCGCCACTCCCGACCCTGTCAGGTTGGGCTTGCCAGTTTCCGACAAGGATCGGTGTGGCGTTGTGCCGGAGCGGCACCCGTCCTCTTCTCTTCCCACCGCAATACCTGGGATAAGAGGGACAGGGAGAGGAGTTTACGGAGCACTTATCTTTTTTCAATCTTAAACCTGTAGGCAATCGCCAAATTTTAATTCAAATAATGTAATCTCTCGAGTCCATCTTTGTGTTTTGTAATGCTTGTACTTGTGTTAGCATGAATGAAAAAGATGAACCTTGCCAGGAACCCATGCATGTATATGTCCATGCAGAGGTGGAGTGCCTCTTTGCTGTAAATAAACGGGTTTTTCCCGGTTGGACATCCCGCCGGCACCCTCTTTGCCGGGGATCGCTGTGCCGGGCAATCTTCATGTCCTTTGTCATAGTCAAGTTCACGGTAGGAACCTGCAACTCCATGTAGGTGAGAATAAAAGCAGGATGCAATCCTATCTATATGCATATGCAAATGCTCATGAAATGCTTATGCAGTGATCTGGGTGTCCTCGTGCATGCATGCAATCTTAGTTGGGGCCCCCCTATAGCGCTTCTTTATTTTCTCTTGCACGGGGTCATCGCCCCAGCTTTATACAAGGGGTTACATGCAGCTGAGGCAAGGCCTATACAAAAGGGTGGATACCGGACAGTGCCCGGCAGCCTCGCGCCTTACAGGTAGTACTTATGGAGATGCTCAATATTCCATGAGTTTTGCAAATGAGTGCCATCCCCGGTCTCCAGACGGACTGCGCCAGGTCTGGTGACTCGTACCACCCGGTAAGGGCCTTCCCACTTTGGTGACAGCTTGTTTGTACCCTTGGCGGACTGAACGCACCCAAGGATAAGGTCACCTTCGTCAAAACACCGGGCATGAATCCTGCAGCTGTGATAGCGACGCAGGGCTTGCTGGTAGCATGCAGCACGCGTGGCAGCCCGGAGACGGTTCTCCTTGAGTAGCACAGCGTCGTCACGCCGATGCTGATCTTGCGCTACTTCATCATAGGCAAGCACTCGAGGGGACCCGTAAATGAGTTCCATGGGAATAACTGCTTCTGCCCCGTAGACCAAGGAGAAGGGAGTCTGCCCGGTAGCTCGGTTAGGTGTCATTCTGAGGGACCAGAGAACTATCGGCAGCTCCTCGATCCACCGCCCACCGTGCTTCTACAGCGTATCGAAAGTCCTTGTCTTGAGTCCACGAAGTACTTCAGCGTTCGGCCTCTCATCTTGTCCATTGCTCCGGGGTGTGCCACGGAAGCATATGAGATCTTGCATCTGACGGCATGAACGTATTGCATGAAGGCGTGGCTCGTGAACTGGGTGTCCTTGTCAATGATGATCCTTGCCAGAACTCCGAAACGACACACCAATTCTTTCAAGAACTTGATAGCTGACTGAGCAGTCACCTTTCTCACGGCACTCACTTCCGGACACTTTGTAAACTTGTCGATGGCAAGAAACAAGAATTCAAAGCCCCTGATTGCTCGGCGGAAGGGGCCGAGGATATCGAGCCCCGAGACCTAAAATGTCCATTATAGAGGGATTGTCTGAAGGGCTTGGGCAGGAAGGTGTGTTCTCTTGGAATGGAACTGGCAGGCTTCACATGTCGTGACGAGCTCAACCGCATATTCGAGGGCTGTGGGCCAATAGAATCCTTGCCGGAATGCTTTCCCGACTAATGCCCTTGATCCAATGTGTGAGCCACACATTCCTCTGTGAATCTCAGCCAGTAGTTCCTTTCCATCCTCCCGGTAGACACACTTCAATTTCACACCGTTGGGCCTCCTTCTGTACAAAGTGTGATCAACAAACTGATACATACTGGCCCTCCGAGCTACTTTCTCAGCTTCATCTTGGTCGCCGGGAAGTTCTCCGGTTTGGAGGAAGCGGACAATGTTCCTTGCCTAAGTTGGAGCCTGGGTCTCGGCAACGAGGACTAGCGACACCTCCTCTGCTCTGGGAGCACCAGCCTCGTTCGCGGGGTCCATGGGCCCGACTGGAGAGGGTGGTCCAGCAGGCTGTGAGGAGTTGTTTCCGGTAGGGTCTCGGCCGGGGGCGGACGGCTCTACCGGGAGAGGCTTACCATAGTCCAACTTTATCCTTTTCTGGGCCATAGTGACTCGTGATACGGAGGGCCGAGGGAGATGGAGAACAAAAGTTCCTAGTTCCACACAAAGCTTCTGCGCAGCACACTTTGACAGGTGATCGGCCATGCTATTTTCCGCACGAGGTACGTGCTCTGTTTGCAACCCATTGAAGTGCTCCTCCAATCTCCTCACTTCCTTGACATATGCTCCCATCAATGGACTTGAATAATCCTTGTTGACTTGTCTCACCACAAGCTATGAATATCCTCGAATGATCAACTTCTTAATTCCCAATTCTGCTGCAATCCTGAGCCTGGCAAGGAGCTCTTCATACTCAGATGTATTGTTGGTGGCTTCTTCTCGGACAAAGTGCATTTCGACGACGTACTTTAAGTTCACCCTAGAGGGGGCAACAAGAAGCACGCTAGCCCCTGCACCTTGTAGGGAAAAAGCACCATCAAAATACATAATCCATTCTTGGGGTGATTCCTTGCCGGGGAGAGCTGTTTCTGCCACTTCCTCATCAGTGGTTGGCGTCCATTATACAATAAACTCTGCCAGTGCCCTTCTCTGAATAGTTGACGTGCTCTCAAACTTCAAACCAAAGCTGGATAACTCCAAAGCCCACTCGACTATTCGACCAGTGGCCTCAGGGTTTCAGAGTAACCTTTGCAACGGAAAACGAGTGACAACCATAATCTCATGGGCTTGGAAGTAGTGGCGCAGTTTCGTTGAGGCCATGGCGAGGCCAAAGATCAACTTTTGCATGCCAGAATACCTCGATCTAGCCCCTTGTAACAAGGAACTGTTGAAGTATACTGGGCGTTGCACCACTTTCTTACTTGCCGCGTCCTTGGGGTTGCTCTCGTTACCATGCTCACTGCTGTTCTGATCCTTTTCTGACTCTGCCGTGATCTGGCCACTTTCTGCGTCATCCACCTCTCGTTGTGCTACCAAGGCCGCACTGACCACTTGGTTGGTTACCTCCAGGTAAAGCAATAACGGCTCTTGGGGTTTGGGTGCAACCAAGGTAGGCATAGACGATAGGTACGCCTTCAATCCTTGCAGAGTTGTATCTACTTCCGGGGTCCAATTCATGGGCCCTGCTTTGTTCAAAATTTTGAAGAACGGCAGGGCACACTCAGCATACTTGGAAATGAATCTTCTTAGCGCGGCAATGCATCCCGTCAGGCGCCTTACATCTATCCTTGGTGCTTGGATCTGCTCAATGGCCTTGATCTTGTCGGGGTTGGCTTCAATCCTCCGATGGGAGACGAAGAATCCAAGTAGCTTGCCGGAGGGAACGCCGAATACTCACTTATCCAGATTAAGCTTGAAGTTAATCTTCCGCAAATTAGCAAATGTATCTTCCAAATCCTGGATAAGGGTGGTTTTATCCTTGGTTTTGACCATGATGTCATCCATATAAGCTTCTATATTTATGTGTAACTGTGGTTCAAAACCTATCTGGATTGCTCTTGCAAAAGTGGACCCGGCACTCTTTAATCCAAAAGGCATGTGGACAAAGCAGTGCGTACCACATGGAGTGATGAACGATGTCTTCTCCTCATCTTCTTTGGAAATGAAGATCTGGTGATATCCAGAGTATGCATCCAGAAAGGAGAGCAAATCGCAACCTGAAGTGGAGTCCACGATCTGCTCGATGCGCGGAAAGGGAAATGGTTCCTTCGTGCAAGCCTTGTTGAGATCTGTGAAATCAATGCAAAGCCTCCATTTCCCATTCGCCTTCTGGACCACCACTGGGTTTGCCAACCACGTAGGGTGCAGTACTCCTCTGACCAAACTAGCTGCCTCTAGTTTCTTGATTTCCTCGGCAATGAACTGCTGCCGCTCCAAGGCCTACTTCCGGACATTCTGCTTGATGGGTCAGGCATGTGGGCAGACAACAAGGTGGTGCTCGATTACCTCCTTGGGAACATCGTGGATATCAGATGGTTGCCAGGCAAACACATCGCTATTCGCCCGCAGGAAGGCAACGAGCGTGCTTTCCTATTTGTCATCAAGGGTGGCGCTTATAGTGAAAGTACAATCAACGCTAGCTAGCCCTGTTGGGTCTTCACTTGGGGTTCAGCAACCTTGGATATCTTGCTGTTGGAACACTCCGGCACGTCGTCAACTAGTGCTATGCACTCGGAGGGGGCACGCTTCCCGGACTCCTTGCCGGAGGCCCTACAATCCTTCTTCTTTCCTTTGCTTTCCTTGGCAGGAGCTGCTGCTGCCGTAGCCTCTGCCGCGACTGTATCCCGGTACATCTTGTCCATGCAGATAATTGCATCCTTCTCATCTGATGGGATAGTGATGACTCCAAGTGGCCCAGGCATCTTCAAAGTGTTATAAGCATAGTGAGATGCTGCCATGAACTTAGCCTGGTCCGGGCGTCCCAGAATCCCATTGTACGACAGGGGGAGATCAACCACATCAAACACAATCTTCTCAGTCCGATAGTTTAGTCCTCCCCCAAACGTCACCGCTAACATAGTCTTCCCCTTGGGATGGCTCCTGCCGAGATTGACTCCTTGAAACATGCCGGTAACCTCTAGCTCTTCTTCCCCTATCTGAAGCTTGTTAATGACTGTCGGGGAAATCAGATTCAACCAGGCCCCGCCGTCCACCAACATCTTTGTGACCTTGAGGTTGTGAATCGTTGGGGAGACCAACAATGGCAAACACCCTACCGTTGTGGTGCGGCCAGGATGATCCTCCTCATAAAAGATGATGGGCGTGCGAGACCACTTGAGCGGCTACCGGGCCTCTGGCGCTGGTTCCACAACATTGACCTCTCGTGCCCATCGCTTCAGTTGGCGATGAGATGTGTGCAAAGATGCACCTCCATCAATGCATAGGGCATCGGTGGCCTTCTGAAATTCCTGCTCATTGGTTTCCTCTTCATTTCCTTCATCACTCACATCATCACAGATTTCCTTCTCTTGACCATTAGCGGGTTTTCCTTTGTTTTGAAAGGGTTTGCTGGGGAGATTTGCTTCACTGCCTCGGCCCTTACCGCCAGTAGCGTTCTGACCTTTCTCCTTATCACGCTTATCATACTCTTCCCTTTGTTTCTTAACGAGCTGCTCAATCTGATAACACTCCTGAAGGTCGCGGCCCTTGGTCCGGTGGATCTTGTAGTACGGACCATCACATTTACCAACCTTTTCCATGGTAGCGGCATTCTGGCAGGCAACGCACGCGGTAGCTTCCTTGTCGGGGCCTCAACCTTGGCCTTCTTGCCGGTACTAGGTGTGCCTGATCCTTCCATAGTGTGCTTCTTGCCCTTTCTCTAACTGGTTGATTCATCCTCATCCTCTGAATCAACATTGATGCAATCCTCCTCTCCAGGAAACTTCCTTCCTTCCTCCATCCGAGAACACTTATCCACCAGTGTGTATAGCTCCTTCACAGTCTAGGGCAACCACACATTCATCTTAGAACGAATGCAACGGTTGCGCACATTGGACTGGAAGGCTGCTATAATGCTTGTCAGATGGATATTAGGAATATTTCTATGAACTTTATTGAATCCCTGTAAATACTTACGGAGGGTTTCTCCGTCCTTCTACTGGAGAAGCTGCAGGTCGCTGGGCCTGTCGGGCTCTTGGTGGCCACCGATGAAGGAAACGATGAACTCATGGCACAGATCCGCCCATGACGAAATGGAGTTCTCTGGCAGGTGCATCAGCTAAGACCTCACATTGGACTTCAGGGCCAAAGGGAAGTAGTTGGCAAACACCTTCTCATCTCTTCCCCCGACAGCCTAAACAACGATGGTGTAGATGCTCAGGAACTCTGCCGGGTTCGGCCTCCCATCATACTTCTCAGGTATCTCTGGCTTGAACGTGCGAAAGGATGGAAAACGGACTTGCCGCAGCTCAAGTGTAAAGGCAGGGCAGCCGAACTCGAAGGGCAGGCACCCGCCAACACCGAGCGCAGGCTCGTCGACGTTGAGGCCGCTGCACCCGTTGGTCTGGCAGAGGTCAGCCGGCCACCGATCCATGACGACACGCATGTCTCCCCGCCACCTATCCTATGGGGCTCTTCGTTGGCCTGGACATGCTCGAGGGTCACAAGAGGCCATCGAGACGTCGTCGGGGTGTTTATTCAGCTGCGCTCGTGTCGACTGCCGTGGTGGGGACTGCACCATGGGGACAGCCGCCTCCATTCGGCCAGCAGTGCGGGCGGTTGTTGTTGCTTGGGAAGGTCATGGCGGGCCAGCTCGTCGCGAGCCCCCAGCGTCAGCGAAGCTGAGCAGGCTCTGGATAGTGGCACGCCATGCATCCATCTACTCGGCTGCCGGCGGAAACCACAGTAGTAGATGAGCTCGTGCCATGGCCTCCGTAGCTACGCTTGGCATAGATGTTGATGATGTCGACCGCACCATCGCCTGGCTTCTGATGGTGCCAGTGGCGGCGACGACGTTAGTGCCACGTCCACGCTGTTGTTGGACGACCACTTGGGCAATGGGGTCGCGCGTTGATGATGCTCGAGGGTCAGTGGCTCAGTTGAGCACTGCAGTCTGGTCGGCTCGTCCCGGAGGAGGCACATGCGCTGTGACCACCCCCGCAGTAGGGGGCGGCCATAGAACGATGGCTCACCATGGACCGAGCGCTGTTACTGTGGTTGTGCCCACCGGTGGGAGGAGGGGGTGCGAGCGGAGTGACCCCCTCGTCCATACCTTGCGGAGCGTGACCATCGAGACGCTACTGACGTTGTTCTCCTCCAACTTCTCCAGCCCCCGTGTCGGTCGCGGGGGGATCGGTGATGGCGCCACCTGCTCCAATCACGCCCCCAACAGCGTTCACGTCCTTGCTCGCCTCCGCACCCTCCGAGGCACTAGAGGCCACTGGCGGCGGAGCCTTCGAGGTGGCCGGATGGGCCGAAGGGCCGGACTTCTTCTTTTTAGGCGCCATGGTCGATGGCATCGTCGAAGATGAAGATGGCGATGAAGATGACGCGCTGTGCACGCTTTCAGGTTCGCACAAGCGAGCCCCGTACGTGGCGCACCAAAGATGTCGCGGGATATCCGCGGCCACCTATGGGACCGGGTGGTCCTTTGCTGGTTCGGCAGGGGGGACGTCGTGTTGCACAAAGAGTAGATCAGCACACGGCAGCACGGCAGAGAGCACACAAGAAATTTACCCAGGTTCGGCACATCGCGAGGCATAAGACCCTACTCCTTCTTTGGTGGATTGATGGTGGAATGAGTGTGGTGATGCATAGTACACTTGCCCGACAGGGTTTGCCTTGGGGCCGTAGCGACTACGCGCGTATGGTGGCCTGGGTTCATCAACTTTCCAACCCCTCCTACGAGTGCCATGGGCCTCCTTTTATAGATTAAGGGGTCACCAGAGTGGCAAAGTGGTCATTATCCACTAATATGATAGCAAACAGTGCTATCATACCTAACTCTGTGGGCTGACAGGGTGCATTAAATGTGCCACATCACTGGTTGCCCGTCAAGGCCTATCGGGCTATCTTGGCAGCTCCGCGCCTGTTCTCTTGACACGTCGCAGGAAGGGTGTCATCTGTGGGGTTCTTCTGTAGGAAATGGCTGCCATGTGGGGAATGCCTGCCACTTAATCACCTTGCGGCTTGACACCGCACTGATTGACGGCGTGACTCGTGTTTGAGTGGTTGGCGGGGTGGTTCAACCCCCGCGAGCCCCGGCAGGCTCTGTCGGGGAGTCTTGGTTGCTTGCTTATGGTGATGGCCTCGCCCCTTGCCGGGCTCGCCTGCCCCGCAAGGGAGGCCCTTCTCTTGCCGATATCTTGCTCCAGAGGTTTGCTCTTGGTCCCTCTGAGCTACATGTTGGTTCTTCAAATCTCTTGGTTCTTCAATCCCTAACTTAAGCTGGTGCTTCAATCTTGATCATGTGCCTGTGCACAGTTGGGCAACAGACCCTGGGTTTGTTGCAGCGACAATCATCCTCATCATAGTACCCATGTTCAACATCGTCTTGTGATTGATCAATTCCTAGAGAGAGTGATTCATTAGATAAATGATCATCACAATGTTCACCTTTATGAATTCTAATGGCTTCAGAGATGATATTGCTAATGATTCCAATTACATAAGTGACAATACAGATCATTCGCACACACCTCAATAAACAATTGCATGCATTCTAAAGTAGGAGAAACGATCGTCTAGTCATCTACTTCTTGTGATGCTCCCACTACTGCTATGTGGCTTGATCCCTCGTCTAGGTCAGGAAGAAGATAGTTCCTCATGTCAAAGATCCGTCTGTACATCTCGTAGCTTGCGTATGCGTCCATGTCCGCGTAATTGACATGTTGTTCATCCAGTCTCTTATGCCACACACTGTGCTAGGCGTTCTTGTCCTTATTGCTCTCTTGCTTCATCTTCTTGTAGTAGGGTTCGATGATGGCCGAGGCGAGGTCAACCAGGGAGTTCAGTTTGCTTTTGTCGGTGCCCCAGACCTTGTAGTGGTGCTAGATGTTGATAAGATTCGGGCATTTCAAGTCCGAAACCTTAAGCGCTTTTAGATCGTTGGTGGTGTCCACCGTAGCGAAACTGTAGTCGAGCTCTTGGTAAACCTGGAGAACGCCGCAAGGCCTTTGTGCAAGGTGGAAGTGGTAGACGAGGACGCCATCTCGCACGCACAACCGGGCGACGGAACCTTCCGATCGCATTCGGCACGACTAATGGTGTACTCGAGGTCGGTTTACCACTCGGCACTTTGTCCTCGCAAGGAACTGCTCCATAATTTGATGGAGCTTCCACCGAGATCGATCGCTCGTGGTACACCATCGAGGGCCTTCCTCACATGGGTGTCTACTACGTGATGCATGGTGAATCGCCTGCCGCTGACGCCGCCGGCGCCGGAGCGCCATTGGAGCCACGTTGAGCGCCATTGGAACCGCTGGATGTCCTCTCTGTATGTGTCCTCGTGGGTGTGCTTATTGTGACGTGTGAGACGAGAGTTGAAGGTAAATGGCCGCAGGAATAAAAGGAGGCCGGACGGCGTGGATTCTCGCGTCCGCATGGCAGTTTTTGCAGCGGTAATCGATCGTCGCTGGCCTCAAGGCGCAGCGCGCATGGAGGGACGAGGGCAGAGCACCCGGAGGGACGTGAGAGCAGAGCGCGGGCGGCAGGACACGAGTAGAGCGCACCGTGGCCGCCTGAACCGCAAGCAACCACATGCATGGAGCAGTTGAAGATGCAGCAAATGATCGCCTACAAGTCGGCCGACAGTTGCGTCGCTGCATAGAGAGCGGCCATGTGGTACCACCTCCATCTAGTCTATAGTCTCCTTCATATTCCGTGTCATACTTTGCCCTCAAATTTAACCAACAAAATTTTAATGCAAGTTTTTAAAAATTATATAATTGGAAACTATGTTCAAATACAAATCCAACTATATAATCTATGGCGACATGCATTCGTATTTTATTAGTTAAATCATACTTATAAACCAGGACAGTGGTATAGTAGGTAATTAAATTGCAAACATTTTTTTATTAACCGTATGTGTACGTGGCCTTTCGTCCTCCTCTCGCACGTCTTGTCACCCCGCTTCCACAGACGGCTTACAGCGCAAGCTTGCGCAGTGCGTGGGGGTGTTCTTTTTGCCAAATGGTGGCACCAATGAATTGTCGGTGAGCCCGTTCCCGCTCAACCTCGCAGGTTCTCGTGCAAGCTTCCCGCCTGACTCGGAGAAATCCTCCAAAATCCCAATGCTTACCGGCCTGCTATAAAAACCCTCACGGCCGGCGAGTCCTGCGTCGCATTTTCCCCTCCATCCCTGCAGGCTGTAGCTTATCTCCTCTGCTTCTCCAACATTCGCCAATGGCACCGGTCCGTCGTCGTCGCTCAGCCACTCCTCCGTCATCACAGGACAACTCCAGCTGGGAGGCTACACCGCCGCGGCGGCGCAGTCCCCTGCGTAGTGTAGTGCGCGTGGCGTTCCTGTTGGGTGTGCGCGGAACACCCACCACACGCTCCACCGCCGGTGCTCGTCGGCAGTTTTTGCCGGCCGCCGTTGCCGCCACACCACGTCGAAAGCCAGGGCCATTGCCCACTCCACCGCCGCGGCCCGAAGGTGGGAGATGGCCATCATGGCTGCCACCCCACTACCGGCCACTGTGGCCATCACTCGCTCCGCCACCGCGGCCCGAAGGTGGGAGGTGGTGGTCGTGGCCCCCACCCCGTCGTCGGCCGCCGCGGCCACCAGCCCACCGTCGACCGCCAGGGTCATCACCCGCTCCGCCATTGCCGCCCGAAGGCGGGAGGCGGAGGTGGATGCCCTCACGTGCGACAGCAACCTTGCGCACTACGCCAAGTTCTCGCAGGAGGAGGATGAGCGCCTCGTTGAGCATGCAAAGAGCCTTACCGCCGCAGTGGCAGCGGCACACGCCGCCTCAGAGGCGAGGAATCAGGAGATCTACGAGGAGGACCACCGCTTCGAGAGGGGTCATGTGGAGCGCAGAGGGCGTTCGAGGCGGGCGTCGCTGAAGCTAAATTAGTGACAGGCACCGCATTGCGGTTGCCCAGCTCATCGGTAGCCGCCTCCTCCTCTGCCTCTTACTGAGCGCGCTCGATAGAGGAGAGGCAGCCGGAAGTAGTACAAAGCCCCTCCGCGGTAGTAGTAGTAGTATTTAGGGGCTATTTTGTTCAGTTCATCTGACTATAGAAGTGGTGGAACTGTACAACATACTTAAAATTATCTAGTATATATAGTTGAACTAGCTATTTCAGTGCGTGGTTGGCAACAATTGGGGAAAAGTTTGGTCGGTTCAGCCGTAGAGTTGAACATTTTGTATAAATTAAGAACGACTTCTTAATCTATGAATGAAATCTATGCTTAATTACTGAATCTTGCAAAAATTAGATACTGCTAGTGATTTTTAGCTTCATATTTTGACAAATCGCATCACATAACACACTATTTAAAAAAGACACATCCGTGACATTTTAAATAACGAAAAAAATTCTGTCATACATATGACACTTCTATGACGATAATTGTGACAGAACCCAGTATCATCATAGATGTGGTGGGCTCCTACTTATGACAAAAATCATGATGTAAAATGGGATTTTCGCTCCGGCGGCCGGAGACGCAGCTGCATGACATTCTTTTGGCTATCCATGACGGAAAAACCGTGGTAGAAGCGAGGGGAGGAAAATTTCGAGGAGTTTCCGTTACGGTGGGAGGTCGGGGCCGAGCGATGCGTGTTTCTCTGACACGTGACGCTGCAGGTGCGTAGGCGTTGGCTCTAATCAACCCGAAGCGAGGCATTGGGATCTAATCAACCCGAGCAATTGCACTACAGTTACGCTACATCGAACCCGACGAGCGATTCCTTCGCCATCGCTGCTAATCAAGTCGATCGATGCCGCTTATGGATGAACAAAGTGAGCGCTATGGGGTTGATGAATAGTGAGCGGTGGCTTTGCTCTCGATGAACAGGACCCGTGGTGTGGAGGGCTGGATGAACAGAGACGATGGAGGGGTGCCCGTGGAGGAGTGGTTGAACAGACCCCGTGTGGTGTGGAGGGATGCATGAACAGAGACGGTGGAGGGGTGCCCGTGGAGGGGTGGTTGAACAAGAATCAAGTGGAGTAGCGCAAGGTGGAGGCTTGATGAACAGGAGCCCGTGGAGGCCGGAGGAGGTCGACGGTGGAGATGAACAAGATCCGTGGAGTCCGCTTTTATGGCACGCCACACCCTCCCGATGAACAGACCCCTGCTTTCGACCGTAGGAGGTCCGTTGGTCTGCTTTTGCAGACGCCACACCCTCCCGATCAACAGACCCCTGCTTCGACTGCACTGCTTTCGCTCGCTTTTGCAAGACGCCACACCCTCCCGATCAACATGACCCCTGCTTTCGACCGTAGGAGGTCCGCTTCTCCATTTTGCGGTACGCTGCACTTCTCCCGATCAACAGGACCCTGCTTAACATGGTCGGTCGAACACAAGGCCGCTTTCTCCGCTTCGCGGTTCGCCAGCCTCGCTTCCATCGCTCGTTCCGGCCCAAGCCGTTGGCTCCCACGCTGCCTGCTGCCTCCCGGCGAACACGACGCATTCTATTGCTCTCCCATGAACACAACGCATTCCGCTGCCTCCCCATGAACACGACGACAACAAGTGTTTCTTCGTTCCGACCCAGCCATGTGCACAAGCCCTCGTCAGACGTATGCGCGCGGTAGGCGCTCAAGACCTCGCCAGATGTATGTATGCGGGTCAGATTTTATTTCTTGCACCGGCCGCTGTACATACGCAGCGCTTACTACGACACGCGCGCGCTTCTACAACGATCAAGATGTACGCATACGCTCACGACCGGAATGACAACGCTACATACGCTTCGACCAGGTGGGTCCCGACTATCAGGCACTTCCTTGCGTGCGAAAATGTAGCTGGTGGGTCCTAGCAGTCGGAGGGGCGAATCATAATTTTTTTGCCCGGACGCACTTCCTTTGCATGCGAAGATGTAGCTGGTAGGTCCCAGCAGTCAGGGGGGCGAATCGTTTTTTTTTTTGCCCGGATGCACTTCCTTGCGTGCGAAGATGTAGCTGGTGGGTCCCAGCAGTCAGGGGGGCGAATCTTTTTTTTGCCCGGACGCACTTCCTTGCGTGCGAAGATGTAGCTGGTGGGTCCCCGCAGTCAGGTGGAGGAATCATTATTTTGCGCGTAATAAGGAGGCACTTCCTTGCTGCGGCCATGGACCCAGCTGTCAGCCTCTCCACGTACAGTCCACGTCCGATGGAAGTTGTTCATTGACCACGTTGACCACGCCGCGCCGAGAGCACCACGGCGGTGGACGACGGCGAGGCCTAGGAAGGGGACGACTCGGAGCCGGGGAAGACGCAGTGGATGCCCACGCGAAGAGGAGTACGAGGGTTCACCGTTCGGCATGCGGTGTGAGGTCGCTTGCCGCCAGAGAATAACAGGGGGTGTGGGTGAGTAGAGGGATGGCCTGGCCAGCGGTGGGAGTACTAGGGGGCGGTGAGGCCTCCGGGGCATCACAGCCGGCCACGAGAGGCAGGAGCACGCGGCACGACCGGCGGTGGTTTGGGCGGCTGGAGCAAGAAGACCAGAGGTTGAAGAAGCACCACGGCTGTTGGATGAACATTGTACGGTAACAGGAGCTAGAATCGTTCATATTGACTAAGTTGACAAAGCCCTCCGTCCCGGTCAACTTGGTAGGCCCACAAGTCAGCCTCCCACTATGCTGGGTTCCAGCTGGCACGGGGAGTATTCATTTTTTCGTGCGTAATAAGGAGGCACTTCCTTGCGTGCGAAGATAGCTGGTGGGTCCGATTTGTCAGCGGTGGGCACGTTTTTTTTGCGAAATATAGAGGCCCTTCCGGTGGGTCCCAGATGTCAGGTGGAGGATTCATTATTTTGCGCGTAATAAGGAGGCATTTCCTTGTGTGCGTCAGGACTCAGTTGTCGACCTCTCCACGCACGCCTACTTCCGATGGTGTCGTTCATTGACCACGTTGACCACGCCGTGCCGAGCACATCCAAGGTGGTGGACGACGGCGAGGCCCCGGACAGCAACGAGCCGGAGATGGCAAGACGTGGGAGTAGAGTCGCAGACAGAAAGGTGTACGAGGGTTAATCGTTCTAGTGCGGTGTGGTTCGGCAATGGTGGAGAAGAACAAGAGGTGTGTAGGGTGGAGGGATGGACTGGCCAACGGTGGAGTAGCGCTTCATAGCGGTTGCATAAGCAAAGCTGCTAGCAGCAGGAGGCGGAGGTGGTCCCGCTACCGGAGGAGGAAGAAGACGAGATTGAATATGGATGCCGAGTTGGATGTAAATCCAACGCTAACATTTCAGAATCATTTGTTGAGTAAATTGACAACGACTTGCATTGGCTTCACCTATTGGCCCACATTTCAGCCTCCAAAATGTGGCACGATTCAACCCATTTTTTCAGAATTTACGTTTTTTTTTGCGGTAGAATTTACAAATAATTTGATCTTTTTTTGAATTACAGCCATTAGTTGCGCTGGGTGAACAAATAATGTAGCGTCCATGCGGCCCATTTATTTTATTTCCTAAAAAATTACAGGCCATTTGCACTTTCTCGAAATACACGATTTTGCTGGGTTGATTCTAATTATAATGTTGGGTTGGGCCAGCAATGTTATCAAAAAATAAAAAGGGGTTGAGCATTTTGTTATATATATATTTAAATAATAAGTGATATTATTACATTCGTCCTTAAATCTTACCAAGCTTTTGTACACAATCACTAGGATTTTCGTGCCAAAACAATCTAGGACTTTATTTGTTAAGAAATTATTTTTATAAGTTAATAAGATGTGGGATATTGTTTTCTTACATATGTAAGTATCTGTTAAATATATGATGACAATAAAGATAATATATAATAACATATAAAATAATTTAAATATATATAGTATAGTTAGAAGGGAAACATAAGTTGGACCTGGCGTTCCTATCCTTATATAGAAAAATAGAACAGACCTCTGCGTTTTCTTCAAAAAAGTACATAAATTGGGCTGCCAAAAATAAAACCTCGGATGGGAGGTCCATAGGCCGGTCGATACATGACGGCCCTTAGAAAATATAAACAGGCCTATGGACCTCCCATCCGAGGTCGTGGGCTGTGCATGTTAAAAATGAAAGCCTAGACGGGGCATCCCAAAACCACGTCCAACACTTGCCAAAACTTCGTCCCTCGTTTTCTGTGTGTTTCGCACACTCGACATTGTGTGGGCATTTTGACTGTGCATCATATGAAGATGTGCTATGCATGAATGTTGATCAGCATGATGTTAACTGGCTGGTAGTTCCATTTTTGACCATGAATAAAACTTCCAACATGATGCTAACCCTGTTTGAAAAGGCCGTGTTAATATAAATGCTCGCCTCAAAGTTGCGCCTTATCTGAAACTGAACTTGCGCTTATCTCTGGCCAAACTTGTAGTTTCTTCTCTGAGAATCACATTGTCGCACTTTTATACTCCTATGAAACTACATTTTTAAGTGCTAAAAATAGATCTCTAGAATTCATAAAATACTTCATATGCTCAATACTGCAAATCTGAAATTCAAAAGACATTCGTATCTGAAAGTACTCTCAAAATAAAAAACAGAAAACGCAATTCACAACCTGCAAATACTGACAACCCTAAGCTCCTCCTGACAATTCACAACCTGCCCGGCTATTGGGCTGGGGGGGGCAGCCCCCTCCTATTCCTCGGCGGCAGACATCCGCCCCGTGAGACGATGTGAATGGAGAGGTAGACGATGGCGGGGAAGCGTCGTCGAGCCAATTGTTTCTCCTCTTGCAGTTGGGTTCGATCGACGAAGACTCCACCGCTCGCCCGGCAGACACCTCACAAACGGCACCTCAGAGATGCTCGATCCTTCAATCTTTGGTGGATGCTCCATCTGGGATTGAGACTCCCACCACCGCTCCCTCACGATCGGATTCGGTGAATCTGTTTGCTCCATGGCCCAGAGGAGCAACTCTATGTACTCCGGCGCGACTCCCTCCGGGAGTATCACCGCCTTTTCGCCCTGTTGCAGATATTTGGCCATGGATGTCGCCGTCGCCGCTAGTTGGTCCTTGTTGTCAAACCAAGACTGTATCTCCAACATCCTAGCTAGCTTCACAGGGTCGCCGTCTGCGATCCTCATGTATCGGTTGTACTCCTCCATCGATCTACTTCTCCACAGCACCTTCACTCGCCAGCGGTGGTTTTTGAATGGAAGAGGAGAGGAGCAGCGCTGGTTTTGGATTATAATGGGAGAGGAGCGACGCTGGTTTTGGACTGGAACAGGAGAGGAGGGGTGGTGGTTTTGAAATGGACGAGGAGAGGAGCGGCGCTGGATTTAGATTGGAATAGGAGAGGAGCGGCGGTGGTTTAATAGGAGAAGAGCGGAAGAGCGATGCTGGTCTTGGAAGTATTTTTTTGTTGTTTTGCGTATTTTGGGTCAAAGTTTGACCATGTACTGTATTTGACAAGCAAAATGTGAATGCATGTCACCAAAAATTGTATCGCTTTGGTTCAGATTCGAATGTACTTTCAAATTATATTATTTTTGCAACATATAACATATATTTTATGTGCGAAAATCATGGTCAATTATGACCCAGAATAAAAGGGATACTAGTTAATGTGAGGTCGCTTTCTTAATTGAAGGGTAAATTGATTTTGATTTTGATCCAGTCACAGCGCGCCGGCCCTCTCGCCCAATCCTAAATCGTTGTCGCACACTCCTCTCCATCTTCTCCATTGCAAAACCACCTCCTCTCCTCTCCATCATCTCCATTCCAAAACCACCGTCTCGCCTCTCCCTCTTCTGATCTTCTCCATTGCAAAACCACGTCCTCTCCTCTCCATCATCTCATTCCAAAACCACCGTCTCGCCTCTCCCTTTTCTGATCTTCTCCATTGCAAAACCACCTCCTCTCCTCTCCATTCCAAAACCACCATCGCGCCTCTCCCTCTTCTCTATTGCAAGACCACCGTCTCTCCTCCCATCTTCCAGACCTAGCACCAGACCACTCAGAAGGACATCTATGGAGAGGATGCAGCAGCGAATCAGGCAGATCGCCGGTGGCGACCAGGCAAAGTTAGCCAGGTTGAAGGAGATCCTTAGTTGGTTTGACAATGAACGGGAGATTTCGAGGACGGTGCGGGCCATGTGTCAATGTATGCGAAAGAGCGAGACGGCGGCGATGAGGGCGGTGATGTACATGTACTCCTCGGCGGTAGTTACGCCGCAGTCCTCCGAGTTCATCGAGTATCTCCTCTGGGCGATGGAACAGACAGATTTTCCTGAGGTGACAGTCAGGCGGAGGTGGTGGGCGTACAGGTCGAAGGTCGAGCACCCAGAGGATAACGAATCGATCGAGTATGGTGTGTCGCTTTGTGAGGTGCAGAGCCAGCCGAGCCACAGGAGTATTCGTTCTCCCACCGCAAGAGGAGGCTGATGGCGCGACGCCGCTTCCGCCGTTCTCCATGGTTCCTCGATGCTCGCCTCGTTTCAACGGCGGCGGTAGGGTTTAAGGTAAGCTTCAGACTAACCTAATCTTCCACCTGCTCATGCTTACAATCTGTGTGACAGCTAATGAAAATCATGCTTACAATCAGTCTCCGAGTACTACGCCAATCACCCTAAAATAGCTCTGGACCTTTGGGTCAAAGTTGTGACATAGTGTATGAATAAAGAAAAATAGATTGGTGCTTCTTTCAGAAAAGAGTACTCCCTAGAAAACTGCCAATATAAGCTACTAGTATTTGGTTAGAGGATTTGCTGCCGAGAAAGATACGTCCACAGAGAGCGCCACACATCCCACTGGTGGTGATGGATGCCAATGTGTGCCTGCAGCATTGTTGGTGTCGGTAATTTTTACTTGGCACACCTTGCACTCTGCATATATGCCAGTTCCATACGTACATTTGTGCAGTTCCACCAAAATGCAGCTGAATAACCCTGTTTGCACAAATAATGAAAAAGCGTGATTACATTATAGTGGCACTAGTTGATGAAACACACAAAATAAATAGAAGAAAATATTGCGAGATGGGCCCAACGACGCCTCATACGGTACGCCTCATACTGGACATCGTCCCAAGTCTCCCAGGTACACCTTCTGCCAGTGATGACCATCAGTGTACAATGGTAGTAAAAGGAGGCGCCTTGAGACATCCAAATATCTATTTTTGTACATATCAACTAAAATTAAGCATCCCAGTTTGCAGAAACGCTTAAACATTAACAATGGGACTAGTTGATGAAACATACTTTAACAAACACTTTCTTTATCTACATTGGAAATGAAATGATAGAGATGACACTCGCTCTATTTTAATTGTATTATTACTTCATTTTATCAGTGACACTAGGGTCGAGCAGGTGGCAAACGAGGTGTACCGTGCATCGCAAGGATGGAGGCCGGGGTGCTTAGGCTCGATGTCAAGCTGGCTCTTTCAAATACCAACATGGATGATTCAATTCATGGGACCTTTTGGTGCAGTTCACCTAAAATGAAGCAATGTCCCATGAGCTAGCAGCTTCTTCTTCAAATTTTTTTTTAAGAAAAGGGCTCCAACCCCGGTTCCATTTCAATCAGAAAACGAAACCCACAGAACTTCTTCTTCATTAGTTGCAATAAAATTGAGCAACATCAAGGTTGGTTGTGAAGCTCCTGGAATGCTCAACTATAATTTGGATATCATTTGTGCAGTTCAACTAAGATCGAGCGTGAAATGTATATCTCTGTTTGCACAAAAAAGGTGGAAAGGAGGGTCTCTAACAAGTGATGAAACATGCATCAAATGAAAAGAAGCATGTTCCTTATCTGAATGGCAATCCTACAAGGACAGTAGCAATTTCTAAAGCAGCGGCATTGCATGATATTAGTGTGGGCATTAGGATTAACTATGACAACCGTTAAATACGACATTACTTTAGGCACGGGAGAGTAGGCGGACCAGGATAGTTGCATTTCTAACAAAAAGAACCAACTTATCTTAGTGGGAAATTTTAGCAGGACATGTAAAGAAGTGCCATTGATTCATATTACTGGAGGCATTACATTGAAATCAACATTGGTTTAACGTGTCCTTACTTTTAACAAAGGCGATCGCTACATTTTACCAAAGGCATTACATAAGAGTGGCTCGGGGCAACAAACATCGTAATGTGATATCCGGTTGGTCCCATTTTTGTTCGGTATAGCCACCTTATACTTGTGTGAGGCTAGCAAATCTAGTGCTGGACTTACTCGCTGACTTGTCCCCAGTCCCCACTTTTTTCCTTTTTCAACCAATAGATCGGGTTTATATTGAGTTTGTACTCGTTTCCTCTATTTCCCTATTAGACCTAGAGACCAGCTTGGATAGCCGCCTCTGCTACTTTTTGCCCCCATTATTTCCTCTTTCACCAAGTCCTAGATTCAGTAAAAAATCCTCCCCACCCCACCCCCTTTCTTCCTTGTTTGAACCAAGTAGTACTAGATTCGAGTGCATGAACTAGTTTTACCTCTTAAACATAAAAAAATTAGGTGGTTTTCGAAAAGCTGGTCGATCTTATCTACGAGGGGGGCTGAGAAATAGTAAAAGATACAAATGCAGTAACGTCAGGAGCTCGGGAAGTAGAGCAAGGCCGGTTTCGAAGGAAGTTATACCTGATGGTCGCCGAGATGTCGCTAGGTGGGCGGCGGGAGGCCGGATCTGCCCACACTACGGCAGCGAGTAAGAAGGGGTCGGAGGCCCTCCCTCGCCAGCGGCGCTTGGGAGAGAACGGCAAGGCTGGCTGATCGGGATGCACCCAGCAGTGGGTAAGAGCCGTCGCTGAGGATGACCGCGTGAACGTTGCACCTTCTCACCTTCCCCGGTGGAGAGTATCCGGCTGGATCTGTGACCAGCGATGAGCAGAGAGAGAGAGTGTGTGTGTGTGTCCACCGCTGTCGTGTTTAGATCTGGAGAGGCCGAGACAGTGTGAAGAGAGCAACACTAGCAAGCAAGCGCGGAGGATCATACCTATATAGTGGAGTAGTACTAGTTTTCTTTTGTCTACCAGAGCCGGCTTGACCTCGTCAATGACTGTCGAGAAGTCTTCATGCACGTGGCCCGGAGGCGCAGTTGTCGTCATTTTGATCTGAAGCGCCGGATTGTAACATATAACACGAAAAAATTCCACATGACAAGAAATCATAACCTCACTGCCCAAAGGAGACAACATGAATCCCGACGGACAAACTAGACGAGGAACAAAGCTCAAATTAAAGATAAACTTGTAGAAAAGGGGTCCATTGATAGATGTCCTAATTAACATAGCCAGCTTGACCTAGAGCAGCCGAGTAGTCACTGTTCGTGCATGTGCCCCCAATGACTATCCCAACTCAGTTGTCGCTGTTTAACCCTCGCAGTGATCCGAAGCACATGACACCTAATTTTGCGAGATGACAAGAAACCTTTTTTTAGATTTCTGACCACAACTACAGCCATGTACAACACAGCCTACACGATATGTAGACGATAGCCAATCCAGGCGTGTCTGCTGGAGTCTGGTCACATGCATGGACGAACTGATCTTCCGTGTCTTGCAGAGATCGTCCAGGCACCAACGTAGTACTACAACACTTCTCTAGTACTATCGCTCATCTCCCTCTTCTATTAAGTCACCCGACTTGCGGGGCCGGGGAGTATGCCTATGGTCGGTTCTCAATTGCCGTCCCACATGTGTGTGTGAACACAATATGACGCGTGTTCCATTCAGAGAGCAGCGTGCCAGACCGACCGACCGACCGTCTGGGGTGCGACACGAACGCGACAGGCGTGCTGTATACTCCATACATGTGTACTGCCATTTTCTAGACGCTTTGCTCCATGGCGCGGGCGCAATCCATGGATACAAAATTGGTATACTGTATACTATTTAAAAGACGAGGGCAGGGATTTTCCTGCGCGGTAGGCGGCGGGGCAGTTTCGCCGAGTCGGTGCGATAGAGACGCGAGAAGACGAGGAGTAGGCTGCTGCAAACGTAGGGCTGTGTGATTTGACAACGAGTTACTACTGGATAGGTGGGGCCCCGTGATTTGACTTGCCATTATCATTTTAATCATGGCGCTCGACCGGCGTGAGTCTCCGATTCTGACCACCTCCACACAGTGCCTCTCCCAATGCTCCACCATGTAGTAGAGGCTGGCTCTTGCATGAGAGCCCACTTCTCCACTTTTTCATTGCCTCTCTTTCCTCCACATATGCAAAATGCCATGTAAAGCACACTATTGTACTTACTTGCTCCTTATGTGTTTTAAGCTTGCCACATAGGCATAAAGTCTGATGTGGCAAGTTAATCAAGAAGAGAGAGACTAGTTTGGTGACCCAAGGAAGAAACAGTGCTAAGGGCGTGTACCTAGGTGAAAAGACAATTTTGAGTCTATAGCTAATTAAATGAAGAAAACTTAGCAACACCATTTCATTGGAAGAGGTCACTCCTTGGCAAATGCAATAAATACTAGTACTCCCTGTGTCCCATAATATAAGAACGTTTTTGGCACTACACTAGTGTAAAAAACGTTCTTATATTATGGGACGGAGGGAGTACAAAGAAATAGATAGAGAGGAGTAAAAAAATATACACTTATAGCCAACCTTATAGCTAACCTTGTTGTAGTATGAGTGACTAAGTGATGACTATGTATGACATGCCAACATCAGATAGCCTAACGCACCATGTTAAATCTCCAAATGCGCGACCAGCGTGCGGATTGACGGTCGTGGTAGGTGCGACCATGATACGGGGTGCTGGCAGCCCTTGGATCTGAGATCAAACGGTCGCATGCTAAGTTGCTGAAAATTTGCAGAATAACCCTCCCGCGGCAACCGGCAAATTTCCTCCCGCGGGCCAGAGTAGGTTTCTCGGCTTGCATGCGGGTTTAATGGAGGCGAGGAGGCGTGCTCAGCCGGGCGTGCAGTGGACGGCACAGTACTATTCGATTTGACAACTACAACTAGTATATTATAAAAAAACAAAGAAGAGTAGTAGAGATAGAGATAAGGATAGAGACTAGGGAGGAGCACCATCTACTGCTTCATGGGCTACTCCTGCGCTCCATTCGGCGGCCGCAACGTCCCCTATAGCCACTCCCTCCTGCGCTCCATTCGGCGGGCGCTGTTGACATTGGGGGAGCGCACTCTCGCGACTGCTAGCAGCCACGACTTCACCAACGACGACTTCTTCCCTGACCTTGGCAACCTCTTCCTCAACGACAGGGCGACAACCTCAACGGCAATGGTGCTACTCCAGTTGCACCGTATGTGTTTCTGTCCTTCCTGTTCGAAATTGTGGTAGAATTCATGTTTCTACTCTGTGTCCTAAACTTGATCTGTTCATCTACTATGCTAGTCTGCATGATTAGTTTAATCTCTGTTATAGCCATCATGATTTATTTTGTAGTAAATCACGTAGTAACTTGCTCATATATTCAACTGGCGGAACGTCCCCTACAACCACGCCCGTTTCATGGACGGCCTGGTCGATGCCTCCAAGGAGCCCTTCGTCTACTGCTATGAGTGCCCGGTGCCGTTTTGGGGCTCGCCGGCGGACGTCGTGCATCACCTGACGCAGGCGTGCGGCGATCACTACTGGCCCTTGGCGAAGAACATCAAGTACGAGACGTGCTACCCGTTCACCGTGCCGGAGTCGCTGGAGGATCAGCGCCGCCTGCTAGTCTCGGAGGAGGACGACAGCGTCTTCCTCTTGATCGTGGCCACCGGCGAGGCCCGCGCAGGCCGCCGCCACATCACTGTAGTGTGCGTCAGGGGCGACGCCGCTGACACTGACACGAGGCCGATGTATAGGTGCGTGCTCACTATTACTACCCCTCGGAGGTCCGTGGGCGGCGACACTGGCTACGTCAAGCTGACTTGGACTCTACCGAGCTGGGACCTTCCCGCCGATGTGGACATGGAAGACACATGGTATTATTTGACCTCCAACAATGTGCATGGGGACTCGAAGGAGGTTCACCTGGACATATGCATTACTAAGTTAAATGTTGATCATTAGTCTTCGCTCAATGTAATCCGCTGTCTAAGCATGTGGAGACTTCCATGCATGATCTTGCTCTATTGGAGTATCGCGCATGAATAGAAGTGTATCCATTTATGGTTTAGTCTAGAATCTTCCATGTATGAATTTTTACTACAGTACAGGTGAAAGACTTATGATGAACCATTTCCTGCAAAGCACAATAAGAGTTATTTCTTCACAAGTTTTGGATGTAGGTTGAATAGTTGAACGCTTTTGTTTGCAAAAGATACTTTTTTATCTATTTCACTCGGATGTTTCTGAGCTCTAGAGATGAAATAATATCCGAAGAAACCTATCGATACCTGTTACACATGAGATGACCCCCACATCCTTTGTCAAAATAAACAACACCCCGATCAATGCATTTCACTCTTCCGTGCAACGGACGGGCACCTTACTTGCTCCTGCAGGTGCTTAAGCTTGCCACATAGGCATAAAGTCTGATGTGGCAAGTTAATCAAGAAGAGAGAGACTAGTTTGGTAACCCAAGGAAGAAACGGTGCTAAGCGCGTGTACCTAGGTGAAAAGACAATTTTGAGTCTATAGCTAATTAAATGAAGCAAACTTAGCAACACCATTTCATTGGAAGAGGTCACTCCTTAGCAAATGCAATAAATACTAGTACTCCTCAGTCCCATAATATAGAACGTTTTTGGCACTACACTAGTGTCAAAACGTTCTTATATTATGGGACGGAGGAGTACAAAGAAAGAGATAGAGAGGAGTGAAAAAATACACTTATAGCCAACCTTATAGCCAACCTTGTTGTAGTATGAGTGACTAAGTGATGACTATGTATGACATGCCAACATCAGATAGCCTAATGCACCGTGTTAAATCTCCAAGGGCACGACCGCGCGAGCGACGCAACGGTCGTGGTAGGCGCGACCATGATACAGGCTGCTGGCAGCCCTTGGATCTGAGATCAATCGGTCGCATGCTAAGTTGCTGAAAATTTGCAGAATAACCCTCCAGGATAGGATATTCACCCATGGGTCTAGAATCACGCCATGCAACCATTCGATCTCAGATCCAAGGGCTCTCGGAAGCCTGTATCATGGGAGAATGGAAAGCCACTACCCTGTCGTTCGCACGCTGGCATTTCGCTCCTACTCGTCCCCGCACGTCCTTGAATACTACGGCGGTTCGCTCCTTGTCGTCTCATCCATTCACATTACGGCAGTTCCACTAATCCTAACCCTCCTCCCAAATCCATGGCGTCCCAAATCTCCCCGATCGGCGGTGAGTAGAAGGTCAGAACCATCACCGGCGATGAGTTCGACGTCATCTACACCCGTTCTTTTGCGACGGTGAAAGGATGCCTTTCTCGCTTCAGACGCATGTTCGAAGACTCAGATGATGAGTGGGTCGCTGGGCTAGATATTGAGTACACCACAGTCCTGGGACGAGAGAAGGATCTAAAGGACAAAGAGAGGAAGAAGCCCGCCGTGATCCAGGTTCGCGTGCATGACTTATGCTTGGTCTACCACATATGCCATGCCGACGTTGAGTGCCAGGATTTTAAGTACTTCCTCGAGAGCAACCTAGTCAAATTCGTTACTGTAGACTTTGGTAATGACAAAGAAGTCCTGCGTCAGATAGGCCTTGTTGTTGGCAACACCTTCGACCTCCAAAAGAATCGGATGGTGTCCTCTCGTCAGCCTTTAATGCTGACCCTGGCAGGAGCCATGGTTCATCTTCCGTACGGTAAACTGGACAAACCTCAATACACGTTTCATCGTCATGCATGGCAGCGGAATATACTAGATATAGACCACATCCACTACGCTACAATGGATGGCTACCTTTGTTTCAATATCTACAAGGGTTGGATGAAGATCAACAGCCAAGTTGGCGGTTCAAGCAAAGAAGTATCGCCCAAGAGGAAGAGGGACAAGGACAAAGTCAAGGACGTGGACGAGGACTCCGAGTAAGGCGGCAGTGTCGTTGCTCCTGGTGGTTCTAATGAAGTGTCTACCGGGATAGTTGCAAAGTTTAATTTCAGGTGTGCTTAATTTAATTTGAGGGTGTGTTGTCTTTGAGCCCCAGCAGAACTACGTTATGTTTCTTCTTGTTACTTTAACTCTTCAGTACGTACATACTAGTATTTCTTACATTTCATCTTTTAGTTGGTATAGTACTACCACTCATTTCTTCACATTATATACATACAATATATATGGCCAACATCATATAGCCAACAGTTTAGTTGTCAAAGAATTTCAGGGTGCTTAGTTTTGTCAAAGAATTCCAGGGTGCTTAGTTTTATTTGAGGGGTGGGTTGTGCTGGACACCATTATTGTGACTAGCCTTTTAATAGTACTATATGCATAATTTGGCGACCAGCGCTCTCTATATGTACCACCTTTTTTCAATTTCAAGTTTTGCTCCATGGCGCAATCCATCGATACTCTTCTGTACAAAAGTATACATTTTTAAAAGGCTAGAGGGCGGGCAGTCTAGCTTGGTCGGTTTCACGAGGCGAGGGCCTTTGTGATTTGACGGCTCATTACTGCTGGAAGGCGGGGCCTTTTGATTTGACTGCTCGTATAAATGAGCCGACGACCTAATCGAGGAGGAGCAAAGAACCGTGCGGTATGCTCAAGTTTTCCATCGGAGTAGTACTCTGACGGAGGAGCACGGCTCACGGCAGCCCAAAGGCCATATGGCGATAAAAATTATCTAATTTTCTATTCATCTCATTGTTAGCATTGTTCTATTCATTCCCTAAAAAAACATTATACTATTCATGCCTCGCAGAGAACGTGACACGTGCGGCGAAACACCCGAAGAAAAAAATGAAACACAGCAGCAAAAGAAGAAGGAAGATTATCACCCCAAATGATCTAATTCGCCACGGAGTCGTAACTGTTTCTTCATCGCCTCCACGACCTCCATCTCCTTGCGCGTCTCCTCCGCCATCTTCTTCATTCTGTCCATGACGCGGGATTTCTCAACGCGAGCCTTCATCATCTGTTCCACAGCCGCATTACGTACCTTGACAGCAGCCGGGTGCTCGATGCGGAGCTTCGCCAACTCCTCCTTCTGTTCCATGATGAAGGCCTGCAGCATCTTCATCGAGGAACTACTATTCTCATGCAGCTTCTTCCAGCCGGCGTTGTTCTCCTTCAACAGGTCGATCTCGTGGCAGAGCTTCGCCTTGTCCTCCTGAAGTCACAGGATTTCGCTCTCCGAGGCAATGCTCTTCTTCAGCAGCATCACCAAGCCGGCGGTCAACTCCCCCTGCTGATTGAGCTCAGCGAGCATGTCGTCGAGGCTCTCCTTCAGCAACTCCATCAAGCCTTGGATGAACTCCTTCTGCTTATTGAGCTGATCGGGCTTGCCGTCGAGGGATAACGACTCCAGCTCCGCCGGCTCGGCATGTTCGCCTCCGCGGCTAGGGCGCTCCTGGGAGCCATAGCCTGCCCGTGAGAGATCTTTCGAGGTCTCTGCGTGGCGGTGAGCCCTCTCTTTTTTTCCGCAGCCTTGGTTGCCGCTCCCTTGTTACGAGTAGTTCTCGACCTAGAGCTCTGCTCACCGGCCATGGCAACGACGGACGAAGAAGAAGCACTTATGAGGAGGAAAGGTAGAGTAATTTTCGGTTAGGTAGTTCCCCTTTTTATAACCTAAGTACTAGCACTAGTACTAATACATGCATAGTGGGGACACGTTCAGGTTTGGTACATACTAGTAGGTGTGAGCAGGCTTTCGAATGTGATGGGAACAAGGTAAAGATTAATTGATGGTTTTGGTTTCGAGGCCCAAAACGGCTCCCGATGAGTTTAGCGGAACATAAATTTCAAGTACTGCACTGCTCAAATGCGTAAATATTATGTTACTGTCAAAAATTGGCACAAAATACGAAGGAGACAAATGGAAGTACTACTTAGCAACCCACGATTTAACTACTCGCATGCGCGCAGTGGAGTAATAATGTCTTTCTTGCGCCCTCACGTCCACTCAATTTGCATGCCCTGTATTAATTGACCATCAATGAAGTGAATGACTTTACACGCGTCAAATTATCACATGGGGTGGATCTTGGTACAAAATTGCATCCGCCCGTGTACCCGCATGTGCGTGCGAGGGAATAAGTGCGTGCGTGGCGTGCGTGCACATCTTCGCTTTGTGCATGTACTGCCAGTATGGCTCAGGAGGACGAGTACATTCTTCTGGAACCAACAGCACGTCACTGTGATCAATCCACGCAAGGAGGTCGCAACAACGCCTCCACATGTGCCACGTGGCTTCATGAACTGTAAGAGAGACACTGTGTAGCGTTCCATTGGTATTCTAATTTACGTGTTTTGCACATACTCGAAGTACTAGTAAGATACACGTGCATTGCACGCATCAGATTTTGCAAACAAATTATGAATAAATACCACACTATAGCATGTAAGCTCTGAGTCATATCTGCCTGATGTAGCCCTTCGTTTAATTCTTATAGTTCATCTCATTCAAAATCAATTTGAGGGTGCTTCGATACGTTTTAGTCCCATGACTAAAAGTAGTGAGACTAAAACATGCTAGCCTCATCCATGCTTGGATCCAAATACTAAGGAGACTAAAATCAAGTTAATGAGCATTTATTATCCTCCAAACCCTCCAATCCAGAACTCGCCCGTGTTAAAGGAGAGGAGTTAAATGAGGAGAGAGAGGACTAATCCACATTTTAGTAGGGGTACCCCTGACTAAAAAAATTAGTCTCAAGACTAGTTTTAGCCCCTCTTTAGTCAGGGGTGCTTGGAACTTTAGTCTTTTAAAGAGACCATTTTAGTCGACTAAAATAAGTCCCTTGATCCAAGCACCCTCTTAGTTTTTATAAAAAGCTAAGAACGCGGAAATAGGAAAAACATGGGATTATAGTGGAATGTCGCCTTGAATCCTACAGGATTGTACGAGTGTTTGATTGTGCATGGAAAAATGCAGAATTCTTTCAAAGAGGTTTGAGTGGATGGGATGTTTCCTATGAAATCTAGTGCAAATGAATCATATGGAAAATTCCTATGGTTTACAATCCTACTGAATCAAACAACCAAGATAGGAAAAAATCCTACTGATTAGAATCCTCCAAAATTCCTTTGAGAATCCTTTGAATCAAAGAAGCCCTTAATCTATTTTATGATTCATGGAATTGTGTGTTGTAAAGCATAAAGTAAAAACAAATAATGGCAATTCAACTAGAAAAAAGGTTTGGGCAGCTATGATACAAAAGATTCTAGAACAAAAGAGAACCATTGTTGTTTTGAGGTTTGTGCATTATGCTTAAGTTCAACCATGGAGTCTGCTAGATTGTACATGTGGCAAAATCCGGTGGGGGGCTAGACGATGGTGCGAGGGGCCGAGTGGAGGGAGACTATAAAGGAATGCACAAGTGCGAGATCGATATTTAGAGAGAGGGGGCAAACACGTGCGTTGTTGCACGCAGTGGCGGAGCCATGAAAAATAAATGAGCTAGGGGGCCAAGCATTGCTAATCCTTTACGAGGAGGGTCAATTCATGAAATTAAACCTTTTTTAGCAGCAATTGTCTAATGATCACATTCATATTAGCCTCGATATATAGTGATGTTAGGGGTGGGGGCAGGGCCCTTACTGCCCCCTGTCTTCGCCATTGTGCACGCGTCTGAGAGATGAAGCGGAAGGCATGGATGATGAGAGGGGGACGTTAGATATATAATTAATGTGGGTGTTGTAACGCCCCGGATTCGATGCGCCAGGTGTCCGTCAGTTATTCGCCGTCTTTGCCATGTCATGTGCTTGCGTGTTGCACTTTGCCATGTCATCATATGCATTTCATATCATGTCATCATGTGCATTTCATTTTGCATACGTGTTCGTCTCATGCATCCGAGCATTTTCCCCGTTGTCCGTTTTGCAATCCGGCACTCCTATGTCTGCCGGCGCCCCCTTTTACCTCTTTTCACGTGCGGGTGTTAAACGGTCTCGGAATGGACCGAGGTTTGTCAAGCGGCCTTGGTATAGCACCGGTAGACCGCCTGTCAAGTTTCGGGTCATTTGGAGGTCGTTTGGTACTCCAACGGTTAACCGGGTAACCGCAAAAGCCTCTTTTGTTGCAGCCCAACACCCCTTCCAAAGTGGCCCAAAACCCACCAAACTCCCTTCCATGCTCTCGGTCGTTCGATCACGATCGTGTGGGCGAAAACCGCACCTCATTTGGACTCTCCTAGCTCCCTCTACCTATAAATATGTGATCCCCTCCGGATTTTTCGGGCAGTCCAACCCTAGCCTTCTTCTTCCTCCGCAACGGACGCTGTCTGTCTGCCACGGACACGCTCACAAGAGCAGCCCTTGCCCAGTCCCAAGCCGCCACGTGGCCTCCTCACCACCAGCGCCGCGCCCGCCTGAGCCCGAAGTCGGGCCCCCAAGCCCATCGCCTCGTCGCCGCCGCTGCCCGGCCCCACCACCACCAGCCACCGCCGCCAGCGCCGCCCCATCCGCCTCCGCCTCGGTCGGCCGCGCCATCGCCGCCGCCGCCTGGCGCGCGCCCGCCAGCCGCCGGCCCGGCCCCCCGCCCCGCCACGTCACCGCCCGGCCGGGCGTCCTCCTCCTCCCCGCCGGGCCCCTCTCCGGCGAGCCCGCAGCTCCGGCGACCTTGGGATTCCGCGCCGCCCAGATCTGATCCAAAACCCGAAGGTTGACTTTTCCCCCCCTCTGATTCGCCTGTCCTAAAATCATTGCATAATCATGCCATGTTTGACCTGCCATAACTCTGTCATCGTTGCTCCGTTTTGTGCGTGTAATATGTCAAAATGTTCGCCTCGAAGAGTAGATCATTTCATCTCATTGCATCATTTTCATTTGAGCTCATCTTTTTGCCCTAAATGCTGTTAGAAGAGTGCTATGTGATGTTAGTTTCTGATTCTTATCAGAACTTGCACTTTTGTCATTTTTGCCATGATTGATGTGTGCACCCTATGAACTTGAGTCCTACATGTGTTTTGTAATATGCCATGCCATCTTTCCAGGGGTGTATGCCATGTATTTTTGTGACCTCTGTGGTGACTAGCACAAGCATGCAAACTAGGCTTCCTGATGTTGCTGATTTTAGCCATGTTTTGCTGATATTTTTATGCCATGTTAACTTGATGCTACCGAGAGATCCATGCTTATTTTGAGATACTTCAGTAAGGATGTTTTGTTAAACATGTCTTGCTCTATCCATCCATGCCCTTGTTTGCAATTATGGAGTTTTCTAGCTTGAGTCAATCGAGCTCTACTTTTGCTACAAAATGTTTCCTGGCAGGTTGTTTACATGTTATTCAATTTTGCCAAGGTTGTTGTAGTTGATCCTTGCAAGATATGTTGTTGTTCTTGCCATGTATAGCTTCTATGCCATGTCTTCTTACTGTTGGTTGCCCTGCCATGTCATGTATTGCTCTGTGATGAGTGATTCAAGCTCACCAACATGCCTACTTGTTGTTATTTCTGCCATGTTTAAATCTGTAATATAACTTGCCATGTTTACATGGGTGCCATCATATTTTCTGATCCTTTTTGCCTCATGGTCAGTAAGGGACTTTTGTTCTATGCTTTGAGTAGATTCATGCCATGCCTTTGTTTGCCATGATAAGTTCCTGTAGCATGTTGTTTGATAGCTCTAAACGTTGCAACTTTGATGTTATTTACGCTAAAGTCCAAATTTAATATTTGCAATCTTACCATGTCATTTTGAGCATGTTCTAGTGATTTCTGGAGATAGCTCAGTGTTCATGTTTTGTCATGCTTTACCTGTACATCATGACCATGCCTTTTGTTATTGTGTTAAGATGCTGTAGCTTGTTGTTTTGATGCTTGCAATATGCCTAGTTGCTGTTTTGGACGAATTGTTGTATGACTTGTATTGTGTGTATGTGTTAGACCGTTGCTCCGTTTTGAGTGTGCTCTATATGAAACTTGCTTGATTTTGCATGTAGCTTCATATTATCATGTTGCATCCTTGTTTTCAGGTGTTTGCTTGATGTTTGAGTGCATTTTGCATCAATGCCATGCTTATCTTGTTTTGCTCATATCTTCTAGACCGTAGCTCCGAATCTAATGAACTTTATATGTAACTTGACTAGAATTTCGTGTAGATCATCTTGGTGCATATTAACTTGCTGTTTAACAACTTGAACATAAAGTTATTCAGATCTGGACCAATTTCGAAATATGCATATGAGGACTTACCGGAGTTGTTCTATGTTGTTTCCGGCCTCATTTAAACTTGCTTTGATGTGTTGCTCTTGTTTGCATCATCTCTTGCCATGAGTAGCCTCATCTAGAATTTTCATGCATCATGCTTGTTGTGCATCATGTCTTGTTCATGTGTGGTGTGTTTACTATGTTGTGTGCTTCTTCTTGTTAGTTCCTGTTTCGTTGCGATCGTGAGGATTCGTTCGTCTACGCTTGGTTCGGCTTCATCCGTTCGTCTTCTTCATGGACTCGTTCTTCTTCCTTGCGGGATTTCAGGCAAGATGACCGCTACCCTGGATCTCTCTACTATCATTGCTATGCTAGTTGCTTCGTTCTACCGCTATGCTGCGCTACCTATTACCTGTTTATCAAGCCATCCCAAATTGCCATGTCAGCCTCTAACCTTTGACACCTTTCTTATGCAAACCGTTGTTTGGCTATGTTACCGCTTTGCTCAGCCCCTCTTATAGCGTTGTTAGTTGCAGGTGAAGATGAAGTTTGTTCCTTGTTGGAACATGGAGATGTTGTTCCTTGTTGGAACATGTTTACTTGTTGGGATATCACAATATATCTTATTTAATTAATGCATCTATATACTTGGTAAAGGGTGGAAGGCTCGGCCTTATGCCTCGTGTTTTGTTCCACTCTTGCCGCCCTAGTTTCCGTCATATCGGTATTATGTTCCCGGATTTTGCGTCCTTAACGCGGTCGGGTGATTTATGGGACCCCTTGACAGTTCGCTTTGAATAAGACTCCTCAAAGAAGGCCCAACATTGGTTCTACCATTTGCCTCACCTAGCCCTTTTTCCCTTGGGTTTCGGAGCCCAAGGGTCATCTTTATTTTAGCCCCCGGCCGTTGCTTCTCTAAGTGCTGGTTCGAACCGAAACACTGGAGCCACCACGGGAAACTCGAGGCTTGGGTTTACTCGTGCTTTGTCTCATCCGGTGTTGCCACGAGAACGAGATATGTGCAGCTCCTATCGGGATTGTCGGCGCATCGAGCGGCTTTGCTGGTCTTGTTTTATTGTTTGTCGAAATGTCTTGTAGCCGGATTCCGAGACTGATCGGGTCTTCCCGGGAGAAGGAATATCCTTCGTTGATCGCGAGAGCTTATCATGGGCTAAGTTGGGACACCCCGCAGGGTTTGAACTTTCAAAGCCGTGCCCGCGGTTATGTGGCAGATGGGAATTTGTTAATGTCCGTTGTAGAAAACCCGGTTGATCTTAATTAAAATACACCAACCGTAATGCGTAACCGTGAGTGTCTCTTTTCGGGTTGATCGAGAGGAGAACACGGTTTCGGGTTATGTTTGACGTAAGTAGGAGTTCAGGATCACTTCTTGATCATTACTAGTTGACGACCGCCCTTTGTTTCTCTTCTCGCCTCATTTGCGTATGTTAGCCACCATATATGCTTAGTCGCTGTTGCAGCCTCACCACTTTACCCCTTCCTTTCCCATTAAGCTTTGCTAGTCTTGATACCCATGGTAATGGGATTGCTGAGTCCTCGTGGCTCACAGATTACTACAACACCAGTTGCAGGTACAGGTTTGCGATGCTCATGACGCGAGAGCGATGTTTACTTGTGTTTGGAGTTCTTCTTCTGCTTCTTCTTCGATCATGGGATAGGTTCCAGGTCGGCAGCCTGGGCTAGCAGGGTGGATATTGTTTGAGTTTCTGTTTATGTTTCATCCGTAGTCGGATGTCGATCTTGTATGTGATGTTGATGTATTCTTGTGGCATTTGTGCCTGATGTATGTATCCCTATGTATTATGTAATGTTGATGTAATGATATCCACCTTGCAAAAGCGTTTCAATATGCGGGTCTATCCTTGGTGGGACCTTCGAGTTCCTTTTGGATAGGGTCGCATATTGGGCGTGACAGGTGTATTAGCTATATATGTTAATCCTATATAGAGAGGTATAGATTGATCGATGTGGACGTTGGAAAGAGGGTGAGACCTCACTGGATATATCGATTGATCAGTTTGTGTGGAAAACTATGAAAGTCCTAGCTATATACACACATACATAGAGGAACATCGATCATTGCGCATGCACGCGTGAGAGATAAAGAATGCCCGATATGATGGAGAGGGGGATGTGTGTGGGTGTGTGCCTTCAGGGAGACCGACCTGAAGAAAAAGATTGCATGTGTGCGATGGATAATGCCGACTGGTAGTGTGTGTGCATGCATGCACGAGAGAAAGTTAGTGGTACAATAATAAAGAGAAGACTACTGTGTGGGTGTAAAAGAATAGGTGAGGTCATAATCAATGTAAAGTTAAATTCAAATATTTGAATAAGAGATCCTGATCTTTGATACCCGTGCATGCATGAATATAACGGAGATCTGCGCGGTGTGGTTTGGAAACGAGCATGTTGTAATGTATACACATTGAACAAGGTCAGACTGATTTGAATTTGAGATACCGATGGCAGACATCATTTGGCCACGTCGCATTCGTGCATGGACACACTATTCTAATTGGAGATGATGGGCGGCTTCGCATCACATATCTATATTTATACCCCTATATATATATATATTATATTTTATATTTTTTATATTGTGTGCGGGTAACTTTAACTTTGAAAGATGGTCATTGGATGAGGCGAATCCGATGGTCCAAAGATGGCAAATTTGAGCACTATTGGCCGTTGGATATCATCTAGATTCCACCAGATTTCGCCACATGTATAATCTAGAAGACTCCATGGTTGAACTTAAGCATAATGCACAAACATCAAAACACAAGCACTTCTTATTTGTTCTAGAATCTTCCGTATCAAATTGCCCAAATGTTTTTCTACATGATTTGCCATTATTTGTTTTACTTTATGTCTTACAACGCACAATTCCATGAATCTTAAAATAGATTAGCTTTCTTATAAAAACTAGATGATTTTGAATGAAATGAACTATAAGAATTAAACGAACATCTACATCATGCATATATGACTCAAAGCTTGCATGCTATAATGTGGTATTTATTCATAATTTGGTTGCCAAATCTCATGTGTGCAATGCACGTGTACCTTACTCTAGTCTAAATGGTGTTTGTGTGTGTGTTGTGCGTGTTGAGGTGCAAATTGTCTTTTTTTGGTACACGTCAAGCTTGTTCTTCCGAAATTTCAAGCCGCGCCTTGTTATGCCGAAAATTCAAGCTACCGTCTCTGTCCATCGTGCTGCGAAACTCCCGCCTCTTCAACCCGCGCCTTGTTAGCCCAAAATATTTAAGATATATCTTTGTCTCGTTGTGCTCCGACAACTCCCTCCATCTCAACCCGCGCCTTGCTGTTCCGAAATTACAACGCGCGCGAAAACTCCCACCTCCTGTGAAATCCCGACACGTGAAATGCCCGTGGTTCCCCTGAACCGAAAGAACCGCCTCAAATCAGTCGAGGTACTTTAGTAACTTACCCCACATTTCGGACAAGCGCGTCTCTAAGCCATGGTTCCCCACTGCAATCCCATCTGCCCGCCCATTCATACACTGAGGCCGCGAAAACCCGCGACGAAACCCCACACCCTGCTCCGTCCGCCACCCAGCCGGAGCCTCTTCCCTGACGACGTCGTCCACAGCAACACCTCGATGTCCCTCATCCACCGTATCAGATGAGGATCCGTCGTCGATATCATCGTCCCGCCGGTTCAGCCACCCCGTCCTCCACCTCCAAGGAGCTGCCCCGATGTTCGCCTCGTCTTTCGCGCCACCTCCATTCCCACACCACCGTCTTCACCTGCACCACCGGAAGAGCATCATCATCACCGTTTCCTCGGATGAAGCTGCGGTCTAATCGGCGCCACCAAAGAGGTTGTACACTAGTCGCCGCATTTTCTTCTTGATTCGATCTCACGGTGCTGCCGGCGCTCGGTCCCGAGCCGACACGGCGCGGCTCCATCCACGGCGGCATCGCCAGCCACTTCCTCCACGGCATTGCTCCCTCGGCGGCGACGTCCACATTAGTAGGAGCTGCTGCTGCTTTAGCTCTCGCTCACGCTGCTGCTCTGCTCATGCTCTCGGTCCCCTGTCTGGTCTGCTCTTGCTATTGATCTTGCTCGCGCTGCTGCTCTCGCTCTTGCTCTTGCTTGCGATGCTGCTCCGATTTAGCTACACTTCAGTCGACAGAATCGAGTTTTGGGTTAGTCGATTTTCAGGGGGTGGGGGGGCTCGCTGGGGTGAAGGAAGAACCAGCCGCAGCAGGGAGGGGGCCTCGCTGGAGAGGTACCCCACTATCTATCTTAGGGTTCAGGATGGGGGCGGTGGTCGCCGACGGTGGCGCGGTGTTGGCGGGGCGGTGGCGTGGGGATCGCCGGAAAAAGCTCGGCATGGGGGGCCTAGAGGATGGCAGGCGGTGGCTGACCGTGGTGGGGAGTGTTTTGGGCGGGCGCGGCACACCGCCACCACGGGCGGTAGGGGCTGCTGTTTGGCGGTGGTGGTGGCGGCTCGGGGGTGGAGGTTGAAAATGAACCGCGGGCCCTTGATTTCGTATCCAACGGCTGCAAAATCGACCGACCAGAGATGAAAAGTCACGACCGACGTAGCCTCACCTTGCTAGTGCGTTCGGTTTGACAACAAAATTCAGTTTCGATAGCAAAATTCAGTTTCGACGCTTAAGTTCAGTTTGACGCTAAGTTCGGTTTGACGCTTAAGTTCAGAGATGAGCGGCTGATGTATTTTACATCTAGCACTTTGTGGTTATGTATTTTACGTCATGTATTGGAGATGCTATTAGAATTCCACTCAGGTTAACGTTGTTCGTTGTCTCTCTTATCATGCCTAAGATCTTCTTCCCCTCCTCCGACAGCAAAGTCAGCTGGAGCATCCTTACCAGCGAACCCAATCACGCTGAGATCGACATGGCTTCGCCAAAGAGGTTGTACACTTGTTGCATCTCTTTTTTACTCTACATGTTATATATATTGTCCACTGAGCACTCGTAGTAACGGGAAATACGATTATTTTATCCTACTATATGACAAGCAGTGAGGTTCCAGGCAACTTAGCTATCCGTGATGGACTCTCTTGAACGCCATCATTATTTATCTCTGCGCGTTTGAGCTGTGCATTTGTCGATGGGCCTGGGAGTTGAGCTAGTATGGAAGTGGCCTGAGTCCAAAGTAATAGAAGTAGCACAAAACATTTTTTTAGTGTAGGATTTTCCTTGCTCAAGCCTGCCTACTAGAATCGCCAGTGCTTGAAAGGAAAAGTGAATGAAAAACATAGGAATTGGAAAGTTTCCTATGGTACTACTTTTCATGAATTTGGTGCAAAGGAATGGAGCAAAGGGAAACTGTAGGATTTGTTCCTTTAGTGTCTCCTTGAAAGAAAAACCGTAGGAATTCTAATTTCCACTTCTCCTCCTTTTCATATTCCTATTCATCAAGCACGAGACTAAGAGATAGTAGCATAATAGCATTATAACCGTACATTTTCTTGTGGTTTGACTTAATCTCACCATGCTTTTTTTGCATCCTGTGATCTTCCAATTGTTGTGAATCAAACACCCAGATTGGCAGAAATCATGTGTTTTTAAATTCTCTGTTTTGCACGTGCATTCCTATCCTATTCATGTCTATTTCCTATCCCTGTGTTGTTAGAATCCTCAAATTCAAACAAGCCCTTACTCAATTACTTTTGTTACAGATATGTGTCAAAAAAACCTTGTGTGGTTTGTCCTGCTCTGCTGGCATGTGTTCCACCCAGCTCAGCTGCTCCAACGACGAAAGGGTTCACCACAACAGGATCCGCTCTCCAGACTGTCTTTCGCCGCCTCGGATCTACTTCCCTTGCAGCCAAGACAACTGCATTACCATCATCAATCGAGCAGATGACCTTGAGGACTACACGGTCCGCAAGAGAGATCGCACTCTTCCGTGTCTGCCACGTTATGCGCCGCTAATATGATGACATGCTACATTATCGTCGTGTTCACCTATTAGACTCGAGTCAGTCCAAACTAATGCTGAAACTTGAGTTTTTAAATGGTTGTGGGGTACATATTGGGGCAGCAATCAGTACTATCTGCTACTATCTAGTTAATCTCCGGTGTCTACTATGAGTTTCATGTTGGCTGCAAACAAACATTAAAGGAGCCATTATCTGTATTTTTAACTAAAGCTATTATCCGCTTTGCTATCATTGGTTTTGGGTCTATCCACGCTTTGCTACCATCACTCTGGATTTGTGCATGCACTCCTTACATAATCTCACTATGTTTTATTCCTATGCATGCCAGATATTGTACATAATGGAACTGATCATGTAGAGCAAAAGAGACGAGCCTTGCGTGGCAATAAAATTTCATGCAGACGTCGTTCTATGGTGGGCGCAAAGGCAGCCCCCCTCCACCCATTTCAGATCGTAATCAAGAGGAAGATAACTGTTCTGAGGGGGATTCAGAAGGAGAAGACCACTCTTATTTCCCCCATGAGGTCTTCGCTCTGACTTGGCATGCTGATGTTGGTAATGTCATGCATATGGTGCCTTGCATTGCTTACTATATACATTAAAGATGTCATCTGCTTAGTTTAGACATGCTTTGTGTCAATGCCATCTATTTAGTTTCTTTATCGTATATGTGAATCATGCAATGCCATCTTGTCTAGCCAGGCATCATCTATGTGAATTTTGCAATGCCACCCATGGTTAGCCAGTCATCTTATATGTGAATTATATCATGCCATCATTTTTTTATTACGTGTTAAATTTGTCAACAATTTTAGTACATTCAATTATTGTTCCTGTGCATCAGCGATTCGGCACGGTCATGGAAAAATCTAGAGTGGAAACAAGGTCTTCAGAGCAGACAATGTTATCTGACGAAGCGCATGTCTTGCTGGTTACCGGTAGCTCCTCAGAGGAGGATTCAGAGACAGATGACCAGTCATATCCCCCGAGGTGCATGCCCTAACTTGGCAGGGTTATGTTGCTCATATCGTGCGTATGGTATCTTGCATTGCTATGTCATTTGCTTAGTTTAGACATGCTTTGTGTGAATGCCACCTATTTAGTGTCTAACTACCATATATGTGAATTATGCAATGCCATCTTGTTTCAAGAAATTATATATGTGAATTATGCAATGTTATCTTGTTGCAAGGCATTATGTATGTGAATTATGCAATGCCATGCTGTTTAGGCAGGCGTCATATATGTGAATTATATCATGCCGTCCTTTTTTTGTATTTCTCATTGCTTTTGTCGACAATATTTTTATATTCAACTGCTCTTCCTGTGCATCAGCCATTTGAATTGGTGATGGAGAAATCTGGAGTGAAACCAAGGTCTTGAGCAGACAATGCTACCTCTTTGAGCAGATATCTTGCTGGTTACAGATAGCTCTTTAGAGGAGGATTCAGAGACAGATGACCAGTCCTATTATCCCCCTGAGGTGTATGCTCAAACTTGGCAGGGTTATATTACTCATATAATACATATGTTGTATTGCAATGCTTAGTTTTTACATCATATACACAATATTGAATGCCATCTCCTTAGTTGACACATCATATATGCGATTGCCCTCTGCTCACTTCCTTAGTATATAAATAATATATTTGAATTATGTCATGCCATGATGTTTACATAGACAGCATGTATCTGAATTATGGCATGCCAACCCATTTTCTAAAGACATAATATAGTTATATCACCTCATCCTGTTTACATAGTCATCATATTTTAAATTATGTCATTCTATCCGTGAATTATATCATGCCATCATGTTTCCATCGACGGCATGTTTGTGATTTATGGCATGCCAACCACTTTAATAGACACATCGTATAGTTATATCATGTCATCCTGTTTACATAGTCATCATATTTTGAAGTATGTCATTCTATCCTGTTTAGTTAGCCATCATACATGTGAAATTGTGTCATGCTATCCTGTTTAATTAGCCATCATATATGTGAAATTATGTCCTGCTATTCTGCTTGCTTAGACAACATAAATGTGAATTATTTCATGCCTTGTTTTCTTCCCTACTATCCATTGCACTGTCTATCTTACAATGTCTGTACATTCAATTACTTTTCTTGTTTATCAGCCATTTCAATTGGAGGGAGTGATGGCAGATATCTGTGGGAGTAAAACACGGTCTTGAAAAAGACGTGCTACACGTCGATGCAGATAGAACCACGGTTGTACTTGCCCAAGAACCAGCCCTGCCACACATAACCCACACTCATGCAGATCGTACCCCTACCCAGTTGGACAGAGAACCAGCTACACCCCTTCTAACCTCAACCCCAGTAGATAGACACCCAGTTCCCGTTGACACAGCACCGTCTCCACCACAGAGCACCCAAACACGAGCAGTTAGTAAGGCAACGGCAGTGCCCAAATCACGAGGAACACCACTCCGAACCCGAAGTCAACGCTTAATGCAGAAGAAGAATTGTTCTCAGGTCAGGTTCCATAGCTATGGTTCATACTACTTTTCTCTTGCATCACTGTATTTACTGATACCAACCAATTTCAAATTTGAAGGATGCAATTGAAACTCCAATGGCACAACAGGTATGTTTTAAACTTGTTTCTTCAACGTGTTTGGTTGTTTGCTGTTGTAACTTTCTCTATTTTGATTTCAGTTTCAATTTAATAAACAGTTATGTTCTCATGCCATGCACATTACAAGTGTTGTTATTGCTGTGTAGTTTCCCACACTTATATTCTGTCTATGCTGCTTTTCTTAAATAGATATGATTCGAACTGTATCTATCTTGATTTGGCAACATAAACTGGAATGATATAGACCATACAGTGACCATACTACATAGATATATGTTTGTTTCATACCGTTATCCTGTCCACCTTACTACTGAACTGGTTTACCAAAATGAGTTTCATATACTACATTGTAAACCTGAGATGTGTTTGTTTGTTTCTCGTTTAGAACACGGATAAAATATTGGAGAAGAGTACCCTGTTAGGCAATGGTAAAGGAAGTAATGCAGATAAGGTTCAAGATAGTGAGACATCCCAGTTGGTCTCCAAGAAAGCTGATAAAAACTATATTGAAGACACTGAGACAACCCCAAAGTCATGTCTTGATGTAGTGTTCGAGTTACTGGCTACCACTGCTGGCACCAACTCTTCAAACTTGTTGCCTGAATCAGTTTGGCTTCTTGAGTCTCAACTTCAAGTTGAAAGACATCGATCAGATGTTATGCGACAGGAAGCCGAAGGACTGAGGAAGTCCCTGCAGAATTCAGATGCATACTTTACGGTGCAACGACAAGTTACTGGAGGAATTAAGCGCCAAACAAGAGAAAGTTAATAAGCTTGCTAAGCATCTTGCGAGCATTATCGGTACCCAGGATATTGTTTCTTGAGCTCTTCTGAAGTGGTTTTAGTTCTGGACTTGTTTTGCTGCGGCGTTTATATGCTGCTGTGTTCCCTATATTTGCACTGGCACTACTAGAAAAACCCCTACTAATGGCGCACCTAGTATGGCTATTAATGGCGCATCTGTGGTGCGCCATTAATAGCACGCCATTAGTAATTTTTACTAATGGCGCACCACCTGGTGCGCCATTAGTATCTGGTATACTAATGGCGCACCATGTAGTTCGCCATTAGTAAAGCCCACGGTGTGCCATTAGTATCGGTATACTAATGGCGCACCATAGAAATCGCCATTAGTATCTGGTATACTAATGGCGCACCCTAGAAGTCGCCATTAGTAATATTTTTTTAAAAAAAATTTCAAATTTTTTTCAAATTTTTTCAGAATTTTTTTTTCAAATCTTTCTTAATCTCAGTTCACTATGGCTTAATCTCGGGTCAATATGCTCAATCTCAGGTCAAATCGCACTCCATGGTCAAACTTCCCGAAAGGTCACCCATCCTCACACTACTCCAGCCCAAGCACGCTTAACTTCGAGTTCTATCCAACCCCAAAGAATAGCTCACTTCACGAGCACTTGTTGATATATCTAGCATATCAATCTGTTATACCTTATTGATGTCTAGGACTTTGTTCATGTTCATGACTATGATGAAATTTTGAAAAATATTTCAAACTTCTCGATCATATTACGTATCATTTTTTGAAAAAAAAATTCAAAAAAAAATTTCAAAACCAATTTTTTTTCTGTTACTAGTGGCGCACCACATCCACGGTGCGCCACTAGTAAAGTTTGAAAATTTTCGAATTTTTTTGCCGCTAGATCTTGAAAGCCCCGTAACTTTTTTTCTGTTAGGTTTTTGGGGATTTTGAAAATGTTTAACGGGGTTCCCCCAGTTAAATTTGGATGTAACTTTTCGAGTAGATGATTTTTCATATAAAAAACTTTTTCATCCGAGTTAGTATGCAAAAGTTATGCCCATTTTTACAAATTCTCGAGAGATTTTGCAAATGAAATCGAAATTCATATTTGCAAATTTTCCCAACAACTAGACCACATATCACATGGGAAACTTATTTTCTTTTATTTTTTGACATTTTCATCATTTTCTTTTATTTTTTAAAAGCTGAAAAGGCGATCCACGGGGTGCATTCGGTGGAAGGTGCGCACTGTGGGGTGGTGCGCCATTACTAGTTGCCATTAGTAGGGGGTGCATTCGGTGGAAGGTGGCCAAGTTACTAATGGCGCATCGTGAGGTGGTGCGCCATTACTAGTTCAACTAGTAATGGCGCACCACTCCAATCTTGCGCCATTAGTAGTTTTGAAAAAATAATAAAAATGATATATTTTTATTTTATTTTTTGAAAAAACTTAGTAATGGCGCACCGGTGGAAAGTGCGCCATTACTAGTTAAAACTAGTAATGGCGCACCGAGACATGGTGCGCCATTAGTAACAAAAATTTTTATTTATTTTTACATTTTTTCAAAACTACTAATGGCGCCTGACGGATGTGGTGCGCCATTACTATGTCAATTAGTAATGGCGCACTATGCATCGGTGCGCCATTAGTAACAAAATTTTTTTTATGTTTTTTTTCGAAACTACTAATGGCGCACCACACACCAGGTGCGCCATTAGAATATAGTAATGGCGCACCACATCACAGGTGCGCCATTAGTAGCCATTCCATCTATAGCCCTTTTTGTAGTAGTGTGGTGGCGAACTTTGATGCCCAGTGGATGTAATATGTGTAATAGCCGTGATAGCCTAGTGTAAGTTGCTTGCTTATTTATTTCCTTGTTGTCTTGTTTATTTATTTGCTTGTAGTCGATTGAGTTCTTTTTCGCGGTTTGCTAGTGGCTGCAATAACCTATTTTTTAAACTAGGCCACAATAAACGCCACAAGAGTGACACGGGCCTACGGGTCGTAAAACGGTGGGCCTTCTACGGGCAGATAAACAATGGGCCTTCTACGGGCCGTAAAAGCGATGGGCCTTCTACGGGCAGAGAAAGCGATGGGCCTTCTACGGGTCAGAAAGCGATGGGCCTTCTACGGGCCGTAGAAACAATGGGCCTTCTACGGGCCGTATCATCAATGGGCCTTATACGGGCCGTATGATCGATTGGCCAAACATGGGCAAAACATACCGCATTCTGGCCATAAACAGGCTAGAGTTGGAATCGTCCGTTCATGCGCCGACCATAACGGGCCATCGTTAATAGGCCGTATTTGATGACGCTATGAAAATGGCCCAACATATTAACGGACCACAAACGGGCCAACTATAACCACAGGATGAATTTGGCCCTGGCGAGCGTAAAATAGCGAACGGGCCGTAAGTAAACGAATCTTTGAAATTAGCCCAAGAATAAATGGGCTCTGAGAAGGCCGAAAGATAACATGGGCTGGAAACGGCCCAACGGCATAACAGGCCGTTAATGTGTATAAAGTGATACACTGTTCTATACAGGCCAGTTTCACCACGGGCCGTTAATAGGCCAAGAGTTACATAGGGCCTCATATGGGCCGAAAGACGTCATGGGCCATACATGGGCCAGAAGTGAAAATGGGCTGGAAGATGGCCCAGATGACGCTAATGGGCCTAATTCGAATAGGGCGTAACGGGCTTTGGGTTAGCAGGCTGTAAATGGGCTATATGCGAACAGGCCGTTAACAGGCTTTCCATGGGCCGACCCGCCACCTTTTGACCAAGTCAAACGGGCCGGCCTTTTCACAGCAATGGGCCTCTGTTGGGCCGTGCCACGTGTCGACGTATCATAGGCGCCTTCTGTTCAATGAGTGGATAACATCTGTCCCAGCGGTAAGCCGACACGTGTTTCCTCCAGCCAATGATGATTTTACACGTGGAAAATCCTGATTGGTCGGGGCTGTTAATGGGTTATCGGATCCAAAACCCGACCCGATAGCTTAACGGCGTTCCGTTACGGTGGATGCCATGTGTCAGTCACCCTTGACTAAAGCACTTTTGTGACGCGCGATTTATCGTCATGGAAGTGGACACTTCCGTGATGATAATTTTCGTAATGTCATGGAACACTTCTACGACAACACAGGTATGACTATCTTGATTCTGTCATAAATTTGTCATGGATGTACATGCATGACAAAAACGCGACCTACTATGACAAACACGTATCATCACGGAAGTGTATTTTTTTTGTAGTGCAAGGATTGACAAATCTTACCAAATTGTTTGTACGTGGTTCCACACGCGTCATCCAAAACAACTATTTGCTTTGAAGGGATGCACAAATCCTGCGCTGCTCTCACTTTGCATACGGTTGTTCTATCTAAAACGTTTCCGATCAAGAGCTGCAAAATCCTCCTCGGCACATTTTGTCTTGGTTTCCTAGGGATGCTGTCGGTTTGCATACGGGTGTTCTAACTAAAACGTTTGTGATGAGTGTTTTATATTTAAAAAGCTAATTAAACTGCGGCTTGGGCTCCATTAATGGAGAGGATGCGAGCAAGGTGGGCGGCCATGTAAGTCAAAGGGCTCGCATCCCAGTGAGCCTACGCAGCATACAGCTCGCACGCTTCCCGGTGAGCCTGCGCACTCAAGGACAGCTTGCATGCCTCTCGGTCAGCCTGCGCACCGGATAGCGCTCGCACGCCTCCCGTCCAGTCAAGGTCAAGAAGCTGTGTGCAGGGCACCTCCTACAACCATTAAAATCAAGACACGTGCCGTCACATGAATGGTCAACAGAATTTTGGATTTACTAGAATTTAAAAACTAGGCATCTCAATGTTTTGCCGGCAATCAACGCTGCCCTGGTGTTAGAAATTCATTCCCATTTCTTGCATGGGACCTAAGCATGCACCCAAGGACACATATGTGATTTTTCAACCAATTTATATGCACTGGAGCATGTGCATGTAGTTCATATTTGAATTATGCACATAAATGCATTTCAAACTCAGTTAATGCATAAAAATGTCCAAACGAACCCCGAAAAATCACAAAAATTCACAGAAGACTCTTGTTGTTCTATGTTGACACGAGAAAAAAAATTGAAAGCACTAAGAGGCAATGGATATCATTTCGTCCCCAAAGGTGGGACGTTCCCTACCAAAAACCATCATGCTTGTTGTGAGAAGCTCCGGTTTGTGAGAAGCATATACCCAAACCTGCCCCAAACGGGACAAAATTTGTACCACGGCATGTTGATGCCGCTCCATAATAGCATGCCAAGTTTCATGAATTTCAGACAAGTTTTTGATTTACTAGAATTTAAAAACCAGGCATCTCAATGTTTTGCTGGCAATCAACGGTGCCCCGGTGTTTGAAATTCATTCCCATTTCTTGCATGGGACCTAAGCATGCACCCAAGGACACATATTTGATTTTTCAACCAATTTATATGCACTGGAGCATGTGCATGTAGTTCAAGTTTGAATTATGCACATAAAATGCATTGAAAACTCAGTTAATGCATAAAAATGTCCAAACGAACCCCGAAAAATCACAAAAAATCATACAACACTCCTGTTGTTCTATGTTGACATGAGAAAAAGATTTGAAAGCAATAAGAGGGAATGGATATTGTTGCGTCCACAAAGGTGGGACGTTCCCTACAGAAACCATGATGCTTGTTGTGAGAAGCTCCGGTTTGTGAGAAGCATATACCCAAACCTGCCCCAAATGGGACAACATTTGTACCACGACATGTTGATGCTGCTCCACGATAGCATGCCAAGTTTCATGAATTTCAGACGAGTTTTGGATTTACTAGAATTTACAAACCAGGCATCTCAATGTTTTGTCGGCAATCAACGGTGCCCCGGTGTTTGAAATTCATTCCCATTTCTTGCATGGGACCTAAGCATGCACCCAAGGACACAGATTTGATTTTTCAACCAATTTATATGCACTTGAGCATGCACATGTAGTTCAAATTTAAATTATGCACATAAAATGCATTGAAAACTCAGTTAATTCATAAAAATGTCAAAACGAACCCCGAAAAATCACAAAAGATCACACAACACTCCTATTGTTCTATGTTGACACGAGAAAAACAATTGAAAGCAATAAGAGGCAATGGATATCGTTTCGTCCCCAAAGGTGGGACGTTCCCTACAGAAAACCATCATGCTTGTTGTGAGAAGCTCTGGTTTGTGAGAAGCATATACCCAAACCTGCCCCAAATGGGACAAAATTTCTACCACGACATGTTGATGCCGCTCCATGATAGCATGCCAAGTTTCATGAATTTCAGACGAGTTTTGGATTTACTAGAATTTAAAAACCAGGCATCTCAATGTTTTGCCGGCAATCAACGATGCCCCGGTGTTTGAAATTCATTCCCATTTCTTGCATGGGGCCTAAGCATGCACCCAAGGACACATATTTGCTTTTTCAACCAATTTATATGCACTGGAGCATGTGCATGTAGTTCAAATTTGAATTATGCACATAAAATGCATTGAAAACTCAGTTAATGCATAAAAATGTCCAAACGAACCCCGAAAAATCACACAACACTCCTGTTGTTCTATGTTGAGACGAGAAAAAAATTGAAAGCAATAAGAGGGAATGGATATTTTTTCGTCCACAAAGGTGGGACGTTCCCTACTGAAAACCATCATGCTTGTTGTGAGAAGCTCCGGTTTGTGAGAAGCATACACCCAAACCTTCCCCAAATGGGACAAAATTTGTACCACGGCATGTTGATGCTGCACCATGATAGCATGCCAAGTTTCATGAATTTCAGACGAGTTTTGGATTTACTAGAATTTACAAACCAGGCATCTCAACGTTTTGCCGGCAATCAACGGTGCCCCGGTGTTTGAAATTCATTCCCATTTCTTGCATGGGACCTAAGCATGCACCCAAGGACACAGATTTGATTTTTCAACCAATTTATATGCACTTGAGCATGTGCATGTAGTGTAAATTTGAATTGTGCACATAAAATGCAATGAAAACTCAGTTAATGCATAAAATGTCCAAATGAACCCTGAAGAATCACTAATAATCACACGACACTCCTGTTGTTCTATGTTGACGCGAGAAAAAAATTGAAAGCAATAAGAGGCAATGGATATCGTTTCGTCCCCAAAGGTGGGACGTTCCCTACCGAAAACCATCATGCTTGTTGTGAGAAGCTCCGGTTTGCGAGAAGCATATACCCAAACCTGCCCCAAATGGGACAAAATTTGTACCACGGCATGTTGATGCCACAACATGATAGCATGCCAAGTTTCATGAATTTCAAACGAGTTTTGGATTTACTAGAATTTAAAAACCAGGCATCTCAATGTTTTCCCGTCAATCAACGGTGCAACGCTGTTTGAAATTCATTCCCATTTTTTGCATGGGACCTAAGCATGCACCCAAGGACACATATTTGATTTTTCAACCAATTTATATGCACTTGAGCATGTACATGTAGTTCAAATTTGAATTATGCACATAAAATGCATTGAAAACTCAGTTAATGCATAAAAATGTCCAAACGAACCCCGAAAAATCACAAAAAAATCACACAACACTCCTATTGTTCTATGTTGACACGAGAAAAAATTTGAAAGCAATAAGAGGCAATGGATATCGTTTCGTCCCCATAGGAGGGACGTTCCCTACGGAAAACCATCATGTTTGTTGTGAGAAGCTCTGGTTTGTGAGAAGCATATACCCAAACCTGCCCCAAATGGGACAAAATTTGTACCACGGCATGTTGATGCCGCTCCATGATGGCATGCAAAGTTTCATGAATTTCAGATGATTTTTGGATTTACTAGAATTTAAAAACCAGGCATCTCAATGTTTTGCCAGCAATCAACGGTGCCCTGATGTTTAAAATTCATTCCCATTTCTTGCATGGGACCTAAGCATGCACCCAAGGACATAGATTTGACTTTTCAACCAATTTATATGCACTGGAGCATGCACATGTAGTTCATATTTGAATTATGCACATAAAATGCATTGAAAACTCAGTTAATGCATAAAAATGTCCAAACGAACCCGGAAAAATCACAAAAAATCACACAACACTCCTGTTGTTCTATGTTGACATTAGAAAAAAATTGAAAGCAATAAGAGGCAATGGATCTCGTTTCATCCACAAAGGTGGGACGTTCCCTACCGAAAACCATCATGCTTGTTGTGAGAAGCTCCGATTTGTGAGAAGCATGTACCGAAACCTGCCCCAAATTGGACAAATTTGTACCATGACATGTTGATGCCGCTCCATGATAGCATGCCAAGTTTCATGAATTTCAGACGAGTTTTGGATTTACTAGAATTTAAAACCCAGGCATCTCAATGTTTTGGAGGCAATCACCGGTGCCCCTGTCACATCCATATTTCTGGTTTGCTCTGGGCTAGCTAGTCATGTGCACATCATCTTTAAATTTCAATGAATTTGAAATGGGGACATGGAAAGCCTCAGAAATCATTTCTGAAAATGACCAAGATAAAAATTGCTTCAAATAGGTCCAAGAAAATTTTCATGTTTCTCTCTGAAAATGTTGGCCAGAGGTAAAATTCAAACCAATTTTTTAAGAGCTCATAAATATTTATTTTGGGATTTGAAGCTAATGCAATAACTATTTGCATTGGATTCATATTTGCTATATATTGAATATGTGTAAAATAATTCTGAGAAATTGTGAGGGGCTTTGGAATAATTCTTTTAATCCCTGCAAAATTATCAGAAGAAAGCAAAATGTTTTAGTGCTTAAAACTAAATCAAAACAAATAACAGAAAAGGGAAAACAGAAAACAGAAACAAATAAGAGAGAGAGAGAGAGAGAATTACCTGGCCTTACCTGGCTGGCCCAGGTCATGTGCAACTCAGCTGGCGGCCCAGCCCACCTGGCCACCTCCTCCTGTCGTCTTCCTCCTTGCCAGGAGGACGGGCACGTGCCGATCTTGCCTTTCATCGTCGCGGGCACCTCCTGCTGCTTGCTCGCTGCTGGAGACGGCCCTGAGCGCCGCGCACCCCAGACCCTCTCATTCTCTCCCGTGCTCATGCTCTCCTATGCCGCCCTTTCTCTCTCACCATCGGACGGAGTCGCCGCCACCATCGCCATTCGCCGCTACAACCGACCTCCCCACGCCCATCTGGATATGCCACGAGATCCGCCTCGACCCCCGCGCCCTCTGCACCAAGCTAGGCGCCGCCAGGAGCTCCATGACGACGTCCCCGACCCCTTCTTCCTCCTCGGGTCGCCGGAGATCCCCTTCGCCGCGCGCTCGCTCCGACGCTTCCCCGAGCCAAACGAGCCGCCCATCCAACTCCCTGTGAGCCCCGCCGTCATGTCCCCCCTCTCCCCATGGTCGATTACTCGCTGCAACGCCGATGACCGTGAGTCCCGTATGCCGCCGCCGCACGAGCTCGTCGCCGACGAGGCTCCATTGACCAAATGGTCTCGTGTGTGCCTTCGTTGGGTTCGTGAGCTCTCGTAGATCACGTAGGTGCAAACCGCTGGTCCTCCCGCACGCCGTGTCATCGATTCCGTCGACACCCGAGCTCCAGCCGCCGCCCAACTCGCCGCTGCCGCCGCTACAGACCACCTCGCACCCTCTCACTGCCACCATTGGATGCACACGAGCCCTAGCTCGCTGTAGAACCCAACCGCGTCGCAAGCCGTGCCCTGTGGGTGATTCCCGAGCCACCCCGCCGCCGCGGCACCTCGCCGGCGAGTTAACCCCGGTTGAACGCTGGCCTAACTGCAGATTAGGTGCTAACCTAATAGTCTTAGGTCACCGACAAATGGGCCCCACGCCCTTAATTAATCACAGGTTCATCTCCGTGCTTTGATTAAGCTAATGTCGTGGCCCCACCAGTAACATGACTTGGCCACGTCAGCATTGACTGGGTCCCATATGTCAGCCTCTGTAGCTGACTCTGTATCACTGACCAGTGGACCCTACTGGTTAGGTTTGACCTGGACCAGCACGTTGACCTATGACGTCACTAGTACGTCATGCTGACGCATTAAATATTTTCTGGGATTTTAAATAAATCAGAAATGATTTATTTATTTCAGAAAATATCCAAAACTTCTAAAATTCATAGAAAATCAATCGTAAGTCCAAATGAAATAATTATATATGAAAAATGATAAGAAAAATTCAATCTATTCAAGTGTATCATTTTCAAGCATGTTTGAGCAAGTTAACCTCACTATTTAGGATGAAACATGATTAGGAAAAAAATTATAATAGATTTGGAGTTGGAATTTGATCTAGCTTTGAATTCCACTTCAATCAAAATGATTATCTATTGCATTAGCCCAAATCATAGCATATTGCCATGTCATGATCATGCATCATATTGTGCATTGCATTGATTGTGGTTCCTTTTGTGTTTGCCGGTGGTTGTTCCCTCTTAGTAGATGAAAGTTTCTGGCGACGTGATCGATGACACCGATGAAGAGCTATACTATCTTCAGAAGTGTCAGGCAAGCAAAAACCCCTTGTTCATTCCGATACAATCCCACTCTCTCGCTCCTGCTCTATTTTACTGCATTAGGACAACAACGTTTAACCTGTTACATGTTGCGGTAGTTGAACCCCTTTCCTCTGCATGACCTGTCATTGCCACAGTAAATAGATGAAACCCACAAGCATGAGTAGGAGTTGTTTGAGCCCTGATGTGCCTACTCATTCATGCTTGTTTGCCATGCCTGCTACTGCTTAGAGTTGAGTCAGGTCTGATTCATCGGGGATGAATTGGAATGTGGTGAACATGTCCTACTGTTGAGAGCTAAGTATGTGAACACGATTTGGTAAAGGTAGCGGTGAGAGGCCATGTAGGAGCACATGGTGGGTTGTCTCATTGCAGCCGTCCTCAGGAACTGAGTTCTGCGTTTGTTATCCATGAAAAGTTACTACCACGCATTGGAATGCTTAAGTGCCCCTCTCGACTTATTAATCAACCTGATCTCTGTCCAAGAGTTGCAACTAGTTTCTGGTGTTTGTAGGTAGTGTTAGTAGTCTACCAAGTGGCACCCGATATAGGTGGGCTTGGGACAGACTAGGCACCATGGCACGGTGTACCAAGCTTAGATCCATCCGTCGAGGTGGGCTTGGGAACCCTGCACACATCGTTTGGGGCCGTGAACGACACCCCTGCCGAATCTCCTTGCAGATGGAACCCGAATAGGCAATAAACCTGGACTAGAGACTTGCGTGGTTAGTCAGGTCGTGGCCGACTCCCTCGCCAGGATTCCGCTTGAAGGTTGCCGCGATACACGACGTGTACGTGCTGGTAAGTGGCGAGAGCGTGTGTGAAGAAGTACACCCCTGCAGGGTTATAAATTATCTATTCGAATAGCCGCGTCCGGGGTAAAGGACTTCTGGGTTGCCTGTATAGTTCATAGACAAGTGAAAGTGGAGACTCTAAAATGCGCAAGATAAGCGTGAGTGCTATGGATGGCGTTCTCGTAGGGAGACGGGAGCGGATCCATAGTGGCGTATTGATACGGTGAATATGTGGACTCGTGTGCGCCACCTCAAAAGAGTTACTTGCAGTCGTAGTTCAGGATAGCCACCGAGTCAAAGCTGGCTTGCTGGAGTCAAACTCCACCACCCCCTTTGTTGATATTGATGCATATGTAACTAGTTCTGATGTAAGTCTTGCTGGGTACATTTGTACTCACGTTAGCTTAATTTATGTTTTGCAAAGAGATGTCAGTCTCAGAAGTAGTTCCACGTGGACTTCGATGTTTAGCTTGTTACCCCAGCTACGATCTTATGCCCTCGGCAGGGTCTTGTAGATAGTCAGACTTCTCAGCCTTTTTCATTTGTAGTTGTCTGTACTCATACATGTTTAAGCTTCCGCTTGTGCTATTGCTTGTATGACTTGAATGTTGGGTCATGAGACCCATGTTTGTAATATCTAACTCTTCGGAGTCTTATGAATAAATACTTTGAGTCGTAGAGTTTTGTTGTGATGCCATGTTGTATTTACACATATCGAGCATATTGTGTGTATGATTGAAATGCTTGCTATGTGTGGGATCCGACAACCTAGTTGTCTATCCTTTGTTGCCTCTCTTATGGAGAAATGTAGTCTAGTGCACCCACTGAGCCATGGTAGTCTGCTACAGCCCGGTTTACCGGAGTCCTGTTAGCCCAGTTGCTACTGCTCCGGAACACTTAGACTGGCCGGCATGTGTCCTTCTTTGATCCTGTGTCTATCCCTTCGGAGAAATGTCGCACGGTGTCTTTTGGAGTCCTGTTAGCCTGCTACAGCCCGGATTCCCGGAGTCCTGCTAGCCCAGTTGCTACAACCCAAATTCACTCGCTGATGACCGACACGTTCGTTGCTGGGTCATGTATGTCTGTCCCTGTAAGTTAGTGCCACTTTGGGTTCACGACTAGTCATGTCGGCCCGGGTTCTCTGTCATATGGATGCTAGCGACACTATCATATACGTGAGCCAAAAGGCGCAAACGGTCCCGGGCCAGGTAAGGTGGCACTCGTGGGAGTACCGTGCATGAGGCCGCAAAGTGATATGATGTGTTTCATGCTAGATTGGTGTGACTTAGAATCGGGGTCCTGACAGCTTTGGTATTAGAGCCTGAATGTTTGTAGGATTACCAAGACAAACTGGTCGAAGTCGAGTCTAGAAATGCTTTAGTTATATAAGGGAATTGATTGTGGAAGGGAACGTAAGGCTCTTTTTACTCCTTTACCTTATGCCCTTCTGATCTGAGTCAACCTCTTCTTTTCTACGAGGATTAAGAACTAGGCTTATCATCTTTCTATCAGGATCACGTGTTACAAATCCGTAGACTTATAGGATTGATGAATTCAAGTCTCAACTCAGTTTCAAGTATTTATGTGTGTTGACAGTTGATCTTGGAACCTTGTTATTGTGATGTTGAGTGGTTATGACACCATTTTGCAGGATGTCTCAAATCTTTTTGAGCAATTACAGCCGTTGTGCTCCGAGCCATCCCAGGTTTTGAAATAGGTTGATGCATTTGCAACTCCCTTCTTTCCATTCCTGATGTTTCTTTGGGTCAGTTTAACCACACTAATCAGTGAGTTGAGGTACTCTGTTGCCTCGACATATATGTTGGAGCTATTATTATGACCCTAGGTGTCTTAGAGGATCACCTAGTAATCTAGCCATGTTTTGTGTTCCCAGTGTGATGATTCTGGCCATTATTCTCGAAAACATCCCGTGATGCCATTTAGTTAGTAGGTATTCTATTTCCGGGACCTTGGACCTAAGATTCACTCTACTTACCTCATGTTGATAGTGTTTGCTCGTTCCTTTAGGATATTAGTAATCTTTGCGATAGTCCTCGAGATCCATGGTATTTCCTTCTTCAAAATACCATGAACTGCTTATGGCAGAAGTTCTTTGAACCAAAAGATCACAACTAAAGTGCTCTTAATGAGTTCTCCATTCTACATTGTGAATCTGCTAGTTCTACCTTTCTACATGGGTTATCCGGAAGAAATGTTGAGCTTTGCTCGACATACTAATCCGTGCATCCACAACTCAGAAAGATATATGTTCCTTGAGTTGTTACTCTTCACTTGTATTCCGACCATTGGCTATCAATCGATAGTCTAGAGTATGTGTGCATTCGTTCGTCAATGCCTATTATTCTTGTGGTCTGTCAAGCCGTTCTATTCCGGAATGACTAGGAGAAACAAACTCCAGTATAGGGATGGCAACGGGGCCACATACCCGCCAAACCTTTGGGGATTTCATCTATTAGGGGGTGGGGATGGGCGAAAAACATCCCCATGGGGATATTTACCAAACTATTTTATTCCCCATAGGGTACAACGGGGATGGGGACGATATCCTATTCCCCAGACCCAATACCCATCGGGGACCCGGTTAGTGTAACGCCCCAGATTCGATGCGCCAGGTGTCTGCCAGTTATTCGCCGTCGTTGCCATGTCATTTTCTTGCGTGTTGCACTTTGCCATGTCATCATCTGCATTTCATATCATGTCATCATGTGCATTTATTTTTGCATACGTGTTCGTCTCATGCATCCAAGCTTTTTTCCCGTTGTCCGTTTTGCAATCCGGCACTCCTATGTCTCCCGGCGCCCCCTTTTGTCTCTTTTCGTGTGCGGGTGTTAAACGGTCTCGGAATGGACCGAGGTTTGTCAAGCGGCCTTGGTTTAGCACCGGTAGACCGCCTGTCAAGTTTCGTGTCATTTGGAGGTCGTTTGGTACTCCAACGGTTAACTGGGTAACCGTAAACCCCTCTTTCTCTTTGCAGCCCAACACCCTTCCAAAGTGGCCCAAAACCCAGCAAACTCCCCTCCATGCTCTCGGCCGTTCGATCACGATCGCGTGGCCGAAAACCGCACTCCATTTGGACTCTCCTTGCTCCCTCTACCTATAAATAGGTGTCTCCCCCCGATTTTTCGCGCAGATGAACCCTAGCTAATCCGGTCGTCCCACGGCCGCCGCCGCCTTCCCGCTTCGCGGCCCGCTTTCGACCCAGCAGCCGGCCCCAGCAGCCCGGCACCCGCCGCGCCCCCGGCATGCGGCGCCTCGCCCGCGCTGTGTGCCGCCCGCCCGGTGCTGCGCCACCACCAGCCGCGGCTCTCGCTCCGGCCACCTCCGCGCGGCCTCTGCCGCCCTGCGCCCGCCTCCCGCCGCCCGGCGCCGCCCAACCGCTCCGCCCGTCACGCGCCGCCCCGCCGCCTCGCCGCGGCAGCTCCGCGCCGCCCGGCCGCTCCCGCGCCGCCCGGTGCGCCCGGCAGCCACTCGCCGCGCCCCGGCCACGCACCCTCACCGGCCGGCCCCTCGCCCGAGCTCCTCCGCCTCCCCCGGCCATCTCCCTCGTCGCCGGTGATCGGAGCCGCCTGCCTCGGTTCCCGTGCCACCCCGGATCCGATCCAATCCCGCGGTTGACTTTCCTCTCCCCGGAAATCCCCTAAGTCTTTTTCTGGCAATAATTTTGTTGCATGTTCATCGCATCATAACTCTCTGCATATTGCTCCGTTTCGTGCGTGTAATATGTCAAATTGTTTGCCTCGACGAGTACATCATTTCATCTCATTTCATCATTTTCATTTGAGCTCATCTTGATGCCCGAAATGCTGTTAGAAGAGGGCTATGTGATGTTAGTTTCAGATTCTTATCAGAACATGCACTTTTGTCATTTTTGCCATGATTGATGTGTGCACCCTATGAACTTGAGTACTACATGTGTTTTGTAATATGCCATGCCATCTTTACAGGGGTGTATGCCATGTATTTTTGTGATCTCTGTGGTGACTAGCACAAGCATGCAAACTAGGCTTCATGATGTTGCTGATTTCAGCCTGCTTACTTGATATTTTTATGCCATGTAAACTTGATGCTACAGAGAGATCCATGCTTATTTTGAGATACTTCAGTAAGGATGTTTTGAACATATGGTTATTATATATCCATCCATGCCCTTGTTTGCAATTATGGAGTGCCATAGCTTGAGGCAATCGAGCTCTACTTTTGCTATAAAATGTTTCCTGGCAGGTTGTTTATATGTTATTCAATTTTGCCAAGTTTGTTGTAGTTGATCCGTGTATGCTATGATGTTGTTATTGCCATGTATAGCTTCTATGCCATGTCTTCTTGATGGATGTATGCTTAGTTTATCATGTGTTTCTCTGTGGTGAGTGGTTCAAGCTCACCAACATGCCTACTTATTGTTGTTCCTGCCATGTTTAAATCTGTAATATAACTTGCCATGTTTACATGGGTGCCATGATATTTTCTGATCCTTTTTGGCTCATGGTCACTAAAGGTCTTTTGTTCTATGCTTTTAGTAGATTCATGCCATGCCTTTTTTTGCCATGATAAGTTACTTTAACATGTTGTTTGGTAGCTCTAAACATTGCAATCTGATGTTATTTCTGCTAAAGTCTGAAACTGTTATTATTTGCAATCTTGCCATGTGTGTTTGAGCATGTTCTACTGATTTCTGGAGATAGCTCAGTGTTCATGTTTTGTAATGCTTTACCTGTACATCATGCCCATGCCTTTTGTTTTCATATTGATGTGCTTTAGCATATTGTTTTGATGCTTGCAATATGCCTAGTTGCTATTTTGGACAGATTGATGTCATGACTTGTATAGGGTGTATGTGTTTGAACCGTTGCTCCGTTTTGAGTGTGCTCTATATGAAACTTGCTTGATTTTGCATGTAGCTTCATATTATCATGTTGAATTCATGTTTTGAGGTGTTTTCTTGATGTTTGGGTGCATTTTGCATCAATGCCATGTTTAACTTGTTTTGCTCATATCTTCTAGACCGTAGCTCCGAATCTAATGAACTTTATATGTAACTTGACTAGAATTTCGTGTAGATCATCGTGGTGCATCTTAACTTGCTGTTTAACAACTTGAACATAAGGTTTATTCAGATCTGGACCAATTTCGAAATTTGCATATGAGGACTTACCGAATTGTTATATGTTGTTTCGGCCTCATTTAAACTTGCTTTGATGTGTTGTTCTTGTTTGCATCATCTCTTGCCATGAGTAGCTTCATGTAGCTTTGTCATGCATCATGCTTGTTGTGCATCATGTCTTGTCTATGTGTGGTGTGTTTACCTTGTTGTGTGCTTCTTCTTGTTAGTTCTGTTTCGTTATGATCGTGAGGATTCGTTCGTCTACGCTTGGTTCGGCTTCATCCGTTCGTCTTGTTCATGGACTCGTTCTTCTTCCTTGCGGGATTTCAGGCAAGATGACCGTCACCTTGGATCTCATTACTATCATTGCTATGCTAGTTGCTTCGTTCTTTCGCTATGCTGCGCTACCTATCACTTGCTGCTCAAGCCATCCCAAATTGCCATGAACCTCTAACCTTTGTCACCCTTCCTAGAAAACCGTTGTTTGGCTATGTTACCGCTTTGCTCAGCCCCTCTTATAGCGTTGTTAGTTGCAGGTGAAGATGAAGTTTGTTCCTTGTTGGAACATGGAGATGTTGTTCCTTGTTGGAACATGTTTACTTGTTGGGATATCACAATATATCTTATTTAATTAATGCATCTGTATACTTGGTAAAGGGTGGAAGGCTCGGCCTTATGCCTGGTGTTTTGTTCCACTCTTGCCGCCCTAGTTTCCGTCATATCGGTATTATGTTCCCGGATTTTGCGTCCCTAACGCGTCGGGTGATTTATGGGACCCCTTGACAGTTCGCTTTGAATAAGACTCCTCCAAAGAAGGCCCAACATTGGTTTTACCATTTGCCTCACCACCACCTACATTTCCCTTGGGAGTAATTAACCCAAGGGTCATCTTTATTTAGCCCCGGGCCAATGCTTGTCTAAGTGTTGGCCCGAACCGAGTAGACTGCGGGGCCCCCTCGGGGAAACTCGGGGTTTGGTTTTACTCGTAGGATGTCTCATCCGGTGTTGCCCGAGAACGAGATATGTGCAGCTCCTATCGGATTGTCGGCGATCGGGCGGCTTTGCTGGTCTTATTTTATTCTTGTCGAAATGTCTTGTAGCCGGATTCGAGACTGATCGGGTCTTCCGGGAGAAGGAATATCCTTCGTTGATCGCGAGAGCTTATCATGGGCTAAGTTGGGACACCCCTGCAGGGTATAAACTTTTGAGAGCCGTGCCCGCGGTTATGTGGCAGATGGTAATTTGTTAATATCCGGTTGTAGTAAACTTGAAACAAACTCTTCTAAAATACACCAACCGTGTGCGTAACCGTGAGTGTCTCTCTTCGGGGTTGATCGAGAGGAGAACGCGGTTTCTGGGTTATGTCTGACGTAAGTAGGAGTTCAGGATCACTTCTTGATCATTACTAGTTGACGACCGTTCCGCTTGCTCTCTTCTCGCTCTTATTTGCGTATGTTAGCCACCCTATGTGCTTAGTCGCTGCTGCAACCTCACCACTTTATCCCTTCCTTTCCCATTAAGCTTTGCTAGTCTTGATACCCATGGTAATGGGATTGCTGAGTCCTCGTGGCTCACAGATTTCTACACCACCAGTTGCAGGTACAGGTTTGCGATGATCATGACGTGAGAGCGATGTTTGCTTGTATTGGAGTTCTTCTTCCGCTTCTTCTTGATCGGGGATAGGTTCCAGTCGGCAGCTGTGCTAGCGAGGTGGATATTGTTTGAGTTTCATTTATGTTTCATCCGTAGTCGGATGTTGATCTTGTATATGATGTTGATGTATTCTTGTGGCATTCGTGCCTTATGTATGTATCCCCATCTATTATGTAATGTTGATGTAATGATATCCACCTTGCAAAAGCGTTTCAATATGCGGGTCTATCCTTGGTGGGACCTTGAGTTCCTTTTGGATAGGGTCGCATATTGGGCGTGATACAAGTTGGTATCGAGCCTCGACCGACCCTAGGAGCCCCCCTTGATTGATCGTGTAGTTTGGCCGTTGTTGAGTCTAGAAGAAAACTGATTTCGGAGTTTAGCTATATCGGAGATTAGGAATTCTTTTTACTCCTCTGCCCCTTCGTCGCTCTGGTGAGAAATCTTGACGTAGGTGTTTTGAATTACTCCTCTTCCCCTTCAAATTTTTTCTTTAGGTTCACGCAGTTGGTTTTCCGATCGTTGGCCCTCAGCTCTTTTCATCCGGTGCATTTCTCGTCAAGTTGACTCGAGCCTCTTCATCTTTGAGTTCAGTCCTCAGTTGTTTTCTTTTCCCACCCACCCACCCTTCTTCTTCTCGGAACCGGAGTCCGTAATTGAGTATCCATCCTACTCGTTGGAAGTCTTTGCTTTCTTTCCTCAATGATTTCAACCGGTGTTTTCTCTTCAAGATATTCGTCGGTTTCCCCTTCCAAGTTGCCTTTGTTTTTCCCGCCCTCCCACCCTATTATTCCCGGAGTTCGAGTTTCTTCCGACCATCAATTTCATTCGTACGGAGTCTCTTCAGTCTTCCCTCAATTATTTCAACCGGTGAATTCTCGTCTCGTTCATCATTCTTCGTCCCTTTCTTTTTCCGACGGATTCAATTCAAGTTTTCGGCTGATCACATTCTTTTCCTTGGATCAAATGTTCTCCCAGCTGGTTCGTCTCTCGCCAGTTAATCATTCCGGAGTTCCGAAGACATCTCAGGAGATTCGTATGTGTTCCAATTAATTCGAGGTTGTCACCTCAGTCAAATATTTCAGTTCTTCCGGTGCATCATCTATCTGTTCAACATCCCTTTCCAACGGTGTTTTCTTTTAGTGGGCCCTAACCCACAGGTCTTTTCCCAGGATCTTACCTGACTCTTCTGATTTTCCCGGAGTTATTCCCAATTCTTTTCAAGTGTGACGTAAGAATGAATATCATCAGTCACTTGCCTTTTCCAAGATCAATTTCAAATCATTTCATTGTTGGCTCAACCTCTTTGCTTTCCATTCTCCCGGAGTATCTCAGTAATTTTGGTGGTGTTTCTCCTCATCATTTGAAGATTGAAGAGAATTTTTCCTCTAAATCTTGCCGTTCTCTCGAAGTTTCATGGTTCTAGCTTCATGTTATCCTCTCATATTATTCATTTTGTCAGATATTCTTTCCTTATCCATCCGGAGTATTTCAGAAGTTGATTTCTATTTCATTTCACCGGAGGCCATCGTTCCAGAAGAATTCTTCGTCCCCAGATTTCAGTTATCGTTCTCTATTTATCCCGGTGCTTCGTTCAAGTGTTCTTTAATCAGCTCATGATCTCTTTGTTCTTTTGAATCTAAATCCCCTCTATCTTATTAGTTCTTCTAATTCTTCCTGGTGATTCATTCTCTTTCGTCAGTCATTTCCGAATTCTTATGGTGGTTCATTCAGATTCTTTTTCCTTTGTTATCATATTAATTCATTCATTCTTTCCAATCCTACCGGTGGTTCATGAAGACCTTCTCAAGTTTTGTGCTATGTCACTTCTCAATCCTTTTCCAAGAAGAATAAGTATTATGCCGAATCCATTTCTTGTCATCAATTTAATTTGATGAAGGATAAGCATACAATAAATCTTATTCTTATTTCATCCAAGTGATTTCCTTCGGAGTTTGTTCTTGATTCTAGTCCCAAGTGTTTTTCATCTTTTCTTTTCCGGAGTTCAAATTTACTCAGACATTTCGTCGGAACCTCCATCTAAATCATCGCAAGGCTCATCTTATTCTTTCTTCCTTCATTCTAAATCATCATCTTTTTGTTACCGGAGTTCTTCATGGTGGATCTTCATGATTTAATTCTTTCTTCAAGTGTTCATCAAGATTCTTTTGGAGGAGTTCAAGTATTTTTTCTTCTTGCTTCTCAAAGTGCAAATAATTCTTCGTATTCTTTTGAAGTGGAGTTTTGCATTTCTTAGTTCTTCTCAGCCTTTCAATCATTTCCGTTTGCAGCCGGTTATCACCTCATTAATTTCGAGATGTTTTCTATAAGCCCACAACAAGCTTATTTCTTTTCGTTGTTGATTTTCTCAACAACTCCATTTAAACCTTCCTTCTAAAGATGCTTTCAATTTCATAAATGGCACAAGTTGTCATTTTCTTCTCCATTCTTTTCATTCAACTCTTTCAATTCTTCCGGAGGCATTGTGTTGTTCCTCTCGTCAACTATCGTTCCATCAGTTCCAACTCCTTCCATGTTCAGCCGGAGTGCTGCCTAAATCATTTTAATCTTATTCGTTTCTTATCTTGTTCTAACCGGAGTGCTTTCAGAGTCTATCTTGATTCCGTGAGCTTTTGATTCTCGTCATTCTCGTCGTTCCTCTCTTCTTCTCGAGTGCTCTCGATTCCTTGCTTCTTCTTTGAGTTCTCGTTTCGCCTCTTCCTTTTTCCCTTCCGTCTCGGTCCTAAGATCTCGGGACGAGATCTCTTATTAGTGGAGGAGTGTTGTAACGCCCCGGATTCGATGCGCCAGGTGTCTGCCAGTTATTCGCCGTCGTTGCCATGTCATTTGCTTGCGTGTTGCACTTTGCCATGTCATCATCTGCATTTCATATCATGTCATCATGTGCATTTATTTTTGCATACGTGTTCGTCTCATGCATCCGAGCTTTTTTCCCGTTGTCCGTTTTGCAATCCGGCACTCCTATGTCTCCCAGCGCCCCCTTTTGTCTCTTTTCGTGTGCGGGTGTTAAACGGTCTCGGAATGGACCGAGGTTTGTCAAGCGGCCTTGGTATAGCACCGGTAGACCGCCTGTCAAGTTTCGTGTCATTTGGAGGTCGTTTGGTACTCCAACGGTTAACCGGGTAACCGTAAACCCCTCTTTCTCTTTGCAGCCCAACACCCTTCCAAAGTGGCCAAAAACCCAGCAAACTCCCCTCCATGCTCTCGGCCGTTCGATCACGATCGCGTGGCCAAAAACCGCACTCCATTTGGACTCTCCTAGCTCCCTCTACCTATAAATAGGTGTCTCCCCCCGATTTTTCGCGCAGATGAACCCTAGCCTCTTCCCCCGCGCGCCGCCGGACATGTCCGTCCGTGCCGGACGCGTCCGCCACCGCGCCCCAGCCAATCCAGTCGTGCCACGTGGCGCCGCCGCCCCCGCTTCGCGGCCCGCTTTCGGCCCGCCCGCCCCCCTGGCCCGGCCGCCGCGCCGCCGCCCGTGGCGCCTCGCCCAGCGCTGTTGCCGCCCGCCGCCGGTGCTGCGCCGCCGCCAGCCGCAGCCTCCGCTCCGGCCACCTCCTCCCGCCTCTGCCGCCCTGGCCCGCCCTCCCGTCGCCTAGCGCGCCCGCTCCGCCCCGCCGCCGCTTTTTCGCCTCGCCACCCGCGAAGCTCACACGCCGCCCGCCCGCTCCCGCGCCGCCCGGTGCGCCCGGCAGCCAGCCGGCCCCGGCCACAAGACTCTCGCCAGCCGCCCCTCGCCCGAGCTCCTCCGCCTCCCCCGGCCATCTCCCTCGTCGCCGGTGACCGGAGCCGCCTGCCTCGGTTCCATGCCGCCCCGGATCCGATCCAATCCCGGGGTTGACTTTCCTCTCCCCCGAAATCCCCTAAATCCTTTTCTGGCAGTAATTTTGTTGCATGTTCATCGCATCATAACTCTCTGCATATTGCTCCGTTTCGTGCGTGTAATATGTCAAATTGTTCGTCTCGACGAGTAAATCATTTCATCTCATTGCATCATTTTCATTTGAGCTCATCTTGATGCCCGAAATGCTGTTAGAAGAGGGCTATGTAATGTTAGTTTCAGATTCTTATCAGAACATGCACTTTTGTCATTTTTGCCATGATTGATGTGTGCACCCTATGAACTTGAGTCCTACATGTGTTTTGTAATATGCCATGCCATCTTTACAGGGGTGTATGCCATGTATTTTTGTGATCTCTGTGGTGACTAGCACAAGCATGCAAACTAGGCTTCATGATGTTGCTGATTTCAGCCCTGCTCTGCGATATTTTTATGCCATGTAAACTTGATGCTACATAGAGATCCATGCTTATTTTGAGATACTTCAGTAAGGATGTTTTGAACATATGGTTATTCTCTATCCATCCATGCCCTTGTTTGCAATTATGGAGTGCCATAGCTTGAGTCAATCGAGCTCTACTTTTGCTATAAAATGTTTCCTGGCAGGTTGTTTACATGTTATTCAATTTTGCCAAGGTTGTTGTAGTTGATCCGTGTATGCTATGATGTTGTTATTGCCATGTATTGCTTCTATGCCATGTCTTCTTGATGGATGTATGCTTAGTTTATCATGTGTTGCTCTGTGGTGAGTGGTTCAAGCTCACCAACATGCCTACTTATTGTTGTTCCTGCCATGTTTAAATCTTAATATAACTTGCCATGTTTACATGGGTGCCATGATATTTTCTGATCCTTTTTGGCTCATGGTCACTAAAGGTCTTTTGTTCTATGCTTTTAGTAGATTCATGCCATGCCTTTTTTTGCCATGATAAGTTCCTGTAACATGTTGTTTGGTAGCTCTAAACATTGCAATCTGATGTTATTTCTGCTAAGTCTGAAACTGTTATTATTTGCAATCTTGCCATGTGTGTTTGAGCATGTTCTACTGATTTCTGGACATAGCTCAGTGTTCATGTTTTGTAATGATTTACCTGTACATCATGCCCATGCCTTTTGTTTTCATATTGATGTGCTTTAGCATATTGTTTTGATGCTTGCAATATGCCTAGTTGCTATTTTGGACAGATTGATGTCATGACTTGTATAGGGTGTATGTGTTTGAACCGTTGCTCCGTTTTGAGTGTGCTCTATATGAAACTTGCTTGATTTTGCATGTAGCTTCATATTATCATGTTGAATTCATGTTTTGAGGTGTTTGCTTGATGTTTGGGTGCATTTTGCATCAATGCCATGTTTAACTTGTTTTGCTCATATCTTCTAGACCGTAGCTCCGAATCTAATGAACTTTATATGTAACTTGACTAGAATTTCGTGTAGATCATCGTGGTGCATCTTAACTTGCTGTTTAACAACTTGAACATAAGGTTTATTCAGATCTGGACCAATTTCGAAATTTGCATATGAGGACTTACCGGAATTGTTATATGTTGTTTCCGGCCTCATTTAAACTTGCTTTGATGTGTTGTTCTTGTTTGCATCATCTCTTGCCATGAGTATCTTCATGTAGCTTTGTCATGCATCATGCTTGTTGTGCATCATGTCTTGTCTATGTGTGGTGTGTTTACCTTGTTGTGTGCTTCTTCTTGTTAGTTCCTGTTTCGTTGCGATCGTGAGGATTCGTTCGTCTACGGCTTGGTTCGGCTTCATCCGTTCGTCTTGTTCATGGACTCTTCTTCTTCCTTGCGGGATTTCAGGCAAGATGACCGTCACCTTGGATCTCATTACTATCATTGCTATGCTAGTTGCTTCGTTCTTTCGCTATGCTGCGCTACCTATCACTTGCTGCTCAAGCCATCCCAAATTGCCATGAACCTCTAACCTTTGTCACCCTTCCTAGAAAACCGTTGTTTGGCTATGTTACCGCTTTGCTCAGCCCCTCTTATAGCGTTGTTAGTTGCAGGTGAAGATGAAGTTTGTTCCTTGTTGGAACATGGAGATGTTGTTCCTTGTTGGAACATGTTTACTTGTTGGGATATCACAATATATCTTATTTAATTAATGCATCTGTATACTTGGTAAAGGGTGGAAGGCTCGGCCTTATGCCTGGTGTTTTGTTCCACTCTTGCCGCCCTAGTTTCCGTCATATCGGTATTATGTTCCCGGATTTTGCGTCCCTAACGCGGTCGGGTGATTTATGGGACCCCTTGACAGTTCGCTTTGAATAAGACTCCTCCAAAGAAGGCCCAACATTGGTTTTACCATTTGCCTCACCACCACCTACATTTCCTTGGGAGTAATTAACCCAAGGGTCATCTTTATTTAGCCCCCCGGCCAATTCTTGTCTAAGTGTTGGCCCGAACCGAGTAGATCGGGGGCCCCTCGGGAAACTCGGGTTTGGTTTTACTCGTAGGATGTCTCATCCGGTGTTGCCTCGAGAACGAGATATGTGCAGCTCCTATCGGGATTGTCGGCGATCGGGCGGCTTTGCTGGTCTTATTTTATTATTGTCAAAATGTCTTGTAGCCGGATTCCGAGACTGATCGGGTCTTCCCGGGAGAAGGAATATCCTTCGTTGATCGCGAGAGCTTATCATGGGCTAAGTTGGGACACCCTGCAGGTATAAACTTTCGAGAGTCGTGCCATGCGGTTATGTGGCAGATGGGAATTTGTTAATATCCGGTTGTAGTAAACTTGAAACAAACTCTTCTAAAATACACCAACCATGTGCGTAACCGTGAGTGTCTCTTTTCGGGGTTGATCGAGAGGAGAACACGGTTTCTGGGTTATGTCTGACGTAAGTAGGAGTTCGGGATCACTTCTTGATCATTACTAGTTGACGACCATTCCGCTTGCTCTCTTCTCGCTCTTATTTGCGTATGTTAGCCACCATATGTGCTTAGTCGCTGCTGCAACCTCACCACTTTATCCCTTCCTTTCCCATTAAGCTTTGCTAGTCTTGATACCCATGGTAATGGGATTGTTGAGTCCTCGTGGCTCACAGATTTCTACACCACCAGTTGCAGGTACAGGTTTGTGATGATCATGACGTGAGAGCGATGTTTGCTTGTATTGGAGTTCTTCTTCTGCTTCTTCTTCGATCAGGGGATAGGTTCCAGGTCGGCATCCTGGGCTAGCAGGGTGGATATTGTTTGAGTTTCGTTTTAGGTTTCATCCGTAGTCGGATGTTGATCTTGTATATGATGTTGATGTATTCTTGTGGCATTCGTGCCTTATGTATGTATCACCATCTATTATGTAATGTTGATGTAATGATATCCACCTTGCAAAAGCGTTTCAATATGCGGGTCTATCCTTGGTGGGACCTTCGAGTTCCTTTTGGATAGGGTCGCATATTGGGCGTGACAGTTAGTAACTGTGATACTGCGGTCAACCTTAAATATTCACGAACAAACTTGAGAAAACAAAAAAGCTCTCAAAAAACCTTAAAATGTATCTCACATCCTCACCTCAGCTGCCACCATGACCAAGAAGTCAGTACGATATAGATAGGCATTAGCAGGAAAAGGTAAACACCATGTATGTATGTTTATTATAGGGTGTCATATTATGTATATGAGTATTTGTTTATCAGGATGTGGACCCTAATGGGGCCCCGTTCCCCAGTGGGGCATGAGTATGGGGAAATTTCATCCCCAGTCACGTAAACGGGGATGGGGATGGGCTGATAGGGAATAGATGGGGATGGGGATGTTGTAGGTATCCCCATATGAGATTATCCCCATTGCCATCCCTGCTCCAATACCTCATCCATATCCAGGATTGGGTCAAAGTAGTTGTGCTCCGCAGATAAAAATGCCAATCCAGCTTGTGTTCTGTTCTACCCTGGAGTATTACCCCCTTTATGTCAGGATTGTCATGAGAATTGCCCCATATCTTATGAATTCTTGATGAAGTGATACTTCTTGCCATCATTGTTCATTCCTTGGTTCCCGTGTTATTGCAACCGAAATGCTGACAAGTGAATCGTGATGTGTGAAATCAATACTCCTAGCATCTCCATTGCTTGGTAATTAATGGACAATATTCTCATTCTTAGCGTGTTGGTTATTGAATCATCCTCCTAAGATTGATCGTGCTACCTAGTCCTTATTTCTGGTGCACTCTTCGATCAAAGAGTTAGGATTGTGTCAAACCCTCGCTCTTCTGATCATGTCGGCTTGCCCTGAAAAGTAATATGGTTCCCGAGCTTAGTAATATGTCGGTGGTCCGCGATTTTCTGAATATCTTCTCGGAAGTATCACCAGGTTGTCCCCTGGCTGTTATATTGAGCTCGTGTTCAAGTTTGTTTCTTGTAAACCACCCTTTCTCCAAGAATCTGTGTTGGATACCCCTGAGCTAGTTAGTCAACCTAAACAACAACTTGTAGGGTTGGAGGATAAAAGCCTTGCCTAACTTAGTTTGTACCAAAAGGGATATTTTTTGTGTATGTGTGTTGAAGAAAGACGATATCTTCATTGGTTGGTCCTCGTGATCAATTGTTGGACCTATTGTCTTACTCAAATATTTGATTTGCGTATGGGCTATCATCAAATCAAATCAGAACCAATGATGTTCATAATGTTGTCTTACTCGCGGTTGTCCCTCGAGCATACACCATTACATATTTTGGGTCTAACCAATACTATCGCCTTGTTCACATAGTTTTGGAATTCCACCTATATGGAAGCCTAGATGGATTGTTATTGAGCCCATTGACAACAGTTTCGCCTTGTCCATGATTCATGTTGAACATATAAGTTAGTATTGGAAACTTTGTAAGCATTGCCTTCATGTTCCGCTCATGAGGTATAAATTTGGATGAAAGAAGTGACTTCCTCTAATTCACGTGCACTTGATGTAAGTTGCCACCGTGGATCCAAGAAAAATTGTTTTTGCTTCCTCTGGAATCATCCCAAGTTAGTCACGCCTATGTGCGAAGTACTCTATGGCTTGATAGGTTGGCCGCCTATAATCCATATGTGTTTCCTAGCACACCAAGCCACTGACTGATTTGTTCAAGGAAGAGAAGTCTATGCTTGGGATCTAATCCATGGACTTGCGTAAAAGACTTTGAAATCCTTGATGATGGTTCCCCACCTGAACTCGGTAGTGTTTATTATAAGACTTCTACGTGGTCATGCTTGTCTAGGACAGCGTGTTCACATGTATGTAGCAGAAACCAGCTCATCTTTTGGAGCTTACTATCGTAGTTCACTCCCCGAGACTCTCGCAACGCCATCTCGACGTTTTGTGTTGCAAACTTTCATTTTTCTTTCTAGACTTGATGAATCTGGAATATCCTGACACCAACCAGATCTGAATCTCAGGCAGATATGATGGTTGGGACATACTCCAAGAACTATAATATTGGTCTCTCTGTAACCGGTAAAGTGGATGTCGTGGCCAACACACCTAGCCGGAAGACCTATTATTGTAGTATCTTGATTGAGGAAGTTGGCCACCTCCCCATAAGGATTTCGTAGGATTTACTCTAGTAGTTGATCCTTATGGATTATTGTGCTCCCGAAGTCCAACCTTTTACTTGACGTTCTAGATAGCAAACCATATCTATAAATGGGTTACGCTAGCACATCAAGGAGAACATTAGAAGCGGAGTGCTAAATGTATCTCGGTCGATCATCCAGATTTTGTTCCCTTGGCCTCGCTAAGGTGAAATCTGAGAAGGTGTTAACTTCCTTTGCATCTGCATCCTCCACCGATATTCATCATGGTAGTACAAGGTGTCACCAACATCTTGGCACAGATGTTGGCAAACCTTGATGGATATGGAAATGCTCAAGTTCTTGAGAGCACGCTCAGTCACTGGGTTATATCCTCGGCATCATCTGTTATGTGCTTCCCATTTGCTGAGTTGTCTTATAACTCTAGTTTTCTTTCCAAACTGAGTATGCCATTTCTCCGAACTCCTTCAAACTATCATTTGTGATTTTCCTTGGGCTGGTTTAGAGAATTTCAATGATCTCTATATCAAAAGTAATTCTTTTGCCACTTAAGGGAATAATACTACGAGTCACCTCCCCCGAGGTGTCCCGTTATGGAATCATGGAAATTGTCTCCTTGCTACTTTGAAACCATGCACCATCCTACTCCAGCGTGGAATTGTTGCCTACCAAATTAAAACCTCCGTCATTTGTTCCTTCCATCTCTCTCGATGTGTGTTTTGTGTCTCAGCTCAAGAGATGTTTTCATCGTCTCACTCCATAAGTTGATATTGAGTTGCTCGATCTTGAGAAGATTGATTCCTGTTGAGTTTCTTTCTGTCGTCGTCGTGTTGGATGAAGTTCTCGAAAGCAAAGACATCGAGATCAATTTGAATCAATGAATCAACATCTTCGAGAAATGTAACTGGATCATGGAGACCGTGTTAGATTTATGTCCCCTCTGTCTTATTACCCTATGTCTTCAATCTCGGGACGAGATTCTTGTTTAGTGGGGGTGAGTTGTCACATCCCTAGTTCTGGTTTGCTCTGGGCTAGCTAGTCATGTGTGCATCATGTTTAAATTTCAATGAATTTGAATGGGGACATGTGAAAGCCTCAGAAATCATTTCTGAAAATGACCAAGATAAAAATTGCTTCCAATAGGTCCAAGAAAATGTCCATGTTTCTCTCTGAAAATGTTTGCCAGAGGTAAAATTCAAACCAATATTTTTAGGAGCTCATAAATATTTATTTTGGGCATTTGAAGCTAATGCAATAACTATTTGCATTGAATTCATATTTCCTATATATTGAACATGTGTCCAATAATTCTGAGAAATTGTGAGGGGCTTTGGAATAATCCTTTTACTCCCTACAAAATTATCAGAAGAAAGAAAAATGGTTTAGTGCTTAAAACTAAATCAAAACAAATAACAGAAAAGGGAAAACAGAAAAAAGAAACGAATAAGAGAGAGAGAGAGAGAGAGAGAGAGAGAGAGAGAGAGAGAGAATTACCTGGCCTTACCTGGCTGGCCCAGGTCCTGTGCAGCCCAGCTGGCGGCCCAGCCCACCTGGCCCGTCTTCCTCCTTGCCAGGAGGACGGGCGCGTGCCCGACGCGCGCGCACCACCGTGCGTCCACCTCCTGCCTGCTTGCTCGCTGCTGGAGACTGCCCCGAGCGCCATGCACCCCCCGGACCATCTCATTCTCTCCCGTGCTCATTATCTCCAATGATGCCCTTTCTCTCTCACCACCGAACGGAGCCGCCGCCACCGTCGCCGTTCGCCGCTACCACCGACCTCCGCACGCCCATCCGGATATGCCACGAGCTCTGCCTCGAGCCCCGCGTCCTCTGCACCAAGCCATGCACCACTAGGAGCTTCGTGACAACGTCCCCAACCCCTTCTTCCTCCTCGGGTCGCCGGAGATCCCCTTCGCCGCCCGCTCGCTCCGACGCTTCCCCGAGCCAAACGATCCGCCCATCGAACTCCCTGTGAGCCCCGCCGTCATCTCCCCCCTCTCCCCATGGTCGATTTCTCGCTGCAACGCCGATGACCGCGAGTCCCGTATGCCGCCGCCGCACGAGCTCGTTGCCGACGAGGCTCCGGTGATCAAATGGTCCCGTGCGTGCCTTCGTTGGGTTCATGAGCTCTCATAGATCACGTAGGTGCAAACCGCTGGTCCTCCCGCATGCCGTGTCATCGATTTTGTCGACACCCGAGCTCCAGCTGCCGCCCAACTCGCCGCTGCCACCGCTACAGACCACCTCGCGCCCTCTCACTGCCACCGGTGGATGCGCACGAGCCCCAGCTCGCCGTAGAACCCAACCGCGTCGCAAGCCGTGCCCTGTGGGTGATTCATGGGCCACCCCGCCGCTGCGGCACCTCGTCGGCGAGTTAACCCCGGTAAAACGCCGGCCTAACTGCAGATTAGGCGCTAACCTAATAGTCTTAGGTCAATAACAAATGGGCCCCACGCCCTTAATTAACAACCGGTTTATCTCCATGCTTAGATTAAGCTAATGCCATGGCCCCACCGGTCAGTTTGACTTGGCCACGTCAGCATTGACCGGGTCCCACGTGTCGACCTCAGAGTCGACTCAGATCACCGACCGATGGGCCCTCTTGGTCAGGTTTGACTTGGACCAGCCCGTTGTCCTATGACGTCACTGGTACGTCATGCTGACGCATTAAATATTTCCTGGGATTTTAAATAAATCAGAAATGATTTATTTATTTCAGAAAATATCCAAAACTTCTAAAATTCATAGAAAATCAACCGTAACTCCAAATGAAATAATTTATATATGAAAATTGATCAGAAAAATCCAATCTATTCATATGTATTATTTTCATGCATTTTTGAGCAAGTTAACCTCACTGTTTAGGATGAAACATGATTAGGAAAATTTTGATAATATATTTGGAGTTGGAGTTTGATCTAGCTTTGAATTCCACTTCAATCAAAATGACTTTCTGTTGCATTAGCCCAAATCATAGGATATTGCCATGTCATGATCATGCATCATATTGTGCATTGCATTGATTGTGATTCCTTTTGTGTTTGCCGGTGGTTGTTCCCTCTTAGTAAACGATGTTTCTGGCGACGTGATCGATGACACCGATGAAGAGCTATACTATCTTCAGAAGTGCCAGGCAAGCATAACCCCCTTGTTCATTCCAATACAATCCCACTCTCTTGCTCCTGCTCTCTTTTTCTGCATTAGGACAACAATGTTTCAACTGTTACATGCTGTGGTAGTTGAACACCTTTCCTCTGCATGACCTGTCATTGCCATAGTAAATAGATGAAACCCACTAGCATGAGTAGGAGTTGTTTGAGCCCTAATGTGCCTACTCATTCATGCTTGTTTGTCATGCCTGCTACTGCTTAGAGTTGAGTCAGGTCTGATTCATCGGGGATGAATTGGAATGTGGTGAACATGTTCTACTGTTGAGAGCTAAGTGTGTGAACACGATTTGGTAAAGGTAGCGGTGAGAGGCCATGTAGGAGTACATGGTGGGTTGTCTCATTGCAGCCGTCCTCAGGAACTGAGTTCTGTGTTGGTAATCCATGAACAATTACTACCATGCATTGGAATGCTTAAGCGCCCCTCTCGACTTATTAATCAACCTGATCTCTGTCCAGGAGTTGCAACTAGTTTCTGGTGTTTGTAGGTAGAGTGGCACCCGGTACAGGTGGGCTTGGGACAGACTAGGCACCGTTGCACGGTGTGCCAAGCGTAGATCCATCCATCAAGGTGGGCTTGGGAACCCTGCACACATCGTTTGGGGCCATGAGCGACACCCCGGCCGGATCTCCTTGCGGATGGAACCCGAATAGGTGATAAACCTGGACTAGAGACTTGCGTGGTTAGTCAGGTCGTGGCCGACTCCCTCGCCAGGCTTCCGCTTGAAGGTTGCCGAGATACACGATGTGTACATGGTGGTAAGTGGTGAGAGCGTGTGTGAAGAAGTACACACATGCAGGGTTATAAATGATCTATTCCAATAGCCGCGTCCGTGGCAAAGGACTTCTGGTTGCCTGTATAGTTCATAGACAAGTGAAAGTGGATACTCTAAAATGCGCAAGATAAGCGTGAGTGCTATGGATGGCATTCTCGTAGGGAGATGGGAGCAGATTCATAGTGGTGTATTGATACGGTGAATATGTCGACTCGTGTGCGCCACCTCAGAAGAGTAACTTGTAGTCGTAGCTCAGGATAGCCACCGAGTCAAAGCTGGCTTGCTGTAGTCACACTCCACCACCCCTTTGTTGATACTGATGCATACGTAACTAGTTCTTATGTAAGTCTTGCTGGGTACATTTGTAATCACGTTTGCTTAATTTATGTTTTGCAGAGAGACGTCAGTCTCACTAGTAGTTCCGCGTGGACTTCAACGTTTAGCTTGTTACCTCAGCTATGATCTTGTGCCCTCGGCAGGGTCTTGTAGATAGTCAGGCTTGTCAGCCTTTTTCATTTGTAGTTATCTGTACTCAGACATGTTTAAGCTTTCGCTTGTGCTATTGCTTGTAAGACTTGAATGCTGGGTCGTGAGACCCATGTTTGTAATATCTAACTCTTTGGAGTCTTATGAATAAATACTTTGAGTCGTAGAGTTTTGTTGTGAAGCCATGTTGTATTTACACATATCGAGCATATTGTGTGTATGATTGAAATGCTTGGTATGTGTGGGATCCGACAACCTAGTTGTCTATCCTTGGTAGCCTCTCTTATGGGGAAATGTAGTCTAGTGCTTCCACTGACCCATGGTAGTCTGCTACAGCCCGGTTTACCGAGTCCTGTTAGCCAGTTGCTACTGCTCCTGAACACGTAGACTGGCCGACATGTGTCCTTGTTTGATCCTGTGTCTGTCCCTTCGGGGAAATGTCATGCGGTGTCTTTCAGAGTCCTGTTAGCCTGCTACAGCCGCAGATTCCCGGAGTCCTGCTAGCCCAGTTGCTAAAGCCCGAATTCACTCGCTGATGACCGACACGTTCGTTGCTGTGTCATGTATACATGTCCCTGTAAGTTAGTGCCACTTTGGGTTCATGACTAGTCATGTCGGCCCGGGTTCTCTGTCATATGGATGCTAGCGACACAATCATATACGTGAGCCAAAAGGCGCAAACGGTCCCGGGCCAGGTAAGGTGGCACCCGTGGGAATACCGTGCGTGAGGCCGCAAAGTGATATGATGTGTTACATGCTAGATCAGTGTGACTTACGATCGCGGTCCAAATTTGAATTATGCACATAAAATGCATTGAAAACTCAGTTAATGCATACAAATGTCCAAACGAACCCCGAAAAATAAAATAAAAATTAAAGAACACTCCTGTTATTCTATGTTGACACGAGAAAAAAAATTGAAAGCAATAAGAGGCAATGGATATTGTTTCGTCCCCAAAGGTGGGACGTTCCCTACCGAAAACCATCATGCTTGTTGCAAGACGCTCCGGTTTGTGAGAAGCATATACCCAAACCTGCCCCAAATGGGACAAAATTTGTACCACGGCGTGTTGATGCCGCTCCATGATAGCATGCCAAGTTTCATGAATTTCAGACGAGTTTTGGATTTACTAGAATTTAAAAACCAGGCATATCAATGTTTTGCCGGCAATCAACGGTGTCCTGGTGTTAGAAATTCATTACCATTTCTTGCATGGGACCTAAGCATGCACCCAAGGACACAGATTTGATTTTTCAACCAATTTATATGCACTTGAGCATGTGCATGTAGTTCAAATTTGAATTATGCACATAAAATGCATTGAAAACTTAGTTAATGCATCAAAATATCCAAACGAACACCGAAAAATCACAAAAAATCACACAACACTCCTGTTGTTCTATGTTGACACGAGAAAAAAATGAAAGCAATAAGAGGCGATGGATATCGTTTCGTCCCCAAAGGTGGGACGTTCCCTACCGAAAACCATCATGCTTTTTGGGAGAAGCTCCGGTTTGTGAGAAGCATATACCCAAACCTGCCCCAAATGGGACAAAATTTGTACCACGGCATGTTGATGCCGCTCCATGATAGCATGCCAAGTTTCATGAATTTCAGACAAGTTTTGGATTTACTAGAATTTAAAAACCAGGAATCTCAATGTTTTTCCGGTAATCAACGGTGCCCCGGTGTTTGAAATTCATTCCCATTTCTTGCATGGGACTAATACATCTCCAACGGATCTATAATTTTTTATTGCTCCATGCTACTTTATCTACTGTTTTGGACTATGTTGGGCTTTATTTTCCACTTTTATATTATTTTTGGGACTAACCTACTAACCAGAGGCCCAGCCCAGAATTGCTGTTTTTTGCCTATTTCAGTATTTCGAAGAAACGGAATATCAAACTGAGTCCAAACGGAATGAAACCTTCGGGAACGTGATTTTCTCACCGAACGTGATCCAGGAGACTTGGACCCTACTCCAAGAAGTAACGGAGGCGATCACGAGGGTGGGGGCGCCCCCGCGCCCCCCTGCCTAGTGGGCCCCATGTTGCTCCATCGACGTACTCCTTCCTCCTATATATACCTACGTACCCCCAAACGATCAGAACAGGAGCCAAAAACCTAATTCCACCGCCGCAACTTCCTGTATCCACGAGATCCCATCTTGGGGCCTATTCGAGTTCCGCGGAGGGGCATCCACCGCGAGGGCTTCTACATCATCACCATAGCCCTCCGATGAAGTGTGAGTAGTTTACTTCAGACCTTCGGTTCCATAGCTAGTGGCTAGATGGCTTCTTCTCTCTTTTTGGATCTCAATACAATGTTCTCCCCCTCTCTCGTGGTGATTTATTCGATGTAATCTTCTTTTTGTGGTGTGTTTGTTGAGATCGATGACTTGTGGGTTTATGATCAAGATTATCTATGAACAATATTTGAATCTTCTCTGAATTCTTTTATGTATGATTTGTTATCTTTGCAAGTCTCTTCGAATTATCCGTTTGGTTTGGCCAACTAGATTGGTAGTTCTTGCAATGGGATAAGTGCTTAGCTTTGGGTTCAATCTTGCGGTGTCCTTTCCCAGTGATAGAAGGGGCAGCAAGGCACGTATTGTATTGTTGCCATCGAGGATAACAAGATGGGGTTTTTATCATATTGCATGAATTTATCCCTCTACATCATGTCATCTTGCTTAAGGCGTTACTCTGTTTTTAACTTAATACTCTAGATGCATGCTGGATAGCGGTCGATGAGTGGAGTAATAGTAGTAGATGCAGGCAGGTGTGGGTCTACTTGTCTCGGACGTGATGCCTATATACATGATCATACCTAGATATTCTCATAACTATGCTCATTCTGCCAATTGCTCAACAGTAATTTGTTCACCCACAGTAGAATACTTATGCTCTTGAGAGAAGCCACTAGTGAAACCTATGGCCCCCGGGTCTATTCTCATCATATCAATCTCCATTACTTTAATACTTGCATTGTTTTTACTTTCCCTTTTACTTTTCACTTTGCATCTCTATACCAAAAATACCAAAAATATTATTTATCATCTCTATTAGATCTCACTCTCGTAAGTGACCGTGAAGGGATTGACAACCCCTAATCGCGTTGGTTGCGAGGAGCTATTGTTTTGTGCAGGCACGAGGGACTTGTGCATAGCCTCCTACTGGATTGATACCTTGGTTCTCAAAAACTGAGGGAAATACTTACGCTACTTTTCTGCATCATTCCTTCCTCTTTGGGGAAATCCAACGTAGTGCTCAAGAGGTAGCAAGAAGGATTTCTGGCGCCGTTGTCGGGGAGGCTTACGCAAGAGCAAGTCAAGACTTGGACTCCTAACAACAAGCCACTTCTGGCACTGTTAAAGTCTACATACCAAGTACCCATCACAATCCCTATCTCCCGCATTACATTATTTGCCATTTGCCTCTCGTTTTCCTCTCCCCCACTTCACCCTTACCATTTTATTCGCCCTCTCTTTTCTGTTCGCCTTTATGTCTTTCTTGGCTCGTTTTCTCGCTTGGTTGAAATAGTTGAGTATTTATTCCTAAACAAAGAAGCTAATATCTATGGATCCTCATCCGCTTGCCAATCTTTTTAAGAGATCCAATTATGATGAACCAATTCCTAGTGATTTGGATGCACTAGATAACCTTTATAAGATTTTCCCTGAAATCCGTAAATCTGAAAATTATGATGAAGTACTTCACGTAGATCTTTGAATAAAAAGCATGATTGCAATGATTTTATTATAAATTCTATTGATGTAAATTATGCTAATAATATGCAAAACCCTAAGCTTGGGGATGCTAGTTTTGCTATGTCCAATAGTCATGATTGGGGAGATTCTTCTTATGATCTTGAAAATTTATTTAAGCCCCATGATGAATATAAGATTGATAATAGTGTTTGCAATAATATTGAAAGTGGGTTTGGAAGAGTGTCAACTTTAGATCCCACATATTTGGATAACATTCAATCTTATGAAATTTTTGATAAAAGTGGGCTTGGAGAAATCATGACTTTAGTTAATGATAATCCCACTATTTTGGAAGAGTGTCAACTTCGCATGCATGTGGATCATATGTTATGTGATAGCTATATTGTTGAATTTTATTATGATCCTACATGTAATTATTATGAGAGAGAAGAATATGGTTATAGAAATTTTCATGTTACTAAATTACCTCTCGATATGTTGAGATTGCTACTGTCCCTTTCCGCTTCCTTGCATATGCTAGTTTTTGCTTGCTACGATAATTTGTTTGCCTATTATATGCCTATGCATAGGAAGTATGTTAGACTTAAGTGTGTTTTTCACATGTTTTATGATGCTCTCTTTGTGCCTCAATTCTTGTCTTTCTTGTGCGCATCATTGAAATCTCAATGCCTAGCTAAAAAGGCTTTAAAGAAAAGCACTTGTTGGGAGACAACCCAATATTTTCCTTGCTGCTTAGTAATAAATAATCCATCTAGCCTCTGTTTAGATGTGGTTTTATGTTTTAATTAGTGTTTGTGCCAAGTTAGACCTATAGGATCTTCACGAAAACAATTGTTAAAAATCACCAGAACGAGATAAAATACTGATTCCAATTGCTGCTGATCATTAAACAAATTTTCTACGTCTTCCTATTTTGGTAGAATTTTTGGAGTTCCAGAAGTTTTCGTTAGTTACAGATTACTACAGACTGTTCTGTTTTTGACAGATTCTGTTTTTCGTGTGTTATTTGCTTACTTTGATGAATCTATGGCTAGTAAAATAGTTTATAATCCATAGAGAAGTTGGAATACAGTAGGTTTAACACCAATATAAATAAAGAATGATTTCATTACAGTACCTTAAAGTAGTCTTTTGTTTTCTTTCTCTAACGGAGCTCACGAGATTTCTATTGAGTTTTGTGTTGTGAAGTTTTCAAGTTTTGAGTAAATTCTTTTGATGGATTATGGAACAAGGAGTGGCAAGAGCCTAAGCTTGGGGATGCCCATGGAACCCCCAATATAAACCAAGGACACCAAAAAGTCAAAGCTTGGGGATGCCCCGGAAGGCAACCCCTCTTTCGTCTACTTCCATCGGTAATTTACTTGGAGCTATATTTTTATTTACCACATGATATGTGTTTTGCTTCGAGCGTCTTGTATTATTTGTGTCTTTGTTTGTTAGTTTACCACAATCATCTTTGCTGTACACACCTTTTGATAGAGCCATACATGAATTGGAATTTGATAGAATACTCTATGTGCTTCACTTATATCTTTTGAGCTTGATAGTTTTGCTCATAGTGCTTCACTTATATCTTTTGAGCGTGATAATTTTTGCTCTAGCTAGTGCTTCACTTAGATCTTTTAGAGAACGGTGGTGGATTTTTTTAAAGAAACAATTGATATCTCATGCTTCACTTAGATTATTTTTAGAGTCGTTAATAGCATGGTAATTTGCTTAATATTAATATACTTGGTATTCAAGATATGTGAAACTTTCTTTTGAGTGCGTTGAATACTAAGAAAAGTTTGATGCTTGATAATTGTTTAGAGATATGAAGATGGTGATATTAGAGTCATGCTAGTTGAGTGGTTGTGAATTTAAAGAATACTTGTGTTGAAGTTTGTGATTCTCGTAGCATGCACGTATGGTGAACCGTTATGTGATGAACTCGGAGCATGATTTATTTATTGATTGTCTTCCTTATGAGTGGCGGTCGGGGACGAGCGATGGTCTTTTCCTACCAATCAATCCCCCTAGGTGCATGCACGTAACACTTTGCTTTGATAACTTCTAGATTTTTGCAATAAGTATATGAGTTCTTTATGACTAATGTTGAGTCCATGGATTATACGCACTTTTCCCATCCTTCCACCATTGCTAGCCTCTCTAATACCGCACACTTTTCGCCGGTATCATACACCCACCATATATTTTCCTCAAAACAGCCACCATACCTACCTATCATGGCATTTCCATAGCCATTCCGAGATATATTGCCATGCAACTTTCCACCGTTCCGTTTATTACGACACGCTCCATTATTGTCATATTGCTAGCATGATCATGTAGTTGACATCGTATTTGTGGCAAAGCCACCTTTCATAATTCTTTCATACATGTCACTCTTGTTTCATTGCATATCCCGTACACATGGAGGCATTCATATAGAGTCATACTTTGTTCTAAGAATCGAGTTGTAATTGTTGAGTTGTAAGAAAAATAAAAGTGTGATGATCATCATTCTTTAGAGCATTGTCCCAAGTGAGGAAAGGATGATGGAGACCATGATTCCCCCACAAGTCGGGATGAGACTCCAGACGAAAAATAAAATAAAGAAAAATGAAAAAAAGAGGCCATAAAAAAAGAGAAAAGGCCCAAATAAAAAAATGAGAGAAAAAGAGAGAAGGGACAATGCTACTATCCTTTTACCACACTTGTGCTTCAAAGTAGCACCAAGATCTTCATGATAGAGAGTCACTCATTTTGTCACTTTCATATACTAGTGGGAATTTTTCATTATAGAACTTGGCGTGTATATTCCAATGATGGGCTTCCTCAAATGCACTAGGTCTTCGTGAGCAAGTGAGTTGGATGCACACCCACTTAGTTTCTTTGGTTGAGCTTTCATATACTTATAGCTCTAGTGCATCCGTTGCATGGCAATCCCTACTCACTCACATTGATATCTATTGATGGGCATCTCCATAGCCCGTTGATACGCCTAGTTGATGTGAGACTATCTTCTCCCTTTTTGTCTTCTCCACAACCACCATTCTATTCCACATATAGTGTTATATCCATGGCTCACGCTCATGTATTGCGTGAAGATTGAAAAAGTTTTGAAAATGTCCCAGGAAGACGTCCGAACATGGGTCGCCGCTCAGCGTCTCGACCTGAAGCCTTTCACTAGGCTCGGGGACTATCTCCCTGACATGGATGGATGGAATGACATGTTGGAGTGATTGTCGATATATGACAATGTGTCCGTTTAGTCCATACTTTCTGTATGACAAAACTTTGAGTTATGCACGGTGAAACTTTATTTGTGATGTAATTAAACCGTCCTCCTCCTCAACTAGCGAAAATCACTCTAGTTAGGGCATTTTGGGGTACGATGAACTTTGTTATTTATGCTTATGATATGTTGTTTCTATTTTTGCCAAGTCTGTCTCTTTCTGTTGCTCAACTATATATGTTGCATATCATCGACTCATGTGACGATGCAGTGCATAGATCATCAATGGTGAATAAGTGCTACGCCAGAGTATATATACGACAAGTGGCCGGAGTGTCGTGCCAGTGTCTTGGTTTCCGCTTTCGAGCGACGAGCAGTAGTTAGTTTAGGTTCACGCTAATGCGAGAGAGGATACGAACTCATGTACTCAAAGTGATAGCTCTTCTCGCGATATCATTGTTTAGATGGATGACGATGTATTTGCAAGTAATCGAGACTTGTATCGCTATTTTCTAGATGATGACGAGAGACCACTTTGTGTTGGATGATGATTATGATGATGACATGATTTGATGAGACTAATTGTATGTATATGCTATGATTGCATTTGCATGTGTATGATATGCTAAAGATTATTGTATAAAGCCTATTCAAATACAAAACAAATACAAAAACAAATATGCAGGGAAAAAAACTAATAAAACTAGTAGTAGCGAGGGGGGGGGGGAATTTAGCAGTAGCGCCGCATTACCAGTAGCGCTTCCTAGTAAACAGCGTTGTAGATAATATCAGCAGCGCCCTTTTCTAAAGAGCGCTACAGCTATTCATGTATAGCAGTAGCGTGGGACAACAGGCGCTACTGCTATACGTTAGATGTAGCGCCTTATTAGTCGTGCCGGTCCCCGCGCTACTGAGAGGCCCAAAACCCGCGCTGCTGCTAGGCTTTTCCCTAGTAGTGTAGAGGTACTCCCTCCGTCCCATAATATTAGACGTTTTTTGACACTACACTAGTAACGTATGCATGTTGCTAGTCTAAGTTACTCCCCACTATGACCAGCCTAATTCCTAACGGAGGGAGTAAGTCTTTATACAGATTTCACTAGGTGGACTACATACGGAGCAAAATGAATGAATCCACACTTAAAATGCATCTATATACATCCGTATGTAATTCATAATGGAATCCCTACAAAGACTTATAATTTAGGAACGGAGGGAGTACTACTTCAAGGTGCATTAAATCAACACATGCAAGTACTATCAAAAGAAGAGTCACGGCATGCATGCATGCGTTGTAATTAATGCATCGGTAAACGCAAATTATTGAAATATATCGAGTGCAGTGCTTTGATGTGTCACGTCAACTCATACATCAACGAGAAGTTTGATTATCCTCTCCATCGCGGACTTAACTGCACCTGCCTTTGGCAGTATGACAGGTTGGCCACACACCTGTCGGGCCCACCTGTCATACACGCAAAGATAGGAGCGTCCCTCCCTCGCCCATGAGCATGGTGGCTGGCAAGAATAGGAGAAGCTTTCGCTACACGCTCTCCCTCGCGCACGCGGTGGACATGCAGCAGTTCAATCGGTGTCAGATGGCCAGAAGCGTACTATACTCCTCCTCTAGTGCAGTAGTACACCATCATTGTTCGACTTCCCGAAGAGGCGAAGAGCCAAGCGCAGCCCGGACGCTCGTGTGGCAGTTTCATGTGTAGAGTAGTCTAGATAGCGTGTACCGTGCCTATAATCTTAAAATCGTTGGGGTCGGCTCCATGCTATGTGGCCGTCTTGAAGTATTTTTTTTAAATTAAAATAGTCTTCTGGCCCTATCTGTCACCCTGGTGATTGTAGTTTGCACGCTCATCTCGTCAAGACAGGAATATATATTTTAATTTGTTTTTTTCGAAAAGGGGGGACTCCCCGGCCTCTGCATCAGAACGATGCATACGGCCACATATATTTTAATTTGTGGTGGGTAAATGTTAGAGGTTGCAGCAAATATATTGTACATCATGGGTCTTTCACCAAGTTTAGAGGCAAGCATGTGGGGCCAGTGCTATGATGTGTCGCGTCAACTCGTAGAACGAGGAGAAGCTTGATTTTACTACACGCCTTCTCCCTCGCCCATGCGCTGTTGCTCACAAACGAGGACAGGCTTTTGCTTCATAGGATTACTTCTACAACAAGCTATCCGTCCCGCTCGCGGTGGACGGACATGCAGCAGTGGATTCGACACTGTAGAAGCAGTAGTAGTAACATCATTGTTTGTCTTCTCGAAGAGGCGAAGAGCCAAGCGCAAACCGAAGGTTGCAGTTGCAAACATTGGAGCACGCATATAGCCAGGCTCTTTCATGAGACAAAATTTCTATGTGAGCCCACTATTGTACTAGTACGTCAACTACTTGCTAGTATAGCCCTGTAAACCAGAAAGGAGTATTTGCCCTTCTAAAGATTTCAACAAGTGACTAGACTACACTACACCGAGACGGAGTACATATGGAGCAAAATGAGTGAATCTGCACCATAAATAAATACGTACTAGTTCTATCGTTTTCCTCTCCGAGGTGCACAATATTGAGTATACTGACTAGTCTCTTTTTGACACGCATTTACGTTGTTTTTTTTGACACAGTACAGACGCAAGCGCTCATATACACGCGCATACACTCACCCCTATGAACACACACACGCACGGCACTATCATCTCGAAATTTACGAAGTCACCATAGGCACCTCGTCGTCAACGGGTCCATAGGTGCTTTGATGCCAAGGAGGAAGAGGGTAGCGGTTCCCGAGACGTTGAACGGTCAATGATGCATCCTCGGTTACATGCAGAGGGAAGTAATTGGAGAAGCAGACTAGAGCCAGCATGATGTGAATGCAACAGAGTTTGGACTCTCATATAATAAAGGCGCCCCACCACTCCAATCCATCTACTTCCAAGTCTCTGCGCAACACTGCTCACTCCAATCCAAGACCAAGTGACCAGAAGCCACAAGCACCTATGGAGGCGATGGACGCGAGCGGCAGTCGGCTGTGCCAAATCATCCAAGGCGCCGGCTTGCGGCCCCGCACCACGCATTGTTTCCAGACGGTGCTGGCGACCGTAGGCATCGTAGCCCTCGCCGACGCCGGCTTCACCTCTCGCATGGACGACATGATGGTCAACTCCATCCGCAAGTTCACCGTCGTCAAGAAGCGCGCGGACGACCTTGCCGTACTGCTCCAGCCCGCGCGCCCAGGCTCCTCATTGCCTGCCACCCTCATCGGCCTACATGGTGACGAACTCTTTCAAGCCCTGGTGGCCCTGCAGGTGCCGGAGGTCACGGCGAAGAATGTGCACCTTGAGGTCGCGCTCGCCGCGCAGCGCCTCGCCATGCAAGAAACCGTCGACCTGCACATCCACGTCTATGAGGAAATCGTCTACATAGGCCACTACAAGGCAAGCGAGGACAGAAAGACGATGGCCTTCTTCCAGTGGCTGGAATCTTTGGACGCCATTGTTCAGAAGCACGTCGACCTGGCCACGAAAGCCGCTGCTACTTAGGCGCTGTTCGGGGCCGGCGCCTACGAGTCGAGGAGGTGGACATCGTCGATGGATGCATCTCTTCTTCTTGCCTCCTGTAACCAGCCTTTGCATCGCCTCGTGGCCTTTATGTTTTATTAGTATAGTACTCCTCCGTTCCCAAATATAAGTCTTTCTAAAGATTCCAGCAAGTGACTACTACATATGGAGCAAAATGAGTGAATCTACACTCTAAACTATGTCTTCATACATCTCAGTATGTTGTATTCCATTTGAACTAGTATCTAAAAGGCTTATATTTATGAACGGAGGAGTATATGGCATTTTTATTCCAATCGTAACATTTTCACTTTGAGGTGGGGCATGAGCTGAGCAAACCCACCCCACCCACCCAAGCGCCGGCCGAGTTTAGAATTAGAAGAGAGAAATGAGGAGGAGAGCTAGCTGTAGCACCTGACGCTGTTGTCGAGATGGGACTCGTGTTTATAGAATAGGAGTATTGAGCACTCGTGCCTCTTTTTTTTAGGGAAAAAATAGTCGTATGTCTAGTACCACTAGTTGGGTGCGTGCGACCTATAGCTGTCATCACTTTAGGTCTCCTTTTCGAACCGCGGCTACGCTTCACAGTACATATTTTTTCATGCATTTATCCTCCTATATGTACTCCTAGGCTATTTCCACGTGCTCCCATTCGCCGACATGTAGGACATAGAGCATCTGGGTCGTAGTGCATGCACGAGTCGGAGCATATGTAGGGGTACTTTACATTTCAGACCTCACGAACTACATGCAAACCCCCCGCAGAAGAATAAATAAATCAATGAATTACTACATGAAATCGGATTATTTTCATGGAAACCGGAGCACGTTCATCAAATTTTGGACATAACACATTTATAAAAAATGACCGGACCTAAACCAGTCTAAGTGCCTCTTTGATATTTCCCGAAAAAAAGGGTCTCTTTGATTCGCAGGATATTAAAAACACAGGAATGGGGAAAGTATGATGGCGATGAACCGAGACGAGGAGAACTCTAGCTCATTTAGAGGATAGAGTTAGATTGTAACCCTAAACTAACTCTAAACCAAAGAGGTGTATGGATGGCAGGGTTAGATTGACAATAAATGCTCTATCTCAATCATTTGACTACTTTGGACCCTATTTTTAGTCAGACTAAAATTAGTCCCTTGGATCCAAGCACCCTCTTGGTGTGGCCGGCTCTTCTGTGGCCTCCTCCCGCTCACAATTGACATAAACGAACCATCTATACAAATCAAGCATGCAAAACATGATAATTTTTACTTTGTCCATACAAATGAGATATCCCACTTAAACATACAAGTCGTCAATCAAGCTTCACAAAATAAAAAAACACTTCATGAAACAAAGAATGAGCTAACTCATCACGGAAGTCATTCACGATAGGGAGGGAGCCCGGAGCCCCTCACGCACCGAGGGAGGAGCTCGCCATCGCTGCTCGGAGGAAGGCTCAGAGAGCCCAAGCCCCGGAACCCCTTGACGCCTGCCCTTGCGAGTTGAGGTCGACATCGGCATGGGTAGCAGGGTCGCTTGCCGCTGACTGGGAACTTAATCTTTGGGCCTCTAGAAATAATGAAATCCTGTAACCAAAATACCTAGAAAGGTGAACTGAATCTTTGGGCCTCTAGAAATAATGCAAGCCTGAAACTGAAATACCTAGAAAGGTGAACTGAATCTTTGGGCCTCTAGAAATAATGCAAGCCTGAAACTTAAATACCTAGAAAGGTGAAATGAATCTTTGGGCCTCTAGAAATAATGCAAGCCTGAAACTGAAATACCTAGAAGGGTGAACTGAATCTTTGGACCTCTCGAAATAATGCAAGCCTGAAACGGAAATACCTAGAAAGGTGAACTGAATCTTTGGGCCTCTAGAAATAATGCAAGCCTGAAACTCAAATACCTAGAAAGGTGAACTGAATCTTTGGGCCTCTACAAACAATGCAAGCCTGAAATTGAAATACCTAGAAAGGTGAACTAAATATTTGGGCCTCTACAAATAATGCAAGCCTGAAATTGAAATACCTAGAAAGGTGACCTGAATCTTTGGGCCTCTAGAAAGATTTATTACCTCCTCAAGCAGCATCAAACAATTCCATGCGTGCACCACAAATCTATAGCAAGTTTGATCAGGATCTACTTTTCCAAATCAGAATTAGCGCTAGAGAAAGCAAGATCAATGATATGGCCATGAGACAGAGAAGGAACGAACAAACTCATCCCTCTCGCGGCCTCCCTGGTAGATGCACCGCCGCCGCGCATGACAGAGGGAGAAAACGACCGTGAAGGGGAGCGGGCGACCTTGAAGGTCGGAGGGAGAGGGCGGCCGGAGTAGGGCGGTGGAGGCCGGAAGGAGAGGGCGGCCGGAGGAGAGAGAGGGCGAGCGGCACTTGGGCGGGCGGCCCTATAGGGAACAGAGAGGAGTCGTTGGAGAGAGGGGGAGCGATCTGGTGCGGGCAGGTGAGATTTTTTTAGGGGAGCGATCTGGTGCGGGCAGGTGAGATTTTTTAGTTCTCTTTTAGTGGGCCCGAGGATAACTAACCCAATTAGAACCTCTCCACTGGGCTAGTTTTTTTAGCTGGGTTAGAGCAAACTAGCTCAAACTAACCCCTCTTGTTTCGATAATTTGAGGCTATTTCAACCCAAACTAGCTCTAACTCAGGGATCCAAACAAAGAGGAGTGTTCTTGTACATGCTACAAGGTGGACCGTAGCACATTGTTTTTATGGCCATATCACCACATTGTTTTCTCTGCTGGTTCACTGGCTACCGTGGTTCGCACGGCTGGTTCACTGGCTGCCGTGGTTCGCACTCCTCCGACTGAGTAGTACTCCTCCGTTCCTAAATATAAGTCTTAGTAGATATTTCACTTTGGACCACATACGGATGTATATAGATGCACTTTATGTGTAGATTCACTCATTTTTCTCCGGATGTGGTCCATAGTGAAATCTCTCCAAAGACTTATATTTAGGAACGGAGGGAGTAGTATATATACCGCATCATTCTTTGCTCCTTCTTACTACTCCGACATGTGGGAGAGTCAGCATCCAGGTCGACGTGTCATGCACCAGATTAGAGCGCGGAACGGAAGGGGGGCATCACCCCGGTCGGAGCGCCAGTAATTCATGACTATAGTGAGTGGTCATATCACAAGTCTTTCTAGCAGTAACGCGCCGTCAAATCCCACAGCCCCACTCGCTCACCCTCCTCGCCTCTCTGTCAAACCGCCTACCCAAAAACTACCGCGCGTACTGCTCGGGAAAAGCCCCGCCCTCAACTTTTAACTACGCGAAAATAGTTCGAGTGTCACGCCCAAGATGCGACCCTATCCTAAAGGAACTCGATGGTCCCACCAAGGATAGAAGCACATCTTGAAGACGCTTTTGCAAGGTGGATATCATTACATCAACATTACATAATGCATAGGGATACATACATAAGGCACGAATGCCACAAGAATACATCAACATCATACAAGATCAACATCCGACTACGAATGAAACATAAACAGAAGCTCAAACGACATCCACCCTGCTAGCCCAGGCTGCCGGCCTGGAACCTATCCCCTGATCGAAGAAGAAGCAGAAGAACTCCAAAACGAGTAAACATCGCTCTCGCGTCATGATCATCGCAAACCTGTACCTGCAACTGGTGGTGTATTAATCTGTGAGCCACGAGGACTCAGCAATCCCATTACCATGGGTATCAAGACTAGCAAAGCTAAATGGGAAAGGAAGGGGTAAAGTGGTGAGGTTGCAGCAGCGACTAAGCATGTATGGTGGCTAACTTACGCAAATGAGAGCGAGAAGAGAAACAAAGGAACGGTCGTCAACTAGTAATGATCAAGAAGTGATCCTGAACTCCTACTTACGTCAGACATAACCCAGAAACCGTGTTCTCCTCTCGATCAACCCCGAAAAGAGACACTCACGGTTACGCACACGATTGGTGTATTTTAGAAGAGTTTGCTTCAAGTTTACTACAACTGGATATTAACAAATTCCCATCTGCCACACAACCGCGGGCACGGCTTTCGAAAGTTCAAACCCTGCAGGGGTGTCCCAACTTAGCCCATGATAAGCTCTCGCGATCAACGAAGGATATTCCTTCTCCCGGAAGACCCGATCAGTCTCGGAATCCGGCTACAAGACATTTCGACAGAATAAAACAAGACCAGCAAAGCCGCCGGATGTGCCGACAAATCTGATAGGAGCTGCACATATCTCGGTCTCGGGGCACACCGGATTGTCCAAACTTCGATAGGTGAACCCGAGTTGCCCCTGGTACACCGGCGGTCGATAGCTTGGACCAGCACTCACGACGAGCACCGCCCGGGGTAAATAAGATGACCCTCGAGAGCGCGACTCCCAAGGGAAAAAGGCTAGGTGAGGCAAATGTAAAACCAAGGTTGGGCCTTCTTTGGAGGAGTCTTATTCAAAGCGAACTGTCAAGGGGGTCCCATAAATCACCCAACCGCGTTAGGGACGCAAAATTCGGGAACATAATACCGATATGACGGAAACTAGGGCGGCAAGAGTGGAACAAAACACCAGGCATAAGGCCGAGCCTTCCACCCTTTACCAAGTATATAGATGCATTAATTAAATAAGAGATATTGTGATATTCCAACATAAACATAATCCAACATGGAGCAATCTTCATCTTCACCTGCAACTAACAACGCTATAAGAGGGGCTGAGCAAAGCGGTAACATAGCCAAACAATGGTTTGCTAGGAAGCGTGACAAAAGTCAGGGGTTCATGGCAATTTGGGAGGCTTGAGCAGCAAGTGTTAGGTAAAGCAGCATAGCGATAGAACGAAGCAACTAGCATAGCAATGATAGTAATGAGATCCAAGGTGACGGTCATCTTGCCTGAAATCCCGCAAGAAAGAAGTACGAGTCCATGAAGAAGATGAAGCCACGAAGTCGAACCAAGCGTAGACGAACGAATCCTCACGATCGCAACGAAACGGGAACTATCGAGAAGAAGCACACAACAAGGTAAACACACCACACATGAACATGACATGATGCACAACAAGCATGATGCATGACAAATCTAGATGAGGCTACTCATGGCGAGAGATGATGCAAACAAGAACAACACATCAAGGCAAGTTTAAATGAGGCCGGGAACAACATAGAACAATTCCGTAAGTCCTCATATGCAAATTTCGAAATTGGTCCAGATATGAATAACTTTATGTGCAAATTTTTAAACAGCAATTTAAAATGCACCAAGATGATCTACACGAAATTCTAGTCAAGTTACACATAAAGTTCATTTGATGCGGAGCTACGGCCTAGAAGATATGAGCAAAATAAGTTAAACATGGCATTGATGCAAAATGCATACAAACATCAAGAAAACACATCAAAACAAGGATGCAACATGACAATATGAAACAACATGCAAAATCAAGCAAGTTTCATATAGAGCACACTCAAAACGGAGCAACGGTTCAACACATACACCCTATACAAGTCATGACAACAAACTGACCAAAACAGCAACTAGGCATATGGCAAGCACCAAAACACTATGCTACAGCATCTCAACGTAATAACAAAAGGCATGGGATGAAGTACAGGTAAAGCATGAAAAAACATGAACACTGAGCTATCTCCAGAAATCACTAGAACATGCTCAAACACACATGGCAAGATTGCATATAATAACAGTTTCAGACTTGTGAGGAAATAACATCAAGTTGCAATGTTTAGGGCTATCAAATAACATGTTACAGGAACTTATCATGGCAAACAAAGGCATGACATGATACTACTAAATGCATAGAACAAAAGTCCTTTAGTGACCATGAGCCAAAAAGGATCAGAAGATATGATGGCACCAATGTAAACATGGCAAGTTATATTACAGATTCATACATGGCAGGACCAACAATAAGTAGGCATGTTGGTGAGCTTGAACCACTCACCACAGAGCAATACATGGCATGGCAAGGTAACTCACAGTAAGAAGACATGTTTATGAAGCTAAGCATGGCAATAGAAAGTTCATAGGGTGCATGGATCACTAGCAAAGCTCATGGCAAAACTGAACTTAATGTTAACAGGCTGACAGCAACATTATTTAGCAATTTGAGAGAAAGATTACAACAAGCTACAGCAAGCTATAAATGCAACCAAGGGCATGAATGGATAGAGCATGACATGTATAATAAAACATCCTTAGTGAACATCTCCAGATTATGCATAGAATGACTTGTAGCAGCAGGTTTATATAGCATCATGAAATAACAGATTCAGCCTAGCAAAACAGCAACAGCAAGTACCCTACTTAACAAGCTTGATGCACTCACTACAGGAATCACAAAAATACATGGATAGCACCCATGTAAAGATGGCATGGCATAGTTCAAAACACCTGTAGACATCAACCTCATAGGATGCACACATCAAATGCAACAAAAATGACAAATCATCAAGAACAGTTTCAGCAGATTAACATCACATAGCACTATTGCAATGAAGATTCAGGCATCAAGATGGACTCAAATGAACATGATGCAATGTAATGAAATGAAGTACTCGTCGAGTCGAACAATTTGACATATTACACGCGCAAAACGGAGCTATGGATGCAGAGATACGGCATGACGAACATGGCATGAAAATTACAAAAATCTGGGACTTAGCAGGCATGAAAATTACAAAAATCTGGGACTTAGCAGGTTCGGGGTCAACCTTCAGTTTGCACGGATATCGAGGCGGCGGCGCGAGCTCGCCGGAGAGGTCGCCGGAGACAACGGGGAAGACACCGGGGAGGCCGGAGATGGCGGATCCGGACCGGATCTCGCCGGATCCGGCCGGATCCCGGCGAGGGAGGGCGCGGGGGCGCGGGTTGTGAGGCGTCGGCGCGAGGACGGCGGACTCGGGGTCGGGCGCGGACGGCGCGCGCGTGCTCGGCGACATGGCGGCGGCCGAGCGGGCGGCGGGCGCTGGGGAGCTCGGGTGCGGATGGGCCCCACAGCTCAACAACCGCGGCGGAGGTGGCGGGCGCGGCCGGGCCGGGCGGGCGGCGGACGCTGCAGCGACGTAGGCGCGGTCGGGGCGGAGGTCGCCGGCGCCCAGGCGACGAGGGCGCCGGCGGCGGGCGCAGCGAGGCGCTGCCCGGCAGCGCGGCGGCGGGCGGGCCTCGGGGGCCTCATGGGCCCAAGGCGGCGGCGCTTTTCCATGCGGCGGCCCCGGAGAGGCTGGGAGCGGCGGCGGGGAGGCGGATATGGCCGCCCGATCCGGACGTGTCCGGCGGGAGAGGAGCGGGCTAGGGTTAGGGGATTTTCATCCGCGAATTTGGACGGGAGGGCATATTTATAGTTTCGGGAGCTAGGAGAGTCCAAATGAGGAGCAGCTACCACACGATCGTGATCGAACGACCGAGAGCATGGAGGGGAGTTAGATGGGTTTTGGGCCACTTTGGAAGGGTGTTGGGCTGCAAAGAGAAGGAGGCTTTTGCGGTTACCCGTTTAACCGTTGGAGTATCAAACGACCTCCAAATGGCGCGAAACTTGACAGGCGGTCTACCGGTGCTATACCAAGGCCGCTTGACAAACCTCTGGCCATTCCAAGAAAGTTTAACACCCGCATACGAAAGAGAGGCAAAAGGGGGCGCCGGGAGACATAGGAGTCCCGGATTGCAAAACGGATAACGGGGAAAATGCTCGGATGCATGAAACGAACACATATGCAAAATAAAATGCACATGATGACATGGCAAAATGCAACACGCAAGAAAATGACATGGCAACGATGGCGAATAACTGGCGGACACCTGGCGCATCAGATCCGGGGCGTTACATCGAGCTTGTTCGTTCTATATAAATACAATGCTTACTGTATGTTTATTCACCCGTGGGGTTGTTCAATGAATGGAGGGGCGGGGAGCACAAGTGAACAATACTACCTCTGCCCGGCTTTATTGGTCCCCATTGTATTTCGTGCCAAATTTTGACCATAGATTAAACTAAGAAAATGTTCACGCATGTCACCAAACATTATATTTTTCAAAACTATGTTCAAATATGAATCCAATGAGATAATTTTTCTTGACATGCATTAACATTTTGTTAGTTAAATATTTAGTCAAAATTTGGTACAAACTATAAAAGGGACCTATAAACCAGGACGGAGGTAGTACTGTAGTAGTAAGTAGGAGTCGTAGAGTAGTCACCTTAAATAGAGAGTTTCTTTTCTTTAATGCCACGTACACAAATTGAAACGCTTGTTGTGGAGAGAAAAAAGATAATCACTCCACTATATATGGACGCAGGGGCCTGAGCGCTTGCTTTACTAGGGTTGCTCTCTTCATTCTCTCATCCTCTCCAGATATAAACAAGACAGCGGTAGCGACATTTTCTCTCTGCTCACCGCTGGTCACAGATCCGGCCGGACCCCTTCGGCCGGTGTGTGTAGAGGACTAAAAGGTGCATCGTTCACGCGTTCATCGCCGCCAAGGGAGGAAACCCACAGCTGCCGGAGGGGCCCAATCCTCTGCCCGTGTCGTTCTCTCCGACACAGCGCCATCTCGGGAGGTCCTCCGACCCTTCTTCCTCCCTGCCATATTGTCCGCAGATCCGACCTGTCGCCGCCGACATCCCGTCGACCCTCAGGTATAAGTTCTTCGAAAGCGGCCATGCTCTACTGCCCCAGCTCCCCACGTGTCTGCATGTGCATCTTTTTCCACTCCCATCAGCTCTTCCAAAGCCACCTAAATATTTAGTATTATTAGAGGTAAAGCTACTTCATGCATTCGAATCTAGGGCTTTGTTCAAACAACGGAGAAAGGGGGGAAAGTTGTAGCATGAATCTAGGACTTGATTCAAAGAGGAAATAATATGGTGAAAGTAGTAGAGACCGGATACCCAACCGGACTCTTGGTTGAAAAGGGAAATAATGGGAAAACACAGTACAAACTGGATAAGGAACAGATCTATTATTGGTTGAAAAAGGATAGAAAGTGGCGGCTGGTGGACAAGTCAACAGAGTATGTACAGGATTAGATTTGCTACCATCACATAGTATAAGGTCTCGAGATTAGATTTGCTGCCCTCACATAGTAAAAGGTCTCGTGATTAGATTTGCTGCCCTCACATAGTAAAAGGTCTCGGATTAGATTTGCTTCCCTCACATAGTAAAAGGTCTCGAGGATTAGATTTGCTGCCCTCACATAGTAAAAGGTCTCCAAGATTAGATTTGCTGCCCTCACGTAGTAAAAGGTCTCGTGATTAGGTTTGCTGCCCTCACATAGCGTGAACAAGCTCGACATCACCACTTTATGCCTCCTTGTAGGTACATTGTACTTGATCGCCCACCGTCGCATGTCCTTATACCAACCTTTTTCCCTTGTTAATGTAAGGGCGCATGTAAAATGAAGTGATCACGCTGTTACCTTAGGGACATGTCTAACCAGTGTTATTGTTAATCTAATGCCTCCAGTGATAAGATGCAATTAAACTGTGTTACAAATGGCACTCCTGCTGTTTTCCCTAGTATGATAAGTAAGTTGCTCCTTTATGCTGCTGAGTGTCCTGGTGTCCCCACGGTCCCATGCCCTTAAACCAACTCTTTAGCTGCTGTTGATTTACTGTGTCTGGTAAACAAGCAATGCCACCATTAAAGTAATCCCATATCTGAGGAATCTCATTGTTGATCATAATGCTTCTGGTAACATGAAGCATTGCTGACATTTTAAAATTTCTACTGTCCTTGCGTGATTTCCATGAACATAATTAAGATGCTTCTTTTCATTTTGTATATGTTTCAGATATTCTTATTGACCAAAAATGTTTACTTTCTATCATTTTGTGCAGATAGGGATATCCATTTCACCTTGTTGCTATTGTGACCTTTTGGTGAACTGCACAAAACACTTTTTTTTGGAATGAGTGTCTTGTGCAGTTCAACTAAAATGTCACGTGGGCAACATCTCTCAATTTTGGTGGAACTGCACAAAATGGTGATTGGAGTTTCCAAAATCTCCGTCAAGTTCTGCTGGTAATCTCGTGCAACATTTTATTAGCCTTTGCAAGATGGAGCAGTCACTGTCACCACAATGGCACTTTATTTTAGTGGAACTGCACAGAAGGATAAGAAAATTATAGTTGCACCTTACATGAGCCGGACAGCCAACCTTAATGTTCCTCAATTTTAGTGTAACTACTAAAGAAGAACCTGCCAGCTCACAAGAACAAGTACTTCTTGCTAGCTGAATGATGCAACCTTTTCTTCATTTCAGGTGAACCGCAGAAAAAGGCGCATGAATTGAATCATGGAACTCCAGGCAGACCTCATCCTAGTGGAGCTGGAGGTTGAGTTCAAGGAAGCCGCTATTAAAGCGAAATCATGCTCTCCTGTCTCCTAGTTTGTGCTGTGCAAACATGCTGTACAAACGGGAATACTCAACTACAGATGTTGTGATGGTCAAGAGCATTCGCCAAGTTCTTCGATTGTAAGACATGGCTAGCCAAGATGGATTTAATCCAGATATTCACTTTATCAAAACGCTCTAATGGGTTGGTTCTGAATCTTGCAAGCTGGGAATCAATGAGATGTGTAGGCATCTTTGTTGTACTTATTATTTGGATCTTATTTGTTGGTTCTGAATCTTGCAAGTTGGGAAACACGACATGATGATGCAGAGGACAGCAACCATAACAAACAGTTCAAACTTGGTAGTATTATCTTTGTGAAAGTGCGACAAATGTGCTGATCGTGTAAAGGCCCCGAGAATAATAATTCTAATTGTTGTGCATGTTGATCCCGTGGCAATCGATAGAACGAGCCAATGCATTGCTTGTTTTAAGTATAAATTTCTATTAAAGCTAATTAAATTTAAGTAAAGTGACCACTAACTCCTGTTATTACAGTACCAATCTGACCCGCCATGAACCGACGTGTGGCGAGTAGGTTTCTTAATGGAGGCGTTTGAATGTGCCGAGGGTGCATCTTCGCCAGGCGTGCAATGGACGAGGAGGGTAGTAACTGTTGTCGCTGTACACACTCAGCTTCTTCGTTGAATCCAGTTCCCAAGATCTGAAAAACGAATCGCTACCGCCGCCACACACTCGTTCACTTAAAGAGACTCCAATGGCGATCCGAGGGTGAGCCTCGCTGGATATGGACTTCAGCAAGGAGTTAGTTCGCCGTTCAGTCCTATGGCTGCACCAAGTTGAATGTCATGTACACCAACGATACGGACTCGGTGAAGCTCTGCCTCGCCTCGCCCCTATGGCTGCACCAGGTTCGGAGCATTCGCCCGTTTCATCGGCAAGCGCCGATCGCACCTTCGCTACGGTGGAGAGAAGGAAGAACGCGAGATTCGGCCATCTGGTGCAACAAGCTTGTCGACATCCAGAAGCAATACAAGATCATTGAGGGAGTCCTGGATTAGGGGGTGTCCGGATGGCCGGACTATAACCTTTGGTCTGACTCCTGGACTATGAAGATACAAGATTGAAGACTTCGTCCCGTGTCCGGATGGGACTTTCCTTGGCGTGGAAGGCAAGCTTGGCGATACGGATATGTAGATCTCCTCCCATTGTAACCGACTCTATGTAACCCTAACCCTCTCCGTGTCTATGTAAACGGAGGGTTTTAGTCCGTGAGGACGAACAACAATCATACCAAAGGCTAGCTTCTAGGGTTTAGCCTCTCGATCTCGTGGTAGATCTACTCTTGTACTACCCATATCATCAATATTAATCAAGCAGGAGTAGGATTTTACCTCCATCGAGAGGGCCCAACCTGGGTAAAACATCGTGTCCCTTGTCTCCTGTTACCATCCGCCTAGACGCACAGTTCGGGAACCCCTACCCGAGATCCGCCGGTTTTGACACCGACATTGGTGCTTTCATTGAGAGTTCCTCTGTGTCGTCATCTTTAGGCCCGATGGCTCCTCCGATCATCAACAACGATGCGGTCCAGGGTGAGACTTTTCTCCCCGGACAGATCTTCGTATTCGGCGACTTTGCACTGCGGGCCAATTCACTTGGCCATCTGGAGCAGATCGAAAGCTACGCCCCTAGCCATCAGGTCAGATTTGGAAGTTTAAACTACACGGCCGACGTCCGCGGAGACTTGATCTTCGACGGGTTCGAGCCACAGCCAAGCGCGCCGCACTGTCACGACGGGCATGATCTAGCTTTGCCGCCGAGCAATTGCCACGAGGTCGCACCGATGTCCGCTCCGACCCTTAGCTCGGAGCCGACTACGCCAATCGAGGACGGGTGGCTGGAAACCGCCTCAGGGGCTGCAATCTCTACGGCGATCGAGTCGAAAACCATACCTGTCCTTTGCGAAGCTCGTGGCTCCAAGGTGCCGGACTCCTCTTCGGACTCCGAACCGTCCGCGCCCCTGCCAATCTAATCCGATTGGGCGCCGATCATGGAGTTCATCGCCATGACATCTTTCAAAGACTCCCTTGCAACATTCTGAATTCACTAAAGTCTCTCTCTTTATCGGAGAGCCTGCCGGACTATTGTCGGGAAGGTTGGGATGCGGACGACGAAGAAATTCAAAGCCCACCCACCACCCACTTTGTAGCCATTGTCGATGATTTAACCGACATGCTCAACTTCGACTCCGAAGACATTGACAGTATGGACGACGATGTAGGAGACGAACAGGAACCAGCGCCTACAGGGCACTGGAAGGACACCTCGTCGTATGACATATACATGGTCGACACCCCAAAAGAAGGGAACGGTGATGGAACAACGGAGGATGACCCCTCCAAGAAGAAGCCTAAGCGCCGGCGTCAGCGGCGCCGTCCAAATCCTGCCAAAGCAAAAACGACGATTCTGGCACGGGAGACAATAACACCCGGACAAGGTGCGAAGACAACCCCTCCAAAGCAGGATTCAGCACAGAGGATGGAGAAGCCAGCCCTCATGAGAGAGCGGCGGCGAGAGGTAGAGGACAATAATTACATGCCCCTCGAAGACGAGGCAAGCCTCGACGACGACGAATTTGTCATGCCTGAGGATTCCGTCGAACAAGAGCGTTTCAAACGCAGGCTTATGGCCACGGCGAGCAGCCTCAAGAAAAAACAGCAACAGCTTAGAGCTGACCAAGACTTGCTAGCCGACAAATGGACGGATGTCCTTGCGGCTGAAGAGTACGAACTCGAACGCCCCTTCAAGAGCTACCCAAAATGCAGGCTGCTACCCCGATTAGAGGAGGAAGCACAAAGACCGACATCACCAGCGCATGATGCGGCCAACCGGCCACCTCGTGGCCTCGACAGAGAGGCCTCTCGGCCCTCCACTCAAGCCGCACCCCGGCGTCGCTCAAAGAATACCAAGGCACGGGGAAATGTGCCAGACATGCGAGATATATTGGAGGACAGGGCAAGGCAAACAAGATCGATCTATGGATCGCGTGGGCGCCCCACGAAACGTGACGATAACCTTCATGCCGGATATGGTAAATCCGGCCGGGCCGAACACAGTAGACAAAGCTCATTTGAGCTACGTCGTGATATAGCCCAATATAGAGGCGCCGCACACCCACTATGCTTCACAGATGAAGTAATGGATCATCAAATCCCCGATGGTTTCAAACCCGTAAACATCGAATCATACGATGGCACAACAGATCCGGCGGTATGGATCGAGGATTATCTCTTTCATATCCACATGGCCCGCGGCGATGATCTACACGCCATCAAATACCTCCCACTCAAGCTTAAAGGACCAGCTCGGCATCGGCTCAACAGCTTGCCAGCAGAATCAATTGGTTGTTGGGTGGAACTGGAAGCCGCATTCCCCGACAACTTCGAGGGCACCTATGTGCACCACCAGATGCCGATGACCTAAGCCACATAATTCAGCAGCCAGAGGAATCGGCGGACAATTCTGACACGGTTCCTAACCAAGAAAAATCAAATAGTCGATCGTCCGGACGCAGAGGCCCTTGCAGCCTTCAAGCATAACATCCGCGACGAGTGGCTTGCCCGCACCTAGGACAGAAAAGCCAAATCCATGGCAGCCCTCACAACACTCATGACCCGCTTTGCGCGGAGAAGACAGCTGGCTAGCTCAGTAGTAATAACATGACCAAGAGTCCCGTAATTCGGATACCAAGGACAACATTGGCAGGTCGCGTCGCAACAAGCAAAAGCGCGCGTTAACGGCGACAATGCCGAGGATACGACGAGTTAATGCCGGATTCAGAGGCTCTAAACCCGTCAGCGGAAAAGCCATTCAAAAGAAATACTCCGGCCCGTCCCAATTTGGACCGAATACTCGATCGCTCGTGCGGATACACGGCACTCGAAAACCAGCCAACCACACCAACAGGATTGTTGGGTGTTCAAGCAGGCAGTTAAAGCGCCGAAAACAATGACAAGGGCTGCATAGCGATGAGGAGGAGGAGCCCGGCCGCCGAACAATAGGGGACGAAGGGCTTCCCCACAAGTGCGGACGATGAACATGATATACGCAACCCACATAGCCAAAAGGGAGCGGAAGCGTGCACTCGAGGGACGATATGCGTTGGAGCCATGCGCCGCAAATTTCAACCCATGGTCCTCCCCGCCGATCACTTTTGATCAAGGACCACCCCACTAGCATCCACCATGGCGGATTCGCGCATTGGTTCTAGACCCAATCATTGACAGATTTCACCTCACTAGAGTCCTTATGGACGGCGGCAGCAGCTGAACTCTGCTTTATCGATACGGTGCGAAAAGTGGGCATAGATCCCTCAAGGATTAAACCCACAAAACGACCTTTAAAGGCGTCATAACAGGTGTAGAGGCCAACTATACAGGCTCAGTTACACTTGAGGTGGTCTTCGGATCCCCGGATAATTTCCGAAGCGAGGAGTTAATCTTCGACATAGTCCTGTTCCGCAGTGGCTATCACGCGATCGCCGGACGAACCGCATTGTAAAGTTCAATGCGGTGCCGCACTTTTCGCATACCTCAAGCTCAAGATTAGGCCCTCAAGGAGTCATTACGATCAATGGAAACACCAATGCTCTTCCAAACGGAGGAGCATACGGCGGCCCTCGCGGCGGAAGTACAAAGCAGCCTCTCAAGGCAATTCTCCAGTCCGGCCATTAAACGTCCGGACACCGTCAAGTGCGCCCGGAGTAACCTACAACAAGACCGCCTGGCATGTTCCGAGCACGCGTAGCAATGCGGCCCCAACCCCAGCCCTCGCGAAATTGCGAAACCAGTGCTATGCGTACATAACTACGCTGTGGAAATACCATGGGCATAGGGGGAGGGGCACGACCACGGCATGCCCAAAATGCGGCTCAACCGCACCACGGGCTCCCGATTTTGTCATTCTTTTTTTCTTACTTTCAGGACTCCACTTTCTGGAAGGCTTGTCCGGTAGTACAATCGCCGAACACACGATGCAACAGCCAGGGAGGCAGAAAGCTACGTCGAGTGTCCAGGTGGTCTCTATAACGAGCAGTATACTTGTTCCACATATCATCCCGCAGGTCGCCCCTGGAGGGGGACATGTTAGATAGTCCCATCTCTAGCTTATCGCACTATTTGTATCGTTCTACTTTTACCGCAGAATTTTTGAATAAACAATACATAGCTTTTGTCTATTGTTGCATTCCTTTTTTATAAAAATATGTTCAGTCATGACATTATGCAACCGTACACTTTGGTACGTCCAGCACACCAGGGGCTTACGTACCCCAGAATATGGTGTGAGAAGTCCGAACACTCTCATGAGTGCGGCACCCGAACTTATAGCATTATATGCATCGGCTCGAATCATGTCTTGGGTCAATTGTTGGGTTTGCCCGGCTCCCATGTTTTGGTACCTTACGTTCCGTTATATCGGCTAAGGTAGCATCGGGAGAACCATCGCGATTGTGCCCGGTTGAGCTGGGCTAAGCACCTCGGTGGAGAAAGCTAAAACTGACCGTCATGATAGGGCGAGAGCTGGTCGCTGTTCGAGAGGTTTTGAGTCCCTAAAGACTTATGCCGCTTAGAGCGAGGAGTCGGCTTTGTCCGCCCTAGGCGTGGATAGCGCCCAACTCGGTTTTCCGAATACTAGGGGCTTCACTAAATTTAAAATTGTAGAATTATATGGCTAAGTGAGAGTGTTCAAGCATTATAGTCCGATTGCCTTGTTCGTTGTGTTGGCGCCTCCCTCAAGGACCAAATAATGGGAAAAAGCGCTCAAGTTTATCCCAACACCCCAAAGACTGTGGCATGGGGCGTAAGCCGCGACTCGCCATCTCTCAAATTTGATAAACAGCCGCACATAAGGTAATATTTTAAATTCAAAAGCGTTGCTTAGCGATATGAACAAGTTTTCAGCAGGCTGTGATCACAAATGCGAGTTTACTAAAAAATTACATCTTTGGAGCACTCATCCGCTATACGGCGGGCACCTTCAGACGCCTCATAATACATCTCGGCTTGCGATGCTCCTTGCCCGGCGGTGGTCCGTCTGTCACAAGCTTCTCAAGCATCCATCTTGCCCCAAAGTGCACTTTAGCACGGGCAAGGCCCTCTGAGCACCTTCGATGCATACGGAGCGCTTGATGACTTCAAGCCTTGGACAGCATCCACCAGCCGCCTTACCAGCCCAAGTAGCTCCTGTGCATGGCTTCCCAGTGTCACAGCCGGACTACGAGACCCTTCATGGCCTGTTCGGCCACCTTATGAAGCTCGACCAGCTGCTTCACTGGTCGCTCAAAAACACTGGTGTCCGCCTCGATATCTCGAGACGAAACACCTTCTCCGTCGAGCTCCCCTCTTCGGCTCGGTAGAATGCGGCAGCGTCGGACACACTCCGGGGAAGATCTGCGAATGCTCCTAGAGAGCTCCGGACTTGGGTAAGTAACAAGTAATTCACTTTCACGTGCTTGCTTTGCATAAAGAATGCCTTACCCGCCGCTATCTTCTTCATCGCCTCAATTTCCTGGAGGGCTTTTTAGGCTTCGGCCTTAGCAGATTTGGCGCTCTCAAGGGCCGAGGCAAGCTCGGACTCTCGAGTCTTTGAGTCAAGCTCCAACCTCTCGTGCTTTTCCACGAGAGCCTGGAGCTCTTGCCGCACCTCCGCCACTCGCGCCTCCTACTTCTCTCGCTCGGTGCGCTCCACGGTCGCATTGTTTTCAGCCTTGGACAGTGCTTCCTTCAGGGTCGCCACCTCGTTCGTGGCCCCTACAATACCCACGTCGGTCCTGTCATTTTTTGCAACCACATATTTTTATATACTTCTATAAGGTATTACTTACCTTCCTTGTCCTCGAGATGCTTCTTGGCAAGGCCGAGCTCGTTCTCGGACCGCTCGAGGCTCTGCTTCAATGCATTGACCTCCGTAGTCAGTGCGGCAGAGGTCAGCAGCACAGCCTGCATTCCCATATTGACATACTTATGTTAGACTCCTGCGTATATCTTTTTATCCTCGCCTCGGCTTTTCTTTCCGAACACCAAACCGAGCATCGAGGCTACCGCCTATGTGGTAATATTTTTACATATCTTAAATACATACCTCAAAGCCTGTTAGAAGGTCAGACAAGCTTCAGTCAGCCCGCTCTTGGCGGATCGAACCTTCCGGATCACCACACTCATAATAGTGCGGTGCTCCTCGTCGATGGAGGCGCCGTTAAGCACCTCCAGCAGATTATCCAGCGCCTCCGGTTGGACGGAGGTCGCCGGCGTCGTAGGCTTGCCCTTCTTACTAGGGGGCCGCCTGCTGGATTCCGAAACCGTTGAAGGTTCCGGTGTGGTGTCCGGCCTAGGGCCGGACCTGGAGCCCTTGGGGGTTTTGTCCCCTCTGCGCGTGGAGTCCGGGAGGTCGCCTTGTGGCGCCCCCAGGACCACCTCCTCCTGGCTTGGCCCCTTTTGGGACACCACCTCGGCATCATCCGCAGCGCGAGGAGAGGAGGCGGCCGAAAGTGAAGTGATGTTCACATCCGACGAACCCAGGGAACCGCTCGACAAAGCGTCGAGCCCCGGCCTTGGGCGGACTGCATGATTACATTCGGCGTCAGAAGGTACTGTGCAATGGAGGAACGCCGTGAGTAATTCTGGTATCCGGATACTTACGATTTTGCCAGGGCTTGGCCTGGATGGCCCTCCTCTTCGCCGTCGTCGGCGTTGGTGGAGTAGTCCAGGAAGGGTTCTTCCTTTTTGACCCTCCGGCCCCCGGTTGGGGCGGCCTTCCTTTCATTCCTCCCCGCTAGAGGGGAGAGGCTTTCTTCTTCCTCCTCGTCTTCGAGGAGGAGGCGCCGAGTCATCGGACGATGAATCCGGCACCACCGGGTGCCGGGAGCTCCTTCGAGTTCCCGTGGCCTTCTTCTCCGGCACCACGTAAGGTGCCGGAACCAGCAGCCCCGTCAAGCGGGCGTCCGCTGGGTCTTCGGGCAAAGGAGTCGGGCAGTCGATCTGTCCGGTCTTCTTCTGCCATTCCTGTCAAAGGAACGGGAGTTTAGATCCCACATAGAGTTAAACTATGAAAAACAAGTATCCCGTAAAGGGTAAAATAAGCTTACTATGCTGGCTTGGCGCTTCGCGCGGAATCCGCGATCCTCGGTGATGGGAGGGGGAACCTCGGCGCCCTTGAATAGCACCTTCCAGGCATACTCGTGCGTTGTGTCAAAGAGCCTGGTCAGAGTTTGGTGTTGGGCCGGGTTGAACTCCCATAAGTTAAAAGCCCGTCGTTGACACGGGAGGATCCAGCGGATGAGCATGACCTGGACTACGTTGACGAGTTTAACCTCTTTGTCCACCAGGTCTTGGATGCAGGATTGGAGTCCGGTCCGCTCTTCCGAATTACCCCACGACAGGCCCTTCTCTTTCCAGGAGGTGAGCCTCGTGGGGATGCCAGATCGGAATTCGGGGGCCGCTGCCCATTCAAGGTCACGCGGCTCGGTGATGTAGAACCACCCCGATTGCCACCCCTTTATGGTCTTCACGAAGGAGCCCTCGAGCCATGTAACATCGGGCATCTTGCCCACCATGGCGCCTCCGCACTCTGCTTGCTAGCCGCCCACTACCTTCGGCTTGACATTGAAGGTCTTCAGCCATAAGCCGAAGTGGGGCTTGATGCGGAGGAAAGCCTCGCACACGACGATAAACGCCGAGATGCTAAGGACGAAGTTCGGGGCCAGATCGTGGAAATCCAGGCTGTAGTAGAACATGAGCCCCCGGACAAACGAGTGAAGTGCGAAACCTAGTCCGTGGAGGAAATGGGTGAGGAACACCACCCTCTCATGGGGCCTGGGGGTGGGGATGAGCTGCCCCTTGTCTGGGAGCCGGTGCGCGATGTTGTTAGACAAGTATCCGGCCTCCCTCAACTTCTTGATGTGTCCCTCCGTGACGGAGGAGACCATCCACTTGCCTCCTGCTCCGGACATGGGTGGAGAAGGTAGAGGTGGGATGTGCGGACTTGGGCGCTGGAGCTCGAAAAGTGAAAATGGATAAGCAAAGGAGGAAGAAGGCGAGATGGAAAAGGTGGATCCTTATCCCTTATATGGGCGGACGAAACTATGTGCCCCCACCAGCCCGGTAAAACTCGCTTATCTCCCAAGCGTCGAGATTAATGGCACAGTTGGGTTACCCACGCCCATATTGATGAGAATCCCGAATAAGGGACACGATCTACGCTTCAACAAGACGTGCCAAGGAAACCGCCTCGCTAAGTCTTACCGAGGTGTGACAAGAAAATGATTCAATAAAGGCTTGGCCGTGGTGTGATGTCACGTTGTGGAATACGTCAGCAGGTTGAATTTGTGTAAATATTATTCTCTCCACAGTGGTATGAGGAAATTATTTTGCAGAGTCGGACACTATCCTTGTGTTCAAAATCTTCTATGAAGTCCAGCGGGAACGCGAAGCGCAAACGAACGTGTATTCGGAGGAGGAACCCGCCTTGCAATGCCGAAGACAATCTGCGCGCCGGACTCGTCGTCATTGAAGCCTGGTTCAGGGGCTACTGAGGGAGTCCTGGATTAGGGGGTGTCCGGATGGCCGGACTATAACCTTTGGCCGGACTCCTGGACTATGAAGATACAAGATTGAAGACTTCGTCCCGTGTCCGGATAGGACTTCCCTTGGCGTGGAAGGCAAACTTAGCGATACGGATATGCAGATCTCCTCCCATTGTAACCGACTCTATGTAACCCCTAACCCTCTCCACTGTCTATATAAACCGGAGGGTTTTAGTCCGTAGGACGAACAACAATCATACCAAAGGCTAGCTTCTAGGGTTTAGCCTCTCTGATCTCGTGGTAGATCTACTCTTGTACTACCCATATCATCAATATTAATCAAGCAGGAGTAGGGTTTTACCTCCATTGAGAGGGCCCGAACCTGGGTAAAAACATCGTGTCCCTTGTCTCCTGTTACCATCCTCCTAGATGCACAGTTCGGGACCCCCTACCCGAGATCTGTCGGTTTTGACACCGACAATCATCAGCAACGGGCAGGAGAAGGACTTTGTGGTTGACCTCGCTGAGACCATCATCGACCCCTGATACGTCAACATGAAAGAAGACGATATGAACACGTGGGAGGTACCTCTGAATCTAGCCTACATAACCTATGCAGCCAAGGACGCATGCGCATGCTACGACATGTACAGGCAGATCTTGGACATGAGGGCGTGTCTGCTTCCCGTATCAAGCGAGTACACGGACAGCCATGGCCATGATCAAGCGTGCCAGAAGGTCTAGATTTTGTACTTTATCTGCTTATAAGCACCTTTATCATCTGAGTGTTTCATGCATTAGCCTATGTGTTGTAATTATCTGTTTTGTCTGAAATATTTCTTTTAAGAACCCATTAACCTGATTGCTTTTTTAGTGGCTATTTGCTTATGTATGTAAACTAGTTCACTTGTCCGTAAAAAACTAGTTCACTCGGCTGCCGTGCTTTGAATCTCCTTCCTCCTAACATATTCCTCTCCTCAAGTGGACCCAAAGAGGTCTCTGAATTTTCTCCCACTTTCTTTTTGATGTAAACTGAGTTTTCTCCCAAGACTTTCCCTAGAACCAACTCAACTGTCCCACGCCTAGCCTAAAAATAATAATACCCCACGTACTATTAACTCATCAAATTAAAATGATATTTTATTTAAATAAGTTGAAAGTTCTTACAAAATAATAATAATAATTGTTTATATATAACTTGCCAAGTTAACTCCTAGTGACTGCGTACATAAGCTTGCAAAGATTTTACTGACGTGCAATCATGTGTTTATGTTTTTATAACATTTCTCCGTCTAGCCCAACATGATATTTTCACCCAGCCCAGCAAGTCCGCGGTTTTCGAGAAAAATGCAAATGGGATTTAAACGGGCTGCATAGATGCTACATCATGGTTTCACCCAGCCCACCAAATGGACTAAAAAACAAATGGACTGGCTGACATGTAGGCCAGTAGGTCGAAGCCTAAGAAGGAGTTGGATTTAGATCCAACGGCCGGCATTCTTCTTCAATCTCTCGTCTTCTTCCACCAGCGCTGTCGGAACCGCCTGCTCCAGCCTTCGGCGTCCAGCAGCGTTGTTTTGCGCTCCTCAGCAAAACGCTACCCCGCCGACGACCAGGCCATCCCTCCACTCCGCACCTCCTGTTATTCTCTGCCAAGTGTAGGCCCACCCCACACCCAAACCAGTCAAGTTTCCCACTCCTCTCCGTCTGCGACTCCACTGCCACGTCTTCCCCATCTCCGGGTCATTCCAGTCTAGGGCCTTGCCGTCGTCCACCGCCTCGGTGCGCTCGGCGCGGTGTGGTCAACATACGAGAGTCATCGGAAGAGGACTGTACGTGGAGAGCCTGACGGCTCGGACCCACAAGGTCCATGGTCGCACGCAAGGAAAGTTCCTCCTTATTACGCACTGTACGTGGGAAGGGCTTCTGTATTTTGCGAAAAAAACCACCGACAAAGTCGGACCCACTAGCTATATCTTCACACGCAAGGAAGTGCCTCCTTATTACGCACAAAAAAATGAATACCCCCTGCTAGCTGGGACCCACCATAGTGGGTGGCTGACTTGTGGGCCTACTATGTTGACGAGGACGGAGGGCTTTGTCAACTTAGTCAATATGAACGATTCTAGCTCTAGTGACCGTACGATGTCCATCCAACGGTCATAGTGCTTCTTCAACCTCTGGTCTTCTTGCTCCAGCCGCCCAAAGCAGCGCCGGTCGTGCAGCGTGCTCCTGCCTCGTGGCCGGCCAGTGATGCCGCGAGGCCTCACCGCCCTACTACTCCCACCGCTGGCCCAGGTATCCTCTACTCACCCACACCCCCGTTATTCTCAAGGGCGACAAGAGCCTCAAGCAGCACCCGAACCAAGTGAACCCTCGTACTCCTCTCCACGTGGGCATCCACTGCCGTGCCTTCCCCGGCTCCGCGTCGTCCCCTTCCTAGGCCTCGCCGTCGTCCACCTCCTTGGTGCTCTCGGCATGGCGTGGTCAATGTGGTCAACGACCGACTTCCATCGGAAGAGTACTGTACGTGGAGAGGCTGACAGCTGGGTCCAAGGCCACAGCCCAGTTTTTTTTTTATTTGCCAAGTAAGTCGCTTTGTCAGGCCTGTTGGGCTGTAAATCTCAAGACGAGGAGAGCTTCATTCGGCTGGCCGAGAAAATGGCCTATCAGTAATGAGAAATGGGTTGTACATTTTTAAAACACATCAAACCGGCAATTAGTTTCAAATATCTTTTTTTCATTTCGAGATTCTAAATTACATTAATTTTATGCGTGGAGAATTTGTTGGATTTTATATTGATATACATTTATTTTTAAAATCAGTTTGAATGTGAGTCGAAATTTCAGGATTAAAAATAGTTCGGACCGCACCGAAATATGCAAAATTTCGTATAATTTTTTAACCGTGGCCACAATATGGGCTGTAATGCTATGGGCTCCAAAAAAACTTAAGAATTAGCAAATGGGCTGTAAATTATTAGAAATAATGGCAGATGGGTTGTATGATGTTTTCCACAGATTTGAGGCTTTCCTAAAAAAAAGGTTGACGACAAGGTGGATCGTTGGATGTCCATCCAACGGCCGTCGTGCTTCATCAATCTCTGCTCTTCTGCTCAAATGCTCAAACAAGCACCGCGGGACTGCTGCTCCCTCCTCCCCATGAGACGGTTGTGCTGCCAGCAGAGCTCACCGCCCCACCGTACTCCCATCGTTGGCATAGCCATCCTCTATTCACCCACACTGCTGTTATTCTCTGGCGGCGACGGATTTAACCAAACCCTCGTGCAGTCATACTCCCCTCGCGTCTTGAAACAACCTGTCGAGTCTTCCCCGCCTCCGTGTCGTTCCTTCCTAGGCCTCGCCGTCTTCCACCGCCTCTGGTGCTCTCGGCGCTGCCTGGTCAACGTGGTCAACGATCGACATGCATCTGAAGTGGATCAGACGTGGAGAGGCCGACAGCTGGTTCCACGGCCGCACGCAAGGAAATGCCTCCTTATTATGCGCAAAATAATGATTCCTCCACCTGACATCAGGGACCCACCGAAAGGGCCTCTATATTTCGCGAAAAAAACGTTACCGCCGCTGACATCTCGGACCCACCAGCTATATCTTCACACGCAAGGAAGTGCCTCCTTATTACGCACAAAAAAATGTATACTCCCCCTGTTAGCTGGGACCCAGTATAGTGGCGGGCTGACTTGTGGGCCTACTAAGTTGACGGGGACGGAGGGCTTTGTCAACTTAGTCAATATGCACGATTCTAGCTCCAGTGACCGTACGATGTCCATCCAACGGCCGTAGTGCTTCTTCAACCTCTGGTCTTCTTGCTCTAGCCGCCCAAACCAACGCCGGTCGTGCCTCATGCTCCTGCCTCCCGTGGCCGGCTGCGATGCGGCGGAGGCCTCACAACCCCCTACTACTCCCACCGCTGCCCAGGCCATCCCTCTACTCACCCACACCCCCTGTTATTTTGCGGCGACGGCAACCTCACACCGCAGCGAACCAGTGAACCCTCGTACTCCTCTACGCGTGGGCATCCACTGCCGCGTCTTCCCCGGCTCCACGTCGTCCTCTTCCTAGGCCTCGCCGTCGTCCACCGCGCTGGTGCTCTCGGTGCGGCGTGGTCAACGTGGTCAAGGAATGGCTTCCATCGGACGTGGACTGTACGTGGAGAGGCTAACAGCTGGGTCCACGGCCGCAGCAAGGAAGTGCCTCCTTATTACGCGCAAAATAATTATTCCTCCACCTGACAGCGGGGACCCACCGGACGGGCCACCGTATTTCGCGAAAAAATGTTTCCCCCTGACTGCTGGGACCCACCAGCTACATCTTCGCACGCAAGGAAGTGCGTCCGAGCAAAAAAAAAACGATTCGCCCCCCTGACTGCTGGGACCCACCAGCTACATCTTCTCAGGCAAGGAAGTGCCTGACAGTCGGGACCCACCTGGTCGAAGCGTACGTAGGGTTGTCATTCTGGTCGTGAACATGTACGTACATACTAGTCATTGTAGAGGCGCGCACGTGTTGTAGTAGAGGCGCGCACATAGCATGTACACGTACGTACAGCGGCGAGGGTGCAAGAAATAAAATACGGCCACGTACGTACATACGGGCAGGGTCTCGAACGCCTACTCGCGCATATGTACATGGCTAGGTCGGAACGGAGAAACAGCGTCGTCGTCGTGTTCATGGGGAGCCAACCGGCTGGGTTGGAATGGAATGTGTGGTCGAGTTCATCGGGAGGGCTTGGACGGAACAGCGATGGAAGCGAGGCTGGCGTACCGCTGGCGGAGAAGCGGCCTTGTGTTCGACCGCCACGTTCAAACGGGATCCTGCTGATCGGGAGGGGCTCGCATAACGCTGCTTGAGAAGCGGACCTCCTATGGTCGAAACGGGGTCCCGTTGATCGGGAGGTGTGGCGTATCGCAGAAACAGACAAAAGCGGACTTGTGTTGGGCGCTACGGTCAAACGGGGTCCTGTTGATCGGGAGGGTGTGGCGTCTTGCAAAGCAGACGAAATGGACTTGTGTTGGGCGCTACGGTCAAAGCAGGGGTCCTGTTCATCGGGAGGGTGTGGCGTACATCAAAACAGGACTCCACGGGATCTTGTTCATCTCCACCGTCGACCTCCTCCGGCCTCCACGAGCTACCGTCGACCTCCTCTAGCCTCCACGGGCTCCTGTTCATCCAGCCTCCACCGCGCTACTCCACCGCTCTGTTCAACCACCCTCCACGGGCACCCCTCCACCGTCTCTGTTCATCCAGCCCTCCACACCACGGGTCCTATTCAACCACCCTCCACGGCCACCCCTCCACCGTCTCACTGTTCATCCAGCCCTCCACACCACGGGTCCTGTTCATCGGAGAGGCAACGCCACCGCTCCTTGCTCATCAAACCCCCCCGCATAGCGCTCACTTGTTCATCAATCGATCGGCTTGATTAGCGGCAGCAGCGAAGAATCGCTCCATCGGGTTCGATTAACAGCCATCGATCGATCGCTCGGGTTCGATGTAGCGTAGCTGCGCAGTGCTGTCGCTCGGGTTCAGTTAGAGCCCAACGCCTCGCTCGGGTTCAGTTAGAGCCAACGCCTCGCACACACACACGTACGTGTATGAGAGAAACGCGCATCGCTCGGCCCCCGACCTCCCACCGTAACCGGCAACTCCCTGAAATTTTCCTCCCCCTCGCTTCTACCACGGTTTTTTCCGTCATGGACGGCCCAAAGAATGTCATGCAGCTGCGTCTCCGGCCCGCCCAAGACGAAAAGCCCATTTTCTGTCATGATTTTTTGTCATAGAAGTAGGAGCCCACCACATCTATGATGATACCGGGTTTTGTCACAATTATCATCATAGAAGTGTCATATGTATGACAGAAAAAAAATTTGTTCGGCCCAAAATGTCACGGATGTGTCTTTTTTTGTAGTGGAGGGAAGGTTATGCGTGGGCGCTACCTTGGCCGGGTAGGACGGCATAAGCCTTGTGTGCCCAAGTTGTTTTGCACTCTTCCGTCCCCGGTTGGGACCATTTATGTTTTGCCACGACGGTGGCCGTTGATGCCTTTGGTAGGCACGGGGCCACCCATGACTTAGTCCAAAGGGGAGTTGGTCGGAGTGGCCGGGAGAGTGTCATAGCAGTAGATCGGTTTTTCGGAATGTCGTTGGTCCACCCGAATGGGAGTGCGAGGCCATGGGTTCCGTGGTGTGGGTCCAGCGTGCTAACCTCTGCAGAGTGTTTATTAAATCTATCAATAGCCGCGCCCGTGGATATGGGCCCAGTTCGTAGTCAGTCACACTATGGGTCAACAGTAATCCTAATAACTTGATTAATAACAACCCTGGTTCGATGAACAAAGAAGTTGGTTAATATTTATGTGATCGTGAGAGGATCACTATGGTATCATGGATACTGAGTTGATGGATATTTGTGGTGTTATGCGAGAGTCAAGGGTAAAGGTCAAGCTCCTTGTGGTCATAAATGATTACTACGGTATTGTTAATACCAAGATTGATTGGATCCTGAGATGATCGTGTGATGCCCGTGATGGTAGGTGATGCATGTGATGGATGATGTAACTCGATCAGAGTAAGTTGGTAGTTTTATCATGTTGCATGCTAGTCTCATCATGTTCATATGTTTATGCCATGCTCGTATTGCTCTAGTTGTATCGTGTTGTACATGCCATCTTGTTCTGATAGTATCGTGTTCATCATTGCTTAATAATCTATAATTGCCATGCTATTGTTTGTCTTGATTGCTTTGGTTGTTGTGAGCTTGCAAGTACAATCAATGTACTGACTTGGCGTGTCATGCCAGTTTGCAGGGCATGCCGGATTTGATTGCTTGTTTGCCGTGGATCCCTTGTTTGCGAGCTAGGATAAGCGTTCCAGCTAGAGTCCCTGCGGAGTGGAGTTCATCACCGCTGTCGATGTTCTGCTGCTTGAGTTATTTCGCTGCTTCGTGTTGTGCTGCTGCTTGCATGGAGCAACCGTGGCACATGTAGTTTCATCGTGCCAATGTAACCCCCTTGTACCCATATAGATTGTAATAAAGAGCTGATTTGTTCTATGCTAAGCAGTGTCGTATTCCAGAAGACTTCTCCTCGATCTCTGGGCTGGAATACGGTGTGTTCCGGTTTCTCTGAGCCGAGGTGCCACAATAAAGGGGTGACTCGGCGGTAGGTTAAGATAAGAAAGAAGAGATCGGGAAGTAGGTCAAGCATATTTGCTCCCTGGTAATCAAAACCCAAGCAAGATAATCCCAAACTAGAGTAAGCCTTCACCTCGTTGAGAGGGGCCGAACCAGTATAAACTCTTTGTGTCCTTTGTCCCGATTAACCTCTTCAAGCTAACCTAGCTGCGCTGGCTCCACAACTATATCCTTTCTCTAGGCATCTGCCGTGTTAAGTCCATCACAGTTGGCACCCACCATGGGGCCAATGCATTGTGGTTTCGAGTTCTTGAACGAAAACTTCACAGGGATCAAGGGATACATTGTGGGCCCGATGACTAAGAGTCGTCACGGCAAGCTCTACATCGACGACGCTGGCTGGGGCCCCGAGGCTGGCTCAATTGAGATGGGTATCAGGTCCCCTTCGGCGGAATCCACGTCTTCATTTGCAAGATCGGCAAATCTGGGCCTGAGCCGGACACCCGCACCGACATCGTCGAGATGGCTCAGCGTGCACGACCCGCCGAGGTTCATACTGCTGTGAAACATGCCTTTGTTGGTGTTAACCATGGGACGGACTTTGAGGAAGGATCTGTGTCCGGTGGAGAGACGGCCATCTACTCTAACGATGAGTCATCAACCGGTGAGACCAATTCTATGTATCAACTGCAAGACGGCTGGCTTGGGGATTGTTCCTACGGCGACAGTATTCCCGACCCCTATGAGCCGCCGAGCCAAGTTGCGATCTTCATGGCCGGTACCCAACCGGTGCTCGGTTTGACAACCGTTGTAGCCATGACCTCTAGGTCAACGGCTGCAGCAACGGCTGGTGTTAGCGGCTCTGCGCGCCCGCCGGCTCAAGTTTTATCCGAGCTCTTGGAGGCTTTGGCAACCTTATTGGCTACGGAGGTGACGCCAGAAAATCAAGCACATCATAAAGTGGATGTGGCGAAATTGCGGGATGAGGTAGCTCAAGCCAAGGAGGAATTCAATGCTGAGAATGCCAGGATGGCAACAGAACAAGCTGCTTTGGACGCTCAGGCACAACAGATTCAGGCAGAGTCATTCCGACTTACATTGGATTAGAATGCTTCAACCGCTATTATGAGGAGGAGGCACCAGACCCGTCTACCCGCAGAGTTTGAGGCAAGGATCCTTTTCAACACACCTGGGGCAGGAACCAGTGACCCGCCCATGGAAAACCGGGTTGTTGAGGTGCCCGTGACTGGAGCGCCGGTTCAGCCACGCGCTGCAGATCTGCCTCGTTTGAATTTGACTCTGCATCAGCATGTTCTGACACCGCCGGGTCATTATTCTAACCCTCTGGATAACATGATCGCTGCGGCTACACGATTGGCGGCTCTCCCTGTTGAAGGCGAGTCACCGGCCACGATGGAGATACGGAGAGTTGGAGAGCTTCTTCAGACTGCGATGGCGCAGCAGGCGGCTTATTCATATAGTCGTGAGCGGATTCATTCAACCCTGCGTCCAAGCCGGTGTTATAGCAGGTATATTGATTCGCCAACAGTTTCAAGTAGTGAGCGGTAACGTAACCAGCCCCGTAGGCATGACCCGCTACATACGGATAATAACACCTAGGCTAGGGTGGATCAGGGTAGGGAGCGTCGAGAGGCAGAGCTGGCGGGTGAACAGCAATCTCCGGTTTACCCATCGGTGTCTGTGGAGGCAGGAGTGACTTCTAGAACCCTTGTTGTGCCATGTTTGGTGCCGGCTCTACGTAACGAGCGCCTGCCCAAGGATTTTAAAGGCCCTCGTAAGGTGCCTAATGACACGACTGATCAACCCCCAGAGGCCTAGATTGAGAGCTATAAGATGGCCATGGAGATGTTGGATGTTAGTGATGCTGCGTGTGCTAAATACTTCATCATGATGTTAGATGGGCCGGCTCGCACTTGGTTGAAGGGACTGCCCGCTAACTCCGTTAGGTCATGGGCGGAGTTGAAGACGCATTTTATCAAAAAATTTAAAGATACGTGCAAGCAGCATATGTCAATTCTGTATTTACACTCTTGCGTCCAAGGTGAGGGCGAGTCTACAACTAATTGGGTGCACCGGATTTCAGTTATCCACTCATTGGACAGTATCAACGCCGGGTCAGCAGTCCTGATGTTGGAGAAGAATTTTCGGTTCCTTCCCCTTAAGCAGAAGCTGGGGCGGCTTAAGCGCCACTGCAATGATATGGGGGAGCTCATGGCGGCTCTTCTCAAATATGCTGACTCTGATAGTATGAAGGACCCTGAGTCTGATGAGAAGAAGGCTAGCAAGGGGAAGAAGAACGGCAATGCCAAGGGGCAGCAGAATACGGCGGGTCAAGGTAACAACGGTAAGTGCAAGGCCGGAAATAATATGCGAAAAGCCTCAAGTCTAGCAACAGGTGCAAAAGTTTCATCAAAATCAATTCCTTCAACCTATGTGTAGCCTTGAGCTACAAGCCGTGCCTTATCCCTCACCACAAGGCCATTTTCATCTTGCTTGTTGTGGTAGATCCACTTTGTGCCGATGATATTGTGCTTGCGAGGGTCTGGACGTTTGACCATTTCCCAGACGTTGTTGAGCTCGAATTGATGTAATTCCTCTTGCATAGCTTGAATCCAATCAGACTCCGGAAACGCTTCATTTACCTTAGTGGGCTCTGTGATAGAGACAAAAGCAAAATGCCCACAAAAGTTAGACAAATGTGAAGCTTTTGAGCGTGTGAGAGGACCTGGTGCGTTGATGTCACTGATGATTTTCTCAATCTGCACTTCATTTTCAACGCAAGGATGAGCGGGTTGACGACGAGGAATTGGATCAGCATTTTCTTCAGGTGTTCCAGCATGATGTTCTTCATGATCAGGAATGACTTTTTCTGCAGATTCTTCGGTAGGAATGACATCCTCAGTTGCCTTGAACTTGATTTTTTCCTTAGGAGACTGTTCATCTAGCACAGGAGGTAGGTTCTCTCTTTGCGAGCCATTAATTTCACCGAACCGCACATCTACAGTTTCAACAACCTTGTGGTGAACGGTGTTGAAGACTCTGTAGGTGTGCGAGTCCTTTCCGTAACCAATCATAAAACCTTCATGTGCTTTCGGTGCAAATTTAGAATTGTGATGAGGATCTCTAATCCAACATTTAGCACCGAAGACTTTGAAATAACTCACATTGGGTTTCTTGTCAGTGAGGAGTTCATATGCAGTCTTCTTGAAGAATTTGTGAAGATATACCCTGTTGATGATGTGGCACGCACTATCAATTGCCTCAATCCAGAAATGACGAGGTGTCTTGTATTCATCAAGCATAGTGCAAGCCATCTCAACAAGAGTCCTGTTCTTGCGCGCCACAACGCCATTCTGCTGAGGAGTATAAGGAGCAGATAACTCATGAGTAATACCAAGTTCATCAAGATAGTCATCAAGACCAGTATTCTTGAACTCAGTTCCGTTGTCACTTCTGATGTGATTGATCTTCACACCAAAGTTGGTTGAAGCCCTCGAGGAAAATTGTTTGAAGACTTCCTGCACTTCATGTTTGTAAGTGACGATATGTACCCATGTGTAACGAGAGTAATTGTCAACAATAACAAAGCCATATAGAGATGCTTCATTAGTGAATCCAGAATAATGATTAGGACCAAAGAGATCCATGTGAAGCAATTCAAATGGTTGAGTGGTAGTCATGATAGTCTTCGCTGGATGCTTGGCCTTGGTCATCTTTCCAGCTTCACAGGCTCCGCACAAGTGATCCTTGAGGAATTTGACATTCTCAATGCCAATGACATGCTTCTTCCTCGCGAGCATGTGCAAGTTCCTCATGCCAGCATGACCAAGTCGTCGATGCCATAGCCAACCTTCTGAAGATTTTACAAGTAGACATATAGCTGGTTGTGGTCCTGTAGAGAAATCAACAATATACATATATCCTCTCCTAAAGCCTTCGAAGACTTTGAATGGTCAGCTTCCATGATCACAACACAACGATACTTGCCAAAGATAACAACCATATCTAGATCACAAAGCATTGAGACTGACATGAGGTAGAATCCTAAGGACTCGACAAGCATGACTTCGTCCATGTGTCGATCCTTTGAGATCGCAACCTTACCTAGACCCAATACCTTGCTTTTTTCCTTTGTCAACATATGTGATATGCTTCAGATGCGATGGAGATAAGGGAGCATCCATCAATAGATTCTTGTCACCAGTCATTTGATTTGTACATCCACTATCGAGGGCCCACTCAGTGGCTTTGGGTTGATCATCCTGTAGATGAATTAGTGCAGCTTACGAACTCATATACTTCATCAGTGAAGAATATGACATCCAATTCATCAGATCAATTTCATCAAGCAATAGAACAGATAAAGCAATATGAGGACGTAAGAAATGAAAATTCATTTCTTCATGTTTAGCTTGCGTCCTTTCAAGCAAATTCAAGTCTCCAGCAAATTCTTCAGACGTTTAAGTACGTCTGGAGACCTGACCCTGCGTAAGAGATTAGTTCTTTTTCTTCACGACCCACATCTGAAGGGGTGGCAAAGAGTTCATCATTCTGCGAGCTCCATAAGTGTAACATCCCAAATTTTCAATTTGGAATGTTATACATAGATCATTCATGCTTATCATATTTTATTGCATATTCGTTTCGCGATCCTCGAAATTCTAAGCAACTCAAGGACCCTCGGAGAGAGTTGGGGATTTCACTGTTTTCATATTTGAATTTTATCAAATATCAAAATGAGGATCAATTTGTTTTATTATTTTTTCTCTATGAAAATATTTCATAAAAAAATATATGAGAGGGGATAATATGACTTCCCCAAAAACAATGAAATATTGGAGGAAAAATATTAAAAACAAATAAATATTTTATTTGGGATTTTATTGCTATTTTATTTGCATAGGAAAAATTTGTGTTTTACAAAATTGCATTTTAGGCCCAAATAAATGTTCACCTTGTCCGGTAGATTTTTAGAGGACGGGGAAAATTTATTTCGGAATTTTTGGCGTCCGTTTAGTATTTATTTTCGGTGTTTTTCTGCGCAGAATTTATTTTAAAAAGTTTTTCATGGGACCAATCGGGCCGAGGCCTGATTAGCCACCAGCCCAGCCACCTCGCCTCGACCGACTCGACCGAGTCCGGCGGCCAAGACGCCGCCCGCCCGAGTCCGGAGGACTCCTCCTTCCCGCCCATTGCCCAAGCCGTCGCCTCGCCTTGGCCCCTTTAAAGGCCGAGCTACCCTCGCCTCGACCCCACACCACCACCGCCACCAGCCCGCCGCCCAGCAGTGCCGCCCTTGGCAGCTCGCTCCGCCCCCGCCGCCCGCCCTTCGGCCGAGCCGCCGCCATTTTTTTCTCTCGTCAGTTTATTTCGTTAAACCCTAGATCTAGATACGGTTTTTTTTAAATTCCGGTTTATTCTTTTAGATCGGTGTTTCCCGTCGGTTTATTTATTTAGCGAACGCCTGTTCGTTCGTTCATTTTAACGAACGGTTTTCACCCATTACCCTCAGACAGCGAACGTTCGTTCGTTACCTGTTCGTCAGTTTTTCTTTTTCTCGGATTTTTCACGATTATCCTCGATAGCGATATCTGATCCGATTTTCGTTTTAGTTTAGCTTTTCGCTCGTTTGTCGGAATCAGGCGATTCAAGCACCTAGATCTTCGTCTCGAAGCCCTTTTTCTGTTTAACCAACTTGAACAAGATTTTGGTACTATAAAATTTGACTTTTGTCCAGATTAGTAAACGAATCTTGCTTCTTTCGCAGTTTGAGTTTCGTTGCTCCGTTTTATTTGATTCTTTTTGCAAACCGGAGTCCTTAAGTTGAATTTTCTAGTTAGATCTTCTTATTTGAGTTTTACCCATGCATCTTTGCTTGATTGCTTATGTATGCTATTGTTTGTTTGCGACAGAATTTCCGGAGTGCGAAGCGTGCTACTACGAGTCTCTAGGTTTTGCGGATCGTCAGCAAGGCAAGTAACAATTTGATCATATCCCATTATTACCCAGTTTTTATGCATTAGCTCCAATCCTCAAACACTGCATGATTAGGATGTGATTAACTTGTGGGTATTGGGAAGTAGTTGATGAGGTAGAACCTATTGCATTGTTATAATCAAACCCTTGGGAGTTACTTCTATGTATTGCTTATATTGCTATGCTATGCTCATAGACGTGGTTTGGGTGAGTGAATCCATGACAGATGTGAGATTGTTAATTAATGGTTCAACTTAAGGTGGAAACTTTAATACACATCTGGGTGGATTGCTTGTCGGGCACCTGGAGAATCCAGTGTTGTCCTAGGATATCCCGGAGTACCCGTGTGATAATCCTAAGGTCCAGTACCCAGGCTCAAAGGGAACTGGGATATTTCATGCTAGAAACTTCCGTGTGCAGCCACAACCTATTATGGGCTCTAGCATAGTTGAGTAAGTTGCATGACCTCTTCTAGTGGTAGGCTAGCAAATGTAGAGGGATGTAGGTTGGTACTGTCTACCCGGGGTTAGAGTTAATGCTTCTGAAAGATTGTGTCTCGGTCATCCGTTTCTCAAACACCATGTAGTGCGAGAAATCCAACAGAGGCGATCGAGTCTTGTGGGGAAAAGTGTGCAAACCTCTGCAGAGTGTACAATCTAATCATGGTTAGTCGTGTCCCCGGTTATGGACATCTTGAGTATCTAGTACTTGGATTATCATATGTATCTCATCACTCTAATTTAATATTGTTGGGTTGATCATTACTCTTTAATTGGAATTGAGTTGGAGGAACCTTCTCAATGATGTTTCAACTACCATGATAGTTAAATAAAATCGATTCCTTTGTTGTAGGGAAAAATTGGCTTTTCGCAAAACTATAACCATAGAGCTTTCCACCAGCCAAATATGCATGTAGTGATAGCATTATTCTGTTCTTGCTCTACTGTGTTATATTGCCAGCATATTCCATGTGCTGACCCGTTCTTGGGCTGCAATGTATTATGTTGCAGACTTTTCAGATGAGGAGTAAGGTTTGTTAGGTCGTTGCCGTGCAGCTCAGCTATGCCGTTGGAGTTGATGGACTCACTTTATCTTCCAAGCCTTCCGCTGTTATCATATTAGATGGCCTTAAGCCATATTTATTGTAATAAGTTCTCTTTTGAGACATTCGATGTAATAAGTGTGTGATTGCTCTTGTTATAAATCCTTCGAGTAATCGTGTGTGTCAAGATTACCGATCCAAAGGATGACACTTGAAGCACGTAGACTTGACCGTTTGAGGTCGGGTCACTACAAGATGGCATCGAGCACACACGAGTGTAGGACACGACCACTAAGATAAGCCATAGGTCACTCTTCTCTACTCATTTCTGACTCCTCTCCATTTTCTACTCTTAGGATGGCGGATTCGAGGAACAAATTTGCACAACCAGATGAAGACACGCCCTTTGGACGACACTTGAAGGAAGTCACTAGGTACCTGAACATCGGAATACTAAGCTTCACCGGGACCTACAATGCCACTTTACCAGAAGAGGAGCGCTAGATGATTCGAGTTCAAGTTCCAGGAAGGACGTTCGTGCCAATCACTGAGCCCATAGAGTTTTCCTTTGATGCACCAACCTGGAGTCTGGGCAAGAGCATGGCAACCCACATTGCCATGGGACGTATTGGAGAAGTCTACAGCAAGGATCTCAAGGACACTATCTACCAGATATGTGGGCGCCGAGATGAGCAATGGGAGATGATCAGCACCAAGAAGGACATATCCATTATAGCTTTCATCCAGGAGTTAAACCAGCACATTCGACGCCAGGAGAATCAGATGTGCGTAGACATGATAGATTTGAAGAAAGCGAAGACAAGGATCACCGAGCTGGAAGAAGAACTCAAGTTTACGCGCGATGGATATGAGGAGGAAATTGCAACACTATTGGAGAAGAATGACGACCTGATAAAGAAGATCTGATTATTCATGGGAGACCCGCGCCAGGAGGAGAGGACGACGATTCCACTTGCCCGGAGAACTACATCATCATCGACGACACCGACTCCGACCCCAGTGAAGATGACTTCGAAGACGAAGCGGGAGCAGATATCATGGAGTCGTCCACCGATCAAAATTTCTAGATGACCACCAAATGATTAGTAGTATTTCCCCCATGTATATAGTAGTAGTTTGAGCACTTTTAGCGATAGTTCTAGACCGTTTGTATGCCCTTGCTTGATTGATTGAGTGATATGATTGTGTTTGTCTCATGTGCATATGGGTAGTGCTTTCTCACTAGACCCCTTTTCTATTCCAATCTCTCCCCTCTAAACCCATCAGATGCCTCCGAGACGTGACACCGGATTTGTCTTCCCACCGGAAATCACCTAGTTGATCCAGCAGCAGAATGCCTTGATGCAGATATTAGTCCAGAACCAAGGCAACAACAACAACAACAACCCGCCTCCAGTTGACAACTTAGCTCGCTTTCTGAGGTTGCAGCCGCTGGTGTTTTCCAGTAGCACCGAGCCTATAGTTGCTGATGGTTGGCTACGCCGTATTGGAAGGGAGTTGACCACCGCAGGTTGCACAGATGCTGAGAAGGTGCGCTTTACCATAGATCAATGTGATGGACCAGCAGCCTCATGGTGGGAGAATTATACGACCACTTTCCCCATAGCCAACGTCACTTGGGATCAGTTTCAGCAAGCTTTCCGCACAGCCCATGTCTCAACTAGAGCTATAAGCATGAAGAAGCGTGAGTTTTGCAACTTACGCCAGGGGAACCATACTGTAGCTCAGTACGTGGATGAGTTTAGCAAGCTATCTTGTTATGCCCCTAACGATGTGGCCACAGATGCCGCGAAGCAGGAGAAGTTTATGGATGGGCTGAACGATGAGATGAGCATGCAGTTGATGGTGGCAACATTCAGCAACTACCAAGAGTTGGTAGATAAGGCTCTTATGATTGAAGGGAAGCAGCAGCAGATCGAGAACCGTAAGAGGAAGTATGGGCAAGGAAGATACAATTCTGGAGCTCAGCAGAAGCCTCGTCCAACCCCGAACTCGGGAGGACTTGTTCATAACCATGGAGGTCATAACCACAACGGAGGAAGTTCTCATAACCACAATGGTTCCAAGAATGGGACTGGGAACAGAACAAGCAACAATCAGAACCGCTCCAATCCAGCCACACCTGCCAAGAGAAACCTAAGTCACATTACTTGCTTCAAGTGCGGGAAGACTGGACACTATGCCACGAAGTGCCCTGAAGCGAAGAATGGAAATGGTAATTGGAGCGCTGGGAAGAAGCCCAATCCATTCAACAAAGGACAAGTGAACCACGTTAACGTGGAGGAGGTTGAAGCCCAACCCGATGCAGTAATAGGTAAGTTTTTGGTTAAGTCATTTACTGCAGTCGTACTTTTTGATACCGGTGCATCACATTCATACATATCAAGGGGATTCGTGGATAAGTTTAAACTACCAACCCAAGCCCTTAGGACCCCTCTGTTAGTAAGTCCACCTAGAGCAGAGTATATGGCTAGCCGATGGTGCGACCGGATACCTTTAACCATTGGTAGCCTTGTTTTCCCGTCAGACCTAATAATTTTGGAGTCACAAGGATTGGATGTGATATTAGGCATGGACTGGATGTCAAAGTATGGAGGAAGTATTGAATGTGCTAGTAAGTCGATTTATCTCACCACCCCGGAGGGAAAAAGGATCAAGTATGTATCCAGGCATACGACAAGGAGAACCCAAGTAAATTCCCTCTCATGAGTTGTTTAAGAAGAATTGCCTGTTGTAAAGGATTACCTAGATGTATTTCCAGAGGAATTACCAGGCATGCCGCCAGATCGGGACGTCGAGTTTTTGATAGAACTGTTGCCAGGAACCGGGCCTATATCGAAGAGACCATACCGGATACCCGCAAATGATCTGGAGGAGATTAAGAAGCAGATCAAGGAGTTATTGGAGAAAGGTTACATCCGACGAAGTTCATCACCATGGGGAACCCCAGTGCTCTTGGTTGAGAAGAAGGATGGATCATTGAGGATGGTTGTTGATTATCGGGCATTGAATGAGGTGATGATCAAGAACAAATACCCACTGCCGATGATCAATGATTTGTTTGACCAGCTACAAGGAGCTAAGGTGTTTTCGAAGATCGATCTACGATCAGGATATCACCAGCTGAAGATCCAGGAGAAGGATATACCTAAAACTGCATTTACCACAAGGTACGGGTTATATGAGTATACGGTCATGTCATTTGGACGGACTAACGCCCCTGCCTATTTCATGAGCATGATGAACACGGTGTTCATGGAATATTTGGATAAGTTTGTTTTGGTGTTCATTGATGATATAATGGTATACTCGAAGAATGAAGAGGAGCACAAGGAGCATTTGCGTTTAGTTCTCGAGAGACTCAGGGAACATCAGTTGTATGCCAAGTTCAGCAAATGTGAGTTTTGGTTGAAGGAAGTTGGATTCCTTGGACATGTTATATCAGGAGAAGGTATAGCAGTGGACCCCACCAAGGTTCAGTCAGTCACTGAATGGTTGGCACCCACTTCAGTTAGCGAGATCCGCAGTTTTCTTGGACTCGCAGGATACTATCGGAGATTCATTAAGAATTTTTCCAAGATTGCGAAGCCAATGACAGAGTTATTGAAGAAGGATACCAAATTTAAATGAACGGAAGAATGTGAGGCGAGTTTTCAGGAGTTAAAGAAACGTCTGACTACAGCCCCAGTGCTGATTCTGCCGGACATACGCAAGGATTTCCAAGTGTATTGCGACGCCTCTCGCTTAGGACTTGGAAGTGTGCTTATGCAGGACGGAAGAGTTGTTTCGTATGCCTCACGACAACTAAAACCGCACGAATTGAATTATGCCACGCATGATTTGGAGTTAGCAGATGTAGTGCATGCGCTCAAGACTTGGAGACATTACCTTATTGGAAACCATTGTGATGAATACACTGATCATAAGAGTTTGAAGTACATTTTCACACAAAAGGAGCTGAACCTTAGGCAGAGGAGATGGTTGGAGCTTATAAAGGATTATGACATGAAGCTTCACTATCATCCAGGCATGGCCAATGTCGTAGCAGACGCTTTGAGTCGGAAGAGTTATGCTAACACCCTCGTAAGCACAGGATTGCCAAAGGAGTTAGCAGAGGATCTCAGGGAACTTCGATTGGAGATTGTTCCTAGAGGTTTTGTTGCAACAATGGAAGTTCAGTCTACATTGTTAGGAAAGATTCGAGAAGCTCAGAAGGATGACATAGAGATTGCTGAGATAAAAGAGAGAATGAGCAAAGGAAAGGCCAAAGGTTTTCATGAGGATGAGCACGACACCTTATGGTTTGAGGACCGTGTTTATGTGCCCAATAACACAGAGATCAGGAAGTTAATACTTCAGGAGGCTCACGACTCACCATACTCGATACACCCCAGAAACACCAAGATGTATTTGGATTTGAAGGAAAGTTTCTGGTGGACTGGTATGAAGAAGGATATTGCCGAGTATGTAGCCGTATGTGATGTATGTCAGAGAGTGAAGGCGGAACATCAAAAGCCAGCGGGATTGTTACAGCCTATGCCGATACCCAAATGGAAGTGGGATAAGCTTTTATGGATTTCATCACCGGATTTCCCAGGACCAAAACAGGATATGATTCTATATGGATAGTAGTTGATCGCTTGACCAAAGTGGCTCACTTTATCCCAGTGAAAACAACCTATACAAGTGCGAAGTTGGCCAAGATATACATGACCAGGGTCGTATGTCTGCATGGAGTTCCAAGGACCATCGTATCAGATAGAGGAACACAGTTTACCTCAAAGTTTTGGCATCAGCTGCACCAGACTTTGGGTACAAGGCTAAAGTTCAGTACAGCATTCCATCCGCAGACAGATGGACAGACCGAGAGAGTCAACCAGATTCTGGAGGATATGTTGAGAGCCTGTGCACTTGATTATGGATCTAGTTGGGATGACAATTTTCCCTACGTGGAGTTCTCATACAACAATAGCTATCAAGCCAGTTTGAAGATGGCACCGTTCGAAGCCCTGTATGGACGAAGGTGCGGAACACCGTTGATGTGGGATGAAGTTGGAGACCGACAGTTGTTTGGACCAGATTTGATCAAGGAGTCTGAAGAGAAGGTTAAGTTGATTTGAGATAGACTGAAGGTAGCTCAGTCCAGGCAGAAGAGTTATGCAGATTCGAAATGCAAGGAAGTAATCTACGAAATTGGAGACAGAGCATATCTGCGAGTGTCACCTCTGCGAGGAGTGAAACGTTTTGGAGTTAAGGGAAAGTTAGCCCCGAGATTTGTAGGACCGTACCGAATTTTGGAACGTATGGGAGAGGTTGCCTACAAGTTGGAGTTACCTGAAGGACTGTTAGGAGTTCATGATGTGTTTCATGTTTCACAGCTTGAAGAAGTGTCATCTTTGAGATGGCCGATATACCACTAAGAATCAAGCTCTTGGAAGCGATTCAGTTGGACGGTGATCGACCTATGAGGAGAAGCCACCACGATTCTTGAATTTGCCACCGAGTCACCCGCAAAGAAGGTTATCAAGTTTTGCAAAGTTCGATTGGAGCCACCATACCGAGCATGAAGCCACCTGGGAACGAGAGGATGATCTTCGCAAGGACCACCCACACCTATTTTCTAGCCAACCCGAATCTCAAGGGCAAGATTCATCTTAAGGGGGGTAGGTTTGTAACATCCCAAATTTTCAATTTGGAAAGTTATACATAGATAATTCATGCATATCATATTTTATTGCATATTCGTTTCGTGATCCACGAAATTCTAAGCAACTCAAGGACCCTCGGAGAGAGTTGGGTTTTCATATTTGAATTTTATCAAATATCGAAACGAGGATCAATTTGTTTTATTATTTTTTTTCTCCGAAAATATTTCATAAAAAAATATATGAGAGGGGATAATATGACTTCCCCAAAAACAATGAAATATTGGAGAAAAAATATTAAAAACAAATAAATATTTTATTTGGGATTTTATTGCTATTTTATTTGCATAGGAAAAATTTGCATTTTTCAAAATTGCATTTTTGGCCCAAATTAATGTTCACCTTGTCCGGTAGATTTTTAGAGGACGGGGAAAATGTATTTCGGGATTTTTGGCGTCCGTTTAGTATTTATTTTCGGTGTTTTTCTGCGCGGAATTTATTAAAAAAAAGTTTTTCCGCCGGACCGAACTGGGCCGAGGCCCAGTTGGCCCGCCACACCCACCTCGCCCGACCGACTCGACCGAGTCCGGCCGCGCGCCGCCGCCGCCGAGTCCGGGGAGGACTCCTCCTTCCCCGGCCCCTTTCCCAAGCCGCCACCTCGCCCGGCCCCTTTAAAGGCCGAGCCGGCCCCCGCCTCAACCCCCACACCACCATCGCCGCCACTTTCGCCCCGCCGCCGAGCACCGTCGCCGCCGCTGCAGCCCGCCGTCGCCGCAGCTCCGCGCCGCCGCCCTACTACTTGCGCGCCACCGCAGCTCCGCCCGCCCGCCGCCGACCAGCGGAGCCGCCGCCATTTTTTTTTCTCGTCGGTTTATTTGGTAAACCCTAGCTCTAGATCCTTTTTTAAATTTGGTTTATTCTTTTAGATCGGTTTTTCGTCGGTTTATTTATTTAGCGAAACGCTGCTCGTTCGTTCGTTTTAACGAACGGTTTTCACCGTTACTGCGCAGACAGCGAGCGTTCGTTCCTTAGCCTCGTTAATCGCTTTTTCTTTTTTCGGATTTTTCGCGATTATTCTCGATCGCGATTTCTGATCCGATTTTTGTTTTAGTTTAACTTTTCGCTCTTTTGTCGGAATTAGGCGATTCAAGCGCCTAGATCTTCGTCTCGAAGCCCTCTTTCTGTTTAACCAACTTGAACAAGATTTTGGTACTGTAAAATTTGACTTTAGTCCAGATTAGTAAACGAATCTTGCTTCTTTCGCAGTTTGAGTTTCGTTGCTCCGTTTTATTTAATTCTTTTTGCAAACCGGAGCTCTTAAGTTGAATTTTCTGGTTAGATCTTCTTATTTGAGTTTTACCCGTGCATGTTTGCTTGATTGCTTATGTATGCTATTGTTTGTTTGCGACAGAATTCCTGAGTCTGGCTGCTACTCTGAGTCTCTAGGTTTTGCGGATCATCAGCAAGGCAAGTAACACTTTGATCATATCCCATAATTACCCAGTTTATATGCATTAGCTCCAAGCCTCGTCAGGATCAGCGCCCGCTCCAGGGGCGCCTCCCTCCATCGCATAGGAAGGCGCGTCCAGCGCCCTCCTCGGGCAGGGCTCAGGGGCTCTCTTCTGGAGGGCCTTAGACCTTGCCAACATCTCGAGGGAGGCGCTCGGGCACCACTTGCAGGCGTGCTACGCGGCACGTTTCCCTCGCGAGAATACAGGGCAAGGAGTGCCCACTGCTCAGGAGTTCATCACCAAGACCACTCAGGAACTGCAAGACACAAGGGCCATGCGCGGCGACCACCGCTCACGAGGCGCAGCTCCCCATCCAGGTGAGGATGCCGGGCTGCGCGTCTGCATGGACGTACCAGGGCTCAACAGGGCCGCATCTGAGGAGCTTTTCTAGCCTTCGCGCGTGGGCCATTGCGAGGGTCCACCGCACAGCTACGTTCGCATGCCTTTTGGCTTGCCAAGCGTATCGTTCTTTTACCAGCGCGAATTGTGGCGCGCCCTGGTGGCTCAGCAGGCCAAGGCACCGCGCCGTCGTGGCGGAGATGGAGATGGTCCTCAAGGAACCTCCTGAGCCCCCAGAGCCTCCCAAGGCTTAGGGCCCTGGTGGCTCGTTGGGAACGACCCCTTCGCCGTGTGCCTTCAGCTGCCCCGACATCTCTTTGTCAACATGACCAGGTGACACTTTCCAAGTTCATTTAGCTGGGAGCGCCCCTCGGGCTGCATTATTCCCAGCCCACGTGGGTCTGTCCCTGTGGCATGTATCCCTTTTGCTTATGTCTTTAGTTTACCCTGTTGGGGGCGCCCCTCGAGATGCATCATCCCCAAGCCGCTCAGGCCTGACCTAGTGGCATGTATCTTTCTGCATTTACCCAAGCTGATTTGCCTTCCATGCTTAATCTGCCTACGATTGTCGCCTGCCTGATTACCACCTACTCGATCGTCGCCTCCCATGGGGCCTCCTCACACTGGCACGACGCTGGTGCATGGGTTCATCCCTGCCACGTCGAAAAACCTGAGCAGTCGAGCTCTGGCTCGCGGCGCACCCCGTGCACGTCACCTCAACAGGCCCTCAGTGCCTTCATCTCCTCACGGAGCAACCAGTGGCAGACTGGCAACCATAACGGCAAAACCATGTTTCTCCTTGTGCTGGCTCGTAGGAATATCACGAGGATAGCACCAGGCGGCACCGCAAGCTCCCACCTCTTCCAAGTAATCCGCTTGCACGTTAAAAGGGGGGCTCCTGAGCATCGCGACTCAGGAGCTCTTACTGGATCTCCAGCCCTTACTGGCTCGAGGGCCGGGACCTGAGGACGCAGAGCATGAAGGAAAGCATTGGAAAGGGGAGGACCCGTACGGGCCTAACCTAGCTACGCTGCGGATGATTGCGCACAGGTCTGGAGTAGCGCGGAGAATCGACCCCGAACTGCCAAGATAAGTCACGAGCTCGGAACAACTAAGTTGTTGGAACCTAGGCATTACGCTCGCCGCATCCCTATTGCGGCCATGTCGCATCCCTTTCCTGCCTTACCATAGCCGCTTGAGCGCTAAGGGGGACCTCCAGAGCATCGCGCCTCAGGAGCTCTTTACTGGACCTCGGGCCGCTCACCTCCTGGCCTTGACTATGGCACGCCACCTGGCATACCAGCGACGGCTGCAGCCTGCCTGGGGACCGGGACCTGTCAGCGTAGACCAACAAGCTATCGCAAGGTGGAAAGGGGAGACCGAGCCTTAACAGGACATGCGTTCGCAAATTTTCATAACAGGGAATATATACGCAAAAAACATTACAGACCCTTTACACACCCCGCGGGGTACTTCATGATTCTTCGCAGGGAACAAAAAACGAGAACCAAGAGGAATCCTATCTACACCCTCCCGTGGCGGACGCCATCATCAACAGTGGGCCACGGGAGGCCGATGCCGACCCCATCCAGATCAGCGGCGGCAGCGGCTGGACGCCGAGGCCCTGTTCCGAGCCCGGCGAGAGCTCGGGGGCACGTAGCTATCGTGGCTCGTCTCCGGAGTCTCGTAAAGCTCAGGAGCATCGCTAGACTCCCAGGGCTGCTGCTGCTGGAGTAGCCACGAGCGGAGCGCGCGTCAGCCTGGCGCTCCCCTCCAGGGCAACACTCCAGACGGCGGCCCTCCGTGTCGAAGACCTTGAAGAAGAGCGTGGTGGCGCCGTCGTACTCAAAGTGGATCGCGAGGGTGCCTTCCGCATGGCAAATCCGCGCAACCTCGCCCCAGCGCGAGTCATTAAGATCTTGCTGGCAGGGACCGCTTCGATCTCTGCTCCGATCGCTGGAGCGTTGCAGTCGGCATGCTGCAGCCAAAGTTCAAGAGGCCCCCTCGGCGGCATCACGCCAGAGAAGAACCACAGGAAGCGGATCCAAGAGCTTGGGGCATCGGCGCCCATAGCACAAGCTCGCGCGAGGAATCCTAGGCATGGATTCCAGGGGCGACGGCGCGTGTCGCCATGGCGCGGCGACCGCGGATGCGGCGCGGGCGGCGCCGCTCATCGCTCCGCCCTCCTGAGCCCTCGGCTCGGGCGTACAAGGGTAGCGGATACCCTGGAGGAGGCCACTCGCACCAAGGCCTCATCACCACCTGCATCGCTGCTTCGCCGTGACGGTGAACCGGCCTCTTCTTCAGCAGAAGCGGCCCTGGATCATCGCGGGGGGCCTTTCCTTTATCTTCAGCGGAGAACCTTTGGATGGGCACCATTGCTGCTAGCAGTGGAGCAAGGAGGAAGAAGCAAGTGAACCAAGAAGAGATGGGAGATGGGTGCTCCGCCCCCCCCCCCTCCCCATTTATAGCGGAAGAAGGCCAACCGGCGCCTCCCACGTTCATAGGTAATGATGATTTTCCTTGCATGTCGCAGGGACTTGTCAAATCGAGCAGTTGCCGAGGCAGCATGGGGAAGTGGAGACGCCCACGTCCAATAAACCGCCACGTGTCAACCGAGGCCGCAGGATTTTGGGGCCCGTGGCGCTCCACACTTGATCTTTGGCTTCGCCTCGAAGCCAAGCCCGAGCACGCCTTGGGCCCGGGGGCTACTGTCGGCGTTCTGGGAACGGGGGTCCCCATACATGCCTGCCTGTGGCCCATGGCGTGGCTTTGCTAGTAGGCCTGTACAGCCCATCTTCATCAACAAATTATTCAAGACCCTCGCGAGGGGACAAGCCTCGCGAGGCGGATGACGCAAGACCTCCTCAGGAGCGGCCTCACCAGGCTGCCTCGTGAGGAGCGGAGATATCAAGGCGGGGCAAACCTCACGAGGCTCTCGTACCGTGAGCCATGACGATCGACACCAGGCGGGCGCAGGGCGGGCGCCAGCGTGCGCAGCGTCCTTATTTCCTCTTTGGTGCTAAGGAGGCCAGCGCAGGCGCGGAGTACCGAGGCATCGGGCAAAGGTTTCCATATCAGTGCAATGAGACCAAGACCAGCAGGCCAGCAGGACGGAGGTCACCGTGGAGCCCAAGACGGCGTCATCACCAGAGCCCTTTCGAAGGCGAAGATCGCTTTTGTCAAGATAGCTTGTACTAGTTGTCCCCTTTCAAATTGGCCGCCGTTGTTGACTCCCTTCCCGCTCAATATTTGGGGAGAGGACCAGGGCCTATATAAGTTGAACTAGCCACCAACAAAGGGGGCAGCTTGATCTCATCTGATCGAGAGCCAACCCTTAGCCACAGACCGAACGCAAGAACGCCTCAACCTCAGGAGGTCGTTTTTCCCCTTGTACTGTTCTTCATCAGCCCAAGAGGCAATCCACTACCACACACTGGAGTAGGGTATTACACCACAACAATGGCCCAAACCAGTATAAATCTTGTGTCCCTTGTGCTGTGAGTTCGTCGAGTTCGTCCGCGAGATCTTAGCGAGCTAGGGCGTGGATCGGTAGGAGGGAAAGAACTTCGCGCGCACCCCAGAGTTCGAACCTTAAGGGTTTTGCCGGAACCCGTGATCCGACAGACCTCTCTCATCCACGGATTCGGACCGGGATCCTAGCATCTCGTCCTCTCGCTTCATCCCCACTGTCGTCCACCTTGCCGGCGCCGCTCCTACGACCGTCTCGTCCACCGCGCCCCGCCGCCATCGTCTACCCTCCTAGATCTGCTTCCACGCCGCCGACAGCCATCGCTACCACAACACCGTCAAATTCTTAGCAGATGCATACATGGTGCCGCACCAGAGGCGGTACTCTTTCATATCTCCTCAACTTATTTATCGCAGCAAGAAAATAGATCGCCACTGCTTTAGTATGATTTCTTGTCCATCACTTACTTGTTAGTTGAAAGCAAACATTGGTTGCGAAGTTGCCTTTGTCCGGCTTGCACCTTCAGATCCTCCATGGCACGCCCAACACTATACTTGCAATGCTTATGGTTTTCCCCTTTTATATTCCACTCTAATTAAATGATAGTAGACTAAATTAAAAAATTGTCAGTCAATTTTGAGAGCTCGTCGGAGTTCGCTGGTGCGAAGGAAGGGGCTCGGGTGGGTTCGGTGGTTGTGGGGGGTGGTGGTGGGGCCTCGCTGAACGAAGAAAACTCGACGAGGGTGGGGTGGGGGTGGGGGTGGCGGAGGAACACAAGCGGTGGGGGTGGTTCAGGGGAGGGCGGGGGTGGGTCGGGGCTGGTTGTTCGGCCGACGGCCCATGCAGTGTTTTGTATGGGAAGAATCAGAGACGAGGAAGAAGAAGGGTTAGGAGACGTAGGTTCTTCATCCAACTGCCTGAAATGGTCGACTGACCCAAATGACAAAAGTCACGCGACTTGCATGCAGACATGCCTTTATATTCAGTACCATCATCGCACTCGCTTGCATCGCTCCCTGAATCCATCAAGCTAAACAACGTGCCACTCATAATTCCAAACTTGTTGCTCAAATACGAATCTGATATGATGCTGATATTACTAAAACAGATAACGTTTAATTGGTCAGCTAATGTTCCTACTTTACTTTCGAAAAGCACGTGCACCACATATAGAGAGACAGAAGGGAGTTGCATTCTTAATGCGCTCTGGTTCATCATGTGTGGGCACTGCGCAACGAACATTTTATTATCCAAAATCTGCTTGCTCTTCTTTAGCATGTTCCTCTTCCATTCTTCTTTAATAAGTACTCTCTCCGTTCCTAAATACAAGTCTTTGTATAGATTCACCATGGACTACATATGTAGCAAAATGAGTGAATCTACACTCTAAAATGTATTTGTATTCATCTGTATGTGATCCATAGTGGAAATCTCTACAAAGACTTATATTTTGGAACAGAGGGAGTATGATAGTAGTACAGTATGTTCCTTGTAGTGAAGATGAGTAGGGACATTTGCAGTGTACAGGTCTATACGATCGGTTGTGATGGACACTTTGAACTCTTTGGGCCTCTTTGATTCGTAGTATTTTGTAAACATGGGAATAGGGTTTGTAGTGGCCTGCCCACTTGAATCCTAAAAGATTAGCAAGCAAATGCGGGGAGCTATGTCGCCTTTGAGAGTTACACAGATATTAACAGTACCGCACCTTCAGTTGAAGAGAGCCGGTATCCGAAGCCTTTCTATCCGTACCAGCAATACTAGCACATATATTACATCAAATTCCACTTTGCTGATTTTACTTCTAATGCTTATGGTTTTCCCGTTATATCTACACTATGATCAGTGTAGCTGCTTTGTGTCGCACTAGCAGCAGTCCACTCTTGAAGCTAAACAACACACCAATCATAAGTCCAAAGCTTACTTCGACAAATACAAATTGTGATATGATACTGGCATTAGTTAACAGACACACATTTAATTGGTCAGGTAATGATCCCACTTGATTTTCCAAATGCATGTGGCCACATATAGAGAGACATCATGGAATTGCATTTCTTTGGGCGCTCTGGTTCATCATGGGTGGGCAACCAACATTGTATAGAAAGAAGGGGAATCTCAATAATATGCTTCCTCTTGTGTTCTTCTTTAGTAGGCACATTATGTTCCTTGTCAGGAAGGGAAGCAGGGACATCTGCAGTCGACACCTCTATTGGGACGATTCTGCTAAATGATTTTGCACTTCGAGTTGGTCTGCCATAATACCCCGGAAATGGTGGGAGACGTGCAGCCTTTGATAGACTAAACTGATAGTAACAGCTGTGCGCCTTCAGATGAATAGAGCTGGCATGTAGGTGATCGATAGGCTGCATATTAGTAGCGGCAAAACCCTATGTTTTCCTACCTGTTCCGCTTTCCCGATTTATTTATGGTGGTTATGGTGTACCCCTATTATCTACGCTACAATCTGCCAACTGGCTCTGCGCTCTCGTTATCATGGTTTCGCAATAAACTTTCTAAACGGTATATTATGAACCTATCATCTGCCACCTATCCTTACATCTGGGGCCCCCAACAGCGAGCCTATTTTTTGTGTATTTGTGCCAAATTATATTAATCTACTCACCATATTACAGCACACATGGGCTCTCTCATCAGAATCCAGTGATAGCACACAAGGGTTACAGGGAGCCTATATTATATAATGATATCCTCTGCATTACATAGATAATCTCACTACTATTTGTGTTTTCATGCTTTACAGATATTGTACGTAATCACAATGAATATAAGAATGCGTACATCAAAATAATATTGCGGAACAGTTCAATGGGTAACAAACTTGGCATCAATGGATTGAGGTCCATTGTGGATGCAATCAAACCCGCACGCTCTCGACCTATACATTCGTATTCAGAATATGATCCAAATGACTATTCTGAGCTCAAGGAGTCAAAGGCAGATGGCCTATCATATTCACCCAATAAGGTGCATGTTCTAATTTGGCAAGGTTTTATTGGTTGCACATATCTTGCATAAGGTGTCTTGCATTTCTTTTGTACGTTGCACCGCCATCTGCTTAGTTTACTCATGATATATGTGAAGATGCCATGCCCATCCATTATCAACACCTATTCCATTTGTCTTCATACCATGTTTTTTTCATTCAAAGGTTGTTCTTGTGTTTCAGACATCCAAAAGGAAGAGGGCGATTGCAGAACCTGAAGGAGTACAAGCAAAGTCCTTGAAAAAGGTGGTACTACCGGAGAAATCACATAGAACCCTACGTATATTGGCGATAGAACCAGCGCCGCAAAACCTAGGATATCGCAACTATGCTGGTCGCTGCTTTGTTATTGTGAGTACCTATTGCCCTATCGCTGTCCTTACATTCATACCTTGTGGATTATGTGACATCATTGTGCATTATAGCTTGCTTATCCACTGTTTGCTCCAAATTATCAGATCTATATTAATGCTTAAATTTATGTAGAATAAACCCAATGCCTAAGAAGAAATTTAGTTCTGCATTGTTCTTGTAAGTATATGTTGTCCTTCATCACTGTACTTATATTTGTCAGCTAGTTCTTCATGTACACTTTGCAGCTTATTTTCCCTTGTCCTCCATTTTTCTACACATCAGATCTACATTTACTCTTGCCAAAATATTGAATAAAGCCAATGTTACTGAAGAAGTTTAGCTCATAATGCTCTTTATCGCTTTTACACTTTGTATGATGTATTTACATTTGTACTCTGCATCTTAAGTTAAATAATCGCCATTTGTTCCTATATTTTTCGCATGTATATTTACTCGTAAAAAATGTAGAATAAAGGCAATAGTCTTGAAGAAGAGTGTGAGGTAAACTTCTTGGATTGCACCCCCCATCAATATGGACTTTATAGAGCCTGTCTTCACTACTAATGTAAGTTTGTTCTCCTCGAGCCTTCAAACTTTGTTTTTTTATATTTGGATAGCTATGAGTGCAAATGCTGTTTATTTTTGTCGTCTGCATCAAATTGCTTGTTCAAAGTTTATAAAGTAAAAGTACATAAACATAAGTTTGTCCTTCTCAATTTCAGTCTTTAGTTGTACAATCTAGTTCCTTATTCGTAACATGTAAATTAAAATAAACATAGCAAGTTATCTTCTTTAGCACTATGTGGATGCTTGTGTTCTTGATCTGTAATCTAGTGGTGTGGTGAGACTACCAACAACAACACAATGTCATATCCTGCTATGTCTCAACTATGAACAATGCCATATTATATTAATGTTATTTAAATCGTGTCTCTTTATTTACCAATCAGAAATGGTATAAATTGACAGTACACTCACCATTCATGCTTATACATTGTTTAGAACTACATCTATGCTTGTGTTCTTGATCTGTAATCCAGTGGTCTAGTGAAGCTGGCCGCTCCTGCACAATGTGATTTCCTGCCGTCTTAACTATGAACAATGCCTATTATGTTAATGCTATTTTAAATCATGTCTCTTTATTTCTGACAAAGAAATGATATGAATTGACAGCATTAATGGTTATACATGCAAAACCTGTTATCTACCTACTTGTTTCTCTTTCAGGGTGACAACACTGCTGCTAGGAAGAATCGCCAAAATGATAGTGAGATGAACCCATTGTTTGTCTCTCTAACACATATTCCAGAGGAGAAGGCAACACATAATGAGGGTAGGGATACAACCACGAAGTCACATCTTGATGTAGTGTCAAACTTACTCAGTGACACAAGCTCGATGAAGTCGCCGCCTGAATCTGTTCGACTTCTTCAGTCTGAAATTCAAGCAGATATACATGCTTCCGCTCAAATAAGACTGGAACTTCAATCTCTATGCAAGATTAACCATAAGTACAGGACGCTTATTGATGCTATGCAGCTTAAGTTGGTTGATATGAGCGCCAAAGAAGTGCAATCTCATCAGGTTGCTAAGCTGCTTGCGTTGTAGCTCCTGGGCCGGGCTAACCTTTCTTGAACTATGTTGAAGTGCTGTCGGTTCTGTCTATTATTTTGTCCGCCTCTTAACTTCCACTGGCGGCGACCTGCCCAGTTTATGTAATCTGTTGTCAGGTTGCCCTTTATTATCACTGGTGGCGAACTTTGATGCCGAGGGGATGTAATATGCTGTAATTTTTTGTAGTATAGTCTAGGTTTATTCTTGGTCGGTATGCTATAATTTAGGCCGGAAGGTTCAGTGGATCTCAGTTTTGTCGGTCTTCAGGCCGGCCCGTTACTCATATGGGCCAAAACGTGGGCCTATAATCATCTTGGGCCATTAGCAGGTCTAAACATATAGTTGTTTCCCGCCTTTAACAGGCCGAGTAAAGTTCTGGCCAGCTAGGCCAGAGAATACCATGGGCTTTTAACAGGCTAAAACCTAGATTGGGCTAGCGTTGAGCCGAAAATTCACGGGCCAATACAGGCTGAAACTGCCTAAGGCCCATTTTTGGCCCAAATAGGACGAGCAGTTGACGGGCCAAAATATATCTTGGGCCTGTTTGGCCCAATAAAATTATGGCCTTTAAGCAGGCCGGTATCTATGCAGGCCATAGGCCTAAAAGTGTCACGGGCCATTATCAGATGGGCTGTAAGCAGGCCGGATTCAACGCGGGTTGTAATTATGCCCAATTGTTACATGAGCCATTAACAAGCCGATAGGCCAGTTGGGCTGAAATTTATCCACAAAGACTACGGGCCGTTAAGAGGCCTAAAGTTACTTCAGACAAGAAATAGCCCAGTTTCTGCATGGGCCGTTAAATGGCCTAAAGTTAAACAGGGCCGACAACATCCCAGATGCACCACTGACCGCTAATAGGCCGAAACTATTATCGGGCCGAACTGGTAAACGGGCATTTAATAGGCTGAAATACAAACCTGTCTTAGAATGGGCCCAAAAGAACAGTGGCCTGTTAACGGGCCTGATCCAATATGGGCCATAATTTCTCCCAAAACATGGTAGGCTGTGAACTGGCCTGGTATGGTATAGGCCTCAATTTGGCCCAAAACATGGCAGGCTGTTAATGGGCCAGCCCACTACTGTCTGAAAAACATGGTGGGCCTTTAGCTGGGCCAACCTTTTCACCAGAATGGGCATTTGTTGGGCCGTGCCATGTGTTGACATACCATAGGCGCCTCCTGTCCAATGAGTGGATGACATCTGTCCCAACGGTGAGCAAACACGTGTTTCCTCCGGCCAATGAGAATTTTACACGTGGAAAATGCCCATTGGTCTGGGCTGTTAACGGGTTATTGGATCTAAAACCGGACATGATAGCTTAACAGCGACCCGTTACGGTCGATGCCACGTGTCAGCCACACTTGACGAAAGCACTTCTATGACGCACGATTTATCGTCATGGAAGTGTACGCTTCCGTGATGATAATTTTGGTAATGTCATGGAACACTTCTACAACAGCACAGGTAAGACTATCTTGATTCTGTCATAAAATCGCCGTGGATGTACATGCATGACAGAAAACGTGACCTACTGTGACAAACACATATCATCACAGAAGTGTATTTTTTTGTAGTGTTATCCTGATTATTGTGCTTGTCATATGTATTGGTAATTTTGTATTGTGCTACTATTTGCTGATTTCATAAAGGAGTAACTTGGAGCCTGAACTCGCAGGCAAATCATTACATTGGGCGATTTTAGTAGAACTGCACAAAAAGATCAGATGGACAAATACTTATGTTGCAGCTATGTACTCCAAAGTTCACTCAGACAAGCTTCGATGTTGACAATAAGAAGTGCCTATATTCATTCGAGTATCAATCGGCATCAACCAGTTGTCAAACTCCAAGTATTAGGAGAGTGAACGCCAAAAATATTGCTTGGCGCATAGCCCAGAAAAACGCAGTCCAGTCTTTGGTCCCTACTTGTGCCTTTTGGTTATCGGCACATATGGTAGCGAACTGTATGGCATGGAGTCTAACGATTCCAGAAAAGTTGGTTGACGTGTATATTCATCTGGCACTTAATCAGTCTGCACTCCAGGGATGCTCCATTTCAGTTGAACTGCACAAAAAAATTGGGTGGTTCATTTTCTCAACCGCCTCCTTTCTTGTCTGCAATCTAGAATTCTGGCGAGCTACAGGACCAAGATGAGCTAGTAAAGTAGTTGGATGAAAGTACTGGCCAAGTTGCTCAAACCTCCCTCGGCACAAGGCCACTATTTCAAGGATAAACCTACAAGCAAAGTTCAGATTGTCTGTGCTGCCTCTTATGTACTCGAAAGTTTACTCGTACAAGCATTAATTTTAGCAAGAAGTACCTTCGACTGAACACCATTTACCAGTATGTACCCTAGGTAATTAAAGCTTGTCCATGGATGATATTGGTTGTGATCTCAATCATTTGGATGCATTAACATACTGAACATGTGTATATATGTATCTTTTTGTGAATTATCTATAAATATTGTCTTTTTGATCTATCAATCATTTGGATGCATAGACATGTTGAACTTGTGTATATATGAATCTTTTGAGTTGTTGATTGTGAATGTTGGCTATGAATATAAACGTGTCATGTGAATCTAAGTTTGATACGAATGTTTACCTTTTCTGTTGTACTTGTGAGTGAACTTGTTAGTATGTCTACTGTGGGATTTGTGACGTGTGGGAGTCAACGGCACACCTTCTTCCCGGGAAGAATTGCACCTGCTTGTTAGGGTAGCAATGGCGCATCAGATCTTTTTAATCTTTTTTCTCTGTTTTCCCCCTCCCCCGCTCAACCCCTACCGTAATATTTTCAGCCTCAAAACAAACAGGGAGCTTGATGAAAAATCGAGTGCTGCTTTCCGTAGGTTGGCCTACCCAGCAAAAGGGCTGTTGGTCCACCTCGGACTGGGAGGCAAAATATACAAGTTGTATGGTGCAGAGGCAAGTAAAAAAATGCCATCAAGAGCCATCCATTAAAAAAATCACGTCTGATGTGATTCTTCAGTCGCGCCGCTGCCCCCTCTTTAATCTAGTTCGCTCCATTCCCCAACCGACAGCACGGGACAGAAGTTTATTTCCCCCTCGTGCCTGCCTAGGGATTGAAGAAGCACAACATCAAATCCAACACCAGTGATGGCTGCTTGTCCAAGTGATTTTTCAGTCAAGAAACTGCATATTTCAGAGGCAGAGCATTTAAGTCAACAGGTGAACGTGTCCTGGACTAGGGGGTACTCACCACGTCATGTCCTGATCAGTTGGATTGGGCCGAGGACCCCCATGGCCATTCACTCATGGGCTAGTTCGGACAGTCGATGTATACACAAGGAAGATTCCATAAGACTTTGTGATCAAGACAAGGACTCCTCCCCACCAGCATATTCGAGTAGGACTCTTGTTATCCTAGGCCTCCGGTACATTATATAAGCCGAGGCCAGGCTAGTCGATTGGGATATGCTAGATCATCATGACATTACTCATCATACCTCTAGGGTTTAGACCACAACATATGATCTCGAGGTAGATCAACTTTGTACTTGATACTCCATCAATATAAATAAAAGCAGGACGTAGGGTTTTACCTCCATTAAGAGGGCCCGAACCTGTGTAAAACATCATCTCCTTCATTCCTGTTACCATTGATCCTTAGACGCACAGTTCGGGACCCCCCTACCCGGGATCTGCCAGTTTTGACACCGACAATGGTGCTTTCATTGAGAGTTCCGTTGTGTGATCGGCAAAAGATCAATGGCTCGCCTGCAGATCAAATGTGACGTCGGCGTCTTCGTCACCGTCTCGACTGGTCACCTTGGCTTGACCAAGGACTATGCCATGTCTCCAATCGTCATGTTCGGATGAGGGCCTTCATCAACATCAACTCCGATCTCTAACATGATCATGGAGGAATCATCCGTGGAGCTCGGGGGCTCAACGTCAACATTGCCCTCGGCCGACCATGCTGGTTTTCCGAACTGTGAACTTGTATCCGCTGCCACCACCTCCTCGAGCATCGCTTTGACGATTCCTTTGGTGGAATTGTGCGGAATTAAGTCTACTACAACCATGCAAAATTTCGTCGAGTTCCGATGGAGAATCTCCGGCAATCTACGATATACCGGAGCCCTGTCAAATCTGGACGAGTTTAGGGCGTGGTCTCCAGAGCCTAGCTCGGAGGTTATTTGCAAGATCCAACCGTCCAACTTCTGCGGAATTTCCATATCTACCGCCTCTCAAAATATCAGCTTGATCCAACCGTCCAAAATCGGGAACCTTCCGATCAGTGCAACACTTTTCGGATCTGTTTTCTGTGCGAATACAGATCCGACCAGAATTCATGTTTCTTTATGAACGTGATATTGGATAACCTTTTTAAAGGAATTTTCTTCTAGGGTATTGTGCATTGTTCTTAACACGTGCCCATACAATTTTAAGCCTTCTCTGAGGCACTCTTCACCATCACGATGGTGTCAAACCAGTCCGGTAACATTGCTCCATGTCTTCCGACCTGCGCTAGACAGATCATCGCTTCATCGAGCCGAGCCCAGCCTTATCAGATCATCCGGCAAGCCGAACAAGAGTTCGGCATCGTGAAGGCTTAATCATCACCAACACCATCGCCCCACGGATTGCACGGGTCAGGCACGCCGGCATCGCCGCTCGGTCACTTCATCAATCCGGCATTGACCGTGTCACAAGTTATGACCAGCGTCAGCATGGCCGCATTGTTGCTTCTTCAAGCCGATGTACACCACGCCGAACTGCTTCAACACCTCGGCTGGCATGGTAGCTGCAACGTCTCCTTACCGACCCGCTCTGTAATCTCGGCTAGACCGGGGGCTTCGCCATCTCTTCATCAACCTACTCCGGAGACTTCGGCGTCACCAGCCGACCGGCTTCGTCATGTTAGCTGGACCGGGGGCTTTACTGAAGGAAATATGCCCTAGAGGCAATAATAATGTTATTATTTATTTCCTTATATCATGATAAATGTTTATTATTCATGCTAGAATTGTATTAACCGGAAACATAATACATGTGTGAATACATAAACCTACAGAGTGTCACTAGTATGCCTCTACTTGACTAGCTCGTTAATCAAAGATGGTTATGTTTCCTAACCATGAACAAGGAGTTGTTATTTGATTAACGGGATCACATCATTGGTTGAATGATCTGATTGACATGACCCATTCCATTAGCATAGCACCTGATCGTATAGTTTGTTGCTAGTGCTTTTCTTCATGACTTATACATGTTCCTATGACTATGAGATTATGCAACTCCCGTTTGCCCGAGGAACACTTTGGGTGCTACCAAACGTCACAACGCGTCGGGTGATTATAAAGGTACATTACAGGTGTCTCCAAGGTACATGTTGGGTTGGCATATTTGAGATTAGGATTTGTCACTCCGATTGTCGGAGAGGTATCTCTGGCCCTCTCGGTAATGCACATCACATAAGCCTTGCAAGCATTGCAACTAAATGTGTTAGTTGTGAGATGATGTATTACGGGCGAGAAAAGAGACTTGCCATGAACGAGATTGAACTAGGTATTGGATACCGACGATCGAATCTCGGGCAAGTAACATACCGATGACAAAGGGAACAACGATGTTGTTATGCTTGATCGACCGATAAAGATCTTCGTAGAATATGTAGGAGCCAATATGGGCATCCAGGTCCCGCTATTGGTTATTGACCGAGAGGTGTCTCGGTCATGTCTACATAGTTCTCGAACCCGTAGGGTCCGCACGCTTAACGTTTCGATGGCGGTTATTATGAGTTTATATGATATTGATGTACGAAGGTTGTTCGAGTCCCGGATGAGATCACGGACATGACGAGGAGTCTCAAATGGTCGAGACATAAAGATTGATATATTGGAAGCCTATGTTTGGACTCGGAATCACTCCGGGTGAAATTGGGAATTTTATCAAGTACCGGGGTTACTGGAACCTCCCGGGGGTCAATGGGCCTTGATGGGCCTTAGTGGGAAAGAAAAGGGGGCCATAGTGCTGGCGCACCTTCCCCCTTCCCTAGTCCTATTAGGACTAGGAGAAGGCGCCTCTCTCTCCCCCTTCCCACTTGGGGAAACCTAGTTGGACTAGGATTTGGGGGAATCCTACTCCTAGTAGGAGTAGGACACCCTGGCGCACCTCTCCTTGGCGGCCAGCCCCTCCCTTCCCTCCTTTATATACAAGGGCAGGGGCACCCCATGACACACAAGTTGATGATTGAGATCGTTCCTTAGCCGTGTGCGGTGCCCCTTCCACTAAACTACACCTCGAATATACCGTTGCGGAGCTTAGGCGAAGCCTGCGCCGGTGGAACATCATCATCGTCACCACGCCGTCGGTCGACAAAACTCTCCTCAACACTCGGCTGGATCGGAGTTCGAGGGACGTCATCGAGCTGAGCGTGTGCAGAACTCGGAGGTGCCGTCGTTCGGTACTTGGATCGGTTGGATCGGGAAGAAATACGACTACTTCCTCTACGTTGCGTCAACGCTTCCGTTCTTTGGTCTCGAGGGTACGTGACAACACTCTCATCTCGTTGCTATGCATCACCATGATCTTGCGTGATCGTAGGAAAATTTTTGAAATTACTACGTTCCCCAACAAAGTGGTATCGAGCCTGGTTTTATGCGTTGATGTCATGTGCACGAGTAGAACACAAGTGAGTTGTGGACGATACAAGTCATACTGCCTACCGAAGATGTCATACTTTGGTTCAGCGGTATTGTGAGATGAAGCGGCCGGACCGACATTACGCGACGCTTACGCGAGACTGGTTTCACCGCTCCGAGCACTCGTTGCTTAAAGGTGACCGGCGGGTGTCTGTCTCTCTCACTTTAGTTGAACCGAGTATGACTACGCCCGGTCCTTGAGAAGGTTAAAACGGAGTCTATTTGACAAACTATCGTTGTGGTTTTGATGCGTGGTAAGAACGGTTCTTGCTCAGCCCGTAGCAGCCACGTAAAACTTGCAACAACAAAGTAGAGGACGTCTAACTTGTTTTTGCAGGGCATGATGTGATGTGATGTGGTCAAGACGTGATGCTATATTTTATTGTATGAGATGATCATGTTTTGTAACCGAGTTATCGGCAATGGCAGGAGCCATATGGTTGTCGCTTTATTGTATGAAATGCAAGCGCCATGTAATTGCTTTACTTTATCACTAAGGAGTAGCGATAGTCGTAGAAGCAATAGTTGGCGAGACGACAACGATGCTACGATGGAGATCAAGGTGTCGCTACGGTGACGATGGTGATCATGACGGTGCTTGGCGATGGAATCACAAGCACAAGATGATGATGACCATATCATATCACTTATATTGATTGCATGTGATGTTTATCCTTTATGCATCTTATCTTGCTTTGATTGACGGTAGCATTATAAGATGATCTCTCACTAAAATTATCAAGAAGTGTTCTCCACGAGTATGCACCGTTATGAAAGTTCTTCGTCTTTGAGACACCACGTGATGATCGGGTGTGATAGGCTCTACGTTCAAATACAACGGTGCAAAACAGTTGCACACGCGAATACTCAGGTTAAACTTGACGAGCCTAGCATATAACAGATATGGCCTCGAACACGGAGACCGAAGGTCGAACGTGAATCATATAGTAGATATGATCAACATAGTGATGTTCACCATTGAAACTACTCCATCTCACGTGATGATCGGACATGGTTTAGTTGATTTGGATCACGTAATCACTTAGATGACTAGAGAGATGTCTATCTAAGTGGGAGTTCTTAAGTAATATGATTAATTGAACTTTAATTTATCATGAACTTAGTCTGGTAGTATTTTGCAAACTATGTTGTAGATCAATAGCTCGCGTTATTGCTTCCCTATGTTTTTTATATGTGTTCCTAGAGAAAATTGTATTGAAAAATGTTAGTAGCAATGTTGCGGATTGGATCCGTGATCTGAGGTTTATCCTCATTGCTACACGTAAGAATTATGTCCTTTATGCACCGCTAGGTGACGGACCTATTGCAGGAGCGGATGCATACGTTATGAGCGTTTGGCTAGCTCAATATGATGACTACTTGATAGTTTAGTGCACCATGCTTAACGGCTTAGAATCGGGACTTCAAAGGCGTTTTGAGCGTCATGGACCATATGAGATGTTCCAGGAATTGAAGTTAATATTTCAAGCAAATACCGAGTTGAGAGATATGAAGTCTCCAACAAGTTCTATAGCTAAAAGATGGAGGAGAATCGCTCAACTAGTGAGCATGTGCTCAGATTATCCGAGTACTTCAATCGCTTGAATCAAGTGGGAGTTAATCTTCCGGATAAGATAGTGATTGACAGAATTCTCTAGTCACCATCACTAAGTTAGTAGAACTTGTGATGAACTATAGTATGCAAGGGATGACGAAAAGATTCTCGAGCTCTTGGCGATGCTAAAATCGGCGAAGGTAGAAATCAAGAAAACATCAAGTGTTGATGGTTGACAAGACCACTAGTCTCAAGGAAAATGGCAAAGGGAAGAAGGGGAACTTCAAAAGGAACGGCAAGCAAGTTGTTGCTCGAGTGAAGAAGCCCAAGTCTAGACCTAAGCACGAGACCGAGTACTTACACTGCATAGGAAATGGTCCTTTGAAGCGGTAATACCCCAAATATTTGGTGGATAAGAAGGATGGAAAAGTGAACAAGAGTATATTTGATATACAGGTTATTGATGTGTGCTTTACTAGTGTTTATAGTAGCCCCAGTATTTGATACTTGATCGGTTGCTAAGATTAGCAACTCAAAGCAGGAGTTCTGAGAATGAGCAGAGACTAGTTAAGGGTGAAGTGACGATGAGAGTTGGAAGTAGTTCCAAGATTGATATGATCATCATCGCACACTCCCTATACTTTCGGGATTAGTGTGGAACCTAAATAAGTGTTATTTGGTGTTGAGCATAAATATGATTTGATCATGTTTATTGCAATACTGTTATTCATTTAAGTAATAGAATAAATTGTTGTTCATTTACATGAATAAAACCTTATATGGTTACACACCCAATGAAAATGGTTCATTGGATCTCGATCATAGTGATACACATATTCATAATATTGAAGCCAAAAGATGCAAAGTTAATAATGATAGTGCAACTTATTTGTGGCACTTGCCGTTTAGGTCATATTGGTGTAAAGCGCATGAAGAAACTCCATCTTGATGGACTTTCGGAATCACTTGGTTATGAATCATTTGATACTTGCGAACCGTGCCTTTTGGGCAAGATGACTAAAACTCCGTTCTCGGAACAATGGAACAAGCTCTTGACTTATTGGGAATAATACATACCGATGTATGCGATCCAATGAGTGTTGATGCCCGTGGCAAGTATCGTTATTTTCTAACCTTCACAAAGATGATTTGAGCAGATATGGGTATATCTACTTGATGAAACACAAGTCTGAAACATTTGAAAAGTTCAAAGAATTTCAGAGTGAAGTGGAAAATCATCGCAACAAGAAAATAAAGTTTCTGCGATCTGATCGTGGAGATCAATATTTGAGTTCTGAGTTTGGTCTTCAATGAAAACAATGTGGAATAGTTTCACAGCTCACGCCACCGAACACCACAATGTTATGGTGTGTCCGAACGTCAGAACTGTACTTTATTTTGATATGGTGCGATCTATGATGTATCTTACCGATTTACCACTATCGTTTTGGGGTTATGCATTAGAGACAGCTGCATTCACGTTTAATAGGGCACCATCTAAATCCGTTGAGATGACACCGTATGAACTATGGTTTAACGATAAACCTAAGTATGTCGTTTCTTAAAAGTTTGGAGTTATGATGCTTATGTGAAAAGTTTTCAACTGATAAGCTCGAACCCAAATCGGAGAAGTGCGTCTTCATAGAATACCCAAAGGTAACTATTGGGTACACCTTCTATCACAGATCCGAAGGCAAGTTATTCGTTGCTAAGATGGATCCTTTCTAGAGAAGGAGTTTTCTCTCGAAAGAAGTGAGTGGGAGGAAAGTAGAACTTGATAAGGTAATTGTACCTTCTCCCTTATTGGAAAGTAGTTCATCACGAAATCAGTTTCATGATTCCTACACCAATTAGTGAGGAAGTTAATGATGATGATCATGAAACTTCAGATCAAGTTGCTACCAAACCTCGTGGGTCTTCGAGTAAGATCCGCACTGAGTGGTGCGGTAATCCTATTCTAGAAGTCATGTTACTAGACCGTGATGAACCTACGAACTATGAGGAAGCGATGATGAGCCCAGATTCATGCGAAATGGCTTGAGGCCATGAAATCTGAGATAGGATCCATGTATGAGAACAAAGTATGGACTTTGATTGACTTGCTCGATGATCGGCAAGCCATGTTAAATAAATGGATCTTCAAGAGGAGGACGGACAACGATAGTAGTGTTACTATCTACAAAGCTTGACTTGTTGCAAAAGGTTTTCGACAAGATCAATGTGTTGAATACGATGAGATTTTCTCACTCGTAACGATGCTTATGTCTGTCCGAATCATGTTAGCAATCGCCACATTTTATGAAATCGGCAAATGGATGTCAAAACTACATTCTTTAATGGATTTATTAAAGAAGAGTTGTATATGATGCAACCGAAGGTTTTGTCAATCCTAAAGGAGCTAACAAAATGTGCAAGCTCCAATGATCCATCTATGGACTGGTGCAAGCATCTCGAGTTGGAATAAATGCTTTGATAGTGTGATCAAAGCATATGGTTTTATACTGACTTTTGGAGAAGCCTGTATTTACAAGAAAGTGAGTGGAAGCACTACAAACATTTACGATAAGTATATGTGAATGACATATTGTTGATCGGAAATAATGTAGAATTATTCGTAAAGCATAAAGGAGTATTTGAAAGGAGTTTTTCAAAGAAGGGCCTCGGTGAAGCAACGTACAAATTGAGCATCAAGATCTATTGAGATAGATCAAAATGCTTGATAAGTGTTTTCAATAAGTACATACCTTGTCAAGATTTTGAAGTAGTTCAAAATGGAGCAGTGAAAGAAAAGTTCTTGCCTGTGTTGCAAAGGTGTGAAATTGAGTAAGACTCAAATCCCGACCACGGCAGAAAATAGAAAAGAGAATGAAAGTCATTCCTATGCCTCAATCATAGGTTCTATAAAGTATGCCATGTTGTGTGCGGATCTATTGCATACCATACCACTAAGATTGGCAAGGAGTGCAATAGAGATCTAGGAGTAGATCAATGGACAGCGGTCAAAATTATCCTTAGTAGAATAAGGATATGTTTCTCGATTATGGAAGTGAAAAATAGGTTAAATCGTAAAGGTTACGTCGATGCAAGTTTTAACACTAATCTAGATGACTCGAGTCTCAATCTGGATACATATTGAAAGTGGGAGCAATTAGCTAGAGTAGCTCCGTGCGAGCATTGTAGACATAGAAATTTGCAAAATACTTACGGCTCTGAATGTGATGAGACCCGTTGACTAAAATTATCTCACAAGCAAAACATGATCACACCTTAGTACTCTTTGGGTGTTAATCACATAGCGATGTGAACTAGATTATGACTCTAGTAAACCCTTTGGGTGTTGGTCACATGTCGATGTGAACTATGGGTGTTAACCACATATAGATGTGAACTATTGATGTTAAATCACATGGCGATGTGAACTAGATTATTGACTCTAGTGCAAGTGGGAGATGAAGGAAATATGCCCTAGAGGCAATAATAATGTTATTATTTATTTCCTTATATCATGATAAATGTTTATTATTCATGCTAGAATTGTATTAACCGGAAACATAATACATGTGTGAATACATAAACCTCAGAGTGTCACTAGTATGCCTCTACTTGACTAGCTCGTTAATCAAAGATGGTTATGTTTCCTAACCATGAACAAGGAGTTGTTATTTGATTAACGGGATCACATCATTGGTTGAATGATCTGATTGACATGACCCATTCCATTAGCATAGCACCTTGATCGTATAGTTTGTTGCTAGTGCTTTTCTTCATGACTTATACATGTTCCTATGACTATGAGATTATGCAACTCCCGTTTGCCGAGGAACACTTTGGGTGCTACCAAACGTCACAACGAATCGGGTGATTATAAAGGTACATTACAGGTGTCTCCGAAGGTACATGTTGGGTTGGCATATTTGAGATTAGGATTTGTCACTCCGATTGTCGGAGAGGTATCTCTGGGCCCTCTCGGTAATGCACATCACATAAGCCTTGCAAGCATTGCAACTAAATGTGTTAGTTGTGAGATGATGTATTACGGACGAGAAAAGAGACTTGCCATGAATCGAGATTGAACTAGGTATTGGATACCGACGATCGAATCTCGGGCAAGTAACATACCGATGACAAAGGAACAACGTATGTTGTTATGCGGTCGACCGATAAAGATCTTCGTAGAATATGTAGGAGCCAATATGGGCATCCAGGTCCCGCTATTGGTTATTGACCGAGAGGTGTCTCGGTCATGTCTACATAGTTCTCGAACCCGTAGGGTCCGCACGCTAACGTTTGATGGCGGTTATTATGAGTTTATATGATATTGATGTACGAAGGTTGTTCGAGTCCCGGATGAGATCACGGACATGACGAGGAGTCTCGAAATGGTCGAGACATAAAGATTGATATATTGGAAGCCTATGTTTGGACTCGGAATCACTCCGGGTGAAATTGGGAATTTTAGAAATGCACCGGGTTACTGGAACCTCCGGGGTCAATGGGCCTTGATGGGCCTTAGTGGGAAAGAGAAAGGGGGCCATAGTGCTGGCGCACCTTCCCCCTTCCCTAGTCCTATTAGGACTAGGAGAAGGGCGCCTCTCTCTCTCCTTCCCACTTGGGGAAACCTAGTTGGACTAGGATTTGGGGGAATCCTACTCCTAGTAGGAGTAGGACACCCTGGCGCACCTCTCCTTGGCCGCCAGCCCTCCCTTCCCTCCTTTATATATCAAAGGGCAGGGGCACCCCATGACACACAAGTTGATGATTGAGATCGTTCCTTAGCCGTGTGCGGTGCCCCTTCCACTAAACTACACCTCGAATATACCGTTGCGGAGCTTAGGCGAAGCCTGCGCGGTGGAACATCATCATCGTCACCACGCCGTCGTCTTGACAAAACTCTCCCTCAACACTCGGCTGGATCGGAGTTCGAGGGGCGTCATCGAGCTGAGCGTGTGCAGAACTCGGAGGTGCCGTCGTTCGGTACTTGGATCGGTTGGATCGGGAAGAAATACGACTACTTCCTCTACGTTGCGTCAACGCTTCCGTTGTTGGTCTCTGAGGCGTACGACAACACTCTCATCTTGTTGCTATGCATCACCATGATCTTGCGTGATCGTAGGAAAATTTTTGAAATTACTACGTTCCCCAACATTTACCTCGGCGAGCCAACCTTTGCCCGCATCACCATGCCATCGCTTCATCGCCCATCAGGCAATGGGTGTGTGGATCGAGTCCCAATTTTAGGAGTAACCTTTCTACATATTGCTACAACAGATAAACCAGGTGCTATTAATCCTAACAATTTTTTCTTGCTTGGTTTTATTTTTCCTGAGGGATTATTACTCTGGTTTGTTACACAGGTCTGTCAAATGGTGGCCGCATTATCAACGGTCACGTGGTGGTTCGGTCAGTTTCCATACACAATTCGGCGAATGCCACATCCGGAACTCGGACCGGCCTGTGAATTCAGGCTTTTCCACGCCTCGACCGTGTCACGCCGACGCCCTGCATCAACATTGACTTCGGCACCAGGCCACATCTCTTTAAATAAATTATTTTGCGTAAATTAATTATGCGAGGATTTTTTATATATTTATATTATTTTTTTGGACCGCACTATTTTATATGTGTAGGTAATCGACTTCGACGGCGTCATGCGGTCACTTCGGCAAGCCGACGTCGTCGTCCCAATTGGCATAAATCGGCTCGCGTGATCACTTGTTGGTCGAACTACCATACCGACATATTCGGTTGCCTTGGGGAATTCGGCATCGTTGAGAGAACTATACCTCATCGAGTGTTCGGCACACGGGCCATATTACTTTTATTACTCACTTTGCATAAATTATTAATTATGCAACAGTTTATTTATTTATTATTTTTCCTATTATCTCTGGCCTGCACTATTTTCTATGCATAGGTAAATGATCTGGGTCGGGCAGCGTTGTCGCCTCGGCGTACCGACGTACCACGTCACCTCGGCTGGACTGGGGGCTTCGTCATCACTTCATTAACCCACGCCGGGGACTTTGGTGTCACACTACCGGCCTGCATTGGCTGTGCTATGTCGCGACTTGAGTGTCGAAATCTTCGCTCCGCCACCTCAGGACCGGCTTCGAGGCTCGGACCTTGTCCCGCCGTAACCTCGGGCCGCGCATCAACACCGAGCACATTAACCAGCTAAGTCACTTTCATGCTCAGAATTTTCAATTTTAAATTTATGTTTGGTTTGACTGTGCTCACATGTGTTATTTGTTAAAAGCACTTCTCTTTCCCAAGTTAACTTGGGCTCTTAAAATCTATATGAGCCGTTTTTTAGTAAATGTGTTTTCTTCTTGGTCGTTGCAAAGTCTTTTTCTACCGCTCCTTTTTCGACTCGTGTGTATGGTCAATAGCCAGATAGCCTAGCTTCTCTCTAAAGCCGCTCAAGTTTAGTTTGCTAAATTGGCCTCGGAGAAGCACTCCGCCTTCGCGATAAGTAGCTTGAACGGCTGACCCACTTGAAGTCTTGAGATGGAATGTGTCATATTAAAGCACGACAAAAGCACAATTTTTTTAAAAGACCTATTTTCAGATTGGCACCAAATGACTCGATTTAGTTCGGCCGTAAAGTTTTTAGGTTTTCCAAGCCTATGGCACTTTTAAACTATTTGTGTGTTTCCAGCATAAGTCTCGCAATGCAACACCGAACACCTTTAGAGATTCGGCAAAAACATTCTCAGATATTGCTATATAAGCATCAGTTTTGAATTGTGTCTTCGGTCAATAGTTGGGTTGCCCGGCTCCTGTGCTTGCCTCCTATGTTCCGCTTTGTTCGGCTAGGTGTGCAAAGGGAGAACCACTACGATTGTGCTTCCAGCTCACATGGTTAAGCGCCTCAGTGGAGAAAGCCGAAAACTGACTGTCACAATAAGAGTAAACTGGTCAGCAATCCGATGACTATATTAACCTATAAGATCGATAGAGGTCACCGCGTGTTAAATGACGGGTCGATCATAATATTGGCTGAAGTGTTTACGGCTTGACCTCGGCTGTCATCAAACACTAACCGTGGGCTCGTAACTATCCTCCCCAATTTAAAGCTCCTATGACTACGTGAAATTTATAAAGCCCGCATATCTGATTGCCTCGTTTCCGCTAACATAACCGCCTTCGGGCACCGAGACATCGGCTAAGGGTTGTTTTATTATTGCGAAAACACCCTGTGTAGCATCTACAAGGGGGTGGAAGCCGACGATGGGCCACTTTCAACTGATAAATGGTCGCAACGGAGTCAAAATAAACATACCATCAGCGTTTGTATTTCATATACGAGGGCTGCCTTCCGCAATCATCGATATAAAGCCAAAAATATGCATCAATTTGACTTAAGATTTTGGCCAAGCTGGGTTGCCTGGCTCCTGTGCTTACCCCTACGTTCCCGATTGTTCGGCTAGGCGGTAAAGGGAGCACCTATGTGATTGTTACTACTGGGACATCCGAGTTAGTACCTCTGACTGGATGAAGCCAAAAGCTAGCAATCTCAACGGATATAATTGGTGGGCAACGACGAAAGTGAAAATTTTGGTTCATTAATACTATAGAGTTCGGGAACTTTCCCCGAACTAAATCCTCAATATTTTCCTCCCACATTGATCGGAGGTGAGGTTTTATGATCACGATCAGCATGACAACCCAAAGAAAGGAACCGATAGAGGGACTATTTTCTTCGGAGATGTTTCTTACGTTAAAACATAATATAACATATCTCTCCATGTACCTTTGTTTATAAAACCGTATGGCCGGATTGCCTTGTCTGTCGCAAATCTTTGCCCTCTTAAAGGCTTTAAAAAGTGGGACAAACACTCCCTGGCTACTGGTCGAGGAGGTTGAAGCCGATGGTCGATCAACAAAGTTTTGTACAATGCGGATCCTAACATTAATGATGTAAAGTACTTGGGTACATAGAATCATAAATTGTGAGCAAAAATCAATTTTTCCGCAACCAATGTTTTAAAGAGTCAATGGCACAGTCTCTTTGAGACAACCGAGCAGCTGACATAACGCTCTCATAGTTCCCTATTGGCATTGATTTTCTATCTATTAAGCCCCTTCAGGCCGAACTTGGCGAGCTCAGCTTTCGTTAGCTCTAACTCCTTTATGAGATCTTTTATTCTCTTTCCGAGAAGTTTGTGTTAAACACAACAAAATTTTCAGTCAAATGGATATTGATCCTTAATTCGGCCACCCGTGCCCACATTAAGGCTCGGGGGCTACTGGGCTTCGCGCTCATTATTTATAAATATTAAAGGGGCACATCGATCCCCTAATCTTGTGTTTCCACCCCAACCAGTGTCTCGGGGGCTACTGCATTGCTTATTCAATCCAGAGAATTCAAAGTGCTCAGTGTTCGGCCTGACCGAACTATGGCAAACGCGTCTTCGGACAACAATAGGTACCATCTGGACCTATCCGGCTTCAAGCTAATACATTACGGCAACTTCTCGAGAACCTCTCTCAAGGGGCCGTCCGCCGATCACTATCTCCTCTAATGTGCATCTCGGATTTTAGGCCAATATGCACCTTGAGGGCTACTGGCTATATATCTCGTTAGCAAATAAAATATTCACAAAAAAATCAACCCGCGGTCGGGGTGGTGCACCACCTCAGAAGCAGTCCGGCATAAAGCTCGGGCGCCAGTGGCTGGCTCCATAGAGGGCATTTCCGGCATTAAGCTCGGCTGAATTCGTTCAATCTTTTAAAAGACCGAGGTAGTTTACGACACCTCGAACCATCGTTGGAGCTCGGAAGTGATCCAGCATAAAGCTCGGATTCGAATGGCTCGTTCCGTAGATAATTTTTTAGCGTTAAACTTGGATAACCTCCTTCAAACTTTTTCAAGCCAAGGTGATCTATGACACCTCGGATATAGTCCGGCGTTGGAGCTCGGATATAATCCAACGTTGGTGCCCGGCTGCAAAAGATATCTCGAATGCAGTCCGGTGTTGGAGCTCGTATGCAAGAGGACACCACCACACGAGAACAACTTCAAACCCGAGGATTGGCGTAAAAAATAATAACAAGGCATTGATAAAGGCCGATAACTTAAAGGGGCTCCTCGGATACCCGACATGTAAACTCTTTGGATTCACTTTGGCGATCCTCAAGATCGAAGATGAGATGATTTGTTGAACCAGTTTTCAAGACCGACGACCGAAGATGAAGAACAGTTCGGAAGAATCGAGGAGCGTCCCCAACTTGAAGACCGGTTCAGGGGGCTACTGACGGTGTCTTGGACTAGGGGTACTCACCACATCATCTCCCGATCAGTTGGATTGGGCCGAGGACCCCCATGGCCATTCACTCATGGGCCAGTTCGGACAGCCAATGTATACACAAGGAAGATTCCATAAGACTTGGTGATCAAGACAAGGACTCCTCCCCACCAGCGTATTCGACTAGGACTCTTGTTATCCTAGGCCTCCGGTACATTATATAAGCCGAGGCCAGGCTAGTCGTTACGGATATGCTAGATCATCATGACATTACTCATCATACCTCTAGGGTTTAGACCACAACATATGATCTCGAGGTAGATCAACTATGTACTTGATACTCCATCAATATAAACAAAAGCAGGACGTAGGGTTTTACCTCCATTAAGAGGGCCCGAACCTGGGTAAAATATCGTCTCCTTCATTCCTGTTACCATTGATCCTTAGACGCAGAGTTCGGGACCCCCTACCCGAGATCTGCTGGTTTTGACACCGACAACAGGCACTTTTCAAACATGGATAACAGTATGTTGGAAATTTTATTCATGGTAAAAATGGAACTAACAACAAGTTGACATCATGCTGATCAACATTCATGTATAGCACATCTTCATATGATGCAAAGTCAAAAAGATATGCTATTTTCAAAAATGGCAAGACAATGTTGAGTGTGCGAAAAACTGGGTAAACTAGGGACGAAATTTTGGCAAGTGTTAGATATTTTTCAGCTACACCAGTTGGAATCGAACCCGAGCAGTACAACTTTTGGGTGAGAGGGTTGCAGCCACCAGGCTAGTGCGGTATGTTCGAAAGAATGGAGGAGTTTTCCCCGGCTCCGGTTCTTTCTCGTTCGTGTGCGCTTGCCGTGGCGCCGCCGTATGTCGTTGTCAACATGCTCAACAAACGAGACGAATCCGGAGAGGACTGTACGCCGAGAGACAGACAGTGGGGACCCACTAGGTCCAAGTCGTACGCAAGCAAGTGCCCCATTGGAAAAAAAAAGTTCCTCCTAATTGTATACTGACGTTGGGGCCCACGGGTTTGTCAACCTTAGTCAATAAACGAAATAAATTTCCAACCATGATTGTCATCGGGGAGCTTTTTTTTCAGGGGTATCAGGGATTTTTGTTGTTGTTGTTGTTGCGAGAAAGGGGTATCGGGGATCTAGCTGGTATCATTTTTTTCCAGAGGGAAACAAGTATCAGCTAGGCCTAGGTTTTGTTTTTTAACATACATAGCCCACGACATACGGAGACAGTGGTTTCAACTTATTTTTTGAGTTCCATACCGGCCTATGGGCCTCCCAGCGTAGGTTTTACTTTTTCTTAAAGATCTGCAGCCCAATGTATTTTTTTAATAAAGTGCAGATCTATGTTCTATTTATCTATATATAAGAATAATAATGATGTGTCCAATTTATGTTTTCCCTTCTAACCACATTATATATATTTATATTATTACTATTATCGTATATTTAATACAGACTTATATATACATTATAAAAAACATCCCACATGTTATTAACTTATAAAAGTAAATGTCTAACAGAAGTTGGCAAGGAAAATCCTGGTTGTTTTTGACTCACATGCAAGGGAAATCCTGGTGATTGCGTACAAAATCTTGTGAAGATTTTAAGGACCAATATAATAATAACGCACTCATTTTTGTTTTGAGCAATAACTCGCTAATTTGTTAATTTTATATATAAAAATGTGTCGCTCCAGTTTATTTTTTTATATTAATTGCTCCTTTTAACCTAACATTATATATAGAATGAGCCCAGCTAATTTGTGTATTTCAAGAAAGTGCAAATGGGCTGGGATTTCTTAGAAAATATTAAATGGGCCGCATTGACACGAAATTATTTGTTCACCCAGCCCAGCAAATGGACTGTAAATTCTAGAAAAAATGTGTTCAATATAGGCCACATTTTTGCAGGCTGACATGTGGGCCAATAGGTCGAAGCCTACGCAAGGCATTGTCAACTTGGTCAACAAATGATTATGGCATCCACAGCCATTGGATTTATATCCAACAACCGGCATGCACCTTCAATCTCTCGTCTTCTTCCTCCAGTGTTGCCGGGACCGCCTGCTCCGGCCTTCGGTGGCTAGCGGCTCTCCTTAGCACGCATCACTGCAAAGCGCTACCCGGCTAGGCTATCCTTCCACCCCTCCACACCTCCTGTTATTCTCCACCGACCACAGCCCCACGCTGCACCAGAACCAGTTATAACCCTTGTACTCCTCTCAATCTGCAACTCCATTGTCGCATCTTCCCATCTCCGGGCCGTTCCCATCCGAGGCCTCGCCGTCGTCCACCGCCTCGCTATGCTCAGCGCGGCGTGGTCAACCAACGAGAGTCATTGGAAGAGGACTGTATGTCGAGAGCCTGACGGTTGGGACCCACGAGGTCCATGATCGCACACAAGGAAACTTCCTCCTTATTAAGCTGAAAAAATGTTTCCTCCCCCTGACAGCTGTGACCCACCGGCTATATCTTCGCACGGAAGGAATTGCCTCTTTCTTATGCGAAAAAAAACAATTCCTCCCGATGACAGCTAGGACCCGGCAGATTTGGTGGCTGACTTGTGGGCCTACTAAGCCGACGTGTACGCAGGGCTTTGTCAACTTAATCAACAAATGATTCTAGCGGCTGGACCGTTGGATGTTAATCCAATAGCCGTGCTCCTTCTTCAACCTCTATTCTTACTCCTGTCTCCCGTGGGCGGAAGTGCTGCCGCGCATCCGAACCAGTCAAGTTTCCCACTCCTCTCCATCTGCGACTCCACTGCCGCGTGTTCCCCATCTTCGGGTCGTTCTAGTCTGGGGCCTCGTCGTCATCCACCGGCCTTGGTGCGCTTGGCACGGTGTGGTCAACGTGGTCAAAAAACGAGAGCAATCGGAAGATGACTGTACGTGAGAGGCTGACAGTGGGGACGCACCACGCCCATGGACGCATGCGTGCAACTGCATCCTTTTTACCCTCAAAAATAATGTTTTCTCCCCCTGACAGCTGGGACCCACCAGCTACATCTTCGCACGCAAGGAAGTGTGTCCTTATTACGGGCAAAAAATATACCCCCCTGACAGCTGGGACCCAACGGCAATATCTTCGCACGCAAGGAAGTGTGTCCTTATCCTCCCTGACAGCTGGGACCCACTCGGTCGAAGCGTACGTATCGTTGTCTATCTTGTCGCGAACGTGTACACACATACTGGTCGATCAGCCGCTCTGCAACGATGAACCGTGGCCGAGTAAGTAGCGGCACATGTCATAGTAGAGCCCCCCACGTAGCAGTTCAGGCTGTCCCATCTAAACCATGTACACGTACATACAGCCACACGCCAAAAAATACGGCCATGCACATACATACGGGGGGGGGGTTCTTGAACGCCTACTCGCGCATACGTATGGCCAAGGCTCGTGTACATGGAGAGGCAGCGACTGCGTCCTGTTCATCGGCAGCCAATCGGCTGGGTCGGAACAGAAAAATTGCTCGTCGTGTTCATCGGGAGGCAACACAATGCGTCGTGTTCATCGTGAGCCAACCGGCTTGGACGGAACAGCCGATTGAAACGAGGTCTGGCGTACCGCACAACGGAGGAAACGGCCTTGTGTTCAACCGGCCACGGTCGAAACGGGATCATGTTCAGCGGGAGGGGTCTGGCGTACTGCAAAACGGAGGAAACAGGCTTCTCTTGGACCTCCTACGGTTGAAACGGGGTCCTGTTGATCGGGAGGGGTGTGGCATACCGCAAAACGGAGGAAACGGACTTGTGTTGGAGCGCTACAGTCGAAATGGGGGTCCTGTTCATTGGGAGGGGTGTGGCATACCGCAAAATAGGACTCCACGGGCTACTATTCATCTCCACCGTCGACCTCCTCCAGCCTCCACGAGCAACTATTCATCCACCGTCGACCTCCTTCAGCCTCCACCTGCGACTATTCATCCATGGGCTCCTGTTCATCCAGCCGCCACCGCTCCTCCACCGGCTACTGTTCAACCAGCCCTCTCCACGGGATCCTGTTCAACTACCCCTCCATGGACTAGTGTTCATCCATCCCTCCACCGGCTATTGTTCAATTAGCCCTCCACGGGGTCCTTTTCATCCATCCCTCCACGGGGTCCTGTTCATCCACACCCCAACCGGCCCGATTGGGGTCCTGTTCATCCTGCGGCAACGGCCTCTACTACCACGGGGTACTGTTCATCCAACCCCCCACCAGGAACTATTCATCCAACCCCCCACCGGCAGAGGCAGCAGGTTCAATCGGCTTGATTAGCGGCGCAGAGCGGCGAATCGCTCGATCGGGTTCGATTAACAACCGGATCGATGATCGCTCGGGTTCAATAACGCGTAGCCTGCAGTGCAATCGCTCGGGTTCAGTAGGTGAACGCCTCGCTCGGGTTCAGTTAGATCCCAACGCCTCGCACCCATGCGCGTACGTGTACAAGAGAAACGCGCATTGCTCGGCCCCTGACCACCCACTGTAACGGGAACTCCCCGATATTTTCCTCGCCCTCGCTTCTACCACGGTTTTTTTCCGCCATGGACGGCAGAAAGAATGTCATGAAGCTGCGTCTCCAGCCCGCCCAGGACGAAAAGCCCATTTTTTGTCATGATTTTTTGTCATATAAGTAGGAGCCCACCACATCTATGATGATACCGGGTTTTGTCACAATTATCGTCATAGAAGTGTCATAAGCATGACAAAAAAATCGTTCGGCCCAAAATGTCACGGATGTGTCCTTTTTTTGTAGTCAGTCCTCCATTGTAGTCACAGTTTCTGCATGCGCAGCTCGGGTTGCAGTTGCAGGTGAGCTCGGTGACACTGCATGGGCATCCATTAAGAGTGGCTCGTATGAGGATGACATCACCATGTGCATCCTATTTGTACTAAAAACCATGAAGAGTATAAACATGTTACATACAATTTGAATGGATTTCTCCACTGATAATCACACGTGAGCCAATCTTTTTTGTTTTTTTCTGCGCATACATCTTTAGTTGTTGATATCACACCCTTTAGCGCACCATTTTATCTTGCCTTGCTATTTCTTCATCAAGCACGGTGACAAGTGGGCCCCATGCTCATGTTGTCAATGTGGCAGTCAATAACTTGGTCAGAGTCAGCGATCACAGCTTTCCGGTGCCATGTCACCACAAGAGAAAACCTTATACATAGAAACTTACCAGTAGCGCGAGTCAAAATGAAGCGCTACTACTTACCACTAGCGCCCGGCAAACAAACTCACTGCAGCTAAGTTTATAGCAGTAGCGCGTCTGAGAAAAAGAAGTGCTACTACTACAATTCCCATACTGTTCTCCTCAGGCTAGGAATAGTAGTAGTGAGCGACCATCACCAGTGGTCGAATGTATACACCAAGTCTCTCGGACTCCACCATATATATGAGAGAAGAAGAATGCCGCCTGTTGTCGTGTGGGTAGCTTCTTCTTCATTCCAAGGTGCTAGACATTTTAGTGTAATGCACTTTTGAATGACACGAGTAGCTACCATCACCGATGGTCGAATATATAGACTACGTGAGCTGAGAGTTTTCAAGAAAAGACTCGGCAGACCGATAGTCAACCCGTGATGAATAATAATGATCTAATTTAGTTTTTATAGTACATATATTTAATTGTACAAGTTTAATCTTTGAATTATGAACCTAGGAAATGTCGTCGTCGGACGAGAAAGTCTCCCAGGGGAGTGCGACTGGTGCAGCGACGACCGAGATCTGTGCGACAGGCCTCACCTGGACGAAGTTTGGCGCTTCAGCATTAAGCTCGAGGAGACCTTCGATGTTGAAATGGTACGCAATGACGACAAGTGTTTTTTCGTAATTAAGCATGACTTTTGCTACTTCAACGTGTAATTTTCATCTTTTATAATTCAACTAGCTTATCAAATGCCATGCAAGACGCTATGTCTTAGAGAGGATGGATTTTGAAGATCATGAAAGTATGGAAACAAAGATAATTCACCTAATTAAGGACCAATTATGGTATGGATTTTGATGTAAATCTACACAATCTGAGAGCATATCCCATTTTGGTTGCCCGAATTGGGAAGCACTTTGCAAGTTGTATGAGTTTCATGAGGGTATGCCTATCACCATGGATCTTGGTGATCCTGACATCGCCCAAGACAATATGGACATTTGGGTCCTTGTTGATACGCTTCCAATTCTACTGCTATATGAGTTTCTCGAACGTAGCTATTAAGTAATTTATATTGTTTATATCAAAATAGTTGACAGCTTATTTCCATTGATAGCTTATTTTCATTCTTCAAAGAATGTGCGAAAGATGGTAGACAGAACCTACTACACCGATGGCTCAGAATTAACTTATCTGGAGAAAAAACATCTGATCTCATTTATTACTGTTCTTGAGAATTACAATATGTATTATCAAACTCCTCCACATTATGGTCAATACGTGTCACTAGTGCACGTGTTGAACTACGGTAACATCCATGGAGATGTCATGCTAAGATTTTTTACTATTACGACATCCGTGCATCTTTTGTATAAATTCTTCTAATACTCAATTACATTGCTAACTACGAAGTTATTACTATGTTTTTCAACAGAAAATCCCGAAGGATTGTGTGCCTCATCTGATGTTTCTGAAAGGTCGCCTTGATGTTTTGAACTTACGACCAGTTCATCCTACGAATCACTCCTGTTCATACCGGATTTCTAAAACCGATGAAGACATGACAATCAAAGATTGGAAAAAATGTATGGTCAATCATAGGGAGCTACTTGGAAGCAACATTGTCCGAAGCGCAAGAATTGGAGACAGGATAATCTCCATTCTCCATAATGGAGAGTCAGGGCCTATCTTGTTTTATGCTATTTCACCTAAGAGAGGGTAGTAGGTCCTATGAGAGAGAAGTAGGTCCTAGGTACAATGTGTTATTATGTGCTACAATGTGTTAGAATTGATGATGATGAGGAGGAGTTGTGATTGTGACTAGTGACCAAGTTGCTATATGATGTCTCATTGATGAAAATAGTGAGCATGAGGAGGTGTTATATGACAATGATGTATTATGATGTTAAGTTGTTAATGATATGATGATGATGATGATATTTATTATATCATTGGGTTAAAGAACCGCAGATTAGTTTCAAGTGGATGTCCATCCACATGAAACTAGTCCACGGATCTTTCACCCAGTGATGTAATAACTCATTATGATGTAAAAACAATCTCTAAATTGCTACTGTATGAAAACTTGTATAAAGGTGTATGAATATGACATAAAATAAAAAAGAAATAGAATACGGAATAATAGTAGTAGTGCGGGCAGTCAGACACGCTACTAGTAATTACCAGTAGCGCCTCCTGCAGGAAGCGCTACTACTAAGCGGATATAGCAGTAGCGCAGGTAAAGAAATGCTACTGCTAACCTTTAGCTATAGCGCTGTATTAGTAGCGCGGCACCCCGTGCTACTGATCGGCCAAAAACCCGCGCTACTGCTAGGTTTTTCCCTAGTAGTGTGTCACCGAATCCACTAAGTAACATACTCCGTGTAGTGTCAGGCAAAGCTTCATTTAATAGGTTATAGATCATTTTTTCTTGGTATGTGTGATGTTACATAGAATGAGTAACTAGCTAAGTTACTCAATTCACCTCTCTCCTCATTAACTAATTGCCACATAGGCAAATTTGCTGAGTTGGACACAATGTTAATCTTGACGTTACTACGACTATGGTTAGTCTTAGGCCTTGTTCCGTTCAACCTCCTCCCTAGGGGTTTGGAGAGGATTGGAGGGGAATTTTGCTTGTAGGGGATTTAATCCCCCACGATCCATGTTAATCCCTTGTTAAAACCCCTTGAACTGCACAGGCCCTTAAGGTTAAAAATGACCGGGCTTACAGAGAACAGGGTACTGTAGGCGTTTTGGGAACCAGGATACCCAGACTTGCCTGCCTGCGGCTCACAGCATGGCTCCGTCGATGGCCTGGTATGGCCCATCTACGAGACCACCAAGACAAGACCCTCGTGAGGGGCCAAGCCTCATGAGGCGAACGACACCAAGACCTCCGGAGGAAGCGGCCTTCCCAGGCTGCTTCCTGAGGAGCGGAGATTCCTATCCAGGTGCCCAACCTAATGAGGTTGCAGTGACGCAAGCCGTGACGACCAAGGCCAGACGGGCACCAGCGGATGCAGACGAGGTAGTTTCCTCTTTGGTGCTAAGGAGGCAAGCACAGGCGTGCGTTCCTAGGAGTCAGGCAATGGTTTCCATTCCAGTGCAACAAGACCAATAATGCCAGGATGACAGGACAGATGTCATCACCGAGCCTGATGCAGCATCACGACCAGAAGATTTGAGGAGAATATGACCACCTTTTGTCAGGAGAAGATGTACTACTTGTCCCCTTTCAAATTGGCCACTATGGGATCCCTTCCCGCCTTTGTTTTGGGGGAAGAGGACCGAGGCCACTATAAGTATAGGTTAGCCACCATCGTAGCAGGGGATCCGAACCTGATCGACTCATTCCCCACCAGAGCAGACCACACGAGGTTGTTCATCCCTTGTACTAGTTCATCCTCAGCCCCTTGTGAGGCAAATCCATCACAAAACGGGAGTAGGGTCTTACATCGCAAGGTAGCCTGAACCTGGGTAAAACTGCCGTGTCCATCTTCTTCCTTGTTCAACGAGCTGGGCCGTGGGGGTGACGAGCTGGTTGGCCGGAGAGGTTGAGTTCTTTGCACACGCCCCGGAGTTCGAACCTTACTTGGGTCTGTGGAGCCCTGAATCCGCATTTGGCGCGCCAGGTAGGGGCGTGTCGAAGCCTCTCTTCCATCGTTCGCTCCGCCGCGGCTCCGTCGTTCCTATGGCCGACGCTCGCTGTGCCCGTGCCGAGCGTCGGGCCGCTCGAGTCGCTCAGACTACACCCGTGGGTAACGGCGCACCTCGCTGCTCTGCCTCCCCGGTGGCTAACGCCGCCACCGACCCTGCTACCCGTGAGCAGCAGGACTCATTGTTGCCGTCATCTGGGCGGCGCGACGGCCGCACAGCGACTCCATCACCCACTTCGGTTACGACATCGTCTTCTCATGCGCGTCGTGGGCCAGCAAACGCGCAGGCTACGCTGCTCATGGCGCGCGAGCTTCTGCGCTATTGCCCGGCGAACGACCTCTACGATGTCTGGCTCGCCCACATTGCCGAGCTCGTCAACGCCGCCGAAGAGGCACCTGCACTGTCCCGTTCTCCTCGTCCTCCGCCGTCCCTGGCAGGCGATGTGGCTCACGGCGTGCCTCCTCCTCTACATGGTGTGGACCCCTAGCCAAGGCATGAGGCACCCCAGCGCGACCCGTCGCGCAGGGCGCCATTGCGCGATCAAGAAAGCTGCCAGGTGGTGCAGCGGCCCCAAGGGGAAGCGCGCACACTTCCGGCACCGCCACGTCAAGACCGTGTGCCGCCAGAGGCGCAGCACGCCTGCGTCAATATCAAGCTCCACCTATGCGGCTGGCCCCCTGTGAGTGTGGTAGGTTGCCGTGCTTTCACCCGGGAGTTGTGTCACATCGTCTGGCCTGACAAGTTCAAGCCGGATCTGCCTCCACGCTACGACGGCACTCCTGACCCCGCTGAGTTCCACCAACTCTGCAAGCTGAGTATCGAGGCGGCGAACGCCAACGACAAAGTCAATGGCGAACTGGTTCCCCATGGACCTCAAGGATGGCGCGTGTTCTTGGCTCCTGAACCTTTCGGTGGTGTCGATCTCCTCGTCGGACGAGCTACGCGAGCGCTTCATCGCCAACTTTCAGGGTACTCGCGACCGCGCTCCCCCAGCAGGCGACCAGCGGCGCATCAAGCAGCAGTCGGGCAAAACCTTGCACAAGTACATACAACACTTCACGAACGTTTGCCTCAAAATCCCGAATGTGTCGGACTAGGCCATCATTTCGATGCTCTCTGAGGGCGTCCGGGATGTCAAGATGAAGGAGGAGCTCGCCATACATGAGGACTTGTGCTCGGCTCTGGAGATGTTCAACATGGCCGCCAGGTGCGCGAGGGCAGAGGAAGGTCGCCTCTCCCTCATGGAACTCCCGGAGGTCGATCCTGAACACTAGAAGGCCATGTCTAAGGAGGTAAAGCGCAAGGGCCTCGTTGTGCTCGCAGCTGAACCTAAGATGAAGCGCGGCTGCGACCACGGTGAATCCTCCAGGGGCAACCGCCTGTTCTGTGTCATCCACAACGTCCACATCCACAACACCAACAACTGCCAGGAGCTCGGGGCAATCTGCGACGGGCTCCTTGGTCGCCGTCCTGAGCGCAACGACCGTGGCTACGGCCACGGAGGAGGCCAAGGTGGAGGCCGTTTGGACGACCGCAATCCCCGCTAGGACTGGCGTGATTAGCCTCGTGAGAACTGCTGGCAGGCCCAACGTCGCTATGGCCCCTGGCATGGCCAGCCTTGTGAGGACCGTCCTCAGGGCAATGACGGCCTTCCTCTGCTACCGCCCCCGCCAAGGAGAAACGACGACCACCGCCAAGATGATGGGGCTAGGGGCTTCCAAGAGCGTCGAGCATTACCTGCATCTTGGGTGGCGCTCAGTCTCCTGCCTCTCATCGCATCTTCAAGCAGTTCGCCGCGAGGTGAACACGGTCCTTCCCAAGCTTGAGTCGTCGCTGTCACGCCCAAGATGCGGCCCTATCCTAAAGGAACTCGAAGGTCCCACCAAGGATAGAAGCGCATCTTGAAGACGCTTTTGCAAGGTGGATATCATTACATCAACATTACATAATAGTGGGGATACAACCAAGACATACAATGTCACATGAATACAACAATACATCATACAAGATCAACATCCGACTACGGATGAAACAGAAACAGAAACTCAAACGACATCCACCCTGCTAGCCCAGGCTGCCGACCCGGAACCTATCCCCTGATCGACGAAGAAGAAGAAGAACTCCAAAACAAGCAAACATCGCTCTCGCGTCATGATCATCGCATAACCTGTACCTACAACTGGTGGTGTAGTAATCTTTGAGCCACGAGGACTCAGCAATCCCATTACCATGGGTATCAAGACTAGCAAAGCTTAACGGGTAAGGAAGAGGTAAAGTGGTGAGGTTGCAGCAGCGACTAAGCATAATATTGTGGCTAACATACGCAAATGAGAGCGAGAAGAGAAACAAAGGAACGGTCGTCAACTAGTAATGATCAAGAAGTGATCCTGAACTCCTACTTACGTCAGACATAACCCAGAAACCGTATTCTCCTCTCGATCAACCCTGAAAAGAGACACTCACGGTTACGCACACGGTTGGTGTATTTTGGAAGAGTTTACTTCAAGTTTACTACAACCGGACATTAACAAATTCCCATCTGCCACATAACCGCGGGCACGGCTTTCGAAAGTTCAAACCCTGCAGGGGTGTCCCAACTTAGCCCATGATAAGCTCTCGCGATCAACGAATGATATTCCTTCTCCCCGGGAAGACCCGATCAGTCTCGGAATCCCGGCTACAAGACATTTCGACAGTAATAAAACAAGACCAGCAAGACCGCCCGATGCGCCGACAATCCCGATAGGAGCTGCACATATCTCGTTCTCAGGGCAACACCGGATGAGACAGGCTACGAGTAAAAGCAAACCTCGAGTTTCCCCGTGGTGGCCCCGCAGGCGGCTCGGTTCAAACCAGCACTTAGAGAAGCACTGGCCCGGGTGGGCTAAAATAAAGATGACCCTCGGGTTGGCCGACCCAAGGGAAAGGGTATAGGTGGTGGTGAGGCAAATGGTAAAACCAAGGTTGGGCCTTGCTGGAGGAGTCTTATTCAAAGCGAACTGTCAAGGGGGTCCCATAAATCACCCAACCGCGTTTGGGACGCAAAATCCAGGAACATAATACCGATATGACGGAAACTAGGGCGGCAAGAGTGGAACAAAACACCAGGCATAAGGCCGAGCCTTCCACCCTTTACCAAGTATATAGATGCATTAATTAAATAAGAGATATTGTGATATCCCAACATAAACATAATCCAACATGGAGCAATCTTCATCTTCACCTGCAGCTAGCAACGCTATAAGAGGGGCTGAGCAAAAGCGGTAACATAGCCAAACAACGGTTTGCTAGGAAGGGTGACAAGGGTTAGAGGCTCATGCAATTTGGGAGGCTTGAGCAGCAAGTGGTAGGTAACACAGCATAGCAATAGAACGAAGCAACTAGCATAGCAATGATAGTAATGAGATCCAAGGTGACGGTCATCTTGCCTGAAATCCCGCTAGGAAGAAGAACGAGTCCATGAAGAAGACGAACAGAAGTAGTCGAACGAATCCTCACAATCGCAACATTACCGGAACATGGAAGCAACACCGGAAAGAAACAAACAACATGGTAAATGCACAAGCATAAACATGGCATGATGCACAATCAAGTATGATGCATGTCCGGTTTAATGAGGCATGGCATGGCAAAGTGCAACAAATAATACTACAAGTTAAGTGGAGCTCGATATGCAACGAGTTGCATATTGACAAAACACCACATAGACATATTTAGTTTAATCTCGTTTAAGCTACCAAACAAGGATAAATGTTGTTAAACATGGCAAGAGGTGAAGCATAATTAAACTAACTATTTAGGCAAATTTAAATGAGGCCGGAACAACAAACAACAATTCCGGAAAATCCCCATATGCATATTTTAGATTCGGTACTGTTCTGCCCTAAAACATATTTTATTGTTGTTAAACAGGAAAATAAACTGCACCATGTTAAACTAGGCATTTTTCCACCCCATTTACATATAAAGTTTATTTAAAGCCGAGCTACGGTTATTTAGTTATGAAATAAATCATTTTAACATGGCATTTATGCAAATTAAACAAACAGCATTTTAAGCATATTTAACATGGATGAAAGTGGCATATTATGAAACTAGATGAAAAACTAAGCATCTTACATATATAAATCATTTTAATCCGATGCACGGTTTGTGAGATATTAAATGCATGAACATGAGGGTTTTTCTGCAAATCTGTCATCTCTGGAAAATTTGACAAATTCGCACATGGGAAAAAAACAGCACTGGGCTGAAACTGCTGGGCGCTGGGCTGGGGTTCTCACCATGGGCCAAGGCCCGGTTTAAGGAGAGGCCAAGGCAGGGAGCTGCTGGGGTGTGGCCTCACCCATGGGCTTCGGCCCGCTTGGTGGAGGAGGCTGGCCGACGTAGGGGCTTGGCGCGGGATGCGGCCCACGCGGGCGAGCAGAGGAGGCTCGCGCGGCCGACGTGGCTAGCGACGCGGTCAACGAGGCAGAGGGACTCGAACTTGATCTCCTGAACGAAGACGAACGTGGCAGCGGGCGCAGCGAAGCAGGGTCTCTGCCAGGCAGCGAGGAAGGCCGCGAGGTGGAGATGGGCGGATCCGGCTGGCGGCGCCGAACCGGCAGCAGCGGCCCGGACGGAGCTCGAGGCGGCCATGGCGTTTTCTGTCCAAGAAGGAGAGAGGAGATGAGTTCGAGATGAGGAGCAAGGGAAGGAGAGGCGCGACGGGGGCTCGCCTGAAACTCTTCTGCGGTGGCGCTCAACGGCGTCTTTGGAGAGGAGCTCCGACGAGGGGCAACGGGCGTCGAGAGAGACGAGGACGAGCGTTCCTGCTCGGGACGACGAGGCACGGTCCAGTTGGCTGGGACACCAGCGTGAGGACGCTCGGGGTGGCATGAGGCCTCGGGAGGCGACGGGCAGAGGAGCTCGGGCTCCTGCAGGATTTGGGCGTCGATGGTGGTTGGGCAGGAGGGAAATAACGAGGAGAAGGTGGAGGCTGCGAGGGGATTGGGCGCTGGTGGATCCCGAGGGGATTTGTTGGAGTGGCGGCACGGCTGTGAGGATGGGGCAGGTCCCTAGATTTTAGGGTTTGGTCTCAAATGGATTAAGGTTTGACTATATATAGGGAAAAGAGAGGGGGTTTGGATCATCCGATCAAAATCCGATGGACGAGAATAAATATGCTAGGGAGTCCAATAAATAAAACGAAGATGTATTAGGGATGAATGGGGATTATCCGGACCCATCGGTCACGACAACCCGGGTCGGGTTCGGGCGATGTCGGACGCAGCAAAAGGGTTGGTGGCTGTACAGAGAGGGTGGACATTTAGACGAGAGGGGAAAACAAAGACAATGGGGTTCGACGAAAGGTCACGGGGACAAGGGGGTTTTGTTGGTCTCGGAGAAAGAGAGAAGAGAGGGGTCCAATTGGTCTGAGAGAAGGTCAACAAGGACAAGCGGTCTGACAAAAGGTCAACGAAGACAAAGAGAGAAGCGGTCACTACAAGCGGCTACGAGGTTTTATGAAAACATGCGGATGCAAAGCGGATGATGCGATGAGATGAAATGCATGACATGAACAAACTGCAAAACAAAAGACAAAAACCCAACCACGGAGAAAATAACATATCGCATCTCCGGAAAAGGCAAGAGTTGGTGTTACGAATATGGAAAGTTGTATCCGGGGCGTTACAACACTCCACCACTACGAGAGGATCTCGTCCCGAGATCTAGGATGGCACCGGAGGGAAAAGAAAGAGGAAGATAAGAGGTAAAACTAAGTTGCTTCTTTGACAAACGAGTGAAACTATGAACCTTGAGAGGTTGAAAAGTTGAAAGAGAGAACACAACGGAGTTGAACGAAGTTGAGAACACTCCGATAGAAAAGAGGAACAAGGAACATTGCAAGAACCATGTAGGTTGAAAGACAAACAAAAATGGTTACGATGGACAAGAAGTACATGCAAGCACTCCGGTTGAAACAAGATGTACAAGGAACAATAAAGAACAATTACGACAACACTCTGGTTGTAAATGGAAGGGATAGAATATGGACTTGGCAAAATGAAAGCACTTGGATGAGACTCCGGCTAAAAGAGGAATGATAGACACAACACTCCGGTTAAATGGATAAGCCATAAAAGAACATGATCTTGACAAAGCGATATGATGGGTGAAGAGAGCAACATCACAAAGCCTCCGGGAGAAAGAATAGAAGATCGGTCATTGAAATAAAAGAATGGAGAAGAAAATGCCAACTTCTGTCACAAATGATCTTTGAAAGCATCCTTGCAAAGAAGAATTGAACGGAGTTGTTGGAAAACCAACAACGAAACGAATAAGTTTGTAGTGGGCTTATGGAAACATCTCAACATTATGAGGTGACAACCGACCACTAAAGGAAACAATTGTTTGCTTTAGATCGACGAAGAGATGAACACTTCTTCCACCAAGATGATAAAGAGGTAACTTGGATCATTGACAAGCACCACAAATAGCAACATTCCCACTGGAAGGCTTTAGGTGAAATATGACCCAAGATAACTCCAACAAAGGGATTGATGGATTGAAAAGATCTCTTGAACGAAGAGAAAATAATGGATTTAAAATACCTCATTCTTGACAACAATATGAATCATGAAACATGAAGGAAATTGTCAAGAGTGACATAACACCATCTCAAAAGATAAGGTAGAAAGAATTGCACTTCGGAATGCAAGATGAAGAATACTTGAGCTCCTCAAAACAAAACATGTGTTGAACACCATGTTTATTTTAGAGTATAGCTTGGAGGATCATAACTTCGAGAGAAATCTTGAAGAACAATTGAAGAATGAAGAGAATCCTTGACGAACCATCATGTAGAGTCTCCATGAAGAACTCCGGTAATAAAAGGATGATAAAAAGAAAGAGAAGTTGAAGACACAAGGTGAAGCCTTGCAATGATGGAGCTTCGTGACGAGATAATGCGGAAAACTTGGAACTCCAGAAAAGAAAAGATGAAACACTAGAACCGAGAATTACTTCATCATGAACAATCTCCGGAAGAAAAGAATTGAATCACCTCGAGGAAATAAGAATAAGATTTATTGTATGCTTATCCTTCATCAAATTAAATTGATGACAAGCAATGGATTTGGCATACTACTTATTCTCGTAGAAAGGATTAAGAGAGATATAGCGCAAACTTGAGAAGGTATTGATGGAACCACCGGTGGGATTTGGAAACCACGAATGAATATATGTGATAAGAAAGGAAAAAGGAATCTTGAACGAACCACCGTAAGAATTGAAAATGAATGAAGAAAAGAGAACGAATCACCGGGAAGAATTAGGAAAGCACAAAGATACTTGAGGGAATTAAAAGCAAGAGAATGAAGAGATCGCGAACTGATTAGAGGATATTCGAACGATTCACCGGTAAGATTTGGAGAATGATAGCTACACGCTGAGAATGAAGAATTATGACATGATGGCCTTCGGAGGAAAGAAATGGAAGCAATTCATGAAATGCTCCGGATAGGTGAAAAGAATTCCCACAATCGAAAACAATTATGAGAGGATGGCATCAAGCTAGAACCATGAATCTTGAAGTGAATGGAGCAAGATTTAAGAGAAACTCTTCTTCGGTCTTAGAATGTTGAGAAAGACGATGAGAAACCACCATGAATTGTTGAGATACTCCAGGATGAAAATTGGAAAGGTTGAACCAACGATGAAAAGAATTTGAAAGATTTTGGAGAAAGACATTTGACTGATGATAACTCATTCTTACGTCCAACTTGAAAAGAATTAGGAATGGCTCCGGAATAAATAGAAGAGTTAGGTAAGATCCTGGGAAAAGACAAAGACATGTGGGTTAGGGCCCACTCAAAAGAAAACACCATTGAACAATTGATTGAAAGGGGATTGCACCGGTTGAATTAAATGGCTTGAATGAGATAACAACCTCAAAATAACTTGAACGGATCTGGAATGAAAAGACGAGCCTTCTGAGATATCTTCATCACTCCGGAACAATTGAATAGCGAGAAGTGGATGATTAAGAGGTGCACCGGTACGAGAAAAACATTAGAAACGAGGAAACGAATATGATCAACACTGAAAGCTTGAGTTAAATCCACCGGAAAAGAATACGAGAATGAAGAATGGTGAACTTGGAGCTGTTGAGCATCTTCATGAAGGATCACTGGATCAGAACATTGATTGAAAAGAGTGAAGAGACTTCACATGAATAAATGGATACTTGATTAAAATATATAAGTCCTTGCAGAAAAGGGTGGGAGGGCGGGAAAACAAAGACAACTTGGGACGGATGAAACAAGCACCGTTGAGAAAACTTAGAATTGATCTTGCGGATGTTGAAATGATTGGATCCACTTAAAGAGAAGCACGCCGGTTGGAAAAGAATTAACATGACGACCTCGATGATCAAGAAGGATTAGTATTCACATAGCAATATGAGAACACCGTTTAAGGAAGGTATGGATCAACACTTGACATCGAAGCAACTCGAATACCACAAATAAAACAAAACAAAGGATTTGGCTTGCAGAATAAGCCGGAACAAATACATATGATAGAGATTTACCCAATCCCATATCATGCATCTGTCGAAAAGATATTCTAGGAGCTACTTGAATTCCCACCTATAAACTCCCGAAACTTTCTGGTTATGCAATCTGGTGTTGGGGATCACAGGACACAAAATATATCACCCAAACTAACAATACCTAGATCCAATTGTATCCATCCGTCAACACATAACCAACAAAAACTCCGGAAATCGTGTACCTCAACCTTCGAAAAGCATCCGTTATACGAGTTATGGCAATACTCCCGAACTCCCCAGTACTGGGTGGAGTCGAGATTATCTCACCAACAACTGCATAAAAGAGATTTTCGATGTCGGCAAAACTCGGTATTCCGAGAATCGCAACGATAAAATTGTGACGACAACACCTCGGAGCTCAACTCCCGGGACACCGCCACAACCCCTAAATGTCGAGGCACCAAGAACAATGTTCTCGTCACAAGACTATCGAACGATCCCAAGATACCCACGTGATCCTAAAAAGAATTCGTGAAATTTGAGGAGAGGAAAGACAAAACATCTCGTCGAGGCCTCACCAGAAGCGAAGAAGGGACCGAGGAGTAAAAGAATCCTACTCTCGATATATATAATCCTAAGACTCAAAATAGTTTTCTTCTAGACTCAACAACGGCCAACAATCAAGGGGCTCCTATGGTCGGTCGAGGCTCGATACCAACTTATCACGCCTAAGATGCGGCCCTATCCTAAAGGAACTCGAAGGTCCCACCAAGGATAGAAGCGCATCTTGAAGACGCTTTTGCAAGGTGGATATCATTACATCAACATTACATAATAGTGGGGATACAACCAAGACATACAATGTCACATGAATACAACAATACATCATACAAGATCAACATCCGACTACGGATGAAACAGAAACAGAAACTCAAACGACATCCACCCTGCTAGCCCAGGCTGCCGACCCAGAACCTATCCCCTGATCGATGAAGAAGAAGAAGAACTCCAAAACAAGCAAACATCGCTCTCGCGTCATGATCATCGCATAACCTGTACCTGCAACTAGTGGTGTAGTAATCTGTGAGCCACGAGGACTCAGCAATCCCATTACCATGGGTATCAAGACTAGCAAAGCTTAATGGGTAAGGAAGAGGTAAAGTGGTGAGGTTGCAGCAGCGACTAAGCATGATATGGTGGCTAACATACGCAAATGATAGCGAGAAGAGAAACAAAGGAACGGTCGTCAACTAGAAATGATCAAGAAGTGATCCTGAACTCCTACTTACGTCAGACATAACCCAGAAACCGTGTTCTCCTCTCGATCAACCCCGAAAAGAGACACTCACGGTTACGCACACGGTTGGTGTATTTTGGAAGAGTTTACTTCAAGTTTACTACAACCGGACATTAACAAATTCCCATCTGCCACATAACCGCGGGCATGGCTTTCGAAAGTTCAAACCCTGCAGGGTGTCCCAACAGCCCATGATAAGCTCTCGCGATCAACGAAGGATATTCCTTCTCCCGGAAGACCCGATCAGTCTCGGAATCCGGCTACAAGACATTTCGACAAGAATAAAACAAGACCAGCAAAACCGCCCGATCGCCGACAATCCCGATAGGAGCTGCACATATCTCGTTCTCGTGGCAACACCGGATGAGACAGAGCTACGAGTAAAACCAAGCCTCGAGTTTCCCGTGGTGGCCCCAAGAAGTGTTTCGGTTCGAACCAGCACTTAGAGAAGCAACGGCCCGGGGCTAAAATAAAGATGACCCTCGGGTTGGCCGACCCAAGGAAAGGGTATAGGTGGTGGTGAGGCAAATGGTAAAACCAAGGTTGGGCCTTGCCGGAGGAGTCTTATTCAAAGCGAACTGTCAAGGGGTCCCATAAATCACCCAACCGCGTTAGGGACGCAAAATCCGGGAACATAATACCGATATGACGGAAACTAGGGCGGCAAGAGTGGAACAAAACACCGGGCATAAGGCCGAGCCTTCCACCCTTTACCAAGTATATAGATGCATTAATTAAATAAGAGATATTGTGATATCCCAACATAAACATAATCCAACATGGAGCAATCTTCATCTTCACCTGCAACTAGCAACACTATAAGAGGGGCTGAGCAAAAGCGGTAACATAGCCAAACAACGGTTTGCTAGGAAGGGTGACAAGGGTTAGAGGTTCATGCAATTTGGGAGGCTTGAGCAGCAAGTGGTAGGTAACACAACATAGCGATAGAACGAAGCAACTAGCATAGCAATGATAGTAATGAGATCCAAGGTGACGGTCATCTTGCCTGAAATCCCGCTAGGAAGAAGAACGAGTCCATGAAGAAGACGAACGGAAGTAGTCGAACGAATCCTCACAATCGCAACATTACCGGAACATGGAAGCAACACCGGAAAGAAACAAACAACATGGTAAATGCACAAGCATAAACATGGCATGATGCACAATCAAGTATGATGCATGTACGGTTTAATGAGGCATGGCATGGCAAAGTGCAACAAATAATACTACAAGTTAAGTGGAGCTCGGTATGCAACGAGTTGCATATTGACAAAACACCACATAGACATATTTAGTTTAATCTCGTTTAAGCTACCAAACAATGTTAAATGTTGTTAAACATGGCAAGAGGTGAAGCATAATTAAACTAACTATTTAGGCAAATTTAAATGAGGCCGGAACAACAAACAACAATTCCGGAAAATCCCCATATGCATATTTTAGATTCGGTACTGTTCTGCCCTAAAACATATTTTATTGTTGTTAAACAGGAAAATAAACTGCACCATGTTAAACTAGGCATTTTTCCACCCCATTTACATATAAAGTTTATTTAAAACCGAGCTACGGTTATTTAGTTATGAAATAAATCATTTTAACATGGCATTTATGCAAATTAAACAAACAGCATTTTAAGCATGTTTAACATGGATGAAAGTGGCATATTATGAAACTAGATGAAAAACTAAGCATCTTACATATATAAATCATTTTAATCCGATGCACGGTTTGTGAGATATTAAATGCATGAACATGAGGGTTTTTCTGCAAATCTGTCATCTCTGGAAAATTTGACAAATTCGCACATGGGAAAAAAAAACAACACTGGGCTGAAACTGCTGGGCGCTGGGCTGGGGTTCTCACCATCGGCCAAGGCCCGGTTTGAGGAGAGGCCAAGGCAGGGAGCTGCTGGGGTGTGGCCTCACCCATGGGCTTCGGCCCGCTTGGTGGAGGAGGCTGGCCGACGTAGGGGCTTGGGCGCGGGATGCGGCCCACGCGGGCGAGCAGAAGAGGCTCGCACGGCCGACGTGGCTAGCGACGCGGTCAACGCGTGAGGCAGAGGGACTCGAACTCGAGCTCCTGAACGAAGACGAACGCGGCAGCGGGCGCAGGCGAGAACGGGGTCTACGGCGCGGCAGCAGGGAAGGCCGGCGAGGTGGAGATGGGGCGGATCCGGCTGGCCGGCGCTGGATCCGGGCAACGGCGGCGCGGACGGAGCTCAGGGGCGGCCATGGCGTTTTCCTGTCCAGTAAGGAGAGAGGGAGATGAGTCCGAGATGAGGAGCAAGGGAAGGAGAGGCGCGCGACGGGGGCTCGCCTGGGCTGCTGCTGCGAGTGGCGCCGGCAATGACGTCTTGGAGAGGAGCTCCGACGAGGGGCAACGGGCGTCGAGAGAGATGAGGACGAGCGTTCCTGCTCGGGACGACGAGGCACGGTCCAGGTGGCTGGGACGTCGGCGTGAGGACGCTCGGGGTGGCATGAGGCCTCGGGAGGCGACGGGCAGAGGAGCTCGGGCTCCTGCAGGATTTGGGCGTCGATGGTGGTTGGGCAGGAGGGAAATAACAAGGAGAAGGTGGAGGCTGCGAGGGGATTGGGCGCTGGTGGATCCCGAGGGGATTTGTTGGAGTGGCGGCGCGGCTGTGAGGATGGGACAGGTCCCTAGATTTTAGGGTTTGGTCTCAAATGGATTAAGGTTTGACTATATATAGGGAAAAGACAGGGGGTTTGGATCATCCGATCAAAATCTGATGGACGAGAATAAATATGCTAGGGAGTCCAATAAATAAAACGAAGATGTATTAGGGATGAATGGGGATTATCCGGACCCATCGGTCACGACAACCCGGGTCGGGTTCGGGCAGATGTCACGCCAGCATAAAAGGGTTGCTTGGCTGTACAGAGAGGGTGGACATTTAGACGAGAGGGGAAAACAAAGACAATGGGGTACGACGAAAGGCCACGGGGACAAGGGGGGTTTTGTTGGTCTCGGAGAAAGAGAGAAGAGAGGGGTCCAATTGGTCTGAGAGAAGGTCAACAAGGACAAGCGGTCTGACAAAAGGTCAACAAAGACAAAGAGAGAAGCGGTCACTACAAGCGGCTACGAGGTTTTATGAAAACATGCGGATGCAAAGCGGATGATGCGATGAGATGAAATGCATGACATGAACAAACTGCAAAACAAAAGACAAAAATCCAACCACGGAGAAAATAACATATCGCATCTCCGGAAAAGGCAAGAGTTGGAGTTACGAATATGGAAAGTTGTATCCGGGGCGTTACAGTCGCGTCCCCTCAGGTGGTACAAGTACGCCATCACCTTCGACTCTACAGACTAGCTCAAGTGCTTAGCCGCCGCTGGAGCACTCCTGATGCTCTGCTCGCCGACCATCAACAACATCCTCGTCACCAAAACATTCATCAGAGGTCGTGCGGGGCTCAATGTTCTCTCCGTCGAGACATTCGAGACGCTCCAAGTGCCCTACGACTAGCTCCTCCCCACCAAGCCCTTCTCAAGAGTGACCGGTGGCTCCACCGTTCCCTGGGGCAGATTCGCCTCCCTGTCACCTTCGGCAAGCGCGAAAACTACCACACTAAGCTCATCGACTTTGACGTCACCCACATTCGCCTCCCATACAACGCCATTCTCAGTTATCCGGCCCTCGCCAAGTTCATGGCAGCAACTCACCACGTCTACAATGTCCTCAAGATGCCAGGAAGTGGCGGCATCATCACAGTCACTTGCAACGAGAAGGATGCAGTCAACCAGGCCGCAGCGGTCGAAAACTCACATGGCGAGGGTGCGATCCTGCCTCCTAAGGCCACCCCCAAGAAGAAGAAACAACTCCTCCTCAAGGGTCGTCAGGAGGCTAGGGCGCCTGACGATCGTGCCACAGGCCCCGCGCCCATTGCTGGGGCGCCTTTCCCTCTCGCATAGGAAGGCGCGCCCGACGCCCTCTTAGGACGGGCTCGGGGGCTCTCTTCTGGAGGGCCTCTGACCTTACTAGCGTCACGAGGGAGGCGTTCGGGCACCGTGTGGGGGGCATGCTTCGAAGAGCGCCTCCATGAGCAAGGCGCAAGGCGCGAGGGGCCAGGCGCTCGAGAGTTCATCACCAAGGCGATCCAGGAGCTTCAGGAGGCGCGAGCCATGCGTGGCGAGTATCGCCCCGCACCATCCAGTGCAACTGCCGCCCCTAACATGGGTAGTAAGCTGAACGACCTTGTCAACATACCAGGCCTCAACAGGGCTGCTTCTCAGGAGCTCTTTTGGCCGTCCGGCGTTGGACGGAGTGGGGGCTACCCCCCGCAGCTATGTCTGCATGCTGTTTGGCCTGCTAAACATGGCTGCCTCGCACCAGCGCTACATGCAGGGTGTCTTGGCGGCTCACGAGGCCAGGCGCCAAGCGGCCTTGACGGAGGAGATGCCGGAACCTCGCGAGCCCCTCAGACCTCCGGAGCCCCCCGGGACTCAGGAGTCGGCCGACTCGTGAGGAGTGACCTCTGCAACACGCATCTTCACCTACTCCAACTGAAAGTGCTAGTTATCGACTAGAGGGGGGTGAATAGGCGATTTTATGTAAGTCTTCAAAACATGAAAGTTTCGAAGACAAATATGAAAACTAAACCTATAAGCATGCAGCGGAAGATTAACTACACTAGACAAGCCATAGTCAAACAGGTATGAAGCTAAAGCATGGTGACAAATAGCAGCTAGGTAGTAGGATCAGGATAGAAGATAGTATGAAGCCAATCAGAACAAGTAGTCACAGCGTGAAGTCAAACAGGTAGAGCAATTAGGCAATGACCCCACAAAGACAAACATTAAGTAAGGAGAGTAAAAGATAGAGCTAGTGTGTTGTGAAGACAAGGATTTGTTCGACCAGTTCCAGTTGATGTGACAACTGTACGTCTGGTTAGGGAGGCTGAGATTGAACTCAGAAGACCGTGTCTTCACCTTATTCCCCTTGAGCTAAGGACACACAGTCCCCGCCCAATCACTCTGGTAAGTCTTCAAGGTAGACTTCCGGACCTTCACAGAACCGTTCACCGGCGATCCACAATTACTCTTGGATGCTCAGAACGCGACGCCTAACCGGCTGGACGATTCATAGTCCTCAAGTGTAACAAGTCTTCAGATCACGCGTACAGAAAGACTTCAGTGATGCCAAACACTCTTTGGGATCTGGGTGTTTTGGGCTTTGTCCTCACAAGGATTTCTCTCTCAAACTCTTCAGAGGTGGGTTGCTCTCAATGACAAAAGCCGTGCACTAACTCTGAGCAGCCACCAATTTATGGTGTAGGGGGTGGGCTATTTATAGCCACTAGGCAACCCGACCTGATTTGTCCGAAATGACCCTGGGTCACTAAGGAACTGACACGTGTCACAACGGTCAGATTTCAAACACACGCGACAGCTTGACTTGGGCTACAAGTAAAGCTAACTTATCCGACTCTGGATAATATTTGCTCTCATTGTCTTCGCTCGAAGACATAGGATTTTGGTTGAGCATCACTTTAGTCACTCTGACTTTGATCACCTGGACCCCACTTAACAGTGCGGTGGTTCCTATGACTCAACAAAGAAGAAAAGAAACAGCAAAACAGCTAAGTCTTCGCGCTCCATAGTCTCCACTCAATGTCTTCTTCTGTCATAGTCTTCAATGTGGATATCTTCACGTACCACCATTCTCTTCAATGTCTTCATACATTTTAGGGGTCATCTCCGGTAGGTAAACCGAATCAAGGAGGGACTTCTACCTATGTTGTCCTGCAATTCTCACAAACACATTAGTCCCTCAACCACGTTTGTCGTCAATACTCCAAAACCAAACTAGGGGTGGCACTAGATGCACTTACAATCACCCCCTTTTTGGTGATTGATGACAAACTGGTTGAAGTTTTCAACGGGAATATAAATATGTGAAATTGTAAAGGATGAGGTATTGTCTTCATAAGTAGCAAAAGGCTCCCCCTGAAGATGTGCATATAAGTAATTTGCTTTTCGAATGCAAATGCACATGGCAGGTTCTACTTGTGGAGATCCTCTTCAACTTATGAAGATAATTCATCATGCATGATTTGATGTAACGAAGATAATGACATGCATAATGAAAAATGGACGTCTGCAAAATGATTTAAGTGCGGAAGTTATCATCGCACATGCAGAATTTATCATCACATCACAAAATAGCAAAGAAGTAGCAGACGGCCATCGAGTTTATGTGTTACAACTCAGAGAACCAAATGTATCAAGAGCAAGAGTTGTAAACACTAGGCAAAATATAAAGCAACCGCCCATATGAACCCGCTTGAACACTATCAACTCATAGCTTCTCCCCCTTTTGTCAGTAAGGACCAAAAAGGGTTGAAGACATTGAGCCTCTACTCGTTCCCAGAAGGAGTAGGAGAAGATGTGTAAGTGCATCTAGTGCCACCCCTAGTTGGTTTTGGAGTATTGACAACAAATTTGGTTGAGGGACTAATGTGTTTGTGAGAATTGCAGGATAACACAGGTAGTGTCCCTCATTCATTCGGTTTACCTACGGAGATGACCCTAAAATGTATGAAGACATTGGCGACAATGGTGGTACGTGAAGATATTCATATTGAAGACTATGACATGAGAAGACATTAAGTGAAGACTATGGAGCGCAAAGACTGTGTCGTTTCGTTGTTTCCTTTTTTCTTCCTTGTTGAGTCATAGGAACCACCGTACTGTTAAGTGGGGTCCAAGTGAACAAAGTCGTAATGATCAAGTGATGCTCAACCTAAATCCTATGTCTTCGAGCGAAGACAATGAGAGCAAATCTTATCCAGAGTTGGATGAGTCAGCTTTGCTTGTAGCCCAAGTAAAGTTGCCGTGTGTGTTTGAAATCGACCGTTGGAACACGTGTCGGTTCCTTAGTGACCCAGTGGTCAATTCGGACATATCAGGTCGGGTTGCCTAGTGGCTATAAATAGCCCACCCCTACACCATAAATTGGTGGCTGCTCGGAGTTAGTGCACGGCTTTTGTCGCTTGAGAGCAACCCACCTCAAGCCTTTGAGAGAGAAAACCTTGCGAGGACAAAGCCCAAACACCCAGAGCCAAAGAGTGTTAGGCATCATCAAGTCTTTCATGTCATGCATGACCAAGACTTATTACACTTGAGGACTGTCAATCCTCCACCGGTTAGGCGTCGCGCTCGAGCATCCAAGAGTCATTGTGGATCGCCGTGAACGAAGTCAGTGAAGGTTCGTAAGTCTACCTTGAAGACTTACCAGAGTGATTGGGCGAGGACAAGGTGTCCTTTGCTCAAGGGGAATAAGGTGAAGACGCAGTCTTCTCGAGTTGAATCTCAGCCTCCCTAACTGACTTACAGCTTGTCACAAAGAATCGAACTGGTCCAACAAATCTGTGTCTTCAACAAGTGACCGGTTCTATCCTCTCCTCCCTTTACTTAGAGTTTGTCTTCGTGAAGTCATTGCCTATTTGTCGCACTGTTTGACTTCATTGCTTGACTACTATCGTTGGTTGGCTTCATACTATCTTCCATCCCGATCCTTACTACTAAGTTGCTATTAGTCTTTGTACTTTCACATTATTGCATACTTGACTATGGTTTGCTTGTTGTAGTTTATCTTCCGCTGCATATCAATTAGGTCGTTTCTATTGTTTGTCTTCGAAACTTCCACGTTTTGAAGACTTTCATAAAAATTGCCTATTCACCCCCCTCTGGTCGATAACTAGCACTTTCAATTGGTATCAGAGCAAGGTACTCCCTTGTTCTGTGTGATTCGGTTTAACCACCTGGAGTTTTAGCTATGTCGACTGCAGGGATAATCAAAGTCTCCGCTGCTTGCCCCGTGTTCGATGGAACTGAATATCCCTACTAGAAGAATAAGATGTGCATGCATCTTGAAGCCATTGATGTCGACCTCTGGTATGTCGTCAAGAACGGTGTTCCCAAAACTGGTGAAGGTGTCACCCGTGCTGATGTCAAGAAGTTCATTCAACTGGACTCTACTGCCAAGAATATCATCTGTGGTCATCTGACCAAAGGACAGTATGGCCGTGTGAGTGCTCTGGAAACGTCGAAGCTAGTCTGGGACTGGCTATCCAAGGTCAACGAAGCGTCTCAACCCGTAGAGATCAAAGTATCGGTGTTCTTCGCAACCTCTTCAACCGCTTCAAGAGAAACGACAATGAAAATGTCCAGCTCACGTTTGATCGCCTCACCGACATCACAAATGAGCTTCGTGCTCTCGGCGCCACCGAGATTACCAAGCATGAAATCGTCAAGACACTACCGAGATCCTTGACAGCTCCTTTGACACCCTTGCCCTCATGATACAAGAACGCCCTGACTTCAAGACACTCGATCCGTCTGATATACTTGAGAGGCTCAACACACATGAGTTCCAGCTTTCTGAGAAAAGAGATATCTATGGTCCAAACTATGGCCAAACTCGCGCTTTGAAGGCAAAAGTTGTTTCCTCGTCTGAAGAAGAATCTGACTGCAGTTCTGATGATCCTGAAGACATTGGAAAGGAACTTGCTATGCTTGTGAAGAAGTTCCAGAAGTTCACTGAGAAGAAGGGCTTCAGAAAGTCTTCACGATCTAGCTCAAGAAACGATGAAGCTTCCACTCATGACTATAAGAAGAGAACATGTCACAAGTGCAAGAAACCAGGACACTATAGCTCTGAGTGTCCACAGTGGGACAATGAGAAGAAGAAGAACAAGAGCAAGGAATATGATTCTGATGACAAGAAGAAGAAGAAATCTTCAAAGTCTTCTTCCAAGTCCTCATCAAAGTCTTCATCTCATAACAGGAGCTCATCTGGCAAGGCTCGTGCTTTTGTTGGCAAGGAAATGGATTCAGAGGAGGAGTCTGCTTCTAAGGAGGCGGAGGTGGAGTCTGAAGAGGAGTCCGACCGTGGCGTTGCAAGTCTGGCTCTAGCCACAGCCTATGTTGCCAAGTCCATCTTCAACACTGAAGACAATGACTACCACACCAACGCTGAAGCTGATGACAAGGACGACCCTGCTCCCACCTACTGCTGCATGGCACGTGGTGCCAAGGTAAAATCACGTGATGCTTACTTTCAAACATCAAGTGAAGATGACTCTGATTGTGAATCCAAGCCCATCTACAAAACACTTGCTAAAATTGCAACTGAACAACAAAAATCTATGGAACATACTCAAAAACTATTAGACAAAAGCGATGACCTGTTGGACGCGGAAATGACACATTCACAGTCCTTAGTTGAAGAGATAAAAAATCTTCATGCTTAGTACCAAGAACTTGAAAGTCGTCATGAAACGCTCTCAACCACTCATGAAAAGCTCTCCTATGATTATCTTCAAAGGAAGCAAGAGCTTGAGAAATTGAGAGCGGCTCATGAAGATCTTCAAAAAGAGAATGAGTCACTTCGCTCAGCCAATGATCAGTCCCGCCAGGATGGATTTGAACCACCATGTCTAAAATGCCTTGAGCGTGATAACGCTACCTATGTTGTTGAATGTTCCATCGCTGCTATCGTTGCATTGTCTTCAACTACTGATGTGGTAACTAACCCCTCTGCGGAGGATACCACTACTATTGCTTGATGAAAATGCTAGGTTGAAGACATTGCTTGAAACAGGGATGTATAAAAGTCTGAAAGGACATCAGACACTTTGCGATGTCCTCAAAAAGCAGATTCTGAACAGAAACCCTAGGAAAGAGGGTGTTGGGTTCGAGAGGAAAATGAATGTTGATGGTTCCTCTTGGAAGCCCGGCGGTATCCCAAAACCACATGGGTTGCTGCAAAGGGACCTTCAGTGGATCCATCCACCTTATCTGGCTTTACCTGTGCTAATCCTATTATCATTGATGAATCCCTTGATGCAAATTATAAGCTGTTCAAAAATCAGAATGGTGAAGTGTTTGCCGGGTATATTGGTACTAACTACAGGAATGGACCACCTATGAAGAAGATCTGGGTTCCCAAAAGTTGTCTTGAGAATCTACCAGTGAATGTGATCATGACACCACCTGGGATGAAGACAAACCCCAGACCTAAGGCGTCATATGGTCCAAAAGCTTCATACAGACAAATAACTCACCTGAGTCACCCTAACGCCAATGTTTTGCAGGGAAACCGTACTCAAACTTATGAATATGAGTGTGTGTCTTCAAACCGCTATGTTCATAGATCTAAGAACTTTTCTGCTTATTCATATGAGTATCATTCATCTCCTGCAAGGCTATTTGCTAGGGCTCCAAAGCCGAAGTTCTCAGATGCTGCACTTAGACTCATTGCTTCTAAGTCACCCCTGAAGATGTGGGTGGTTAAGAAGAATTAACTTTCTTTTGTAGGAAAGGGTCTCCATCCGAAAATCAAAGGCGTCTGATGCTATTGCTGGGGACCTAAAACATCTTGTAGGGCGCAAGATCAAATGCCCAAATGGTCTCACTATGTATTTTGTTCCTGAATTGTTTGCCATTCATCCTATCTGTCCTAATCTTGATCTGAGCTTCAATAATACTCTTGCCCGTCAAATGTTTATGCTTCACAATACTCTTGGTGAAGCCTATCCCCCTAACTGTACTGTAGGGTATGACACCTCATGCTTCAGAATGGATTATGGACAACGGATGCACTAATCATATGACTGGTGATCGAAGTCTTCTCATGGAATCAACCTTACGCCCATCGGACAAGAGTCACATCACATATGCCGACCTTTGGTAAAAGCAAGGTATTGGGTCTAGGTAGAGTTGCAATCTCAAAGGATCAACACATGGATAAAGTGATGCTTGTTGAATCCTTGGTTTCAACTTAACGTCCGTCTCGATGCTTTGTGACTTGAACATGATTGTGCTATTCGAAAATATCGCTTGCCTTGTACTAATGGAATCGACAAGTCTCTAGTCTTTGAAGGGTATCGGAAAATGATCTATACATGGTAGATTTCTCAGAGGTCCACACTTGCCGTATGTCTTCTTGCAAAAGCTTCGAATGTTGGCTCGCATCGGAGGTGGGGCATGTTGGCATGAGGAACTTACACACACTCGCCAAGAAGAAGCATGTCATAGGCATCGAGGGTGTCAAGTTCAAGAAGGATCATTTGTGTGGTGCCTGTGAAGCTGGAAAGATGACTAGGGCAAAGCACCCCTCGAAGACAATCATGACGACATCTCAACCCTTCAAGCTGTTACACATGGACTTATTTGGCCCTACTCACTACTCTACCCTCACAACAACTGCTCGTCTCTATGGCTTCGCCATTGTTGATGACTACTCAAGATATACATGGGTGCACATAATTCTCTACAAGACTGAAGTGCAAGATGTCTTCAGACGCTTCGCCAATCGAGCCATGAACAATTATGGCGTCAAGATCAAGCATATCGGTGACAACGGCCTTGAGTTCAAGAACACCGGACTTGATCTTTATCTGGATACAATGGGAATCACTCATGAGTTTTCTCGCCCATACACACCTCAAAGAAATGGCATCAGAGAGCTCAAGAACAGAACCCTCATTGAGATGGCTCGAATAATGCTCTCACGAGTACAAGACACCAAGAAAGTTCGGCCCAAGCTATTGATACAACATGTCACGTCATCAACCGTGTTTACATCCATAAGCTTCAACAAAACATCCTATGAGCTCCTTATCGGCAAGAAGCCAAATGTCGCCTACTTCGAGTATTTGAGCTAGGTGCTGGATCAAGGATCCCCATCAAGTCAAAATTTGCACCTAAAGCTCACGAAGGCTTCATGCTCGGTTACGGAAAGGACTCGCACTCTTACAGAGTCTTCAACCTCTATCTCTACAAAATCGTCGAAACTGTGGACGTGCGATTTGATGAAACCAATGGTTCACAAAGAGAGCTTCTACCAAGTACACTAGACGAAGCTATGCCCAGCAAATCTATCAAGCTGATGGGAACTGGTGAAAACATGCCTTCAAGCACAGCCAAGAGGAACTTATCATTTCGCACCTAACCAACTCGAAGACAATGCTCGATCAAGACAATCCTCCCAATGATGACAATGATCGGCAAGAGCAAGGTCTTCGCCTAGTTCATCCTCGAGTTGCAAATGAAGTACAAATTGAGAAGATAATTGATAGCATCAATGCACCTGGTCCACTTACTCGCTCAAGAGCAACACAGTTAGCAAATTTCAGGGGCACTTTTCTTTTGTGTCAATATCGTAACCCAAGAAAGTTGTCAAGCCTTCATGGAACCTGAATGGATACAAGCTATGCAAGAAGAACTTCAACAGTTCTAGCTGAACAATGTTTGGGAACTTGTCAAGCGTCCCGACCCTCGCAAGCATAACATTATTGGCACAAAATGGATATATCGAAACAAGCAAGATGAGCATGGTTGAGTCGCCGTAAACAAAGCACGCCTTGTGGCTCAAGGATATACTCAAGTTGAAGGAATTGACTTGATGAAACATTTGCTCCTGTGGCTAGGCTTGAAGCTATTCGCATACTGCTAGCCTATGCTAACCACCACAACATCTTGCTATATCAAATGGATGTGAAGAGTGCATTTCTCAACGGCAAGATTGAAGAAGAAGTATACGTCGCTCAACCACCTGGCTTTGAAGATCCAAAACATCCAGATATGGTGTACAAGCTAAATAAAGCACTGTATGGCCTCAAACAAGCTCCTCGCGCTTGGTATGATACGATCAAAGACTTCCTGAAGAGCAAAGGCTTCAAACCTGGATCCCTCGATCCCACACTCTTCACGAAGACATATGATGGTGAACTGTTTGTGTGCCAAATATATGTGGATGACATTATCTTCGGCTGCACCAACCAGAAGTATAGTGATGAGTTTGGATACATGATGCAAGAGCAATATCAGATGTCCATGATGGGTGAGCTGAAGTTCTTCCTTGGTCTTCAAATTCACAAGAAAGGAATGGCATCTTCATATCTCAAGAAAAATACCTCAAAGATTGTCTCAAGAAGTTTGGAATGCAAGATTGCAAAGGTTACACGACGCCAATGCCGATAAACACCATCCGGGTCCCGACGACAATGGTAAAGAATTTGATCAAAAGGTATACCGCTCCATGATTGGTTCCTTACTTTACCTATGTGCATCTAGGCCAGATATTATGCTTAGTGTTTGCATGTGTGCTCGATTCCAAGCGGCACCAAAGGAATCGCATCACTTAGGCGTGAAGCGAATTCTTCGATATTTGGCTCACACTCCAACACTCGGATTATGGTATCCAAAGGGCTCTGAATTTGATCTGGTTGGATTCTCGGATGTTGATTATGCTGGTGAAAAGGTGGATCGCAAGTCTACATCGGCACATGTCACTTTCCGCACGATCACTTGTCTGTTGGTCTTCAAAGAAGCGAACTGTATCACTCTCAACTGCTGAATCTGAATACATTGTCTGCTGGATCTTCTCTGCTCCACTTCTATGGATGAAGCAAACTCTCAAGGACTATGGCATCAATCTGAAACAAGTACCTCTCTTCTGCGACAACGAAAGCGCCATCAAGATTGCCAACAATCCAGTCCAGCACTCAAGACAAAGCACATTGAAATTCGTCATCACTTTCTCGTAGATCATGTCATGAAGAAAGATATTGACATCATTCACGCCAACACCAAGAGCAACTAGCGATATCTTCACAAAGCCCTTGGATGAGAAAAGGTTTTGGAAGTTACGGTGTGAGCTAAATATCTTGGAATCCTCAAATCTCCTGTGATCAGGCACACATCCTAACACTTATGCATGTTGATGACTTAGATGTGCAACACACGAAGTAAAGTATATCTTCAATCAATGAAGACTTACATTCTGAGTGTGAATACATTAACGTGGAATTTGACTTCGGAGCGCCACGATAATTGTGCGACGTGTCTGGGTCTAATACTCCTATACGGTGGGTAACGCCACCACCAAATTTCTCTATTTGAAGTGTTTCACTCATGGCGTTATTTTGCTATGTCTTCGCATTTGGTTTGTCTTCAAATTTCAACTTATCTTCATGATTTTCTTCACTATAATGATTTGATTGCTTTCTGATATATATACTAGTGTTCTGTCCTCTACACCATTCACTTATAGCTATGTCTTCCTAGTTGAATCTTTTGAACTAAGTGAATGTGATCGGACCCTAATCTCTCTATGCTTTCTATCTCAAACTCTATCTGTCCAAATCATATGCATTCTATTGAAACTGTTGAATGTCTTCTCTCAAGCGTCCTTGTCGCCAGAAGACACGAGACAAACATTAAGTCTGTTTTAAATGATTCATCCTTATTGTTTGAAATCCGGAGAAGCCGGAACGACCATCCGACAAACCTGGCGAGCGTGGGAACGTGGGACAACTCTGAGTATGTTGCATGCTTGCCACGTGCCCCTCAGATGTGAACCGCTAGGGGCACCTGAGTAATTGCGCTGTGCCGCACACTTCCTTATAAATACATGTCCCCTGCGGTAAAGAAAACCTTCTTCCACCTCTTCACCTCATCAAAACCCTAGCGCCACCGCTAGCTCTCGACGACGCCGGCGACGAAGCGCTTAGCTGCCGCGACTTCTCTGACGCCGTCCTCACACCGGCCGCGGACATCATCCTCTCCGCCGCCGCCGTAGGTGTCCTCCGTCGCCAAGTTAGGGCACGGTGGATTGAACTGCTCGGTCTCCTACTCATCCCATCTAGCAGTTCTTCGTGTGGTAAATACAACTCTATTTTTACCATCTTTTTGATCCTCAAAGATTCATCCTATTTACCAAAATTGGTTTCGCCTATACAATGTTAGATCTATTCATGCTCAGATCTCATATTGCCTAGTATATTCACTTAAGCTTCATATCTAGTTAGATTCCTCACTTGTACTTATTCACGGATTCGCATAAATTTGGAACCAACTCTCAACATATAAGTGAATGTCTTCGCATCATGAGGTCAATGTCTTCAAACTGATTTATCTTCAAAATCTTCCGAGAATGCATATGACCTCTTCCCTTCCCTCGCATCTCTAATGCACACACGTACATGTCCGTGGAAGAATCCTTGGTTCTCATAGTCCGCATTCGCTTGCGAGAATTCTTACAACATCACATTAACTCTTCCGAAGCCTTCTGTTTGTCCAAAGAAGCGAAAGCCTTTGAACGTGTTGAAGCCATTCAGTTTGAAGTTCATGGCTGCGAGAGAAATCGAGAAGGAAGGGTGGCGGACAGCGTCGTGGGGAACATCAAGAGATTTGCTGATGACCTCTCGAGCTTTACAAGACAGATCTTGAAGAGAATTATAATCAGCGCAAGACACGAATCCAATGGATTCGATGATATTGGGCTGAACAATGGTTCAAATACAAGTTCGTGACCGAGAATACGCCGAGAAGAATGCTATCAAAAGTCCTTGGGGTGATATTCTCTTCGAGGCCTTCCACCCAAGAACAGAGTGAAGCTATTGCGGGGGTTTCTATCCTTGTATGGTCCGTGGACCTCAGCTGAAAATGCCGACCCATCGTCATTGCTCGTGTCGTGGCGATAATCTCTTCAAGCGCAACTTCCAGCACGCAAAGGCATCGGCCAAGGAAAACAAGAAGTCATTGGGATTAGACTTCAACCCTGGTCCCTCTGCTCCCCGTGCTGATGGCTCACGTGATGCAGAACCCAATGTCATCGGTCCGTTCTACAACCTTGATAGCCTCATCACTCACATCTCAGTCCAAGGTGCCAACGTGGATCATTCTGATGATGATACTGACACTAATGAAGCCCTAGCTCCTACTCCAAAGCCGCAAAAGCCAAAGAAGGCTAAGGCTTCAAGATCAGCTGCTCCTCCAAAAGCTTCACGTGCGGTTAATCGCCATCGCACCTCCACAAGACAATGCAGCGATCGAAGATCTATCACGTATCTCCAAGAAGACGGAGAAGAAAAATAAAATCATCAAAAATATTGATCAGACATTGACTCCTGCTGCCATTCTGTGAGAAGAGCACATTGATCTATCCAGCGATGAAGATCTTGCAGATGATGCTCTTGAGCAACTAATCAAGAGCAAGGAAGAAGCAGAGATCTTCAATGATTTGCCTCTCTTTGATGTGGCAATCATCCATAACTTCATTGATGAGTGGTTTGACACCCCAAATCTTAGCTTTGAAGATATGCAACTTCCCATTGGCCTCAGCGTCTCCTTCAATGGCGCCATTGCCTCTGAGCTAGCTCTTGCTCAGTGCATCATCGAACTGAAGCACAAGATCGACTATGAGAAAGCTCAGTTCAAGAAGCATGTGGCAGAGCTCAGCGTGCAAGATGTCAAAAACTTCAAGAACATGCTGCACGAGCTAAAAGAAGCCTTTCTCAAGAAGCGCGACGAAGCTAAAGGCTCTCGTGTGCACATGAAGAGTCTGGCTGACAAGTGTGTGCAAGCCTACAATGAGGCTGAAAAGCGCAAGGCTCTTGGTCGTCCTGGCATTGACCCCAGAATGGCTGCAAAGAAGAAGAAGCCATCAACTGACAAAATTGCACCTTTAAGGCAGGAAGAACCTCGCATAGTCTTCCCAAGCAGCATGACTGGCTCAAAGCCAAAGGTCAGGTCAACCGCTTCAGAACTGAAGAAGACGAGGACTGCCGAGGCTGAAGCCAGAAAAAGGAAAAATCCTGAAGCCTCTGATGTTGCTCCCTCCAAGAAGAAGCGCAAAACCAAGAAGAATCGGGCTGCTCCCACAGAGCCCTTAGTTGTTGAACCTATCTCAATGGTTCGCCCTGCATCTGAACACCAAGAACGACGGATGATAGTTCATGAGCCTGCTTCCACAGAGGCTCATGAAGCTGAAGAAATTCCAGCAGCTTGATCCCACGCTCATCAAGACATTGGTCACAATGACAATGTTGAAGATGATGTAGTTCTTCCTCAGATCGAACACAACTTGGTATCATCGCCTGTTCTCATGAACAGCGAACTCATCAGCATTGGTCGTCCTCTGACACCAATTGCTCAGGATGCATCATGGGCTGATCACCCACAACAACAAGACTCCCCGAGTACTCCCCAACAACAACAAGTCACACCACCTGTGCAAGAAGAAGAGGCTGACTTTGAGGCCCAGCCAACTCCATCTCCAAAGGCGTCGCCAGCATTCCGCAGGCTTCGCAAAGGACCAAGGCCTCAAGTCCCTCTTTCGAGCGTTCCAGAAGGAGAAGTGCACCACCAATCTGTTGCACGTCAAGTGTTTCCAGAAGCCACTCCGACTATGAATGTCTCCGTGTCTGAAGCCAAAGCTGCTGAAGACAATCTGGCTGCATCAGCCGACAACAACCAAGAAGAAGAACGTGTCCCTACTCCCCCATTATCAAGAAGTTGTTCTCAAGTGAACGTGCGAAAGGTTCGACCCTCCAGCTCATCAAGTGGAGGTTGAAAATCTTGAGGCTGCCACCACCAACATAAATGAAGCCAACGACGTAGTCATGGCTGAAGCAAATGTGGAGCCTGCACCAACCAATGTGCCAGAAGCCAATGATGCAACTGCTCCTAAAGCATCTGTTGTGCAGCCTGACGCCTCTGTTGTTGCCACTGCTCCTGTTCCGCCTCCAAGGCCCAATACAATTGAGCAAGCATACAACTATGGTCAGCTGATCACTGTCAAATGGCCCGTTCTGGTCCCTCCGCCTAATGCCTCTAGTCCTCGGTTTGATTATCATGTTGAGCATAGGCCTCGGTCCGTAAACCAAAGCCAAGACTGCCAAGGTTCCTGTGTACTACCACCTCTGTGGTCTTTCAATGCAAATGGCTTCAAAGCCCACAACACCTTCTTTGACAGAGCAAAGAACCCCTACTCAAGGCCAAGAATATCATCGATCGCTTCGAGCTATCAGCAGCGAAGCTATTACTCCTACGTTCTGTATGATCAAGGGGGCATTTTCCCTCATATGTGCCTCGACACTGAAGCCATTGCTGGACTGTCATGCTTAGAAGAAGCACTTGACTGCTTTCGTGATGCAGGTCTGCTCGGCTTTGTAATAGACAAAGAACATTGGAATGAGGAACTTTTGCTTCAATTCTATGCTATCCTCCACATTCGCGGCTACTACAGGGATACAAAGACATGGGTTCTCGAGTGGATGACAGGAAATGTTCATCATGAAGCCAAAGCTCTTGACGTCATTGAGCTTACAGGCCTACCCACTCCCGGAGAGCTGTTCGAACCTGATTGTCAACTCCACCGCAATGCATCGAAGAGCATCTTCCATAAGCCAGAGCCCAACATGAGCCAGATGTTGAGCATGATGAAGCCTTTGCCACCTGACGCTGAATACCCAAAGGAGTTCTTTGTTGATGACCTTGAGTATCTGCCTCGCACAATATATCACATCACCAGCGAACTCTATGGCCTATCAAAGGGCATTCATCATCTGCAAAACTTGAAGGAGCCATGAAGACATTGGTCTTTACATCCTCAATGGCATCACTTCAATACACAAGAATTCTTCATCCGCAACCGGCTGCGTCTGGTTCTCGACCTTTTGGCCTGAAATTTATGCTCCATGGGTCATGCGCCTCATCAAGCTACACTCGCTATCAACTATCAGCCCTCTGCCGCAATCATCCGATCTTTCTACCAGAGGTTGATATGTCGGTTGAAGCCATATACCCTGAGCCTGCCAAGAAGCCTCTTTGTCTTCAAAATGCTGATCACCAAAGCTTCACTCAACCCATGGAAGGAGTCCAAGCAGTAACTCGTGTCTATCCAATGGCTGGGAACACTCGTCTGCCTCACCGTGCGCAAACTGAAGCTACTGAGAGCACAATTGCCCAAAGTCTTAAGAAGCGCTCTCGCGTCCTAAATGACCGAGAACTTCTTGTGGCACTGCATCAGAAACAAGACAAGCATCACTTTTGGCTCAAGCAACAGATGCAAAGCCTCTTGGTGGACGTCAATCGCATTCGAAATCTAGCCACCAAGAATGCTTTTGTCACTCACGAGACCTGTCGGCGATCATGGAAGAGTTTGACGCTGCTCAATGCTGAAGCAGATCTTCAAGACGATGGCTTCACTGAAAGATTCAAGTTTGACTCCACTCCTCCACGGAATGTTGTCCTACGTCGAACTCCATCCCTTGAAGACTCTGACTATTCTTCCTTCGCGGCAACTGTGAATGCCAAAGTGATCGATGATGAAGACAATGCTACTTCACCGCCTCTACTTCGCACGATCGACATCGCACTAAGTTCGCTCACGCGCCAAAACAACAACGACAACCTGCTGCTTCACCTACTCCTCATGAGAACGAGTAGATGCTCTATGTCTTCAAACCTTTTGGTCCTTCTCGACAAAAGGGGAGAAGCATATGAGTTTGATAGTCTTCAAGCGGGTTCATATGGGCGGTTGCTTTATATTTTGCCTAGTGTTTACAACTCTCGCTTTTGATACATTTGGTTCTTCGAGTTGTAACACTTGAACTCGATGGTCGTCTTTACTTATTTGCTTTTCTGTGATGCGATGATAAATTCCGCATGTGCGATGATAACTTCCGCACTTAGATCATTCTGCAAACGTCCATTTTTCATTTTGCATGTCATTCTCTTAGTTATATCATTTCATGCATGATGAATTATCTTCATAAGTTGAAGAGGATCTCCACAAGTACAACCTGCCATGTGCATTTGCATTCCAAAAGCAAATTACTTATATGCACATCTTCAGGGGGAGCCGTTGCCACTTATGAAGACAATACCCTATCATTTACAATTTCACATACTTTATCCCCGTTGAAAACTTCAACCAGTTTTTCATCAATCACCAAAAAGGGGGAGATTGTAAGTGCATCTAGAGCCACCCCTAGTTGGTTTTGGAGTATTGACGACAAATTTGGTTGAGGGACTAATGTGTTTGTGAGAATTGCAGGATAACACAGGTAGTGTCCCTCATTGATTCGGTTTACCTACCGGAGATGACCCCTAAAAATGTATGAAGACATTGACGACAATGGTGGTACGTGAAGATATTCATATTGAAGACTATGACATGAGAAGACATTAAGTGAAGACTATGGAGCGCTTGAAGATCGTGGTCGCTTCGTTGTTTCCTTTTTATTCCTTGTTGAGTCATAGGAACCACCGTCATCGTTAAGTGGGGTCCAAGTGAACAAAGTCGAAATGATCAAGTGATGCTCAACCCAAGTCCTATGTCTTCGAGCAAAGACAATGAGAGCAAATCTTATCCAAAGTCGGATGAGTCAGCTTTGCTTGTAGCCCAAGTAAAGTTGCCGTGTGTGTTTGAAATCGACCGTTGGAACACGTGTCGGTTCCTTAGTGACCGTGGTCAATCCGACATATCAGGTCGGGTTGCCTAGTGGCTATAAATAGCCCACCCCTACACCATAAATTGGTGGCTGCTCAGAGTTAGTGCACGGCTTTTGTCGCTTGGGAGCAACCCACCTTGAAGCCTTTGAGAGAGAAATCCTTGCGAGGACAAAGCCCAAACACCTAGAGCCAAAGAGTGTTAGGCATCATCAAGTCTTTCTCTCACGTGACTCAAGACTTATTACACTTGAGGACTGTGGAATCCTCCACCGGTTAGGCGTCGCGCTCGAGCATCCAAGAATCATTGTGGATCGCCGTGAACGAAGTCTCAGAAGGTTCGGAAGTCTACCTTGAAGACTTACCAGAGTGATTGGGCGAGGACTGTGTCCTTTCCTCAAGGGGAATAAGGTGAAGACGCGGTCTTCTCGAGTTGAATCTCAGCCTCCCTAACTGGACGCATAGCTTGTCACAAAGACTCGAACTGGTCCAACAAATCATGTGTCTTCAACAAGTGACTGGTTCTATCCTCTCCCTCCCTTTACTTAGAGTTTGTCTTCGTGAAGTCATTGCCTATTTGTCGTACCTGTTTGACTTCATTGCTTGACTACTATCGTTGGTTGGCTTCATACTATCTTCCATCCTGATCCTTACTACTAAGCTGCTATTAGTCTTTGTACTTTCACATTATTGCATACTTGACTATGGTTTGCTTGTTGTAGTTTATCTTCCGCTGCATATCAATTAGGTTGTTCCTATTGTTTGTCTTCGAAACTTCCACGTTTTGAAGACTTTCATAAAAATCGCCTATTCACCCCCCCTCTAGTCGGTAACTAGCACTTTCAAGATGCAGGGTCGGTGTCGAGGTTTGGCGGTGCAGACGAACTTCGAGCAGTGTAGATACGTGTTGGAGGTGGCGAAGTAGCATCATCTTGATCATCGATCACACAAGCATTCACGGTTGCAGCAGAAGAGGAGTACTCTGAGTCTTCAAGAGATGGAGTGCGCCGTAGAACAACCTTTCTGGGCGGAGTGGAATCAAACTTGAATCTTTCTAAGAAGCCATCGTCTTGAAGATCTTCCTTAGCACACATAAGCGTCAGCCCTTTCCATGTGCGTCGACAGGTTTCATGCGCGACAAAGGCATTCTTGGTGGCAAGGTTGCGAATGCGGTTGACGTCAGTCATGAGGCTCTGCATCTGGCGCTTGAGCCAATCATGATGCCTATCATGTTTCTGATGCAGGCCAACGAGAAGCTCCCGGTCATTGAGAACACGAGATCGCTTTCGAGGTCCGTTGAGCAATTGTGCCGTCGATGGCTTCGGTTTGGGCACGGTGAGGTGCACGGTAGTACCGCCAACGGATAGACTCGAGTGGCAGCCAAAGACACCTTCAATGGGCTGAGTGAAGCTCTAACAATCAACATTATGAAGATAAAGTGGCTCCTTTTCGACTGGATAGATGGCTTCAATGCACATATCAACATCCGCAAGAAGACAATGTGGTTGCGTGTAGATGGTGATAGTTGAAAGCAAGGTGAAGCTTGATCGACGCATGATCCATGGAGCATAGAACTTCAAGCCAAAATGTCGATCCTCGATGCAAAGAAGTTGGAGGATGAAGAAATCTTGTGCATTGAAGCATTTGCCATGAAGAATATGGAAGACCAATGTCTTCATTGCACCTTCCAGCTTAGCCTGTGGAGAATGTCCTTTGATGGGCCAGAGAGTTCGCCTAATGATGTGATAGATTGTGCGTGGCAGATACTCAAGGTGTTCAACAAAGAACTCCTTAGGATATTCTGCATCTTGAGGCAATGGCTTCATCATGCTTAGCATTTGGCTCATGTCGGGTTCTGACTTGTGAAAGATGCTCTCCAAAGCTGCAGTGTGAAGCTGACAACCAGGCTCATAGAGATCACCTGGAGTGGGAAGGCCAGTAAGCTTAATGACATCAAATGCTTTGGCTTCATGATGGACATTTCTTGTCATCCACTCAAGGACCCAAGTCTTTGGATCCTGTTGTAGCCTCCGATATGAAGAGTGGCGAGAATTGAAGCAAAGAACTCTTCATTCCAAAGGTTCTTATCGCGACAAAATGCAGTAAGCCGGCCTCTCCGAAGCAATCGAGAGCTTCTTCTAAGCGGCAGGCCAGCTATGGCCAGATCAAAGGCGCATATGCGAAATATGCGGCCTTGGTTGTACAGAATGCATGAATAATAGCTGCGCTGCTGATAACTCCAGAACCGATCAGATGAAATCTTGGGCTTGGTGTAGGGGTTCTTTGCGCTATTGAAGAAGGTGTTGTGTGCAATGAAGCCGTTGACATTGAAAGATCCTGGCGAAGTGGCAGTACCTGGAAATCTGGGCAATCTTGGCTTTGGCTTCTGAACCTGAGGCCTATGCTCGACATGGTAATCAAATTGAGGACCATCGGCAAGTGGAGGAACCAGAATAGGCCATTTGACAGTGACAAGCTGGCCATAGTTGAATGCTTGCTTGATAGTATGTGGCCTTGGAGGTGGAACAGGAGAAGTGGCATTGACTTCAGGCTGCAGATTTGTGTCAGGTGCAGCATTGACTTCATCTGCTTCATGGGCTTCATTGGCTTCATTGGCCACTGATACATTGGACATTGTAGGCTCCACATTTGCTTCGGCCATGACAACGTCATTGGTTTCAGGAATGTCATTTGTGGCAGCCTCAGGATTCTCACCCTCCACTTGAGTAGCTGGAGGTTCTGGCATAGACTGGTTCTCTTCATGAACTTCTTCTTGAGTTGTAGGGGGAGTAGCGACATGCACTTCTTCTTGTGTTGTTCGGCCGATGCAGCCAGAGGGTCTTCGGCAAAGATTGGCTTTCAGACATGTGGACCGTCCACGTAGGATTGTCTTCAGGGAACACTTGACGTGCCACTGAACTTGACAAGTTGGAGGCCTCTTCTGTGATGGTGGTCATGGAGACGGATGGCCTCTGGCCTCTGTGAAGCCGTTGGAATACGGGCGACGCCTTCGGTGACAGTGAGGTCTCCATGTAGTTGTCATCATTGGACATGGGGCTGATGACTAGCGCAGGTGACGGTTGGGGTATACTTGGTGAGTCTTGATGTAGGGTTGCTTGCTGGGGGCGATCAGCCCACGATGCATATTGTGAGATTGGCGTCAAAGGACGACCAATACTAATAAGCTCACTGTTCGTTTGAACAGGCGATGATATCATTAGGCGCTTGATCTGAGGAAGAACTACATCATCTTGACCAATGTCTTCAGTCGCGATGGGGTCGACGACTGGAACTTCTTGAGCTTCAGGAGCCTCTGTGGAAGCAGGCTCATGAACAATCATCTGATGCTCTTGGTTTGTAGACGGAGGGGGAATAAAAGCAAGGGTTCAACAACAAGGGCTCTGTGGAAGCAGCCCGATCTCTCTTCCCGTTTTTTCTTCTTGGGGGTGGTGCTTCATCGGTGGTGCGCTTGGTTTTCCGCTTCTGCTTCGCTTGACTGCCTTGGTTTTCTTCGCTCGAAGCCAACAAGGAGCCTTAGGCTTCGAGTCATATGTCTTTGGCGGGGAAGACAATGTGGGGTTCTTCCTGCCGTGGTGCTTCAGTTTTGGCTTCAGTTGACTTCTTCTTTTTCTTGGCAGCCATTGAGGGTCAATGCTGTATGCCAAGTGCCTTGCGCTTTCAGCTTCATTGTAGGCTTGAACGCATTTGTCTGCGAGTGCTTGCATGTGCTCTCTTGAGCCTTTGGCTTCCTCGCGTTTCTTCCGAAACGACTCCTTGAGGTCATTAAGCATCACCTTGAACTTCTACACATCAGCCACATTCAGCTTGGCTACATGCTTCTTGAACTGTTCCTTCTCGAAGTCTATCTTTTGCTTCGGTTCAACTATCGTGAGCCGAGCAAGCTCAGAGCAATGGCGCCTTGAAAGCAACATCGACGCCAATGGGAAGTCAAGGTCATCAAAGCTGAGATCTTGATTGTCGAACCACTCATCAATGAAGTTCTTCGAATGTTTACATCAAAGAGGGGCAGATCGCTGAAGATCTCCGCCTCTTGCTTGCTTTGATCAGCTGCTCCAGAGCATCTTCACCAAATTCTTCATCCAAGACAAGTCAATGGTTTCAGATTCGTTCCTCGTAATGGCAGCAGTGTCGATTGCATGACTTCGATTCTTTGAACAGTGTCTTCAGGGCTTCTCACGCCTCATGGAGATGCGAGAGAGATCTTCAGAGTTATTACTGGGAGCAGAAGGGGCAATTGCCAATGGCTTCACTCTCGAAGCTTTTGGAGCAGCAGATGACTTTGAAGCTTTAGTCTTCTTTTGCTTCGGCTTTGGGTTAGGAGCTGGAGCTTCATCGGTGTCGAGATCATCATCGTAATGATCCGCTTTGGCACCTTGAACAGCAATGTGAGTGATGAGGCCAGCAAGGTTGTAGAAGGGGCCGATCCTATTCTCATTGGCTTCACGGGTGCCATTGTCCCGAGGTGAGGAAGGACCAGGGTTGAAGTCAAGCCCTAGATCCTTCTTGTTCTTCGCAGCTGAGTCTTTGGCGAACTAGTAGTTGCGCTTGAACAGATTGTCTTCACGACACCAGAGCAGTGAAGAAGGGTCAGCATTCTCAGGTTGTGGTCCGTGCACCATGCAAGGATAGAAGCCTTGCTCAATAGCTTCAGCTTGAGTCCTGGGTGGAAGATTTTTGTACAAAATATCACCCCAGGGTGCCTTGATGGCATTCTTCTCTGCATATTCTTCAGTGATGAAGCGATATTTAAACCATTCTTCTGCCCAATATCTTCGAATCCATTGGATTCGATTCTTGCGTTCAGTATAGGTTTCTTCTGGGTCAGTTTTGTACATCTCATGCAAATCTGGAGGTAAGTCCTTGGAAGTGTTACCACGACGCTGTCTGCCTCCCTTTCTTGCTGACTTTTCAGTTGCCATGAAGTGTAAACTAAAGGGCTTCAGTACATGTAATGGCTTCAAACGGCTGGTCTGACAGGAACTCGCTTCAGGTGAGTTGATGTGACTCTGCAAGAATTCTGCAAACGAATGCAGACTATGAGAACCAAGGGATTCTCCCATGGACATGTACCTGTGACAGCATTAGAGGTGCGAGGGAAGGGGAAGAGGTCATATGCATTCTCAGAAGATTTTGAAAATAAATCAGTTTGAAGGCATTGACCTCATAACGCGAAGACATTCACTTATTTGATGAGAGTTGGTTCCAGAGTTGTACAAATCCAAGAATAAGTACAAGTGAGGAATCTAACTTGTAAAGAAGCATAAGTGAATATACTAGGCAGAATATGAGATGCAGAAAGAGATAGATTCTGGTTTGAAGATCTAGAAACCACTTTTAGTAGGAAAGGATGAATCTATTAGATCAAAAAGACGGTAAAAAGTAAACTTTTATTACCACGAAGAACTGCTAGACGGAGCGAAGATGGATGCCGAGCAGTTCGATCTCTCGTGCCCTAACTTGGCGACGGAAGACACCTACGGCGACAGCGGAGAAGACGAGGTCCGCGACCGCCGTGATAACGGCGTCGAGGAAGTCGCGGCAGCTAAGCGCTTCGTCGTCGGCGTCGTCGAGAGCTAGCAGAGGCGCTAGGGTTTGCGAGAGATGGCGAAGGAGGAAGAAGGATTTTTGACCGAGATGAGACAGGTATTTATAAGGACAGAGACAGCACAGCACAATTACGCAGGTGCCCCTGGCGGTTCACATCTGATGGACACGTGGCGAACATGCAACACATTGAGAGTTGTTCCACGTTCCCAAGCGCGCCGGGATCGTCGGGATGGTCGTTCCGAATTCTCCGGGTTTCATTGTCTTCGCTCGAAGACATAGGATTTTGGTTGAGCATCACTTTAGTCACTCTGTCTTTGATCACCTGGACCCCACTTAACAGTGCGGTGGTTCCTTTGACTCAACAAAGAAGAAAAGAAACAACGAAACAACTAAGTCTTTGTGCTCCATAGTCTTCACTCAATGTCTTCTTCTGTCATAGTCTTCAATGTGGATATCTTCACGTACCACCATTGTCTTCAATGTCTTCATACATTTTTAGGGGTCATCTCTGGTAGGTAAACCGAATCAAGGAGGGACTACTACCTGTGTTGTCCTGCAATTCTCACAAACACATTAGTCCCTCAACCACGTTTGTTGTCAATACTCCAAAACCAAACTAGGGGTGGCACTAGATGCACTTACACCAACACTTCTACAACGACGGTGCCAGGTGACTTTTTGGTTTGTTCAGTTGAGGGCGCCCCCGTGCTGCATTATCCTCAAGCTATTAGAGCCCGCCCCTGCAGCCTATATTGTTTTGCACATGTATCAAAACTGGCTTCGTCTCTTATGAATTTCCTAAATATTGCAACTTGCATGTCCGGTGCTTCGCCACCACGAATGTTGTGCGCCCTCACGAGCCCGCCCGCGACTGCCTCAAGATTAAGAACTGGCACGGTGTCTGTGCTCAGGTACGTCCCTGCAGCGTCGCTAAACCCAAGTGGCCGAGCTCTGTCTCGCGGGCTAGCTCACGTGTACGTCACCTCCCGTGGTCCTCGGTGCCTTGTTCTCGCATGAGCTAATCGTGAGTGGATGAGTCAGAGCGTGCGACCCGGTGCCTCGCCGCCGCGGGAGCCGCATGCCGGCTGTATTTATTTAGGATTATTGCATGAGAAGACTGGGCACGACATCCGCGCTCGGGTCCGTCCCTGCATCATCGATAAACCCAATGGCTGAGCTCTGTCTGGTGGGCCGGACCCATTCACGTCACCTCCTGGGGTCATTGGTGTTCGGCCTTCTCATGCGATGCCCTCCGGAGATTCACTTGGTGCAGGCAACCTGAACATTTCACATGTCTTTTACAAGCGCCCCGCGCTGAAAATTCAGGCGCAACCTGCCTTGAGGTAGGGCCTCGTGAGTCCCGCGCTGGCTCACGAGTGCCCATTTACACCTCCTCCAGTTCTGTCGTGCTAGCCGCATGTACGAACGGGGCTGTACATGCCCCGGAGTCTCCCCCCGAGGGAACTCCCACCCACGCACCAGTGGAAGCCCCATGCTCCGCACTGGTGGACGACACTGTCGAGGAGCGAATATGCCCACGCACAAGCGGAAGCCCCATGCTCCGCGCTGGCGGACGACATGGTCGGGGAGCGGCTATGCCCACGCTAAAGTGGAAGCACCATGCTCCACGCTGGTGAATAAATAACTGAGGGCACCCTAGCGGCTACAATAACCTCAGGAGGGCCTATAGGCTCATTGCACGGTTCCACCGCACAGCGTTCCCTACATGAGGGCCGCACGAGAGGGCTGGGCACGGGGGCTATGCTCAGGCCACGCCTGGTGCACGCCACCTCACCAGGTCTCTCGCACCTGGTCTTCTCACATCCCTCCTGGGAAAAAGCTGGCGAGGAAAGGTATTAAAGGCTCCGAATTGACTCAGACGCTGCTCACATTTCCTTCATGAGGGTCGTTCGTACGTCAAGGGGGACCCCTGAGCATCGCGACTCAGGGGCCTCACTGGTCATGTAGCCCCTCACCCCTTGGCCTCATACCGGTGATCCGGACGCCCCAACGAGGGTGAGGTATGCGCGGGGCCGGCCCTGCCGACGCAGAACACTAAGGCAAATAGGAAGGAAACCGAGCATGGAAAAGAGAAGGCGGAGTCCCGACAAGTTATTACAAAACATAATGTTCCATAAGTTCAAGCAGAAGTTCTCACGCCTCCGCGAGGCACGATGAATGTTGTCGGGTCAACTAGGAAGAAGTGCCACCATCGCCTTGGTTGCCACCGACGCTCGCCTTGGGAAGCCCATCGTTGATGACGCTGACACCATCTTCGTCGCTGGCCTCTATCGCCACAGCTGCGGGATCGGGGACGCAGCGGAACTTCCCTAGCAGGGCTTCCACCTGCTTCTTCACAACCTCATCAACAGCGTTGCGGGACTCAGGAGCCACCAGTTCGATCAGTGCGCCGAAGTTGAAGCCTGGGTCCCAGAGGTGGAGGTGGCTGAAGACGCGTGTTGCGACCAAGGTGAAGAGCGCATGGCACTCCTCCTCCACACAGGAGTCCACCCTTAGCAAGCTCGGGGAGAAGCCCAGCAAGGCCGCCCTCTGGAGTCGCCAACGGCTCTTCATACCCTCCCCTGTAGATGGAGCGCAGCGCCTTGCGAGACCTGAGCTGGAGGGAGACGAAGGCCTCGCATTCCACGACCCTCGTTCTCTCGGTAGTCACAAGGGTCTTCTCCCTAGTCTCTAGCGGGGCCGTCACCTTGGAAACGTGTTGGGTGTGGGATTCCTGGGCTCTGTCCAGCTCCTCCTCTAGCTTGCCCAGGCGGTCCCGCTCCATGGCTTGGTCCTTGGTCACCTGGGCCAGCTTGGCGTCGCGATCGGCAAGTGTTGCTTCACGGGCCTTGAGCTCCTCCTCTTACTGCTGAAGCCGTTGGGTGTGGGCAGCATGCGCCTCGCGGAGAGCTTTCAGCTCAACCTCCACCTTGATGCAACGCTTCTTGGCGGATGCAGCGTCGGCCAGCACCGCGTCACGAGCCCTCGTGGCTTAGTTGGTATCCCTCCTGCTCTCTGCGGCGGTGGCCTCTGCCCGGCCACAGGCCGTCCTGGCGGACTCGCCGGCCTAGAGCCACCCCGAGATCAGCCCGTGCGTTCCCTCACCAGGCACCTATTGGCGTCTTGGAGATCGGCTCGGAGCTAATCCAGCGCAGTATAAGCCTCCTCCAGAGCCCCGGGCCTGACGAAGGGGCCGCAGTCCACCAGTACAAGAGTCCGGGGAGGTGGCGGCACCGACGCATGGGCTGGCGTCGCTACAGTGTCATGGGTAGCTTGGGGCTCTGGTGCCTCCGAACCCCCCGCGAGTACGACGGGGATGGGCGGCTCCAAAGCCTGCTGGCCCGCGGATGCAGACTCCCCTTGAGGCCCCACCACCACGCCTTTGGGGCCCCGCCCCATCGCGAGCGAGTGTGGAGCGACCTCTTCCATCTGCGCCAGGATCGCCATGGCTGTGGCGAGCGGTGGCCCCTCCGGGGTCTCGGCTCCTTCCTTCCTCTTCTTCACCACGACGCCCACCCTAATCATCAGGAGGGGAGCACTGTGGGCACGGTATCAAGGGTGACAAACGAAAACAAGGTAAGGCACTTACTCGTCAGGAGTGATGTACGCCCTCTTCCTAGCTAGGGCCAGGGCGCCTCCGATCTTCCTGGGTGCGACCCTTGCCGCATATTGGGGGGTGGCGCGTGCGCATCGGCTGGCTTCGGTGCGACGATGATGGACGAGGCGGAGGCATCGCCTCGAGGAGGGGGCGCTGCCCCACTCTTCTTTGGGGTCGCTTGGACTGGCCTCCACAAGGCCGAGGAAGTGGCCCTGGACCTCGTGATGACCCTGGCGGAGCATGGGGATTCCATGACCAGGGGCTCAACAGCGTCATCATCATCTATGAGGCCGCGGAGAAGCTCGCTCTAAGACGGCGGAGAGGTCTCCACCACATCGTCCATGGTCGCCTCTGAGTCTTCTTCGCCCTCTTTGCCGGCGTTGTCACCAGAAGGCACCAGCATCGGGGAGTTGGGGAGCTCGGGCGGCACGAGCCCCAGCTCGTTGAAGACGAGCATGGCGGCGACCAGCGCCGCCCTGTCGGCACGCCGGTACAGTGGGATGTAGGCAGTCGGGAGGTTGCCCGGACCCCCCTCGAGGAGGTGTTCATGGCCTTGTCCAGCTTCTCGCCCGTCAAGATCCCCGAGCGCAGCCAGATGTCGTCCTCTGCGCCCTTGAACTCCCACATGGGGCACGTATGTGCCTGGAGCGGCGCCGGGCACTGCGGCAGGAACTCCTTGACCATCATGCCCCCCGTCAATGCCTCGGCGTCCATGTCTGCGATCATCTTCCTCAGGATCGGCACCGCCCAGGGGTCGGAGAGCTTCTCATGACCCCACCTATCAAGCTTCTCCGACAGCTAGGTTGGTAATTCCAGCCTCATGTTGAGGCCCTTGGCGTCCATGAAGGCCCGGCGGCGTCGGAAGTTCTCCACCTTCTTCCCGGCCCTCATGAGCGTGTTGCCCTTGTGGGCGGCAGCGAAGGAGACGCAGCCGGAGCGCTGGGTTGGATCGTGCATCCGCAAGTAGAAGAAGTGGTGGAGGAGCGCAACGGAGGGCCGCACGCCCACGAACGCCTCATAGTAAAAGGCAAAGATGGATAGGAGGAGGATGGAGTTTGGCTAAAGATGCAGAGCCTGGACCTGGTATTGGTCGAGGATGGCGGTGAAGAACCGGGAGAAGGGCGGGACAAGCCTCACAAAGACGCTATGGAGGAAGAAGGGATAAACTGTCCGCGCCATGGTCCTCTGCTCGGCGGAGCCGGTCAGGAGGACGGTCTCGTTCCACTCGTTGTCGCCGCTCGCCGTCAGTGGGAGCGTGGCGGTGAGGTGCTTCTCCTCGGCAATGGAGGACGTGTCGAGGGCTGGCGACTGTGAGGACGAGGAGTTCACGGCCGGAGCGGTAGGCTTCTCCTTCCCGTACAACATTTGCAAGATCTCGGAGGAAGAGATGCAGAGGAAAGGAGGAATGAGGTTGGATCTGGAGATACCCTCGGCTGGGAGAAAGGGGATCTAGAGCAAGGCGAAGAGAAGGCAATGATGGCTCGATAGCGGGCGCTAGTCTTTTGTCAGCCCGGGCTGTGGCTGAGGCGGCGTGGGGAAGTGGAGATGCCCACGTCCCATCAAGGTCCACGCGTTGGCTCAGTCTGCAGGCGATTGGGGCCCGCGGCGCTTCACCCTTGCCCTTTGGCTTCGCCTCGAAGCCAGGTCTGAGCGCGCCTTGGGCCCGGGGGCTACTGTCGGTGTTCTGGGAACCAGGGTACCTAGACTTGCCTGCCTGCGGCCCATGACGTGGCTCCATCGATGACCTGGTACAACCCATCTATGAGACAACCAAGAAAAGACCCTCGCGGGGAGCCAAGCCTCGTGAGGCGGACGATGCTAAGACCTCCAGTGGGAGCGGCCTCCCCAGGCTGCCTCCCTAGGCTGCCTCCTAAGGACCGGAGATTCCTATGCAGGTGCCCAACCTCATGAGCTTGCGGTGACACAAGCCGTGACGACCAAGGCCAGGTGGGCGCCAGCGAGTGCAGATGAGGCAGTTTCCTCTTTGGTGCTAAGGAGGCAAGCGCAGGCGTGGGTTCCCGAGGAATCAGGCAAAGGTTTCCATTCAAGTGCAACAAAACCAAGACCGCCAGGACGGCGGGACGGATGTCATCGCCGAGTGCATCGTAGCGTCACGACCAGAAGCTTTGCAGGCGAAGACCATCTTTCGTCAGGATAAGATGTACTACTTGTCCCCTTTCAAATGGCCACTGTGGGATCCCTTCCTGCCTTCGTTTTGGGGGAAGAGCACCGAGGCCACTATAAGTATAGGGTAGACACCACCATAGCAGATGATCCGAACCTGGTCGACTCATTCCCCCACCAGAGAAGACCTCACGAGGTCGTTCATCCCTTGTACTAGTTCATCCTCAGCCCCTCGTGAGGCAAATCCACCACAAAGCAGGAGTAGGGTCTTACACCGCAAGGTGGCCCGAACCTGGGTAAAACTGCCATGTCCATCTTCTTCCTTGTTCATCGAGCTAGGCCATGGGGGTGACGATCTGGTTGGACGGAGAGGTTGATTCCTCGCACACGCCCTAGAGTTCGAATCTTCCTTGGGTCTACGGAGCCCTGAGTCCGACAGGTATAAACTCCAGGGATTTGAAGGTGAGGGTTTGTTTTCCATTAGCTCTACAACCTCAAGGTTTATAAAACGGACTTCACTCACCCCTCACACACATGGTGGAGCGCACTTGCGCACGAAGAAGTAGGCAACGCGATAATTTCACACATCTAATTGTCCACTTAATGTAGGGTCTGGAACCACGTGTGAGCCATACAAAGTGCGACCTGAACGTAGTGGCGTGGTTATTTATCGAGTTTCTTTTTACTGGTAAGTTAAATGAAAAGATGGATCCGCGCATACTCCCTCCTTCCACTTATATAGGGCCTAATATGTTTTTCGAGGTTACTTTTGACCACAGGTTAGCTCAATGGTATATGACATGCATGTTACACAAGGCATATCATCAAATTCGTATGTGAAACAAGTTTCTAATGATATAGTTTTTTATCATACTTCTCATATACTAATAATTTTATTATTGGTCAAAGGCTACCTCGAAAGACGTATTAGGCCCAATATATATGGAAGGAGGGAGTATTCACTATAAAACAACCGCTAGGGAGAGAAACACAATTATTCCACTTCGGGACTTGCTTGCTAGGGTTGCTCTCTTCTTCTCACTTTCTCACCCTCTCCGTCGGTGTCCACTCTGTCTCTCTCTCCCCCTCTCTCTCTTCTCACCAGTGGTCACCGATCCAGCCGGATCCCTTCCGCTGGGTAGGGGAGGAGGTGCAATATTGACGTGGTCGCCGCTGGTGAGGGAGGAAGCCGACGCGTGGTATCTTCTCTAACCTGGCGTTAGCGTGGGAGACCCTTCAGCACCCTTGCTCGTTGCCATCGTGTTGGCAGAGCCTGCCGCCTGCCTCGCCACATCATGACGACCAGAGGTATAACTTATTTTAGAATTGACCTTTTATATTGGCGCAGCTCCCCACGTCGCTGCATCCTTTTTTTATCAAGTTAGGATTGCTCCCCACATCGTTGCATCCTGCATGTGGATATTCTTCTACTCCATGTAGCTAGCTTCGCCGGCTTTTCGAACACTCGAACACCACCTAAATTTTTACTATTAGAGGAATAAAGGAACTACAGAGACTGGCTACTGAACCCATCTCTTCGTTGAGAAGGGAAATAAAGTGGGGTTGGGGTGAAGTACTAGTAAGACTAGTAGAATGCCCGTGCGTTGCCACAAGCTTCTGAGATATTGTGGTGAAGTTATATAAAAATAATGTATGTTAAATTTGGATAGAGACAATATAACACATACACCATTGCATAATAATTGAAGTCTATGTGAGATGATATCTTAAAACATCATTCCAATCCATCATTTTTTATCTCTGATGAACGAAGTGGAACATATAAAAATGTAAAGAATATTTATGCTGCATTATATAAGTAAACATATATAATATATTTAAACAAAAGTCAGACTAACACATTTTTTATTTGCAATAAAAACTGGATAATGCTAATTACATATAAATATATAAATGTATATAAATGATATTTTATATTTTACATTAATAAACATTAGTAACAGAAACCAAATATCCAGGGTTTCACCTATCAGAAAAAGAACCTTTTTCTTTTACTCTTTCCCTACTCTTCCTCACTCTTTCCATCTCCCTCCCAACTCACTCTCCCTCCGCCTCTGCATCTCCTTCTCAATCCTCTTTGACACTCCGACGATGCGGCATGAGGCGCAGAGGTGATGCGGCGCCGTCGTTTGCAGAGGAAGATGGCCGTCAATAGCGATTGGAGGCGAGACCAGAGGCGGCGGCGATAGATCCCGACCGATCTCGCCAGATCCGGTCACGGGCGACGGAGGCCAGGGGCTCCTATGCACGGCGTGTTGATGCGGAGACGGGTGCAGGGCTTGCGGTAGGCAGCAATGTGGCGCGGTCTCATGCCTCGACAGAGTTGCAGCTTCGGCCCGCACGACTGATCGCCACGCCGCGGATGCTCGCAACACCACTATTACCAGCGGCGAGATGAGGGTCGTGGCAACTACGGCTGCGTTCGTGCTGCAAGCGCCGCGGCTTGTTTGTCGTCGCGCGATGTGCCTCCTCCTCCTCCTCGGTCGCCGCCGCCGCCACGTATGGTGAGGACGCCAGTGTGTTGCTGCTGCTGTGTGTGGTACTTTGTTCGCCACGTTTTATTTTTCTTTCACCTCCTACCTAATTGCGAATCTTGATTCATGGGATCGAGTAGTACACATTGTTTGTAGACGGATTGATTTTCTAGACTTAGGCCCTGTTCGGTACTACTCCGCTCCACAACTCCGGGAGCGGAGTTGGCGGAGCTACAGTTCAAAACGGCGGAGCTGCACTTCCCCCGCTCTGCAGATTCTAGGAGCGGGCGACTACCGAACATGGCCTTACTTCGTGACCCAAAGGCACTAACAAAGACCAAGTGTAGATCACTATTAATTGATAGGTTTCTTCTCTGGAATTAGATTCGAGGAGCCACCTTGATCCAGAGTGTCAGCTGTTCCTTCTTCTAGGAATGGAGCTAAGCTAACATCCCAGAAATGCAATTACTCTTTACGCTATTTGAGCAGAACCCGATGAAGCTGTAGCTTAATAAAGCACATTTGTTACTATGCTCCTCTACTATTGCACTATCCATGCAATCACTCTGCATTGCATTCAATTTACCTATCGATGCAATGATACGCTAGCTTGGTGTATTGGAGAAAAACTCTGCATTGCATTGCTCCTTTTCGTGTTGCTAGTCGATGTGTCTGACAGTTTTTTTTGTTGCTAAAAAATTCAGATCATGTGTCGTTTGTCATGGCCTTTTAAAACATTTTGCTAGTGTTATATATGAATATGTATATACAAGACAGCTAGTAACAAATCGGGTAATAATTCAAATAAACTTCACAATGTAGTGTAAGTTGATAAAAAAGGTAATTTGATGATGTACACATAGAGTGATGATCCAACTAATAATCTGTTACAAGCTAAGATTTATTTTATGCACTGCGCGATGTGATGATTGAGGTTTTTTATAAGACGACCATTGCAAAGATATTCTTGTACAATATCAGGTCACAGACACAATGCTCACCCTTGACTATAAATAAACTAGTAGCTTGGGATAGCGAGTATAGTTCCCTGGTGTCAGGCCGTCAATAAAGTCCATCGTGGCCATATCCCATGGGATACTTGAGCAAGTATAATAAATTTCTTCCTCAGCTATAGCCATCCTACACAAGCAATACATGTAGTTAGCACACATATTTAAAGTGAAAGGTCTGAAAATATGCAATGGAGAATACTCACCGCACAAACCAGACGAACCATTTTTTTATTGTTCTGCAAGAGCATAAAATTAGAAAGAAAATAGCCGGACACATCCCTGCAAATTGAAATAATTAATAGTATTATATTGGATATAGTGAAATTAAAATTAAATGTTTGTATCTTGAATGTTATGATAATAAAAAGAAATATTTACCCATCCATGCTTGTTAAAATACCAACCGGAAATATGTGTTGCCATCTACATATAACATAATTCCAGTCATGTTGTGCTATTACAATTGCGTCGTTGAAGTACCTCGCAAATCTCAGTAATTTTGCCCCCAGAGTTTTAGTCTCTAATGATTGTGATGTATCTAGATGCGAGAGGTGATTGTTTTTAACTGGGTGAGTGTAATAGTGATTTTTAGTAGAGTGGCATCAATTTTAATAAATGGTGGGCCCACCCATAAAATCCTTGTTGATGATTATTCTTGGAAATATGTGTTACATTTCGCTCACAGCAAGCCACGCTTTTTGACAATATAGAAAAAACAGACGCTTTTCCTATATTTAAAGTGAAAGTTGATAATCAAATAAACTTCACAATGTAGTGTAAGTTGATAAAAAAGGTAATTTGATGATCTACACATAGAGAGTGATGATCCAACTAATAATCTGTTACAAGCTAAGATTATTTTATGCACCGCGCGATGTGATGATTGAGGTTTTGAATAAGACGACCATTGCAAAGATATTCTTGTACAATATCAGGTCACAGACACAATGCTCACCCTTGACTCTATAAATAAACTAGTAGCTTGGGATTCCCTGGTGTCGGGCCGTCAATAAAGTCCATCGTGGCCATATCCCATGGGATACTTGAGCAAGTATAATAAATTTCTTCCTCAGCTATAGCCATCCTACACAAGCAATACATGTAGTTAGCACACATATTTAAAGTGAAAGGTCTGAAAATATGCAATGGAGAATACTCACCGCACAAACCAGACGAACCATTTTTTTATTGTTCTGCAAGAGCATAAAATTAGAAAGAAAATAGCCGGACACATCCCTGCAAATTGAAATAATTAATATTATATTGAATATAGTGAAATTAAAATTAAATGTTTGTATCTTGAATGCTATGATAATAAAAAGAAATATTTACCCATCCATGCTTGTTAAAATACCAACCGGAAATATGTGTTGCCATCTACATATAACATAATTCCAGTCAGGTTGTGCTATTACAATTGCGTCGTTGAAGTACCTCGCAAATCTCAGTAATTTTGCCCCAGAGTTTTAGTCTCTAATGATTGTGATGTATCTAGATGCGAGAGGTTATTGTTTTTAATTGAGTGAGTGTAATAGTGATTTTTAGTAGAGTGGCATCCCAATTTTAATAAATAGTGGGCCCACCTATAAAATCCTTGTTGATGATTATTCTTGGAAATTTACTATTTAGGATATGTGTTTTTCCATTATAAAAAATGCGTTACATTTCGCTCACAACAAGCCACGCTTTTTGACAATATAGAAAAAACAGACGCTTTTTCCTTATGCTCCAGTATACTCCTATAAATAAACAAGCACTTTTCCTAAAAGGAAAACGCAACCAGCCACTCATATTCCTGTTATCTTAAAAGGAAAAAAAGAACGCTTCACTCCTCTTACCCTTTCACCGCACGGCACAAGCCCTCACTCCTCTTAGGGCATCTCCAATGCAGGGGCGCCGGTATGGGCCCTTGCGTCAAAATAAAAAATAAATTATGACGAAGCACCAGTGCAGTGCAGGAGTCTAGGCTTACAACACGCGAGCGCTAGCTTGAGCGCTTATTTAATTAATTTTCCTTTCGGACAACCGTGTGAAGCGCCGGTGTCTCCAACGCACGCAACGAAGCGAAGAGTCGACACCAACCATCCAATCGAACGAGCCACCAGCTAGCTAGCCCCAGTCCTCAGGGCATCTTCAGCCGCTACCAGAAGGCCTCCTCAGCGATTTTTTGCGCCGCGCCAAAAACGCCCGCCAAGGCCCCGAAACCCGATTGCCGGCTTGGGCGAAAACAGCGCCAGCGGACCCAGCTTCAACCCGCGCTACTGGGGCGCCAAGGCGAAGTTGTTTTGCGAAAAAGACACGGGCTAGCTGCGTCGGCGACTCGGGCGCCTCGTCTTCCCCAACGGCCTCGGTTCCCACGGAATCAATGGCAAGGCTGCCGCCGTCAGCCTTGCCATTGATTCTCACGGGCGGCGCTTCACGGACGGCGCGCGCCGCCGCCCTCCGTCGACGCAGCGTACACGGGCGCTGCCCGGCTATAAAGCCGGGCGGCTCCATTCGCCGTGCCCACACCAGCCCCGCCCGCCGTCCAGCCCTTCCTCTCTCGCTTCTCCCGAGCGCCGCCCAGCCCTCCTCTACCTCTCCCGAGCCCGCCCAGCCCGTCTGCCGCCATGGTAGAACGCTTCTCGAGACGCAGGCGGCGCTAACGGTTGCCGCCGTTCGCTCCGCGAATCAGAGTCTCGCTCTGCTCAGCGAACATCCGGCGCCGCGGACATGCGCCGGCCAACGGGTGGAGACTTCGGCGCGGGAGTGCCCATTCCCCGCTGCCGACGGCGCGGGCGGCCGGCATTGCCGCCGAGGAGGTCGAGATCGTCTGTGCGCCCTCACCGACGCCCAACTCTCCTCCCCAAGACACCGCCGACAACCACGCGGCACGACGGCGATTTCAAGTGCCGCCAGCAGCAGCGATTGGCGTCCACTAAGGGCGCGCCGGTGGTCGGCGGCGGCGTATCAGCGCCGCGCCACCGCGGGCGCCCCACCGCACACTCGAGGGCGTGTTTCACGCACTCGAGGGCGGCAACGACCGCCGTTAAGCGTACTTCGGCCGCAGCACCAACGCTGCCGGGCCATGGGCGCCAAGGAGGTTCGGTCCTCCTCCTCTTCCTCCTCCCGATCATCATCGCACTCCTCCGGCGCCGCCCCGCCGGCGCCAAGGCCGAGCCGAGCCCGCGGAGTCGCCGCCGCCGCGCGCTTCCTCTCGCGGCTCCTCCGCTTCGCAAGCCAAAGACGGAGCCGGGCCGGCGCCGTGAAGACGGAGCCGGGCCGGGCGCCGGTGAAGGCGGAGTTCGACGACGACGACGCTGCCCTAGAATGGGCGCGCCAGACTCCATTACGGCGGAGAAGGCGCGCCGAGAAGGCGGCGCCCGCCAGCGCGCCTGTGCCGCCGCCGAGGAGCGCCGACGCTGCCGCGATGAAGACGGGTCGTCGCCCTATGCGATAACGACGACGACGACGACGACGACGCCGCCAGCCCGCCATGGCGACACCGATTCAAAGAGGGCGCCTCAAGAAGAAGAGAAGGCCGACGACGATTTACGGCGGCGTATTTACTTCAGCCCCGTTCTTTTTAGATTAGGTTAATGTAATGAAAATGCGTGAATTTTGCCGAAATTTGCCATGTTTAGCGAAATTTAACTACTTTTTATCATAACTTCGATGAGGACATCAATACCATTGTTACACCCACAGCCCTACTACTACATATACCGGACCAATTACTAGAGCTCACAGACGCCAATTAAATTATCGGTACTTTCGCTTTCTTGGTAATGATTCTAATGTTCATGAGAATATGATGTTGCCTAAATTGGATACATTTGTTTTGCTTATAAATGAAGGCCCTAGCTTGGAGAAGGATGGACATTGAGCAAGAACAAGCATGGAGATAATGCCATGCGCAGGGGAACAAGAACGGAGTTACAAGTGATGATTTCAGACTTTGAAGCCACCATAATGGGTGCATGAAGCCTTGGACGAAATATACAAGATGCTACTTCATAAATGTCGCCCCGAGGCTATTCTAGGTGTCACACACCTTATTAGTGGGCCAGGCCCTTGTAATTTCGAAATACACAAGTATAGGCTATTTTAGAGTCCGTATGTGTGGGAAACAAGAGATAGGGTTGATTTCGACCCTCCACCAAGGGCCACGAAATTCCCCTCTTCCTCCATATATACAGCCCTTAGGGCACCGCTTAGACCTTGGGTTTTGTTTAGATTAAAAGTTCGCCATAGCTGCAACTTCACAGCATTTCGCTTGTGTTCAACGACTGCATAAAGGCGCCACAGTAACCCCACCTTGATCAATAAAGCTTTCATCTTATATTCGCAATATCCAGATTGCAATCTCAGCTTGCTTGTTCTTCGCTTGCTCGCAGGAAATGACCCTCGTGGTCGTTGATCATGCTCCTGCGTGGTCAATAACCTCTCGGAGTTGGTTTAGCGATTGCTAAGGCGCGACGCCCTCAAGACGCTCGTAGTCGGATCGTCAAAGTCGACTTCCTCCAAAGCGAAAACCACATCTCATCGAAGACGGGACACCTTAGCCTCTATCAAGTGGTATCAGATTTTCGAGTTGCTCGGTGAGATTTTACGCTTTTCGAGATTAGATCGAATCTGTTCTTCATACCTAAAGTCCACGAAAAAGCCAAAAAAAATAGGGTTAGTTCATCATATCCGAACCAATCGAGCCTTTGCATAATCTTTTTAGGGTTTTTGCTTTGTTGAATTTGCGGTTGCATCGCCGTGTCAAGTTGCTTTGGTCTTAGAGTCTAGTCTTTTAGAGTTTCGAAGTTCGATCATAAGTTGTCACGCCGCACGCACATCATCATCATCGCCTTGCCATCTACCACCATTGCTTATCCGCCACCGCCTCAATCCATATCCATATACCACCACCGCTACCATATACCACCACCACGCCATATATCACCACCATATATCCACCACCAATCCGAAGTTCTTCTCATATTAGGTTTGTTTTCTAGATCCATCTAGTTTCCGATTTGTGTTTTCCTTGCCGAGTAGGTTTCGAAAAAAAGGGTCCTGAAACCACCTCCGCTTAGGCCCAAAATTTTCCAAAACGCACTTGTCAAAAAAAATTTGGCTATCCTATTTTTAGGTGTTTCTAAGCGTATTGAGACGATCGCCGTTATAGAAAGTTTTTTTTGACCCGTTTCAGATTTTGGGTCCCGGCAAATAAAAAAAATTTGGTCGAAAAATTTCGTGCCCATCCCGTCGGTTTGACCTCGGAAGAGTTTTGAGACACTCGCCATTATAGTGATTTTTCGCAAAAAGAAAAAAGCAGCGCAAAAAAAAAAAGAGCGAAAAAAAATCCAGAGTGTGCTTTTCCCTTGTTTACGCAGCAGCCGTGATTTTGTTAGTGTTCTAGGCTCGCGTCTCTAGCATGGTCTAGCCTAGGACCAAAGATAGTACCGCGTTGAGCGCTTATTCAACTTTGCATCTCCGAATTGATTATTGCGGACCCTTTTGCTACCATATTATAAGCCTTCCCAGCGCCACATACATCTACATCGTATGCTTGACTCTCCCCGTAATCGCTCTATCCAAGCTTTGAGAGTTTTGACTACATCGATTGTCGATCACCGCTTTCTCTTTGGGTAAGAACTGTAAGAATTTGAGATTTGCTTGACGGATTTGTGATTTGTCCACCACAAAGACCACCACCACTTCCTAGCGATCATGTCGATCATATTCTTGTGTGTTTCTATTGTCGCTAACCATGGCAGGATCACAAGCCGACGTGTCGATCGGGAGAACATGACAAACAAAGCGCTACATGATAAGTTTCAACAAATGATGAGTGGGCGGTGGAAGATGTGCTCAATAGATTTGAAGAGGCCATGGAGAAGATAGATGGCATTGAGAAGGCGTTGAAACAAAGCTCGATAACAAGTTTAATGAATTGCTCGCTGCCTACCACCACCACCACCGGCAGCACCTAACGCACCTCTACTACAACAACAAGGACTACCTCCACATCGCGAAACAGCCGTCCGCCGAGCTTCCCGTGTCCTCTTCACCGCCAAGCTGCTGGTGTTTGTTGTTGATACTTCTATGGCTCCTAACTGCTGCGGTGGGGAGGATGATTATGTGAGAGATTACGAGGATGAGGTTGATCAACATCGTAACTACGTGCAACCACCAAACCACAACCACCGTGTCGCCCACATGCAAATAATGGCAATGTTCGGCTCCCTTCAGTACGAGATCATGACCATCTCCCTAAACTGAAATTGAATATTCCACCATTTGAGGGTAGATATGTTCCGATATATATCTTACTTGGGAGTTAGAAACCGAACAACGATTTACATGTTTACAATATCCCGAGGAGAGACGTGTTCTCGTCATTGCTTTGTGCTTTCACTAGCTTTGCATGTGTTTGGTGGTCTCAACATTGTAGATTATATCCTGCTCCACTACTTGGGCTGCTTTGAAAACTGCTATGCGTACTCGTTGGGTTCCACCATATTATCAACGTGAATTACTTCAAAAATTGCAGCGCTTAAGACAAGGAAAAATTTGGTAGAAGAATATTATCGTGAATTATAAACTAGCTTGATTAGATGTGGTATTGTTGAGGAGAATGAAGCTATGCTTGCACGCTTTACGGGTGGATTAAATAGAGATTCGCACCATTCTAGACTACAAGGATTATAATAATATCACCGATTATTCCATCTTGCTTGTAAAGTCGAACGTGAAGTGCAGGATCGGCAGTGCCTTGGCGCGACTAACTTTTCTCGCAGTCGACCTTCCTCATGGACACCACGTGCATCATCTACTTCCACACGCTCTACTACACCGGCACCTCCGTCGGCTGCCACCTCCAACCGTGATACAAGAAAGCGTGCACAACCACCACTATCCGCCAAGAGTACACCTCTTGGCCTACACAGAGTTCTTCTTCTTCCATGGCGTCAACAGGCACACAAGTGATATTATTTGTCGTCGTTGTAAGGGAAGAGGACATTTTATAGAGAATGCCAATCTCAGTGTGATGATTGCTACCGAGGATGGTGGGTATGAGTCGCTAGTGACTATGATGAAGAGACTTTGGCTCTTATTACACATGAAGAACACGGTGGAGATGATTCGATCATGAGACGCAATACATGGCTCTTCAAGATGCCGATGTGTATGAATGTTTAGTTGCTCAACGTGTTTTGAGTGTGCAGGTTACACAAGTCGAGCAAAATCGAGGCATAACTTGTTCCATACAAAGGAGTTGTGAAGGAACGTTCTATTCAAGCGCCATCATAGATGGAGGGAGCTGCAACAACTTGGCTAGCATGGATATGGTGGAGAAGCTCTCTCACCACAAGACCACATCCACATCCTTACTACATCCAATGGTTCAACAACAATGCAAGGTTAAGGTAACACGATCGCTCGTGTGTATTTTAGTATCTCTACATATGCTGATTATGTTGATTGTGATGTGGTACCTATGCAAGCATGTTCCTTATTACTTGGTAGACCATGGCAATTTGATAAAATTTCATACACCATGGTAGAAACAATCAAGATACTCTTGTTCACAAGGATAAAAATATTACGTTGCTTCCTATGACTCTGATTCCATTGTGAAAGATGATATTAATAGAGCTAATAAAGCAAAACAGAGAAAAATAGGAGTGAAAATCAGATTGTGGCAAAAGAGTTTGAGCAACAAATGAAGCCTAATAATAAACCATCTAATGTTGCTTCGACATTAAACCTAAAAGTGCATGTTTATTTGCCACCAAATCTGATATTGATGAGCTAGATTCTAGCAAATCTGTTTGCTATGCTTTTGTGTGCAAAGAGGCATTATTTTCATTCGAGGACGTGCCTTCCTCTTTGCCCCTCGCCGTCACTAACATTTTGCAGAGTTCACGACGCCTTCCCACAAGACGTGCCACCGGATTACCACCTATTCGAGGGATTGAGCATCAAATTGACTTAATTCCCGATGCATCGCTACCCAACCGTGCACCATACCGCACCAATCCGGAGGAGACGAAGGAGATTATCGCCAAGCACAGAGCTGCTCGACAAAGGTTATATACGTGAATCTCTTAGTCCTTGTGCTGTTCCTATTATACTAGTGCCTAAAAAGGATGGTACGTCATGTATGTGTGTTGATTGTAGAGGCATTAATAATATTACTATTCGTTATCGCCATCCTATTCCTAGGCTAGATGATATGCTTGATGAATTGAGTGGCTCTACAATATTCTCCAAAGTTGATTTATGTAGTGGATACCATCAAATTCGTATGAAATTGGGAGATGAATGGAAAACAGCATTTAAAACTAAGTTTGGATTATATGAGTGGTTAGTCATGCCTTTTGGGTTAACTAATGCACCTAGTACTTTCATGAGATTAATGAACGAAGTTTTACGTGCTTTCATTGGACGATTTGTGGTAGTTTACTTTGATGATATACTGATTTATAGCAAATCTTTGGAAGAACATTTACGTGCTGTTTTTAATGCTCTACGTGATGCACATTTGTTTGGTAACCTTGGGAAGTGCACCTTTTGCACCGACCGAGTATCTTTTCTTGGCTATGTTGTTACTCCACAGGGAATTGAAGTTGATAAAGCCAAGATTGAAGCTATTGAGAGTTGGCCGCAGCCCAAAACGGTCACACAAGTGAGGAGTTTTCTTGGACTCGCTGGTTTCTATAGGCGTTTTGTGAGAGACTTTAGCACCATTGCTGCACCTCTCAATGAGTTTACAAAGAAGGATGTGCCTTTTGTTTGGGGTACCGCATGTGAAGAAGCCTTCACGGTATTGAAAGATAAGTTGACACATGCTCCTTTACTCCAACTTCCCGACTTTAATAAAACTTTTGAGCTTGAATGTGATGCTAGTGGAATTGGATTAGGAGGTGTGTTATTACAAGATGGCAAACCTGTTGTATACTTTTCCTAAAAATTGAGTGGGCCTAGTCTGAACTATTCTACTTATGACAAAGAATTATATGCTCTTGTTCGGACTTTAGAGACATGGCAACATTATTTATGGCCCAAAGAATTTGTTATACATTCTCGATCATGAATCTTTGAAACATATTAAAAGTCAAGCTAAACTGAATCGTAGACATGCTAAATGGGTTGAATTCATTGAGACTTTCCTTATGTCATTAAACACAAGAAGGGTAAAGAAAATGTTATTGTTGATGCTTTGTCTCGTCGATATACTATGCTTTCACAACTTGACTTCAAAATATTTGGTTTGGAGACCATCAAAGATCAATATGTGCATGATGCTGATTTTAAAGATGTAATGCAGAATTGTAAAGAAGGAAGAACATGGAACAAGTTCGTTATTAATGATGGTTTTGTGTTCCGTGCTAACAAGCTATGCATTCCTGCTAGCTCTGTTCGTCTTTTGTTGTTGCAGGAGGCGATGGAGGAGGATTAATGGGACACTTTGGCGCCAAGAAGACGGAGGATATACTTGCTACACATTTCTTTTGGCCAAAGATGAGACGGATGTTGAGCGTTTTGTTGCTCGCTGCACTACATGTCAAAAAGCTAAGTCACGACTCAATCCTCATGGTTTATATATGCCTTTACTGTGCCTATTGTTCCTTGGGAGGATATATCTATGGACTTTGTTTTAGGTTTACCTCGAACAAAGAAGGGAGGATAGCATATTTGTTGTCGTGGATAGATTCTCTAAAATGGCACACTTTATACCATGTCATAAAAGCGATGATGTTTATTAATGTTGCTGATTTGTTCTTTCGTGAAATTATTCGCTTGCATGGTGTGCCAAATACTATTGTTTCAGATCGTGATACTAAATTTCTTAGCCACTTTTGGAGATGTTTATGGGCTAAGTTGGGGACTAAACTGCTTTTTAGTACTACTTGTCACCCCCAAACTAATGGACAAACTGAAGTAGTCAATAGAACATTGTCTACTATGCTTAGGGCTGTTTTGAAGAATAATAAGAAAATGCGGGAAGAATGCTTGCCTCATATTGAATTTGCTTATAATCGTTCATTGCTTTCTACTACTAAGATGTGCCCTTTTGAAATTGTGTATGGCTTCCTACCTCGTGCACCTATTGATTTGTTGCCTCTTCCATCTTCGGAGAAGGTTAATTTTGATGCTAAAGAACGTGCTGAATTGATTTTAAAAATGCATGAGATAACTAAGGAAAACATTGAGCGTATGAATGCTAAATATAAACGTCTCGAGATAAGGGTAGAAAACATGTTGTCTTTGCACCGGAGATCTTGTTTGGTTACATTTGCGTAAGGATAGGTTTCTAATTTGCGCAAATCAAAGCTAATGCCACGTCTTGATGGTCCATTTAAGGTGTTAGAGAAAATAAATGATAATGCATATAAACTTGAGCTGCTGCAGATTTTGGGGTTAGTCCCACTTTTAACATTGCAGATTTGAAGCCTTATTTGGGTGAGGAATATGAGCTTCACGAGGACGACTTCATTTCAAGAAGGGAGGATGATGAGGACATCAATACCATTGTTACACCCACGCCCTACTACTACATATCTAATGGACCAATTACTAGAGCTCACATGACGCTAATTAAATTATCGGTACTTTCGCTTCTTGGTAATGATTCTAATGTTCATGAGAATATGATGTTGCCTAAATTGGATACATTTGTTTTGCTTACAAATGAAGGCCCTAGCTTGAAGAAGGATGGACATTGAGCAAGAACAAGCATGGAGATAATGCCATGCTAAGGGGAACAAGAACGGAGTTACAAGTGATGATTTCAGACTTTGAAGCCACCATAATGGGTGCATGAAGCCTTGGACGAAATATACAAGATGCTACTTCATAAATGTCGTCCCGAGGCTATTCTAGGTGTTCGTCACCTTATTAGTGGGCCAGGCCCTTGTAATTTCGAAATACACAAGTATAGGCTATTTTTAGAGTCCGTGTGTGGGGAAACAAGAGATAGGGTTGATTTGGACCCTCCACCAAGGACCACGAAATTCCCCTCTTCCTCCATATATACAGCCCTTAGGGCACCGCTTAGACCTTGGGTTTTGTTTAGATTAAAAGTTCGCCATAGCTGCAACTTCGCGTGCCGCTTGTGTTCAACGACCGCATAAAGGCGCCACAGTAACCCCACCTTGATCAATAAAGCTTTCATCTTATATTCGCAATATCCAGATTGCAATCTCAGCTTCTTGCTTGTTCTTCGTTTGCTCGCAGAAATGACCCTCGTGGTCGTTGATCGTGTTCTCGGCGTGGTCAATAACCTCTCGAAGTTGGTTTAGCGATTGCTAAGGTGCGACGTCCTCGCACGTTCGTAGTCGGATCGTCAAACTCGACTTCCTCCAAAGCGAAAACCACATCTCATCGAAAGACGGGACACCTTAGCCTCTATCAACTTCGCCGAACGGACCTTCTTCTTTTTTATAATACGCGTCTGGGGACGGCCCTGGAGGCCGACGGCTGGGGACCGACTCGCCCCAGGACCTTTTTTGCGCCGGCTCATCCTCAGGCGGCGCTTTTAGACGCCCCTCTGGGGGCCAACGGCTGGTGATGCCCTCACTCACTCAGCTCACCCAGCTCTCTCTTCTCGAATTGTCCACGCCCCTCCCAACACCACCATCTCTTGTCAGATCCAGCGAGCCGGGCAAGACCTCCGGGCCGATTTCTCCCATCCTCAGATGCCATCCACGGCGAATGGCGGTGCGCGGGCGGATGAGGCAGCAGCCCGCATCTTCCTCCATGGAGATGGGTCGGGGGAGCTGGCGGCGAGGCCGGCGGATAGGAAGAGGGCGGTGCGCGAGCGGACAAGTCAGCAACGCGCCTTCCCACATGGGGACGAAGCTGGAGGAGCTCGTGGCGAGTCTGGCGAACCTGAAGGTGGGAGGAGGCAGCGGCGCACGAATGCGAGGCGTACAGGATGAGCAAGCTCACCTGGCATCTCAATTAGGTATGGCGTCGAGGTAATTCCCTACTGCTAGCTGTACAATCCGTGGTTGATTTAACTGCTGTTGAGATGCACACATGAAACTATGGTAATCTGTGTGCGCCATGTTCTTCCTGAATCGATGGAACAATACTTGTATGAAGAAAATTTCAATTATCATATAGTAGGACAATAATATGTGGTGATCTACAGTTTGGCATGTTCCAAACTGACTGATCTTCAATTTACATAGTCCTAAAAAGAAATTTGGGGAGTAGACCTTGGAATGAGAACAACAATTTATTATCTAAATCATGGCTTTTTGACTTGACAGTACATCGCATTCCACTTGGGATAGTTCCGTATGAACATCCACATGTTGAGTAATTTGAATGGTTGATTCTGCTCTAATCTATACATCTCTGATTTGGAAACTAAGTCCTGGCTATTATTGTCCAGTAGCTGTGAATGCATCGTTGACCTTGCACCACATGCCATCGAATAGCAGAATTTCAGAGCTCATCTTACCCCAACAACGTCTGATTTGGATAGGTTGTCTTCTTCGATTATCGATAGTATTTGCATTGTACAAAGGAGAAGAGTTGTCAATGTCGTGTGGAGGTTGGTCTGTCTATCTTGGTGGATGTCAATATTACATAGAAATAAGTAAATCAGAATGTACTAAGAGTTGTTGATGTGATATGTGCCAATCTGTGCTCTTGCAGATTACTAATAGAGAGGAGAAGAGTTGTCAATGTCAAGTGAGAGTTCATGCAGAGGAGCAGCAAAAGCATGTCACATATTTTTCAGCAACAGTATGGGCGTCAAGAAGAGAGAGAGATGGATGAAACCAATCAGTAGATGAGGTAGATTCTCTCCCGTGCTCAGCCACCAATGCGCTGTGGAGAAGTGGGGCAACACTTATGGTACTGTTATTTTTAATTGCAACATCATTTTTGCTCATATGTTATGCATTTTTTTCTCCTACAGTCCTACAGGTGATCAAGACGCATATAATTAAAAAGGAGATGACAGGGCTGAAAATGTAAGAATTGAAGCAATATATCCCCTTTCTTGTATCTACTTTTCTCTTTTGAAATATCACCATGGTATGCAATATTTTCCTTGTAAATATCACAATGATGCTGCGACCCGAAGTTATCATCAAGAAGCTTAATCTTAGACGTGTCTTAATTTTGTACTTTAAAGGCTTATTATTTGAAGTGCGCAAATCCTGAGTTTTTTTGGTTTGGTCTGCATTAGCTAGCTTAACTGTTTCAGATGTTTTCCATAGTACCAAGCTTCTATAGTTATAAGTGTTAGTTATTCATAAGCATATATAGTATAATATGATACTGTCAAACTTTAGTTTACACTAACTTGTAAGCTATAGCACCTAAGTTGTTTCTTGGTGAATCATCAACAAGTTTCTTTGATTATCTAACACCAGTGCTGAAATGCCTTGACTACCATTGGTTTAGCTTAGTTCAAATACTGTTGATAATCTTCAAGTTATCATGGGTCATGGACACCTTTTATCGAGTTCAACTTTGGACACATTAACTGCATGTAGAATTACAAACTCATTGCATTCGCTTGTCTTTCCCCCTTTTCATCATATGCTTGTACTGACAAAAAGAATCACTGTTGGTGACAATATTTACCTCTGCAACTCTGGTATTCTACTCCTTTATTTTCCTTATACATTGCCAGTCGGTATGTACCGAGTCTATCCACCCTACAGGTTTCTGTAGTTCAAGATCAAAGGCAAGAATCTGCCAAATATGATGATGAGAACAAGGCTAAGGATGGAGAACCCTCTTCTACGAAAACTGAGCAATCTATTGGGAGAACTAATATCGATGATATACTTACAGATAAATCCCAGGTAAAATTGGACTTAGTTAGCTTTAATGTCGAACCATCCACATCAACTTTACTCCTAATTGTGATAGCTTAGTGGGAGTTTAATATCTGATCACTTGCCATTCCGAATGACTCATTATGCATCAGGCTAGTTGGCAATATGAAATTTACTTCTTAAAATATGTGAACACTTTACAATCTTGGGATCGTAGCATATAAAACGACTTTTGTGACTATATTACATGGTTCTAATCACCTAAGTACACAAGTACGCACTTCATCAGCATATAAAACAACTTTTGTGACTATTCATTGGTTCAAACCGCCTAATTATGCAAGCTCGTACTTGATCCAACTTTTGGTAAATTGGAAGGAGATAAAATCAATTTCCACTCGACGCCGCCCCATAACAGGGGATGTCCATGGAAGCACATAGGGGAAGACTTAGACAGGAAAGTATTGGTCCCCTCGGCTGGATTGGCAGACACGATTCGACCTATTTGATAACGCTCCACCCGTGGCTTCCAAAACTTCGCTCTCTGCCATGTGAAGCTTCCTGGAAAATCCTTTTCCGTTGCTTAGCTCTTCTTGTATGCTTTAATAGTTTGTACAAATACTAAATTCCATATATTGGAAGTTATGTACAGTCTCAATACACTATATTGCAGGTCTAATGTCTGGGAGATTAAACAAGTTGTATGAATTTCTCAATTCCAGTTTCTCTATGTTTACCCAATGCCAAAGGTAACCAATATTAGTTCTGGATGCGTGAAAACAGTTTGCCGTAGACTTTATTAGAGAACCATCGCTAACACATTTCTTTGATAGGCAGTAACCAGTAAATAACTTACGGTGACAGTACAATACATATATGTACAGGTATGCTCTTATTATTGCTCATCACATTCGATATCCAATGTGGAGTTTATTGTAATTTTGGTTGTCGTCTCATAAGTAAAGGCATACTTTACTGAATTTGTGACCACAATCTTCAATTGCCTTACCCCACCAACAAAAATCATGATAGCTACAATATATCTGTTTGTGCATTTTGGATTTGTTTCTCTGTGGCTGCATCATCATACCTTTTTCCTTACAAGTAAAGATGAATCTAAAACTTTAAATGTGAAAACATCTTATAATCATCAACATTTACTTGATTGATGTAAAAATAACAGGTCAGTTTACTGCTAACCGAAGAGCGTCAATTATTCCTTATGTTTAATACTCACCTGAAATCGGATGGGAAGGTCGTTGAACATTTGTGCTATCACCATCAGTGGGTTGGGGAAGAACCTGATCTTTGGTCTGTTCAAGTATTATCCGTTCTTAAGGTTGTTCATACAAGTAAGTGAGGTATAATTGATCACATAAAAAGCATAAAATTATGATTACTATATCCGAACAGACTCATACCAGGACTACTTGGGTAAATCTCATCAATATCGTGAGCTACGGGCTGAAGGTTATAGTCGTCAACATTTGTCCCCTCCATCTGATCTGCAACAACTTCAGTACTCACAATCTCATTATGCGCAAGGGATGGTGCTTCACATGTATAGCAAGTTTTATAGACGAACATATACCTGCAGGTACATCTGACGATATCATTTGTTCCGCTGCTTTGCTTTGTGGATTCCCCATATGTACCTATCAATCGATAGCCAAAAAATTCTTACTGATGGTTTGTGAACTGATTTTGCAAACAGATAAGTACAAATTGCTAATGGCCGCTGAAGATGACAAACACCTGTTGTGTGTAAGTTTGAGCTCTACTCTGGAATCGCTTTGATCAATTATCAATTAGCAGCCTTTGTGTGTAAGTTTGTGCCACTTGTCTCTTTTTAATGCAGGTTGCTATTCCACAGATCGTGCCAAAGTACTTGAAGATAGCTAATGGTTTATTAGGTCCATTACTAAAGCTTGTATTTGTATTTCTTCTAGCTGTATGCATGATAACCGTACACAAACAGTTTGTAATGACGCGTGATGCATGATGACCGTACACAATCACGTGTGGGCACCAGATGAGATTTACTGTAGTTGGCAATGAGATTATTTGGCAGCCAGATCTCCTTACATACCTGGGATTGAGTTGGCAAGGAGATTATTTGGCAGCCAGATCTCCTTCGCATACCTGGGATTGAGACCGCCCTGCCATGGAGACCCGGCGGCGGCGTCTCCCCTCGGACGGTGGCGACGGCGTCTCCCGGAGTTTGGCGGCGGCCATCCCTTACGTCGGCGGCAAGGATTGAAACCGCCCTGCCGTGGAGACGCGGTGGCGGCGTCTCCCCTCGGACGGCGGTGACGGCGTGTCCCAGATTTTGGCGGCGGCGATCCCGTACGTCGGCGGTAGGGATTCAAACTGCCCTCCTTGGAGATGCTGCGGCGGCGGCGGCGTCTCCCTCTCACGGTGTTGGCAACGATCGAGGGTTTCGTACGTTGTGGAGTGATTTCGATTCATATGGACCAGCACAAATGCGCGTGAATTGCAACGAGAGAATCTCTACTTCTAATGTCTGAGTTGGTAGGATTGCGTCCACGGCTATTTTTTGTCCCCACCATTTTTGTTTGGTTTTTTTCGTCCCCTCACCCCACACCACCTACCCAACCCCATCCACGCACGTAGCCCAAAGAAACAGCGCCGCCCGAGTCCATCGGGATTTCCCCGCCGCCAATCCCGTCATGCGATCTGCGCACTCGACAGCGCCGCCGCCGCGGAACCCCTTGAGAAGACCAGACGGATCTCACATCCACGTTTATGGATCGCCGCCACAGACGTAGGAGCGCCGACGACCCTCACCCCACACCACCTACCCAACCCCATCCACGCACGTAGCCCAAAGAAACAGCGCCGCCCGAGTCCATCGGGATTGCCCTGCCGCCAATCCCGCCATGCGATCTGCGCACTCGACAGCGCCGCCGCCGCGGAACCCCTTGAGAAGACCAGACGGATCTCACATCCACGTTTATGGATCGCCGCCACAGACGTAGGAGCTCCCGTCGGCGCCGCTGCAGATGCAGGGTGGTTTCAACCCCAGGTATGATGTACGGTTTCAACCCCAGGTATGTTGTACGGTGTCAACCCCAGTGTTCGGTTTTGTTTGTAAGGTCTTCGTGTAGAAATCAGGGCGATCCTGATGGACTCGTGTTCAATAATGACACGTACCTGCTAAAAGCTAATACAACTTCAAATGGTGTGATAACTGGGGCTAACAATTCTTTGCTATCCAATAAAGCAGTTTGGGCACAAGAAACATATACAACTGTCAGTTAATCTATACATGAGAAGCAGAACCAACTATTAGAAACATATATACAACTGTCAGTTAATCTAGAATCATAATCAGGGCCTCATCCGGTCCACAACAGTACCAAACTGATAAGCGTAACCATCATATGGTAAGGGAATAGCTGTTGTCAAGTTCAGTGAATGAATCTCTAATCATGAAAAACATGAAGTTCAACTGGTCAAACCACCAAACAAATTCAAAAAATCATGCATATGTTCCGCTTTCAACTGCTTCAAACCAGTAGAATAAGCCTTGGTCTCAGCGAATCAGACCGGACCAGATCGAACCATATCAACCCACATGTGCAAGATATTTGATGCTCAACATATGGCATGTTTACCCTGAAACACTGAGGAAAGCGGTGCTAAAATCTGAAGTCTAATTCAAACAGTTCCCCGATACCACACTGTAGAAATCAGGGCGATCCTGATGGACTCGTGTTCAATAATGACACGTACCTGCTAAAAGTTAATATAGCTTCAAATGGTGTGATAACTGGGGCTAACAATTCTTTGCTATCCAATAAAGCAGTTTGGGCACAAGAAACATATACAATTGTCAGTTAATCTATACATGAGAAACAGAACCAACTATTAGAAACATATATACAACTGTCAGTTAATCTAAAATCATAATCAGGGCCTCATCCGGTCCACAACAGTACCAAACTGATAAGCCTAACCATCATATGGTAAGGGAATAGCTGTAGTCAAGTTCATTGAATGAATCTCTAATCATGAAAAACAGGAAGTTCAACTGGTCAAACCACCAAATAAATTCAAAAAATCATGCATATGTTCCGCTTTCAACTGCTTCAAACCAGTCGAATAAGCCTTGGTCTCAACGAATCAGACAGGACCAGATCGAACCATATCAACCCACATGCGCAAGATATTTGATGCTCAACATATGGCATGTTTACCCTGAAACACTGAGGAAAGCGGTGCTAAAATCTGAAGTCTAATTCAAACAGTTCCCCGATACCACACTACAGAGCCAAACCCAGACTAGCTTAGATTACCATGCTCACCCACCTAACCCAGGCTTTGTTTCTAAGGTCTTCGTGTACAGATCTGCGCTTCAATCAAATGACTGAAGTTCTTTATGACGCCTATATCGTCGCTTAACAACAAGTTTTTACCATGACTTCTCTGAGTTTTGTATATGCAGATGTATGTCAGACTGCAAATAGCTACTATATAGTTTAGTACAGGTCACAGAAACAAACTACAAACAACCAAACATACAAACAAAGTTGTAGGCAAATCGCAATATGAGAGTTTGAGCACCTTGCAACCCAACTGTGCCTTCATGATTTCGCCCCCTTACCATTGCCAACATCATGAGTTTCTGTAAATGTAACAAGCTGCCCTTATGTGTTGAAATCCTGTACAATAGCTAGCTGCCCTTGTGATCTTCGACGGCCTTCATCTGGCTCCAATCAGATGAACAGTTCATCTTAGCATCTTGAATTTTTAACATGTTATCAACATAGTCAGTTTACAAAAAAAATTGGAAGGTAGCAAAGTCTGTTGGACAAGTCTTTCTATTTTGATATGTATAGCAAAACTCATAATGTCTGTAACAAGCTGCCCTTATGGACTGAATTTCTGTACAATGGGAACGGGCCTTTAGTACTGTTGGTATTCACGTGATCTGCTTGCAAAGTCAGTTTACAAGTATTTGCGGGATACCTGAGTCTGTTGGACATGTCTTTTTTTTAATAGTTCCATATGGGGACTCCACACAGCAAGCCAACGGAACAGACGACCTCATCACATGTACCTCCAAGTATATGTTCACCTATAAATTGTGCTACACAAGTAAAACACCATCCCACGAGACTGAATCTGTTGCAGGCCCGATGGAGGGGACAAATGTTGACGACTCTAACGAAGGGATTATACCCGTAGCCGACGATGTTGACAAAATTTACCCACGTAGTCCAGGTATAAGGCTGTGCAAATATACAGAGCTTAATTTTATCCTTTTTATGTGATAAATCATACCTAACAGACTTGGGAACAACCGATTCTAATGTATCAAGCTTGTGACTTGTAGGAGTCCATATTACTCCCTCGGAACGGATGATATTTGAGACCGATGGTGATAGCACATATGATACACCAGGTATATATGTACCTCCATGTATACGTTTAGCTACATATTTTGTTATACATGTCAAACACCATCACAGGAGATGTTGCAAGCCCGATGGAGGGGACAAATGCTGACGACTCTAACGAAGGGCTTATACATGTAGCCGACAATGTTCACAAGATTTACCCAAGTAGTCCAGGTATTAAGGCTGTGCATATTTACCTAATAGACTTGGGCAGAACCGATTCTAATGTATCAAGCGTGTGACTTGTAGGAGTCCATATTACTCCTTCAGAATGGATGATACTTGAACAAACCGATTGTGAAAGGACATATGCTCATCAAACTTCCCATCTGATTATGGGTAAGTATTATGTTGCTGAAAGGTTAACACCATGTGCCTACAACTTTGCCTTATTTTGATCCAATATTTTGTTATGTTTACATGATGCAGACAACCACCCAATCTCATTCCTATATACTGTAGATTCGTTGCCAGATCTCAGTAATCTGACAAAAGAACTAGCTAGCATGCAACGTGATAACGAGGAAAAGAGGCCGCAGAATGTTCCACACCATCCTCCCAGTGATATCACTAATGCTTATCAACCATCCTCTATGGACCTTGACAAAAAAAGAGAGCTGATAAAAGCTCGGAGGCGAGCTGCTTATCGAAAGAAAAAAGAGGAGGCTATCGGCAAGCAACAAGATGAAAATCTGTCTCCCTTACGATATCAGGTAAGAATGTTTATGTGTCGGCACTATGATAATAGTATATATACTCCCTCCATTCCACTATATAATGTTAATATCTGACAAAAATGATGAGGGTACCATCAATGTACAAGCAGATGTGCAAAATGTTACCCTGTCCCCTCTCGGTGATATCGCTAATGGGTGTCAACCTACCTCGGTAGACCTTGACGAGAAAAAAGAGCAAATAAATGCTCAAAGGCGAGCTGCTTATGGAAAGAAGAAAGAGGAGGCTACCTTCAAGCAACAAGATGGAAATTTGTCTTCCCTTACGATATCAGGTAAGAATGATTTATGTGTCGACACTGCGAGGATAGTATATATACTCCCTCTATTCCAGATATAAGGTTAATATCAATGTACATGCAAATATGCAAAATGTACCCCTGTTACCTCTCGGTGATATCACTAATGGGTGTCAACCAACCTCGGTGGACCTTGACGAGAAAAAAAGAGCAAATAAAGGCTCGGAGGCGAGCTGCTTATTGAAAGAAAAAAGAGGAGGCAGCCAGCAAGCAACAAGATGAAAATCTGGCTGCCCTTACGAAATCAGGTAAGGATGTTTTATGTTTCAGCAATACGATGACCATATATACTTTCTTAGTTAAGAATGTAGGCGACACATGTTTCCATGCAATTCAACCCCATGAATAATTGACCAAGAATAGTGAATAAAATAATTGACCAATAGTTGACCACTTTGTTCTACATACAATTCCTCATCATTTATGTTGAAGTGAATTTTTTTGGAAAGGCGATATAGGCCAGACATACGACTTTTGAGTCCATATTTACACTTTATGTATGGGCACGGAGGGATTATTTAAATAATAAACGTTAGATAAAGAACTAGCTTCAACCAGCCAACCCAACTACGTCCAGCTATACATCATTGTTTAACCAGCCCGTGCAGCTATATAAAGTAAGCGTTTGTCTACTACATGAATTCTTGTTGAACAATGAAGACCCAAAACCCTCTGTGCAGATATCCAAAATGTTCCCCTGTTACCTCTCGGTGATATCACTAATGGGTGTCAACTAACCTCGGTGGACCTTGACAAGAAAAAAAGAGCAAATAAAGGCTCGGAGGCGAGCTGCTTATCGAAAGAAAAAAGAGGAGGCAGCCAACAATCAACAAGATGAAAATCTGCCTGCCCTTACGAAATCAGGTAAGAATGTTTTATGTTTCAGCAATACATTGATCGTATATACTTTCTTAGTTAAGAATGTAGGCGACATATGTTTCCATGCAATTCAACCCCATGAATAATTGACAAAGAATATTGAATAAAATAATTGACCAATAGTTGACCACTGTGTACTATATACAATTCATCATCATTCTGGTTCAAGTAAAAAAACTTTGGAAGTCGATATAGGTCAGACATACGACTTTTGAGTCCATATTTACACTTTATGTATGGGCACGGAGGAATTATTTAAAAAATAAACGTTAGATAAAGAACTAGCTTCAACCAGCCAACATCATTGTTTAACCAGCCCGTGCAGCTATATAAAGTAAGCGTTTTTCTACTACATGAATTCTTGTTGAACAATGATGGTCTGATTATGTTTTCACACTATTGTTTAACCAGCCAACCCAACAACGTCTAGCTATACATCATGGTCATATGATGATGCCCCCATTGCCTATTTCAACTGCATCTGGTGTCATTCATGATAAAAAACAAGCTAGGCGTCAAAATGATAAAGAACGCAAGCGTAACTTAAGGTAAAGGGACAGGCAAAGGGAGCAGGAAAACGCGCAGAGGCGAGCAGATTATCGGAAGAATGTGGATAACGGAAGGAACGATCTTCAACAAAAAAATCAAAATCAAAGAGAATGGCGCATGCAACACCGAGAAAGCATGACTTCTGATGAGAAGGGCGAGTCGAGTGCTCAGAGAAAGGCGAAGTATGCTGCAAAGAAAAACACTCTGTGTGTAGAAATCAGGTATGAACACGGGTTTTGTTTGTAAGGTCTTCGTGTAGAAATCAGGGCGATCCTGATGGACTCGTGTTCAATAATGACACGTACCTGCTAAAAGCTAATACAACTTCAAATGGTGTGATAACTAGGGCTAACAATTCTTTGCTATTCAATAAAGCAGTTTGGGCACAAGAAACATATACAACTGTCAGTTAATCTATACATGAGAAGCAGAACCAACTATTAGAAACATATATACAACTATCAGTTAATCTAAAATCATAATCAGGGCCTCATCCGGTCCACAACAGTACCAAACTGATAAGCGTAACCATCATATGGTAAGGGAATAGCTGTAGTCAAGTTCAGTGAATGAATCTCTAATCATGAAAAACAGGAAGTTCAACTGGTCAAACCACCAACTAAATTCAAAAAATCATGCATATGTTCCGCTTTCAACTGCTTCAAACCAGTCGAGTAAGCCTTGGTCTCAACGAATCAGACCAGACCAAATCGAACCATATCAACCCACATGCGCAAGATATTTGATGCTCAACATATGGCATGTTTACCCTGAAACACTGAGGAAAGCGGTGCTAAAATCTGAAGTCTAATTCAAACAGTTCCCCGATACCACACTGTAAAAAATCAGGGCGATCCTGATGGACTCGTGTTCAATAATGCCACTGTAACACCCCGGATACAACTTTCCATATTCGTAACTCCGACTCTTGCCTTTTCCGGAGATGTGATTTATTATTTCCTTCGTGGTTGGGTTTTGTCTGTTGTTTTGCATTTTGTTTTTGTTATGCATCTCATCTCATGGCATCATCTGCATTTCATCCACATGTTTTTCAAAACTTGCATCCGCTCGGGTTCCGCCGGTTCTCTCCGTTGTCCGCTCCGAAGTCTGGATACACTCGCACGCGCGCGCTGCACCTCCAAATATTATTTTATAAGTGGCATAATAATGTTCTCGGAATGGGTTGCAACTTGTCATGCGGTCTTATTATAGTGTAGACAGGCCGCCGCCAAGTTTCGTCAGATTCGAGTCCGCTTGATAGCCCAACTGTTAAACATAGCGGTACCATTGCGGTATTTTCGCTGACGCTCCGGTCTCCAAACCTTGTCGGGTCTCTCTCTCTCTCACCTAGCCCATCTACACAGCCCACCTGCAGCCCACCTAGTTTCCCCTCTGTCCGAGCCGCCGATCGCGATCCAAAGGTCCCGAGAACCCCTAAACCAAACCCTAGCCATCCTCGCTATAAATGGACACCACATCTCCATTTTGGGCAACCCTAACCCCTCCTCCTCAGATTCCGCCCCCAATCAATCATCACCGCCTTCTCCTTGATTTCCGGCGCTAACCTCTTCCCCGCCACGCCGCCTCCCAGCGCCCCTCCCATGACCCACAGCCCGGGCAAGCAGCCCGCCAAGCCCATCGGGGCCCGGACCACGTCGCCCAGCCACCGAGCTCCAGATCGGGAGAGGAGCTCCCGATCCAGAGCTCCGACCCGCCTCGCCGACCCCCCGCCCGCCTCAAGACCTCGGCTCGCCACGGCGACGAACTCCGCCATCCTGTGTCGCCGCCCGCCTCCCTCTTCCTTCCCTTCGTCCTCCTCTCTCTCACCTCGCTCTCTCTCTCTTTTCCCCAGAGATCCGCCTGAAGCTCGGATCGACGCGTGGCCTTCACCGATGCCGGAACGGAGTCCTCGTGTCCGGATCCGACGGCCCCGCCGGATCCACCCCATTCCGCTACTCACCGGTCCTCCACGACCTCGCCGGAGTTCCCTCCCGCCCGGGCGTGTCTCTTCTCGAGGATTTAACAGAGGGCGCGTCCGCTTCGCTGCGTTGACCTCACATGGGCCGCAAAAGCCCAGCCCAAGACTCTCCCAGATTCAGCCTGCCCCTCCAGCCTGCTCCATCCGAGGCCCAGCCGGCCTGGCCCTCCTTCCTCACCGACCGGGCCTTGGCCCATGGTGAGGCCACCCCCCCCAGCGCCTCATTATTTTTCCTTCTGTTGGACCTCTGCCAGATTTGGCCCGTGTACGTTTTTTTCAGATCCGCGATTTAGCTATTATTCCTGAGATTTCAGATTTTGCAGAAAACCCCCTAAGCATCATGCATTTAATATCTCTCAAACTGTGCATCGGATTAAAATGTTTTATATATGTAATATGCTCAGAAAATTGTGTAGATTAATAATATGCCACTTTCATTCCATGTTAAAATGTTTAACTTGCTGTCTATTTAAATTTGCTAATATGCCATGCTAAAATGATTTATTTCATAACTTAATAACCGTAACTCGGAATTAAATGTTCTTTATATGTAAATGGGGTGGAAAAATGCCTAGATTAACATGGTCCACTTTATGTTGCTGTTTAACAACTCTAAAATTGTGTTTAGGGCGGAACAGTATCGAATCTAAAATATTGCTCATGGGGATTTTCCTAATTGTTGTTTCTTATTTCCTACCTCATTTAAACTTGCCTAAATAGCTAGTTTAATTATGCTCCACCTCTTGCCATGTTTAACAACATTTAATATTGTTGTGTACCTAACCGAGAGAGAACTAAATAGTGTTAGTGAAATTCATCAATATGCAACTCGTTGCATATTGAGCTCCACTTAACTTGTAGTGTTGTTTGTGCATATTGCCATGCCATGCCTCATTAAACCGGACATGCATCATATTTGTTTGTGCATCATGCCATGTTTATGTTTGTGTGTTTACTATGTTGTTTGCTTCTTTCCGTTTGCTTCTCTCGTTGGCTTCGGGTTCGCTCCGGAGCTGTGAGGATTCGCTCGACTACGCCTGCTTGTCCTCTTCATGGACTTGATCTTCTTCCTTGCGGATTTCGTGCAAGATGACCATACCCTCGATATCACTTCTATCTTTGCTTGCTAGATGCTCGCTCTTTTGCTATGCCTATGCTACGATGCCTACCACTTGCTATATCATGCCTCCCATGTTGCCATGTCAAGCCCCTAACCATCCTTTCCTAGCAAACCGTTGTTTGGCTATGTTACCGCTTTGCTCAGCCCTCTTATAGCGTTGTTAGTTGCAGTGAAGATGAAGTTTGTTCCTTGTTGAACATGGAGATGTTGTTCCTTGTTGGAACATGTTTTCTTGTTGGGATATCACAATATATCTTATTTAATTAATGCATCTATATACTTGGTAAAGGGTGGAAGGCTCGGCCTTATGCCCGTGTTTTGTTCCACTCTTGCCGCCTCTAGTTTCCGCCATATCGGTGTTATGTTCCCGGATTGTTGCGCCCCTAACGCGGTCGGGTGATTTATGGGACCCCTTGACAGTTCGCTTTGAATAAGACTTTTCCAAAGAAGGCCCAACATTGGTTTTACATTTGCCTCCTAGTCTTTTTCCCTTGGGAGTCGCGCATCCCGAGGGTCATCTTTATTTACCCCCGCCAATGCTTGTCTAAGTGTTGGTCCAAACTAGAGCCACTTATGTGCCGCCCGAGGCAACTTGGGGTATCGCTTGTTGTCGACGTAGTGTTCATCCGGCCGTGGCTCGAGACGAGATACGCGCGGCTACTATCGTGGTGTCGACGCGGGAGGTCTTGGCCGGACTTGTTTTATTGCTGTGAAATGTCTTGTAGCCGGATTCCGAGACTGATCGGGCTTCCCGGGAGAAGGTCTATTCTTCGCTGATCGCGAGAGCTTATCATGGGCTGTTGGGACACCCTGCAGGTTTGAACTTTCAAAGCCGTGCCTGCGGTTATGTGGCGATGGGAATTTGTTAATGTCCGTTGTAGAAAACCCGGTTGATCTTAATTAAAATACACCAACGCGCGTGTGTAACTGTGATGGTCTCTTCTCGGAGTCCGGAAGTGAACACGGTGTTGGAGTTATGTTTGACGTAAGTAGTTTCGTGATCACTTCTTGATCATAGTTATTCGACCGTGCTTTGCCTCCTCCTCTCGCTCTCTTTTGCGTATGTTAGCCACCATATATGCTAGTCGCTGTGCAGCTCCACCTCACTACCCTGTCCTACCTTTAAGCTTAAATAGTCTTGATCTCATGGTGTGAGATTGCTGAGTCCCGTGACTCACAGATACTTCCAAAACCAGTTTGCAGTGTGCCGATGAAACCGTGCAGTGATGGACCCGAGCTCAAGGAGGAGCTCGATGAAGATCTTGTTCTTTGTGTTGTTTCGCTTCAGTTGATTAGTAGTGGAGCCAGCTTGGGACGATCGGGGATCTGTGTAGCATTTGGGGTAGTCTTCTTTTATTTTGGTTCCGTAGTCGGACCTTGATTGTATCTGTATGATGTTATGTTTTACTCATGTATTGTGTGAAGTGGCGATTGTAAGCCAACTATGTATCTCTTTTCCCTTATGTATTACATGGGTTGTGTGAAGATTACCTCACTTGCGACATTGCTTTCAATGCGGTTATGCCTCTAAGTCGTGCTTCGACACGTGGGAGATATAGCCGCATCGAGGGCGTTACAGCCACGTACTTGCTAAAAGCTAATACAGCTTCAAATGGTGTGATAACTGGGGCTAACAATTCTTTGCTATCCAATAAAGCAGTTTGGGCACAAGAAACATATACAATTGTCAGTTAATCTATACATGAGAAGCAGAACCAACTATTAGAAACATATATACAACTGTCAGTTAATCTAAAATCATAATCAGGGCCTCATCCGGTCCACAACAATACCAAACTGATAAGCGTAACCATCATATGGTAAGGGAATAGCTGTAGTCAAGTTCAGTGAATGAATCTCTAATCATGTAAAACAGGAAGTTCAACTGGTCAAACCACCAAATAAATTCAAAAAATCATGCATATGTTCCGCTTTCAACTGCTTCAAACCAGTCGAATAAGCCTTGGTCTCAACGAATCAGACCGGACCAGATCGAACCATATCAACCCACATGCGCAAGATATTTGATGCTCAACATATGGCATGCTTACCCTGAAACACTGAGGAAAGCGGTGCTAAAATCTGAAGTCTAATTCAAACAGTTCCCCGATACCACACCGCAGAGCCAAAACCAGACTAGCTTAGATTTCCATGCTCACCCACCTAACCCAGGCTTTGTTTCTAAGGTCTTCGTGTACAGATCTGCGCTTCAATCAAATGACTGAAGTTCTTTATGACGCCTATATCATCGCTTAACAACAAGTTTTTACCATGACTTCTCTGAGTTTTGTATATGCAGATGTATGTCAGACTGCAAATAGCTGCTATATAGTTCAGTACAGGTCACAGAAACAAACTACAAACAACCAAACATACAAACAAAGTTGTAGGCAAATCGCAATATGAGAGTTTGAGCACCTTGCATCCCAACCGTGCCTTCATGATTTCGCCCCCTTACCATTGCCAACATCATGAGTTTCTGTAAATGTAACAAGCTGCCCTTATGTGTTGAAATCCTGTACAATAGCAAGCTGCCCTTGTGATCTTCGACGACCTTCATCTGGCTCCAATCAGATGAACAGTTCATCTTAGCATCTTGAATTTTTAACATGTTATCAACATAGTCAGTTTACAAAAAAATTGAAAGGTAGCAAAGTCTGTTGGACATGTCTTTCTATTTTGATATGTATAGCAAAACTCATAATGTGTGTAACAAGCTGCCCTTAAGGACTGAATTTCTGTACAATGGGAACGGGCCTTTAGTACTGTTGGTATTCACGTGATCTGCTTGCAAATTCAGTTTACAAGTATTTGCGGGATACCTGAGTCTGTTGGACATGTCTTTTTTTTAATAGTTCCATATGGGGACTCCACACAGCAAGCCAACGGAATAGACGACCTCATCACATGTACCTCGAGGTATATGTTCACCTATAAATTGTGCTACACAAGTCAAACACCATCCCACGAGACTGAATCTGTTGGAGCCCCGATGTAGGGGACAAATGTTGACGACTCTAACGAAGGGATTATACCCGTAGCCGACGATGTTGACAAAATTTACCCACGTAGTCCAGGTATAAGGCTGTGCAAATATACAGAGCTTAATTTTATCCTTTTTATGTGATAAATCATACCTAACAGACTTGGGCACAACCGGTTCTAATGTATCAAGCGTGTGACTTGTAGGAGTCCATATTACTCCCTCGGAACGGATGATATTTGAGACCGATGGTGATAGCACATATGATACACCAGGTATATATGTACCTCCATGTATATGTTCAGCTACATATTTTGTTATACATGTCAAACACCATCACTGGAGATGTTGCAGGCCCGACGGAGGGGACAAATGTTGACGACTCTAACAAAGGGGTTATACATGTAGCCGATGATGTTCACAAGATTTACCCAAGTAGTGCAGGTATTAAGGCTGTGCATATTTACCTAATAGACTTGGGCAGAACCGATTCTAATGGATCAAGCGCGTGACTTGTAGGAGCCCATATTACTCCCTCGGAATGGATGATACTTGAACAGACCGATTGTGAAAGGACATATGTTCATCAACCTTCCCATCTGATTACGGGTAAGTATTATGTTGCTGAAAGGTTAACACCATGTGCCTACAACTTTGCCTTATTTCGGTCCAATATTTTGTTATGTTTACATGATGCAGACAACCACCCAATCTCATTCCTATATACTGTAGATTCGTTGCCAGATCTCAGTAATCTGACAAAAAAACTAGCTAGGATGCAACGTGATAACGAGGAAAAGAGGCCGCAGAATGTTCCACGCCATCCTCTCAGTGATATCACTAATGCTTATCAACCATCCTCAATGGGCCTTTATGAAAAAAGAGAGCTGATAAAAGCTCGGAGGCGAGCTGCTTATCGAAAGAAAAAAGAGGAGGCTACCGTCAAGCAACAAGATGAAAATCTGTCTGCCCTTACGATATCAGGTAAGAATGTTTTATGTGTCGGCACTACGATAATAGTATATATACTCCCTCCATTCCACAATATAGTGTTAATATCCGACGAAAAATGATGAGGGTACCATCAATGTACAAGCAGATGTGTAAAATGTTACCCTGTCCCCTCTCGGTGATATTGCTAATGGGTGTCAACCTACCTCGGTGAACCTTGACGAGAAAAAAGAGCAAATAAATGCTCGGAGGCGAGCTGCCTATCGAAAGAAGAAAGGGGAGGCTACCTTCAAGCAACAAGATGGAAATTTGTCTTCCCTTACGATATCAGGTAAGAATGATTTATGTGTCGGCACTGCGAGGATAGTATATATACTCCCTCTATTCCAGAATATAAGTTTAATATCAATGTACATGCAGATATGCAAAATGTACCCCTGTTACCTCTCGGTGATATCACTAATGGGTGTCAACCAACCTCGGTGGAACTTGACGAGAAAAAAGAGCAAATAAAGGCTCGGAGGCGAGCTGCTTATCGAAAGAAAAAAGAGGAGGCAGCCAACAAGCAACAAGATGAAAATCTCGCTGCCCTTACGAAATCAGGTCAGGATGTTTTATGTTTCAGCAATACGACGACCGTATATACTTTCTTAGTTAAGAATGTAGGCGACACATGTTTCCATGCAATTCAACCCCATGAATAATTGACCAAGAATAGTGAATAAAATAATTGACCAATAGTTGACCCCTTTGTTCTACATACAATTCCTCATCATTTATGTTCAAGTGAATTTTTTTTGGAAAGACGATATAAGTCAGACATACGACTTTTGAGTCCATATTTACACTTTATGTATGGGCACGAAGGGATTATTTAAATAATAAACGTTAGATGAAGAACTAGCTTCAACCAGCCAACCCAACTACATCCAGCTATACATCATTGTTTAACCAGCCCGTGCAGCTATATAAAGTAAGCGTTTGTCTACTACCTGAATTCTTGTTGAACAATGAAGACCCTAAACCCTCCGTGCAGATATCCAAAATGTTCCCCTGTTACCTCTCGGTTATATCACTAATGGGTGTCAACCAACCTCGATGGACCTTGACGAGAAAAAAGAGCAAATAAAGGCTCGGAGGCGAGCCGCTTATCGAAAGAAAAAAGAGGAAGCAGCCAGCAAGCAACAAGATGAAAATCTGCCTGCCCTTATGAAATCAGGTAAGACTGTTTTATGTTTTAGCAATACATTGATCGTATATAATTTCTTAGTTAAGAATGTAGGCGACACATGTTTCCATGCAATTCAACCCCATGAATAATTGACCAAGAATATTGAATAAAATAATTGACCAATAGTTGACCACTGTGTACTATATAGTATTCCTCATCTTTCTGGTTCAAGTAAAAAAACTTTGGAAGTTGATATAGGTCAGACATACGACTTTTGAGTCCATATTTACACTTTATGTATGGGCACGGAGGAATTGTTTAAAAAATGAACGTTAGATAAAGAACTAGCTTCTACCAGCCAACATCATTGTTTAACCAGCCCGTGCAGCTATATAAAGTAAGCATTTTTCTACTACATGAATTCTTGTTGAACAATGATGGTTTGATTATGTTTTCACACTATTGTTTAACCAGCCAACCCAACAACGTCTAGCTATACATCATGGTCATATGATGATGCCCCATCGCCTCCTTCAACTGCATCTGGTGTCATTCATGATAAAAAACAAGCTATGCGTCAAAATGATAAAGAACGCAAGCGTAACTTAAGGTTAAGGGACGGGCAAAGGGAGCAGGAAAACGCGCAAAGGCGAGCAGATTACCGGAAGCATGTAGATAACGGGACGACCGATCTTCAACAAAAAAATCAAAATCAAAGAGAATGGCGCATGCAACACCCAGAAAGCATGACTTCTGATGAGAAGGGCGAGTCGAGTGCTCAGAGAAAGGCAAAGTATGCTGCAAATAAAAACACTCTGTGTGTAGAAATTAGGTATGAACACGGGTTTTGTTTGTAAGGTCTTCATGTAGAAATCAGGGCGATCCTGATGGACTCGTGTTCAATAATGACACGTACCTGCTAAAAGCTAATAGAACTTCAAATGGTGTGATAACTGGGGCTACCAATTCTTTGCTATCCAATAAAGCAGTTTGGGCACAAGAAACATATACAACTGTCAGTTAATCTATAAATGAGAAGGAGAACCAACTATTAGAAACATATATACAACTGTCAGTTAATCTAAAATCATAATCAGGGCCTCATCCAGTCCACAACAGTACCAAACTCATAAGCGTAACCATCATATGGTAAAGAATAGCTGTAGTCAAGTTCAGTGAATGAATCTCTAATCATGAAAAATAGGAAGTTCAACTGGTCAAACCACCAACTAAATTCAAAAAATCATGCAGATGTTCCGCTTTCAACTGCTTCAAACCAGTCGAATAAGCCTTGGTCTCAACGAATCAGACCAGACCAAATCGAACCATATCAACCCACATGCGCAAGATATTTGATGCTCAACATATGGCATGTTTACCCAGAAACACTGAGAAAAGCGGTGCTAAAATCTGAAGTCTAATTCAAACAGTTCCCCGATACCACACTGTAGAAATCAGGGCGATCCCGATGGACTTGTGTTCAATAATGGCACGTACATGCTAAAAGCTAATACAGCTTCAAATGGTGTGATAACTGGGGCTAACAATTCTTTGCTATCCAATAAAGCAGTTTGGGCACAAGAAACATATACAACTGTCAGTTAATCTATACATGAGAAGTAGAACCAACTATTAGAAACATATATACAACTGTCAGTTAATCTAAAATCATAATCAGGGCCTCATCCGGTCCACAACAATACCAAACTGATAAGCGTAACCATCATATGGTAAGGGAATAGTTGTAGTCAAGTTCAGTGAATGAATCTCTAATCATGAAAAACAGGAAGTTCAACTGGTCGAACCACCAAATAAATTCAAAAAATCATGCATATGTTCCGCTTTCAACTGCTTCAAACCAGTCAAATAAGCCTTGGTATCAACGAATCAGACCGGACCAGATCGAACCATATCAACCCACATGCGCAAGATATTTGATGCTCAACATATGGCATGTTTACCCTGAAACACTGAGGAAAGCGGTGCTAAAATCTGAAGTCTAATTCAAACAGTTGCCCGATACCACACTGCAGAGCCAAACCCAGACTAGCTTATATTTCCATTCTCACCCACCTAACCCAGGCTTTGTTTCTAAGGTCTTCGTGTACAGATCTGTGCTTCAATCAAATGACTGAAGTTCTTTATGACGCCTATATCGTCGCTTAACAGCAAGTTTTTACCATGACTTCTCTGAGTTTTGTATATGCAGATGTATGTCAGACTGCAAATAGCAGCTATAGTTTAGTACAGGTCACAGAAACAAACTACAAACAACCAAACATACAAACAAAGTTGTAGGCAAACTGCAATATGAGAGTTTGAGCACCTTGCAACCCAACCATGCCTTCATGATTTCGCCTCCTTACCATTGCCAACATCATGAGTTTCTGTAAATGTAACAAGATGCCCTTATGTGTTGAAATCCTGTACAATAGCAAGCTGCCCTTGTGATCTTCGACGGCCTTCATCTGGCTCCAATCAGATGAACAGTTCATCTTAGCATCTTGAATTTTTAACATGTTATCAACATAGTCAGTTCACAAAAAATTGAAAGGTAGCAAAGTCTGTTGGACATGTCTTTCTATTTTGATATAATCTGCCCTTATGGACTGAATTTCTGTACAATGGGAACGTGCCTTTAGTACTGTTGGTATTCACGTGATCTGCTTGCAAAGTCAGTTTACAAGTATTTGCGGGATACCAAAGTCTGTTGGACATGTCTTTTTTTAATAGTTCCATATGGGGACTCCACACAGCAAGCCAACGGAATAGACGACCTCATCACATGTACCTCCAGGTATTTGTTCACCTATAAATTGTGCTACACAAGTCAAACACCATCCCACGAGACTGAATCTGTTGCAGGCCCGATGGAGGGGACAAATGTTGACGACTCTAACGAAGGGATTATACCCGTAGCCGACGATGTTGACAAAATTTACCCACGTAGTCCAGGTATAAGGCTGTGCAAATATACATATCTTAATTTTATCTTTTTTATGTGATAAATCATACCTAACAGACTTGGGCACAACCGATTCTACTGTATCAAGCGTGTGACTTGTAGGAGTCCATATTACTCCCTCGGAACGAATGATATTTGAGACTGATGGTGATAGCACATATGATACACCAGGTATATATGTACCTCCATGTATATGTTCAGCTACATATTTTGTTATACATGTCAAACACCATCACAGGAGATGTTGCAGGCCCGATGGAGGGGACAAATGTTGATGACTCTAACGAAGGGGTTATACATGTAGCCGACGATGTTCACAAGATTTACCCAAGTAGTCCCGGTATTAAGGCTGTGTATATTTACCTAATAGACTTGGGCAGAAACGATTCTAATGGATCAAGCCCGTGACTTGTACGAGTTCATATTACTCCCTCGGAATGGATGATACTTGAACAGACCGATTGTGAAAGGACATATGTTCATCAACCTTCCCATCTGATTACGGGTAAGTATTATGTTGCTGAAAGGTTAACACCATGTGCCTACAACTTTGCCTTATTTCAGTCCAATATTTTACTATGTTTACATGATGCAGACAACCACCCAATCTCATTCCTATATACTGTAGATTCGTTGCCAGATCTCAGTAATCGGACAAAAGAACTAGCTAGCATGTGATAACCCACAAGTATAGGGGATCGCAACAGCTTTCGAGGGTAGAGTATTCAACCCAAATTTATTGATTCAACACAAGGGGAGCCAAAGAATATTCTCAAGTATTAGAAGCTGAGTTGTCAATTCAACCACACCTGGAAACTTAGTATCTGCAGCAAAGTGTTTAGTAGCAAAGTAATATGATAGTGGTAGTAACGGTAACTGAAGTAAAGGCAGCAAAAGTAATGTTTTTGGTATTTTGTAGTGATTGTAACAGTAGCAAGGGAAAAGTAAATAAGCGAAGACCAGTGTATGGAAAGCTCGTAGGCACCGGATCAGTGATGGATAATTATGCCAGATGCGGTTCGTCATGTAACAGTCATAACACAGGATGACACAGAACTAGCTCCAATTCATCAATGTAATGTAGGCATGTATTCCAGATATAGTCATACGTGCTTATGGAAAAGAACTTGCATGACATCATTTGTCCTACCCTCCCGTGGCAGCGGGTCCTAATGGAAACTAAGGGATATTAAGGCCTCCTTTTAATAGAGAACCGAACAAAGCATTAGCACATAGTGAATACATGAACTCCTCAAACTATGGTCATCACCGGAGTGGTCCCGATTATTGTCACTTGGGTTGCTTGATCATAACACATAGTAGGTGACTATAGACTTGCAAGATAGGATCAAGAACTCACATATATTCATGAAAACATAATAGGTTCAGATCTGAAATCATGGCACTCGGGCCCTAGTGACAAGCATTAAGCATAGCAAAGTCATAGCAACATCAATCTCGTAACATAGTGGATACTAGGATCAAACCCTAGCAAAACTAACTCGATTACATGATAAATCTCATCCAACCCATCACCGTCCAGCAAGCCTACGATGGAATAACTCACGCACGGCGGTGAGCATCATGAAATTGGTGATGGAGGATGGTTGATGATGACGACGGCGACGAATCCCCCTCTCCGGAGCCCCGAACGGACTCCAGATCAGCCCTCCCGAGAGGTTTTAGGGCTTAGCGGTGGCTCCGTATCGTAAAACGCGATGATTTCTTCTCTCTGATTTTTTTCTCCCAAAGCCAATATATAGAGTTGGAGTTGGCGTCGGAAGGTGTCCAGGGGCCCACGAGGTAGGGGCGCCTTAGGGGCGCCCCACCTCGTGGGACAGTGGTGTGGCCCCCCTGTCTTCATCTTTAGCGTGGATTTTTATTATTTTTTATAAGACATCCCGTGGAGTTTCAGTCATTCCGAGAACTTTTGTTTTCTCGCACATAAAACAACATCATGGCAATTCTTTGAAAACAGCGTCATCCGGTTAGTTCCATTCAAATCATATTAGTTAGAGTCCAAAACAAGGGCAAAAGTGTTTGGAAAAGTAGATACTGGCGAAGACGATCAACTCCCCAAGCTTAAACCCTTGCTTGTCCTCAAGCAATTCAGTTGACAAACCGAAAGAGAAGAAGAAAACTTTACAAACTCGCTTGCTCTTGTTGTTGTAACTATGTCAAGCCAAAGATTCAGGTTTTCAAAGAAAGATCATAACTAACCACATTTGCAATAACTCCTAGGTCTCATGTTTACTCATATCAATAACATAATCAGCTAGCAAGCCATAATAATAAATCTCGGATGACAACACTTTCTCAAAATAATCATAATATGATATAGCAAGATGGTATCTCGCTAGCCCTTTCGAGACCAAGAAACATAAATGCAGAGCACCTTCAAAGATCAAGGACTGACTAGACATTGTAATTCATGGTAAAAGAGATCCAATCATAGTCATACCCGATATAAATTAACAATAATGAATGCAAATGACAGCTGTGCTCTCTAGCTAGTGCTTTTATTAAGAGGGTGATGACTCAACATAAAAGTAAATAGATAGGCCCTTCGCAGAGGGAAGCAGGGATTTGTAGAGGTGTCAGAGCTCGGTTTTGAAATAGAGATAATTTATATTTTGAGCGGCATACTTTCATTGTCAACGTAACAAATAAGAGATGGCGATATCTTCCATGCTAAACAAATTATAGGCGGTTCCGTTCCCAAACAGAATGGTAAAGTTTATACTCCCCCTCCTCCACAAGCATCAATCCATGGCTTGCTCGAAACAACGAGTGCCTCCAACATTCAACGGGTCCCAGGGGGAGTTTTGTTTGCAATTATTTTGATTTAGTTTGCATAAAGCATGGGACCGGGCATCCCGGTGACCAGCCATTTTCTCGTGAGTGAGGAGCGGAGTCCACTCCTCTTGAGAATAACCCGCATAACACGGAAGATAAGGGCAGGCCTAGTTGATATATGAGCTATTCGAGCACGCAAAACAGAATGTTTATTTGAAGGTTTAGAGTTTGGCACATACAAATTTACTTGGAACGGCAGGTAGATACCGCATATAGGAAGATATGGTGGACTCATATGGAATAACTTTGGGGTTTATGGGATTGGATGCACAAGCAGATTCCCGCTTAGTACAAGTGAAGGCTAGCAAAAGACCGGAAGCGACCAACTAGAGAGCGACAACAGTCATGAACATGCATTAAAATTAATAAACATTGAATACAAGCATGAGTAGGATATAATCCACCATGAACATAAATATCGTGAAGGCTATGTTGATTTGTTTCAACTACATGCGTGAACATGTGCCAAGTCAAGTCACTTAAATCATTCAAAGGAGGATACCACCCCATCATACCACATCACAAACATTTTAATAGCATGTTGGCACGCAAGGTAAACCATTATAACTCATAGCTAATCAAGCATGGCACAAGCAACTATGATCTCTAATTGTCATTGCAAACATGCTTATTCATAATAAGCCGAATCAAGAACGATGAACTCATCATATTTACAAAAACAAAAGAGGTCGAGTTCATACCAGCTTTTCTCATCTCAATCACCCATCATATATCATCATAATCGCCTTTCACTTGCACGACCGAACGGTGTGAATAATAAATAGAGTGCACGCGCATTGGACTAAGTCGAATCATGAGCATTCAATAAACAGGAGAAGACAAGGCAAGATGGGCTCTTGGTTAAATCAACAATGATGCATATAAGAGCCACTTGAACAATTTAATCATGGTCTTCTCCTATCGACCCCAAAGAAAAGAAAAGAAATAAAACTATTTACACGGAAAGCTCCCAACAAGCAAAAGAAGAACGGAAATATTTTGGGTTTTCTTTTGATTATTACTACTACAAAGAAGAAATAAACTACCACTAACTTTTTTGTTTTTCTTAAGGTTTATTAAACACACAAGAAGAAAGCAGGAAAAAGAAAATAAACTAGCATGGATATTACAAAGAAAGAGTATGAGCACCGACATATAGCAATGAGTGTGTGTGAACATAAATGTAATGTCGGTGAGAAATACATACTCCCCAAGCTTAGGCTTTTGGCCTGTTGGTCTATTGCCGTGGATAGCCCGGCGGATACCCGTAGGTGTAATCGGGTCGATCATGACGCAGCGGCTATCGCCTCCCGAGCTGCAAGATGGCGTCGAGCCGCCTCCGCTCTTCTCTCGTACTCATCCGCCTCCTCTCTGGTAATAACATATCTTCTTTTTGTCTCGAGAATCAAAGAAGGCAGGAGCGGAAGAGTAATACGGATAACATGCCGTTTGTTAAAGATTAGTCGATATTGGAGAGGTGGTTCAGTCCTCTCAACAAACTGGTGGGAAACCATATAATCAAAATCTAAATAAGTAGGGGGTAACTCCATATCACCCTCACAAATGTCAATCTCAAGAAAATTAGCTAAGCGGGTTGCATAAATTCCTCCAAAGAAATCTCCGTTATATCTATTATGATGCAACCTACGAGCTACAATGGCTCCTATATGATAAGATTGGTCTCCTAACACAAGACTCCGAGGATGCCGAGATCGTGGACACACATGTGACATGCTTCATCTTTAGCATTTATGCACCTACTGCATGAAGAGAGCAAAAAATGTATAGCAGAAAGTGTGCTCCCTATAGTGGCTTATGTTATATCTCTAGATTCCCCATAGTTATACTAGCAAGAAAGTCTCTAAATTCAGATTTAGGGGATCCCCGACACTACCCTAAGATGGAAGTTTGCAAGCAAAAGGAAATCCTCTAAGTCCATGGTATAAGATTTGTCATAAAGGTCAAACATGACTGAAGGAGAATTATGCGAAGATGAAAATTCAAACCTCCTCACAAATGAACTTGTGAGATCATGATACTGGGGTCATTTGTCAGCCTCGAAGTCCACACGATCGGCATTACGCAAATATGCATTAAATTCTTCTTTGATTCCCGCTTGATCCATAAAATTTTCTGAAGGCCATTCACAGGGCCTCACAAGAGCGTCTCTTGGTGGTTCCTCGTCAGCATCACGCATTGCAAGCCTGGGACCTTGCTTCCTTGAAGAACCACCTTGGAACATCTTCCTAACCATATTGTTTCCTCTGAAAATTTTCTGAAATTTTTAGTAACTTCAAACAAAAGTGAACCAACTTCAATAAAATTGATAGCAACTACTCCTACAAGTGCCTAGAGCCTATATCAAGCATTAGAACTACTTGGAACCATATAAATTTGACATGCAAGCTCAAGAACATGGTCACCTATGCAGCACAAATTTGCAAAGAATAAAGAACTAGAACAAAACTAATTGGACCAATGGAGGAGTCACATACCAAGGAGCAATCTCCCAAGCAGTTTTATGAGAGGTGCTTTGAGCAAGGAGATCGAAAATCATAGCAAAAGTGGTGGAACGCGTGCTTGAGTTGGTTTTTCGGTTTGTGTGAGGCAGAGGAAGAAGATGGGTGCAGGATAAGTGGAGGACGGCCACCATGGGCCCACGAGGCGGGCGCGCCCGGGGTAGGGCGCGCCCACCCTCGTGGCTGTGTGGCAGCTCCCAGCCGTAATTTTTACAAGAAAATCTCAAATATTCCCTAAAAAATCATATTAAATTGGCATGGCATTTTGAGGACTTTTATTTTCGGATATTTTTATATTGCAGGATAAGTCAGAGACAGACAGAAAAATACTATTTTACTTTATTTCTACTAAATAATGTAAAATATAAAGAGGGTACGTAAGGTTGTGCTTCTAGTTTCATCCATCTCATGCTCATCAAAAGGAATCCACTAACAAGGTTGATCAGGTCTTGTTAACAAACTCATTCCGATTATCATGAAACCAGAGAAATTTCGAATAACACTAGGTTACCTCAACGGGGATATGGACATCCCCAATAATAAGTATATCATATTTCTTCTTGACAAGAGGGAGAGGAAATTCAAAACCTCCAAATATAATCGATGGAATTTTTCCAATAGAGTTGATACTATAAACTTGAGGTTGTTTCTCGGAAATGTACCGTATGCTCATTACCATTAACATGAAAAGTGACATTGCCTTTGTTGCAATCAATAACAGCCCTGCAGATTAAGGAAAGGTCTTCCAAGAATAATAGACATACTATCGCCCTCGAATATCAAGAATAACAAAGTCCGTTAAAATAGTAACGCTTTGCAACCACAACAGCACATCCTCACAAATACCGACAGGTATAGCAGTTGATTTATCAACCATTTGTAGAGATATTTCAGTAGGTGTCAACTTATTCAAGTCAAGTCTACGATATAAAGAGAGAGGCATAACACTAACACTGGCTCCAAGATCACATAAAGCAGTTTTAACATAATTTCTATTAATGGAGCATTGTATAGTAGGTACTCCTGGATCTCCAAGTTTCTTTGGTATTCCACCCTTAAAAGTATAATTAGCAAGCATGGTGGAAATTTCAGCTTCCGGTATCTTTCTTTTATTTGTAATGATATCCTTCATATACTTAGCATAAGGATTTGTTTTGAGCACATCGCTTAATCGCATACGCAAAAAGATGGGTCTAATCATTTCAAAGAAAGCGCCAAAATCCTCATCATCCTTTTTCTTGGATGGTTTCGAGGAAAAGGCATGGGTTTCGAACCCATGGTTCCCTTTCTTTACCATGTTTCCTAGCAACGAAGTCTCTTTTATCATAACGTTGATTCTTTGATTGTGGGTTATCAAGATCAACAAAGCAGTTCAACTTCTACATCATTATTATTACTAGGTTGAGCATCATCATGAACATCATCATTAACATTTTCACTAGGTTCATGTTCATTACCGATCGTGTTTCAAAGATCGCATATAGAGATATCATTTGGATTCTCGTGGTTCAAAGAATAGGTTCACTAGAAGTTTGCAAAGTCCTATCATTTTTCTTTTTCTTCCTTTTAGAAGAACTAGGTACATCAATATTATTTCTCCGAGAATCTTGCTCGATTCTCTTAGGGTGGCCTTCAGATACAAAGGTTCCCGAGTCATTCTACCAGTTCTAGTAGCCACTCTAACAACATAATCATTTTTCTTACTATTCATTTGATCAAGCACTTCTTTCTGAGCTTTAAGTACTTGTTCTACTTGAGTGGTGACCATAGAAGCATGTTTGCTAACAAGTTTAAGTTCACCTCTAATATTAGCCATATAATCACCCAAGCGTTTAATCATATAAGCATCTTGTTTTAATTGTTCACCAAAATAAACATTGAAGTCGTCTTGCTTAAACATAAAGTTATCAAACTCATCCAAGCAATCGACTAGCAATTTTAGTAGGAGGGACTTCACTTTATCATATCTATAGAGAGAATTTACCTTTACTACCGTGTCGGGATATCGGGATCGGGGAGGTTCTTCAAAGGAATAAAGAATTGAGATCATATACTTCTTCAACAAAGTGTAAATTAAGACCATGTATTTCTTCAATAGGAGGTAAATTTTAACATCTTCAGCTTTAATACCTTTTTCTTTCATAGATTTCTTTGCCTCTTGCATATCTTCGGATCGAGAAATAGAACACCTCTCTTCTTGAGTTGGTTTAGGAATAGGCTCAGAATTGGAGCAGGAGGTGGCTCAGAGGTGCCCAATTATTTTCATTTGTCATCGTATTATTCAATAGAATTTCAGCTTCATCCGTGTTCTTTCCCTGAAAAGAGAACTAGCACAACTATCCGTAATCTCTGGAAGCATCGGTTAGTCCATTATAAAAGATATCAAGTATTTCGTGTTTCTTAAGAGGATGATCAGCAAAGCATTAAGTAACTTGAGAAGCCTCCCCAAGCTTGTGGGAGACTCTCTTCTTTAATTTGCACGGTTGTATATTTCCTCAAAGCAGCTTGTTTCTTATGAGCAGGAAATATTTAGCAGAGAAGTAATAAATCATATCCCGGGACTACGACACAACCAGGATCAAGAGAATTAAACCATATCTTAGCATCACCCTTTAATGAGAACGGAAATATTTTGAGTATATAAAGGTAGCGCGATCTCTCATCATTAGTAAACAGGGTAGCTATATCATTTAACTTAGTAAGATGTGCCACAACAGTTTCAGATTCGTAGCCATAAAAAGGATCAGATTCGACCAAAGTAATTATATTTGGATCAACGGAAAATTCATAATCCTTATCGGGAACACAAATAGGTGAAGTAGCAAAAGCAGGGTCGGGTTTTATTCTGTCTCTAAGAGATTCTTTACTCCATTTAACTAGCAGCCTCTTAAGTTCATATCTATCTTTACAAGCAAAAATAGCTGCAGAAGATTCCATATCAAAAACATAACCCTTAGGAATAACAGGCATATTTTCATAATCACTTTCATCATCGTATTCAGATTCAATAATTTCTTTCTCTCCAACCCTAGCAATTTGTTCATCTAGAAATTCACCAAGGGCACAGTGAGTATCAAGCATAGAAGTAGTTTCATCATAAGTATCATGCATAGCGTATGGCATCATCAATAACATGCGACATATCGGACCGAATAGCGTAGCAGGTTTAGGTGTCGCTAGCTTACTCATAATGTAAGGTGAATCAAGTACGAGCTAGATGACGCTTCCTTACCTCCCTCGTAGTTGAGGGATAAATTGTTGTCTTAGCGCCTTTCAAATTCTTCATAGTGTCTAGCAGATATAAATCCCAAGTGACTCAAAGAATAGAGCTATGCTCCCGAAGAATCGCGCTTTAAAAAGGTCTTGATAACCCACAAGTATAGGGGATCGCAATAGCTTTCGAGGGTAGAGTATTCAACCCAAATTTATTGATTCGACACAAGGGGAGCCAAAGAATATTCTCAAGTATTAGCAGCTGAGTTGTCAATTCAACCACACCGAAACTTAGTATCTGCAGCAAAGTGTTTAGTAGCAAAGTAATATGATAGTGGTAGTAACGGTAATGTATGTAAAGGCAAAAAAAGTAATGTTTTTGGTATTTTGTAGTGATTGTAACAAAGAGTAACGGAAAATTAAATAAGCAAAGACCAAGATATGGAAAGCTCAGAGGCACCGTGTCGTTGATGGATAATTATGCCGGATGCGGTTCGTCATGTAACACCATAACATAGGGTGACACAGAACTAGCTCCAATTCATCAATGTAATGTAGGCATGTATTCCGTATATAGTCATACGTGCTTATGGAAACGAACTTGCGTGACATCTTTTGTCCTACCCTCCCGTGGCAACGGGGTCCTAATGGAAACTAAGGGATATTAAGGCCTCCTTTTAATAGAGAACCGGAACAAAGCATTAGCACATAGTGAATACATGAACTCCTCAAACTATGGTCATCACCGGGAGTGGTCTCGATTATTGTCACTTCGGGGTTGCCGGATCATAACACATAGTAGGTGACTATAGACTTGCAAGATATGATCAAGAACTCACATATATTCATGAAAACTTAATAGGTTCAGATCTTAAATCATGGCACTCGGGCCCTAGTGACAAGCATTAAGCATAGCAAAGTCATAGCAACATCAATCTCAGAACATAGTGGATACTAGGATCAAACCCTAACAAAATAACTCGATTACATGATAAATCTCATCCAACCCATCACCGTCCAGCAAGCCTACGATGGAATAACTCACGCACGGCGGTGAGCATCATGAAATTGGTGATGGAGGATGGTTGATGATGACGACGGTGACGAATCCCCCTCTCCGGAGCCCCGAACGGACTCCAGATCAGCCCTCCCGAGAGGTTTTAGGGCTTGGCGGTGGCTCCGTATCGTAAAACGCGATGATTTCTTCTCTATGATTTTTTTCTCTCCGAAAGCCATTATATAGAGTTGGAGTTGGCGTCGGAAGGTGTCCAGGGGGCCCACGAGGTAGGGGGCACGCCCTGGGGGGGGCGCCCCCCACCCTCGTGGACAGGGTGTGGGCCCACTGGTCTTCATCTTTGGCGAGGATTTTTTATTATTTTTTATAAGACATCCCGTGGAGTTTCAGGTCATTCCGAGAACTTTTGTTTTCTGCACATAAAACAACATCATGGCAATTCTGCTGAAAACATTGTCAGTCCGGGTTAGTTCCATTCAAATCATACAAGTTAGAGTCCAAAACAAGGGCAAAAGTGTTTGGAAAAGTAGATACGACAGAGACGTATCACTAATGCTTATCAACCATCCTCTATCGGCCTTGACGAAAAAAGAGAGCTGATAAAAGCTCGGAGGCGAGCTGCTTATCGAAAGAAAAAAGAGGAGGCTATCATCAAGCAACAAGATGAAAATCTGTCTGCCCTTACGATATCAGGTAAGAATGTTTTATGTGTCGGCATTACGACAATAGTATATATACTCCCTCCATTCCACAATATAGTGTTAATATCCGACAAAAAGTGATGAGGGTACCATCAATGTACAAGCAGATGTGCAAAATGTTACCTTGTCCTCTCTCGGTGATATCGCTAATGGGTGTCAACCTACCTCGGTGGACCTTGACGAGAAAAAAGAGCAAATAAATGCTCGGAGGCGAGCTGCCTATCGAAAGAAGAAAGAGGAGGCTACCTTCAAGAAACAAGATGGAAATTTGTCTTCCCTTACGATATCAGGTAAGGATGATTTATGTGTCGGCACTGCGAGGATAGTATATATACTCGCTCTATTCCAGAATATAAGGTTAATATCAATGTACATGCAGATATGCAAAATGTACCCCTGTTACCTCTCGGTGATATCACTAATGGGTGTCAACCAACCTTGGTGGACCTTGACAAGAAAAAATAGCAAATAAAGGTTCGGAGGCGAGCTGCATATCGAAAGAAAAAAGAGGAGGCAGCCAGCAAGCAACAAGATGAAAATCTGGCTGCCCTTACGAAATCAGGTAAGAATGTTTTATGTTTCAAAGAATACGACGATCAGATATACTTTCTTAGTTAAGAATGTAGGCTACACATGTTTCCATGCAATTCAACCCCATGAATAATTGACCAAGAATAGTGAATAAAATAATTGACCAATAGTTGATCACTTTGTTCTACATACAATTCCTCATCATTTATGTTCAAGTGATTTTTTTTGGAAAGTCGATATAGGTCAGACATACGAATTTTGAGTCCATATTTACACTTTATGTATGGGCACGGAGGGATTATTTAAATAATAAACGTTAGATAAAGAACTAGCTTCAACCAGCCAACCCAACTACGTCCAGCTATACATCATTGTTTAACCAGCCCGTGCAGCTATATAAAGTAAGCTTTTGTCTACTACATGAATTCTTGTTGAACAATGAACAATGAACAAGGTAACACTCCCATCCTTACTGTCCTTGAGTCCCTTGAGACTGAACCCTCATTTATTGGTTTCGCACCTGAGCAGACGACATGGACGCTTACCTTAGTCGTCTCATGAATGATAATGTCAACCCTGACAACCTCTTTGATGATGAGTATTACCTGTTTGCTGCTGAAGGTATGTACACCGAGTTGAGCAACATCCACCCGTTGGGAATATCAAACTAATTATAAACATTGTTTGCAGGCTCAGATGCTGATGACATGGAGCATGACGAATTGGAAGACTCAAGTCACAATATCTATGTCGACCATGATCCATTGGACTATGTCTACTCAAACCTCCCAGACCACACACACACCCTGAAGCACGTCGCGAACTGCGATCACTGCAAGGCCAAGAAGTTTGTGTCTGAGGCCCCGGGATTCTGCTATCGCAGTGGGCAGATCCAGCTGAAGCAACTGGAGCCCATCCCGGAGCTAATGAGGCTTTGGTCTAGCATGGATGCAGGCTCAAGGCATTTTCGGGAGAACATACGGTTCTTCAACGGCCACTTCTCCTTCACAACCCTCGGCGTCAGCCTCGATGAAAGCTACACAAACATGAAGTCTGGGGTGTACACATTTCGGGCGCATGACACCATCTACCACAATGTTCATTCCTTCGGGCCAACGTCCCGTCCAGAGCATCTACAGTTGTACTTCTACGACGACGACCCAGGCCTAACCCATCGCAAGGCTGCCACCGAGCAATTAGACCAGATGTCGCCGTAAAGTTAGTGGACATACTCGGGAAAACCCGACTCCCAGCAGCTCAGTTCATCATTAGGTGAAGGTGGCCCGCCCCGAGCACGGATCGCACTTTGCGGTGCGGGCTGGCTCGCACCGCGCCTCTTTTTAGTCTTTCTTCCGCCCCTTCTTCTTGATCTGATGTAATGGGACCGAGTTCTGCTCACTGCACCGCCTTCTTGAGCGTGTTGGGGCTGATAATATTTCGCACCTCAGCTATCCGAGGCTCGGTGAAGGCGGCACCGGAGGCGCTCTCGAGAACTGAATGCCGACGACGCTGCTGTAATTGGGTTTCTCCGCCGCACCAGCCAGATCGCGGTCGCCTTGGTTGGGTTCTGAGAAGGAGGCCCGCAGAACTCGCCACCGCACCCATGTTTGGCAAAGTACTTATCGACGTTGGTAAATGTACCGTCGTCGTTGTCGCCGCCGTCCGGATCCCGTACATATGCATGTCCGGATCCTGTGCCATAGGGATGTCCAAAGATGTCCGTAGCGCTGCGGCGTTTTGCCATGGCTTACGCCGCACGATCCGGGCGGTCTTGTCTATGGGTGGTGTCCCCGCCCCAAACGAATCCGCTCTTCTACTAAAGCAGGGCCAGCTTACGCAGCGCCGAGGGTCATCACATCGTTTTCGCCGCCCCAGCTGGTCAAATCGAGGTAACACTCGTCACAGCCCGGCAGCACCCGAACCAGATCAACCCTATACAAGGTGGGTGGCATCGGATTACCGTGGAACACGGGGTTGCCCGGTTGAACGATTCCGCCCTTGGCGACATCGACCAACTCGCCGCCCACGGCGCGTGAGAGTGCAAGGAACATCGGCGGCGCTTTGCGAAAACATGTAGGGCGCCGTGGATGCCCACCAAAGGCAAGGAGATGAAGTCATCGGCCGAGAGGCTTAATTACCGCGATGCCGCCGAGCTCGGCTAATGTCGAGGCACCGCCAACGGCGGGCGGTAATCGACGGAGGGGCCGCTTCTCGGCGAGGTGCCGCCGGCGACACCCGGTGCATTAAGCTCGCCTGTGCGGCGCCGGAGACTCGAATACCGCCCCACCGAAGACACTAATGGCGCCACGGAGACACCAATGGCGCCGCTGCTGCGTTGCGAAGTTGCTGGCCGTGAAGCCGGGAACCGGGAGGCCCCTGCTGGCTGCCCGCAATCCACGCCGTCACCCCATGAATCAACGTGAGGCACCATGGCGGTGAGCGCTGCTCCCGCTTGTTGTTGCACTTGCTCTTGGACAATCTCCGAATCCGCGCCACTTGTGCCTTGAGTGCTTCAACCTCGCGACCGCTTTCCGAGCTGGTCTTTTCTCCTTTCGCCTACCAAATATAGTATGACGACCATTTTGTGGACAAGCCTTTGCCGCCACACGACCACCGGCGCCGGCCATCGAGATTATCCTTGTTTTTCATTACGCTCAACGCCCTATTTAAAGGGTGTCGAAGGGGAGCTCGAGACGACCCCGCTTCATCGCTTTCAAAGTCATGCGGAAGGAACATGAACCATTTAGAAATATTGGGGATTAATTAGAATGCAACCATATGGAGCTAATTACGGGGGTGTATTCCTTACTGTAACATGCCTGCCGCCTGGTCTTTGAATCCGTGGTAAGCTCCTTTTTTACCGGGGCCTCCTTGTACCAGGCCCTGAGAAATTTCCTGGTCTGCTTGTCACGGTATTTCTCAAAGCGGGGTGGTAGGATTCCATCGTTACCCCGGAGTTCTGATAACCATCGCTCTTCATGTCCTTCCCCTCGGTGTAGAATGTGTAGCCGTTGATATCGTCGCCTCATATGTCATCAGTTGTGCTCGGCGCCTCGTGACAAGGCGAATATGAGTTGTTCTTCCGCCGAAGAATCCTCATGTAAAGGGTACGGCGAAGTTTCGCTTGAACCAACGCATGAAACATGAGTTGTGCTCTTTGATTATATCTCCGTCCGCCCTCTGTTGGCCTCGGCCATTGTACGCCTTCTCAATAAAGGTTTTGTGGTCTACCACCCAAGGATCGACCACGCCTATGTGTTGTAGCACGACTAGGTTTGCTTTTAAAAGTCGGCGAGTCGACCCTCGAAGTCGACATGCATTTCGCGGCGACCTCACGGTGACCCCATCCAAATGAGCCCGCCGAGGTGCTGCTGACGGCAGACCAACGGGTTCTCGATGCCTAGATAATTCGCAAGAGGGAGATGCACTCTTCGGTCGAAAAGCCCCGGCTATGCTTCCTCTCGACGTGACATGTTGCAAACATATCCTTTGATGACACCATTCATCCTTTTGAACGGCATCATGTCAGTGCAGAACGTCGACCGAGTTGGATGATATCCTCCACGATATGGACCAGCAGATGCACCACAACGTCGAAGAATGTGGGTGGGAAGTACATCTCAAGCTCGCATAGTATCACCGTGATCTCTTCCTGTAGCCTTCTGAGTTGCCTCACGCCAACCGACTTCCGAGAGATGACGTCGAAAAATTTGCATAGGCCAAATAGCATTTCACGGATGTGCGCGCCCATGATCCCATGGATTGCAATCGAAGTATTCTGCGTCATCGACGTGATACCGTGAGACTTCATCCCGCTGAACTTCGCTTGCGTGTCTAGGTATCCGCCTATCTTCCCAGCAGAATCAGAAGGAAGTTTTACTCCTCGAGGCAGGTGAAAAACTGATCGATCTCCTCCTGACTTAGAGTGAAGCACGCGGTAGGGTAGTCATTTCCGGTCTTCTCGGCCTTTTTTCCTTTGCGACGACTTTCCGTGTCCTGCTTCGCCTCATCATTATCATCATCATCATCATTAGCGTGAAGCTCCTCACTGATGCCCATTGATTTCAAGTCTGCCCTTGCTTTCGGCCCATCTTTGGTCCTCTCTGGCATGTTGAGCAGGGTACCAAGCAGACTCTCACACACGTTCTTCGTGATATGCATGAGATCAAGGCTGTGAGGCACACGGTGGATCTTCCAAGACGGCAAGTCCCGTAAAATGACCTCGCTTTCCATACCTTCATGAGAGCGGCTCGTGCCTTTCGCTTCTTTCCGGCCTGGTGCCTTTTGCTTCTTTCCCAAAGAAGGGCAATCTTTCCAATTTTTCAACAGCTGGTCTATTTCTCGCCGCTCCTCGTGACGCTGGTGTCTTCGAGTTCGGTTTCACCATCAAATGATCCTTGCGTTTCCTCCACGGGTCATCATCGCGAAGCCACCTTCAATGTCCCATGAACACGATTTTGAAGACCCGGGATCTCTATCTAGCTGGCGATACGTTGTGTCATCCATGCACCTAACGCATCCATAAAATCCGTGGACCACCTGCCCCACGAGATATCCTAAACGAGATAGTCGTGCACCATCGTGAGCAAGTCGGCTCTCATAGGGAAATATTCTTTCTGCGGCGTCCCCACGACATAGCTAGCTTTTTCCACATCGTGTCTAGCTCCTCTTTCAAAGAGCCCCAGATCAGATTGATGTCGCTCCTGGTTGTTTCGGCCCTTCAATTAGCGTACTCATGTGAATGTACTTCCTCTTCATGCACAACCGGGGAAGGTTGTACATCCACACAAACACAAGCCAGTGCTATGTGTGCTTCTCCGCTGCCATATGGATTGACTCCATCGGTGCTCGCACTCAAAGACGATGTTCCTTGGATCCTTCCCAAATTCGGTGTTCAAAGTTCAATGCTTGCCATCGCTCCCATCCTTAGGGTGACTCAAAGATCTTGTATTTTTTATTTATCTCCGGATCATTTGCGCCATCTTCTCGCTTCTTCTCCTCCCTATCCGCGTGCCAACGCAGAGCTTTGCTACCTTAGGGTCCATGAAATACCGCAGACGAGGAGTGATCGAAAAGTACCACACCACTTTTCGAGGAGCTTTTCCTCTTCTTGTATCGAGTGACGCCACACCGACATATGGTAGACTCAGCGTGCTCGTCCCGATAAATGATGCAATTGTTCATGCACACATGGTATTTCACGTGCGGTGAATCCAGAGGACACACGATTTTCTTCGCCTCCTCGAAACTGGTCGGGCACTTGTTCCCCTTGGGAAGACGTCGTGCGTAATGACATGTTCTCATCGGCACGCGTCTGTCATTTTGTGTTTTACCTTGATCTCCGAGCCATGAGCGCTACTTTCAAAGCGGTATCCTCGGCCTGCATCCTTCATACAATGGAGTAACCGCTCTATCTCTAGTTGATCCAGCTTGGCTTTCTCTCGCGCGGCAGCTCTTGCGTTATCCGCTCGCTTGAGAAGCAGCTCTTGAATATGAGGGTCCCGCACCCAGCCCATCGATGGTCCATCGCCGCTCGCTCCGCCGCATCTTCATCTTCATGATCATGCCCTTCGCCCGCTCCCGGCATCTTCCTCATCATCATGTCCTCGCATCTTCTACATGATGATCGTGTACATCATCACCGCCGTGATCATGTCCCGAGATTCTTCGCCTTCTCACCGCCCGAGCCGCGGTGGTTGTCTTGCTGCCCTTCCTCATTTCTTGCCCGCCCCCATGGACGACTTCGTAGTCATCTTCATCACGCTGCCACCGATAGCCATCCATGAAACCACGCAAGAGCGGGTGGTCCCGCACCTGCCCAAACCGGTCCGCAATAAGGCTCTTCACTTGCATCTTCGACACGGACATCTTATCTCCGCCTCGCTCTTTTGAAGCATCTCGACCTTCACGGAGCTCAAACCTATTCACGATGCCTTTGGTCATCGTATGCGGACCATGGTCGTCATGGGTAGAGCAAAATGATATTTTAGAACCAAGAAAAATTTGGCATGACTTTCCCTAAAAATAGGACTAAAAGAATGCATAGTGCCAAAATTCTCGCTAAACGGAAATGAATCAACATTCCGGCAAAATATTGGCAACTATCGCATTTCAAATACCGGTACCTACAAACACAAACATATATGCAACACCACAAACATATGCAACACCACGAACATACAGAGATCTAGCTAGGCCATAAAAAGTGCATGTGCATATTGTTGGAGGGAGAACAACATAAAGATAGCTTTCCCCCTTACTTACCTATCAAAAAAAGGTAATTTAACCACTTAATTTGGATGAATCTATGGTGGAAATGAGGTGAGGAGGAGGAGGCAGCCGAGACAAGCTTGGAGGAGGAGGTGGAGAGAATGAAGTGGGGAAAGTGAGTGGGTAGGTGTGGCTGTCCAAAATATCTTGTTGGTCCCAGGTTACTAATGGCGCACCACCTGCAAATGCGCCATTAGTAATTCCTGTTACTAATGGCGCACTGCTGGTGGTGCGCCATTAGTAGTTTTGCAAATATATATATATATATATATATATATATATATATATATATATATATATATATATATATATATATATATGCGCACCGTGGCATAGTGCGCCATTACTAGTTTAAACTAGTAATGGCGCACTATGCCACGTCGCCATTAGTAGTTTTGCAAAAAAGAATAAAAATTACGATAGTGGCGCACTGTGTGGCTGGTGCGCCATTACTAGTTAGCAATAGTAATGGCGCACTGTGCCTGGATGCGCCATTAGTATGTTTGGAAAAATAATAATAAATTTTTTTTGTTACTAGTGGCGCACCATGTGTCTGGTGTGCCATTAGTGTCTTCCACACTAATGGCGCACCTGCACATTGTGCACCACTGCTATATAGTAGTGGCGCACCACATGTCAGGTGCGCCATTAGTATCCATTTCATCTATAGCCCTTTTCCTAGTAGTGGTGCTCCCTGGAACATACCCAGGTGGCGACCGTGACATGAAGCGGAGGCATATGGATGCCATGGCAATTGTCCATACCTACGGGAAGCCTGACATCTTCTTGACCATGACCTGCAACCCTAACTGGGAAGAGATAACGAATGAGTTATTTCCTGGTCAGATAGCACAAGACCGACCTGATCTTGTGGCTCGTGTGTTCCATGGCAAGCTAGAGGCTATGAAAGAGTTGTTGTTCAAGAAGAATATCCTGGGTGTTGTTGTCGCACATGTATATGTAGTCGAATTCCAGAAGAGGGGCCTCCCCCATGCACACTTTTTGTTGATCATGGATTCTACCTATAAGCTTGTCGTTCCAGAGCAGTACGACCGACTCATTTCTGCCGAGCTCCCAGACAAGCAGAAGTATCCTGAACTCCATGCCTTGGTGGTGAAACATATGATGCACGGACCATGCGGTGCTCTCAACCCCAAAAATGTGTGCATGCAACAAAACGAGTGCAAGTGCAGATACCCGCGGCCGTTCAATGAAAACACGACACAGGGCAAGGACTCATACCCAGTTTATCGTCGTCGAGATAATGGTCGGCAGTGCTAAGGTCCGGGTAAAATGTTGGACAATAGATGGTTGTGCCAGATAACCCTTACCTTCATGGATGTTCAATTGCCACATCAACGTTGAGGTTTGCTCCAGCATAAAGGCCGTCAAATACCTTTACAAGTATATATACAAGGGGCATGATAGGGCTTCTTTCAGCATCGACCAGCCCCACGCCGATGGTAACATTGATGAGATCAAAAGATACATAGACATGAGGTGGGTTACTCCTCCAGAGGCGATGTGGAGGATATTTGGCTTCCCCTTGTGTGCCAATGACCCGCCTGTCCTACAGTTGCCTCTTCATCTCCCGAATATGCACAAGGTGGCATTCAATGAGCAAGCTCACTTGACCGACGTAGTCGCCTCTGAGAAAGCTTCCAAATCCATGTTGACAGAGTATTTCAAAGCTAACCAAAACCACCCGTGGGCTAGGAATATATTGTACAAGGATTTTCCTGGAAGGTTCACATGGCAGAAGGGTAATAAGTATTGGAAAGAGCGGGTGGAGCGTTATCAGATAGGTCGAATTGTGTTTGCCAATCCTGTCGAGGGGGAGCGATACTATCTGCGTGTGCTGCTAAACCATGTTGCTGGCAAGACATCCTATGAGGACCTGCTCACCATGGACAGGAGGCTATGCGGGAGCTTTAGAGAGGCTGCCGAAAGGTTGGGACTCATCGAGGCAGATAACACGCTCGATGACTGTCTTACCGAGGCAGAGCAGTGGACGATGCCATGTTCGCTCAGGAGGCTCTTCACAACAATTTTGGTGCACTGTGAGCCAAGCGACGTGCGTGGTTTATGGGGTAGGCACTTCGAGCCTATGTCTGATGACTATCGGCGATCACACATGTGCCCGATTGAGGTGGAACATATGGTGTTGCTTGACATTAGGGGTATGTTGCAGTCCATGGGCAAAGACATAGCTGATTTCGCTCTTCCATGCATTGACAATGCGTTCGACCCAACCGAGGGCGAGGCCAGCGAAGTGATCGAGGAATCTAACATCGATTTTGACATCAACGACAGTAAATTGGCTTCGACGCTAAACCCTGAGCAGAGGGTTGCATACGACGAGATACTAACTTCTGTTGAATGCGGTGATGGGGGTGTGTTCTTTGTTGATGGCCCGGGAGGTACAGGGAAGACCTTCCTGTACAGGGCGCTGCTCGCCAAGGGAAACATTGCTATCGCTACCGGCGACGTCAGGCGTCGCCGCTTCTATCATGCCTGGAGGCAGGACTGCCCACTCGAGGTTCAAGATCCCATTGAGCTGCGATGATGGCGCCTCATGCACCTTCATGAAGTAGAGTGGTACCGCCAAGCTACTGAGGATGGCCTCATTGATACTATGGGACGAGGCCACCATGACTAAGCGACAGGCGGTCGAGGCACTGGACAACAACATGCGCGACATCATGGGAAGACGGGACCGACCCTTTGGAGGAAAAACTGTTGTGTTTGGCAGGGACTTCAGGCAGGTGCTTTCGGTCGTCAGGAGGGGGTCCCGGGGTCATATAATCGATGCAACCCTCCGAAGTTCACACCTCTGGAAGGGTATGCACCAGCTAAGGCTCGTCACCAACATGAGGGCTCATAATGACACCTGGTTTGTGGATTACTTGCTAAGGGTAGGCAATGGCACCGAGGAAGTTGATGATCAAGGAAACATACGAATCCCTGAAGATATTTGTGTGCCGTCTACAGGCGAGGGTGACGACCTAGAGAAGCTGATTGACCATGTGTTTCCAAGACTAGATGACAACATGTCCGATCCGAATTACATGACTTCACGCGCAATCCTCTCCACCACGAACGACAATGTCGACAAGATAAACATACGCATGGTAGAGCTTTTTTGGGGAGAAGAAGTAATCTACCATAGCTTTGACAGTGCAGAAGACGACCCGTATGGCTACTACGCTCCCGAGTTCTTAAATGGACTGACTCCAAACGGTCTGCCTCCGCATGCACTCAAACTGAAGCTCAACTGCCCTGTCATACTTCTGAGGAATATTGATCCGGCTAATGGTTTGTGTAACCGGACGAGGCTTGTGGTGCGAGGTTTCGAGAGGAACGCCATCGACGCAGAAATCGTGATCGGACAACACGCAGGTAGGAGGGTATTCCTTCCTCGAATACCCCTATGCCCGTCTGACAACGACATGTTTCCATTCAAGTTCAAGAGGAAGCAATTTCCTGTAAGACTTAGCTTTGCTATGAAAATTAACAAGGCTCTAGGCCAGACGATTCCGATTGTTGGCGTGTACCTACCTAATCCGGTGTTCTCTCATGGTCAACTCTATGTCGCATTGTCTCGAGCCACCGCAAAGAGAAATATAAAGATCCTCATTGAGAAGGAGAAGGAGAAGGAGAATGCCAAGAAGCAAAGCGGTAAATCTAAGAAGCGGAAAAGACCTGCCTTGTCCTTACAGACCTCGATGAAGAACATCGTCTATAAGGAAGTCCTTACAGGCTTTAAATATGTGAGAGGATTTACTCTCATGCTACAGGTAATTTGGTGCCCTTTGGTGTCTTTGTACATATCTCTATCTTTCGATGTTTGCAATTGAACTTTATTATGTTTATACTACAAGGCAAGTATTAAAAATATTGCCTCGGATTTGTGACTTTGCAAGTTGCCAAATTTTGATGTATGTGGCATTATTTTTTGTTTTGCTAGTTTGCTTATGTATATTATTCTTTTGTTGTTTTGTAATCAATCATCTACTACATCTAAACCCGGCTTTGTTTTCCTGCACAAATATTGCACACTGCCTTGATCACTTCGTTCTTGTAAAACTAGACTCCACTGGAGTGTTCTACATTAGAGAAATATTTATGATGTGGATACAAATCAGGCACAATCAATGTTATTTATTTTTGTTTACTATGTCATTTTTGTGACCGATGAGTATCTTTGGTATTAGAACTCCAGTTACACCAATTGGTTATTTGCATCTCAAGTTAAATTAGTCACTGTTAATCAAAATGAAATGTGGCCATTGGTTCTTCGATAATTGATGGAACAGATGGTCAAAGCAACAATGATATACCCCACTAGATTAATGGTATAGAAGTAGCTTATTTATGTTTGTTCCTTTTCTTTTACTCATGGGCCATGAACAGATTAGGGCATGAATAGAAGTGGGTGCATATAAATTCAGAGGACACTTTGCTCAAGTTATATGCACGGTGCACCAGCAAAGTGCTTCTACAAGTACTCCTAGCAGTTCAGAACTGCAAATACTCCTACTGCAAACAAAATTTAGTAAATATCAGTGCATCTACTGCAAACTAAATTCAGTGCATCAACTCCATGTACTCCTAGAGTACTCTTTTCTTTGAAATTCAGTGCATCTACTGGAAACAAAATTCAGTAAATTTCTAGCAACTACTCCTACTGCACAGAAAAATGAGTGAATTAAGCATGCAGACATACTTGATGCTCCAGGGGCATAAAACAATAATCTTCAGAGCTATTGAAAATTGGATCAGAATCCAATTCTCAGTGTCAATGCCATATTTAATCATAAAATCCTTAAGAAGAAGGCGCAAGAACTTCAAATGTTCCTTTTCACGCAATTCGATTTGATGCAAGCGATGAGCTTCCTTAACAATAGTCGTTAACCTGGATAAAGAGGAGCATTTGCTTTAAGTGAAAAAAACATAAATAAAGGTTAAAAGTTTCTAGAAGTTGCTACAACGCTGAATATAACAAAATGAGGTTCTCAATTGTCAACTGACAGTACGGTATGTCTATTAAAATAAAGCACACAATAAGTCAGGAAATCTTAGCATCGCATAACCAAAGGAGATTTATTAATGCTTGCTATAGAAGATGAGAATAGTAGGAAAGAAGATAAAGTACTAACATTGGCAAGGGAGAACATCAACTTGTGAGAAATAAGGACGGACAAGAGGTAAGCTCACCGTCTCGAGCTTGCAAGTAATGTCATGTTGATGTAAGAATATCGTTGAATCTTCAGTAGGATCTGATAGTCTTTTAGGCGATAAAGTATACACGGGCTTCTTCTGAGTGCAAATTCTCATCTCACAATCCGGAATGTTAACATGCAGCCATGTTATTCCCTGAAAAATCAAATCATGATCAATATATTGTTCACCCTGACAAGCAACAAGAATGCTTATAAAGTTATACTAACCAGGTTCTTTTCAATTATTACTTTACATTCAGTACACCCTACAACTTATTTCTTCTCATAACCACACAAGTCGGTGAGCCTCTTGGCCAGGTGATCGTCAATAGCATTATTAGGTATGTCAACTGGGGAGGGCACCGTCTCATTTCGTATGAATTCTTTCAGACTCTGAGAAATAAACACATAAGATAATTAAGAAGATTGTCAAATACAGTATAACACAATTGTCTAAATCATGAAAGGAGGCAGGGTCATTGATTAAAAAATGGGAGCGTTACTAACAAGAAGTGGCAAGCATTACCAAAAGTCCTGTAGAAAAAGCAGAGTGATCGATTAGATGATCTTGAGTTTTTCATTGATGATAGCCAAATCTTAAGGAGCATTAGCAAGGAAAAAATAAGAATCTTTGCTGGATCATTGAGGTAGTCCCCCTCAAAAGAGAAAATTGCAATGCCAACGGGTGCTTCACAACAGCACAATAGTCATGTCTCCTGTTGGGAAACCAAGTAAAGTATGCACGGGATTCATCTGACTCCAAATTATGATCTCACAATCCAGAACATCAACATAAAGACAGGTTATTCCCTGAAAAAGCAGGTGGTGGTCAGTACTGTTCACCAAGACAGAAGCAACAAGAAAGCTTACAAAGTATACTAACCAGGTTCATTTCAATTATTCTTTTATATCCAGCACTTCCCACAACTAATTTGTTCTCGGAACCACACAGTTCGGTGAGCCTCTTGGCTAGGTGATCGTCAATAGCGTTATTAACTATGTCAATGGGGCAGGGCACCGTCTCATTTTGTATGAGTTCTTTCAAAATCCGGGAAATAATCATAGAAGGGATTTAAAAATCTTGTCAGATACAATACAAGTGTCTAAATCATGAAAGAAGCAGGGTATTTGACAAAGCAGTGCGTCAATCATAAAGTCTAGTCTTGCTTAAGCCTTTGTATGTATGTTTCTCTCGGTAATGCTCTCAAATGTTCATGCATAGAGCTAGATGTCTGTATTCTTCCATTCTTGGTAGGAGTACCATGTCAGAGCTCATTCATCCCTAGCTAGGAAGATCTAACCACTCAGTAGAAAATCTGAATTTTGGGTCGGCCCTAGCTAAGCTGCTGCAAGCAATTTTGGGTCGGCCCTAAGTAACTGAACGATTACAGAAATCCGAATTCGACATGAGCTCCACACAACCAAGTAGTGCTTATTATCTATTCTATATGTCGCTGGTAGGTATCCATGCTAGCTACAGGCGAGTCAACTCCACTTTTCTAAAATACTGCTAAACGCGCAAGACAAAAAGGAAATCCACAGATTGCCCAACCACAACAAGGAACAAAACATCTTCTCCTCGAGAGGAAAAGGCAGGGGCAAAGGTAGGCAGAGCGTCGAGACGAATCGATTCGTCCAGCCGACGAGCTAGCGAGCCATCCAGTCCATTCGGAACAGAGCCCGCATGCACCCGCAGAGGAAGCGCAGAGTGAGGGAGGGGGAGGGAGGTGGTAGCAGGAAGGGGGAGGCATACCCGCACTTGTCACAGAGCACGGCGAAGCCGCCGGATCGCAGCGGCCAGTCCTTCTTCCACTCGCCCACCCCGCCATTGCCGGGCGGCAAGGCGCGCAGACGCCAAGGCCATGCACCTCGCCGCCGCCACCGTGGGAGACGAGGGTGCGCGCACCTGATCAACGTCAGATGAGTGGAGGGGAAGGGATGAGAGGGGCGGCGGTGGGAGATGAAGTCGCCGGCTGTGGGGGGGGGAGCGGAGGGAGTGGAGTGGGTGAGATCTAAGGACTGTGCGGGAATGGAGAGAGTGAGGGAGACTTGTGCTGGTTGTTTTTTTAGTAATACTGTTTTTTTAGGGATTTTGAGTAATACTGTTTTTTCTTTATAACTTGGAGTAATACTGCTGGGTTGGGTGCTGGTGGCCTTTGATTCGAAGGAAAAATACACTAAAGTATATACATTGGATCATATGAATAATTCTTTTTTATAATTATTACATATATTCAGAGTATCACAAAAAAATCAAAATTTTGAGAAAATAAACCGAATATACTTGGTTTATATTGGATTGCTTGCATGTTTTTAAGTTTTGTCGGACAATTTTCCTTAGCCTATAAAAAATAATTAAAAATTATCAAAAGAATATAAATAGATTAAAATGATTCAAGAAATTTTAGATGACATATTATTTATATATGAACATTATAGTTGGTTGTTTGCTCGAAAGAAATGCAACATATTTTTTGTAATAATATGAAAAACGGTTTTTCTTTTTACAAAATGAAATAGTTGTGTTTGTTTCACTCTTAATTTTATTATACTCCTTCCGACCGAAAATACTTGTCCTAGAAATGATTGTATCTAGACTTTTTTTAGTTATAGATACATCCATTTTATCCATTTCTAGGACAAGTATTTCCGAACGGAGGGAGTATATTATATTGAGTCTTATTTCATGCAGTAGCAAATATCATTTATATTTCATCACAGATAAAAAGTGATGGGTTCTGACATACACATTGATGTAACGATGACAGGCCGGACTGAAACACGACGAGAAGAGGTATATAGCTAATCATTCTTTGTCTGTGCCTTATACATGACTAGCACATATGCCCGTGCGTTGCAACGAGAGATAAAATAGTATGCATTTAAAGTAGGTGAGAATTATATGTGCAAGCAAAACCCTGTGTGCACACGAAAAAGGAATATTTAGCTACTCTTCCTTTCAATCATTTTAATCGAGGGGATTTTAAGGTATGAAGTTTCTGAATACTCTAGGAAACATGAATAATTTTTTAACTCCTGAACAATTTTTTGAAAATTATGTACACTTTCGAAAAACACGTACAAAATATGAAAGGGAACATCTCTTAAAACTCACAAATATTTTTTGAAAACACTAATTTTTTATAAAAACATGAATATTATTCGAATTTGTGAACATTTTTTAAAACAGGAACATGTGTTGAAAAATCATAAGATTTTAGAAAATGTGCATCTTTTATACACGAACATTATTTTAATTTATAAATTTCACTAAAACATGAATATTTTTTAAATTTGGAGCATTTTTTGAAATGCCATTTTCATTTTAGAAATCCCATTTTTTTTTCAAAAATAATAATATATTTTTTAAAATAATGGGCAACCTTTTGCAAGTTCCGAATGTTTTTCAGAATAGCAACAAATTTTGGAATTCTGAACATTTTCCAAAGTTTGTTTTTTCAATTCCGAACGTTTTTTGAGAATTTTTTATTTACGAAATAAATTCTAAAAGAAAAAGATACTTGGAAGAGAAAAAAGAGATAGGGAAAGGAGAATAAAAATAGAAGTAAAACACAGAAAAAGAAAAATGTGCCAGCCCATTATTTGTTGTCATGTGCGACACTCCAGCTACTTATCGCCCAGTGCGGAAAATAGAAATTCCCAACCGTGTGGTTAGAAAAATAAGTGGGCTGGCTTCGCTGGGCCATAGCCCGTGGCCCACATACGAAAATTCTTTTTCTAGCAGACAAACACATACGAATTTAGTACCACCTCGGATAGAAAAAAATCTTTTCGGCGGTGAACGGATGAAAAAGTTGATGAAACGCACTTTGCTTTATTAGTAGGTATAGATAACACAAAATGTTTATTTTTTACATATTATTATTTTTCAGAATATAGGAGACATAGATATGGATTTTGGAGATGCACAAAAAGAATGCATCAACAAGGGTTCCGAAGCGGTGACGCTGAAAGGGGCCGAAAATTCACCGAGTTTTTCACAACAAAATGATGTGGAGGCGGTGATATCTCATAAAAAACCAGAAAAGGATGCCAATTTACATGTTATCGCACAAGGTATTCTTTTCAATTTTTTGGAACGAAGGGAGTATATAATATAGTAAAACATTGATATAACCTAAACGTGGAATTACAGGTGATAAATGCTTACATGTATTGCATGCTGGCTCATAACCATCTACGAGACATCGCGGATGAAAAGGTACATATTATTAGCACGTTCGTTTCTGGCCAGATGAAAGAAAACGGAGAAAAAGACATAGACCCATCAAAATATCGTCACTTCTTACACCGTGTTAATACTTATCTACAACAAGATATGGTTAGTATCGCCTCATTATCCATGCATATCATGATGTATTTTTTTAATTAATCCATGTGTATAATAATTTATTATTTTTTATATCTAATTGTGACTACGACTTATATGATATTTACACCAGCTGTTCATGCCAATTAACATGCCTCGGACTCATTGGTATCTGGCAGTCGTCAATGCCAAAAAAACATGAGATTCAAGTATTGGACTCACTTGGTTCTCGGATTGAACGGAGTGAGCTTACTACTACGGTAACTATTGTTTTTTGGTCCTCTTAACATATGTTTTGTTTGCCTTAACCCCTAATATTTTCCATATATAAATTAGTTACGAGGACTTGAAAAGCATTTGAAACTTGAAGAACAGAGTCCGGAGTTTAACAGAGATCATAAGTGGCTCGATCTCAATGTTACAAAATGGAATGTTGTAGAATAGTTTCATGAGGCAATACAAACGGATCGGTAAACACTCGTCACAAATTGAAAAATATGGTGTTTGATACTCTCATTAACACAAAAAATATCATACAATAGAAAATATTGATAGTAAAATGTCGTATTGTATCTATTAGTTGATGAATCATTTTTTATTATACTTGCTCAAACATTGTGCAAATGAAGGTAAAGACAACTTGTCTGATATTGTGAGACAATTTTTTAAGTGCATCAAGTAGATCTCAATACTTCGTAATAGATTTTTAGTTGGGTCATCACTTTATATGTATACACTGTTATTGTGCTATTTTGTTATCACTTTACATTACAAGTTAAGTGGACTTCAGTTATTATGCAATTGTGATCGTGATATATTGTCTCTATCTGTGACTATTTTAAAAGCCCGTGGCCACGCACGGGCATTCTACTAGTAATAATAGTATCAGACATATAGCCTAATAAGCATGACTCAAAGACTCCACCTCGCGCGTCGTGCAAGTCCATGTCCTCTATTTTAACACTGCATCCATCTATCACCGCTTTTCCTGATTTCCGCCCTGACTGACGGTGACCCCAGTGTCCACCTGATCATAATGCATCTAGACGTGGTCAATCCCAAGGCAATGAGCTTGACCATCACATGACACACCTATCATTGAATCGCACCAGCCCAATGGATTAAACTGCGTCAGTGTAAGGGAATGTTTAAACTAATCTCTTGAGTTGGGGTTGAGGGTTGCCCTCTGTGTCCCTCGGGCACATGCTCCATACAATGTCTCCTACACAACCCTCGTGCTTCGTTATGGAGCAAACATCTGTGGCCCTGTACGAAAGTTGTCCAGATCGAGGAACTGGGTTACAGTCCAGGTCGCCAATGTAAAAAATGATCGGTCGCTTCGTGGTAGGGTTATTTAGGTCCAGTTCAGAACATTGGACATGATAATGTGCGGCTAACAGCAATGTTGGACAATTATCCCCTACCACATTGAGTGCTAACTCGGTAGCATGCCAGCAAGTCGCCGCCAAGGCAACTCGCTTACAGCTCCAAGCAACTAATATCAATTGATGATTCTAGGGGATGCGCCCACTCCCATGACATGTTCGCTTCGCTGCATGTGTCCACTACCACAACAAGATCTATTGTTTGCTAGTTGCGTGGAAACCACGCTTGCGTGCCCTGATTGGCGATATCAAATCAGCCAAATCAGTAGTTGTCTAATTCTCTCTTCTGGCTGCGCCACTGAAATATATATGAACTTAGAGTGCACAAGGTTCAGTAAATGAATAGGCACACTATCAACTTGTGTGTGCTCTTGTCTCAATTTGGATATGTGGTGCCAACATTGTTGTTTGAATCCATTAGTAATGGTTGATTGGTGAAGCTATAGTTAGATCTATAGTACTTGCAGGTTGCAATCTGAATTGAACCGACAATTACTTGAAGAAAATAACAAAAAGATGCAGTATTGCAAGTGCAAGTCTGAGTGTGAATCGTTTGGGATTAGGACGAAAAGAATGTCATCTGTTGTAGTGTATAAATACGATATAGCTCATTTTATTCCATGAGATTTTTTTTGCGGGAGTATTCCATGAGAGTCGGCTGGCGTAGTTGGTTAATGTGGTGGGATTTGCACCTCATGTAGCCAGTTTGAATCCCACTAATGCACATATTTTTTGTTGATTTTCCAAAAAAAATGGAACTCAAGTAGGCCCGGGTCCATGAGAGAAGAGTGTTCGCCAAGGCTTGTTCGCACAAGGAATGACGTACACAAATTGTGACTCGGTGTACGAAACGCCACCTATTCTATTTGATCCTTGTGAGCGTCAAAACATTGTCGCTTCGCTGAAGGTAGCGTTTAGATGGCCGACTTTTTCGGACCTTTCATTCAGAATTTTCAAATTTGTTCAATTTTTTTGAAAATGTTTGTATCTTTTTTCAATAGAAGTTCATAATTCCAAAATTTATTCATGTTCTTAAAAAATCACGTAATAAAAAGAGTTCACCGTATAGAAAAAAAAGGTTCACCATACATTTGAAAACTCTTTACTATATATACGAAATGTTCATCGTATATAGGAAATTTGTTCAGTGTGCCTTTAAAAAAGTCACCGTATATTAGTGTGTATTTTAAAAATGTGCACCGTATACTAAAAAAAACTTCAGTGTGTATTTTTAAATTCACTTTTTTCAAACATTTCCGAATTTTGTTGCTAGTTAAAAAATTACATTTGAAAAAAATATTCACCGTATACTAAAAAATGTTCAGTGTATATTTATGGCCCAGCGTTAATTTTGTCACCAAACTCGATCTAGTTGAACGGCTACCACGTTCGCCTGCAAACTAAAGGCCCTGTGTTCCCCTCGGGCCTCCTATTTTTGGCTGGTTTTCCAGAAAGAAAAAGACATCAAGAATGTCCTATGTAGATTTACAGTAAGGGCGAGTGGCTAGGACCTTAGCCCTAAACCTGGAGGTCGTGTGTTCGATCCTGCTTTGGGTCCTTTATTTTTTATACTTTTTTCTACTAAAAGAAAAAACTCAGGAAGGACGTGTGGATGGTTTTCAAAAAAAAAAACTCGGGAGCGACATACGAAATTTGTGACTCGACGTACGAAACCATGCTAGACCAAAAAGTGGAGAAACAATCCTCCCTTTAATATTAGGTAAAGATAAAGATGGGATCGAGAGGAGAAGGTTTTCTGCGGTGGTGGTTTTTTGGTGCTTTTGCACGGGAGAAGCGGAGACGAAAAAAACTAGTGAAATAAAATGGACGAAAGTGGTGGGACGAAACTAAACCATGGATGCTATTCACCAACTCAGATATTGGGAGTACACATACTGTAGCAAGATGCTGGCCTGACTGGTCTCTTGGTCGAAAAAGAAAAAAAATGAGGGGGTGTTGGGTCAACAATGCAACTGAGACTGAGCACGTATAGATTTCTTGTGGCCACAGAGGAAAAGGTCACCGACGAGAACAAAATGGAAGAAATCCAGACATTCTTGCATGTTTTGCCTGTCTCAGCAACCACCTCTGCCTCACCACTTTATGCCTCGATGGAGGTAAAACATGCTTGTGCCTCCTCTGTCCCAATGCCTTTACTGCTGCTGTTAATCTAACATCACAGGTAAAATGAAACAATGCCACTGTTATTGTGATGTCACTGTTAAGTAATGCTATTGTCAATCTACTGCCATTGATAATATGAATCAATGCCACCACCGTTTTATGAAATGCTTCTGTCTTGCTTTATTTCCCATGAGGAGTGTTTTGGGCTGTTACACATAAATATCACACCGGTGACATACCTGCATCTCACTGGAACTGCATAAATTTAATTGCACATTTGGTTGACATGACCATGTATTTCTGCTTTCCGTATCACCCTTTGTTAGAACGATCGTTCTTGTTAACCATGCACATAGCTACATATCATGTGCTACTATCATCACAGAATAATAATGCAATAGTAACGCATGTTAATCTAAGCTCCCTTTAGTCTAGTGCTAGTGTACATTTGATGTGATGGCACTTCTTAGTTAATGGCACTTTTTCATACTGTCAATGTAATGCCATTGATAACATATGACATGCTGCTGTTAATCATATGGCACTGCAAAAAAATGACACTAGTCAAATAACACTATTACATATTCATGCAAACAAGGTTCTCTATCTCCATATGGTATCTATTTGTACAAAGAAAATCACAAACCTCAACTTTAGTGGAACTGCATAAAATTAGATGGCTGCATCTTTCTGCTATAAGCTAACCTCGTGGTGCTCTAGGTGTTCCTACCTTCGTAACTAGGTACAATGACCAACGCAAGATGAAATAAGCTTATTCGTATATTAGTTGCTGTGTGGAACGTGTCTGTCATGTGTGGAGGAGCAAATAAGCACTGCAGTCGCGCCGTCAACGCCAGATAAAAGAGATCGAGACATAGTTGGCCTGGCCAGCGAGTAGGGGTCATGCAAACAGTGTTGCATTATTTTAGTGGAACTACACAAAAAGATATTGGGGTGAGTCGGACAAATTTTCTACAGCCACACGGAAGGAATTGCACTCATCGATTTGATCAAATTTCCTCCATGGCATGCGATGAGACCCTAAGGTGTAAATCAACTAACCACTTATAAAATTATAGATAATCTTCCTCATGCAGGTTAGTATCCCCTTCGCCTAGATGATCGTGTTTTGTCACACAGAGCTATTTATATGTGCTACTATTTTGCAACACCGTTTAAGTACAACTATTGTTTTCCTATCTTATCACATTCAGGACAATGAAGATGATTTCAGTGGAACTACACAAAATGGTTTGATGTTGAGTGATCTCTATTGCCTCCTCTCACTGATGCGCGTCAGTCCTAAACAAATGGTTTTTAACCCCTTTCCGCGACGATATTTGGAACCATCGCCAAGTGAGTGTGTGCGATAGGGTGTCCTTCTCACATGACCCACAAATCGTCGGGGATAGGCCCTCCTGGGACACAGGCTGGGCCCGTGTGCGATCGGGCGAGGCATCAAAACCCAATCATTTCCGTAGGTATGTACATCCCACACGGTAATCCGAGAAAATCATTTTCGTAGGTATGTACATCCCACGCGGTAATCCGAGAAAATCATTTCCGTAGGTATGTACATCCCACACGGTGAATCTCAGAAAAACATTTCCATTCATATGTAAATCACACACAGTCAAACCAAGGAACGTTTCCATTCTTATGTACATCCCACACAGTCAATCCAGGGAAAACTTTTCCGTTTGGATGTACATCCCACACAGTTTTATGTGTGGGCTCGTGTGTGAAAGGTGTAACTATCACACACGGTCTTCCTTGGTTAACTGTTTGCTTTTATCAACTATATCACACATGATTTGATGAAGAAAACTGTGTGGCATTGGGATATCCATCGCAACCGCTTTTACTGCTAGAACCGTTTGCAAAGGTCCATGACACATTTAGCAGGTTTATTAGTTTACAATTAATAATTCCAATATTACGCAAATTCACATTTCATATCGAACAGCTGTTTGCCAATTTCATATAAGGCACATAAATATATTATAACATCACAGTACGGTAGCTACATGAAAACAACACAGTACAACATATAGCTAGTTCAACTTCATAGAACAATATATTCATTTCCCTAATCAAGATCATCCAGGCTCGTCTTATCCACCTCTGCTTTCAGTTCAGTAAGAACCCGTTTTGCACAGGCCAACTGGGAAAGTGCCTCCTCCTTCGCCAACACCATCTTAGCAAAGTTTGATTTAAAAAATCTAAGCTCATTCTCCACCTTCAACTTTTTTCCCGCATCTTGAAATATGCTTCAGCGTTGACAAGACTTTCTCTAAGTCTACGTGTGTTCTCTTCCTCATACATGCTCTAGAGCTTCGTTAGGCACATCTTCAAAGACTGTGGCCACTCTTGATCAACCCACTCCAAGTAAGAACACTTCCGTTCATCCTATAATATTTAAAACTAGATCAGTAACAATTGTAGGGGAAATGGGTTTATAGCAACATAGAAAATCACCAATTCTTATTTTGAAAAACTGAAGAAACATGTTAATTATGACATATCTTCTCAAAAAGATCAATTTGCAAATGAAATAATTGGTACTGAGACAACAGCCAAATTCTGGAGCATCAGAAGCTATAATTAACTACAACGACGCTACAAGTTCTTACTCATGTACAATAAATAACAAATTGAACATTTTATGAGGAAGGTAAATATAACTGCAACAGCATAGCGACAGTGTTTGGATGACAGCAAATTGATACTAACAGGTGTGTACGTGTACAAATTTAGTAACATAGAACTAATAGCACAAAAAGGCCGTCCACTATGTATGCCAAAACTCGGGTAAAGACAATTGTTGCTACATCTCACACCAGTGCCCTCACTGGAGAGCCGATGCAGCGGAAAAAAAATCTAGGACACGGACTCCGGAGCACGTAGTTGCTCCGATGCCCAGTTCTTTCGTGCCATAAAGATTTAGTATTTTACTGCTTGGCTGCTCGGATGTCTTGACCAAAGTTGGCTTCACAAACTGCTGAAGCGGTGCCAAATAATTTTCAAATGGCACCACTGATGAGATGGCAACAATTGAAGATACTAGGTACAAACTGTGACACTGTATTAGGATGCGTTTGGCTGAAGGTGTGGTATGAATGGTTTGGGACCGTGACAGTTTCTGAATCACATCTAACAAATGATTTGTAACAACAAAAGAGGGTCTAACCTTCTCTGCACATGCCAGAAACTTCCTCCCACCGTCCACAAAATCAAACGCAACTAGCTTCATGCATGGAGATTGATGGTGACAACGAGCAGATAGATCTTCAACCACCCCGCTACATTCGTTGCCACTGATGATCCTAGGGAGCTAAAAGAGGAAGAAATGACTCAAATCGACCGCTGGGTAAAAATCCTTCATTCCAAGTCATAGCCCGAGAGAGAGAAGAGAGGCATACCCGGGTGGTGAAGGAGTATTCGCCGGAGGAGGAACCGGTGGAGAGGTCTTTGAAGAAGACCATGGCGACCCCGGCGGTAGGATGCGAGACGGCGAGAGCGAGGAAGCGGATATAGCTTAGCCAGGAAGGAAGGTAGGAGGAAACAGGGGAAATGTGACTTGTGGTCGGGGAGAAAAGGGGGTGGGGAAGGGGGAAGGGGGGCGGGGTAGATATTTTGGCGGTAGGACAAAATTTTGGAAATGTGGAGGGAAACTTTGCGCGCGGTGCCATTGGACCATTCACTTTGAACAATTGTGTGCATCGCAAATGAATCTTCTGCTTTACGCGCATGAGATGAGTTTGATAATTCAAATTTTGGTCTGTAGGCATGGGCACATTCACTCTGAACGCACGCGGTGCCGCCGGACCATTCACTTTGAACGATTGTGTGCATCTCAAACAATTCTTCTACTTTACGCACATGGGATGAGTTTGATAATTCCAATTTTGGTGGAACTTTCCCCGGGTACATCATTGCATAATTTAACATCGCTTGCTAATTTGGGCACACAAAAGAGCGTACAGCAGACAGACCACACTTACTGAATCAAGCAATTTTAGTAATTACACAGAGCCAGTTGACCTAAACATTGCTCTAACAAAAGACCAGCATTAAAAACAAAGCCTAAGTACGCATAAATAAAAATCCGCCACCGCGCCGGCCTATGCATCGCCTGTGTGAGATGAGACATCGATGACTTGTCCTGGCGACATGCCGCCATTGGTGGAATCCACGTCCCCCTTGCTGAAGTCGACCGCATCCTCGTCCTCGTCCTCGGCGTCGCCCTCAAGGTTGTAGTACTCATAGTAGTAGCTGCGCCAGAGCTCGCGTTGGTACTCCACGGCCGATTCCTTGACGGACAGACTCTTCTCTACCTCGACCTCGGCCATGCTCAACTCCTCCTCATGGCGCTCCTCTATCTCCGCCGCCTCGTGCATCTCCAGCTCCCGCTCGGCAACCTCATGAGGAAGCAGATGCTCCATGGCCACCGCCGCCTTTTCAGACGTGGGTTGCATGCTGGAGTCCGATGTGGCCTGGAATATCTTGGCGTGCGCATCCTCGATCTTGGCGTGGATGGCCTCGACCCAGGCCAGGGCGACATTAGCGGCACGGACGGCAGCTCGAGCGCTCTCGGCGCTTGCAGTCGCAGCAGCAGCTGTAGCCGTCTCAGCTGCTGCAGCTGCCCTGTCGGCTGCCGAAGACGCCATCTCGGTGGAAGCGGCCGCGCTCAATGCCGATGCGGCGGCACTCTCGGCGTAGGCGGCGGCGCTCGGGGGCGACCATCGTATGGGCCTTCACGAAGCGTTTCCACGACGTCATCTTTGAAAAAAGGGGCGTGCGGGAATGGGGATAAGAATTCGTTGATTCGGGGGTTGCCGGCACTAGAGCAGATGAGCCGGCGAAGATTAAGGAGGGAGACTTAAATAGACCCAGATATTTTCACCGCAAACGGTTCCTAGAAAACAACTATGTGTGATGTTGTAGATATTTTTTATTAGCTATGAAAGACGAATTTGGAATAAACTGCCAACGGATGGTGTTTTAAATGAACGAGAAATTTTGTAGTACTAATAGAACTGTCATGTCAAATTTTGGAAATTTTCAGGGGTCATTTGACCTTATAAGACATTTAAGTGATTTTCTAGCCATTTAATGACCATAATTAAAATTTGAACTACATGTACATGCAACGGCTAACCATAACGGTTTGAAAACTCATATTTCGTGTACTTGTGTGCGATTTAATTCCATGTGCAGTAAATTGGAAGGAATTTTCAAACATATTGGTCTAACGGCTATGACACAATTAAGCATGGAGTGACATGGCATTTTAATTCCAAAAAAACCAGAAACACATGAAACCTTGGTTGATGTAATGTCATGCCACCAAGATGATGTGGTAAAAAAATTGACATGTTTGACCAAAGTTTGGACACACACCCCTCACAAACCGGAGCAACTCATTAGAAGGCTCATGGTTCTGAGAGGGAACAATGCATGTTTGATGATGAACGGGAGATAGCTTCCACTTACGGCCTTCAAATTTTTTTCTACGTCTAACGTGCACTACTACAACTGTAATGTCAAATTTTTGAAAATTCTAGGGGCCATTTGACCTTTTAAAGACATTTAAGTGATTTTCTAGCCATCTAATGACCGTAATTCAAATTTGAACTACATCTACATGCAACGCCTAACCAAAACGGTTTGGAAAATCATATTTGTGTACTTATGTGCGAGTTAATTCCATGTGCAGTAAACCATAAGGAATTTTCAAACATATTTGTATCACGACATGGACACATATGCATGAATACGTATGCATGGAGTGGCATGGAATTTTAATTCCAAAAAAATCAGAAACACATGAAACCTTGGTTGATGTAATGTCATGCCACCAAGATGATGTGGTAAAGAAATTGTGTTTGACTAAATTTTGGACACAGAGCCCTCACAAACCAAAGAAACTCGCTAGAAGGTTCGTGGTTCCGAGAGGGAACAATGCATGTTTGATGACGAATGGGAGATAGCTTCCTCTTACGGTCTACAATTTTTTCTACTACAAACATGCACTACTACAACTATAATGTGAAATTTTGGAAAATTCTAGGGATCATTTGACCTTTTAAAGACATTTAAGTGATTTTCTAACCGTTTAATGACCGTAATTCAAATTTGAACTACATCTACATGCAACACCTAACCAAAACAGTTAGAAAAATCATATCTGTGTACTTGTGTGCGAGTTAATTCCATGTGCAGTAAATTAGAATGAATTTTCAAACATATTGGTCTCACGACATGGACACATGCATACGTATGCATGGAGGGACATGGCATTTGAATTCAAAAATACTGAAAAATGATCAAAAACACATGAAACCTTGGTCGATGTAATGTCATGCCACCAAGATGAAGTGGTAAAGAAATTGGCATGTTTGAGGAACATTTGGACACACACCCCTCACAAATCGGAGCAACTCGCTAGAAGGTTCATGGTTCCGAGAAGGAACAATGCATGTTTGATGACGAACGGGAGATAGCTTCCTCTTACAGCCTTCAATTTTTTCCCTACGTTTAACTTGCGCTAATACAACTGTCATGTGAAAATTTGGTAAATTTGAGGGGTCATTTGACCTTTTGAAGACATTTAAGTGATTTTCTAACCATTTAATGACCGTAATTCAAATTTGAACTACATCTACATGCAACGCCTAACCATAACAGTTTGAAAAATCATATTTTTTGTGTACTTGTGTGCGAGTTAATTCCATGTGCAGTAAATTAGAATGAATTTCAAACATATTGGTATCAAGGCATGGGCACATGCATGGAGTGCATGACATGGCATTTTAATTCCAAAATATTAAAAAGTAACCAGAAAAACATGACACCTTGGTTGATTTAATGGCATGCCACCAAGATGATGTGGTAAAGAAATTGGCATGTTTGACGAACGTTTGGACACACTCCCCTCACAAACCGGAGCAACTCGCTAGAAGGTTCGTGGTTCCGAGAGGGAACAATGCATGTTTGATGACGAATGGGAGATAGCTTCCTCTTACGTCCTTCAAATTGTTTCTACGTCTAACGTGCACTACTACAACTGTAATGTGAAATTTTGGAAAATTCTAGGGGTCATTTGACCTTTTAAAGACATTTAAGTGATTTTCTAACCATTTAATGACCGTAATTCAAATTTGAACTTCACTCTTTTACCCAAAAGGAAAGCATATCAATCAAAGAAGCCAAGGAACTAGAGAACCTTTACAGCCTGTTCCAACTTCCTCTTTCCATTCAAGCCCACCAACAATTCCACTTACTATCAGGAGAACTAAACAATATCAGGAACTCAGATGACAAGGACACATGGACCTTCAACTGGGGTAACAATAAGAACATTACAAAGAAGATCTATGGATACCTTATGAATGGTGAAGATGCAACTGCCACCTTTAAATGGATATGGAAATCATGTTGCCTACCAAGACACAAATTTTTCTGTTGGCTCATGCTAAATGACAGAATAAATACATGTGATCTTTTGATCAGAAAAAACATGCACCTAGATTCCACTATATGTGTCCTATGCAACAATGAAGACTATGAAGACATGACTCATCTTCTATTCACTTGTCCATTTAGTCAAGGTTTCTGGTGGAACATTGGATTTGAATGGAATTCATATATGGAGATCAACAATATGATTATTGATGCTAAACACAGATATAAAATTGACCACTTCATGGAAATCATGATTCTTGGATGCTGGAGCATATGGAACCAAAGGAATGGGATGATTTTTGAAGGGATACCTTGCTCAATAAATGATTGCAAGAATGACTTTGTCAGATATTTCAAAATGACCATGCTGAGGGCTAAACCCACTCTAAAAGAGGGCATGTCTTCATGGATAGACAATATTTAATTTTTCAATAATTTCATTACTTTCCTCCCCCTAGATTGTACCTACTTGGTTGTCCCCCCAACAACCACTTGATTATGTAATTTGGATAATCTTTTAATAAATGAAAATGGATCACAGTAGGGGAATTACCCTACTGTTCTTTGGTAAAAAAATTCATATTTGAACTACATCTACATGCAACGCCTAACCAGAACAGTTTGAAAAATCATATTTTTGTGTACTTGTGTGCGAGTTAATTCCATGTGCAGTAAATTAGAATGAATTTCAAACATATTGGTGTCAAGGCATGGGCACATGCATGGAGTGCATGCCATGGCATTTCAATTCCAAAAAATTAAAAATAATCAGAAAAACATGAAGCCTTGCTTGATTTAATGTCATGCCACCAACGTGATGTGGTATAGAAATTGGCATGTTTGACGAACGTTTCGACACACACCCCTCACAAACCGGAGCAACTCTCTAGAAGGTTCGTGGTTTCGAGAGGGAACAATGCATGTTTGATGACGAACGGGAGATAGCTTCCTCTTACGGCCTTCAAATTTTTTCCTACGTCTAACTTGCACTAATACAACTGTCATGTGAAAATTTGGTAAATTTGAGGAGTCATTTGACCTTTTAAAGACATTTAAGTGATTTTCTAACCATTTAATGACCGTAATTCAAATTTGAACTACATCTACATGAAACGCCTAACCAAAACGATTTGAAAAATCATATCTGTGTACTTGTGTGCGAGTTAATTCCATGTGCAGTAAATTAGAAGGAATTTTCAAACATATTGGTCTCACGACATGGACACATGCATACGTATACACGGAGTGACATGGCATTTTAATTCAAAAAATATAGAAAAATGATCAGAAACACATGAAACCTTGGTCGATGTAATGTCATGCCACCAAGATGATGTGGTAAAGAAATTGGCATGTTTGAGGAATATTTGGATATAGACCCCTCACAAATCAGAGCAACTCGCTAGAAGGTTCATGGTTCCTGTTGACACCTGATTTTGGCACAATGCAGAATGCAATGGAGATGGCCTCAAATGACAAAATATTATAAATGAGAAATTTCACATTGCCAAATGGAACAACTTTGATGTTTGGACAATAATTATTCTGCATCATATCAAAGACCAAAACTAAACTCAGATTGCCATGTTTAGGTGTTCTGAGTGCTTTTTGGTCAATTAAGCCTCCAGGACAACCTCGGATGAAGGAATGCTCTACATGAATTGTCTTCGTCTCGTCGAATCGGTCAATTTTTATATAAAAATCATCTCAATCCGAGTTCGTATGCAAAAGTTAGAGCTATCTGAATGCAACACTATCAAGAGGCGAAATATGACGCGGGAGACCAGACATGTCTTGGCAAGTGTCTGATGTAATGCGTGAGTGTTTTGGCCCAGAAGATGGCCTCGAATCGGAAAACGTTCAACACGAAAGTTTTTCGTCTCGTCAAAACGGTCAACTTTGCTTTTGGGCACATTTTCATCCGAGGTCGTTTACTGCCTCAAAGACCTTGCCGGGAAAGCTTGCCGCTGTGAACAGTAACCTTGCCGGGAGAGCTTGCCGCCGTGAACAGTAACCTTGCCGGGGAAAGCTTGCCGCTGTGAACAGTAACCTTGCTGGGGGAGAGCTTGCCGCCATGAACAGTAACCTTGCCGGGGAAAGCTTGCCGCCGTGAACAGTAACCTTGCCGGGAAAGCTTGCCGCCGTGAACAGTAGAAACTGTCGAGACCAATCCGACCAGATGCTGAAGATGAGATCAAATACTTATCTAGATGGCTTCGGATGAAAAAGTGTTCAACACGGGAGTTGTTCGTAACATCGAAACGGTCAACTTTGCTTTTGGAGTCATCATCATCTGACGTAGTATGCGGCCTGCAGAGACGCTGCAAGAGTCGGACGGTCCGGTCAGCTACATGAACGAGTCCGACTCGAAATTAGAGATGACCCCGTGGAGTATTCAAGATGACCTTATTTGGAAAAGTGATCAACATACAGATTGTTGGCCTCGTCAAAGAACACCAAATTGATATTTGAACCGTCTCCATCGGAAGTCATATGCGGATTCCACGGCCCACGCAAGGAGCTAGACAGAAGATTGGACCAGATTCGGGCTGAATCCGAGTGGGACCAGAACTAGGACTCTAGGACGTGAATTGATGTAATTTTCTTGTAAGGAAAGCCTAGATAAATCCTTTTCTTGTACGGGAAGTCCAGCCGCCTCTTATATATGTTGGGGGTGACGGCCGATTGAACAACACACAATCGAACAAATCAATCTACCACTTTTTCCCGCTCACGCTTTATCTCTCCACTGTTTTCTCTCGCTCTTCGCTGTTCTCCGTGTTTGAGAGCTGCGAATCCCGAGGCTCTAGGGGCGAGCGATCGACCTAGGGCAGCCCATAGTCGCCGCAATCCCGACGGGTCCCTCCCGGTGCGCTGGGTTTCGGTCTGCAAAGCACCCGCCGATCGCCTTGCGTATCACGCTGTCGGTCGGGTCTCCTTCGACGCGAGCTGCGGTGCATCATCCCGCGCCGAGGGTACACGTAACGTGTTCGTGTGTCAACACACTTTTGGCGACTCACCGGGATCTCAAGATCAATCATCATCATCCACCATGTCCGATCTTCCCAAGCCATCGAGGTAGACGCCGATAACATCATTAATCACGGTCTTGATGAGATATCGGCCGATCATCGCCAAGTCTATGAGGAGTACAAGAAGGCACACGAGGAGAAGGACTTGCAGGAGTTCCTTGCAAAGTTCAAGAAGGATCGCCAAGGCAACATCACTCCGATTGAGAAATCAAGTTTCCTCCTCTTCAAGCCGAGCGAGTTAAACCCTCTGTAAGTACTACCTTTTCTCCCGAAAAAGGGCTGAGATTGAAAGTCGATTGCTGATGGTAACAATCTAGTCTATCAAACTTTCAGAGAAAATACTAATGCTCGAAGAATACATCTCAATCGACTGGTGGTAATGATGGTGTAGCCGCTAGTGTGCAAAACCCTAATCTGCTTTACCTATTGCATCGGCGCCTCCGTGCCGATGGCTTATTATCCTACCCAAACAAATCAGATTGTGGCTGCACCCATTAATCCTATTATGAGCATACCAGGTTCGTAGCAACGCCAACCCAACCTTACCTACAGCTACAACCACTCGACCACTAGCAAGTTATGGGTCGACATACCGCCACAATTCTTACCTACAGCTAGTAACCCTACTCCTCCTATGCCACCGCCACAAGCTTCATTGTCCACTATGGATGATGGTCTAGCTAATCTTAGAGAGGAGATGGCTAAGATGCTTCGAGAGAATTTTGGGGTTGAGTTACCTCGAATCGGATTTACCAAAAGCCGCACTTTAGTACTTTGATGCCATCCAAAGCCCTCCGTGATATAAAATTCCAGATTTTGTTAAGTTCAATGGAGAGGGCACAAAACCACATGGGAGCATGTTATTCAATACTTAGCACAACTAGGTGAAGCAGGCTCACCAATGAGTTGAAAGTGCTTTTATTTCCTTTATCATTAACTGGTACCGCATTTTCATGGTTTTCTTCTTTACCACATGGTTCCATTCGAGTTTGGTCGCAGCTAGAGCAGAAATTTCATGATCACTTTTACAGCGGCGACAATGAACTCAAGTTGTCACATCTAACATCGGTTAAACGAAACATGATGAATCGGTCTCCGATTACGCCAAGAGATTCGAGAAACGAAAAACCGATGTTTTAGTTTGGTGATAACCGAGAGAGACTTGGCAGACCTAGTGCTGAGTGGTTTGAGAACTCCCATTAGAGAAAAGCTAGAAGGCTATGAGTTTTAAATATCAACCAAGTCTTACAAAGGGCCTTGGCTCAGAAAGCCAAGCAAAGATCTCAATGAAGTGCATAGATACAAAGCCGATCGACCAAAGATGAATATGGTGGAATATGATAGTGATCACTCGGACGATGAGGGTGATGTTTTGTTATTGAATTTGTTTGGCCATCTAAGGCCAAACCCTTTACTTGTAATGATCTGAAACCGATTCATAAGAATCGTGATGAAGAGATGAAGTTTACTTTTAACATTGCTAAGTGTGATGAATATTTGATGCTTTGCAGCAGCTAAGATTATTAGAATATCTCATACTTCACCGCCGTTTGAAGAGCTGAAACGGCGTGCTTATTGCAAGTATCATAACTCTTTTTCTCATGCTACTAACGATTGCAATGTTTTTCGACGACAGATACAATCGGCCATTAATGATGGACGATTGAACTTTTCTGAGATGCAAGTTGATAAACAGCCCTATCCAATGAACACCATGGATTTAGAAGGGAAGAAGCTGCTCATTCGGCCGGAGGTAGCCGAATCTGCTAATAAAGCTAATGTCATTGTTGGTGAGCCCAGGAAAGACAAGGAGGGTGAAAAGGTCTTGGGGAGACATGTTGTGCTTGATAAGCAACCCGATGGCAAGGAAGTGATCACGATCACCATCAAGAATCCTACACTGGGGCAAACACAGGTGCAGCATGACACTCGAAAGTTAAATTTGTCAAGCCCAAGAGTCCGTGGTTGGCAAATGGAAGAGGAATGAAGCTAAAGTGCAACGCAAGCGGATCAAGCCAACTTTTGATATGTTGCTGTCCAAATATGCTAATCGATCGGCTGGTCCCAGCTCTAACCGCCATCACACTTGAAGCGACCAAGGTCACCATCGAATGATATGTTCAGTCAGTATGTGAAACCGAGTGGACCAAGGGCGCAGTTTTCAGAAGAGCAGAGGAAATCTGTGTGGAATCGACTTGATTACTCATATAATGGCCGACCGAACATCGGTGACTATCGGTTGGCTGGTCAAAATATGCGACCGAGTGGAAAATATCCTAGTGTAAGAATGCACCCTGGTGGAAGCTATCCAAGTGAAAAAATGTGGCCAAGTAGATTCCATCCGACTGAGTTCCATCCGAGTGGATTCCATCAGAGTAACGTCCATCCGAGTGGATTACATCCGAGTAAAAAGGTGCGCCCGAGTGGAAATTTCATGCATCTGGAAAGTCGAAAAGAATGGCGTGTTAAGTCACCAAGTGTTGCAGCAGTTGAGTCAGGAAAAGGCAAGGAGAAAATGGATGTCGACTCACTTATCTTGGGCACCAAACATTCCCCATACAGCAGCCGATTGTGCATAACCACTCGACCGAGCCGACATTTGCTATCGCGCCAAAGCACTCGGTTAATGAGCATGAAGCAAGCACCAGCCAAGTAAAGGTGAAAGATGCTAAATACACTCGACCAAAGTGGTGTCCTCCTGGGCTAACAAAGACACGTAAGAGGAAACTACAGAGGTTAAGGAGTCAAGAGATGGCGAGCAGAGGCCGAGAAGCAAAGGGATAAGTTGTTCAATGACACTCGACCCATGGTTCCAAAAAACAAGTGTGGAGGCCTAAACAAATACAAGATACATCAGCTTCTACATCTATCACAGAGGTGCCTACACCACCCAAGGAGGACGATGCGATCGCTATTACATCGTCTGCAACACTTCTTACTTCTCCTTCACTTGACCAGATTTCAGAATCGGTCGATCCACTTGAAGAAGAGGCTGATATGTTAGACTATGAGTCTACACCGTCCATGAAGGTATGGATATCAATATGGTATATTACTTACCTGCTGAGTTTCGTCTGTAGATGAGGAAGAGGAAGTGGCTCAACTGGATTTTGGCCCTAAAACGCAATATTCGAGAAGCCAAAAGAACCAAGAACACATTTGAAACCGTTGTATCTCGAGGTCATATCAATGGATCGCCACTCAATCGAATGCTTGTTGATGGTGGTGCTGTGGTAAATCTTATGCCCTATTCGGTCTTCGTGAAATTGGGTTTTCCGATGAAGAATTGATCAAGACCAATATGGTGCTCAACGGGTTTGAAGGCAAAGAGAGAACTGAAGCCAAAGGTGTGATGTATGTGGAGCTTACAATGGAAGCAAAACTTTGGCTATGCATTCTTTGTCGCCGAGGTGCAACGTAACTACAACGTTATACTAGGCCGTGATTGGGTTCATGCAAACCAGTCGTGCCATCCACTATGCACCAGTTTTTGATTCAAAGGGTTGATGATGAAGTGGAAGTCATTCATGCGGATAATTCGCCTGTGTTGCTTTGGCCGATGCATCGGTGGATTGGCAACATCCCAATGCTACTTGCTTGACGGGACGTGACTTATCGAGTTTGATTTTCTCAATAGCGACCAAGAATGGTTTTGTGCCGTGTCTTTAAAGCCGATCAATGCAATCGGCTCCAAGGTATGATATGTTTAAATGGATTCTAGTTCCGAGTGGTTACAAAACGTCTTGTAAAATATCGGTCCGGCGAGAACGATAAGTATGAGTCTATTGAGGAGTTGGATGACATGGATAAACTTGGACAAGGTTTTACATCGGCCGATCCGTTAGAAGAGGTAGATATCGGAGACGGATCACCAATCGACCGACATTTATAAACAAAAATTTGAAAGCCGATTGTAAAGCTAAATTAATCGAGCTATTGAAAGAATATGTTTGTTGCTTTGCATGGGAATATCATGAGATGCCGTGGTTGAGCCGAGAGCTAGTGGAGCATCGGTTGCCTATAAAGGCCGGTTTTAGACCTTATAAACAGTGACCAGAAAGTTTAATCCGAAAACATATGACCGGATCAAGGAAGAGATCGGTCGACTGCTTGAAGCTAATTTCATTCGACCTTGCAGGTATGCCGAGTGGATTTCTAACATTGTCCCAGTGGAGAAGAAGGGATCTGACAAGTTGAGGGTGTGCATTGACTTCAGAGATTTGAATAGGGCTACACCCAAAGATGAGTATCCCATGCCAATAGCCGATATGCTTATTAATGATGCTTCTGTACATAAGTTTATTAGCTTTCTAGATGGTAATGCCGGATACAATCAAATTTTTATGGCTGAAGAGGACATGTACAAAACAGCTTTCCGATGTACTGGTTTCCTTGGTTTATTTGAGTGGACAGTGATGACATTCGGATTAAAAAATGCTGGAGCCACATATCAAAGAGCTATGAATTTATTTTTTCATGATTTACTCGGTATCATACTTGAAGTTTATATTGATGATATTGTTGTCAAATCAGATGCTTTTGAATCTCACTTGGCCGATTTGCGTTTAGCTTTTGAGAGAATGAAAAGGTATGGACTAAAGATGAATCCTTTGAAATGTGCATTCAGCGTGTCACCGGTAAATTTTGGGTTTCATTATTCATGAAGATGGCATCGAAATTGATCCCAAAAGATAGAGGCCATACAGAAAGTGGAGGCTCCAACATGCAAGAGAGATATGCAAAAGTTCCTTGGCAAGGTCAATTATTTGAGAAGGTTCATAGCCAATCTGTCGGGAAAGTTGATGCATTTACTCCTATCCTTCAGTTAAAGAATGATGTTAATTTCACTTGGGGGGCAAAACAACAAGAAGCCTTTGATATGATCAAGAATTATTTGTGCACTCCTCCGGTAATGAAAGCAGCCAAGCATAGAGAGCCTTTTAAGCTTTATATCGCAGCAGAGGAAGGTGTTATTGGTGCTGTTTTGACTCAAGATACCGAAGGAAAAGAGCATGCCATTACGTATTTGAGCAGACGCTTATTGGACGCCGAGACAAGGTATACATCTATTAAAAAACTATGTCTATGCTTATATTATGCTTGCACAAAATTGAGACATTACCTAGTGCCGAGTGCTTGTGTAGTAGCTTGTCAAACCGATGTCATTAAGTACATGTTGCATAGGCCAATTCTTAGTGGTAGAATTGGCAAGTGGGCTTATGCTTTGATTGAATATGATTTGGCTTATGAATCTATAAAATCCATGAAAGGCCAAATTGTTGCCAATTTCATTGTTGAACATCGGATTAATGACAAGCATGATGTTGATATAAACCTTGTTTCATTAGTGCCATGGAGATTGTACTTTGATGGTTCAGTTTGTAGCAATGGCCAAGGTGTTGGTATTGTTTATATATCTCCTCATGGTGCTGTTTTTGAAGTCTCATGCCGCTTAGAATATTTTTGCACAAACAATCAAGCCGAATATGAAGCATTGTTATTCGGTTTAGAGATGCTACTTGCTATAGGTGTTACACATATCGAGGCTTACGGTGATTCGTTACTAGTGGTGCAGCAAATATCCAGAGTCTTTCAGTGTTTGGACGAATCACTTAATGTTTATCTTGATAAATGTCTAGATATAATTTCTACTTTGGATTGTTTTAGCATTGCACATATATCTAGACATGACAACTAGAAAGCAAATGAGTTGGCACAACAAGCATCTGGATATCATGTTGATCGTGGCATGTTTCATATCTCTCAAAGACCGATGTCTTGTCTTGCCAATATGGGAGAGGCCGAACCTGAACCCACTGATTCGGCCATTAACAAAAAATCTAGTGCAGGTGATAATTTCGACTGGAGAAAGCCCATTGTTGATTACTTGTGCAATCCGAGTGAAAGGGTGGACAGGGCTGTTCGGCGTATGGATTTTAAGTATACAATGAGAGATGATGGTCTTTATCGCGAACAATCGATGATGTTCTTCTAAAGTGTTTGGATGAGGACCGGCAAGAGTTGCTATGGGGAAGTACATGAAGGTATTTGTGGCACTCACCATCGGCTCCCAAGATGAAATGGTCATTGCGACGTCTTTGGGTTTTATTGGCCGACTATGATTAATGATTGCTTCAGATATTATAAAGGATGTGAAGCTTGTCAAAAGTTTGGTGATATTCAATTGGCTCCTGCTGCTATGTTACATCCTATTATCAAACCGTGGCCTTTCAGAGGTTGGGGTTTAGATTTCATTGGACAAATCCACCCATCTTCTTCAAAAGGGCATCGGTTCATATTGGTGGCAACTGATTATTTCACTAAATGGTCTGAAGCAGTACCTCTCAAGAACATGACACATACGGAGGTAATTCAGTTCATCACCGAGCACATTATTCATAGATTCGGTATTCCTCAAACATTAACTACGGATCAAGGTTCATCTTTCATGTCACACCAAGTCAGAGAGTTTGCCGAATCATATAACATAAAGTTGCTCAATTCATCTCCATATTATGCCCAAGCTAATGGACAAGCTGAATCTAGCACTAAGATATTGATCAAGCTCATCAAAAAGAAGATTGAGGATAATCCTAGAAAATGGCATGAGTTATTGTGTGAAGCTTTATGGGCACATAGAATCTCAAGGCATGGTGCTACAAAGGTGACTCCATATGAGCTAGTATACGGTCAAGAGGCTGTTTTACCAGTGGAAGTGAATTTGAGTGCTTTGAGAATAGCCAAACAGAATGATTTATCGGCAGTGGACTTTTACAATTTGATGATGGACAACATTGATGAAGTTGCTGATAAACGTTTGGCTGCTTTAAGGGCCATAGAGAGGGACAAGCTGAGGGTAGCCGAGCTTACAATAAAAGGTCAAATTGAAGAATTTTCAGGTTGGCGATCTTGTGTGAAATTGATTCTGCCGATTGGTTCTAGAGATAGAAAATTCGGGAAGTGGTCTCCAAGTTGGGAAGGTCCTTTTAGGATTACAAGAGTTGTTCCCGGAAATTCATATTTGGTGGAATCAATACAAGGGGCATTTTTACCTCGAGCCCTCAATGGCAAATATTTGAAGAAGTACCACCCGAGTGTGTGGCAGGAAGCCTAAGTAGGCAATGGCCGATATACGATTATCACCCTTAGCAAAAACATGGCCGATACATAATTATCGCCATGAGAAAAATAGATGGCCGATGGAGTGTTGACATCGTCCTTAGAACAAAAATGGTGCAAATTATTTTTCGGCATGCAAGCTTTGCCGAAAAACAGGGGAGCATGTGTTGACACCTGATTTTGGCACAATGCAGAATGCAATGGAGATGGCCTCAAATGACAAAATGTTATAAATGAGAAATTTCACATTGCCAAATGGAACAACTTTGATGTTTGGACCATAATTATTCTGCATCATATCAAAGACCAAAACTACACTCAGATTGCCATGTTTAGGTGTTCTGAGTGCTTTTTGGTCAATTAAGCCTCCAGGAAAACCTCGGATGAAGGAATGATCTACATGAATTGTCTTCGTCTCGTCGAATCGGTCGATTTTTATATAAAAATCATCTCAATCCGAGTTCGTATGCAAAAGTTAGAGCTATCTGAATGCAGCCCTGTCAAGAGGCGAAATATGACGCGGGAGACCAGACATGTCTTGGCAAGTGTCTGATGTAATGCGTGAGTGTTTTGGCCCAGAAGATGGCCTCGAATCGGAAAACGTTCAACACGAAAGTTTTTCGTCTCGTCGAAACGGTCAACTTTGCTTTTGGGCACATTTTCATCCGAGGTCGTTTACTGCCTCAAAGACCTTGCCGGGGAAAGCTTGCCGCCGTGAACAGTAACCTTGCCGGGAGAGCTTGCCGCCGTGAACAGTAACCTTGCCGGGGAAAGCTTGCCGCCATGAACAGTAACCTTGCCGGGGGAGAGCTTGCCGCCATGAACAGTAACCTTGCCAGGGAAAGCTTGCCGCCGTGAACAGTAGAAACTGTCGAGACCAATCCGACCAGATGCTAAAGATGGGCTCAAATACTTATCTAGATGGCTTCGGATGAAAACGTGTTCAACACGGGAGTTGTTCGTAACATCGAAACGGTCAACTTTGCTTTTGGAGTCATCATCATCTGACGTAGTATACGGCCTGCAGAGACGCTGCAAGAGTCGGACGGTCCGGTCAGCTACATGAACGAGTCCGACTCGAAATTAGAGATGACCCCGTGGAGTATTCAAGATGGCCTTATTTGGAAAAGTGATCAACATACAGATTGTTGGCCTCGTCAAAGCACACAAAATTGATATTTGAACCGTCTCCATCGGAAGTCATATGCGGATTCCACGGCCCACGCAAGGAGCTAGACAGAAGATTGGACCAGATTCGGGCTGAATCCGAGTGGGACCAGAACTAGGACTCTAGGACGTGAATTGATGTAATTTTCTTGTAAGGAAAGACTAGATAAATCCTTTTCTTGTACGGGAAGTTCAGCCGCCTCTTATATATGTTGGGGGTGACGGCCGATTGAACAACACACAATCGAACAAATCAATCTACCACTTTTTCCTGTCTACGTTTTATCTCTCCACCGTTTTCTCTCTCGTTCTTCGCTGTTTTCCGTGTTTGAGAGCTGCGAATCCCGAGGCTCTAGGGGCGAGCGACTCGACCTAGGGCAGCCCATAGCCGCCGCAATCCCTGACGGGGTCCCTCTCGGGCTTGTGGGTTTCGGTCTCAAAAGCACCCGCCGATCGCCTTGCGTGTCGCTATTGTCGGTCGGGTCTCCTTCGACGCGAGCTGCGGTGCATCACCCCCGGCGTCGAGGGTACACGTAACGTGTTCGTGTGTCAACAGTTCCGAGAGGGAAAAATGCATGTTTGATGACGAACAGGAGATATCTTCCTCTTACGGCCTTCAATTTTTTTCCTACGTTTAACGTGCACTAATACAACTGTCATGTGAAAATTTGGTAAATTTCAGGGGTCATTTAACCTTTTAAAGACATTTAAGTGATTTTCTAACCATTTAATGACCGTAATTCAAATTTGAACTACATCTACATGCAATGCCTAACCATAATGGTTTGAAAAATCATATTTTTGTGTACTTGTGTGCGAGTTAATTCCATGTGCAGTAAATTAGAATGAATTTCAAACATATTGGTGTCAAGGCATGGGCACATGCATGGAGTGCATGCCATGGCATTTCAATTCCAAAAAATTAAAAAATGATCAGAAAAAAGGAAACTTGCTTGATTTAATGTCATGCCACCAAGATGATGTGGTATAGAAATTGGCATGTTTGATGAACGTTTGGACACACACCCCTCACAAACCGGAGCAACTCGCTAGAAGGTTCCTGGTTCCGAGAGGGAACAATGCATGTTTGATGACGAACGGGAGATAGCTTCCTCTTACGGCCTTCAAATTTTTTCCTACGTTTAACTTGCACTTATACAACTGTCATGTGAAAATTTGGTAAATTTGAGGGGTCATTTGACCTTTTAAAGATATTTAAGTGATTTTCTAACCATTTAATAACCGTAATTCAAATTCGAACTACATCTACATGCAACGCCTAACCAAGACGGTTTGAAAAATCATATCTGTGTACTTGTGTGTGAGCTAATTCCATGTGCAGTAAATTAGAAGGAATTTTCAAACATATTGGTCTCACGACATGGACACATGCATACGTATGCATGGAGTGACATGGCATTTTAATTCAAAAAATATAGAAAAATGATGAGAAACACATGAAACCTTGGTCGATGTAATGTCATGCCACCAAGATGATGTGGTAAAGAAATTGGCATGTTTGAGGAACATTTGGACACACACCCCTCACAAATCGGAGCAACTCGCTATAAGGTTCGTGGTTCCGAGAGGGAACAATGCATGTTTGATGACGAACGGTAGATAGCTTCCTCTTACGGCCTTGAAATTTTTTTCCTACGTTTAACTTGCACTAATACAACTGTCATGTGAAAATTTGGTATTCAGGGGTCATTTGACCTTTTAAATACATTTAAGTGATTTTCTAACCATTTAATGACCGTATTAAAATTTGAACTACATCTACATGCAACGCCTAACCATAACGGTTTTAAAAATCATATTTTTGTGTACTTGTGTGCGAGTTAATTCCCTGTGTAGTTAATTAAAATGAATTTCAAACATATTGATGTCAAGGAATGGGCACATGCATGGAGTGCATGCCATGGCATTTTAATTCCAAAAAATTAAAAAATGATAATAAAAACATGAAACCTTGCTTGATTTAATGTCATGCCACCAAGATGATGTGGTATAGAAATTGGCATGTTTGACGAACGTTTGGACACACACCCCTCACAAACCGGAGCAACTCGCTAAGAGGTTCGTGGTTCCGAGGGGGAACAATGCATGTTTGATGATCACTAGTAGAAAAGAGGCCAATGATCCAGGCCGGTCCAGCCCATTAGTCCCGGTTCAATCCAGAATCGGGACCAATGGGGGCATTGGACCCGGTTCGTGAGCCCCGGGGGCCGGCCGGGCCACGTGGGCCATTGGTCCCGGTTCGTCTGGACCTATTGGTCCCGGTTGGTGGGACGAACCGGGACCATTGGCCTCGCCTCCTGCCCACCACCATTGGTCTTGGTTGGTGGCTTGAACCGGACCAAAGGCTGCCCATTAGTTCCGGTTCATGCCACCAACGGGACTAAAGGGTTGGTCCTCGTTATGCCGAGTTTAGTCCCACCTGTCCAACCAAGGGGAATCGAGACGGTTTATAAGCCCCTCCTCTCGCCATGTTGAGCTCCTCTCAAAATGAAAATAGATGCCCTTATATTGAATTTAACCTAAATTCATACTGAATTTCTCCAAGTTAGTAGAAATTTATTATGAATTTAGGTTGAATTTTCTATAAGCGCATCTATGCTCATTTCTGAGTAGTTTTTATATAGTTTATTTTTCTTTTCTGCTATATTTTTTTTTTTTTTATTTCGAGTTGTAATAAGTCATTAAAATAAGCATCTATGCTCATTTTTAGTAAAGTTAATCACAACTATTTTTCTTCTATTTATTTCTGAATTGTAATAAGTCATTAAAAATAAGCATCTATGCTCATTTTTAGTAAAGTTAATCACAATTATTTTTTCTTCTATTTATTTCTGAATAGTTTTTATATAGTTTTTTCTTTTCTGCTATATTTATTTTTTCTTTATTTCGAGTTGTAATAAGTCATTAAAATAAGCATCTATGCTCATTTTTAGTAAAGTTAATCACAACTATTTTTTCTTCTATTTATTTCTGAGTAGTTTTTATATAGTTTTTTTCTTTTTGCTATATTTATTTTTTCTATTTATTTCGTGTGGTAATAAGTCATTAAAAATAAAAGAGGCGCAATGCTAGTTAATTCGCTTCAAGCCTTTGAATAATGTAAACTGCACGCACATAGCTCCGCAGTCTACCCTATTCCTCAAGGCTTGAAGCGAACCAATGTGCAGTGAGCATTGAGCCTCTTCTTCATCGCTCTCTGCACTCGGGGCTTATAAACAGCATGCAGTGCCTCTCGCTTGGCGGCGGGACTAAAAAACAGCTGCACAAAATAAATAAGTAAAGAAAAAAGTGCCTCCCATCGGGCCCCCACGGCTGGATACGACTAGAAACCCACCATGGGCCAGATTCAGCCCGCAGTGGCCCATTAGGACCATCGAGCAAAGCAGTAGTAAGTAGGCCCGTAAGCTCAGTAGTGGAGAGGAGCTCGAGGGGAGCGGCAAGGGGCTTATAAACCACTGCGCGCCCCTCTCAGCTAGTGAGGTGGGACTAAACTTTCGTGCCGCACCGTGCAAGCAAGCCTGCAGCCATTGGTCGGCTCGTGGCTCCAACCGGGACCAATGCTCACTTTTTAGTCGGTTGGGGCACCAACCGACCAAAGCCATCGCTTCCCGCCCTTTGGGCTGCTGAAAAGAGTTTGGTCCCGGTTGGTGCCACCAACCGGTTTAAGAGGCATTGGTCCCGGTTGGTGCCACGAACCGGGACCAAAGCCTTTGCTATATAAGGAAAATTTCAGAACCGCATCCCACTTCGATCTCTCCTCCTCCTCGATCTCCCGACGCCGCTGCTGCCGCCGACCCGCCCGACGCCGCCGCCGCTTCGCCGACACCGCCGCCGTCCCCATCGCCGCCCCGTCCCGTCGCCGCCGCGTCGCCCGCTGCCGCCTCGCCGGCGCCTTCGTCTCTTGCCGCCGCCGTCGCCGCCTCACCACCACGTCGTCGCTGTCCCTCGACACCCGTCCGTCGCCGACGTCCCCGTCATCGCTGTCTCGCGCCTCCGCCCCGTACGTCGCCGCCCCGTACGCCCCCGGCCCGTCGTCGCCGGCCCCGTATTTTCCGTTTTCTGTTTTTTAGATTAAGGTCAAAGTTTTAGCTAGCTAAATGAATTAGATTAATGCATGTCAAATTAGATGAATTACCTAGATAAGAATGTTAGATTAATGTTAAATGTTAGATAAATTAGATAGAAAAATTAGATATTAATGTCAAATGTTAGATGAATTAGCTAGATATTAATTAATGCTAATTAGATGAGTTAGTTTTTTATATTTTTTATTATAGATGAATTAGATATATTAATGTTAGACGAATTAGTAAGTGCTTAGTTAAATTAGTAAGAAAATTAATAAGTGCTTAATTAGTTGAATTAGTAAGTGCTTAGTTAATCGATTTTTTTCTATTAATTTGTTCATAGTATGTTTGGTGATATTTAGATTGTGTTAGTAAGTACTATAATTGAACTAGCTAGTTAGAAAAATATAATTACTATTTTATTTAGATATTTTTGGTAATATGATTAGTTAGTAAGTACTAGCTTTATTTATTTATAGTAATAAGTGCTTAGTATAGTTGAACTAGATAGTTGATTTAATTAATAAAATACTTTATTTAACTATATATAGAAGTAGTTTGTAGTAAGTGCTACTTTATTTATTTATAGTAAGTGCTACTTTATTTGTTTATAGTAAGTACTACTTTATTTATTTATAGTAAATGCTTAGTATAGTAGTTGAACTACATAGTTGATTTAATTAATAAAACTACTTTATTTAACTATATATAGAAGTAGTTCCCAGATCGACGTCGGCGATGCCTATCCCAAGATCCTCGCTGCCGCGACTCGGCGGTGGAGGCTTGCTTGATCAGGCCATGTTCGGACCTGGGCTCCGCTGGCTGGTATTGGGAGGTGCTACCTTCCGGGACGAGGTTGGTGAGGAGGCAGCCCGTTGTTGACCCGATCCTTGTTTGGTGGCGGTCGCGTGGGCGATTTGGTGCCGAGGCTTCCGGACACCGCGGAGGTGGTACGTCACCGTGTCAGCGAGGAGGACGAGCACGTCCGTCGCTACATGGTTGCATTGGAGGGTAGGTTCGACAATACCTGGTAGGTTCTTCAGGGATCTCACTAGAGCTATGATCCTGTGATGGTTCCTTATCTTTGGGTGTCCACCGCCCGCGTCGATACCCGTCGGGCGCTACGGTTCTAGTTGTATTAGTGATGCTATATTAGTGATAATATTCGACGATGTACGAACACCAAGAGATGATGTACTTTTGCTTATAATTATTGAATGCATGCTAATTTGAATACTACTTTATTTTATGATTTGGTTTTGCTTATTTTATGATTTGGTTTTGCTTATTGAATGCTCATATTGGATAAGTTCTCCTTCATTTGAATTATGAATATAGGCCGGAAATGTCGTACTCGGACGACGAAAACCGCCCGGGGGAGTGCGACTGGTGCCACGACGACCGAGGTATCTGCGACAGTTCATTGAGCTGGGCGAAGATCGGCGCTTCAAAGATTAAGCTCGACGAGAGCTTCGATGTTCATATGGTACGCAATGACGACAATAGTTTTTTTCGTAATTAATCATGACTTCAACTATTTTAATCATGACAATATTTTTCATCTTTTCCAATTCGACTAGCTTATCCCATGCTTTGCAAGACGCTATGTCTTGGAGAGGATGGGTTTTGAAGACCATGAAAGTTTTGAAACCAAAAAAATTATCCTAAGTACCCATCATGGTGTGGATTTTCAAGTAAAGTTGTACAATGCTCTGAGTGTAACCCATTTTGGTTGCAAAAATTGGGAAGCACTTTGCAAGATGTATGGTCTTGATGAGGGTATGCTTGTCACCATGGATCTTGGTGATCCTACAATAGAGCAAGAGAGACCTTCGATTTGGGTCCTTGTGGATACACCTCCATTTCTTCCCCCATGTGAGCTTAACATAGTTATTAAGTAATTTATATTGTTTATTTCAAAATAGTTGACAGCTTATTTCCATTGACAGCTTATTTTGATTGTTCAAAGAATGTGCGGAAGATGGTAGACAAAACCCACTACACCGATGGCTCCGAATTAACTTATAAGGAGAAAAATCATCTGATCGCATTTTGTACTGATCTTGAGAATTACAATGTCTACAATCGAACTCCTCAACATTATGGTCAATACTTGCTACTAGTGCACGTGTTGAACTACGGTAACTACCATGGAGATACCCTGGTAAGATTTTTTACTATTACGACATCCGTGCATCTTTTTGCATACTTCTAAAACTAGTACATCATTGCTAACTATGAAGTTATTACTATGTTTTTCAACAGAGAATCCCAGAGGATTGTGTGCCTCATTTGATGTATGAGAATGGCAGCCTTCATGTTTTGAACATATATCCGGTCATCCTACTAATCTCAACCGTCCATACCGGATTTCTAAAAGAAGTGGAGACATGACAATCAAAGAATGGAAAAATGTATAGACAATCGTAAGGAGCTTCTTGGAAGCAAAAGGAAGCGAAGCGCAAGAATTGATTACAGGATGATCTCCATTCTTCATAATGGAGAATCGTGGTCTATATTGTTTTATGCTATTTTACCTTAAGGGTGTTTAATTAGGTCCTACCGACATCGATGATCATGTGCTAAGAACAATTATGTAGGGTTGGGTTCGATGACTATGAGGATGATGATCGTATGACTTATTATTAATAACGAGTAGAAGTTGTATGATGATGCATGATTAGTAGGACTTGTTATTATATATGATGATGTATGATGTGAGCATGCATGAGCATGTTATATCAGCGGATGAAATGAACATAGCAGTAGCGTTGATAAACCAAGGACGAAGATATAAGAGAGGACACTTCTCTCTATTAGCTAGCTAATAACAACCTAAAAATAACCCCCCAAACCCCCTAAAGCAGCCACTTTTCTAAAAAAACATGGACTTTTGGTCCCGGTTGGTGCCACCAACCGGGACCAAAGGCCCCCTTGACTGGGCTCGGCGGAGAGGACACGTGGAGGCACATCTGTCCCGGTTCGTGTTTGAACCGGGACTAATGGGTGGAGGTATTTTTAACGACCCATTAGTCCCGGTTCATGAACCGGGACTAAAGGCCCTTACGAACCGGGACTAATAGGTGTTTTTCTACTAGTGGATGAACGGGAGATAGCTTCCTCTTACGGCCTTCAATTTTTTTCCTACGTTTAACTTGCACTAATACAACTGTCATGTGAAAATTTGGTAAATTTGAGGGGTCATTTGACCTTTTAAAGACATTTAAGTGATTTTCTAACCATTTAATGACCGTAATTCAAATTTGAACTACATCTACATGCAACGCCTAACCATAACGGTTTTAAAAATCATATTTTTTGTGTACTTGTGTGCGAGATAATTCCCTGTGCAGTTAATTAGAATGAATTTCAAACATATTGGTGTCAAGGCATGGGCACATGCATGGAGTGCATGCCATGGCATTTTAATTCCAAAAAATTAAAAAATGATCAGAAAAACATGAAACCTTGCTTGATTTAATGTCATGCCACCAAGATGACGTGGTATAAAAATTGGCATGTTTGACAAACGTTTGGACACACACCCCTCACAAACCGGAGCAACTCGCTAAGAGGTTCGTGGTTCCGAGAGGGAACAATGCATGTTTGATGACGAACGGGAGATAGCTTCCTCTTACGGCCTTGAATTTTTTTCCCTACGTTTAACTTGCACTAATACAACTGTCATGTGAAAATTTGGTAAATTTGAGGGGCCATTTGACCTTTTAAAGACATTTAAGTGATTTTTAACCATTTAATGACCGTAATTCAAATTTGAACTACATCTACGTGCAACGCCTAACCAAAACGGTTTGAAAAATCATATCTGTGTACTTGTGTGTGAGTTAATTCCATGTGCAGTAAATTAGAAGGATTTTTCAAACATATTGGTCTCACGACATTGACACATGCATACGTATGCATGGAGTGACATGGCATTTTAATTCAAAAAATATAGAAAAATGATGAGAAACACATGAAACCTTGGTCGATGTAATGTCATGCCACCAAGATGATGTGGTAAAGAAATTGGCATGTTTGAGGAACATTTGGACACACACCCCTCACAAATCGGAGCAACTCGCTAGAAGGTTCGTGATTCCGAGAGGGAACAATGCATGTTTGACGACGAACGGGAGATAGCTTCCTCTTGCGGCCTTCAATTTTTTTCCTACGTTTAACTTGCACTAATACAATTGTCATATGAAAATTTGGTAAATTTCAGGGGTCATTTGACCTTTTAAAGAGATTTAAGTGATTTTCTAACTATTTAATTACCATAATTCAAATTTGAACTACATCCACATGCAACGCCTAACGATAACGGTTTGAAAAATCATATTTTTGTGTACTTATGTGCGAGTTAATTCCATGTGCAGTTAATTAGAATGAATTTCAAACATATTGGTGTCAAGGCATGGGCACATGCATGGAGTGCATGCCATGGCATTTTAATTCCCAAAAATTAAAAAATGATCAGAAAAACATGAAACCTTGCTTGATTTAATGTCATGCCACCAAGATGATGTGGTATAGAAATTGGCATGTTTGACGAACGTTTGGACACACACCCCTCACAAACCGGAGCAACTCGCTGGAAGTTTCGTGGTTCCGAGAGGGAACAATGCATTTTTGATGTCGAATGGGAGATAGCTTCCTCTTACGGCCTTCAATTTTTTTCCTACGTTTAACGTGCAACTGTCATGTGAAAATTTGGTAAATTTGAGGGGTCATTTGACCTTCTAAAGACATTTATGTGATTTTCTAACCATTTAATGACCATAATTCAAATTTGAACTACATCTACATGCAACGCCTAACCAAAACAGTTTGAAAAAAATCATATTTTTGTGTACTTGTGTGCAAGTTAATTCCATGTGCAGTAAATTAGAAGGAATTTTCAAACATATTGGTGTCAAGGCATGGGCACATGCATGGAGTGCATGCCATGGAATTTTAATTCCAAAAAATTAAAAAATGATCAGAAAAACATAAAAATTGCTTGATTTAATGTCATGGCACCAAGATGACGTGGTAAAAAAAATGGCTTGTTTGACAAAAGTTTGGACACACACCCCTCACAAACCGGAGCAACTCCCTAGAAGTTTCGTGGTTCCGAGAGGGAACAATGCATGTTTGCTGACGAACGGGAGATGGCTTCCTCTTACGGCCTTCAAAATTTTTCCTACATTTAACGTGCACTAATACAACTGTCATGTGAAAATTTGGAAATTTTCCCGGGTCATTTGACCTTTTAAAGACATTTAACTGATTTTCTAACCATTTAATGACCGCAATTCAAATTTAAACTTCATCTACATGCAATGCCTATCCAAAACGGTTTGAAAAATCATATTTTTGTGTACTTGTGTGTGAGTTAAAAAATCATCAAATGATGTAAATACCTGGCGTTCAAATAAGAAAATGTAAAGATCTGGCAAGACAACCGGCCCCCACACGATTGGCACTCTATCTCGTGGCTCGAGGTTTGGTATGTGAATGGCGGGGATCATTAATTAGACACGGTTCTGTATTGGAAATCGTTAGCTATTATGTTCACACATGGATTTACTGCAGTAATTGTGTGTAATTGAAACTATAGTACTCGTAAATTCCGGCGACCGGCGTGTGTACTGTCCCCGTCGATCTAGACTCTGGCCGCAAATAAATACTACCTTGCTCATGTTTTCCCGCCTGCATTCTCATCTACATCCTCCCCTCGCTCGCTCTCTCTCTCTCTCTCTCTCTCTTGCTCAAATCTCTGTCATGGCGCCGCTGGTCTACCCACGCGCCGACGAGGAGTCGCCGGTCCCCGAGGACGCTCACTGGATTAGCAGCTACGAGGACCCCTACGCGCCGCCTGATGAGGTTGCGCCGGACCCCCCAACTTTGGATTGATTTTGGGGCAAGTACAATCTTTGTTAGTGGAAGTCGCTGCCGCCGACTGAGAAAGCCAGACAAGTGGCATTCAAGAAGGAGATGGCGGAGGAGGAAGCTAGGTACCAGGCGGCCTGTGAAGCCCGTGATGCCGCCTGGAAAAAGGAGGCGGCGGAGCTTTGGGGACGGCATCTCGTTGTGCCGAGGAGGTGTACTAAGATGGGTACTTCATGAGGAAGGTCATAGGCGCTGGGCGCCTCGTCACTGCGTGGAGGTGGGCTGATAAGCTCCAGCGTGCCACCGACAAGGAGCTCCGGTGGGCGCCCAATGAAATGGCCAGATCGGTCGTGCGCGTCCGCCAGCAAGAGGTAGATCGGTACGTCAAGCGCTGCGAGGCGGAGGAGTCGGAGTAATGCCTCCGACTGGAAGACGCCAGCACTGTGGAGCTGCCAAGCGAGGGACTGCTGAATACTTGCCCTGTGAGGGATTATTAGTTTTAGTATTGTTCGTTTTCAATTTTATGCATTGTACCTAGTAGTTAAGTATCATCACGTATATGTGATGATATTATATATGTTTATATATTTATATATATATATTCTATGATGATCTAATGAACAATTAATATGTATATATTATGAATTCCATTTTCTATCTGTTTCTGTATACTAATTTGAATCTAGCTGTTACCATCCACATATACAGAATGGAAAGCGTATATACACACATTGAAACAGAACATATAAGAATGGAAAACAGAGTACACACATTGAAACAGAGCAATAAACATAGAATTACTATGACTGCTGTGAATACATAGCTATCCACATTGAAACGACTTCTCAAAATAAAACGCATCCATGAGACCATGACCAGCAGCCCTAGCCTAGGGTAGCTCTTGACTCTGCCTGAACTCGTGCAGGCGTTCGTCCAAGCGGTCGACACGCTCATGGTACATCTGGAGCACGATCTCGAGCTCCAAGTTGGTTATTTCATCAGAGGTCACCAGCTCGAGGATGCGACGACCATGTTCCTGTACTACGCCCAGGTGGACACCTGGGCCAAGGAGGCGGTCGAGCCTACGGACCAGCGCTTTGGCATCTAGCGGGCCGTGGACAAGGAGAAATGCGGCACCCATGAGAACGGCATGGCGGGCGTCCGGTTCAAGTACGGTGCGGCCGGCCTCTGGGGCAAGTACGGCGCTGAGGGCCTCTGCCCACTCCTGGCGAGGAATGGGGGTACTGACGGTACGTGTACCCAGCTGCGACGCCGTGTCGACAGCAGGCAAGCGCTGATGGATCCGATCTTGCTGTGCGGCGCGCCGCACCTCTTGCTCTGTGGTGCTCCAACGGTCTCACCGTGCGGTGAACCGCAACCTATCGGCGTGGACGTGCCTAGCTTGCTCTGCGGTGCACCATCGATCATGTTGTGCGGCTAGCTGCAGCCTGTCGGCGCTGACATGCCTATCTTGATCCGTGGCGCTCAAGCGCCATGCACCAAAGGTCTGCTCAACCCTGGCGATGACGCGCATCACCACGTTGTCCATCGCGTTGCCGGGGAGCGCCTTGGCCTCGACGGGCCGCGGTGCTTGCTCGTTTTTATCGTCGACGAGGTTGATGGTAGAGGCGGCGCTTTGGTGGGTTGGCATGCTTGGAAAAGGTGGATGTGCTACAAGTTGCGCTTGTCACCTCCGTGCGTTGCGCGCCCCCTATGCGCAATATATCAGAATGGTGGGAAACAGGTGAGGAAACGGTGGCGTGTTCATAAAACGCCATCAATTAATGGAAACTTTGCATCGAGCTAGCACAAGAAGTAGATGAACATGGACCACACTAGGGACCTTCTTTAACATGTGTTAAAAAAAGGACCTCGAGGTTAAATTAGCTGAGGGAATGGAGCATTTCGTTCATTTGACTGAAATGACCCATCCCATCAGCTAATTTAACGTTGACACAACTTCCCATCTAGTCACTGATACGTCTCCAATGTATCTATAATTTTTGATTGCTCCATGCTACTTTATCTACTGTTTTGGACTATATTGGGCTTTATTTTCCACTTTTATATTATTTTTGGGACTAACCTATTAACCGGAGGCCCAGCCCAGAATTGCTGTTTTTTTGCCTATTTCAGTGTTTCGAAGAAACGGAATATCAAACGGAGTCCAAACGGAATGAAACCTCTGGGAATGTGATTTTCTCACCGAACGTGATCCAGGGGACTTGGACCCTACTCCAAGGAACAAAAGAGGCGGTCACGAGGGTGGGGGGCACCCCCCCTAGGGCGCGCCCCCTGCCTCATGGCCCCCCCGTTGCTCCACCGACGTGCTCCTTCCTCCTATATGTACCTACGTACCCCCAAACGATCAGATACGGAGCCAAAACCTAATTCCACCACCGCAACTTCCTGTATCCACGAGATCCCATCTTGGGGCATGTTCCGGAGCTCCGTCGGAGGGGGCATCCACCACGGAGGGCTTCTACATCATCACCATAGCCCCTCCGATGAAGTGTGAGTAGTTTACTTCAGACCTTCGGGTCCATAGCTAGTAGCTAGATGGCTTCTTCTCTCTTTTTGGATCTCAATACAATGTTCTCCCCTCTCTCGTGGAGATCTATTCGATGTAATCTTCTTTTTGCGTGTGTTTGTTGAGACCGATGAATTGTGGGTTTATGATCCAGATTATCTATGAATAATATTTGAATCTTCTCTGAATTCTTTTATGTATGATTGGTTATCTTTGCAAGTCTCTTCAATTATCCTTTTGGTTTGGCCAACTAGATTGGTAGTTCTTGCAATGGGAGAAGTGCTTAGCTTTGGGTTCAATCTTGCGTTGTCCTTACCAAAGGATGTAAAGGGTTGCAAGGCACGTATTGTATTGTTGCCATCGAGGATAACAAGATGTTTTTTTTATCATATTGCACGAATTTATTCCTCTACATCATGTCATCTTGCTTAAGGCGTTACTCTATTTTTAACTTAATACTCTAGATGCATGCTGGATAGCGGTCGATGAGTGGAGTAATAGTAGTAGATGCAGAATCGTTTTGGTCTACTTGTCTCGGATGTGATGCCTATATACATGATCATGCCTAGATATACTCATAACTATGCTCAATTCTGTCAATTGCTCAACAGTAATTTGTTCACCCACCGTAGAATACTTATGCTCTTGAGAGAAGCCACTAGTGAAACCTATGGCCCCCGGGTCTATTCTCATCATATCAATCTCCATCACTTTAATACTTGCTTTGTTTTTACTTTTCCTTTTACTTTTCACTTTGCATCTCTATACCAAAAAAATACAAAAATATTATTTATCATCTCTATCGATCTACTCGTAAGTGACCATGAAGGATTGACAACCCCTAATCGCGTTGGTTGCGAGGAGCTATTGTTTTGTGCAGTACGAGGGACTTGTGCGTGGCCTCCTCTCGGATGGTACCTTGGTTCTCAAAACTGAGGGAAATACTTACGCTACTTTGCTACATCATCCTCTCCTCTTCGGGAAATCCAACGCAGTGCTCAAGAGGTAGCAAGAAGGATTTCTGGTGCCGCTGTCGGGGGGCTCACACAAGAGCAAGTTAAGCACCATACCAAGTACCCATCACAATCCCTATCTCCCGCATTACATTATTTGCCATTTGCCTCTCGTTTTCCTCTCCCCCACTTCACCCTTGCCATTTTATTCGCCCTCTCTTTTTGTTTGCCTTGATGTCTTACTTGGCTCGTTTGCTCGCTTGGTTGAAATAGTTGAGTATTTATTCCTAAACAAAGAAGCCAATATCTATGGATCCTCATCCGCTTGCCAATCTTTTTAAGAGATCCAATTATGATGAACCAATTCCTAGTGATTTGGATGCACTAGATTATCTTTATAAGGTTTTGCCTGAAATCCGTGAAGTGACTCATAATAGATCTTTGAATAAAAAGCATGATTGCAATGATTTTATTATAAATTCTTTTGATGTCAATTGTGCTAATAAGATGCAAAACCCTAAGCTTGGGAATGCTAGTTTTGCTATGTCTACTACTTGTTGCAATGATCATGATTGGGTGATTCTTCTTATGATCTTGGAAATTTATTTAAGTCCCATGATGAATATGAGATTGATAATATTGTTTGCAATAATTTTGAAAGTGGGTTCGGAAGAGTGTCAACTTTAGATCCCACATATTTGGAGAATGTTCAATCTTATGAAGTTTTTGATAAAAGTGGGTTTGGAAAGGTCATGACTTTAGTTAATGATAATCCCACTATTTTGGAAGAGTATCAACTTTGCATGCATGTGGATCGTGTTGAGAATATACTTTGTGATAGCTATTTTGTTGAATTTGCCTATGATCCTACATGTAATTATTATGAGAGAGGAAAATATGGTTATAAAAATTTTCATGTTACTAAATTACCTCTCGTTATGTTGAGATTGCTATTGTTCCTTTCCGCTCCCTTGCATATGCTAGTTTTTGCTTACTACGATAATTTGTTTGCCTATAATATGCCTATTCATAGGAATTATGTTAGACTTAAGTGTGTTTGTCACATGTTTTATGATGCTCTCTTTGTGCCTCAGTTCTTGTCTTTCTTGTGAGCATCATTGAATCTCAATGCCTAGCTAAAAAGGCTTTAAAGAAAAGCGCTTGTTGGGAGACAACCCACTATTTTTCCTTGCTGATTAGTAATAAATAATTCATCTAGCCTCTATTTATATGTGGTTTTATCTTTTAATTAGTGTTTGTGCCAAGCTAGACCTATTGGATCTTCTTGGATGATAGTTATTTGATCTTGCTGTAATTTCCAGAATCTTTGCGCTCAGTGCCTGAATTATTAAAAATCACCAGAACGTGATAAAATACTGATTCCAATTTCTTCTGATCAATAAACAAATTGTATAGGTCGTCTAATTTTGGTAGATGTTTTGGAGTTCCAGAAGTTTGCGTTAGTTACAGATTACTACAGACTGTTCTGTTTTTGACAGATTCTGTTTATCGTGTGTTGTTTGCTTATTTTGATGAATCTATGGCTAGTAAAATAGTTTATAATCCATAGAGAAGTTGGAATACAGTAGGTTTAACACCAATATAAATAAAGAATGAGTTCATTACAGTACCTTAAAGTAGTCTTTTGTTTTGTTTCTCTAACGGAGCTCACGAGATTTCTATTGAGTTTTGTGTTGTGAAGTTTTCAAGTTTTGGGTAAATTATTTTGATGGATTATGGAACAAGGAGTGGCAAGAGCCTAAGATTGGGGATGCCCATGGCACCCCCAAGATAATCCAAGGACACAAAAAAGTCAAAGCTTGGGTATGCCCCGGAAGGCATCCCCTCTTTCGTCTACTTCCATCGGTAATTTACTTGGAGCTATATTTTTATTCACCACATGATATGTGTTTTGCTTGGAGCGTCTTGTATTATTTGCGTCTTTTCTTGTTAGTCTACCACAATCATCCTTGCTGTACACACCTTTTGATAGAACCATACATAAATTGTAATTTGATAGAATACTCTTTGTGCTTCACTTATATCTTTTGAGCTTGATAGTTTTGCTCATAGTGCTTCACTTATATCTTTTGAGCGTGATAATTTTTGCTCTAGTGCTTCACTTAGATCTTTTAGAGCACGGTGGTGGATTTATTTTAAAGAAACTATTGATCTCTCATGCTTCACTTAGATTATTTTGAGAGTCGTTAATAGCATGGTAACTTGCTTAATATTAATATACTTGGTATTCAAGATATGTGAAACTTTCTTTTGAGTGCGTTGAATACTAAGAAAAGTTTGATGCTTGATAATTGTTTTGAGATATGGAGGTGGTGATATTAAAGTCATGATAATTGGGTGATTATGAATTTAAAGAATGCTTGTGTTGAAGTTAGCAAATCCCGTAGCATGCACGTATGGTTAAAGTTGTGTAACAAATTTGAAGCATGAAGTGTACCTGGCTTGTGCATCCTTATGAGTGGCGGCCGGGGACGAGCGATGGTATTTTCCTACCAATCTATCCCCCTAGGAGCATGTGCGTAGTACTTGATTTTTGATGACTTCTAAATTTTTGCAATAAGTATACGAGTTCTTTTGGATAATGTTGAGTCCATGGATTATACGCACTTTTACCTTTCTGCCTTTGCTAGCCTCTTCGTTACTGTGCATTGCCCTTTCTCACCTTGAGAGTTGGTGCAAACTTCGCTGGTGCATCCAAACCCCAGGATATGATACGCTCTATCACACATAAACCTCCTTATATCTTCCTCAAAACAGCCACCATACCTACCTATTATGGCATTTCCATAGCCATTCCGAGATATATTGCCATGCAACTTTCCACCGTTCCGTTCATCATCATCATGACATACTTTACTTTTGTCATATTGCCATTGCATGATCATGTAGTTGACATCGTATTTGTGGCAAAGCCACCATGCATTATTTTTCATACATGTCACTCTTGATTCATCGCACCATCTCGGTACACCGCCGGAGGCATTCATATAGAGTCATATCTTGTTCTAGTTTCGAGTTGTAATCCATATGTTGTAATCAATAGAAGTGTGATGATCATCATTATTAGAGCATTGCCAAAAAAAAGAAAAAAAGAGAAAGGCCAAAAAGAAAAAAAAGAAAAGGCCCAAAAAAAAGGGCAATGTTACTATCTCTTTTTCCACACTTGTGCTTCAAAGTAGCATCTTGTTCTTCATGTAGTTAGTCTCATATATTGTGCTTCAAAGTAGCACCATGTTTTTCATATAGTGAGTCTCATAAGTTGTCTTTTTATACTAGTGGGAATTTTTCATTATAGAACTTGGCTTGTATATTCCTACGATGGGCTTCCTCAAATGCCCTAGGTCTTCATGAGCAAGCAAGTTGGATGCACACCCACTAGTTTTCTTTTGTTGAGCATTCATAGCTCTAGTGCATCCGTTGCATGGCAATCCCTACTCCTCATGTTGACATCAATCGATGGGCATCTCCATAGCCCATTGATTATCCTCGTCAATGTGAGACTTTCTCCTTTTTTGTCTTCTCCACACAATCCCCATCATCATATTCTATTCCAGCCATAGTGCTATATCCATGGATCACGCTCATGTATTGCGTGAAGGTTGAAAAAGTTTGAGATTATTTAAGTATGAAACAATTGCTTGGCTTGTCATCGGAGGTATAGAAGTTGGGAACATCTTTGTGTGAAGAAAATGAAGCATAGCCTAACTATATGATTTTGTAGGGATGAACTTTCTTTTGCCATGCTATTTTGAGAAGACATGATTACTTTGATTAGTATGCTTGAAGTATTACTATTTCGTTTATCAATATGAACTTTTATTTTGTATTCATTCGGATCTGAATATTCATACCACAATCAAGAAGATTTACATTGAAATTATGCCAAAGTATCACTCCGCATCAAAAATTCTCTTTTTATCATTTACCTACTCGAGGACGAGCAGGAATTAAGCTTGGGGATGCCTGATACGTCTCCAATGTATCTATAATTTTTGATTGCTCCATGCTACTTTATCTACTGTTTTGGACTATATTGGGCTTTATTTTCCACTTTTATATTATTTTTGGGACTAAACTATTAACCGGAGGCCCAGCCCAGAATTGCTGTTTTTTGCCTATTTCAGTGTTTCGAAGAAACGGAATATCAAACGGAGTCCAAACGGAATGAAACCTTCGGGAACGTGATTTTCTCACCGAACGTGATCCAGGGGATTTGGACCCTACTCCAAGGAACAAAAGAGGCGGTCATGAGGGTGGGGGCGCGCCCCCCTACCTCGTGGGCCCCCTGTTACTCCACCGACGTACTCCTTCCTCCTATATATACCTCACGCACTTCAAACGATCGACACGGAGCCAAAACCTAATTCCACCACCGCAACTTCCTCAGATCCACGAGATCCCATCTTGGGGCCTGTTCGAGTTCACGGAGGGGGCATCCACCACGGAGGGCTTCTACATCATCACCATAGCCCCTCCGATGAAGTGTGAGTAGTTTACTTCAGACCTTCGGGTCCATAGCTAGTAGCTAGATGGCTTCCTCTCTCTTTTTGGATCTCAATACAATGTTCTCCCCCTCTCTCGTGGAGATCTATTCGATGTAATCTTCTTTTCGCGGTGTGTTTGTTGAGACCGATGAATTGTGGGTTTATGATCCAGATTATCTATGAATAATATTTGAATCTTCTCTGAATTCTTTTATGTATGATTGGTTATCTTTGCAAGTCTCTTCGAATTATCCGTTTGGTTTGGGCAACTAGATTGGTAGTTCTTGCAATGGGAGAAGTGCTTAGCTTTGGGTTCAAGCTTGCGGTGTCCTTACCTAGTGACAGAAAGGGTTACAAGGCACGTATTGTATTGTTGCCATCGAGGATAACAAGATGGGGTTTTTATCATATTGCATGAATTTATCCCTCTACGTCATGTCATCTTGCTTAAGGCGTCACTCTGTTTTTAACTTAATACTCTAGATGCATGTTGGATAGCGGTCGATGAGTGGAGTAATAGTAGTAGATGCAGAATCATTTCGGTCTACTTGTCTCGGACGTGATGCCTATATACATGATCATGCCTAGATATACTCATAACTATGCTCAGTTCTGTCAATTGCTCAACAGTAATTTGTTCACCCACCGTAGAATACTTATGCTCTTGAGAGAAACCACTAGTGAAACCTATGACCCCCGGGTCTATTCTCATCATATCAATCTCCATCACTTTAATACTTGCTTTGTTTTTACTTTGCCTTTTACTTTTCACTTTGCATCTCTATACCAAAAAAATACAAAAAAAATATTATTTATCATCTCTATCAGATCTCACTCTCGTAAGTGACCGTGTAGGGATTGACAACCCCTAATCGCGTTACTGGATTGATACCTTGGTTCTCAAAAACTGTGGGAAATACTTACGCTACTTTGCTGCATTATCCTCTCCTCTTCGGGGAAATCCAACGCAGTGCTCAAGAGGTAGCAGTCACCCATCCGATGGCTGCTCCAGCCTGAGCACACTTAACTTGATAGTTTTCTTTCATGAGCTACTGGTGGAACAACTAGTCCTTGCTGATAGGAATGCCTCTTCGCATCCTTATGGCGTATCCGGATGACCGCCCGTCCCACAATGGCCAATAGATGTTGTGTAGACAGAGCATATCACATACGTCTTATTAGAAGCAATCGTCTGTGTTATTATCGGTCTTCGCACACATTTCTGATTACAGACATGTTTGCCGCGTATCACACACATCTTGTTATATTGAACCGTTTCTGTTCTCTTGCTTAATCACAAACAGTTCATCCGAGTGAACCGTATGCTATACATCGCACACACCTTGATCGGGCTGACCGTTTCTTTTGTGTTGCCTACCCACAAACAGTTCATCCAAGTGAACTGTATGCTGTACATCGCACACACCTTCATCTGGCTGCTCGTTTCTTTTGTTCCTCCTCATCGCAAACAGTTAATTGAGCTGAACCGTATGCCCCGCATCGCACACGTAACTAAAATCTGAACCATGTTTGATGAATCCTCCATCGCAAACGTTTTGCACCATTTTTGACGGTTATTTTACACCACCGTTTGCGATTATGGCATCGCACACAGTTTCGTCGAAGGGTCTCTGATCGTAGTGTCGCGTTAGCAGCATCCTGCAGTAGTGTATGTTTGCTGCCATGTGTCAGCATCAATTGCAAGATGAGCCAACCGGCTAGCTATGGAGTTGCCAACATGCTCAAAGTGCATGCAACATTGAGCAGAAATAAGCATGCCCAAGGAAATTAATGTGTGCCTAGGTAGGCCCTTTGCTCAGAGAAGCATTAATCGGTTTTTATTTCTACACTTCTCATAGCCTTGTCTTGGTTTTATCATTGAGATGCATAAACATGTTGAACTAATGTGCTTGGCCTTGTTTGTTTCGGCTTTGATCTGATTCGAATCACCTAGGTATTCAATTTAGTGGAAAAGCTGATTCACAGTTATATAAGATCATGTTTGTTTCAGCTTTATTTGTATTCGAATCACCTGTAGATTCTCTTATGTGGTAAAGCTGATTCACAGAATTAATTTCGCCACCGAAGTACATTTGAGGTGCCTCAAGAAATTGCACTAAAAATGTGTAACACCCCTGTAGTTCAGCTACAGTAATCCCCTTCTAATGATGCCTTTTTATCATTGTTACTATTGCTAATATCACTTTGATTCAAATCAAGTCCAAATTTTAGATTCAAATTAAAGTCAAAATTCAAACCTCTCAAATATGCAAAATAAAATGTTTGCATATTCTACAAATTTCCCTGATCATTTTTCATGCTGAAACAAACATCATTTGACTCACCAAGTAATCCCTAATAAAATATAAAGTGGTTCGACAGCAACAAAAATAGCCGTTTTGAAATAAACAAATATTTATGTAGTTTCAATTGACTTTAAACTTTGTGGGCCTCTCCAAAAATAATAACGAATACTTATGTGACAAGGTTCATAGTCAACTATATTAATTTGGTATGAAGTTTAAATGCAAAACATTGAAGAAAAAGTAAAACAGAAGTTAGAAAGTATAAAAGGAAAAGGCCACAGTGCAGCCAGATGTTAGTGCAAAGTAGAGGCTCAGCCCACTTCAATCTCGCTACAGGAGCAGGGGAGGGCGTGGCAGGCATCCTCCGACCATGGCCACGCCTGGCCACGTGCCGGCCATCCGGTACCTCCCCGACGCCCATAAGACGACGCCCGCGGCCCCCAGAACCCTAGGCCGCTCCATTTCCCCCCTCGCGCCCCACGCCCTCTCTCTCGAGCTCAACCACACGCAACCGTCGCAGTGTCGTCACCGTTGTCATGGCCACAGACCTCCCTCGCCACTCTGTCCTGCCCAGGAGCTTTGTCTGCCTTGTCTACTTCATCTACGACCACCAGCTTGAGTCCCGTCGCGCTACATCGCCCGGATCGAGTCTTCTTCCTCCTTCGGCCGCCGCCATTCTCCATCGGTCCCGTCGTCGTTCTGCGCTCCTAAGCTCTCAAAGAGCCTCCGTGCTCTACTTGGTGAGCCATGTGCCTTTCCCCTCTGCCTCCCCTTCAATCTGCTATCTCTAGCTGCCGTGCCACCCTTGTGGTAGTTCGTCGCCGCCGTCGTGTTTGTTGTCGCTGCTGTAGTGCTTCTCCGGCTCAGGCGAGCACACCACGGTGCTTCTGGCATCACGTGGGACCTGCCTAGCCCTTCGGTGCTACTTGTGCGTGCTCCTAGCACCGTCCCTCTCGAGTACTTGGTTCGGCACCGCTAACCGTCGTCGTTGCCGTCGCCTTAAGCCGTCCCCGCCTGATCCAGTAGCACCAGTGGATGCACGACGTCTTGCTCGCCCTCGGCCACACTCGCCGCTGCCCCACGGGCTTCTACGCGTGCACCCGGCGCTGGCCGCCGCTTGTTGGCACAGACCCGACCTTGACGACGCTGTTGTCGAGTACTTTCCAACAATACGCAGCGACGTACGTACAAGCTACAGCCGATTGCTTTCGGCTACTTTGACGGAGACGAGCACACGTACGTACAAGTCTAAAGCTAGCAAGCACATGAGGACATAGGAGACGCGAGTGATGCCTAAAGGCCTGTGTCGAGCCTTTACTTTTTATTGCTTTAATTGATCTGATTACAGGCATAGGGTACAACTATATTTATACTAGTACAAAGCTTGCTAACCCTAACCTACTCGGATGACTGAACGTATCCGTCTTTGACACGACAACGTGGTTAATACCAACAGTCACCCCCTAAACACGATGTCCTCACTTCACAGCTTGAACACCGATCCTTCCCCACATCTCTATGAACTTCTGTCATCCCAAAGACTTGGTTAGGATATCTGCAAGCTGGTCATCGGTGCAAAATGTAGTTGACTTCAATCTTACCTTCTTGCACACAATCTCGTATGTAGTGATACCTTATATCAATGTGCTTACTTTTATCATGATGCACTGGATTCTTACATAGAGCAATCGTGGACTTGTTGTCAACATAGAGCACCACTCCTTCCGGTTCCTTGTCAGTGAGGTCACCAAGTAGCCTTTCTAGCCACACACCTTTACCTGCCGCGGTTGCAGCTGCAATATACTCCGATTCACAGGATGATAATGCGGCCACCTTCTACTTTTGTGGTAGCCAACTAACTATGCTTCTTCCCAAGAAATATGCCACGCCCGAGGTACTTTTACGGTCGTCAATATCTCCTGCCAAAGCGCTATCACTGTAGCCAAGTAGCTCCACCATCTCCTTCTGCTTCTCTCTCAAATAGACACAACCGAAGTTAGTTGTCCCTTTGATGTACCCGAGTATTTGTTTCACAGCTGCCCAATGTTCTATCATGGGTGCTTCCATGAAGCGACTCACTACGCCAACGAAATAGGCCAAGTATGGTCGTGTATTCACAAGATTTCTTAGGCTTCCGACCACACTTCTATGCTCCGTTGCATCAACAGCAAGTGCTTAGCTCCTCCTGCTAAGTTTAAGTCGAGGCTCCATTGGAACATGACTTGGATTGTAGTCCTCCATGCTACAGCTTTCAAGAATCTTCTTTGCATATGCTTCCTGGCATAGTGTGATTCCCTTCGGCTTTTGTTGTACCTTGATCCCAAGATAGTAAGTCAAGAGCCCTAGATCACTCATCTTGAAAAGCTCCTTCATTTGTAGCTTAAATCTAGTAATCTCCTTCTCATTTGCTCCAGTTATCAAGAGATCATCAACATAGATGCCAACTAGGATATGATCCTTGCCTTTACCTCGCTTGTACATAGCATGCTCCAGTGGACTTTTCTCAAAACCAAGAGAAACTAGTGTACAATCAAGCTTGATGTTCCACGCCCGAGGAGCTTGGAATAGCCCGTACAATGCCTTGTGTAGTTTTAATACCTTGTGTTCCTCTCCCTTTTTGATGTAACCCGGTGGTTGCTTCACATATACTTCTCTTTTCAACTCCCCATTCGAAAAAGAGGATTTTACATCCATGTGATGTAGCCTCCAAGATTATTGAGCGGCGAGAGCTATAACTAGCCTCACAGATTCCATCCTTGTGACTGGAGCGAACACTTCCTCGAAGTCTACACCTTGCTCTTGCACGTATCCTTTGGCTACAAGCCTTGCCTTATACTTCACCAAGTTTCCTTCGACATCTTTCTTGATTTTGTACACCCACCTGAGCCCTATGATTTTATGGTCGTTGGGTGGATCCACGAGCTCCCATGTTTTATTATCTTGGATCGATCCCAACTCCTCGTCCATAGCACGACGCCAAAACTCCTCCGTGTTTGCATCTTCAAATTTTGAAGGTTCCTCGACGCTTAGCAGACACTGCCGTCCTCTTCCTTTAATTTTCACATGATTTACTTTTGGAAGCACTTCCTTTGGATAAATCCACCACTGGTCGAAGAAGGACGGGCATTGGCGGACGTTGCGTTTCTTCCGCCGCCATTGGAGATGATGACGTGCTTGCCGGGGTTGCCAAACCTCCAATTTCTGGCAATTCTTGTTCTTCCGAACTGCTTGTAGCTCCACCAAAATCAGATGAACTAGTTAAAACAGGCGTACCATGTTCATGTACATGGCCTTCACGTACGTGCCCTTCATATGCTGGTGCTGCAGCAAGTGGGCTGCTTTGTTGCCTGCTGGAAACGCCTCCAGCGGACAGGCTCTTAGCGCCTAGGCTGGCCAGTGCTGATCCACGAGAGCAACGAGCTGGCGTGGCATGTTCTGGCCCTCCTGGCGGAACAACGCCACCAGTGCGCGCGCTGCTGCCAGGCGTGCCGTATGTGCCCTCGGGCGCGTCAGCTGCTGGTTCCTCTCGCGCGTGTGAAACAACGTGAATTGCTGGCGCGCCTCCTATTTCTGTCGCGTCGTTTGTCGCGGCTGACATTTCCAGTTGAGTACCTTTGTCTGCACACTCGTAATCATCATAAGAAACTTGAAAGGTTTCATCGGAAGATGGGTATACTGGCTCGATGGAGTTCCAATTCCATGATCTTGCTTCTTCAAAGACCACGTCGCGCATCACAACCACCTTATTGCTAGAGGGTTGCACGCATGGTATGCCTTCGTGCCCTTTTCGTAGCCAACCAGCACCATTGGAGAACTCAGTGTTGGGGAACATAGTATTTCCAAAAATTTACCTACGCACACGCAAGATCCATCTAGGTGATGCATAGCAACGAGCGGGCAGAGTGTGTCCACATACCCTCATAGACCGAAAGCGGAAGCGTTTGGTAACACGGTTGATGTAGTCGAACGTCTTCGCGATCCGACCGATCCAAGTACCGAACGCACGGCACCTCCGCGATCTGCACACGTTCAGCTCGATGACGTCCCAGGAACTCTAGATCCAGCTGAGGTCGAGGGAGAGTTTTGTCAGCATGACGGCGTGGTGACAGTGATGATGAAGTTACCGACGTAGGGCTTCGCCTAAGCGCCGCGACAATATGACTGAGATGGAAATATGTGGAGGGGGGCACCGCACACGGCGAAGAATCAACTTGTGTGTCTATGGGGTGCCCCCTCCCCCGTATATAAAGGAGTGGAGGAGCTGAGGGCCAACCCTCATAGGGTGCGCCCAAGGGTGGAGTCCTACTCCAAGTAGGAGTAGGTTTCCCCCCTTCCCTTGTTGGAGTAGGAGAAGAAAGAAGAGGGAGAGAGAGGGAATGAAAGGGGGCCGTCCCCCCTCCCAATTCGGATTGGGCTTGGGGTGTGGGAGCCCTCCACCTGGCCGCCTCCTCCTCTCTCCCACTAAGGCCCATTGACTCCCCGGGGGGTTCCGGTAACCCCCCGGTACTCTGGTAAATGCCCGAACTCATCCGGAACCCTTCCGGTGTCCAAACATAGCCTTCGAATATATCGATCTTTATGGCTCGACCATTTCGATACTCCTCATCATGTCCGTGATCACATCCGGGACTCCGAACTACCTTCAGTACGTCAAAACACATAAACTCGTTGTCGGGGGTTGGGTGTGACATATGCCAAAGGATGGCTTATCATGGTGCCAGCGAGTAGAACGTCGCCGGTGCCTGGAAGCGGGATGAGGCGTAGACACGCACGCCGACGAACTTTACCTAGGTTCGGGGCTCTCCTAGGAGATAACACCCCTAGTCCTGCTCTGCGGGGTCTCCGCATGATCACTAAGGCACTAGTGGTACAATGGTGCTCCTTGAGCTGTTTTCCAGAGGTGGAAGAAAGCAAGGCTAGCTCTCTCCTTTCTCTATGGGTGAGTCTAGTTCTAACAGGTTGGGAACCCTTTGCATGGGTGCCCGGGGCTGACCTCCCTCGGGTCCGACTGGTGGGGTTCTAGCCGTCTTCCGGGCTATCGCTGATCGGTGGGGCCCGTCGTCCTTGGGCCGTACCGACAGGCCGTCGTGGGAGCAGGGCTTCGCCTGCTTGTGGTTACGTCAAGGGTGGAGTGGCAACAGTGTCGCACCGGGCGGAGATCTCCACCTGTACGGTGCACTGTGGCCACACCCATCCTTGGATTTGGGAGGGATAGGCTACACTGTAGCCACTCCCTATCTTGTCTTTCTTGATGAGGGCGCAGGCTTCATGGGCGCCACGGGCCGACTGCTAGGGGCCGGCTTCTATGGAAGCCGCCCACTAGGAGTCGGCTTGTCTTGATGCCGGCTTCTAGAACTCGGCCGTCTACGGACAACCAGCTATTCCTCCAGCTGGCCACTAGAAGGCGGCACTTCGTCTTGACGCCTTGAGGGGCGCAGCCAGCCCCGTTGTCTTGAAAGGTTCAAGGACTCGGGTTAGCCGACCCATGGCCCATTACTCCGACAGTAGTCCCCGAAGCTGGTGAGGAGCTGCGGCTGAGCAGCCGAGGAGCCTCAACAGTTTCCTTCTCCGAGTGCTTGAGGCGGAGCTTCGTCCGACTTCTGCCGAGCCGACTGGCGGGAGTCGGCCTTAGCCAGGCGGACTTGACCAGAACTTCAAATCGACCCAGCGGGAACCAGGTGGCTTGCTTGCTAAGCTTCTGGGCCGCCGCCCGTTGTGGGCATGCCACATGGCATCGAGTGGCCGGGACGGCCTGACAACCCACGTGCGCGATGGGACGCGCCCGCGGGCGGGGCCCGCCACTACTGGGCCTTGGGCCACGAGCGGATCCGCTGCGGCCGAGGCGGGCGGTTGAGTTTCCCCGCGGAGTTATTGCGCGCAGTAACTCGCGCGATAAAGGCGGGAGCGTGGGGTCATGGGCATAGTTAATCCCATGATCCCACGCCCGCCCCTTCGGCTTCGTAGCCCGTAGGCCTATAAGTAGGGGGAGGAGGGGGAGCGGCGGAGCACGCGCGCCCCTCCACCCCGTTCTTTCCTCCTTCTTCTTCCTCTCGCCGTAGCTTCTCCAAGACACAACGAGCGCTGCAGTGGATCGTCTCCGATGAGCTCATCTGCCAACCCCACGCCCCATGGCGCGCTCCGGAGCATGGGACGGCTCCGAAGTCCATGAAGACCACATCGACTTTCTCCGCCAGACGCGGCGGCTGCCCGACAAGGACTATGTGAAGGTTTGCCTCGCGTCGGAGAGGGGGGCCTCGCCGGCGCCGGAGGAGGGCGAGCGGGTCGTCTTCCACTCGCACTGCCCGCGTGGCCTCGGCCTGCCGGCGAGCGGCTTCTTCCGGGCCTTCCTCGAGTTCTACAATCTTCAGCCGCACCACCTTACCCCGAACATGGTGGTGCTGCTGTCCGCCTTCGTCATTCTGTGCGAAGGCTTCCTCGACGTCCTCCCCACCATTGAGCTTTGGGGGAAGTTCTTCTACACCAAGCTCGGCACCCTTGTCGCGGTCGTGCCAGCTCAATGTGGCGCTTTCATTGTGGTGCAGAGGCCGGCGGCCGAAAATCTATTTCCTCCCATCACGTTGATCAAGTCGGTGAAGATGTGGCAGCGGTCGTACTTCTACGTGAAGAGCGTCTTCCTGTAGGGCGACTGGGTCAACTTGCCGGCTTATGCAGCCGGCCCACCGGCTGGGAGGCGGCCCAACTGGTCGTACCGGGCTAAGACACTGTCGCCTTCTGGAGCCGCCGCCGTCGCGCGGCTGCGAGTGTTGACACAGTCGGAGGGCCTGACCGGGCCCGACTTGCTGTCCGCCTTTGTGGCGCGCCGGGTGCTCCCGCTCCAGGGCCGCCCTCACATGATCTGTCAGATGAGCGGGCATCGGGACCCAAGCCGGCTGTGCACCAAGGAGATGCCTCACGCAGAGGTAGCTCACATGGTGAACTACCTTGCGAACTGCGAGCTCACGGAGGAGTGGCGGTTTGGCAAGGAGCCGTATTCACGCGCCGACCCCCCGCCTATGGTAAGTTATCTTTTTTTTTTCTCTATCTTTTTTGTTGCCGAGATCTGCCTATCCAACCTGACCAATCGGCTTTTGAACAGTGTCCCCTCCTCCACCCGGCCACCGGCGCCGCGGGGCCGGGTCGTCGGTTCCTCCCCGACCTAGCGGAGAGCGACGTGGATGACCCTGACTTGGGGGCGGCGGCTTTGGAAGACGACGCCGAGGGAGGAGGCGGCAAAACAGGCGGCTCAGGGCTCGGGGTTGGCCTCGAGGACTGGCCCGACGATGATGCGGGGGAAGTCGTCCCGCGCCGCCAGCCGGGGTCCGACCAGCAGGGCGCGAGCTCGTCTGCCGCGCCGGCAGCCTGAGGTGGTGCGCACAAGCGCAGGGCCGCGCCGAGTCGGTTCGGCAGCTGGCCGAAGAAACCCAAGGGCTCGGCCGCGGCGACTAAGCGGGATGAAGCGGCCGCGAAGGACATCCGCTTCCACAAGGCGGTGAAGGAGCCGCAGTTGGTTTCCGCGTAAGTACTGCCTTCCTCTCGTTCCTTCATCTTTTCCTTGTTGATTCTTTCTGAGTTTCTTTCGCTTTATCTTCTTGACTTAGGGCCCCACTCTCTCTTGAGAAGTCGGCGGCCACCTCCATCATTGGGTCGGCGGAGACTTCTGCCACCACCCGGCGAATCGACCCGGCCGCCGACCTCCGGGAGGCAAAGGAGCAAAACGCGCGGGAGGTGCGCGAGGAGCAGGAGGCCGCCCGCTTGGAGAAGGCGGAAGCGGAGAGGGCGGAGGCTGCCACCCTGAAGAAGCTGGCGGACGCCGAGGCAGCCACGGCGGCAAAGAAGCAGGCTGAAGAAGCCGCGCGCCGCCAGTCGGCGATATTCATCACTCCCCTGAACTCGGCGCCGCCACCATCGGAGTTCGTGGTGCAGACTGGGGAAGCCGGCGGTGAGCACCCTATCATGGAGAGGGGCAGCGGTGACGTCGCCATGCCGGACGTAATCGTGCCTCCACCGCCACCGTCTGGGAACGCGCAAGGCGAGCAGCCGATGGACCCGCCGATGCCGCCAGCCGGAAACGAGGTGGTGACGGGCCCGACTCCTGAGGTCCGCACACCAACGCGCCGCCGGCTTGCAAAGGCAGCTTCAGCGCCACGCCCGGTGGAGACCGGCGCCGCAAGCTCCTCGAACCCGGACACCGAGGCGACCAGCGTTGCGCCCACTGGGTGGGTGCAGGGAGGCGGGACGGGCCCTCTGAACAAGGCAATCCTGGACGTCCAAGCCAAACTCCGCGCCGAGGCCGACGCTATCAAGCACTGCAACAAGGCGTTCCTGGAATCACGAGAGGCCATCCGGCTACGCTTCTTTCTTCTTCGCTTTTAACTCTTGTATTGCCCGTGGGCGCGTCAACACCCTCTCGGTGTAGTCCCCGAGTTTCGGGCCGGCTGCTGAGCAGGCGGCTCAGAACTTTAATTAGCAGGCTGTGAGTGCTAATATCCTTGCTGCAGGATTATCATAACCTCCGTGCAGCCGCCTTCAACTCCAAGGTCCAGGAGTTGGATCAATGTGCTACCGACTTGTCGGAGAGCCGGAGTAAGTCTTGTTCTTTTCCTGCGGGGGCGCGCTGGCGCACCCGCAGGCTGTAGTCCCCGAGATTCGGGCCGACTACTGAGCAGTCGGGCCGGATCTCCCCGGCAACTGTTCTTCTTTCTGTTGATTTTGACGACTCCTTTCTCCATGGGGGCGCGCTGGCGCACCCGCGGGCTGTAGTCCCTGAGATTCAGGCCGTCTGCTGAGCAGTCGGGCCGGATCCCCCCAGCGACTCTACTTCTTCTCTATTGGCAACTGACACCTTTCCCTTCTTCTTTTCTCTACAGAGGCCAACGCCGTCTTGCAGCAGCAGCTGGGCGAAGCCAACACCGTGCTGCGCGCTAAGGAGGTGGAGTGCAGCAAGCTGGCTGAAGAACGTAACTGGCTGGTCGCGCAACTGGCGGAGCAGGCGGAGCTTCTCAAGAAGGCCTAGAAGGAGGCGGAGGACAAGGAGACCAGCCTCCTTGCTGAGTTCGCAACCGAACACTCTTCCTGGACCGACAAGGAGGCAATGTTGTCTTCCGTCTTTCACGTGATTGATGACATAGTTGATGATGAGCTTCCATTTTTTCCTTCTTTGAGCTGCCGGCTACTAGTTGAGCCAGCCTCTCGTCTCTAACTTTGGCTCTTTGCTTTCTGTTTTGGCAGACTTGTTCCCTGGTCACTCTGACGCTACCAATCAGGCCATTGAAGCTGATCGTGAAGGACGGAGGGCGGAAGGCACACAGATCGCTGCCAAGGCCCCCCGAACCCTTAGCGAGCAGCTCCTGAGCATCGAGTCCCGTCTTCGGTCGCCTCACCGGATGTTGCGTCGTCTTCAGCGCGTCGGAGCCCAGGCGATCGCTGCTCTGTGGCCGGACATGCCAGCACTTCGTACTCCTAGTCGGACTGCCGACTGGCTGGAGGTGGCGGCCGGCCGTCTTGAGGCCTGGAAGGGCTCCTCAGCCCGAGCTGGAGCGTGCTGGGCCTTGGAGTTGGTCAAGGCATGGTACCCTGGGCTAAATCTAGCCTAGTTGACCACGTTTCGGCTGGAGGCCCAGGAGGAGCTGGCGCAGTAGAGGATGAGCTCGTCAAGCGCGCGGCGACGGTCGCCGAGTACACCGACACCAGCATCTTCGTTCTGGAGCGGGTTGAGAACGGTGCCGAGGCGCCACCAGAATGGTTCGGGCTGAACCCGGAGGACGGCAAGGACTCGACCGAGGTGATCGACTCCAGCGGCGAGGAAGGAGACGAGGAGGAGGAGGAAGTCGAATAGGAGGCGCCAGAGGTCGGAGCGGACGGCCAACCTCAGCTCGACCGTGCCTCCAGCAACGAGCCACGCTCGGGTGAGCCGGCTGCCACTGGAGGCGACCAAGCAGGGACTGACCAGCCGACCGCTCCACCAACCGGCGCCACCGACTCCTCCGATCCACCGAACCCGTCTGCTGCTCCCTAGGCTGCCAGTTTATCTTTTGCTTTGCCTGCTTATCAGTCTCGACGAACTTGTTAACTTTGCACAATTCCACCCGCAGGGTGTATTTCAAACTTCTGTTGAATGCTGGCCGAGGGCCTTTGATGTGTAAATATTTTTTGAGTTCTATCTTTTCTTGCTTGCTGCTCTTTGGCTTTTTTTCTTTGCCGCCTTCCCTTGGTTGCCGTCTTGCCAGCCGAACAGCCGCTCTGCGGACTGTGGTTGGGTCATGTACTTAGCTAGTTCCGGGGAGGCAAGTACTTAGCCATTTTAGAGTTCTTTTTAGCAAGTTAAGTAGAAGCCGGCCGGCCGGCTGCTCAACAGCCGGTCGTAGAAGGCGGGAAGCCGGCTTGAACCATGCACATGCTTTGGGTTCTTAGCCATTTTTCATGTGGGCACCCTTTCTGTCTTACTCCTGCCCACTGGACAGTCGCTCTGCGAGCTGCGGCTTCTGGCAGGAGACGGCTTAAGTGCCAACACATTACTTGTCCGGCTTGTAGGAAGCATTTCATAGTGCAAGGCGATGAGTCCCCGGGCCGACTAGTCAGACCCGGTGCCAAGCGACATAAAGGAAATGATACATTCATAGGCATAATTCTTATCATATAGATAAAATAGGGTAGTCCCCGAGCTCTTCTCGGGGGACCCGGAGTCTTCGTACTTTAATACAAAAGTTAGCATGGTACATACTGCATCAACTGTAAAATCTTCGGAGGAGATTTGCATTCCATGGCCGATCTATTTCCTTGCCGGAGTCATCCCTCTTGCGCGCTCGAGGTTTCTGGGCGTCAATCAGGTAATAGGAGTCGTTACCCAACACCTTGCTAATGATGAAGGGGCCTTCCCAAGGCGCTGAGAGCTTGTGCTGGCCGGCTGTTCGCTGGATTAGTCGGAGCATAAGGTCTCCCTCTTGGAAGGATCTCGACTTGACCTTCCGGTTGTAGTATCGCCGCAGGCTCTGCTGGTAGATGGTGGACCAGCTGAGTGCAAACAGCCGGCCCTCTTCCAGCAGATCGACGCCGTCTTGATGTGCTTCTTCTGCCTCCTCTTCGGTGTACATGGTGACTTGAGGGGAGTCGAATTCTATGTCCGTCGGGATGACGGCTTCGGCACCGTAGACAAGGAAGAAAGGCGTGAAGCCAGTTGACTTGTTTGGAGTTGTGCGCAGGCTCCAGAGGACGGCCGACAGCTCGTCGAGCCAGCAGTCTGGGCTTGATGCCTGACAAAATGAGGCAGTTTGCTCGCTCCACCTGGCCGTTTGACTGCTGATGGGCAACGGATGCTAAGTCCAGTCGGATGCCCTGCGTCGCGCAGAAACGGGCCAAGGCGCCTTTGGCAAAGTTTGTGCCATTGTCGGTGATGATGTTGTGCGGTATGCCATACCGGATGGTGATGTCGGAGATGAAAGTCACGGCGGTCGGACCATTTAATTTCTTGATTGGTTTTGCTTCTATCCACTTGGTGAACTTGTCCACCGCGACAAGCAGATGAGTCATGCCACCTCATGCTGTTTTGAATGGTCCCACCATGTCCAGGCCCCAGACGGAAAAGGGCCAGGCAATGGGGATGGTCTTGAGTGCGGAAGCCGGCTGATGTGGCTTGGAGCGGAACTTCTGACACCCTTTGCATTTCTGGACCAAGTCTTTGGCGTCTTCTAGAGCAGTCGGCCAGAAAAAACCATGGCGGAAAGCTTTGGCGACAAGTGCTCTTGAAGTCGCGTGGTGACCACACTCGCCTTGATGGATATCTTTGAGGATTGCTTGCCTTGTTCGCTCCACGCAGCGCCGGTAGACACCAAAGGACACCGCGCCTACAAGCTCTCTGCTGACTATGGTGTATGTCACTGCCCAAATTGCACTTGCATTACAAAAAAGACACATCGCTGACATTTTGGGCGAGCACGCTTTTTTTTCATCATACATATGACACTTCTATGACGATAATTGTGACAAAACCCGTATCATCATAGATGTGGTGGGCTCCTACTTCTATGACAAAAATCATGACGTAAAATGGGCTTTTTGTCCTGGGCGGGCTGGAGACGCAGCTGCATGACGTTCTTTGGGCCGTCCATGACGGAAAAAACCGTGGTAGAAGCGAGGGGGAGGAAAATTTCGGGGAGTTGCCGGTTACGGTGGGAGGTCGGGGCCTAGCGATGCGCGCTTCTCTCGACACGCGCGCGCGCTGTGTGTGCGAGGCGTTGGCTCTAATCAACTCGAAGCGACAGACCGCAGTTACGTGTTATTGAACCCGAGCGATCGATCGATGGCTGTTAATCGAACCCGATGGAGCGATTCTTCGCTCTCGCCGCTAATCAAGCCGATCAATTGGATGAACAAAGTGAGCATTGTGGGGGGGTTTGGATGAATAAGGAGCGGTGGCGTTGCCTCTGATGAACAGGACCCCATGGTGTGGAGGGCTGGATGAACAGAGGCGGTGGAGGGGTGGCCGTGGAGGGTGGTTGAACAGACCCGTGGTGTGGAGGGCTGGATGAACAGAGACGGTGGAGGGGTGCCCGTGGAGGGTGGTTGAACAAGAGCGGTGGAGTAGCGCGGTGGAGGCCGGATGAACGGGAGCCCATGGAGGCCGGAGGAGGTCGACGGTGGAGATGAACAGTATCCGTGGAGTCCTGCTTTGCGGTACGCCACACCCTCCCGGCGAACAGACCCGCTTCGACCGTGGCGCCCAACACAAGCCCGTTTAAATCTGCTTTTGCGGCACGCCACACCCTCCCGATCAACATGACCCCGCTTTCACCGTAGGAGGTCTGCTTCTCCGCTTTTGCGGTACGCCACACCCTCCCGATCAATGGGACCCCTGCTTCGACCGTAGGAGGTCCGCTTCCCCGTTTTGCGGCACGCCACACCCTCCCGATCAACAGACCCCCGTTTCCGACCGTAGGAGGTCCGCTTCTCCGCTTGCGCTACGCCAGCCTCATTTCCATCGCTTGTTCCGCCCAAGCCCTCCCGCCTGAACACGACCACGCATTCCGCTCCGACCCACCGGTTGGCTCCCACGCTGCTCGCTGCCTCCCGATGAACACGACGCATTCCGCTGCCTCCCGGCGAACATGACGCATTCCGCTGCCTCCCCATGAACACGACGACGACGCTGTTTCTCCGCAGCCATGACCCGAGCCATGTATACGTGATGCGTGAGTAGGCGCTCAATACCCCACCCGTATGTACGTGCGCGGACGATTTTCTTTCTTGCACCGCCGCCACCAGACGACGCGTACATGCTACGCGCGCCTCTACATCCACCAAGATATATGCGCATACGTCAAACCAGAATGACAATCACGATGCCACCAGGTGGGTCCCGACCGCAGCAATTCCTTGCGTCCGAAAATGTAGCAATGGGTCCCAGCGATCGAGGAGCGAATCGTTTTTCTTGCCCGGACGCACTTTCTTTGCGTGCGAAGATGTAGCTGGTGGGTCCCAAAAGTCGGGCGAATCGTTATTTTGCCCGGACGCACTTCCTTGCATGCGAAGATGTAGCTGGTGGGTCCCAGCAGTCAGGGGGGTGAATCGTTTTTTTGCCCGGACGCATTTCCTTGCGTATAAGATGTAGCCGGTGGGTCCCAGCAGTCGGGGAAACTTTTTTCGCAAAATACGGTGGCCCGTCCGTGGGTCCCCACCGCCGTGGAGGAATCATTATTTTCCGCGAATAAGGAGGCACTTCCTTGCTACGGCCATGGACCCAGCTGTCACCTCTCCACGCATATCCACGTCCGATGGAAGTCGCTCCTTGACCACGCTGACCACGCCACGCCGAGAGCACCACGGCGGTGGACGACGGCGAGGCCTAGGAAGGGGACGACTCGGAGCCGGGGAAGACGCAGCAGTGGATGCCCACGCGAAGAGGAGTACGAGGGTTCACTTGTTCGGCTGCGGTGTGAGGCTCCTGTCTCCGCAGAATAACAGGGGGTGTGGGTGAGTAGAGGGATGGCCTGGCCAGCGGTGGGAGTAGTAGGGGGCGGTGAGGCCTCCGCCGCATCACAGCCGGCCACGGGAGGCAGGAGCACGCGGCACGACCGGCGCTGGTTTGGGCGGCTGGAGCAAGAAGACCAGAGGTTGAAGAAGTGCTACAATCGTTGGATGAACATCGTACGGTAACAAGAGCTAGAATCATTCATATTGACTAAGTTGACAAAGCCCTCCGTCCCCGTCAACTTTGTAGGCCCATAAGTCAGCCTCCCAGTATGCAGGGTTCCAGCTGGCAGGGGGAGTATTCATTTTTTTGTGCATAATAAGGAGGCACTTCCTTGCGTGCGAAGATAGCTGGTGGGTCCGACAAGTCAGCGGGGGGCATGTTTTTTTCGTGAAATACAGAGGCCCTTCCGGTGGGTCCCAGATGTTAGGTGGAGGAATCATTATTTTGCGCGTAATAAGGAGGCATTTCCTTGTGTGCGGCCGTGGACCCAGCTGTCAGCCTCTCCACGCACAGTCTACTTGCGATGGTGTCGTTCGTTGACCATGTTGACCACGCCGCACCGAGCGCATCCAAGGTGGTGGACGACGGCGAGGCCCCGGACAGCAACGAGCCGGAGATGGGAAGACGCGGGAGTAGAGTCGCAGACGGAGAGGTGTACGAGGGTTAATCGGTTCTAGTGCGTGTGGTTTGGCAATGGTGGAGAAGAACAGAGGTGTGGAGGGGTGGAGGATGGCCTCGCCAACGGTGGAGTAGTGCTTCATAGCGAAGCGCAGCTAGTAGAGCTGCTAGCAGCAGGAGGCGGAGGTGGTCCCGCGGTGCTGGAGGAAGAAGATGAGAGATTGAAGATGGATGCCGGCCGTTGGATGTAAATCCAACGGATAACATATCAGAATCATTTGTTGACTAAATTGACAACGACTTGCGCTAGCTTCGACCTATTGGCCCACATTTCATCCTCCAAAAATGTGGCACGTATTCAACCCATTTTTTCAGAATTTATAGTCTTTCTTTTGCGCGGTAGAATTTATAGTCAATTTGATTTTTTTGAATTACAGCCATTAGCTGGGTCGGGTGAACAATTAATGTAGCGTCCATGCGGCCCATTTATTTTATTTCCTAAAAAATTACAGGCCATTTGCACTTTATCTAGATACACGATTTTGTCAATGATTCTAATTATAATGTTGGGTTGGGCCAGCAATGTTATCAAAAAATAAAAAAGGGCTGAGCATTTTGTTATAAATATATTTAAATAATAAGTGATATTATTTCATTCGTCCTTAAATCTTACCAAGCTTTTGTACACAATCACTAGGATTTTCGTGCCAAAAGAATCCAGGATTTTATTTTGTTAAGAAATTATTTTATAAGTTAATAAGATGTGGGATATTGTTTTCTTACATATGTAAGTATCTCATTAAATATATGATGAAAATAAAATAATATATAATAACATATAAAATAATTTTAATATATATAATATAGTTAGAAGGAAACATAAGTTGTACCTCATGCGTTCCTATTCTTATATAGAAAAATAGAACAGACCTCTGCATTTTCTTCAAAAAATACATAAATTGGGCTGCCAAAATAAAACCTCGGATGGGAGGTCCATAGGCGGTCGATACATGACGGCCCTAAGAAAATACAAACAGGCCCTCCCATCCGAGGTCGTGGGCGCGATGTTAAAAATGAAAGCCTAGACGGGGCAGCCCAAAACCACGCCCAACACTTGCCAAAACTTCGCCCCTCGTTTTCTCCGTGTTTCGCACACTCGACATTGTGTGGGCATTTTGACTGCATCATATGAAGATGTGCTATGCATGAATGTTGATCAGCATGATGTTAACCGGCTGGTAGTTCCATTTTGACCATGAATAAAACTTCCAACATGATGTTAACCCTGTTTGAAAAGGCCGTGTTAATATAAATGCTCGCCTCAAAAGTTGCGCTTATCTGAAACTGAACTTGCGCTTATCTGAAACTGAAACTTGCAGTTTCTTCTCGTCTGCACTTTTATACTCCTATGAAACTACATTTTTTTAAGTGCTAAAAATAGATCTCTGGAATTCACAAAATTCTTCATATGCTCAATACTGCAAATCTGAAATTCAAAAGACATTCATATCTGAAAGTACTCTCAAAATACACAACACAAAACACAATTCACAACCTGCAAATACTGACAACCCTAAGCTCCTCCTGACAATTCACAACCTGCCCGACTATTGGGCTGGGGGGGGGGCAGCCCCCTCCTATTCCTCGGCGGTAGACAGCCGCCCCGTGAGACGATGTGAAAAGCGAGGGAGACGATGGCGGGGAAGCGTCGTCGGGCCAACTGCTTTTCTCCTCTTGCACTTGGGTTCGGTCGACGAAGACTCCACCGCTTGCTCTGGCAGGACACCCTCACAAATGGCACCTATAGATGCTCGATCCTTCAATCTCGTGGATGCTCCATCTGGGATCAATACTCCCACCACCGCTTCCTCACGATCGGATTCGTGAATCTGTTTGCTCCATGGCCCGAGAGGAGCAGCTCTATGTACTCGGCGCGACTCCTCCGGAGTATCGCCGCCTTCTCGCCTGCCGCAGATATTTGGCCATGGATGTCACCGTCGCCGCTTAGTTGGTCCTTGTTGTCAAACCAAGACTGTATCTCCAACATCCTAGCTAGCTTCACATGGTCGCCGTCTGCGATCCTCACGTATCATTTGTACTCCTCCATCGATCTAATTCTCCACAGCACCTTCACTGCCAAGGTGGTTTTTGAATGGAAGAGGAGAGGAGCAGCTGGTTTTGGATTAGAACGGAGAGGAGCGACGCTGGTTTTGGACCGGAACAGAGAGGAGGGGCGGTGGTTTTGAAATGGAAGAGGAGAGGAGCGGCGCTAGATTTAGATTGGAACAGAGAGGAGCGGCAAGTGGTTTAAGAGGAGAAGAGCGAAGAGCGGCGCTGGTCTTGGAAGTATTTTTTGTTGTTTTATGATTTTGGGTCAAAGTTTGACCACGTATCGTATGTGACAAGCAAAATGTGAATGCATGTCACCAAAATTGTATCGTTTGGTTCAGATCTGAATGTACTTTCAAATTATATTATTTTTGCAACGATAACATATATTTTATGTGCGAAAATCATGGTCAATTATGACCCGTAATAAAAGGGAGACTAGTTAATGTGGGGTCGCTTTCTTAATTGAAGGGTAAATTGCTTTTGATTTTGATCCACCACAGCAGACCGGCCCTCTCGCCTAATCCTAAATCGCTGCCAGACGCTCCTCTCCCTCTTCTCCATTGCAAAACCACCTCCTCTCCTCTCCATCATCTCCATTCCAAAACCACCATCTCGCCTCTCCTTCTTGATCTTCTCCATTGCAAAACCACCTCCTCTCCTCTCCATCATCTCCATTCCAAAACCACCGCCTCGCCTCTCCTCTTCTCGATCTTATACATTGCGTAACCACCTCCTCTCCTCTCCATCATCTCCATTCCAAAACCACCTCCTCTCCTATCCATCATCTCCATTCCAAAACCACCGTGTCGCCTCTCCCTCTTCTCGATCTTCTCTCCATTGCAAAACCACCTCCTCTCCTCTCCATCATCTCCATTCCAAAACCACCTCCTCTCCTCTCCCTCTTCTCTATTGCAAGACCATCGCCTCCTCCCATCTTCCAAAGCTAGCACCGACCACCTGTAATGACATCTATGGAGAGGATGCAAGAATAATCAGAAGATCGCCGGCGCGCACCAGGCCAAGTCAGGCAGGTTGAAGGAGATCCTTAGTTGGTTTGATAATGAGTGGGAGATTTTGAGGACGGTGTGGGCCATGTGGCAATGTATGCGAAAGAGCGAGACGGCGGCGATGTACATGTACTCCTCGGCGGCAGTCACGCCGTAGTCCTCCGAGTTTATCGAGTATCTCCTATGGGCGATGGAGCAGAAAGATTCGCCCGAGGTGACAGTCAGGCAGAGGTGGTGGGCGTACAGGTCGAAGGTCGATCACCAAGAGGATAACAAATCGATCGAGTATGGTGTGCCGTTCGTGAGGGTGCAGAGCTAGCCGGAGCCACATGAGTATTCGTTCTCCCACCGCAAGAGGAGGCCGGATGGCGCGACGTCGCTTCCCCGACGTTCTCCACGGTTCCCTCGATGCTCGCCTCGTTTCAACGGCGGCGGTAGGGTTTAAGGTAAGCTTCGCACTAACCTAATCTGCCACCTGCTCATGCTTACAATCAGTGTGACAGCTAATGAAAATCATGCTTACAATCAGTCTCCAAGTACTACGCCAATCACCCTAAAATAGCTCGACCTTTGGGTCAAAGTTGTGACACAAAGGTACAAATAAAGAAAAATAGATTGGTGCTTCTTTCGTAAAAGAGTACTCCCTAGAAAACTGCCAATATAAGCTACTAGTATTTGGTTAGAGGATTTGCTGCCAAGAAAAATCCGTCCACGAGAGCGCCACACATCCCACCGGGTTGTGGTGGATGCCAATGCGCATGCAGCATGGTTGGTGTCGGTAATTTTTACTTGGCACACCTCGCACTCTGCATATATGCCGGTTCCATACATACATTTGTGCAGTTCCACCAAAATGCAGCTGAATAACCCTGTTTGCATAGATAATGAAAAAGCGTGATTACATTATAGTGGCACTAGTTGATGAAACACACAAAATAAATAGAAGAAAATATTGCGATAGTATCATAGTATGCCATGTCATGAGGGCGAGATGGGCCTCATGACGCCTCATACCGTACGCCTCATACTGGACATCGTCCCAAGTCTCCCAGATACACCTTCTGCTAGTGATGAACATCAGTGTACAGCAGTAGTACAAGGAGGCGCCTTGAGACATTCAAATCTCTATTTTTGTACATATCAACTAAAATTAAGCACCCCAGTTTGCAGAAACGCTTAAACATTAACAATGGGACTAGTTGATGAAACATACTTTAACCAAGAGAAGCACTTTCTTTATCTACATTGGAAATGAAATGATAGAGATGACACTCGCCTATCTTAACTGTATTATTACTTCATTTTATCAAGGACACTAGGGTCGAAAGCAGTGGCAAACGAGGTGTACCATGCGTCGCAATGATGGAGGCCGGGGTGCTTAGATCGATGTTGAAGCTGGCTCTTTCACCACCAACATGGATGATTCAATTCATGGGACCTTTTGGTGCAGTTCACCTAAAATGAAGCAATGTCCCGTGAGCTAGCAGCTTCTTCAATTTTTTTAAGAAAAGGGCTCTAGCCCCGGTTCCGTTTCCATCAGAAAACGAAACCCACAGAGCTTCTTCTTCATTAGTTGCGATAAAATTGAGCAACATCAAGGTTGGTTGTGAAGCTCTTGGAATGCTCAACTATAATTTGGATATCGTTTGTGCAGTTCAACTAAGATCAAGCGTGAAATGTATATCTATGTTTGCACAAAAAAGGTGGAAAGGAGGGTGACTAACAAGTGATGAAACATGCATCAAATGAAAAGAAGCATGTTCCTTATCTGAATGGCAATCCTACAAGGACAAGAGCAATTTCTAAAGCAAAGGCATTGCTAGATATTAGTGTGGGCATTAGGATTAACTATGACAACCGTTAAATACGACATTACTTTGGGCACGGAGAGTAGGCGGACCAGGACAGTTGCATTTCTAACAAAAAGAACCAACTTATCTTAATGGGAAATTTTAGCAGGACATGAGGCATAAAGAAGTGCCATTGATTCATATTTTACAAGAGGCATTACATTGAAAACAACATTGGTTTAACGTGTCCTTACTTTTAACAGTGTGACTGCTACATTTTACCAGTGGCATTACATAAGAGTGGCTCGGGGCAACAAACATCAGAACAGGATATCTTGGTTGGTGTAACGCCCCCGATGCGGCTATATCTCCCATGTGTCGAAGCACGACTTAGAGGCATAACCGCATTGAAAGCAATGTCGCAAGTGAGGTAATCTTCACACAACCCATGTAATAAATAAGGGAAAGAGATACATAGTTGGCTTACAGTCGCCACTTCACACAATACATAAATAAACATCCATCATTCAGAGTACACTCAAGGTCCGACTACGGAACCAAAATAAAAGAAGATACCCCAAATGCTACACAGATCCCCGATCGTCCCAACTGGGCACCACTACTGATCATCGGAAAGACACATAGTAACGACCACGCCTCGTCGAACTCCCACTTGAGCTCGGTTGAATCACCTGACCGCATCGCTGGCACTCGCAACTGTTTTGGTAGAATCTGTGAGTCACGGGACTCAGCAATCTCACACCCGCGAGATCAAGACTATTTAAGCTTATAGGAAGGACAGAGTTGTAAGGTGGAGCTGCAGCAAGCGACTAGCATATATGGTGGCTACATTCGCAAAAGAGAGCGAGAAGAGAAGCAAAGCACGGTCGTGAAGCTAGTAGCGATCAAGAAGTGATCCTGAACTACTTACGCCGACATAACTCCAACATCGTGTTCACTTCCCGGACTCCGCGAGAAGAGACCATCACGGTTACACACGCGTTGATGTGTATTTTATTTGAGGTCAACTTCGGGTTTTCTACAACCGACATTAACAAATTCCCATCTGCCTCATAACCGCGGGCACGGCTTTCAAAGATAATACCTGCAGGGTGTCCCAACTTAGCCCATTATAAGCTCTCACGGTCAACGAAGGATATTCCTTCTACCGGAAGACCCGATCAATCTCGAATCCCGGACTACAAGACATTTCGACAGCAATAAAACAAGACCAGCAAAGCCACCCGATGTGCCGACAAATCCCGATAGGAGCTGCACATATCTCGCTCTCGTGCACACCGGATAGGTCAGACTACGAGTAAAACCAGCCCTCGAGTTGCCCGTGGTGGCCCCGACATCGCTTCCAGGTTCAGCCAAGACTCAAGGAGCACCGGTCCGGGGGGGTAAATAAAGATGACCCTCGGCTCGCGAAAACCGGGGAAAAGGCTTAGGTGGCAAATGGTAAAACCAAAGTTGGGCCTTGCTGGACGAGTCTTATTCAAAGCGAACTGTCAAGGGGTCCCATAAATCACCCAACCGTAAGGAACGCTAAATCAAGGAACATAACACCGTATGACGGAAACTAGGGTGGCAAGAGGGAACAAAACACTGCATAAGGCCGAGCCTTCCACCCTTTACCAAGTATATAGATGCATTAATTATAGCAGATATATATTGTGATATCCCCAACAAGTAAACATGTTCCAACAAGGAACAACATCTCCATGTTCCAACAAGGAACAAACTTCAGCTTCACCGCAACTAGCAACGCTATAAGAGGGCTGAGCAAAGCGGTAACATAGCCAATCAACGGTTTGCTAGGAAAGGATGGTTAGGGCTGACATGGCAATATGGGTGGCATGATATAGCAAGTGGTAGGCATCGTAGCATAGGCATAGCAAAAGAGCGAGCAACTAGCATAGCAAAGATAGAAGTGATTTCGAGGGTATGGTCATCTTGCTCGCAATGTTCTCGAGTTGTCGAAAGCTTGATCCTCGTAAGCGTTCTCAACAGGTTCCTCGCTCACGCACTCGCCTCCGGCTCTACCCAAAGCAAGAACACAAACAAAGGAACCACAATAAATCACGGTGCAATGCACAATCAACATGATGCAAAACATGACATGATATGCGAGATGTGATATGCAATGCGTATGCGCCCGGAAGGAAAATGATGAACCAGGCATCAACTTGGCAAACCAAGTATGCCACTGAAAGATGAGATGATTTCGGTTGAAATCGATATAAAGATCACCGAATCGGATGCACGGTTTGCAAATGACAAGCAAAACAAGAATGGCACAAATGCCATTAACAGCATGATGCCACTTAGCAAGCAACAAGAAATTAAGCTACTGCACCCAAACGTACCAACAAAGTATATGGCAGTGATCTACACAAGATGCTTGACAAAAGATGAACACTGAGCTACGGCTAAATCACATCATAACAGGTTCAAACAAGCATGGCAAAAGTGCACAAAATATCAGGCTGAACATGGCAAAAACAGCATCAGGTAGCAATGTTCAGAGCAAGAAAGAAACATGCTACAGGAACTTATAATAGCAAAACAAGGCATGGCATGAATCTACTCAAAGCATAGAACAAAAGTCCCTTACTGACCATAAGCCAAAAAGGATCAGAAAATATAGTAACACCCATGTCAAAATGGCAAGTTTCGTTAGCAGATTCAGCAACATGGCATGTCAAAAACTGATAACAAGTAGGCATCTTTAAGAGCTCGAAGCACTCACTACAGAGCCTTTCATGATAAACTAAGCATACATACACCAAGAAGACATGGCATAGAAGATATAAATTGCAAGAACAGCATCATAGCATATATGGATCAACCACAACAACCTTGGCAAAATTGAATAACATGTAAACAATCTGCCAGGAAACATTTGATAGCAAAAGTAGAGCTCGATTGACTCAAGCTATGGCACTCCATAATTGCAAACAAAGGCATGGATGGATAGAGCAAGACATGTAGAACAAAACATCCTTACTAAAGTATCTCAAAATATGCATGGATCTCTCGGTAGCATCAAGTTAACATGGCATCAAAATATCAAGAAAAGCAGGGCTGAAAACAGCAACATCAGAAGCCTACTTTGCATGCTTGTGCTAGTCACCACATAGATCACAAAATACATGGCATACACCCCTGGAAAGATGGCATGGCATATTACAAAACACATGTAGGACTCAAATTCATAGGGTGCACACATCAATCATAGCAAAATAACAAAAGTGCAAGTTCTGATAAAAATCAGAAACTAACATCACATAGCCCTCTTCCAACAGCATTTCGGGCATCAAGATGAGCTCAAATGAAAATGATGCAATGAGATGAAATGATCTACTCTTCGAGGCAAACATTTTGACATATTACACGCGCAAAATGGAGCTACAGATGCAAAGTTACGATGCGTTGAAAATGCCACGAAATAATCACAGAATTTAAAACTTAGAAGAATTTGAGGGGGGAAGAAAGTCAACGGGATCTGAGATCCGATCGGGATCCGACCCGATCCGAAGCGGCGGCGGCGGTGAGCAGCTCCGGTGGCCATCTAGGAGAAGAGGCGGGACCGCCGGGAGGAGGCGGCGCGGAGGGGCGGCGGCGGGCCGGGCGGAGGAGCGGCGGCGGGCGGGGCGCAATGGTGGCGGAGGCGGCGACGGCGCCGCGGCCGGGGGCGGGGGCGGGCCCGCCGACGAGGCGGGCGAGGGCGGGAGGGGCGACGGCGGGCAGGCCGGCCCGTGAGGCCCAGCCGCAGGCCCCGCGGGGCGGGCGGGGCGGCGGCAGTGGCGCGGGCGCTGGTTCGCCGGGCGGCGACGGCGGCGCGGGCGGGCGGACACGTCCGGTCGCCGCGGAATTTTTGTCCGTCGCGAGGTAGGGAAGGCTAGGGTTGATCCGGATTTGGATTGGGGGTGTTTAAATAGGCATAGAGGAGCTAGGAGAGTCCAAATGAGGTGTAGTTTTCGCCACACGATCGTGATCGAACGACGGAGAGCATGGAAGTGACTTAGATGGGTTATTGGGCTGTTTTGAAGGGTGTTGGGCTGCAACTTAAAAGAGGCCTTTGCGAGAGTGCGTTAACCGTTGAGTACCAAACGAGCTCCAAATGACCAAACTTGACCGGTGGTCTACGGTGGTATACCAAGGCCACTTGACAAACCTCGGTCCATTCCGAGAAGGTTTAGTACCGCTCACGGAAAAACGTAAAAGGGCCGCCGGGGAGATAGGAGTGCCGGATTGCAAAACGGACAACGGAAAAATGCTCGGAATCATGAGACTAACACGTATGCAAATGCGATGCACATGATGACATGATATAAAATGCATGACATGGACAAAATGCAAAATGAAGAAAACCCAACCACGGAGGGAATATCATATCACAATGCCGAAATGGCAAGAGTTGGAGTTACAAATATGGAAAGTTACTCCGGGTGTTACAACACTCCACCACTACAAGAGGATCTCGCCCCGAGATCTAGGACTGAAAGAACTCCGGATATTCGAACGGAGGTGATCCTCGCGCCCCGTGTGGCTTCTCGGTCGGAATGGTGTGACCACTTCACTTTCAGGAATTTGATTGACTTGTTGCGAGTCTTGCGCCGGTTTCTTCAAGAATAGCAACGGGTGCTCATGATAAGAGAGATCTTCTTGAAGGTCAATTTCTTCGTTGATAGTGCGCTCAGAGTCTTGAAGCACTTGCGGTTGTGACACGTGGAACACATCGCACGCTTGCAAAGTTGGATGGAAGCTCGTTGATAGGCGAGATCGCCTCTTTTGCCAATGATCTTGAAAGGACCCACGATCTAGGGGCAAGCTTCCCTTTGATACCGGGTTTACGAGTGCCTTTCATTGAGAGACGCGAGGTAGACATGGTCTCCGATTTCAAAAGCCACATCACGGTGCTTATCATCATAATAGTTTTCCGCGCGATTATGCTGCTTTGAGATTCTCACGAATGACTTTGCACATTTCTTCCGCTTCGTGATCAAGTCATTGCCAAGAAGTTGGCGCTCACCTGCCTCGGACCAATTGAGAGGAGTACGACACTTTCTCGCCATAGAGAATTTCGAATGGGGCCTTGCCCAACTCGCTTGGAAGCTGTTGTTGTAGGAGAACTCGGCATATGGAAGACAATCTTCCCACTTCATACCGAAGGAAATGACACAAGCCCCGAGCATATCTTCAAGGATTTGATTTACTCGCCGACTTGGCCACTTGTTTGAGGATGGAAAGCTGTGCTGAAACGAATGTTGGTGCCCATGGCCTTCTCAAAAGAATCCCAAAACTTGGAGGTAAAGATGCTGCCACGGTCTCAAGAGATCACTTGTGGAATGCCGCAAGGAGACAATCTCGAGGTGTATAGCTCGCCAACCGAGCTGCTGTGATAGATTCTTTGATAGGAAGAAAATGAGCCACTTTAGTAAGCTTGTCAATGACAACGAAGATAGCATCATTTCCACGCTTGGACTTTGGAAATCCAGTCCACGAAGTCCATTTCAATATGATCAAACTTCCATTCGGAATAGCAAGAGGTTGGAGGAGACCAGCTGGTCTTTGGTGTTCTGCTTTCACTCTTCTGCAGACATCACATTCATTCACGAATTGAGCAATTTCTCGCTTCATTCGAGTCCACCAATATGACTGCTTGAGGTCATGGTACATCTTCGTACTTCCGTGATGAATGGATAGAAGCGAATTGTGAGCCTCGCTCATAATGACTTTTCTCAGATCACCCTTAGGAACCACAATCCGTCCTCAAGAAAAGAGTATCTTTGTCATCAACGTGGAAGCACTTGTACTTGAAATGCCCTTGTCGATACCACGCTTCACCTTTTTCACCATGGTATCCGAAGTTGAGCCTCACGAATCTGATCTTCCAAAGTAGGAGAGACTATGAGGTTGGCAAGAAAGCCTTGAGGAACAACTTGAAGATTCAGCTTATGGAAAGCTTCACAGAGATCCGTTGGAAGGGCTTGAGGATTAAACTGCTGCGATAAGCCTTCCTGCTCAAAGCATCTGCAATGACATTGGCCTTGCCCGAGTATATTCAATACTTGGGTTGTACTCTTGAATCATTTCACCCATCGAGTCTGCCTCGAGGTTGAGGTTGGGTTGAGTGAAGATATACTTGAGACTCTTGTGATCGGTGAAAATGTCCACTTTCCTTCCCAACAAGAGATGTCTCCATGTTATCAATGCATGGACAACTCGCCGCCAACTCAAGATCGTGAGTGGGGTAGTTCTTTCGTTGGGCTTCAATCGGCGAGAGGTATAAGCCACAACTCTCTTCTCTTGCATTAACACAGCACCGAGACCTTGAAGAGAAGCATCACGTAAAACTTCAATGGCTTGGATTCATCAGAGGAGTCAAGACAGAGCTGTGACGAGTTTTTCTTTGAGAGTATTGAAAGCAACGCCACACTCGGGAGACCGTACATACTTCACATGCTTCGGAGAAGGTTGGAAAGAGGCTTTGCAATCTTGGAGAAATTCTCAACGAATCTTCGCAATAGCTTGCAAGACCAAGAAAATCATGGAGCTGCTTGACATTCCGAGGAGGTTCCCAATTCACAATTGCGGACACCTTCTCGGATTAACAGCGATGCCCTTGGCGGAGATGATATGACCAAGATAAAGCACTTCATCAAGCCAAAATTCACATTTGGAAAACTTAGCATAGAATTGATACTCTCGAGCTTGTCTAGCACCAATCGCAAATGTTTGGCATGATCCTTCTTATTCTTGGAGAAGACCAAAATATCATCAAGATAGACCAAGACGAATTCATTGGTGTAGGGGTTGAAGATGAAGTTCATCATCCGAGAGAATGTTGGAGGAGCATTGACAAGGCCGAAAGACATGACAAGATATTCATAAGAACCAAAGCTTGTTCTCAATGCTGTCTTGGGAATATCTTGTTCACGAATGCGAATCTGATGATAACCCATACGAAGGTCAAGCTTGGAGAACACTTTAGCACCTTTGAGTTGCTCGAAAAGCTCATTGATGTTGGGAAGTGGATACTTGTTCTTGATTGTCTTCTTATTCAATGGACGGTAATCGACGAAAGTCGGTCCGCGCCATCCTTCTTCTCGACAAAAGAACACCACAACCCCAAGGAGATGAACTCGGTCCGATCAAACCCAGACGCTCTTGTTCATCGAGCTGCTTCTTCAATTCCTTCAGCTCATCAGTCCAAGCTTGTATGGACGCTTGCAAACGGGTTCATGCCAAGCTCAAGATCGATAACGAACTCAATCGGCCGATGAGGAGGCATACCCGAAGCTCTTCCGAAAGACATCTTGGTACTCACAAACGATCGAATATGAGAGATAGCATCCAATTCGCCTTCTCATTGAGAGAAAACAACCAATGGTTTCATCACGAGCGCATAGATGATCACATCATTAGAAGAGTGAGTCAATTGAATTTCCCCGCAGCACAATCAAGCTGAGCTTTGTGCTGAGAAAGCCACCCATTCCGAGAATAAGATCAATATCCGAGTCACCAAGGACAATTGGTTTAGCGAGAAATCTATAATCGCCCATCTTGATACCGACATTCGAACCAACAAACTAGAACTCATGTGCTTGCCCGGGAAACAATTGCTAGAGGTTTATCCAAGAATTCAAGTGAAATCATGCTTGGCAAAAGGGTCTTGACATGAAACAATGCGATGCACCAAAGATCAAATAAGACTTTTGCAGAATATCATTAATCGAGAGATTACCCATTATCACATCAAGATTCCTCCGCTTGAGCTGCATTCATCATATTGACCTTTGCAAACTTGGGATTATGCTTGACCACCGCATTGCCGGAAGATTTCACAGAGGAGGAGGCGGAAGGCGCCTTTGGTTGAAGCACTTGTTCGCATAGTGACCTTTCTCACGACATTTGTTGCAAGTCACCTCGAGAGCGGACGGTGGTAAGGAGCACTTGACCTTGGAGCTTGAGAATTAGACTTGTTCTGATAGCTTGGGTTGGGCGGGTGGGAAGATCCACGCCACCTGAGTTCTTCTCGCGATAAGGCCGACGAAACGGAGGAGGAGGAAGGTAGAACTTCTGCTGCTTAGCTGCCACTTGAGAGGAAGAAGAAGACTGAACTGCATCCCTGATTCTCTTCTTAGAAGCCTCACATTTGAGCTGGGCAGCTTCTTGCTTCAGAGCCATGTTGTAGAATTCATCATACTTTTCTGGCTCAAAAAGCACAAGAGCTAATTGCAGATCTTCTCTCAGACCACCTCTGAATTGATAGATCATACTCTTTTCATCGTGCACGTCTTGCTTAGCAAAGCGAGCGAAGCTCGAACTGGATATTGTATTGATAGACAGACATGTTGCCTTGCTTGAGATTGCGGAACTCCTCACGCTTGCTCTCAACAACACTTTTCGAATGTGGTGAGCTCAAATCTCGGCGGAACTCATCCTGTAATGACACGACCTCCTCTGAATCTTTGTATTGTCGGTACCACTCAAAGCAGCTTGGTCCTTGAGTTGAAACGATGCAAACTTGACAAAGTCCTCGTGTCCGACATTGCTACATTCAAAATGCTTGCAGATGTCCACAAGCCAATCGTCGCCGTCTGTGCCTCGACACGTAAACCGAAAGACTTCGCTGATTAGCGAGGAACCGATCGAGAGTAGCAAAGTGCGGCTGGTTGTTGCCTTGACCTTGATTTCCTTGATTGCCTTGCCCTTGAGTACGCTTCTGCAAGAGCTGCAAAATCATCTCGAGCATTGGCATTGGTGGCTGCCATGATAGCTTGCCAGCCTCCGGAGGCGGAGGTGGAGGTGGAGGTGGAGGATCGATCGATTCCCATCATCACGATCCGGATTCGACGCTTGGCATGGAGCCATCCTCAAGAGGGTGACATCCGTTAGCACTTGATAGACAAATAGATAAGTAGAATCAACGGATAGAAATTGCAACATATAGTCTTCACAATAAACATTCAACAAGATGAACGAATGAATTCCAAAGTTAATCATCACACGCCCATTAAGGTGAGAAGCCACTTAGATAAAGGTATGAAATCACCATCTGCCTTTGAAACAACTCAATATCACAACTGAAAACAAAAGATTGGCTTCTAGAATAAGCCGAACAAACACATGATAGAGATTTCACCAAAGTGTTCGTGGTGGGGCCCACACGACACGACGATATCGGACGTCACGAATGACAAACAAGACGCCCCGAATCAGCATAGCCAAGGATTCTTTAAGACGCCTCACCACCATCAGAATCGACCGTGAATGGGCGGACCACTAGACGTTGAACCCCAATCTCAAATCATACATTTGTCGGAAAGATATCCCGTAAGCTACTAGAATTCCCACCTATAAACTCCCAAACTTTCTGGTTATGCAACTGTGTTGGGGATACAGGGACACAAAATATATCACCCAAACTAACAATACCTAGATCCAATTGTATCCATCCGTCAACACATAACCAAGAAATCCTCGAAATCGTGTACCTCGACCTTCAAAAACATCCGTTATACAAGTCATGGCAATACTCCCGAGCTCGCCACAAGATCGGGTTATCGGGTTATCTCACCAACAACTGCACAAAAGAGATTTCGATGTCGGTAAAACTCGTGTATTCCAGAATCGCAACGATAAAATTGTGACGACAACACCTCGGAGCTCAACTCCCGGACACCGCCACAACCCCTAAATGTCGAGGCACCAAGAACAATGTTCTCGCCACAAAACCATCGAACGATTCCAAGATACCCACGTGATCCTAAATTTTTTAGTGAAATTTGAGGAGAGGAGAGTCAAAACTTCTACGTCAGAGACCTCACAGAGCGATTTAAGGGACCGGGAGTAAAAAGAATCCTACTCTCGATATATATAATCCTAAGACTCAAAACATTTTCCATTCTAGACTCAACAACGCCAAAGAAACAATCAAGTAGGGGCTCCTAAGTCGGGAAGGCTCGATTACCAACTTGTAACGCCTCGATGCGGCTATATCTCCCACGTGTCGAGGCACGACTTAGAGGCATAACCGCATTGAAAGCAATGTCGCAAGTGAGGTAATCTTCACACAACCCATGTAATAAATAAGGAAAGAGATACATAGTTGGCTTACAATCGCCACTTCACACAATACATAAATAAACATCCATCATTCGAGTACACTCAAGGTCCGACTACGGAACCAAAATAAAAGAAGATACCCCAAATGCTACACAGATCCCCGATCGTCCCAACTGGGCACCACTATCGATCATCGTGAAAAGACACATAGTAACGACCACGATCCTCGTCGAACTCCCACTTGAGCTCGGTTGCGCCACCTGCACCGCATCGCCGGCACCTGCAAACTGTTTTGGTAGAATCTGTGAGTCACGGGACTCAGCAATCTCACACCCGCGAGATCAAGACTATTTAAGCTTATAGGAAGGACAGAGTTGTAAGGTGGAGCTGCAGCAGTTTACTAGCATATATGGTGGCTACATTCGCAAAAGAGAGCGAGAAGAGAAGCAAAGCACGGTCGTGAAGCTAGTAGCGATCAAGAAGTGATCCTGAACTACTTACGCCAAACATAACTCCAACACCGTGTTCACTTCCCTGACTCACGAGAAGAGACCATCACGGTTACACACGCGTTGATGTGTATTTTATTTGAGGTCAACTTCGGTTTTCTACAACCGACATTAACAAATTCCCATCTGCCTCATAACCGCGGCACGGCTTTCAAAGATAATACCCCGCAGGGTGTCCCAACTTAGCCCATTATAAGCTCTCACGGTCAACGAAGGATATTCCTTCTACCGGAAGACCCGATCAATCTCGAATCCCGGACTACAAGACATTTCGACAGAATAAAACAAGACCAGCAAAGCCACCCGATGTGCCGACAAATCCCGATAGGAGCTGCACATATCTCGCTCGTGGCACACCGGATAGGTCAGCCTCGAGTAAAACCATCCTCGAAGTTTCCCGTGGTGGCCCCGCAGACGCTGTTTAGTTTGGACCAACACTCAAGGAGCACCGTCCGGGGTAAAATAAAGATGACCCTCGGTCTCGCGAAACCCGGGGAAAAAGGCTTAGGTGGCAAATGGTAAAACCAAAGTTGGGCCTTGCCGGAGAGTCTTATTCAAAGCGAACTGTCAAGGGGTCCCATAAATCACCCAACCGTAAGGAACGCGAAATCAAGGAACATAACACCGTATGACGGAAACTAGGGTGGCAAGAGTGGAACAAAACACTGGGCATAAGGCCGAGCCTTCCACCCTTTACCAAGTATATAGATGCATTAATTATAGCAGATATATTGTGATATCCCCAACAAGTAAACATGTTCCAACAAGGAACAACATCTCCATGTTCCAACAAGGAACAAACTTCAACTTCACCGCAACTAACAACGCTATAAGAGGGCTGAGCAAAGCGGTAACATAGCCAATCAACGGTTTGCTAGGAAAGGATGGTTAGGGGCTGACATGGCAATATGGGTGGCATGATATAGCAAGTGGTAGGCATCGTAGCATAGGCATAGCAAAAGAGCGAGCAACTAGCATAGCAAAGATAGAAGTGATTTCGAGGGTATGGTCATCTTGCTCGCAATGTTCTCGAGTTGTCGAAAGCTTGATCCTCGTAAGCGTTCTCAACAGGTTCCTCGCTCACGCACTCGTCTCCGGCTCTACCCAAAGCAAGAACACAAACAAAGGAACCACAATAAATCACGGTGCAATGCACAATCAACATGATGCAAAACATGACATGATATGCGAGATGTGATATGCAATGCGTATCGCGCTCCGGAAGGAAAATGATGAACCAGGCATCAACTTGGCAAACCAAGTATGCCACTGGAAGATGAGATGATTTTGGTTGAAATCGATATAAAGATCACCGAATCGGATGCACGGTTTGCAAATGACAAGCAAAACAAGAATGACACAAATCGCCATTAACAAAGATGATGCCACTCAGCAAGCAGCAAGAAATTAATCTACTGCACCCAAACGTACCAACAAAGTATATGGCAGTGATCTACACAAGATGCTTGACAAAAGATGAACACTGAGCTACGGCTAAATCACACCATAACAGGTTCAAACAAGCATGGCAAAAGTGCACAAAATATCAGGCTGGACATGGCAAAAACAGCATCAGGTAGCAATGTTCTGAGCAAGAAAGCAACATGCTATAGGAACTTATAATAGCAAAACAAGGCATGGCATGAATCTACTCAAAGCATAGAACAAAAGTCCCTTACTGACCATAAGCCAAAAATGATCAGAAAATATAGTAACACCCATGTCAAAATGGCAAGTTTCGTTAGCAGATTCAGCAACATGGCATGTCAAAAACTGATAACAAGTAGGCATGTTTAAGAGCTCTAAGCACTCACTACAGAGCCTTTCATGATAAACTAAGCATACATACACCAAGAAGACATGGCATAGAAGATATACATGGCAAGAACAACATCATATCATATACGGATCAACCACAACAACCTTGGCAAAATTGAATAACGTGTAAACAATCTGCCAGGAAACATTTGATAGCAAAAGTAGAGCTCGATTGACTCAAGCTATGGCACTCCATAGTTGCAAACAAAGGCATGGATGGATAGAGCAAGACATGTAGAACAAAACATCCTTACTGAAGTATCTCAAAATATGCATGGATCTCTCGGTAGCATCAAGTTAACATGGCATCAAAATATCAAGAAAACAGAAATGAAAACAGCAACATCAGAAGCCTACTTTGCATGCTTGTGCTAGTCACCAAATAGATCACAAAAATACATGGCATACACCCCTGGAAAGATGGCATGGCATGTTACAAAACACATGTAGGACTCAAATTCATAGGGTGCACACATCAATCATAGCAAAAATAACAAATGTGCAAGTTCTGTTAAGAAACAGAAACTAACATCACATAGCCCTCTTCCAACAGCATTTAGTGCATCAAGATGAGCTCAACTGAAAGTGATGCAATGAGTTGAAATGGTATACTCTTCGAGGCGAACATTTTGACATATTACACGCGCAAAATGGAGCTACAGATGCAAAGTTACGATGCGTTGAAAATGCCACGAAATAATCACAGAATTTAAAACTTAGAAGAATTTGAGGGGGGAAGAAAGTCAACGGGATCTGAGATCCGATCGGGATCCGGCCCGATCCGAAGCGGCGGCGGCGGTGAGAAGCTCCGTTGGCCGGCGAGGAGAAGAGGTGGGACCGCCGGGGGAGGTTGCCGGCGGAGGGCGGCGCCGGCCGGGCCGGGGGGCGACGCAATGGCGGGGCATGTGGTGGCCGGAGACGGCGACGGCGCCGGCAGCGAGGGCGGCGGGCGGGCCGGCGGCGCGGGCGGCGAGGGCTGGGCCGGGCGGCGGCGGCGGAGGCGCTGCCGCCGGCCCGTGGCGGCGCGGCGTTCGGGTGCCCGGGAGGCGGCGAGGGCGGCAACCGGGCGGCGGGCGGGCGTGGATCCGCAGGAGACGCGGGCGGAGGGAGGCGGCGAGGCCGTGTGGCGCGCCTGGTTCGCCGGGCGGCGGCGGCGCTGGCGGGCGGACACGTCCGGCGGTGCGGAATTTTGTCCGTCGCGAGGTAGGGAAGGCTAGGGTTGATCCGGATTTGGCATGGGGGGTGTTTAAATAGGCATAGAGGGAGCTAGGAGAGTCCAAATGAGGTGTAGTTTTCGCCCACGATCGTGATCAAACGACGGAGAGCATGGAAGTGACTTAGATGGGTTATTGGGCAGTTTTGAAGGGTGTTGGGCTGCAACTTAAAAGAGGCCTTTATGAGAGTGCGGTTAACCGTTGGAGTACCAAACGAGCTCCAAATGACCGAAACTTGACCGATGGTCTACGGTGGTATACCAAGGCCACTTGACAAACCTCGGTCCATTCCGAGAAGGTTCAGTACCGCCACGGAAAAAGCGTAAAAGGGCCGCCGGGGAGATAGGAGTGCCGGATTGCAAAACGGACAACGGAAAAATGCTCGGAATCATGAGACGAACACGTATGCAAATGCGATGCACATGATGACATGATATAAAATGCATGACATGGACAAAATGCAAAAATGAAGAAAAACCCAACCACGGAGGGAATATCATATCACACTGCCGAAAATGGCAAGAGTTGGAGTTACAAATATGGAAAGTTACTTCCGGGGTGTTACAGTTGGTCCCATTTTTGTTCGGTATAGCCACCTTATACTGGACATGTTTGGATCATGGGGTTAGAGCTAGTATGGGTTAGTTGGGGGCTTAAATAACCCAAAAGTATCCAAACAGGTAGGGTTAGAGTGGGTTAGTTCCATCTAACCCAACTATCCCGGTGGAGAGGTGCTTATTTGAGTTAGATAGGGTTAGAAAATAACTCGTAACTTTAACTGTGTTAGAGTATCCAAACAGGGCCACCGTGTGAGGCTAGCAAATCTAGTGCTGGACTTACTCTGTTGACTTGTCCCCCAGTCCCCACTTTCTTTCCTTTTTAAACCAATAGATCGGGTTTATATTGAGTTTGTAATGCGTTTCCCTTTATTTCCCTATTAAACCTAGAGACCAGTTGGATAGACAGTCTCTGCTACTTTTCGCCCCCATTATTTCCTCTTTCGACCAAGTCCTAGATTCAGGTAACAAATCCTCCCCCACCCCACCCCACCCCCTTTCTTCCTTGTTTGAACCAAGTAGTACTAGATTCGAATGGATGGACTAGTTTTACCTCTTAAACATAAAAAAATTAGGTGGTTTTCTGAAAGTGCTAGTTATTGACTAGAGGGAGGGTGAATAGGCGATTTTTAGGAAAGTCTTCAAAACACGGATGTTTCAAAGACAAACAATAGAAATGAACTAATTGATATGCAGCGGAAGATAAACTACAACAAGCAAACCATAGTCAAGTATGCAATAACGTGAAAGTACAAGACTAATAGCAGCTTGGTAGTAGGATCAAGATGGAAGATAGTGAGAAGCCAATCAACAAAAGTAGTCAAGCAATGAAGTCAAACAGGTATGACAAATAGGCAATGACTTCACGAAGACAAACTCTAAGTAAGGAGATGGAGAAGATAGAACCACTCACTTGTTGAAGACACAGGATTTGTTGGACCAGTTCCAGCTCTTTGTGACAACCTGTACATCTAGTTAGGGAGGCTGCGATTCAACTCGAAAGACCGCGTCTTCACCTTATTCCCTTGAGCTAAGGACACACAGTCCTCGCCCAATCACTCTGGTAAGTCTTCAAGGTAGACTTCCGAACCTTCACTGATCAAGGCTTCACCGGCAATCCACAATGACTCTTGGATGCTCGAACGCGACGCCGAACCGGGCCGGAGGATTCACACCCTCAAGTGTAATAAGTCTTCGTGTCACATGCATGTAAAGACTTCATGATGCCTAACACTCTTTGGCTCTGATGTTTGGGCTTTGTCCTCGCAAGGATTTCTCTCTCTCAAAGGCTTCGAGGTGGGTTGCTCTCAAACGAAAAAAGCCGTGCACTAACTCTGAGCAGCCACCAATTTATGGTGTAGGGGGTGGGCTATTTATAGCCACTAGGTAACCCGACCTGATATGTCCGAAATGACCCTAGGTCACTAAGGAATGTACACGTGTTCCAACGGTCGATTTCAAACACACACGACAACTTTACTTGGGCTACAAGCAAAGTCGACTCATCCAGCTCTGGATAAGTTTTGCTCTCATTGTCTTTTTCTCAAGACATAGGATTTGGGTTGAGCATTACTTGATCATTCGACTTTGATCACTTGGACCACACTTAACAAAGACGGTGGTTCCTATGACTCAACAAAGAAGAAAAGGAAACAACGAAGCGACATAGTCTTCAAGGCCCATAGTCTTCACTCACCGTCTTCTCATGTCATAGTCTTCAATGTGAATATCTTCACATACCACCATTGTCGTCAATGTCTTCATACATTTTAGGGGTCATCTCCGTGAGGTAAACCGAATCAATGGGGACACTACTGCGTTATCCTGCAATTCTCACAAACGCATTAGTCCCTCAACCACATTTGTCGTCAATACTCCAAAACCAACTACGGGTGGCACTAGATGCACTTACATTTTCGAATAGCCGATCGATCCTATCTATGAGGGGGCCTGTGTAACACCCCCGATACAACTTCCCATATTCGTATCTCCAACTCTTGCCTTTTCCGGAGATGCGATATGTCATTTCCTTCGTGGTTGGGTTTTTGTCTTTTGTTTTGCATTTTTGTTCTTGTCTTGCATTTCATCTCATAGCAACATGCGCATTGCATCTGCATGTTTTCATAAAAGGTGCATCCGTTCTTAGTTGCCGCTTCTCCCTGGCCTGCATTGACGTTTCTCAAGCCAACCGTTCTTTTGTTGTCCGACCGTTTGGCCCTTTCTGCACAGTGCACTGACCCCCTCGCGTGCGTCCGAAAGTTGTCCCGAACCCGACCCGCTCTATTGAGACCGTTGGATCCAGATCGTCCCCAATCATCCCGAAAGTATCTTCGGTTATTTGTTGGACTCTCCCTACCTATTTACTCTCAACCGCCCGATTTTGACCGGACGGACCGGATTAACCCCTCCCCTAATCCACCTGCTATATAACCAGCCAAAACCCTAAAATCTAGGGAGATGTCCCATCCATCCCGTCTCGGCCGCCGCCACTTTCTTCGTTGGGATCTCATCCCGATCCAATTCCACCAACCGAAGCCGCTTCCTCCTTCCTCGATCTCCCCTGCCACCCAGTCCCATCGATCCATCCCCAACCAACCAGCCTCCACCTCCTCCCTTCGATTCATCGTCGTGGCGCCTCCCAGATCGAAAGGGTGGTTCGATCCCTAGCCACCTCTCTGCCCGAGCCTCCCGTGCTCCTCCACCTCGCCTCGTCTCCAACCACCACACCACCAGGCCACTTCCCCGTGCCCGGATGCTCCACAGCCGCCTTGCTCTGTCCTCTCCGTCCTCCCGACGTTGAGCAGCCAGCAACCCGAGCTTCGCCTCCTCGTTCGGCGCCACCGAGTCGCTCCATCCGTCATGCCTCGCGTGCATGGGGAGAACCCCGGTGAGCTGCGCATGCCCGTTCCCTTTTTCTCTTCTCTCTCTCACGCGTCTCTCTTTCTCTCTGTATCGCTGCAACAGGGAGCTGCCATGGCCATGGATGCCGTCCGCCGCCTCCAGCGCGAAGCTCCGGTGCGCCCAATCCTCGGAGGAAACCGGGTCCGGCCCGGATCGACCATCCCAAGCCCCCAACACCGGTCTCCCCTGCTTCTGCGTACGGGGGCGACGACGACCGTGCCCTTCCTCTCCAGCCTCCCCTCTGTTTTCTTCTAGATCACCGACAACGCTCTCTCCAGGATCTCTCTTCTCTCTCGCTTCTCTCCACAGGGGACCGAAGCCATGGCCGCCGGCCGTCCATGCTCGCCGCCGCAAGGATCTGCTCGCCTCCGCTGCCTCCGCGCCATCCCTGTCGCCGGAGGATGCAGCCCCGCCGCCTCCAAGTCCTCTGCTTCGCCCGTGGTCGAGCGAGACGACCATAAACGCAGCCGCGTTGACCGCCCGCTCGTCAGCGCCTCTCTGCCTCGCTGGCCAGGCCCAGCCTGCTCCAGCTCCTCATCCGGCCTGCTACCTCCTGCACCGACTGGGCCGAGCCCATGGGTGAGCAGCCCCATCTAGTCCCCCTCCTGTACCCTGTCGGGCCGGCAAGTTTCGGCCCGTATAGTGTTTTTTTCCTGCCTGCGAGTTTAGCTATTATCCTGTGATTTACCAGTTTTACAGAAAAAAACCTCAAACATCATGCATATAATAACTCTTTAACCGTGCATCATATTAAAATGTTTTCAACATGTAAAATGCTTAGAATTTCATCTAGTTTCATAATATTCCACTTTCATCCATGGTTAAATGCTTAAACTTGTTGTTTGCATTAATTTGCTTAAATGCCATGTTAAAATGCTTTATTTCATAACTAAATAACCGTAGCTCGGATTTAATAAATTATATATGTAAATGGGGTAGAAAAATGCCTAGTTTAACATGGTGTACTTGCTTTGCATGTTTAACAACTCTAAAATTGTGTTTAGGGCAGAACATTACCTAATCCATAAATATGCACATGAGGATTTTCCGGACTTGTTGTTTGTTATTTCCGGCCTCACTTAACTTGCCTAAATAGTTAGTCTACTTATGCCTCATCTCTTGCCATGTTTAATAACATTTAATATTGTTGAGTACCTAAACAAGATTAAACTAATTAGTTGGTCTGGTGTTTGCATATTAGGCTCCATTTAACTTGTAGTTTTGTTTGTGCATATTGCCATGCCATGCTATTTAAACCGGACATGCATCATACTTGGTTGTGCATCATGCCATATTTGTTCTTGTTGGTTTACCATGTTGTTTGTTTGTTTCCGGGTTGCTTCTCTCGTTAGCTTCGGTTTCGTTCCGGAGCTGTGAGGATTCGGTCGACTACGTCCGTTTGTCTTCTTCATGGACTCGTTCTTCTTCCTTGAGGGATTTCAGGCAAGATGACCATACCCTCGAAGTCACTTCTATCTTTGCTTGCTAGATGCTCGCTCTTTTGCTATGCCTATGCTGCGTTACCTACCACTTGCTAAATTATGCCACCCACATTGCCATGTCAAGCCCCTAACCATCCTTTCCTAGCAAACCGTTGTTTGGCTATGTTACCGCTTTGCTCAGCCCCTCTTATAGCATTGTTAGTTGCAGGTGAAGATGAAGTTTGTTCCTTGTTGGAACATGGAGATGTTGTTCCTTGTTGGAACATGTTTACTTGTTGGGATATCACAATATATCTTATTTAATTAATGCATCTATATACTTGGTAAAGGGTGGAAGGCTCGGCCTTATGCCTGGTGTTTTGTTCCACTCTTGCCGCCTCTAGTTTCCGTCATATCGGTATTATGTTCCCGGATTTTGCGTCCCTAACGCGGTTGGGTGATTTATGGGACCCCTTGACAGTTCGCTTTGAATAAGACTCCTCCAAAGAAGGCCCAACCTTGGTTTTACCATTTGCCACCTAAGCCTTTTTCCCTTGGGTTCTGCAGACTCAAGGGTCATCTTTATTTTAAACCCCGGCCGCTTCTCCTTCAATTGCTGGCCCAAACCGAAGCGATGTCCGCGCCCCGGGCAATCGTGGTCTATGCCAACCCGACGCCTTGCTCATCCGGTGTGCCCGAGAACGAGATATGTGCAGCTCCTATCGGGTTTGTCGGCACATCCGGCGGCTTTGCTGGTCTTGTTTTATTATCGCCGAAATGTCTTGTAGCCGGATTCCGAGATCGATCGGGTCTTCCCGGGAGAAGGAATATCCTTCGCCGACCGTGAGAGCTTATAATGGGCTAAGTTGGGACACCCTGCAGGTATTATCTTTCAAAGCCGTGCCCGCGGTTATGAGGCAGATGGGAATTTGTTAATGTCCGGTTGTAGAAAACCCAAAGTTGATCTTAATTAAAGTACACCAACAAGTGTGTAACCGTGATGGTCTCTTCTCGGCGGAGTCCGGAAGTGAACACGGTGTTGGAGTTATGCTTGACGAGGGTTGTTCTAGGATCACTTCTTGATCATAGTTGTTCGACCGTGCCTTGCTTCTCTTCTCGCCTGTTTTGCGAATGTAGCCACCAGATATGCTAGTCGCTGCTGTAGCTCCATCTCACTACCTTCTCCTACCCATAAGCTTAAATAGTCTTGATCTCGCGGGTGTGAGATTGCTGAGTCCCCGTGACTCATGATACTTCAAAACCAGTTTGCGGTGCCTATGAAACCGCAGGTGACGATCCGAGCTCAAGGAGGAGCTCGATGAAGATCTTGTTCTTTGTGTTGTTTCGCTTCAGTTGATCAAGAGTGGAGCCAGTTGGGACGATCGGGATCTGTGTAGCATTTGGGGTAGTCTTCTTTTATTTTGGTTCCGTAGTCGGACCTTGATTGTATCTGTATGATGTAATGCTTTACTCATGTATTGCGTGAAGTGGCGATTGTAAGCCAACTATGTATATCTTTCCCTTATGAATTACATGGGTTGTGTGAAGATTACCTCACTTGTGACATTGCTTTCAATGCGGTTATGCCTCTAAGTCATGCTTCGACACGTGGGAGATATAGCCGCATCGAGGGCGTTACAGCCTGAGAAATAGTAAAAGTTACAAATGCAGCGACGTCAGGAGATCGAGAAGTAGAGCAAGGCCGGTTTTGAAGGAAGTTATATCTGATGGTCGCCGGGATGTCGCTAGGTGGGCGGCGGGAGGCCGGATCTGCCCACACTATGGCAGAGAGGAAGAAGGGGTCGGAGGACCTCCCTCGCCAATGGTGCTTGGGAGAGAACGGCAAGGCAGGCTGATCGGGACGCGCCCAACAGTGGGTAAGAGCCGTCGCCAAGGACGACCGCGTGAACGTTGCACCTTCTCACCTTCCCCGGCGGAGAGGATCCGGCTAGATCTGTGACCAGCGGTGAGCAGAGAGAGAGAGTGTGGCCACCGCTGTCGTGTTTAGATCCGGAGAGGCCGAGACAAAGGTGAAGAGAGCAACACTAGCAAGCAAGCGCGAGGCTCCTGCCTATATAGTGGAGTAGTACTTAGTTTTCTTTTGTCTACAGAGCCGGTGTCGGTGTCAAACCGGCGGATCTCGGGTAGGGGTCCCGAACTGTGCGCCTAGGCGGATGGTAACAGGAGACAAGGGACATGATGTTTTACCTGTGTTCGGGCCCTCTCGATGGAGGTAAAACCCTACTCCTGCTTGATTAATATTGATGATATGGGTAGTACAAGAGTAGATCTACCACGAGATCGAGAGGCTAAACCCTAGAAGCTAGCCTATGGTATGATTGTTCTTCGCCCCACGGACTAAAACCCCCGGTTTATATTGACACGGAGAGGGCTAGGGTTACACGTAGTCGGTTACAATGGGAGGAGATCTGCATATCTCAGACGCCAAGCTTGCCTTCCACGCCAAGGAATGTCCTATCCGGACACGGGGCGAAGTCTTCAATCTTGTATCTTCATAGTCCAGAGTCCGCCAAAGGTTATAGTCCGCCATCCGGACACCCCTAATCCAGACTCCTCAAGAGTCCCCGAACCAGGCTTCAATGACAAGTGAGTCCGCGCGCAGATTGTCTTCGCATTGCAAGGCGGGTTCTTCTCCAAATTCCGTGTACTGTTGAATAGTGTCCGCTCCTTGTGAATATTGTGCTCCTTGGCTTCATACCAATAATGGCCATCTTCCATGTGTCGAATGCTGAAAGCCGTGGTGTTTTACATTTTCCCCTAGCTACACAAATGAGCTGTCTATTAAAGAGACGAGGATTTAGATCCAAATCACACCACCTTCCCTTCGCGAAGCCACACGAGCACACCCGCGGATATCCATTCCATCATGGCCGGTCGTCGTAGCTCCTCCTCTCGCCCTCCCAGTCCTCAACCTGGAGATTGGAAGAGATGTTCCATCCCGCACAGCGAGCTAGTGGCGCTCCAAGCCAAGGGATTCCTCCCCCCGGCCTACATGGTAACGGTTTGAGCCGGACTTGCCACCTATAATGGCGGAGAGCAAGCGGAGAGCGTCCCTAATCCCTCAAAAGAAGAGCGGCTATGCCTTATCCCTTATTTGATAAGAGGGCTCGGATTTCCGATTCATCCGTTTCTCCGGGGGCTGCTGGAGTTCTATGGCCTCCAGCTGCACAACCTTACGCCAGCCTCCATATTGCATATCGCGGGCTTCGTAGCCCTTTGCGAGCTGTTTTTGGGCTGCGAGGCTCATTTCGCACTGTGTAAGAAGTTGTTCTGCCTCGTGCCCCGTTCTCAGGAGGGGTCGATATATCAAGTGGGCGGAGCCGAACTATGGTGCATCGTCGGGACCAGATATCTATCCGGAACCCCAAAGAAGGCGTCCGAAGACTGGCCTTCAGAATGGTTTTATATAGAAGATGTCCCCCTGCGAGACCCTATTCGGATTGGCCTCCCTGAGTTCGATAATGCTCCTTTGAAGAAGCGCCTAAGCTGGCGTCCATGGAGCCCTTAGAAGGAAAATGACAAGGACGCCCTTTACCTGATGAGCCGGATAAGGTTGTTAGCTCATTCCGGACTGACCATGATCGAGGTCATGGCCACATGCATTATGCGAGGGGTGCAGCCGCTTCAGTATAGAGGCCACCCCATGTGGGATTTCAACGGAGAGGATGATGCCACCCGCTGCGGCCGTAAGGGGCCGGAATCGGTTGCCGCTCTGACGAAGATCTTGTCCGCATTGTACAAGGGAGAAGAGGAGGAATTTCTCCGCGTCAATCCACAGGGCGGATTTTCTACGCACAATCCCCCAAACTGGGTAAGCGGACACTTCTTTTTGCCCATCCGTTCCATATTCCCATGGTTAAGTATCTCATCTTGTGATTTCGACGCAGGAATTGCGCCAGGCCGCAAAGGATATAAACAACCCTCCTCCACAACCCGAGGATCCGGAACGGTCCCTCGATTCGGCCTCCCAAGAGGATCCGTACATATCCGTGGAGCTGATCGATGGGGTATTTTACCAACTGAGCGTCGACAATGCCTTGGTGGCTATTACAGCCGATTATCCTGGACTGCTCCCCGCCTCACAAGTAACCGAGACCGAAGTCCCAAAACTTCAAAGATGATCCGTCCGTGCTTATTTTTGATCACCGTATACCAATGGTGTTTCGCAGGGAGGATCTCGAGGCAAATGCCGAGCTCGCGCGACTAGCTAACAAGGGACCGCGAGGGCGGGCAGGCTAAAGAGACATGCAGTCCGGGTCGAGGTACCGGCGCAGCAAGAAGGCGCGCCTTATTCCAAGGTATTATTCTTACGATGCATACTAACGCCCGTGTTTTTTAGGAAAAAGAGGGCTCGGCGGACTATATCCGGAGAGGTTGCCAATCGCGCCTCCACCAGCCAGTGCTCCAAAGCCAGTCCGTAAGCGAGGCGAACACGAGGCGCAAGGCTTGACGCCCTCCGACAGAGGATGTGGATAGACTGTCCGCCACCAATTCCGAGGTGGAGAGTGCCATGAATCACAGCGCGCCACGGACAGTTCTTCATAACGCTTGTTTCTCCCAAGAGGCATTGGATGCCTTTAACTCGAGATGCGCACCTCCGCCGCCAAAATGGTCTAACCAGGGCCCGCGGAGCAAGTATGTAAAAGACATACGAGTGAGAAAATTTGATGATTATATATGTAAAAAGCAAAGATATAAAGTTTCGCTGGCGCACCCTGCTGATCACTAGATACCAGTTGTAGAGAGAGTGCAGGGAACAACCACGAAGCAAGATGCGTGATATATACAGAACCGAAGTGCTGGATGGTGGCGTCAGTAATTACAAACCCATACGGCCATGCGTGCTTGTTTTACCGGGCTGTCGTTTTGCTACGTGAGTATCTCGCCTCTGCAAATTGGAGTTAATCACACGGCAGGTATTTACTACAGGACGGTGCAGAATCATATTTAACCCACCTAGACTAAATATCGCAAGTCTTGCCACCCCATTCCAGCACGGCAGAACCATTACTGTTTCTCCGAAACGGTGCCGAGATAAACACCAATAGACAAGCACACAACGCCGTGGAACTTTTGACAATAGCCAAAATGAGCCCACCGACTTGTTTCGCCCAAAGCAGCTCTTGCCGCACCCTGCTGATTCAAAAGGGGCGTGGTCACTTACCCCTAATACACCTGCAAAGTCAAGTAGTAGGCTTCCTTTTCTGCCACTTGACAACAAAAAGGTTCAGCCAGCTTTCCTCTATTATTGTGGCGAAATTCAACAAATGATAAAATCAGAACCTTATCCACTCAAAGGTTCGGATCTCAAAGCAAATGAAGGGTTCCGATAGCAGCCGCCGAGCTAGTGTGGATAGCAAATCCATGCTCTATATATATATATATATATATATATATATATATATATATATATATATATATATATATATATATATATATATATATATATATATATATATGTAGTGAGAGTGTGGAGAGTGCAAACCCTAGCGGACAAGCACCGAGGCTCCACTTATATATATATTTAATACTGATCGAGCTCGGTGCCTTTAATCACTTTGCTTTTATATGACAGTGGGCCAGCCACATTTTGGGCCCACTGTCATAAACCCAAAGGCAGGTGCACTAAAGTCAATGAAGCCGTCCATATAGTACTCGTGTATACGACTAATATATAGTGGAGTGGTTTCCTTATTCTCTCCATAACAATCTTTTTAAATTGTGTAAGTACGAAACGAAACTCTTTATTTAATGTACCAGTGAAGAAAACTACTACTACTTCCGATGAACTAATGATCCACACGTCCTGGTCGCACTTCCTGTCCTTCACGTGCGGTACACTACCCTCCCTTAAGTGAACAACAACACATGCACCAAATTATCGAAAACGTGTGAGAGTGTGTACAAATAAAGAATTTTAATTTCAATTATCGGAAAGGTTTGAGAGTATGTACAATTTACCCTCTTTAATAATTATGGTTTGTTGTGTTCGGCCTAAACTTGGTCAAACTTTGCAAAGTTTGACTTCAGTCAAAGTTAATAGCTGGACAAAGAAAATTACAGGGGAGCTGGAGACAAAGTTGTGAGAAGGCTTAGAAATCAATACAAAACTTATGCTCTTAGTACCAACGTCAATCCTTCTTCTAGGAAACATTTGGTTCATAGCCAATTGTGTGATAAAATTGCACCAACGTGAAAGACGCATCGCGTCTCCAACGCAACCAAGGTGAACTCAAGGATATCATCTTTGTGGGTAACAAGCAAAGAGCACTGATGGAAGACAGCTTGTTTTTCATTGAAAATCGATCAGCTTCACCAGCCGACGCAACCATGAGGCGCAACCATGAGCATCGATAGGTCATCGTGGTGATGCATCATCCATTTGGCATTAAGTTTGGGTGAGGCACCTATGAAGTTCGAAAATCCTCACCGTGGTCTGTTTCTTCTCAGTAGTCAAGCTCGAGGAAGGAAGAACCACGTGGCAGAGGACAGTGAGGTGGAACAACAATGGACGTCCAATTTTGTGCAGTTCCACTAAAAATGAGGAAGACATGCCCGGGTATGGAGATACACATCGCTGTTTCCAAAACTATAGAAAGGGATATAGTGTTGTTACTTTGTTTTACAAGATTAACAACAACATCTCAATTGTCAATAAGAATTATGAAAAGTACACCAACAAACAGAAGCATCATGATTATCTTGATGGGACTAAACCAGGATACCCGAGAAAAAAAGCATTTCTTCATTTAACGAGTGATAGTATTAGATTAGCAGCAGCAATAGGAGCATATGGAAAATGACCGCACAACCACCATGTACTTTTTGTCGAAACAAAATGTATACCTCCACGCATAAATCAGGACAACTTTTCGAGTGGCATTTCCTCTATAATAGTAGGTGATGTTGGACCAGCCGACGAACCCTAGCTACTATACATGGGGAGCTGGGGAGTAGTCGACAGAAGAAACCCGCATGCAAGGACTCGGGAGCTGGACCAGTACAAGAAGTTATACCTCAGGTGGGTGAGATGTCGCTTAGGCGGGCGGGCGGGATCTGCCCACACGACGACAGCGAACAAGGGCTCGGAGGACCTTCGTCCGCGCCAGCGCCGGCTCCGAGAGGACGGTGTGCATCGGCTTCCTCCATCGCTGACGGCGACAACGTCAACGCTGCACTTGCTCACCTCCCGCAGCGGACGGGATTCGGCCGGATCTGTGACCACCGGTGAGGAGAGAGATAGTGTGGACACTGTCATCTTGTTTTGATATGGAGAGGGTGAGAGAGCGAGACGCGAGAAACTCTATCAAACAAGAGGCTATAATGGAGTAAAACAATCTCTCCATAGCAGTGGTTTTAAATAGACTACACGCGTTCCCGGAAAAAAGAAACGGAAACTGGCGGACAATTTTTTAACGTACCAAGAAAGAAAACTCGATCAAAAAACACGCCCCGCTTCCAGGTTGCGAGAGTCATCGCGCACACACACATAGACATAGACATGCATATCCGTGTTTACGTAAAATTCCATTTCCATCTCCATCTCCATCTCCAATCATACTTGTCCAACTGGCACATTATTTACGTTGCTAATTATATACGCGGCAATATTAACGTACAACATCTCTTGTTTGCGGGCATCCGGACCGCTGCCACGGTCGCTCCTGACCAACCCGAACCCTCTTCATCACCCGTGCGTGCTTCCCGCCCAAAACGGTCAGTGCCGCATTCATGCCCGCCAGAGCGGACGCGACCTCTCACTGGCGCCGGCATTGAAGCGGTCGCGCCGCCGAGAGCGTCGCCGCCGCCGCTTCGTGCACGCGATCGCTCCGCGTTCAAAGGTCACAATAGCCGGCCACAACATGCATGTAAAAAGTTCTTGGGAGTCCGTGCTACAGCTAGCTGTCCTCCCCAACTCGTCAATCTCTTCCAGTAGTACTAGTACTCCATGGCGCGATCCATCGACAAGAGGTGGGGAAGTTACCGTATACTCGGTTTGCGGTGAGTGGCATGCCGAGCGACCGTGTGGGGTCAAGCCATGGAGGAGGGTGAGACACAAACAGGACAAACGTGATTTAAACGCTGGTTTTGCTCGATGGCGTGATCCAACGAAACGAAACGTTGTTTTCTCTCTGTTTCCATTTTTTCTCCAGAAAAACGGAAACTTTCCACTCCATTTTCATTCCTACTCCAAGGTTGCCCCGTTACAACATTCCATCAAATACAAAGGAAAACTAACATGCATGCTGATGCATCTCAATGATTCACATATCATAGCCAATATTTACTTCACAACTAAATACAAAAGTTGTGAGAGCATGTACGAAAGAAAAACTACTGATGGGGTCACTACGACTCAAACCCTAAACCCTAAACAGGATTTAATTTCCTGGCCAGGTAGAACATGTCGAAGGAAAGACGGCTGGCACCCTCGGATCATACGATGCTTTTGTGCAGTTCCACTAAAATCGAGCTGAGCATCCCTGATGGCAAAGATATTGAAGAAGCGTGATTAGAATAATAGTACTGGCCTAGTTCATGAGACATAAACTCATCACAAGTAGAAGCCGGTAAAAGTAGAGAAAGATCGACATGGAGATGGAGCTACGTGGGGAGCTGCGGCAGTGGAGCAAGCCGGCTCCAAAAGGAAGATGGACTACCTGGGACGTCGGGCTGTATCTAGAAGGGCGGTTGGGACGCGGCATCAACCCATACTGTGGTGACCCCCGATTGGGACGTTGACTGTGGATTTTCTCCCTCGCCGATGTCGACCGCATCTACGCAGAACATTGTTCCCTTCCCTCAGCTGCGGGATCAGGCTGGATATGTGACCAGCGGTGTGGCCACCATCGTTCGATGCTTGTGAAGAGAGCAACCCAAGCAAGCAGGCTTGTAGCGTAGGCTCGTGCTAGTGTATATATAGTGGTTTTCTTTTTCTCTCCATATCAACCATTTTATACTGCGTACGTGTCATTGAAGAGTGAAATGATGGTTGCTTCTTCCGACTAACTCACTGTGTGATTTGACAGCTCCTTTAGTGGCCCCTACACGTACTCCCCCTACATGTATGCAACAGTCAGACGTACACATGGACGCAAAAAAGCGCACGCCGCCCTAATGCATGCATGTCCGAGCACACGACAGAACACACACGGTCACGCTCAAGTGCTCAACCTACACGTGCATGCACACACATACTCAGCCAGGGTGAGCTAGTGACCGTATAAACACCGAAAAATATATATATTGAGCGCAATGAGCGTAGTATGAAGTCCACTGACCATATTTTTACAAATATACAGTGACAGAACAGTGTATTTATCTCGTTTGAAATTATGCCCTATTAACCGGAGTGGAGGCAGTATGGACTAGCATTACTTTGCTGTGTCCCGTCAATTTGCCGAATGAGGAGAAGCTTGCAGGACGGGAGAAGCTTGCGTGCGGTGGATCACTGGACAAGGAGAAACTTTTGACTAATGCAAGCTGTCCTTCGCTCAGGCAGTGGACGTGCAACAGTTAATTCGGTGTCAGATTGCCAGAAGCATACACTATACTAGTACTATTATTGTTGCACTTCACGAAGAGGCGAACAGCCAAGCGCAAAGTTTACTAGTACTACTACTATAGTCTATAGAGGTACTATACTAGTACTAGGAACCGGATGGAGGAACGTCTGCACTCTTATTATATTTTTAAAATGTGATAAAGCAATCTTCAACACATTTGGTTCTCTTCGAGGGTTCTCGCATGTGATAATGGGAGTTGATTGCATGGAACACTCACCACAATTCTCGCTTAATTCTGGCTCATATCCTATTACAAATAGGAGCGCTCAGTAATATTTCCTCTCTTTTTTGTTATTCAGCATGTAAACAGGTCAGCAAACCTTGCGGCGCATCTTTGTGCGAACAGTGCTTGATGCACTTTGAATGTGGCTGAGAGCTGGCTTGATGAAACACCTCGCTTCCTACTTCTTTTTTTGCGGGGTACCTCGCTTCCTAGTGACCAGTGTCTTGGTTGATCATCCTAAGAATGCTTATATATGAATAAAGCTCTCTCATTTACCCGCAAAAAAGATTAAGCCATATTAACCGGAAAGGAGGACTAGCACTGCTTGTTGGTGTGTCCCGTCAACTCGCAGAACGAGGAGAAGCTTGCAGGACAAGGTGAAGCTCGCTTACACCTTTTGACTAATGCAACGTACCTCGCCCAGGCGGTGGACATGCATCAGTTCATTCGGTGTCAGATTGCCAGAGGCATACAATGTAGTACCGAACATGCGGAGTACCATCATTGTTCGACTTCACGAAGAGGCAAAGAGCCAAGCACAAGGTTTAGTAGTATGAGTAGTACTACTAATAGAACCGCATGGTGGAGCCTCTGTACTCTTATTTTTCTTAATCTTTGAGAAAGTACACATTTATTCTGGAGAAGGGCGGAAAACGGCAGCCCAACATGTAATGATGATATCGATCAACCATGCTCGAATATATCTTGGCCTCCGTGCGAGCCCGTCTGTGTGTTATCGCTCCTTGTCTCTCTCAAGGAACGGCGGGTTGGCCATTTTGCCGTCAATTGAGATCGGTTTGCTCACACTCCGCTCCCACATGTCAGTGATATGCCAAGACGAGGTGCGTTGACCGACTGGCCATACGCGTACTTGGGTTTTGCACCTTCATACTCCTCCTCCCTCCGTCACAGTTTATAGGGAACGCTTCATTATAATGCATTTCTCTCAATGCATTTCCACCACCAGAGAGACTTTAGACGCGTTTGGTTTAATGCTCAATTAATTAGGGCGTGGTAACCGCATTTCTCTCTCGATGTAGTACTATGGAGTGGAGTAAGTGCATGCATGTGTCTACCCGGGGTGGAAGCACTGCATGCATGTGTGTACGCATTATTTCCTCTAGTAATAGACGCCGTGCTATAACTACCAATGCAATTTTTTAGGCCGATCGCTAGTTGCCTTGGTCCCAGAGATTTTCTCTTTTTCTGAAACGTGCTCTATAAACAGTGACGGATGGAGTAGTATGAGCGGATTCAAAGAAGAGAGTATTGATGGTTGCTTCTTTCGAGCAACTTACAGTTGGAAAGGTGGGGCTTATGATTTGGCTGCTCATTACTCACTACTAATGCGGCGCAACGACCGGTCTGAGTCTCCCATGCGGCTGTGCACTACCCCCTCGGTTCTTAAATATACTCCGGAGTATTTGTCTTTCTAGAGATTTCAACGAGTGACTACTCAAATATTTGTCTTTTTAGAGATTCAAATGGACTACTGCATACGGATGTATATAGACATATTTTAGAGTGTAGATTCACTCATTTTTGCTCCGTATGTAGTCACTTGTTGAAATATCTAAAAAGACAAATATTTAGGAACGAAGGGAGTACACATACGAAGCAAAATGAGTGCATCTACACTCTAAAATATGCCCATTTGAAATTTGTAAAAAGACAAATATTTAGGAATGAAGGAGTATAATTTTGTGCATGACACATGGACCCGGATGCCAAAGAGGCTTCTGGCAATGCTATCAAGCTTCTAGCATTTGTTTACATAATTGACGTACTATGCAAATAATTTTCCAGCGACATGAAATTGTACAATGGTGTGAGCTTTCAGCTTTTGTTTCGTGTGTCTTGCCATCGATGCTCTTTTGGAAACAATAAAAAACTAACTTCCTTGCTAATCAGAGCTAATATTTACATCACAACTAAAGAAAAAGTTGTGAGAAGGTGTTAAATTAAAATTGATCCATGCTTTCATTAGCAGCAACGTCCCCCCAGCTTTGTCTAAATCAACAAGGCATGTTGGGAAAAAAGTGGCTGTCTGAAGCATGCAACATTCCGATCATTTTGTGCAGTTCCACTAAAATAGAGTTGAGCGTCCCTGTTCCAAAGATATTAAGTGTGATTACGATAATAGAGGACTGCTGATGAAACAATAAACACACAAATAGAAGCCGGTCACCTTTGCAATCTCTCTTAAGACTAACTAGTTGGAGAAGATTAGGCTCGGAGTTGGATGAGGAGGATAGAGCAAAACCAATCTCCCTTTGTGCAACGCAATGAATGTAGAGACGTTGCCCGTGTGACATTTTGGCAGAACTGCACAAAACACTCTTAAGAAAAAAGTGATTTGTGCAGTTCACCAAAAGGTCGCAATAGCAACGAGGTGAAATGGATAGCCCTGTTTGCAAAAAAGAGGCAGAAAGGAAACAATTACTGGGCAATAACAGTTGATGACACATGCGACGACAAAAAAGAAGCATATTCCTTATCCTAAGGGAAGATAACAACACGGTTGTGTTTGTCTAAAACGGTGTGAGGACGAGATTGCAATATGGAAAGTACGCCAGACGAGCTACGTTTTGGGCAAAGAACTATGGAAGACGGGCAGTGGAGCAAGGCCGGAGGGGATACCTGGAGGTCGTCGGGATGTAACTAGGTGAGCGGCGGCGGGCGGAATCTGCCCATACTGCGGCAGCGAGCAGGTGGCATAGGCCCTACCACGCCGGAGCTTGGCCAGAGAGAACGGCGTGTGGCACAGATCGGGACGTGCCGCCTCGGCGCCGTCGAACGGAGAAACGATGCACGTCCTCCCTTTTCGCCGGCAGAAGGGATGCAGTGGGATCAGTGACCAACGGTGAGAGAGAGAGAGAGGCCACCGCAGCCTTGTGTGAGATACTCTGAAGAGAGACAAACCAGGCAGGCATACTCCATTGTATATAGTGGAGCAGACTACCTTTTTCTCCATATAAATCGTTTTATATTCTGTGTACGTGCCATTGAGCGATATAACTTTATTTAAAAATAACGCGCCAACGCATCAAGTCGAACTTTGTTTCGTGCACGTGTGGTACACGACCTCCGTAGGTAAACAACCGCTACACACGTTCAAATTAGCATGTGGGCTGCCATTTCATACAGAAATGAGCTCCACCCTGTACCCGCGCAGGTGTGGCTGGGCACGAAGCGTGAGTACGTGCACGGTGCACCTATTCTCTTCTTGTATACGTACACCACCTACGTGGGGTTGTGTGAGAGAGATACACAACGAGAGAGATATAGTGTGTGGGTTCGTGAGAGTTTTTTGGGGGGGGGGAGGGTGGGGTCAATCAAAACATGTAACATATGCAATGTGTGTGAAATAGAGTCCTGGATATATCATATATATAGAGGGGGCGATCCACGAGAAGAGAGTGGAGGTATCATCGACTTGAGGTGTCCATAGAATCGAAGAGAGGGATGATGATGTGTGTGTGCGCGCGATATCGATAAAGAGTGCCATCGAATTTGTGTGTTCCCATGTCAAAGATATAGAGTGGCTGGCCTACTAGAACTTGAGAGGGGACATGTGCAGTTTGTCTCTGTGGCATGGATACCTACCTACAGCACTCGACTATCGGTGTGTGTGGTGGGGGGGCTAATTAACTATAGAGGTACAATGGCTGGTATATGTGTGGAGGAGGAGAGAGGCCTACCTCATGTATTAAGGGAGATCGATCTACCTCATGTATTAAGGGAGATCGATCGTCATCCATGCATATGTGTAGGAGAGGAATAAGGTTGGGAGAGAGACAGAGCTAGAGTGTTGGAGGGGGTGGTAGTGGAGTTGCTTCTAACAAATGGTGGGATAGGCTTGCTAGACAACCGGAGGGCACGCCTGCAATATCAATAAGAGAGGGGATGGCTGCCTGTCTGTGCACGTGCGTGTGAGAGACGGGTCATGAGGCATGCACGAATGATGGGGGGAGATATGGATGTGGTAAGCAGACATAACTACATAGGAAGATCAATCGTCCTTTGTCAGAGAAAGGAGAGACATAACTTGTGAGGTACGCCGATCGATGGGGGGGGGGGGGAATAGTTAAACTCGACCTAGGTATATGTTGGGAGATCGATCGGTATATATGCATGTGTGTGTTAGAAGCAAATGAGGCACGGGGAGAAGGATAGAGAGAGAGGGATCCATCTAGGAGGTGGTGCGAGAATCATACTATATCGAGGGGGGAGAAGTGTGCGAGTATGAGATTGATGAAAAGAGTGGTGGGAGTGAGGCATGGACAGTGATAAGAGAAGAGGGGAAGCTTGTGTTTTGTGCTAGGCACACCTGGCTAGAGAGGCATATCGATCGATGTGTGCCGTAAAGAAGGAGCTGGGGTGCCTACATACACCGTGGGTGAACGACCTAAAGTGAAAAGACGAATTTGCGCAATGGAGCTAGAGAATGCTGAGGGAGGGTTAGAGGGATGCGGGCGTCTACATGCACGAGAGAAAGTTAGTGCTAGCTAGCTACAAAGATAAGAGGATTGTGTGGGTGTAAAAGACGAATAGAGATCATACTTCATTATAAAAAGCGAATTCGGATATTTGAAGAATTTATCATAGTGTTTTAAACTGACGCATGTGTGAATATATATAACGGTGATACACATGGTGTGGTTATGAACATGTTATACTACATATAATATATTTTATCTCTACTCTTATAAAAAACGGAGTTGTTGATGATGGTCCCATCCTCCAATATAGGCCGTCCGATTTATATCTGACGGATAGGAAGGAAACTATGGCAATTTTGAAAAAAGAACCCACACCCCTCTCCATATTTGCAAATTAGGCCTCCCCTTGATCATGTTGATGTTCTGTGGAACGCATGGGCATCTTGCTAGTACTACGTATAACATATAGAACATTGATCATAATTTGGGCTAATGTGTGGCTTTTGCAGCTCAGGTCTAAATACTTGTCATAATGTAGGGGGCGGGGCACTATACTATGTGTGATAAACACGGTGTACATGTATGGAACATGGTATAGATTATGCATATATAGTTAGTACATTAAATGTAGTATTATTTGGAATCAACATCAAGTGTATTAAAAAAAAAGAATTCGAGTTCATGTAGTACACATAGTTCATATCTATCTCTATAGTAATCATGTGGTGTGTTATTAAGGTAATACACGAATGATGGTTGAAGTTGCTAACAATCATGATTGTAGATTTGTTATTGAAATAGAGAAACAAATTCAAATTCAGTTCGAACTGCAGCGGTAGTATAGACATTTGGAATGCACTAAAATGTTGGTATGAGTAGGTTACATGCATTATACAGCAAGCGAAAAAAAATTTAATTGGACATAACATGGATTCATACTACCGAATAGCATTTGCTTGCACTAAATTGTTGGTATGAGTAGCTTTAAATAGCATTTTTATAGTAAAACGGGGCAAGACTCTCTCTTTGTGTGGTGTGAATAGTTTTATTTTTTCGTTTTCTTTTTGGTTGAGGGAAGTGCGAATTGATTTGGTACGTACAAGTACAATATTACACGTTAGGCTTGTCCCTAAAATTCAACCCGCGCCTTGTTATATCCCGAAAATTCAGATATCGTGCTCCCAAAACTGGCGCCTTCACAACCCGCGCCTTGCTATCCCGAAATTACGACGCGATCGAAAACTCCCTCCAGCTGCCAAATCCCGACATGCGAAATTCCCCTTCTAACACTGAGCCGAAAGGGCCGCTAGTTCAAATCGGTGCGGGGTACTTTTGTAACACACCCTACTTTTTGGACAAGCGCATCCCTAAGTCATGGTTCACCCCCTCCCATCACCTCCTTTTTGCCATTTGAAATCCCATGCCGCCATAACCTCTCCGCTCCAGCCGCGAAACCCCACCCTCCTCCGTCCGCCACCTCACCGCTGCCCAGCCGGAGCCTCTTCCTCGACGATGTCATCCACTGCAACAACTCGACGTCCCTCGTCCACCTCCCCGGATGAGGATCCGTCGTCCATCTCGTCGTCCCGCCGGTTCAGCCGCCCCGTCCTCCACCTCCAAGGAGCTGCTCCGACGATCGCCTCGTCTATCGATGCTGCTCCATCCCCACAGCGCCGCCTTAACCTGCTCCACCGGAACCGCAACATCCTCACCGACTCCTCGGACGAAGCCGAGGCCTACTCGGCGCCACCAAAGAGGTTGTACACTCATCGCATCGCACCTTCTCCTTAGCCCGACCTCCCGGTGCCAACGGTGCTCCATCCCGCACCCCCATGGAGTGGCTACCTTGAAACCGGCGCCGCGGGCGACATGTCCACGGCGGCTCTCCCCCAGTGTGAGGCCCCTTCGGCGGCGGCGTCCATACCAGCCGGATCTGCTGCTGCTGCTCTGGCTCTCGCTCGCTCGCTCGCGCTGCTGCTGCTGCTGCTCCGGCTCTTGCTTGATCGCTTGCTCGCCCAGCTGCTGCTGCTTTGGCTCTCGCTCGCGCTGCTGCTGCTGCTCCGGCTCTCGCTCGATCGCTCATTCGCCCAGCTACTTCTCCGGCTCTCGCTCGCTTCCTTCAGCGCTCTTTGCTGGTCTCCCCTCGCTGTCGTCTGCTTTGCTCTGCTCGATTTAGCTACACTTGATCGACTGAATCGACTTTTGGGTCGACGATTTTCAGGGGGGGGGTGGCTCACGGAGTTAAGGAAGAACCACCCGTAGCGGGGACGGGGCTCGCCGGAGAGGTACCCCACTATCTATCTTAGGGTTCAGGGTGGGGGCGGGGGCCTATAGGGCTGGCCGGGGCGGCGGCGGACCGGCGGTGGGGAGTTGTTTCGGGGTGGCGAGGCGGCGCTGGGGCCGGCGGTTCGGCCGGTGGTGGTTGGCGGCTCAGTGGGGTGCAGGTTGAAGATGAACTACAGGCCCTCCCTAAACTACATGTCAAGTGCCTCTCTGCTACCATTACATTCAGTTTCAACATTAACATTCAGATTCCACAGTAAATTTCAGTTTCGACAGTTAAGTTCAGAGTCAACAGTTTTTACCTCATTTGTTGTAGTCAGGTGGTTTTTGGTGATGTAAATTTTACATCTATTTTACATCATCTATTGGAGATGCTATTAGAATCCCACTTGAGATTGACGATGTCTGTCTTGTGCTGCTTCAGCGTTGATGTCTTACGGCTCACCGGGCTGCTCCAACGACAGAACGATCCATCACAACAGAGAAGTGCCCTGGACCCCGTCTACAGATTCCTCAGATCTTCCTCCACACCTCCAACAGCCACCTCTGCCTCAACTGCTTCAGCGACCAACCCAATGATGCTGAGGTCGACACGGCTACGGCAAAGAGGTTGTACACTTGTTGCATCACTTATTACTATACATTCATGTCGATCCATTAGGGCTATTTTGGTTCGACGAAAAAACATAGCAATAGGGAATTTTCCAATGGCACTCTACTATTAAATTATTCATGCATTTTGTTGAAAGGAATGATGCAAAACATCCACCTGGACCTACTTTTCAAAATCCTATGCATGAAAACAAGACCAAGTGCATTAGTGGCAGAATAACATTCTAACTGTACACGCTTTCATTTGGTTTCAGTTTATTTTGGCCATGTTTCTTTGCATTCCTCTGCTATTCCAATTCCTTTAAACCAAATAGTAAAGCAATCATCATCTGTCTTTTTATTAAATTAAAGCAATCATCAACCTGCTATCATTATTTTTGGATCCATCCACTGGTTGTTACCATCACTCTAAATTTCTGCATGCTCTCCTTACATAATCTCACCATATTTTTTTCATATGCATGTCAGATATTGTACACAGTCATGCTGAACATGTAGAGAAAAAGAGAAGAGTTTTGCGCGGCAATACAATGTCATGCAGACATTGCTCCATGGTGGGTTCAATGACAAACCCTCCCCACCCCTCTCCAGATTGTAATCCAGAGGAAGATATCTGTTCTGAGGCGGATTCAGACGCTGCTGACCCCCCAAGGTGTTTGCTCTACCTTGGCATGATGATGTTAGTCGTATCATGCATATGTTGCCTTGCAGTGCTTACTTTTGACATCATATATGTCATCTGCTCAGTTTAGACATGTTCTGTAATGCCACCTGTTTAGTTTCTATATCATATATGGGAATTGTGCAGTCTCATGTCTTTTAGCCAACCATAATATACGTGAAATGTGCAATGCCATCCTGTTTAACCAGGCATCATATATTTGAATGATATCTTTCCCATCCTTTTCTTCATTACATTTCCATTTGTCGACAATGTTTTTACATTAAACTACTCTTCCTGTGAATCAGCCATTTGGGTGGGAGATTGAAAAAATCTGGAGTGAAAACAAGGCCTTCAGCGCAGACAGTGCTACCTGTCGAAGCAGATCTCTTGTTGGGCCCCGATAGCTCCTCAGAGATGGATTCAGAGACAGATAACCAATCCTATTCCCCCACCGAGGTGTATGCTCTAACTTGGCACGGTTATACTGCTCATATCATGCATATGGTTTCTTGCATTGCATAGATTAGACATCATATACACAATATTCAACACCATGTTCTTAGTTCAGACATCATATCTAATGCCCTCTGTTTAGCATATAAATCACATATGTGAATTAAGTGATGCGATCGTGATTACTTAGATAACATGTAGGTGAATTATGCCATGCGATCCTGTTTAGTTATTCATCATATCTTTGAATTATGTTATGCTATGCTATCCAGTTTAGATAGACATCATATATGTGAAATTATGTCATGCTATCCGTTTTAGTTAAACAATATACATGTCAACTATTTCGTGCCCTCTTTTTTCCACACTATCTATTGCATCTGTCTCTCATACAATGTCTGTACATTCAACTATGTTTCCTGTTTATCAGCCATTTGAATTGGAGCGGGTGATGCTAGCATCTAGCGGACTAAAACACGGTCTTCAAATAAAACAGTGCTACCTCTTGGTGGAGATAGCACCCCAGTTGTACATGCACGAGAACTAGCCCTACCACACATAACCAAAACTCTCGCAGATTCTACCCCTACTGCAATGGACAGAGAACCAGCTTCACCCAATCTAACCCCAACCCCAGCAGATAGTAACCCAGTTCCTGTTGACATAGCACCATCTCCACCACAGAGCTCCCAAACAAGAGCAGTTAGTAAGGCAGCTCCAGTGCCCAAAGGGCCAGTACTACTACGGCGAACCCCAACTCCACCAGTTAGTACGCCTATTCCTCCAGCTAGTCGTAGTTTAGCATCTATCGCATTTGATGTTGTTAAATCGTATGTGCGTATCTTCCCATCTTGGAAATATTATACTGAAGATGAAGGAAAATGCCAGTTGCAGGTGTTTGTCCAGGAGTTATGTGTAAGTAATGTTATTCATGGCAATTACTTTGCTTTGTCCCATACATCCTACCTCCATGATGATTATAATACATCAAATTTTCCCATTTTTCTCTATAGAGAAGGACCGATTTGGAAACTCAGGATGAGGTAACCTGTGCTAATACCTCTGCTATCTTCAAGAATGCTTGGTGGTAGTATCATAATTACCTGAAGAAAACGTACTTCACCGGCAAAGAAACTCATCAAATTCCCTTACATTCTCCTGAGACACATTTACTGGACTATGACTGGGAACGCCTTGTTCCGTACTGGTCCGGAACCAAGATTGTGGTAAGGTCTATGAGCTCATTTTCTATTTTAAGTACTATATTCTTGCGTCTTAATGTACTCTGTTCATGTAGAACAAGTGCCTAAACCTGAATAACAATTGTTCTAATTTAAGATTCCATTTCTATCATAGTTCAAAAAAGCGCTAGGCGTTAATTGTGCGTTTTTCCACCGCCTTGCGCTTTACTGACCAAAGTGCATGCTTATGCGCAGTTATGCACTGATTAAGCATAGTTATGCGCAATGCGTTTCACCAACGCCTAGAGCCTAGGCGCTATTAAGCGCTTGCTTAGGTGCGGCTTTTTAACTATGATTGCTATCGTGCATACTGCTTTGCTCTTGTATCGTTGTATTTACTCATACAAACTTATTTTTAAATTGAAGGATCCAATCGAAACTTCAATGGCACAGCAGGTATGTTCACGCATGTTTCTTTAACATGCTTGCTCTTATCAATAGCTCTGTTGATTTCAATTTCAAATGTGTATATAGTTGACTTCTCATATCATGCACATTACTAGCATCACAAAAGAGCTAATAGTGTTGTTGTACATGTAGACCCGTGGTACCCATCTGAAATCTTGTTGTGCCATGTAGTTTCCCACGCTTTGTATTCTTTCACTGCTGCTTTGTCTTGAACTGATATGATTTGAACCGTGTCTCTATTTTGATTTGGCAAGACAATGCAAAGGACCATAGGACATAGATATATGTTTGTTTGATGCTTTTATTATGTACTAGTACTTGGCAATAGAAGACTTGGTAGTTTAATCCTGTCCACCTTACTAATGAACTGGTTCACCAAATGAGTTTCATATACTAGTACATGCTAAACTGTTATGTGTCCGCTTGTTTCTTCTTTTAGAATGTTGACATAATATTGGGGAAGAGTGCCTTATTAAGCAATGGTAAAGGAAGTAATGCGATAAGGTTCAGATAGTGACACATCCTTGTTGGTCTCCAACAAAGCTGATAAAACAGCTAAGGAAGACTATCTCAAAGACGGTGAGACAACCCCAAAGTCCTGTCTTGGTTTAGTGTTGAGTTATCGCCACTACCGCTTGCACAAGCTATTCAAACTCACTGTCTAATCAGTTTGGTTTCTTGAGTCTCAACTACAAGCTGAAAGACATCGATCACCGTGTCTTGCGACAAGAAGCGGAAGGATCGGAAGTCCCGGAGCATTCAGATGCATACTTTCGGTGCAACAACAAGCGTTGGAGGATTTTAGCGCCAAACAGGACAAAGCTAATAAGCTTGCTAAGCTTATTGCCAGCATGGTGGATACCATGTTTCTTGAGCTCTTATGAAGTTGTTTCAGTTATGCTCTTGTTTTGCTGCCGCGTTTATTTGCATTGGTGGCCAATTTTGACGGCCAGTTTATGTAATATGCTGCTTTGTTCCCTATATTTGCACTGGTGGCGAACTTTGATGCCAAGTGGATGTAATATGTGTAATAGCAGTAATAGGCTAGCGTTAATTGCTTGCTTATTTATTTCCTTATTGTCTTGTTTAGTTGTTTGCTTGTAGTCACTGCAGTTCTTTCCCTGTGTTTTTCTAGTGGCCACAATAACCTATTTTTGGAAACTAAGCCAAAATAATCATGGCAACACACGGACTGTTGTAACCATGGGCCTCCTGCGGGCCATATGATCCATGGGCCTTCTACGGGCCGTAGGATCCATTGGCCTTCTATACGGGCCGTAGGATCCATGGGTCTTCTACGGGTCGTACGATCCATGGGCCTTTTACGAGCCATAGGATCCATGGGCCTTCTACGGGGCGTATCATCATTTCGCCAATCATGGGTCGTACTTTTCATTGACAATAACGGGCCGTTTATTGGCCGTATTTGATAACTCTACGACATGAAAACAGCGCAACATATTAACGGGCCACAAACGGGCCGACTGTAACCACAGGCTGAATTTGGCCCACAAGCAGAAAATGGAAGGAATGGGTCGTAAGTAAACTAATGTGGAAATGAGCCCAAGAATAAATGGGCCCCCAGAAGTCCGAAAGATAACATGGGCTGGAAACGGCCCAACGGAATAATGGGCCATTAATGGGTATAAAGTGATACACTGTTCATTACGGTCCAGTTTCACCATGGGCCGTTAATGGGTATAAAGTGGTACACTGTTCATTACGGGCCAGTTTTACCACGGGCCGTTAATGGGCCGAGAGTAATAAGGGCCTCATATGGGCCGAAATACGTCATGGGCCATACATGGGCCGAAAGTTAAAACGGCCTGGAATTATTTTGGACATCCCAGATGACGCTACTGGGTCTAATTCGGTTAGGCCGTAAACGGGCCCTGGGTTAGCGGGCTGTAAATGGGCTATATGCGAACATGCCGTTAACAAGCTTGCCGTGGGCCGGCCCGCCACCTTTTAACCAAGTCAAACGGGCTGGCCTTTTCACAGGAATGGGCCTCTGTTGGGCTGTGCCACGTGTCGACGTATCATAGGCGCTTCGTTTCCAATGAGTGGATGACATCTGCCCCAACGGTGAGCCGACACATGTTTCCTCCAGCCAATGATGATTTTACACGTGGAAAATCCCCATTGGTCAGGGCTGTTAACGGGTTATCGGATCCAAAACTGGACCCGATAGCTTTACTGCATTCCGTTACGGTGGATGCCACGTGTCGGTCACCCTTGACGAAAGCACTTCTGTGACGCGCGATTTATCGTCATGGAAGTGGAAACTTCCGTGATGATAATTTTGGTAATGTCATGGAACACTTCTACGACAAAGACAGTATGACTATCTTGATTCGCTATAAATTTGTCATGGATGTACATGCATGACAAAAAACGCGACCTACAGAGACAAACACGTATCATCACGGAAGCGTCTTTTTTTGTAGTGTAAGGAGGTTTATGTGTGATATAGCGTATCATATCACGGGGCTTGGATGCACCGATGAAGTTTGCACCAACTCTCTTTATGTGAGAAAGGGCAATGCATGGTACTAAAGAGGCTAGCAATGATGGAAAGGTGAGAGCGCGTATAATCCATGGAATCAACATTAGTCATAAAGAACTCACATACTTATTGCAAAAATATTATGCGCATGCTCCTAGGGGGATAGATTGGTAGGAAAAGACCATCGCTCGTCCCCGACCGCCACGCATAACGATGACAATTAAAGAACACCTCATGCTTCAAATTTGTTACACAACAGTTACCATACGTGCATGCTACGGGACTTGCAAACTTCAACACAAGTATTTCTCAAATTCACAACTACTCAACTAGCACGTCTCTAATATTACCATATTCATATCTCAAAACAATCATCAAGTATCAAACTTCTCATAGTATTCAATGCACTTTTTATTGAAGTTTTTATTATACCCATCTTGGATGCCTATCATATTAGGACTAATTTTATAGCCAAAGCAAATTACCATGCTATTCTAAAGGACTCTTGAAATAATATAAGTGAAGCATGAGAGATCAATAATTTCTATAAAATAAAACCACCACCGTGCTCCAAGAGATATAAGTGTAGCACTAGAGCAAAATTATCTATCTCAAAAGATATAAGTGAAGCACATAGAGTATTCTAATAAAATCCGATTCATGTGTGTCTCTCCCAAAAGGTGTGTACAGCAAGGATGACTGTGGTAAACTAAAAATCAAAGACTCAAATCATACAAGATGCTCCAAGCAAAACACATATCATGTGGTGAATAAAAATATAGCATCAAGTAAAGTTACCGATGGATTTAAGATTTAAAGAGGGGATGCCTTCCGCGGCATCCCCAAGCTTAGGCTTTGGTTGTCCTTTAATTTTACCTTGGGGTGCCTTGGGCATCCCCAAGCTTAGGCTCTCGCCACTCCTTATTCCATAATCCATCAAATCTTTACCCAAAACTTGAAAACTTCACAACACAAAACTCAACAGAAAATCTCATGAGCTCCGTTAGCGAAAGAAAACAAACCACCACTTCAAGGTACTGTAATGAACTCATTCTTTATTTATATTGGTTTTAAACCTACTGTATTCCAACTTCTCTATGGTTCATACCCCCCGATACTAGACATAGATTCATTAAAATAAGCAAAGAACATACGAAAAACAGAACCTGTCAAAAACAGAACAGTCTGTAGTAATTTGTATCAAACGTATACTTCTAGAACTCCAAAAATTCTGAAATAAACTGGTGGACTTGAGGAATTTATCTATTAATCATCTGCAAAACGAATCAACCTAAAATCGCTCTCCAGTAAAAAATGGATACTAATCTCGTGAGCGCTAAAGTTTCTGTTTTCTACAGCAATATCATAAAGACTTCACCCAAGTCTTCCCAAAGGTTCTACTTGGCACAAACACTAATTTAAAACATAAAAACACATCTAAACAGAAGCTAGATGAATTATTTATTGCTAAACAGAACCAAAAATCAAGAAACAAAAATAAAATTGGGTTGCCTCCCAACAAGCACTATCGTTTAACGCCCTAGCTAGGCATAAAGGCAAGGATAGATCTAGGTATTATCATCTTTGGTTCTTAATTTTTTAGCGTAGTTGAGGGAGTCCCGGATTAGGGGGTGTCTGGATAGCCGGACTACCATCATCAGCCGAACTACCATCAGCCGGACTATCATCACCGACCGGACTCCAAGACTATGAAGATACAAGATTGAAGACTTCGCCCCGTGTCCGGATGGGACTTTCCTTGGCGTGGAAGGCAAGCTTGGCGATACGGATATGTAGATCTCCTACCATTGTAACCGACTCCATGTAACCCTAGCCCTCTCCGGTGTCTATATAAACCGGATGGCTCTAGTCCGTAGAACAACAACCCTTACAATCATACCATAGGCTAGCTTCTAGGGTTTAGCCTCCTTGATCTCGTGGTAGATCCACTCTTGTAAACATCCACAATATCAATATCAATCAAGCAGGACGTAGGGTTTTACCTCCATCAAGAGGGCCCGAACCTGGGTAAAACATCGTGTCCCTTGTCTCCTGTTACCATCCGCCTAGACGCACAGTTCGGGACCCCCTACCCGAGATCCGCCGGTTTTGACACCGACATTGGTGCTTTCATTGAGAGTTCCTCCGTGTCGCCACCGATAGGCTTGATGGCCTCTTCAATCGACAACGACGCAGTCCCGGTGAGACTTTTCTCCCGGACAGATCTTCATATTCGGCGGCCGCGATCTGGGCCAACTCACTTGGCCATCTGGAGCAGATCGAAGCTTACGCCTGGCCGTCGTGTCAGGTTTGGAAGCCTAAACTTCACGGCCGATATCCGCGGGGACTTGATCTTCGATGGATCTGAGCCACAGCCGAGCGTGCCGCGCTGTCACGATGGGCATGACCTAACTCTGCCACCGGACAGCACCTTGGAGGCCGCACACGAATCCGCTCCGACCCATAGTCCGGAGCCGATCGCTCGGATCGAGGACGGATGGCTGGACACCGCCTCGGGAGCTGCAACTTCTACGGCAATGGAGCCGAACACTTACCTTGTCCCGCATAAAGCTCATGACCCCGAGGTGCCGGACTCTCTCTGGGACTCGACCTCCTGCACCCTGCCAATCGAATCCGATTGGGCGCCCGATCATGGAATTCACCGCTGCGGACATCTTTCAGCACTCACCTTCGGCGATATCATAAATTCACTGAAGCATCTCTCGCTATCCGGAGAGCTCTGGCCGAACTACGGCCAGGATGGTTGGGACGCGGACGACGAAGAAATTCAGAGCCCACCCACCACCCACTTCGTAGCCACCGTCGACGATTTAACCGACGTACTCGACTACGACTCCGAAGACATCGACGGTATGGACGACGATGCCGGAGACTACCAAGAACCAGTGCCTACAGGACACTGGAAGACCACCTCATCATACGACATATACATGGTGGACACCCCAAAAGATGGGGACGGCGAAGAAGCAACGGAGGCCGATTCCTTAAAGAAACAGCCCAAGCGCCGACGTCAGCGGCGCCGCTCTAAATCCCGCCACGACAAGAATGGAGATTCCGGCACAGGAGATAATAACACCCCAGAAAGTGCCGAAGACAACCCCTCCAGCACGATCTAGCGCAGGAGGAGGCAGAAGCAAGCCCTCACGAGAGGGCGGCAGACGAAGAGGTCGAGGATGACAATTACTTACCTCCCTCCGGAGACGAGGCAAGCCTCGATGACGACGAATTCGTCGTGCCTGAGGATCCCGTCGAACAAGAGCGTTTCAGACGCAGGCTAATGGCCACGACAAACAGCCTAAAGAAAAGCAGCAACAGCTTCAAGCTGATCAAGACCCATCGGCCGACAGATGGACCGAGGTCCTCGCGATCAAGAGTATGAATGCCCCTCCAAAGTTACCCAAAACGCAAGTTGCTCCCCGACTAGAGGAGGAAGCGTATAAACTTGCATCACCAGCGCTGTCTGGCGGCAGACCGACCACCTCGTGGCAGCGACAGAGAGGCGCAAGCCCTCCACCAAAACCGCACTCGCATCGCTCAAAAGAATGAAGCTACGAGGGAACGCGCGGACTTATGGATATATTGAGGACAAGGCAAGACAATCCAGATCTATCTATGGATCACGCGAGCGCCCAAGACCCACGATGAATACCGTCGCGCGGATACAACTACTCCGCCGGGCCGAACACAGCAGATAACGCCTCTCGAGCTACGCCGCGATATTGCTCAATACAGAGGCGCCACACCCACTATGCTTCACTGACGAAGTAATGGATCATCAAATCCCTAAAGGGTTTAAACCCGTTAATATCGAATCCTACGATGGCACAACAGACCCTGCGGTTTGGATTGAGGATTATGTCCTCCATATACATATGGCCCGCGGCGACGATCTTCACGCCATCAAATATCTCCCGCTCAAGCTTAAAGGACCAGCTCGGCATTGGCTTAACAGCCTGCCCGCAGAGTCAATTGATGTTGGGAAGACCGGAAGCCGCATTCCTCGACAACTTCTGTGGCACGATGTGCTACCACCGGACGCAGATGACCTAAGCCACATAATCCAGCAGCCAGCATTTAATCGCCAGCAATTCGACACGGTTCTTAACAAAGAAAAATCAAATCGCTGATCGTCCGGATGCAGAGGCACTCGCTGCCTTCAAACATAACATCCGCGACGAGTGGCTGGCCCGCACCTAGGACAGAGAAGCCAAATCCATGGCAGCCCTCACATCACTCATGACCCGCTTCGCGGGGAGAGGATAGCTGGCTAGCTCGCAGCAACAACCTCAAAGAAAAACACCGCAGTCCGGATACCAAGGACCGCAATGGCAGGTTGCGTCGAAACAAAACAAATGCCGCGTTAACGGCGATAGCAATGAAGATACGTCGACCAACACCGGATTCCGAGGCTCCAAGCCCGGTCAACGGAAGAAGCCATTCACAAGAACCACTCCGGGCCGCCCAATTTGGACCGAATACTCGACCGCCTCTGTCAAATACATGGAACCCCGAAAAGCCAGCTAACCACACCAACAGAGATTGTTGGGTATTCAAGCAGCAGCAAATTAATCGCCAAAAACAGTGACAAGGGGCTACACAACGATGACGAGGAAGAGACCCGCCGCCCGAACAACAGAGGACAAAAGGGATTCCCCCTCAAGTTTGGACGGTAAACATGATATACGCAACGCATATTCCCAAGAGGGAGCGGAAGTGCACTAAGGGATGTATACGCTGATGGAGCCATCGCCCCAAAATTCAACCCATGGTCCTCTTGCCCGATCACTTTCGATCAAGAGACCATCCGACCAAGATCCGCCATGGCGGATTCGCCGCATTGGTTTTAGACCCAATCGTCGATGGATTTCACCTCACGAGTCCCGATGGACGGCGGCAGAGCTCGAACCTGCTTTATCGATACAAAGGTCGCAAGATGGGCATAGACCCTTCAAGGATTAAACCTACAAAGACAACCTTCAAAGGCGCCATACCAGGTGTCGAGGCCAATTATACAGGCTCGCCACATCGAAGTGGTCTTCGGATCCCGGATAATTTCCGAAGCGAGGAGTTAATCTTCGACATAGTCCCGCTTCGCAGCGGCTATCACGCTCGCTTTCGGACGAACCGCGTTCGCAAAATTCAACGCGTGCCGCATTATGCATACCTTAAGCTCAAGATGCCAGGACCTCGTGGAGTCATCACGGTCAATGGAAACACGGAACGCCCTCCGAACGGAGGAACATACAGCTGCTCTCGCGGCGAAGTACTGAGCAGCCTTTAAAGGCAATTTTCGAGTCCGCCGTTAAACGACCGGACACGGCCAAACGCGCCGAGCAACATCAACCAAGACCACCGGCACGCCCGAGCATCGCCAGAGTAATGCGGCCTCAACCCCAGCCCTCGCAAAATTGTAAGACAAACTCTCCACAGACATAATTACGCCTGGAGATACCATGGGCATAGGGGAAGGCACAACCACAACAGACCCAGAGCGGTTCGACCACACCAGGGCTCCCAAGTGTGTCACTCTTTTATCTTTTATTTCTCTTTTTTACAGAACTCTGTCCGTGGCGAACCTGCCAACTCATGATGCAACAGCCAGGGGAAGGACAAAGGCCGCGGCGAACACTCGGTGGTCTCCATCACGGGCATTAAAATTGTTAAATACAACATTCCGCTGCCTACCCACGAGGGAGACGCCTTTAATTCGCCCGATCCCTTGCTTTCCGCACTATTTGTATCATTCCGCACTCATAGCATATCTTCTCGAATAAAATGCATCACTTTTTGCCCATAATTGCATTACCTTATATATATATGTTCATTTACGACATGTTGCACCCAGACATTTTGGTACGCCAAATACACCAGGGCTTATGTTCTCCGCATTATGGTGTGATAAAGTCCGAACACTTTCACAAGTGCGGCACCCGAACTTATAGCATTATATGAATCGGCTCAATCATGTCTTGGGTCAATAGTTGGGTTTGCCCGCTCCCATGTTTGGCACCTTACGCCCGCTCTATCGGCTAAGGTAGCACTGGAGAACCATCGCGATTGCGCCCGGTTGAGCCGGTTAACGCCTCAATGGAGAAAGCTAAAACTGACTGTCATGATAAGGCGAGAGAATGGTCGCTGTTCGAGAGGTCCTTTCAGGTCCTTAAAGACCTACGCCGCTTCGAGCAAAGTTCCGGATAATGTCCGACGAAGGCGTGGATAGCGCCCCTAATTCGGTCTTCCGAATACTAGGGGCTTTGCCGAAATTTAAAATTATAGAATTCTATGGCTAAGTGAGAGTGTTCAAGCACTATAAGTCCGGTTGCCTTGTTCGTTGTGTTGAGCGCCTCCTAGATGGACCCAAAATGGGAACAAGAGTGCTCAAGTTTATCCCAACACCCCAGACTCGTGGCATGGGGGCTGAAGCCGACGACTTGCCATCTCTCGATTTAATAAACGGCCGCATGAAGGTAATATTTTGAATTAACAAGCGTTGCTTAGCGATATGAACAAAGTTTTCAGCGCAGTGATAACACATTGCAAATTTACTCAATAATTACATCCTCAGGGCACTCATCCGCAATCTTGCGGCACCCTTCAGACAGTCTTATAGTACATTTCGGCGACGATATTCCTTGCCCGCTGGTGGCGCGTCGCTGATTAGCTTCTCCGCATCCAGCCTGCCCCAATGCACCTTTTGCGCGGGCAAGGGCCCGACGAGCACCTTCAATACAAAGTAGAGCGCTTGATAACCTCCACCCAGGGGCACGATCCACCAACCGTCGCGACGAGGCCGGTAGCTCCTGTGCATGGCCTCTCGAGCCACACCGGACTATGAGGCCCTTCATGGCCTGCTCGGCCACCTTAGGATCTCGACCAGCTGCTTCACTGGTCGCTAGGGGCACCGGATGGCCGGCCTCGAGATATTGAGACCGTAAGACCTTCTCCGTTGAGCTCCCTCCTCGGCTCGGTAGAATGCGGCGGCATCAGACACGCTGCGAGGCAGATCTGCAAATGCCCCTGGAGAGCTCCGAATTCGGGTAAGTAACACGTAATTTACATTCACATGCTTGCTTTGCATGAAAAATGCCTTACCCGCCGCTATCTTCCTCACCAACTCAATCTCTCAAGGGACTTATGGGCATCGGCCTTGGCAGTTTTATACTTTCGAGAGCCGAGGCAAGCTCGGACTCTCGAGTCTTTGAGTCACGCCCAAACTCTCATGCTTTTCCATGAGAGCACGGAGCTCTTGCTGAACCACCGCCACCCGCCTCCTGCTTTTCTCGCTCTGCCTGCTCATGCGGCCGCATTATGCTCGTCATGACACGGCCTCCTTCAGGTCGCCACCTCGCTCGTGGCCCCCGCAGCACCCATGTTATCCTTGTTATTTTTGTTGCAACCTAAATCCTTTTCTCAGAAGGTACAAGTTCAAAGTGGTGTTACTCACCTTCTTTGTCCACGAGCTGCTTCTTGACGCGGCCGAGCTCTTGCTCGGACCGCCGAGCCTCTGCTTCAAAGCACCGACCTCCGCAGATCGGTCAAGGCAGAGGTCAAGAGCGCAGCCTGCAACCCATATTGACATAATTTTTAGCAACCCTGCGATATCTTCTTTTTTTCAGATCCTCATCCGCTTTTCTTTCTAACACCGAACCGAGCATCGGGGCTACTGTCTATGTGGTATTACATTACATATTTTTAACTTCTTACCTCAAAGCCCGATAGAAGGCTATGCAGAGCTTCGGTCAGCCCGCTCTTGGCAAGCTGCACTTTTCAATCACCGCACTCATAATAGTGCGGTGTTCTTCCTCGATGGAAGCGCTCAGCGCCCAACAAATTGCCCGGCGCCCGGTTGGGCGGAAGCCACGGCGTCACGGTCTTGCCCTTCATTCGGCAGCGCGGCGGACCGGAACCACTGCGGGTTCTCGATATGGAGTCCGCGCAAAGTCCGGAGGACGCCTTGTGGCGCCTCGAGCCTCCCCGATGGGTCCTTCTGGGATCCCACCTCGGCGTCCTCGATGTCGCGAGGGTGGAGGCGGTCGGGATGGAATCTACATCCGACGGAGCCAACGACCCGCTTCGATGAAGCGGGAGATCATCACCGGCCGGACTACAGGCAGCATGCGGCATCGAATGACACTATGTGACGCAGAAAAAGAAATTATAAATCATTCAGAATCCGGATACTTACGATCTCGCCGAGGCCTGGCCCTTGAAGGCCATTCTTCCTCGCCAACGCTGATGTTGGCGGAGCTGTCCGGGAATAGTCCTTCCCTCTGACCCTTCGCCTCCCCTGTTGGGGAAGCCTTCCTCTTCCTCTCTCCTCCTTTGGGAGAGAGTCCTCTTCTCCTCCTCGTTTTGGGAGGAGTCCGCCCAGTCGTCGGACACCTGAAAACGGAACTCTTTCGAGCACCGTGGCCTCCTTCTTGGCCTTCTTCTCCGGCACCACGCAGGTGCGGAACCAGCAGCCTCGCTAGACGAGCGTCTCATGGATTTTCGGCATAGGAGCCGGCAGATAATCTGCTCCGCCTTCCTCATCCATCCTGTCAAAGGAAAAGGGAAATTAAAACCCGCATAGAGTCAAACTATGAAAAGCAAGTGTCCGTAAAGGGTAGAATCACTTACCTCGTCGGCTTGGCGCTGCGAGCGAAATCCGCGATCTTCGGGCGGATGATGCGGGGCTTTGGCGCCTTGAACAGCACCCTCCAGCGCCTTCAGACGTCAGGTCAAGAGCCCGCTCAGCGCTGATGCTGTTCCGGATTGAACTCCCACAGATTGAATGCCCGCTTTGGCATGGGAGAATCCGCGACGAGCATGACTTGGACCATGTTAACCAGCTGAGCTTCTTCACCAGCTTCGGATACAGCTTGGAGTCCCGCGGCTCCTCCAACTACCCCACAGAAGCCCTTCTCTTTCCGGAGGTGAGCTGCGTGGGGATACCAGATCTGAACTCGGGGGTCGCCGCCCATGTAGGGTCACGCGGCTCGGTGATATAGAACCACCCCGATTGCCACCCCTTGACGGATTCCACGAAGGCCCCTTCGAACCAAAGGACGTTGGGCATCTTGCCCAACATGGCGCCTCTGCACTCCGCTTGAGTGCCCTTCACTACCTTCGGCTTGACATTGAAGGTCTTGAGCCACAAGCCGAAGTGGGGCTGGATGCAGAGGAAGGCCTCGCACACGACGATAAACGCCGAGATGTTGAGGATGAAGTTCGGCGCCAGATCATGGAAATCTAGGCCGTAGTAGAACATGAGCCCCCGGACAAAGGGGTGAAGTGGAAAGCCCAGTCCGCGGAGGAAGTGGGGAAGAAAGACGACCCTCTCATGGGGCCTGGGGGTGGGGATGAGCTGCACCTCGTCGGGCAGCCGGTGCGCGATGTCGCCGGAGAGGTATCCGGCGCCGTGCAGTTTGGCGATGTGCTCCTCCTTAACGGTGGAGGCCAACCATTTACCTCCCGCTCCGGACATGGTCGGAGAAGGTTGAGACGAGATGCGCGAACTTGGGCGCTGGAGCTGGAGTGCGCGGAGATAGATAAGCAAAGGAGGAAGAAGGCGTAGGTGAAAAGGCGAATCCTTATCCCTTATATAGGCGGAAGAAGCCTATGCGTCCCCCACCTGCCTGGTAAAACTCGCTTATCCCCCAAGCGTCACCATCAATGGCGCGGTTGGGTTACCCACGTCCGTATTGATGAGAATCCGGATTAAGGGGAAACACGATCTACGCTCGACAAGACGTGCCAAGGAAACCGCTTAAGCTAAATGCGCTGAGGTTGTAAAGTAAAAAACAATTCAAGTAATGGCTTGGTAGTGGTGTGACGTCATGCCACAAAAAAGTCAGCGGATTGAACTTGTGTATATATTATTCTCTCTATGGTGGAATGTGGAATTTATTTTGCAGAGCCGGACACTATCCTGGTGTTCACAATCTTCTATCATTCGAGGAGGAACCCGCCTTGCAATGCCAAGCAATATACGCGCGGACTTATCGTCATTGAAGCCTGGTTCAGGGCTACCGAGGAGTCCCGATTAGGGGTGTCCGGATAGCGGACTACCATCATCACCGAACTACCATTAGCGGGACTATCATCACCGACCGGACTCCAAGACTATGAAGATACAAGATTGAAGACTTCGCCCCGTGTCCGGATGGGACTTTCCTTGGCGTGGAAGGCAAGCTTGGCGATACGGATATGTAGATCTCCTACCATTGTAACCGACTCCATGTAACCCTAGCCCTCTCCGGTGTCTATATAAACCGGGTGGCTCTAGTCCGTAGAACAACAACCCTTACAATCATACCATAAGCTAGCTTCTAGGGTTTAGCCTCCTTGATCTCGTGGTAGATCCACTCTTGTAAACATCCACAATATCAATATCAATCAAGCAGGACGTAGGGTTTTACCTCCATCAAGAGGGCCCGAACCTGGGTAAAACATCGTGTCCCTTGTCTCCTGTTACCATCCGCCTAGACGCACAGTTCGGGACCCCCTACCCGAGATCCGCCGGTTTTGGCACCGACAGTAGTCATGCTCGAATCCGGGAGGTTCTTTACGTTTCCCTTAATATTCGGCAATTTTTAGATCTAAAGAATCCAACCGCTTATTGCAAAGGGTAATCAACATATTCATGGGGTGAAGATTTCTGCTAACACTCTTAAGAGGTTCAAGAGACTTTTGTAATTTTTTTGTTATTTCGGAAATCTTCTCAAAAACTTGTGTCTCTTCCTGGGTATGATGTGGCCCCTTTTGTTGAGGTAGTGCTCCCACTATTCCCTCTATGATTTCATGCGCAATACTGGGATCAATTTCGATAAAATTTCCTTTGGCAACACAATCCAAGAGTTTTCTATAGGACATATTTAGTCCAACATAAAAATTGCGAAGTAAAATTCTAAAACTCACCTCTAAGGTGCAATTACGATAAGATTCCATCATCCTATACCAAGCATCTTTTAAGTTTTCTCCTTGTCTTTTTTTGAAGTGAAGAACTTCAAACTCGGGAGACAAAGGAGCAGATAAATGACTGGCCATGACGACACACGGCGACACAAGAAGCAAGCGAGAAAGAGTCGAACGGAAAAAGAGGGGAATAAAACACCAAAGGTGAAGTGGGGGAGAGTAAAACAAGGGGAAAATGGTGAATAATGTAATGCGAGGGATAAGAGTTTGTGATGGGTACTTGGTATGTCTGGACATGACTTGGCAACTGCGCTAGAAATGGCTAGCTGCTGGGAGATCAAATCTTGACTTGACTTGGTTTAAGCTTCCCCGGCAACGGCGCCAGAAATCCTTCTTGCTACCTCTTGAGCATGCGTTGGTTTTCCCTTGAAGAGGAAAGAGTGATGCAGCAAAGTAGCGTAAGTATTTCCCTCAGTTTTTGAGAACCAAGGTATCAATCCAGTAGGAGACTACACGCAAGTCGTCTCGTACCTACACAAACAAATAAGAACCTTGCAACCAACGCGATAAAGGGGTTGTCGATCCCTTCACGGCCACTTGCAAAAGTGAGATCTGATAGAGATAATAAGATAAACATTTTTGGTATTTTTGATGATATAGATTGAAAGTAAACATTGCAAAGTAAAATAGATTGGAAACTTATATGATGGAAAATAGACCCAGGGCCCATAGGTTTCACTAGTGGCTTCTCTCAAGATAGCATAAGTATTACGGTGGGTGAACAAATTACCGTCGAGAAATTGATAGAAAAATGCATAGTTATTAGAATATATGTGCATGATCATGTATATAGGCATCACGTCCCTGACAAGTAGACCAAAATGATTCTGCATCTACTACTATTACTCCACACATCGACCGCTATCTAGCATGCATCTAGAGTATTAAGTTCATAAGAACAGAGTAACGCATTAGGCAAGATGACATGATGTAGAGGGATAAACTCAAGCAATATGATATAAACCCCGTCTTTTTATCCTCGATGGCAACAATACAATGCGTGCCTTGCTACCCCTGCTGTCACTGGGAAAGGACACCGCAAGATTGAACCCAAAGCGAAGAACTTCTCCCATTGCAAGAAAGATCAATCTAGTAGGCCAAACCAAACTGATTATTCAAAGAGACTTGCAAAGATATTTAAATCATACATATAAGAATTCAGAGAAGAACCAAATATTGTTCATAGATAATCTTGATCATAAACCCACAATTCATCGGATCTCGACAAACACACCGCAAAAAGAATAACATCAAATAGATCTCCAAGAAGATCGAGGAGAACTTTGTATTGAGATCCGAAGAGAGAGAAGAAGCCATCTAGCTAATAACTATGGACCCGAAGGTCTATGGTAAACTACTCACACATCATCGGAGAGGCTATGGTGTTGATGTAGAAGCCCTCCGTGATCGATTCCCCCTCTGGCGGAGCACCGGAAAAGGCCCCAAGATGGGATCTCACGGGTACAGAAGGTTGCGGCGGTGGAAATAGGGTTTCGTGGTGCTCTCGGATGTTTTCGGGGTATATGAGTATATATAGGCGAAAGAAGTCGGTCAGGGGAGCCACGAGGGGCCCACGAGGGTGGGGGGCACGCCTACCCCCCTGGGCGCGCCCTCCTGCCTCGTAGCCTCCTCGTTTCTTGCTTGACATCCACTCCAAGTCTCCTGGATTGCGTTTGTTCCAAAAATCACTCTCCCGAAGGTTTCATTCTGTTTGGATTCCATTTGATATTCCTTTTCTTTGGAACACTAAAATAGGAAAAAAAACAGCAATTTGCACTGGGCCTTTGGTTAGTAGGTTAGTTTCAAAAGTAATATAAAAGTGTATAATAAAGCTCATTAAACATCCAAAACAGATAATATAATAGCATGGAACAATCAAAAACTATAGATATGTTGGAGACGTATCATGAGGCTTTTCTCTCTCCGCATCACATCGTCATGGAGTCTCCCTAGATTGCCGTGTGTGGCCTCTACCGCTGCCTTTGATAGGATTGGTTCACCGGGGATATGCCATTTTGCCGCATTGGGGATAGGTATACGGTCTTGAACCCGAGGCTACTGAGGCAGCTGGATCATAGAAGCAGCTTTGTTGCCTTTCCTCGGCCTCTTCCTATGCTTCTTTCCTACTGGAAGTTCATCTATAATACGTTCAGCCTCCGGAGGCGGCAATTCAGGCACTGACTCATGTCGCTCAAACCCTGGGTACTCATCATAGGCGCCAATATTGAGATACTGTTGAGTGTCATCGTCATCCTCATCCTCATCTATGGCGACGTCATCAGCGACTAATGGAGCCTCTTCCTCACCCTGTCTCCTATCGCCCAACACGACAGCCGATGCTAATTGGGTAGGTGGGGTATTGATGTTCATACCTTGCTGAGGTTGTGTGCTCGTGGGTGTGCTCCCGGCCACCTCCAGATGAAGCAGGCACTTTGGCCACAACAGGGCCCACCCATTGCAACCACCAAGCCTCCGCGGGGTCTCGTCGTCATCCCCCTAGTACCGGAGGAGCCAAATTCTCGTGGCCTCGTTTGACACTGGCCGCAAAACCTTGAAGACGTCAGGGGGGATCTGCCTGCTGTGGAACAATGGTTCCTTCGGCTTCATTATCATCGCCTTACCCACGTCCAGCTTCTGGTCGTCGATGGTGTACAATATGCTGCACGGGGTTATGTCGGCCTGCAAAGACATGTCTGCGACGTGAGACATCCGAAAGGCAACAGAAACGGGAGATTATACATTTATTGAAGAGGGCCGATGTGACAGATACCATGAGGGCGTCGAGCTCGGCCAAAGATGAAGCACCACCGAGCACGTCCGAGATGGAGGACGGGCTGCTATGAGCAGGTGCGGGAGCCGGTGCAGGAGCAGGTGCAAGTGCTGGTGCAAAGCTAGTCGAGCTGCTCCCGAATAAGTCGGCAAGGGGAAAGTCCGCATCATTTTTTTCTTCTGGATTTTGCCTGCTCCAACTGAGAACAGCCGGAACCAAGACACGAGACGTATCTGCAGTCGCCTGTTTTGCGGCAGCTACCGTTGTTGCGACTATCTCACCTGGTTTCTTCTCAACCGCAATATCAACCTTCTTGTCGATGTTTTCTTCAGTTAACCTCCGTCTTTCCTTTCTCTCCTCCGTGGTCTCACGGTAGTACTTCTTCCACGTGGCGCCGTCTCCGTCACCGTGCACGCGTCAATAGGACGACCGAGTGTCCACCAGGAGTCCTTTCAATATGTTCAACGCCCGGTTGAATGGAGTGTCCCACTTGGGCCTCGCCAACGCCTCAGATGGCGAGTCGCTTTCGACCGCAATCCTGTGCTGCTCTCTCTATAAAAGGAACAAGGATCATTTACAAATATGACTAAACATGCAGTGGAATTGATGAAAAACTAAAATTACCAGCAATCTCATGAACTCCGTCGTGACCGGGTCCACCTTGAAAACCTTCTTGGCTGGGTCCCAATGGTATCGGGCCCTGAGGACGTCACGCTCCTGTGGGACGGTGAAGTCCGCCAAGGGGTCTGGGATGCCCAGACTTTCGCGTTCAGCGTCCTCCTTGGCCCATATGGACCTCTTCCCGCCGTAACCACGGCTTCCGAGGTGATGGCACCCCATGTTCCTCTGTTGAAACCCCTTCATGTACTTCTACTTTTTTTGGCAGCTTCGGCCTCGCAAGCCGCCTTGAATATTTGAAACTGCTCTTCCGTGATTGTCAGATTATCCTTTACAATCTCGGAGTAGGGCTCCTTTTTGTTGACGATCTGATGTTTCACCCTTGCTTTCCAGGCGGCGAACGCGTCGCTAAACTTGGTCATGGCGTGTTTGTTTATCTTCTTCATTGTCGGGTCCTTATCTGGATTTTTATATTCCTTTTCATCCAGGCCCGGGAACAAGAATATCTGGTGCAACTTCTTTAAGAGGGAGGGCCTCATATTATCTATCTTCTTTAGTTTCTCATCATTGATGGTGGCGGTTGTCCGTACGATGCAGCCTATTTGATTGCCATGGCATGCGCGCACTTCCGCGGGCTCTTTTGGCTCAAAAATGCTGTCGTCCACCTCCGTACCTCTAGTCTAGTAGTCATGAGCTGGTTTGGGCGCCGTTGCCTCTTTGCTTTCGGTTCTATACCGGCTCTGCTAGTCTCAGCGCCGGTCTCGGCACCGGTCTCAGTCTTAGCGCCGGTCTGGATGTCGGTCTCAGTCTCCGATGCGATAGGTGGGCCCAACAAGAACACCCGTTGATCGTCGGCAAGGTTCAAAATTTCGTCTACCGCCCGGTAAACATCGTCGCAATCACCAGAACCCTATCCTTCATCGTCGCTAGCCATGTTTCCCATGATTAAATCTAGTTAATTAATTCTAGACCTAATAAAATGAATAATGACATAAAAAAGGCCTATGTTTGGCAAGAACGTTGACTCCTTCCCGGTGCGGTAAATCCCGGGCACTCGATATGTCCTAGTTTGTAGCACAAGTCATGCCGAAATTCACGGAAAATTTCGGCATGACCTTTGCTAAAAAGTGGCCAAATCAAGCACCTGAAAATTGCCGGAACGGAAATGAATCAACATTCCGGCAAAACATGGGCCACTCGGCTTCATTCCCTGGAAACAACAAAAGGCCACATGGGCACAATCGAACCACTTCAATGAAATGATATAACATGACCACTTCAATGAAAATATATAATCAACAATAAAAGTATAGGAAGGGATCATATTTAAAATAAAACTTGCCTAAATTCTTTTCCTAGAAAAATAGTGGTCTTTTCAAAAATCAAAAACCTTTGCAAAATGACCTCACTAAACACTTCTCTGCCTAGGACATAACCCAAATTATGTTCTAGCTATTCCTCTCTCTCTCTCACACACACACACATTATTTTCTCTAACCCTTCTCTGCCTAGGACAGAACCCAATTAAATTGCAAAGGAACTCCATTTCTCTAACCCTTTTGACCTAATGCTCTAAAATAATTTTCCCCTCTAACCCAGCGAACCTAGTTAACCTAGCTTGTTAACCTAACGAACCTAATTAACTTAGCTATTTAACTTAGTTAGTTAACTTAGCTAGTTAACCTAGTTTACCTAGATAATTAACCTAATTAAACTAGATAACCTAGCTAGTTCTCTGTCAAAGCCCTAAATAAATTTTTGCACTAACATAGATAATTAACCTAATTAAACTAGTTAACCTAACTAGTTCTCTGTCAATGCCCTAACTAAAATTTTGCACTAACCTAGATAATTAACCTAATTAAACTAGTTAACATAGCTAGCTAGTTCTCTGTCCAATGTTTTTGCTACGCATGAGAGAGAGGAGGGGTGGGGGCTTACAGAGGATGGCTCTAGTGGTGGCCAGGGAGGCAGGGCGTCGAGGGTGGCTCCAATGGCGCCGAGGGCGGCTCTGGTGGCGTTGATGAGGCCGTGCGGCTCCGGTGGCATTGGGGGCGGCTCCAATGGCGTCGACGGCGTGCAGCTCTGGTGGCTCCAGGGGCGTCGACGTTGGCAGCAGACGACAGCGAAGTGGGGCGACAGCGAATTGGGGAGACGATGGAGAAGTGGGGCGAGGTATTTGGGGAAGAAGTGGTGGCCGGGGGGGGGGGGGGAGGGAAACCGCTTTTGGGTTAAGTCAAACTTAGCGGTAGCACGTTTACTGAAAAAGCGCTATAGCTAAGTGAGCTATAGCGATTTTTACTAAATGCGCTACTGCCATAGCTATGTATTTTCCTTTTCTTTTCTTATTTCCTTTTCTCTTTCTATAGCGGGGGTCTAAAAACGCGCTGCTGCTACATTATCTGTAGCGCCTCTTATGAACAGACGCTACTGCTATGCCTTTCTCCTTTTTTCCTTTTCATTTATTTTTCTTTACATTTTATTTTTTCCTTTCTCCTTTTTCTATTTCTTTCATTTTCATTTACTTTTCTATTTGTTTTTCATTTTATTTTATTTTCATTAGCAGTAGCGCCTTTCGCCGTAAACGCGCTGCTCAAATAATCTTAGCGGTAGTGCAGTTTTTTACAAGACCGCTACTACTATGTGTAGCCTATCGGCTTAGTAGTGAGAATTTTAGTAGTAGCGCGTTTACAGGGAGACGCTCTACTGCTACGTGTGTATTTGTAGCGCAGTTATCCTGCACGCGCTACTGCTATGTAGCACTAGCGCCCTTTTTTAACAAACGCTATTGCTAAAGTTTTGTGTATAAGGTTTTGCCTAGTAGTGTTGGGACACCCCTGCAGGGTTTGATCTTTCGAAAGCCATGCCCGCGGTTATATGGCAGATGGGAGTTTTTAATATCTGGTTGTAGTGAACTCGAACTAAACTCAACTAAAATACACCAACCGCGTGTGTAACCGTGACTGTCTCTTTTTGATGAGGTTCGAGAAAAGAAGACGTAACTAGTTCATTACTAGTTTGCGACCGTTGCATAGTTTCTCATCTTATTCTTGTACTCGTAAGTTAGCCACCATACATTGCTTAGTGCTGCTGCAACCTCACCACTTCCCCTTTCCATACCAATTTAAGCTTTGCTAGTCTTGATACCCATGGTAATGGGATTGCTGAGTCCTCATGGCTCACAGATTACTACAACAACAGTTGCAGGTACAGGTAACGCGATGATCTGACGTGAGAGTGATGCTTGATTGATTTTGGAGTTCTTCTTCTCTTTTGATTAAGCGATAGGTTCCGGGTCGGGAGCCTAGGATTAGTAGGGTGGATGTCGTTCTTCTTTTTCATTTGGTTTCATCCGTAGTCGGATCCTGCTCTTCTATATGATGATTGCTATGTATTGATGTACTGTTGTATTCATGTTGTAGCTTTTGGCGAGTGTAAGCCTTTATCTTGTATTCTCATCTATTCACTACATGGTATGTTGTAATGATATCCACCTTGCTATGCACTAGAAATGCAGTTGTGCTCCAATCATGAATTCATCACGTGATTGGGATAGAATCGCATCTTGGGAGCTACACGAAATCCAGTGTGTTACCATGTAGAGGCGTGACTTCCTTTTGCCGTTTTATTTTTTGGTGTCTTGATGGACAAGTTTGTTGTTTCCTTGTTCGGTAAGTTTGACTTGGAAACCAAGTCAGTTTGAGATCATGATCGCGACACGATACCTCCTCTGGTTCTTATATATACTCCTCTTTTATACTCCCAGGAGTATGTACTCCCATGGACTAAATGGGTTGGCAGTTATTAGATCTAGTCGCTAATTGCTCCACCAGCCGATGCATGCATGCATGTGCATCAACAGATTGAGAGATTCAAGGATCCTAGCATACAGATAACGTTTGTTCGGTGCAAGTAAACAATAATAGTGGTTGATTTTTTGTAAGGACCGATAGATATCTACCATACTAACTCTTGACTTAATTATATATATACTACTTTTTTCTGCACACAAGTATGAACCATCTGTTCTGGTTATACTACTATAACGCAAGGAAAAAGATCTATACTACTTTGTTTTAACATAGTGGATATATACTACTTCTTTGGGAAGACAGTATATACCACCTTTTGTATATGAGTATATACTGCCTTTTTGGTAATGGAGCATATACTACTTTTTTTGGTAGGGGAGTATATACTTCTTTTTCAGTAAGGGAGTCTATACTGCCTTTTTTTTACGTGAGTATAAACTGGCTCTATGTGAGAGTCGAGTAGCTGCAATGAGAGAGTGGGCTGGTCGCTGAAATGAGTGATAAATTCAAAGTATGCATAAACGAGTATATCAAAAACTAGATGAATAATGGGTGTAATACATTTTGAAATGCCATCGTATGGCAGTAAAAATACAAGGCTACCCGTAGAAAAATAAAGCACTTGTTGAAGAGGGAAATGGACGTTCCTTTCCAAAATAGAAAAGGAGTATGTATTACTAATTATTTCAGTGTATTTTTGTGATTGGGCATATGCTACTAGAAAAGGATTATCTCTTATTTCTACAACATTATACTATTTTTTTGATGGGGTATATGCTGCATTACAAAGTGTATATACTCAATATTTTAGGACTATATACTGATTTATTCTGGAGGACTATATACTAATTTTTTTTGAAGCTTTATATACACCCGAAGAAAAAGTAGTAAACCCATCAGGCATAAAAAATACATGAAATTTTGATCATCAATAACAATCATGACTCGATTGTGTGAGTGCAAAGCAAGCTCCTAACTATTTCTACGTCGACGTACTAGCCACTTTATTGCATGTGTACAATATGAATACATTGGGTAAGTGGCTAAGTGCATCAACGGTCGCTAGTGGCTAGGGCCTAGATGTAGATTAATGTGCTCTTCGGCCCGACACCATGTTCGTCTAGTGGCTAGGACGTCTATGCGATAGAGCCAGTCGCCCCAAAATTTAATCCATGGTCGTCATGCCCGATCACCTTTGATCATCGGGATCATCCGACCAGTATCCGTCATGGCGGTTCAGCCGCGCTGGTCCTCGACCCAATCATTGATGGATTTCACCTAACGCGAGTCCTCATGGACGGCGGCAGCAGCCTCAATCTGCTCTATCAGGACACAGTGCGCAAAATGGGCATTAATCCATCATGGATCAAGCCCACAAAGACTACCTTTAAAGGAGTCATACCAAGTTGAGAGGCCCGCTGTACGGGCTCGATCACACTAGAGGTTGTCTTCGGATCTCCGGACAACTTCCGAAACGAAGAGTTAATCTTCGATATCGTCCCCTTTCGCAACGGCTATCATGCACTGATTGGACGAACCGCATTCGCTCGATTCAATGAGGTGCCTCATTATGCTTATCTCAAGCTCAAGATGCCCAGACCACGCGACGTCATAACATTTAATGGAAACACGGAACGCTCCCTCCGTACCGAGGAGCACACCGCTGCCTTAGCAGCAGAAGTACAGAGCGGCCTTTCCAAGCAGAACCTTAATTCGGCGGCCGAGCTCCCTGACGCTATCAAGAGAGTCCAAACTATTATGCAGCAGGACAACTCAGCTCAACAAGTGCTCGACTAGCAATTCGGCCTCCGTCCCAGTCCCGATCAAGTGGCGGCATTCGCACCGCGCGTACATAACTACGCACTCAAAATACCATGGGCATAAACGGAGGCATAACTAGCTTGCGATCTACAATACAGCTCAACCGCTCCCGGGCACATATACTTTCAGTGTTTCCTTTTTTCCTTTTCAGGTTTCTTTTCCATAGGCCTTCCCTGATGGCTTGATCGCAGGTCCTTTCGAAAGACAAATACACCAAGCCGGCAGTCAGCTTGGACATAGAGGGGAATTTCTAGGTGGTCTCTTTAATGACCACTCTACCTGTTTTCAGGGCCCACACACGCAACTCTCCTTGGTTGTGGCATGTTAAATAGCCTGTTTCTTATCACACTATTTGTATCAATGCGCTTTGACGTATTAATCAAATTATAATGGAAACAGTTTGTGGCCCAAATTTTAGGGCCCCTGCTCATTACTTCTGCTCCTTTTCCGTTTTCCTTTTTTGATAATCTTATCAGTTAGCACCCATACACTGTGGTACGTTTCAATCTGCCAGGGGCTTCATAGCGCCCCACACTATGGCAACAAAGTCTGAACACTTTTTACAGTATAGTTCGGCACCCCGAATTTAGCACTATATGGATTGGCTCGAATCATGTCTTTGGTCAATAGTTGGGTTGCCCAGCTCCTGTGCTTGCTACCTTACGTTCCGCTATATCAGCTAAGGTAGTAAAGGGAGCACTACTGCGATTGTGCCATGGTTTACCTAAAGGAGCACCTCAGTAGAGAAAGCCGAAAACTGACTGTCATGATGCGGCTAGAGCCGGTCAGCTCTTCGGAGGTTTCAAATCATTAGATATTTTTTCCGCATTACGCGAGGGATCGGTACTTACACGATCAGGTGCTTATAGCATTCTAGTTTGGATACTAGGGGCTGCGCCCACATTTTCATTGTCAAACTCCTATGGCTAAGTGAGGGTGCTAAAGCCGCATAGTCTGATTGCCTGATTCGTTGCGCTAAACACCTCCTTCAAGGACCAAACAATTGGATCAAGAGTGTTTAGATTCCATCCGAACACACCCGTACTGCCTACGTGGGGCAGAAGCCGACGATTGGCCAACTCTCAGATTTCATACAACACGGCCGCACAGGAGGTAAATTTTTTAAACATAACAAAAATAGTATTACATAAAAACTTTGTTTCATCATACAAGGCAGAGACAACATGAATGTATTCATTCAAAGATAATGTCTTTCGCACATTGCGTCGCCACAATGCAAGACCCCTCCAGGACGTCTTCAAAATATCGCTCGGGCGTGCGGTGCTCCTTGCCCTCAGGCGACCCTTCGGTCACAAGCTTGACGGCATCCATCTTCGCCCACCAGACCTTGACGCGGGCGAAGGCCATGCGCGCGCCCTCGATGCAGACCGACCGCTTGATGACGTCCAGCCGAGGACAGGCGTTCACCAGCCACTTCACGAGGCTGAAGTAGCTACTGGGTATAGCTTCGGCAGGCCACAACTGGATTATTATATCCTTCATGGCCAGTTCGGCCACCCTATGTAGCTCGACCAGCTGTTCAGCTGATCGGTGAAGGGCACTGGATGTTCCGGCGCAAGTACTGCGACCAGAACAGCTTCTCCGTTGAGCTCCCTTCTTTGGCTCGGAAGAACTCTGCAGCGTCTAACACACTGCGGGGCAGATCCGCAAATGCCCCTAGAGAAGTCCGAATCCGGGTTAGTAAGAAATACTTCTTCTTCACATACTTGCTTTGCATACTAAACGCCTTACCCGCCGCGATCTTCTTGGCCTCCTGGGCGCCCTGGGCCTCAACCCTGATGTGGAGCATCCCACGATCATCCCCATGCATCCACAACCGTCTCATCAAGAGCCAAGAGGACCCATGAGACGAGCAAGAGCTAGAGCTCTCGAGAACGAGGTGACCTCCTTCCTTATTGATATCGCATATGATCCACTCGAGACATGGCTACTACCTAAGTCTGATATGCTATGCATGATTAGGTGTCAAGGGGAACCTCCCGAGGGTGCACGTGAACACGGACAAGCCGCCAAGTCCATGGATGAAGAGAACCAACGGAAACGAGCGAAATCACCTTCCAGGCCCCGGACATCCGGCCATGACCCCAGACATCCGGCCCTTGGAGTTTCTACCTCACCCTCAGCCAAACTGCCCAAGTCTCCAGGGCCCGGACATCCGGCGTCCAAGCCCGGACATCCGGCCCCCAGCCCGGATATCCGGCCTGTAGCCCGGAAATCCGGCGCCCCTCTCCCGATTCGGCAGAAATGGTCGCCCCAGCCCGGACATCCGGGCTGATCGCCCGGACATCCGGCGCCTCGCGAAGGCCCGGACATCCGGCCCGACGCCCGGACGTCCGGCCTCCCCTGCCTGCGTGCAGAGCTTCCGGGACTTGTCCCTTCTACCCCTTCGACCCGAGACTATATATACTTCATCCCCTTCCTCTTTCTAGGGTTAGCATTGGATTAGCTCATATTCTTGTGTGAGAGCCTTTGCTCATCCACTTAGCTACTTCTCCTCGGATATCAGGACCTCTATGGAGAAGATCCCCCAAGTGGATTCAAGACCCCGTTCTAGGGTGGACCCCATCAAGGCCTCCTCACGGAGAAGAACGGCTACCGTTTGTATCTTTCCTTTGTTGATCTTGAATCTTGCGCCACCTTATGTGATCGATAATCTAGCACTTGTGTGACTGATCTCTTGTCGGTTTCGTGATTTCTCTCTCGTTTCTCTCGTGTTCTCCCGTGTGTTCTTCGTGATTCCCGTGGGATCCGCTCCAACGTGAAAGATCGTCCACGTGGGTTCCGCCCTTCATCGTCTATGGTATCATGAGCCACGTTGATCACGTTATTGGAGCCCCTACCCCTCTTTTTCTAGCTTGATTTTGTTGTTTTGTCCTAATTCGAAAATTCCCCACAAAAATAGCCCCAAATTTTTTTGTGATTTGTTTGTGTGATGAGGTTTTGTTGGATTTGATCCACGGATTTAGTGTGTTGCAGGTAGATCTAGCTTTCCCCATCTTTTCCACAATTTCCATCCACAAAATCGCCCAAATTTTGACCGGATTTGACCTCTCCTCGCGGTGTTCTTCGAGCCCGGACATCCGGCCCGAACAGCCCGGACATCCGGCTTCCAGCCCGGATTTCCGGCCCCTGATAACAACAATCTCATCCACCACCCCAATCACCGCCTAACTTTCGCCAAATTTTGTCCCGTGCCCACATACACTTCCACTTACCTCCACCACTTCCGAATAACACCACCATTGCCTTTCCCACTACCAATTCCGACAATGTTGCCAAATTTTTCCTTGAGACTTTGAGTTGGGGTTTCCGTATCCTTTTGTGTTTGGCTATCTAGAGTGCGGTTCAACATCAACATCACCACCGCTCATCTTCGCCAAGGGCGGTAACATCGTCGACACCTTTGTCATTACTTGCAATTGCATTGATAACCATCATAGCCCATCTTTTGCGTTGCTTACCCATCGAGACTAGCCATTGAGTATTGCCGCAGCGTGACTTGTGCACATTAGTGATCATACTCCATAGCATACATACCATACCAAAGTGGTGCATATCTTAGCATCAACTTGTGTGTCACAAAGTTGTCATCGCATACACAATTGCTATCTTGGTTCGTGAAGTTTTGCATGAGAAAAGAGCTCAAAGAGAAAGAGCCAATCAAGCTTTTAAGCAAAGAGAGAAAGATAAGCAAAGAGCTTATGAGCAAGAACCATAGCATCATACAACATTAAGATTGTCATACTTGATCATCTTGGATCAACACATCGAAACACCATACATATAGCATACTTGGGATAGAAGTCGTTGCATTTTGCTTAGTAGGTTGTGCACAAGTTCGTATCCGCCTATTGTGCAATCGTGCTAGCGTCTCTCTAGTGTTGTGCAACAAGAGCATCTTGGTGAATTCCACATTTTGGCTCATCCTTGGTTGCATAACCCCATATTATCTATTTGCGTGTGTGTTTCCATGTACCATATCTTGCTATTGGTCTACTTGTTGCATTTGCAAATTTGTGAATCATTTCCAACATTATTGAGTCTCACTTACAATTGCATCAAATTTTGTGCCACCATCCTAACCGAGCTCCACCATAAGCTTTTATTTGTGTAGGTGTGAGAACCGACAAGAATCGGTACCAAGAGTGCTATTTCATTGTCCGCATTTGAGTGAACTTGATTCATCTTCAACATCGGTCAAAGGTACATTGGTATAAGTTCTTTTCCGTTCTACCACTCACATTTTGCTTGGAATGATGGATAGGCCAAGTACTTCTACCAACCCACTCTTCATCGAGCAAGGCGACGACATGTCATCATCGTCACCAAGAGCCACCTCTTTGGTGCTGTGAGCGTTACACCAAGAACAACAAGCAATGGCGACCGCGCCGACAACCTCGCCACCGACTTGCGACTCTCCGAGCAGCGTACAAGAGACTACTTCGACAACAAGTTCGAGGCTCACAAGCAAGAGAATGATGCAAGAATGGGCGAGATCCGCGCTTTGATGAGAAACCGGCATCATTCAACTTCTTCATCATCAAGGCGGAGCCCCTCGAGTCGACACTCGGCGACACCTTCTCGACTCAAGTACACCTACTTCAACACTCTTCGTCGTGCCGCTCGTCAAGACCGTCATGCATCTCGCAACCCGCTACATGACAAGCATTCACAAGAGCAAGTTGATGATCAAGTTCCTCGTCCTCAATCAAACCAAGAGGCTTTTGCTCAAGCTCAAAACGACAACGTCTTAAATGCGCCAACAAGAGGAAGAACGAGCACGTCTTCACCAAGACAAACAAGACGCCAAGGCTCAACATCTTCAACAACAACAACGTGAGGCGCTAGCTCTTGAGGCGCAACGTGCCCTTCAAGAATCAAGTAGAGCCTTCGCCAACCGCAATCGCGAACGGCACAATCAAGAGGAAGCCCTTCGAGAAGAAATCCAAGAGAGGAACTACCAACCTCATGTACAACGTCAAGTTCCTCAAGCCCCTCCACAAGCTCGTCAAGCTCCACCTCAACCTCAAGTTCAACAAGGGCAAGTTGATCATGGTCTTCCTCCGCGCCAAGAGCAACATGAAGACGAGTACAATCCACGTCAAGGACGTCATCATCAACATCGCCAACAACACAATGAAGAGCAACGCTACGGCAAGCTAAAATTCACCATGCCCAAGTTCAATGGAAGCAATGACCCCGAAGACTACCTCTCATGGGCATTGAAGGTTGACAAAATCTTCCGCTTGCACAACTACGATGAAGCAAAGAAAATCGCTATGGCATCACTTGAGTTCCAAGACTATGTGCTCATATGGTGGGAACAAATCATTGAGCGACGACAAGCAAGAGGTGAACCTCCAATCACCACTTGGGCTCAAATGAAGGATGTCATGCGAGCACGTTTTGTGCCAACCTACTACAACCGCGACCTCTTCAAGAAACTCCAACTACTCAAGCAAGGAACAAAGAGTGTTGAAGAATACTACAAGGAAATGGAGATAGCCATGATTGAGCCAATGTCAAGGAAGATGATGAGCAAACTATGGCACGTTTCTTGAATGGACTCAATCATCCCATCAAGAAGATCGCCGACTTCCAACCATACTCAACCCTCATTGAGCTCGTGCATCAAGCTACAAAGGCGGGCATGAAGTGCAAGATGACTTCAAATGCCAAGTACTCATCCAAGACCTATGGCTCCTCCAACAACCAAGCTTCAACGACTCCTCCAACATCTACATCAACAAACTTTCTTCAAGAAGCGACGACAAGTCAAGTTACAAGAAGACTTGACAAGTTCAAGTCGTCCTCCTCCTACTACAAGCAACCTCAAGCCGCGTGCTTCATCCTCTACTCCGACCGATGAGACCATCAAGACAAGCTCCTTCAAGTGTTTCACTTGCGGCTGCCGAGGCCACAAGTCATCTGAATGCACCAACAAGCGCACCATGATCCTCAGCGACGATGGCACATATGACTCCATGAGTGAAGAGGAGATGGAAGCTCTTGAGCAAGTGGCCATGCACCGCAAGTGAGCGAAGATGAAGATGATCAAGTCTTTTGTGATGAGGATTCGAGCCCGCTCTCGTTGTCTCCAAGGTCTTGACTCTTCAACATCAACAAGAAGAAGACCAACGATGCCACATCTTCCACACAAAAGTCGGCATCAATGGACGGTCCATCAAGGTCATCATCGATGGAGGTAGTTGCCACAACTTGGCAAGTGAAGAACTATGCTCCAAGCTCCAATTGGTAAAGAGGAAGCACCCGCACCCCTACAAGGTTCAATGGCTAAGTGACTCCGGCACTATACGAGTCGAGCATACGGTCCAAGTCTCCTTCAAAATTGGTGCTTATGAAGACACGTTGGAATGTGATGTGGTCCCAATGACCGTTTGCCACCTACTTCTAGGTCGATCATGGCAATTCGACCGTGGTGTCATCCACAATGGGCGCTCCAATCACTATAGCTTCAAGATGAAAGGGAAGGAATATGTGCTACGACCTATGTCTCCTACTCAAGTGATAGCCGACAAGCAAGCCACACATCATAGAGAAAAGAGTGAGAAAGTGATCCACCCAAAAGTGAGTGAGAGCCACAAGCCAAATTTGCGCGACTCTTCACCTAGAGAAAAAACCTCATCCTATTTGCCACCAAAAGTGAGATGAGAGAAGTGTGTGAGAACCCATCGAGTGTGATGCACTTTGTCCTTGTGTGCAAGGATGGAGAACCAAAACTAACACCATTCACGAGCTACCTTTGGTGTTTCAATCTCTTTGCAGGAATTTCAAGATGTTTTTCCCGATGAGCTACCTCGGGTCTACCTCCTCTTGAGGCATTGAGCATCGAATCGACCTCATCCCGGGCGCCTCTACCAAACAAAGCTCCATACCGAGTCAATCCCGAAGAAACCAAGGAGATTCAGCGGCAAGTACAACAACTCATCGACAACGGCCATGTGCGTGAAAGCCTAAGCCCTTGTGCCGTTCCGTTATTCTTCCGCCTAAGCCCGATGGAAGTTTCCGCTTGTGTTCGATTGTAGACCTATCAATGCTATTACCGTTCGATATAGGCATCCCATTCCTCGTTTAGATGACATGCTTGATGAACTTAGTGGAGCCAACTTTTTCTCAAAAATTGATCTTAAAAGTGGCTATTATCAAATCCGCATACAAGAGGGTGATGAATGGAAAACTGCTTTCAAAACCAAATTTGGTTTATATGAGTGGTTAGTGATGCCTATGGGTCTTTTGGAGGCTCCCGGTACTTTTGTGCGTCTTATGCATCATGTGCTTCGTCCTTACATTGGAGTCTTTGTTGTGGTTTACTTTGATGATATTCTTGTGTTTAGCAAAACCATGAAAGAGCACATCAATCATGTAAAATTATGTTGCAAACTCTTCGTGAAGGAAAGTCTTTATGCAAACTTGAAAAATGCACTTTTGGAGTTGACAAAGTGGTTTTCTTGGGTTTTGTAGTATCCTCAAAGGGTGTCCATGTTGATGAATCTAAAATTCAAGCAATTAAAACTTGGCCCCAACCAACCAATTTGCAACAAGTCGCGAAGTTTTCTTGGTCTTGCGGGTTTTATCGTTGCTTTGTGAAAGATTTTAGCACAATTGCCGCTCCTTTGCATGCTTTGAGCAAGAAGAATACTCCCTTTGTTTGGGGAACTTTGCAATCAACCGCTTTTGATGAGCTCAAGTCTTTGCTTACTCATGCTCCGATTCTTGCTTTGCCCAATTTTGACAAAACTTTTGAGGTTCATTGTGATGCAAGTGGTACCGGAATTGGCGGAGTTTTGATGCAAGAAAAACGAGCCATTGCTTATTTTAGTGAAAAACTATCCGGTGCTCAACTTAATTATCCATCTATGACAAAGAATTGTATGCTTTAGTGTGTGCTACATGTTTGGGAACATTACCTTAGACCTCATGAGTTTGTCATCCATACCGATCATGAAACGCTTAAGTACCTCAAAGGTCAAACTAAATTAAACAAGCGTCATGCAAAATGGAGTGAATTCATTGAATCTTTTCCTTATGTGATCAAGTACATTAAAGGTAAAGAAAATGTAGTTGCCAACGCGCTTTCACGCATATGCATGCTTGTCACTCAACTTGAGTTGAATGTTATTGGTTTTAAGCATATAAAAGACTTGTATGAGCATGATCCATCTTTTGCTTCTCCTTATGCTAAGTGTTTGACGCATACATCTTGGGAACAATATTACATCAAGGATGGTTATCTTATGAGAGCTAACAAACTTTGCATTCCCGAGTCTTCTCTTCGTTTGCTACTTTTGCAAGAGGCTCATGGAGGCGGACTCATGGGACACTTTGGACGCGACAAGACATTATGCCACGCTCTCCAACAACTACTTTTGGCCCAAGATGTTCATGACGTCTCACGCTTCACCAACCGATGCTACACATGTCGCAAAGCTAAGTCTAAAGCCCAATCTCATGGTCTTTACATGCCTCTTCCTATTCCATATCAACCATGGGAAGACATTAGTATGGATTTTGTACTCGGTTTGCCTAGGACTCAAAATGGCAAGGATTCCGTGTTTGTTGTTGTGGATAGATTTTCTAAGATGGCACATTTCATACCTTGCAACAAGATAGACGATGCTTCACATGTTGCCAATCTCTTTTGTAGGGAAATCTTGCGACTCCATGGCGTACCAAAGACAATCATCTCCGATCGTGACGTCAAGTTCTTGAGTTACTTTTGGAAGACCCTATGCGCCAAGCTCGGAATCAAGCTCTTGTTCTCCTCGGCATACCATCCTCAAACCGATGGCCAAACGGAGGTGACGAACCGCACACTATCCACTCTACTTCGTGTCTTGATCAAGAAGAACATCAAGGAATGGGAAACATGTCTACCCATCGCCGAGTACGCCTACAACCGTGCAAGACATTCAACTACCGGCAAGTCCCCTTGAGGTCGTCTCACGGTTTCAACCCGTTGTCCCCATTGGACATTCTACCCTTCCTCTCCAAGGCGCACCAACATGGATGCAAGTGAGCGAGCAAGCTACATCAAGAAGATGCACGAAGATACAAGGCACACCATTGGCGCCAAGTACAACGTCAAGCAAACAAGCTCAGCGCCAACAAGCAACCCATCATCTTCAACATTGGTGATCTAGTGTGGCTACACCTTCGCAAGGACCGCTTCCCCAAAGAGCATAAGTCAAGCTTCTCCCTCGAGCCGATGGACCTTTCAAGGTGCTATGCGCTTCTAGCGACAATGCTTACAAGATCGACATACCTCGAGACAAGTACAACGTGGCGACATCTTCAACGTCAAGGACCTCGCACCTTTCCATGGAGATGAAGCTTTTGATCCGAGTCGGATCTCTCCCAAGGGGGAGATGATGCGGAGCATCCACGATCATCCCCATGCATCCACAACCGTCTCATCAAGAGCCAAGAGGACCCATGACACGAGCAAGAGCTAGAGCTCTCGAGAACGAGGTGACCTCCTTCCTTATTGATATCGCATATGATCCACTCGAGACATGGCTACTACCTAAGTCCGATATGCTATGCATGATTAGGTGTCAAGGGAACCTCCAGGGTGCGTGAAGGCGGACAAGCCGCCAAGTCCATGGATGAAGAGAACCAACGGAAACGAGCGAAATCACCTTCCAGGCCCCGGACATCCGGCCATGACCCCGGACATCCGGCCCCTGGAGTTTCTACCTCACCCTCAGCCAAACTGCCCAAGTCTCCAGGGCCCGGACATCCGGCGTCCAAGCCCGGACATCCGGCCCCAAGCCCGGACATCCGGCCCCCAGCCCGGATATCCGGCCCGTAGCCCGGAAATCCGGCGCCCCTCTCCCGATTCGGCAGAAATGGTCGCCCCAGCCCGGACATCCGGGCTGATCGCCCGGACATCCGGCGCCTCGCGAAGGCCCGGACATCCGGCCCGACGCCCGGACGTCCGGCCTCCCCTGCCTGCGTGCAGTGCTTCCGGGACTTGTCCCTTGTACCCCTTCGACCTGAGACTATATATACTTCATCCCCTTCCTCTTTCTAGGGTTAGCATTGGATTAGCTCATATTCTTATGTGAGAGCCTTTGCTCATCCACTTGGCTACTTCTCCTCGGAGATCAGGACCTCTACGGAGAAGATCCCCCAAGGGGATTCAAGACCCCGTTCTAGGGTGGACCCCATCAAGGCCTCCTCATGGAGAAGAACAGCTACCGTTTGTATCTTTCCTTTGTTGATCTTGAATCTTGCGCCACCTTATGTGATCGATAATCTAGCACTTGTGTGACTGATCTCTTGTCGGTTTCGTGATTTCTCTCTCGTTTCTCTCGTGTTCTCCCGTGTGTTCCTCGCGACTCCCCGTAGGATCCGCTCCAACGTGAAAGATCGTCCACGTGGGGTTTCGCCCTACATCAAACCTGGGCTTCTTCCGCGCTTTGGCAAGCCTTGGCGAGTTCGGTCTCTCAATCCGAAACATTGCACTCCAAGGCCTCGCACTTCTTCACAGCGCCCTGGAGCTCTTGCTGGACCTCATTAAGCCTGGCCTTGAGCTTCTTATGGGCGGCTTGCTCCTTGGCAGCTTTCTCCTCGGCTTTGGCCAGGGCCTTTTTATGGGCCTTGACCTCGGTCGTCGCTCCTACACATATCATAACACTACGGTCAATACACATCACTTATTATTTCCGAATATATAGCAAGTCATTACATACCTTGCTGGTCTTCCAGCTGCTTCCTAACTTGGCCGAGCTCCTCCTCGGTCCGCTCCAGTCTCTGCTTTAGTCTAGAGACTTCAGCAGTGTGGGAGGTTGCGGCCAACAACGACGCCTGCTTCTTCACATCAGACAACTTTAGTTAGTTTCCTGTGAAATATAGTTGAACCTCTATCCGGCCTTTCTTTCCGAACACCGAACAATGTCTCAGGGGCTACTGTCTATATTGGGACTTTTTCTTTTGCGTCGCTTACCTCAAAGCTGGTCAGCAGGCTGTTGCAGGCTTCGGTCGGTCCGCTCTTGACAGACTGAACCCTCTCAATCACCGTACCCATAAGGATACGATGTTCATCCATGATGGAAGCGCCTCATATAGCGCTTCCAGCTGATTATCCGGTGCCTCTGGTTAGACAGAGGCCACCGGCAGAATAGGCACACCCCCTTCTTTCGAAGGAGGTTGCTGGCCGGACTCCGGAGCCGTATAGGTCTCTGGCTTTGTGTTCGGCTGGGGGCCGAACTGAGCATGACCCCCATTGCCAGTCTCCATGGGGGACTGCTCCCCCATGTGTCCGGCGACCAAGGTTTCACCCTCTGGCGCCACCCTGACGGCCTCCTGAGACTCTCCCTGGCCAGGGAAAGTCCTTCGTGATAGCACCTCCGCATCGCCCTTGGCCGTGGGAGAGTAAGCGGCCGGCGGTGACTCACTGGCCATCGCCTTTGAATCCAACGAATCCCTTGATGAGGATCGATGGGAGCTGTCATGGGCAGGACTGCAATAGCACAATTAACTATGTTAATACAACGAAGAAGAGAGGCCGGATACACGGACGAATGCGAGTTTATCAGTACTTACGATGCGGCCAGGGGCTTGTTCCGGGGGCGTTGCTCCGGACTGCTGTCAACGTCCCACGTGGTGTTATCCGCAAGGGAGCCCTTTCCCTTCTTGGGCGCCTCCGCCTCCAGATTTGTGGAGGCTGCCCTCTTCTTCCTCCCCCCATCAGGGGGAGGGTTGCTTTCCTCCTCCTCCTCATCATCGTCTTCGGTGACGGAGGAGTGAGTCTTGTCTTCGGACATCACATCCAAAGCCCCCTTGCGGCGAGGGCCACCCCGGCCCCCCTTGGCCTTCTTCTTGGCCTTCTTCTCCGGCGACTGAAAGGGCGCCAGGACCAGCATCTTCGCCAGGAGCGGAATGACTGGTTCTTTGGGCAGCGGAGCCGAACATTGAATCCGCTCTGCTTTCTCGGTCCATACCTGAAAGAATAAATCAGTAAAGTTTACTTACCCTCCTTGAACAAGCAAGTAGAGGGCACGCCTTGAGACGCGAAGGACTTACCGCATTGGCGGGATGGGCAAGATCGTGCCACGGTCTGAGTCTATGGCCAGGGGCTTCTCGTCGCCCTTGAAGAGCAACTTCCAAGCATCTTTGTGAGTGGTTCCGAAGAGCCTCACCAAGGCTTGGTGCTTCTCCGGATCGAATTCTCATAAAGGGGAGGTTCGGTTTGGTAGCGGAGGATCCGGCGAACTAGCATCACCTGGAACACGTCGACGGGTTTGATGTTTCTGTCCACCATGCTTTGGATGCGCGTTTGCAGCGCCATCAGCTTATCCGACGAAGACCAATTTGGGCCCTTCTCCATCTAGGAGGTCAGCCGCATTGGAGCACCGGACTTGAATTTGGAAGCCGCGGCCCAGGTGGCGTCGCGGGGCTCTGTGATATAGAACCATAGCTCCGACGACTCCTTGATAGTCTCCACAAACGTGCTTTTGGGCCATGTGAAATTGGGCATCTTGCTCACAATGGCTCCTCCGCACTCCGCGTGTTCGCCATCCACCACCTTCGGCTTCATGTTGAAGATCTTGAGCCACAGTCCGAAGTGGGGTTGGAAGTGGAGGAAGGCCTCACACACGACAAATGCCGAGATGTTGAGGAAGGAGTTCGGGGCTAGATCGTGGAAATCTAGCCCGTAATAGAACATCAATGCACGGACGAAAGGATGGAGTGGAAATCCTAACCCGCGGACGAAATGAGGGAGGAACACCACCCTCTCGTTGGGCTTCGGTGTAGGGATAACTTGCCCCTTGGCTGGAAGCCAGTGGGCGATTTCCTTCGCCAGATACCCGGCCTCCCGAAGCTCAGCGATGTCCTTCTCCTTAACGGAGTAGGCCATCCACTTGCCTTGCCCTCCGGATCCAGACATGGTTGAGTGCTTGCTTGAGGAGGAAAAGATGAGAACTTGGGCGCTGGAGCTCAAGGATGGAAGGGCAGAGGAAGAGAGAAGGCGTGGGTGAAGAAAGGGAATCCTTATCCCCTTATAAAGGCAGTGAATATCGAACGCCTCTGAGGGAGTCCTGGACTAGGGGGTGTCTGGATAGCCGAACTATCATCACGGCCGGACTCCAAGACTATGAAGATACAAGATTGAATACTTCGTCCCGTGTCCGGATGGGACTTTCCTTGGCGTGGAAGGCAAGCTTGGCGATACGGATATGTAGATCTCCTACCATTGTAACCGACTCTCTGTAACCCTAACCTATCTGGTGTCTATATAAACCGGAGGGTTTTAGTCCGTAGGACGAAGAACAATCATACCATAGGCTAGCTTCTAGGGTTTAGCCTCCTTGATCTCGTGGTAGATCTACTCTTGTACTACCCATATCATCAATATTAATCAAGCATGAGTAGGGTATTACCTCCATCGAGAGGGCCCGAACCTGGGTAAAACATCGTGTCCCTTGTCTCCTGTTACCATCCGCCTAGGCGCACAGTTCGGGACCCCCTACCGAGATCCGCCGGTTTTGACACCGACATTGGTGCTTTCACCGAGAGTTCCTCGTGTCGTCACCGATAGGCCCGATGGCTCCTTCGATCATCAACAATGACTCGGTCCAGGGTGAGACTTTTCTCCCCGGGCAGATCTTCAGATTCGCGGCTTTGCACTACGGGCCAATTCGCAGGCCATCTAGAGCAGATCGAAGCTACGCCCCGGCCATCGTCAGATTTGGAAGTTTGAACTATACGGCCGATATCCGTGGAGACTTGATCTTCGACGGATTTGAGCCGCGGCCAAGCGTGCCGCACTGTCTCGATGGGCATGACCTAGCTCTGCAGCCTAACATTGCCTTGGAGGCCGCACCCGCATCCGCTCCGACCCTTAATCCGGAGCCGGATTCCCCGATCGAGGACGAGTGGTCGGACACCGCCTCGGGGCTACGATCCTCGGCGATTGAGCGAACTCCATCCTGTCGCTGCGAAGACCTTGACTCAGGGTGCGGACTCCTCTCGGACTCCGAACCCTCCATACCCCTACCAATCGAATCCGATTGGGCGCGATTATGGAGTTTATGTCGCGGACATCTTTCAAAGACTCGCCCTTTGGCGACATCCTGAATTCACTAAAGTCTCTTTCTTTATCCAGAGAGCCATGGCCGGACTACGGTCAGGAAGGTTGGGATGCGGATGACGAAGAAATTCAACGCCCACCCACCACCCACTTCAGAGCCATCGCCAAAGCTTACACGGCGTGCTCAATTTCAACTCCGAAGACATCGGCGGTATGGGCGGCGATGTAGGAGACAACCATGAACCAGCACCTATAGGATGCTGGACAACCACCTCATCCCATGATGTATACATGGTGGATACACCTAAAGGAAATGAAGACGAGGAACAACGGGGCGCTATGAAGGATAAATCCTCGGCAGTCAAAACTGCAACGTAAGCGCCGAACAAAGTCCGCCTCAACAGAGAACCAGCCATAGAGCAGGGCGAACCGTGGACGCATTTAACACGCTATCGAGCAATCGTCCGAACAAGACAACTTGGATAAACAAACCGTCCCCGGCGAAGACAATAGTCCGGACGATCTCACGCCGGGCAAATTGTTGGAGCAAAATAATCTCCAGAAAAGGCTCGTTGCCACTGCGCGTAGCCTGAAAAAGCAGAAGCGGAGGCTCAAAACAGCGGAAGATGCACTCAGGATCAGATGGAGCAAAGTGTTCAACACCGCAGACAAATACGGTGATAGTCGCCGAACAAAGAGCTATCCAAAGAGAAAACTACTGCCCGAATTTGACGAAGAGGCCATAAAGGCCTCACAATCAAAAAATAAGAAGGCCACCCGATCGGATGGACGACCCCACGACAAAAAGAGTGCGGCAAATAGCGCCGCACACAAGCCGGCACGCGATCCGCATAAGGATTCACATCAAAAGGATGGCCCAGTTAGGTCCATCTATGGGCCGAGAAAGCAAGCTCTTCAAAGCAATGCAACACGCCAAATATCCAAACATCACGGCACACCCAAATACAGGGCGCCAGCACCCCTATGTTTCACCGATGAGGTCTTTGGATCATGAATTTCTAGTGGGATTCAAGCCCGTAAACATAGAGGCATCTGACGGAACAATGACCGGAGTCTAGATTGAGGATTACATCCTCCACATACACATGGCTAGAGGAGACGATCTCCACGCCATAAAATACTTACCCCTCAAACTCAAAGGGCCAGCTCGGCATTGGCTTAAAAGCCTCCCCGAAAATACCATTGAAGCTGGGAAGAGCTCGAGGATGCGTTTCGGGCAAATTTTCAGGGGACCTATGTCCGCCCTCCGGATGCAGACGATCTAAGTCACATAACTCAACAGCCCAGAGAGTCAGCCCGGAAATTCTGGAACAAGTTCCTTACTAAAAAGAACCAAATAGTCGACTGTCCGGACGCCAAAGCCTTAGCAGCCTTAAAACACAACGTCCGAGACGAATGGCTCGCCAGACACCTCGGCCAAGAAAAGCCAAGAACAATGGCCGCATTAACAAGCCTCATGACCCGCTTTTGCGTGGGAGAGGATAGCTGGCTAGCAAGATGCAGCACCAGCGACCCAAGTACATCCAAAATCAGGGATGGAAATGGGAAACCACGGCGCAACAAGGACCAGCGCCGGATTAAGAAGAACGGTCCAAAGAGCGCGGCAGTCAATGCCGGATTCAAAAGCTCACGGCAGAACAATAAAAAACTGCCCCTCAAGGACAATAGCGATGAGCTATCCAACTTAAACAAAATCTTGGACAAGATATATCAAATCCACAGTACTCCCGAGAGGCCTGCAAACCATACCCACAGAGATTGTTGGGTTTTCAAACGATCGAGCAGACTCAACGCCCGAACACAAGGGGCTCGACACACCAAGTGAAGATGATGGCGAGCACCACAAGCGAGCCCGGAAAACAAAAGCATTTCCCACAAGAGGTTAAAACAGTAAACTCACTTCACGTGATCAAAGGAAAAAGCAGGCGGCACCCACTAGAATGCGCGCCGCACAAACTACCCTAGCGGAGTACCAACACTGGTTATCAAAACCAATCACCTTCGACCATCAGGACTATTCCGAAAGTATCCGGAACGCAGGATGGACTGCCTTGATATTGGATCCTATAATCGACGGATTCCAATTTACACATGTCCTCATGGATGGTGGTAGTGACATAAACCTGATATATCAGGACACAATCCACAGGATGGGGATAGACCCAACCAAAATTTGCCATAGCAACACCTCCTTTAAAGGAGTAATGCCAGGCCCATATGCCCATTGTACGGGCTCCATACTGCTAGAAGTTGTGTTCGGTTCATCTGACAACTTCCGTCGCGAGAAGTTGATCTTCCATGTCGCCCCGTTTAAAAGTAGCCATCAAGCACTATTGGGACGCGAAGCTTTCGCCCGCTTTAACGCAATACCGCATCACGCATCTCTCACACCTAAAATGCCCGGTCCACGCGGCGTCATCTCATTGAAAGGGACTATTAAGTGTTACTTGAGCACGGAAGAACGTGGGACTGCCTCGACAGCCCCACACCTATCTGGCTCCGTTAGTAAAAGAACCTGAATGGGTCATTCAAACCCCGGACACGGCTAGACGAGTCCGGCGCCTACTAGCGGCATACCCCATACAAGGGGCTGCATGCATGTATAGCAAGAGACAATAAAGCTCAATTTTATTCACTTCTTCGAATCGTACTCTGTTTATTTAATATAAAGTACATCTTTCACACGATCTTTCTCTTTTAAACTAAGTTCCTCTCTTTTACGATGAACAACGTGATACACCCGTCGAGATACGGCTGCAACCTGAGACACAAGCGCAGCGCATGAGGGACCGTTGCAAGGATTCTTTTCAGATTAAGACCCTGCGTAAACCTTTTTTACTGTCTCTTGTTGATATATATCCCCCGGCTTCTTTTATAACCAAGGAGGAGGCTGGCGTTTTGGCATTGGCCGCACCAGAATTTTTGTGTGTACCTGGACACCAGGGGCTTAGGGCATTATTCTGCCCGTCTTTATAAAGACTGAATACCTTAGGGAGTATTCGGCGTCTCGAGTTAGGCCTTATATGCATCAGCTCCGAATCATGTCTCTGGTCAAATGTTGGGTTTGCCCGGCTCCTGTGTTTTGCTGCCTTACGTTCCGTTTTATCGGCTAACGCGGCACAAGGAGAACTCTGCGATTGTGCCCGGTTCGCCGGGCGGCGCCTCGATGAAAGCGAAAACTAACTGTCATGATATAGCGAGAGACTGGTCAACCACTCGATGACTCATCGGAATGTTTAGAATTCCTCCGCATTAATGAAGGACCGGTTTTCGGTCAGGTACATACGCACCCCGAATTCGGGAGAGTGCGGTGCCCCCAGGGGCTATATAGTAGCCCCACCCTCGAACTCCTATGGCTAAGTGAAAGTGATAAAGCATTATAGTCCGGTTGCCTAGTTTGCTACGCTACCACCTCCTTAATAGGACCAAGACGTTGGATTAAGTGTGCAAGAGTGCCTTCTTTGCAAACACCCCCGCACTATGTGCGTGGGGGCTGAAGCCAAGGACTGCCATCTTTCAGGTTATATATACATATACATATACAGCCGCACAGGGAGTAGTCTACTACTTGAATGCACAAGTATAAAAAGCTCTTATATTATATTGAAACATTGTTTTCACCAAACATACATGTCATTTAAACATAATATCCTTCGAGCACTGCGTCTCTATTAAACGAGCGCCCGGCAGGACTTCCTCAAAGTAGTGCTCGGCGGTACTCGGCTTTGTCCGAATCTTGGGATGCAACGTCGGTGGCCTTCATATCTGCCCAAGATGTCTTGACACGGGCGAGCCATCCGCGCTCCTCAATACACACCGACCGCCTCATGGCGTCGTCTGTGATACCGCACCAAGGAACTGTTGCACTAAACCAAAATAACTCTTGGTGGGGTCCGCCCGGCCACAAATGAGTCATGACATGCTGCATGGCAAGTCCGGATAGTCGATTCAGCTCGGCCCATTCGGCCAACCGATCGGTCAATGGAAGAAGACGCTCCGGACTATGGAATTGCGACCAATATAGCTCTTCCCTTCTGTGCCCCTTCTGGCCTCGGAAGTGCTCAACCGCGTCCGCAGTGCTCGCCGCTAAGTCCAGATAAGCATCCTCCGAACTCCACAACTTGTCCAATTGAGCATACTTTGGATCCTTATATTTCCTCCGCAGCAGAAACGGTTTTCCAGCCGCAATTGCCCCGGCCTGACTCAGCTCCTCCTTGGCAGCTCTCAAAGCTGAATGGGCATTCTTGGATTCGGCGGCGGCCTTTTTCAGGCCCTCTTGCTCCGCTTGACACTCTTTTTCGAGAACCTCGCAGCGATCGGCAGCATTCTTCAACTTTCTGGCCATATCGGCCATTTCCTCTTTGCTTCGGCAGTGAGCAGCCCGTTCGGCTTCTAGCTCTTCGGCCGCCCTTAAAGCGGCCGCATTACTATTTCTGGCTTGCTCTTTCGCTCGGTCGAGTTCCGCCCGAAGCTCCTCCACAGCAGCGACACCATCTGCATTAAGCATACAAATAGTAACACATGGGCGTCAAGCTCCCTTACCAGGTGTCCGCGCAGGAGTCGCATACCTTGCGATTCGTCAAACCGTTTATTTACCAGCGCGATGTCCGCATCCGCCTCGTCAAGTTGCCATTTTAGTTCAGCATATTCATCAGTCCGGCTGGCCACCGGACGCCCCGCCACCTGTTTAGGAGCGGCGATATGTTATAACTAAGATTTTGATCCTCGGTACGCTCTCAATTTTTGACAACATACCGAGTCTCAGGGGCTACTATCTATACAGGGCGCATTCTATATGCATAACTGTCAGAAGGTACATCATTTTTGCGTACCTCAAACCCCGTCAGTAAGCTTTTGACGGCTTCATACAATCCGCTCTCCGCGGATGAAATCCTTTCAATCACCGTACCCATTAGAGCACGGTGACCTTCTGAGATAGCCGCTCGCCCGAGCAGATCCTTCAGCTCCTCTGAACGCACACCACTTGGGGCTGGACCTTCCGGCCTCGCCGGACTTGGGGGAACCCTCCGCGACGACACCTCAGGATCGTCTGCCTCGCATGAGGGTGCGACTGGTGGAGGCGTTTCGCTCTCCATCATCTCCGGAAGAAGATGCCCCCAAGACGAGCTCTGCTGAGAAGGGCTGAGATCCGAACTACAAGGTACAATTTCGGTTATCTTCATAAATAAATACATGGATGTTCCTTATTCACAAGACCCCTTCTTTTCACTTACGGCTCGCTGGAGGGCTGATCCCCTTGGGAAATAGTGCGGCTGGGTTACTTCCCGGTGCGGACTCTCCGCGAAGATTCCTTTCCCTTCTTTAAGGCCTTGACCTCCGGATCTTCAGGCGGTCCTCTTCTCTCCTCGGAAGGCGGGACTTTTAATCCTCCTTCCTTGATAGCCTCCTTCTAGAGGCGATTGCTTCCACTCCCCCTTCGCCTTCTTCAAAGGGCGCGGCCTTCAACATCTTGGCCAGCATGGGATCCGGCGTGGTCTCTGGGAGGGGAGCCGGACACCTTATTAACTTTGCCTTGGATATCCACTCATGTTCAAGAAACGGCTCCTTTAAAGGGCATATATATATGATAAATGAATGAACAATTTGTCCGGTTACAGCACTACTTACTTGAGTATCTGGGCGATTGCAGCTTAGTCCTGCGTCCTCAGTCAGGTCCGGACACTTTTCTTGTGATCCGAAGAACAGTTTATACGTTTCCACGGGTGTCGTGCCCATAAAATTTTGGAGAGCTCGTGGTCCCTCCGGATTGAATTCCCACATGCGGAGGCGGCGTTCTTGAGGCGTATACGCGGATCAACATAACTGCGCCACCGCAACAGATTGATCTCCCTCGTGGAGGTCTCGAATCTGACCCTGCAGCAAGGGAACGTCCTTGACGGCCCAGTCGAGCCCCTTGTTGACCCATGGCGCCACCGCTGTGGTGGACTGAGCGGAAGGCGAGGAGCGCCGCCCATTTGGTGCCCCGAGGAGCGGTGATATAAAACCACTCCTGTTGCCACAAACCAAGCTCCTCTTGAAAAGAGCCCTCGGGCCATGGAGCATCAGCACATTTGCTTATGATCACCCCTCCGCACTCTGCTTGTTGCCCCCCGATCATGTTTGGCTCCACCTTGAAGGTCTTGAGCCACAATCCAAAGTGGGGGGTAATATGGAGGAAGGCCTCACATACGACAATGAATGATGAGATATGGAGGATGGACTCCGGATTCAAGTCATGGAAATCCAGCCCATAATAAAACATGAGCCCCCGCACAAAGGGATCCGTCGGGAAGCCTAAACCCCGAAGGAAGTGAGACACGAACACCACGCTCTCGCCGGGCTCGGGAGTGGGAATGACCTGCCCTGGAGCAGGCAGCCTATGCGAGATCTCGCCGGTTAGATACCCGGCGTCTCGCAGCTTTAGCACATCTTCTTCCTTATGGAGGAAGACATCCATCAGTCGTGCTGGTCGGAGCCGGACATCTTCGAAGGTCCAAAGCGCCTGAATCTGAAGCTTTGGGTGTTAGAACTCGGAGCGCGAGGCGAACTCGATGAAGGGTGTAAAAAGAAGAGGGCCTTGGTCTCATTATAGAGAGGTTGAATACCAAGAGCCCACCCCGTGGTCGACTATGACTCGCCTTTGATAGAGGAGGTGTGCAGACGGGCACGGTTGGGTTACCCACGTCCGTATTGATGAGAATCCCGGAATAAGGGGGCACGATCTATGCTTTGATAAAACGTGCCAAGGAAACCGCCTCGCTAAACGCGCTGAGGTGGAACGGTAAAAAATGATTCATAAAAAGGCCTGGCCGTGGTGTGATGTCACGCCGCGGAATACGTCAGCAGATCTGTGCAAAAGTTATTCTCTCTACGGTGGTATGTGGAACTTGTTTCGCAGAGCCGGACACTATCCTGGTGTTCAAAACCTTCTATAAAGTATTCGGAGGAGGAACCCGCCTTGCAATGCCAAAGACAATATGCACGCCGGACTCGTCGTCATTGAAGCCTGGTTCAGGGGCTACTGAGGGAGTCCTTGACTAGGGGGTGTCCGGATAGCCGAACTATCATCACGGCCGGACTCCAAGACTATGAAGATACAAGATTGAAGACTTCGTCCCGTGTCCGGATGGGACTTTCCTTGGCGTGGAAGGCAAGCTTGGCGATACGGATATGTAGATCTCCTACCATTGTAACCGACTCTGTGTAACCCTAACCTATCCGGTGTCTATATAAACCGAAGGGTTTTAGTCCGTAGGACGAAGAGCAATCATACCATAGGCTAGCTTCTAGGGTTTAGCCTCCTTGATCTTGTGGTAGATCTACTCTTGTACTACCCATATCATCAATATTAATCAAGAAGGAGTAGGGTATTACCTCCATCGAGAGGGCCCGAACCTGGGTAAAAACATCGTGTCCCTTGTCTCCTGTTACCATCCGCCTAGACGCACAGTTCGGGACCCCCCTACCCGAGATCCGCCGGTTTTGACACCGACAGCCTCCCCACTCGCCTATTCCCAAGGGCTGTGTAAACAGGCACGGTTGGGTTACCCTGTGGGGACCCCGACTCATAAGTCGATATCACCGAATGCACGTGTACAGTGATCCCAGAGATCAATGCTCACTGAACACATAGAAGCTGAATAACAAGAGTCTTACATCCATACATACCGTTTTACACAAGTAGGACCATCATGGTCAAGTCTTGAGTGTATCATCGCAGCGGAAATCTTCAATAACAACTTGGACCCATGCCATCTGCCTTAACCCTACAGGCATTCTGACTGGGAAGCGTCCTAGCTCGCATGTTCGTCACCAAGGTATTCTTCATTATATCCTGTTCTTTCATGCCTGGCCAATAAATAAACCAGTGGCAAGCCAATGAGTACTTTGAATGTACTCGCAAGCAACCCATGTTTTGGTTCAAGATACAACAATGCATGATATAGGTAAATTTTTGCAGAAAGCTAGTTTTGAGTGCAAGGACATGTTCAACAACTTGTAAGACATGCATCAGGAGAATTCAAGTAACCATGAGGACAGGTTACAGATATCAACATAAATAGAGTGGGCATCAACCCAAATCAATCATGTCAAGTCCCTTGACTTGACCCAAGTAGTTATCCCCAATCATCCAAACACACACACTGTTTTGCGAAGCTCTGGACGTACTTTAAGCAGCACCGCCCAACTGTCCTTGACCGTGGGCACGACTATTCGAATATTTTTACACTCTGCAGAGGTTGCACACTTTACCCACAAGATACGGGGAACTTCCGTGTCATCCACGACCCGCGATACCTCAAGTATCCGGGGTAAGCACCCGATCACTACCTTTCCCTAGACGACACTAACAAGGAGTCCACTCGTTGTTCCGTATCCTCATGATGTACATCATACGAGACTCACTCGAGATCGTAACATCTGAGAGGGGACGCAACAGTGTATCCGATGCCCTGTAAAAACAGTCATGGCCGCCCTACCTGGCACGACCCCGTCCCGAGAGAGAGCACCAACTCTCCCCCGTCACTAGTAATGCGGGCTCCAAGCTAGTATTGGCCTAGGTAATCAATAATGCCCTTTCCCATACAAGGGTAGAGTGGTTGCGCATGTAAGGTTGGGACAGTCAACAAATCTTAAATCTAATCCGTTTCCGAAGACCACATACACTTGCCTCGGTACACCACTTCGTCATCAAGTGGTTACCCATCTCATCATCTCCCTCGGGCATAAGTGGCACCCGACGGGGTTTTCGAAAATCCTTTGAAAATACTTTGTCTCCTTCACCATGCATATACCCGTCCCTTTTTGCGTAGCACTACTTTAGCATCCTATCTACCCCCACCGGCATAACCCTCATAGAAAGGTAGGGTCATGCATCATGCAAGTGTCAACAAGAAAAGAAACGGAGGCAAACCACCTCAAGTGGTCACCATTTTATCATGACTTCGATGCAAGCAATAAAAGTGCCATATGGCATGCATAAAAAGGGTTTCTTTGACATGGTCAAAGGGCTGCTTTCCTGTTTTAACAAAGTCTTCGAGGTCTTCAAATATCTCTGATCCAACTCAGAGCATTTCGTCTATTTCGTCAACTATCGTTGAAAACAACCATAATAAGCAACACGACAAGGAAAGAATAAAAGTGCTCAAAAAATGCAAATTGGACTTTTCTAGGATACCTTTGGTCATATGAGGTATGACCAAAGTGGTTTCAATGGGATTTGATCAATGGATATCTCTGAATATTTCAATATGATGAAATCAAGGGATTTGTGGATTTGCAAGAAGTGTACATAAATATTATTTTGAAAAATGAGCAAAGGAACCCATTTATCAAAGAATGATTTTAAAAGAATCTAGGAGTTGGTTTCACTAGATTTGGAGTTCAAATGAATTTCCTATGAATTTGCAAAGTTGACAAATATGAAGAAATGGATCATTATATTTGTGGCACAGGAAGTATTAATAAAAAATTTCATAACATAAGTTATGAACTTAGAGGCATATAGAAATTTGAATCAAGGCATTTGGATCAAAGATGATCTCTCTGTGATTTTCCAAAGTCCATCACAAAAATAGGGAAATGGGGTTTTGTGAAATATGTGTGAAAGAAAGTATTCTGGAAAAATGTGTAAGGTACTCCTTGAGGTAGAGAATGATTTATGGGGTCACTAGGAATTTGAATCAGCAAATTTGGAGTTAAATGAATTGATTATGGATTTTAGGAGTTCAAAATAAAAGGAAAAGGAAAGGTTTAGGCTTATACCTAAAACACGCACTGGGCATGAGATAGCTAGTGGGCCAGCCAATGAGCTCAAAGAGCGTCTTGAGGAAAAGGCCACGTCGGGCGTATTAGGGGAGTACACTTCCCTGCCGGGAAGGCGGTTCCCTCGGATCCCGCCTCCACTTAACCCGAGTGGGTCCGGCTGGACACGTCGACAGAGGCTGGTGGTGGGGTCGCGGTCCACCGGCCGACCTTCTTCTTCCTCATGCGGCCTCCGTGCCGAGAACGAGGGGAGAGGCCGAGCTTCGTTCCAGACGACGAGTGGCTGCTGCTGGTGCCCAAGCCCGGCGAGCTCGGGGACTGCGCCGCCCGCTCCACAAGGCCACGTCCAACAAAGGACGAAGGCGAGTGGGGCCACGGCCACTGCGGATGGTGCTCGGGTGAGACTCGGGCAGGGCAGGGCAAGCACGGGGAGGAGGTGTGGGTCGGTCTGGGAGGTGTATGGGAGAGAGAGAGAGAGAGAGAGAGAGAGCAAGGGGCGTCCAAAGAGGGGCTCAACGAGGCTCTATATGGCAAAGCCATGGTGCACCGCGAGCCGCGCTCACGGTGCCCGCGGAATCGGTCCTGGGGACCGTTGGGAGGGGCCTGGCTGGGTCAGTGGCGCTCGTGTAGTCCGTCCAGGAGCGAGAGAGGTGAGAGGGGGAGCGGGGCAAGGTCAGAGGCGGGCCAGCTGCGTGGCCAGGGAGTGGCCGAGTCGGGCGGTGCTCGGGCACGCGACGATGGGCTCAAAGGAGAGAGAAGGAGGAGGGGCCGACCACATAGCGTGTCACGCACGCCGAGGCGGCCTCGGGGGACACATTCACGGCGCCCAAGGTCGACGGCAGCATCGCTGTGAGGGCGGCTCTGATTGCCTGGTGCCTTGTGCATGCTCGAGCCTTGACCATTGCATGCCATGGCATGCAAATGGCTTCCTGCGCGTGGCCAAGCCTGTCCACTATCTCCTGGGAGTTTCTGATATGCTCCATAAGGCTTAATATTTAAGGAAAGTCCATAAGAAGGAAGGGGGGGAGGGAAAAGAGGTGCTGCCATGGTGAAAAGGGAGGGGTAAACCAGGGTTTTACCCTCCTTAATTATTGAACCAGGGTTGGAGCTTTTTACTGGAGGTAGAAGGAAACTAGGAGGGGCTGTGGTAAAAAGTGGAGGCTATGGAGAAGAGTGGAAGAGGTCAAAGTAGTTGTTTTGGTAAAGTGGCAGAAGGTGTTTGTTGATGGTTTGGACAGGTAAATGAATTCCATTTGGCATGAGACTCCACAGGGTGAAATGGCCCATATAATTAGGGCCTTACTCCCATTTTGAGCTTATCTAGGCAAAGTTCACAATGTAACTTTTGTAAACCCTAGAAATTAGCAGAAAAGAACTTGTGTAGATCTAGTTGAGCAAATCACTTCCCCTTGATGAACCACTTGGTTTAGTGGCCTCATTTGGTCATGTGAACATGATCACAAAAGTTGGGGTCAAGGAGAGAAAGTTGGTAGTACAAAGTTGTTCAAATTTGATTCTTGTCAGAGAGGGTTTTGGGGCATTTTGGTGAACCAAAATGACCTTGATTGCCATGAGGATTTTCAAGGTGATCACAATATGCATTTGTGGGTTGCTGGATTTTCCTTGGATTTTTATTAAAATATTTCCTGTAGAAATATTTCAAATCCTTGAAATGGGTAGAAATGGTTTTGGGAGGTTTTGTCCAATATTTTGAACATGACCATGTGTTGAAACTCTTATATATGGGAAATATATGCCCACCGAGTTTCCACGATTTTTGTCAAATATTTTAAAACCATAAAATAATTTTCCCTATTAAAGACCATTTCGGCCTTAAGAAAAAGCTTTTAAATAAAATAGGAAATTAACTTATAAAATTATTGTCGGTGTACTAGAGTAGGGGTACCCTAGTAGCCCGAACTCGTGCATGGGCGTCCTTGGCGCCCAGCAGCAAGGCCTGCACAGGGACCGCCGGTCCTCCATGGTTCCTTTGGAGCCATTCAAGAACAAAATATTTAAGCCAAGAAGACAAGGCCCGGCAAGAGGGGCTTGCGGGAAGGCTCGGTGGCGACAAGCTTCCGGGCGCGACAAGGATTCAGCGCGGCAAAGGCGCTTGCAGCGGCAAGCAACCCTCTTCATCTCTGCTCCAGCTCATCCACCAGCGATGTCGCCATGGGACCATTCGGCGTCGCGTGTCAAGAAGCTGTGCAGCCCGGCGGAGAAACAGCGGTGGCGGCGGCAGAGTGCCATCGTGGCAGCGGTGGCGCCCACAGCCAGTCCCTTTACTGCCTTTGTTTAGGCGACATGGATGGGCATTTAATGCTTTTGTCCCTTGCCGTCGAGTTCGTAGAATACCTTGTACAAAGTAGTTGTACCAACGCAACTCATTTTCCGTTTTGCCCTTGTCTACGTTGCCACTGTTGGTGACCCCTTGAGCCTATAAAAGGAGGCCCATGTAGCGTAGTGAAGGTCGACTCATTCAAAACCAGAGACACTCACGCTAGGTCTTGTAGCTCTCTGTGCTCCCTAGCAAGAACACAATACAATCAGACAAGAAGCGGTAGGAGTATTATCTCTCCGGAGAGCTCGAAGCTGGGTAAACTGCTCGTGTGTTTAGCCTCGATCGCTCTTCGTGCAATCTCCGCCCCCACCGAACGAAAGGGACTCGGTCCGCCCGATCCCATAGGTGTTCGTGGAGTTCTGATCAACTTCCCCTACAGCGCGCCAAAGATGTCGGGAAGTGATATGGCTGTGGATGATGCGACCGTGGAACTGAAACTGTGCCAACTAAAGATAGGCTTGAATAAGTGCCTGCATGCCTGACCAGCAGCTTCATGCGGGGCCTAACTGCTGCTCAGGCTGGGCCACACAGGTGCCAGGCGATGTTGGGCCGGGCCCAAAAGCATCTGCAGACGCATGCGGCCTAGATCACGCCGTAACTTGCTCCGGACCCACCACGTCCCCATGAGCTGCCGCGCCGAGCGTGGCATTGTGGGAGAGATGGTGGGGGCTTTCTTCAGTGGAAAAGCGGGCGTCCGCCCCTCTCCTCCTTATAAGCAGGGAAGCAGGGGCAGGTCGCCCACCTCGCCATTCTTGTCCCATCTAAAAAAACCACCGCTCCCCCTTCTTCTCTAGTCAGAAGAGCAACGCTCCGCCCCCATCGCCACCAGCGCCATCAGCGCCGTCGGTCTCCTCCACCACCTCCGCCATAGCTCCAAAAGCCGACAAGGGAAGGCGTGAAATCGGCTTGGCTGCTGACTCGCGATGCTCTGGAAGGAAGCAGGCTCCCCCATTTCGGCCTTAAAGGAGGCGAGGAGGGCTACTACCTCTTGGTCGGCGGAGGCAGGCGCATCCGCGCCGAAGGTACTCTCCGCCGCATCGAGAGTTGGTTCGGCGGGTACCCCTTCTTCGTGCTCTTCTTCTATTGCGGGCTCTGCCCGCCCTTCTCTAATTCTTCTGCGATATCACTTGAACACCTCACGAGGCTTCGCCTCCTTGATTTCACCCCCAATGCTGTCTGACCATGGCGGTTTCGCACACCTTTGCGAAAACTTTGTGGAATCCACCAAGCGTAGCCCTCTTCCGCCACTTCTTCATGCCCGTCGAGAGAGGAGAGCCACTTGGGAGGGATTGCTTGGATCTCCGGGATCGGCAAGAAAAAGCCTATCTGGAAGGAGAGCTCCGCGACAAGTGGGAGGAGTGGAGAGCCGATTGGTGTTGGATCGTTGAGAGAACCGCAGCCCTTCACGCCCAGCGCCAAACTCACATAGTGCAGGCAGCGATTGGAGCAACTTGGCGCGGAGGATGCTAGGTTGAAGATTGCTGTGACCGGATCTTGCGCCTCGGGCTTGCGGACTCACTATAAGCGCCGTTGGCGCAGATTTCCTTCGCCGCCGCGCATCCCTTGCGGGAGAGGAGGAGACCTGCTTGGGAGTTCCAAAATCGGCGGACATCATGAGGCTGCTTTGGGCCTCAACTGGAATTTCAACATCTTGGAGTTGGATGCGATCTTTTGGAGCTGTTCAAGCCGACCCGATCACCCAGTGGTTTAGGTTGCCGAGGGGAATTCGTTCCATTGTGCAACAACTCTTTGCTCGACCGCATCCGTGCAATGATGCCGTTGTGCGATTCGCATGGGATCGTTCCAACTGGCAAGAACTGCAGACGACGTCGTCTGGCAGTTCTTCGATAACTTGGAAGAAGTGCCGATCCGCCCGACAAGCGAAGTGGCTCACCAGCGACACCACCGGCGCCGAGATCGCTGCGCGCCATACGAGCTGGAGGAGGCGGCATTCTTTACCCGTTGGCGGTCAGGTTCACCGTGGAGGCGGCGAGAGGCAGCGAGGCGGCAAGCCTTGCCGTCGAGAGGAGCTTGCGGCGAGGAGGAGCAGGCCGAGCCGAAGTTGAGCCGGCCGAGTGCGGCGCCTCCTCCACACCTTCAAGTAGCTTGCATGGCGGAGCCCACAACTCCACCAAGAAGGCGTCTCCATAAGGCGAGGGAAGTGGCCAGGCGGCGAGCCAGGTCCAACAACCCATGCGCCGTCGTCAGCAGCTCCACCAGCGGCAACCTTTGTTGCAGCTGGAGCACCCCACGCTGCAACAAGCGAGGCGGGATCCTCTCGGGCCGCCGCTGCCACCCCCATAAGCGGTCAGAGAAACTACTCCTCCGCCTCTTAGCACGGAGGCGGGCAGGTGATCTCTCGCGCTCAGCTCGGCGAGGAAGAAGAAGAAGTAAGCTTCTATCTTGTGCTTGTATTTCTTCAATTTGGTTGCTTTTTCTTTTATCGATTTGCTTCATTATGAACTCTTTCCTTTTAGGATCTTGGCCCGAGGCGTCGAAGAGCCAAGACCCGGTGGTTGTCATCGAGGCGATCCCCGTGGCCCAGGGAGGCGCGTCTGAGACCCCTTGCGGACCCGGCAACCCTTCCTCAAAGCAGCCCCAGCACAGCCCAGTAAGTATATGGTTTACTTATTACGGTTAGGTGTGCATGGGTGCTCCTTCTTTGCTGATATCGACTTGTTGATTTGTGTAGGGCAGAGCAGCCTCATCAGGAGTGCGGAAGCCGCTCGAAATACCATCTGCTTGACTTCACCGCCAAGGGAGGATTCTCCGGCAAGGGCGCTCTCCGCAATAGAGACTTCTCCGGCAAGGGGCACACAGTGATCCCCCAGGTCGAGACCATGGCTGCAGATCCCATCGCGAGTAATCCTTTGACCAAAAATTCCCTTGGGTTCATTTTCTTCTGTTTCTCTTTTGAACATTTGCTTGACTGTTCTTTCTTTTTGATCGTCGAGATCCATCGCATGAGCCGATGGAGCCCGAGTCGCCCGGCGAAGACGGCAGCAACAACAGCAGCGTCGCCACCATAGAGGAAGAGGCTGGTGCCGATGGGTCCGCCCGGCGAAGAGTCGCCAAGGATGCCGCCCGCAAAAGGCTGGCGAGGTCAGCGATCGCCTTGCGACCACGAGGCCGCGAGGCGCCAGAGCGCTCGCCGACCGCCGATCCCTCCGCCACGGTGCAGCGTCGAGGCTCGAGAGCCCGGCCAGGCGCCTATCGAAGGCCGGCGGCAGCATCTTCATCAAGCTCCCTGGGCGTCGAGCTCCAGGTGCTTGTCGAAGGAGACCTTTGACGAAGAGCTTTCGCCTCCATTGAAGTGTCGCTGGTTGTGCGCAAGCAGCAGCCAGCAGCGAGAACGAGAGGAGCAGCTGCTAAAGAAGGCTGTTGTCGCTCTACCGTGCCCGACAAGCCAAGTTGGAGTCAGGGAAGCACTTGTCGCGAGGCGGGGAGCGGACATGGAGAAGCGCGAGAAGAGCTCGGGGCACCAACCAAAAGCTCTCCGGAGCGTAGCGAAAGAGCTGCAGCAGCGAGCAATCAATTGGCGGAGCTCTCAAGGAAGCAAAGATCTTCTTTGCGGCTGCGAGGCCGCCAAGAAAGAGTTGGAGGCGAAGGTTACGCAGCTGGAGGCCAACCTCGAGAAAAAGCGAGGAGCTTGCTGCTTATTTGAAGCACTGGCCTTGAGAAGGATGCCTACACTCTTGGCGAGTTGCGGGGCCGTCTCGTGAAAGGATCAACGAGCTCGATGTCGCCAAGGACTCCAAGGCAAATCTTGAGCTGAAGCTGACCACCACGATCACGGAGGCATTGGGCCAGGCGCCAAGGAGGCGGGAGGTGGCCTGTTGGAAGATCAAGGCCAGCGAGGAGCTGGCGACGAGTGCTCGACCGCCCGAACACCTTGAGAGAGAACATGATGCCTTTGGATGAAGGGTCTTGTGGATCTGCCGCCGCCATCGACAAGGAGCTGATGGAGCTGGGGATGGTGGATCTTGGGTACTCCTCCGGCGGCGTCTCAACCCAGCGCCAAGCTCAGCTTGTTCCTCAAGAGGCGTGGTGGCGGCTCTCCAGCGACTCGGGAAGAGATCCCAAAGCAGGTGGCCGAGAATCGCGCCCGGATCTGTGCGGGAGCTCTCGGAAGGTGTTGATGAAGGTGGCCTTCCGCAATCCAGGCCTCAACCTCAGCGGCGTCCTCGGATCCTTGCCGCCGAGATGCCGATGTGGGCGCTCAAAGCCCTTGTCGCACCATTGTGGACAAGGTGGGCAAGATCAAGCGGGTTGATGGCGACCCGCGTGAGATTAGGCCGTAATTTTATCTTTCCTTGTCGCTGCTGATCATGTTTAGGAGAACAATTTATTAGATCTGCGACAAGCTATTTTTATAATATAACTCTATCTTAGGCAATGATTGCAATGTTATTTCCTTTACTTGATTCCTTCCTTTGTATGTTTGTGCCCTCGCTTTTAGGGAACTTGTCGTATGAGCACCTTTGCATGGCCGAGTCGCGAACGTCGGCAGCTTCTTGGCGGTGCCGCCTCCGACAAGCAAGCTTGTCGCAACAAGTTGCAGCTCACTTAAGTTGTTGAGCGGACTCGAAACAAAGTAAGGGCATGACCAGCTACGAGTTGGTTCCTCCGCGCACAGGTTTTCCATACAAAGTACTATCGTTCGAGGAAGATAACTTAAAAATTTAAAAACTGATTGCTCAAACTTTGGCAACTTATGTCGGGGAAGCTGATCGTAACCCACGAACACCTATGGGACCGGCGGACCGAGTCCCTTCGGTTGATGGGGGCGGAGATTACACGAAAAGAGCGATCGGCCGAAACACGAGCAGTTTACCCACCCGAGCTCTCGGAGATAATACTCCTCTTTTGTTGCTTATGCGATTGTATTGTGTTCTTGCTAGGGAGCCTGAGAGCTACAAGACCTAGCGTGAGTGTCTCTGGTTTTGAATGAGTCGACCCCTCTCGTTGCGCATGGGCCTCCTTTTATAGGCTCAAGGGGTCACCAACAGTGTAGCGTAGACAAAGGCAAAAAGCAGGGAAAATGAGTTGCGGTTGGTACAGCTACTTTGTGCAGTGTATTCTACCTAACTCGGCGGCAAGGGACAAAAGCATTAAATGCCCGTCCATGTCGCCTAAACAGTCTGAAAGGGACCGTCGAGGCGCCACCGCTTGCCACGATGGCACTCTGTCGTGCCGCTTACCGCTGCTCTCTGCTGGCTGCACAACCTCTTGACCGCCGCGCTGGAATGGTCCCATGGCGACACATTGGTGGATGAGCTAGGCGGAGATGAAGAGTGGTTGCCTGCATGACAGCGCCTTGCATGGCTGAATCCTTATCACGCCCTTCCCTTATCGGCTTTGAACCATGGCGGAGGTGGTGGAGAGACCGGCGGCGTTGATGGCGCTGAGTGGCGATGAAGGCGACGTTGCTCTCTTGAGACTAGAGAAGAAGGGGGGCGGCGGCGATTTTGAGATGGGACAGCAAATGGCGAGGTAGCAAATGGCGAGGTGGGCGACCTGCCTGTTTCCCCTGTTTATAAGGAGGAGAGTGGGCGGACGTTCCGCTTTCCAATTAAAAGCCCCGATCTCTCCCTAGCGCCACGTTACGTAGCGTGCTGTTAAATGGGAGGCGTGGTGGAGTCGGAGGAAGTTCTGGCGTGTGAGGCCTTGCAGCGGGCGCTGCGGTTGCCGTGCACGAGTTCGGGATACTAGGGTACCCTACTCTAGTACACCGGCAGGAGCCCCGGCTGGGCCACACGCAGTGCAGCTGTTGGGCCGGGCCCAAAAGCAGTGCTGCAGACACGCCCGGCCTAGATCACGCCGTAACACTGCCGGACCCACCACGTCCCCCACGAACAGCGCCCGAGCGTGGCGTTGTGGGAGAGATGCGTGAGGCTTTTTTAATTGAAAAGCGGGCGTCCGCCCCTCTCCCTCAAACAGAAGCAGGGCGTCGCCCACCGCCATTTGCTGTCCCATCTCGAAACCACCGCCTCCCCTTCTTCTCTAGTCCAAGAGAGCAACGCTCCGCCCCCATCGCCACCGGTGCCATCAACGCCGTCGGTCTCCCACCACCTCCGCCATGGCTCCAAGCAAAGGGGAAGGGGCGTGAAGTCGGCCGAGGCGCAGCTTCATGGCGCTGAAAGGCGGGCGTCTTCCCCCAGCTCGGCGCAAAAGGAGGCGAGGAGGGCTACTACCTCTTCAGGTCGGCGGAGGCGGCGCGCATCCAGCGCGCGAAGGTACTCTCCGCTGCATCGAGTTGGTTCAAGCGGGTACCCCTTCTTGGCGCTCTTCTTCTGTGCGGGCTCTGCCCACCCTTCTCTGAATTCTTCTGCGATATCATGAACACCTCTGAGCCGCCTCCTTGATTTCACCCCAATGTTGTCTGACCATGGCAGTTTTCGCACACCTTTGCGAAAACTTTGTCGAAATCCACGAAGCGTAGCCCTCTTACGCCACTTCTTCATGCCCAGCGTCGAGAGAGAGAGCCACTTGCGGAGGATTGCTTGGATCTCGAGGTTGAAGAAGTAAGCCTATCTGGAAGGAGAGCTGCGGCAAGTGGGAGGAGTGGAGAGCCGATTGGTGTTGGATCGTTGAGGAGAACCCGCAGCCCTTCACGCCCAGCGTAAACTCCCATAGTGCGTGGCAGCGATTGGAGCAACTTGGCGCGGAGGATGCTAGGTTGAAGATTGCTGTGACCGGATCTTGCGCCTCGAGCTTGCGGACTCACTTTGTGGCGCCGTTGGCGCAATTTCCTTCACCGCTGTCGAGGATTTGAAGCTTACGGAGCACCGCGGAGGAGATCAGAGTTCAAGCCGGACCCGCCGTCAACTAGCATCTTGGTGACTTTGAGGTTGCGGATAGTTGGTGAGACCAACATCGGCAAGCACCCGACCCAGATTATGCGATCGGGGTGGTCCTCAATATCAAAGATGATAGGCGTCTGGACCATTTGAGGCTTGTGTGACTCTATGGATGGTTACGCTGCATTAACTTCCGCATCCACTTGCTTGAGTTGGCGGTGTGAAGTATGCGAGAAGCACCGCCGTCAACGCGAGACCTCGTGGCTTTCTGAAATTCCTGCTCATCGGTCTAAATCATCTTCCATATCTTCATCGTCGTCGTCGTCTTCATCCTTGTCGCGGCGGCAGGGGAGGTCTGTCTCCTTGCCGCTGCTTGGCCTTGCATGGCGTCCTCCCGGCGGGTCGCTTCTTGCTAACTCCCCAGCACCTTCTGGGCCTTCTCCTTGTCCTGGCGCTTTCGTACTCAGCCTTACTGCTGTTCAACAAGCTGCTCGACCTTCTTGCAGCTCTGGAGGTCATGGCCCTTAGTGCGGTGGATCTTGCAAGATCTGTTTGTTGGAGTTGTCACCTTGTCGGCCGCCGCCGACTTGGCGGTCGGTGCCAGCGGCAACCTCCTTCTTGAAACCACCAACTTTGGCTTTCTTAGCAGCACCACCGTTGCGGACTGCTCGGCAACTAGCACCTCTTGCCCTTCTTCTTTCTGTTGTTCGTCGCGGCTCTTCTTGGCAGGGCGGTCTCCTCACTATCAGATCCTGCTTCTGCATTCTCTCCTGGGAGTCGCCTCCCTTCCTCAGCACGTGCACACTAGTCAGCCAGGGCATACAGCTCACTGACGTCCTTGACTTTGCACATCGCCATCTCTTCCCTCATCCTGCGGTTCCGCGTTTGATGAAACGCAGCGATCACCCTTGGCAGGGTGGACATACAGGATGTTGTAGTGCACACGGCTGAATCTCTGAATGAACTTGCGAAGGGACTCTCCTTCCTTCTGGGCGAGCAGGTGAAGGTCGCTCTCTTTCTCAAACACCTATGGGACCGGTGGCGGAGGGATCGGCGGTCGGCGTAGCGCCTGGCGCTCCTGCTGACCTCGGGGACGTCGGTCTGTCGCCAGACCCCTCGCCAGCCTTTGCGGCGGCAGCCTTGGCGGCCTCTTCGCCGGCAAACCCATCGGCGCCAGCCTCTTCCTCCATGGTGGCGGCGTCGTCGGTGTTGCAGTAGCGTCCTCCTCGCCGCGACCTCCATCTCCATCGGCTCCAGCGGCGGATGGATCGGCGATCGAAAAAAAAAAAAACGATCAAGCAAATGTTGAAAAGAGAAACAAGAAAAAAGAACCCAAGGGAAATTTTTGATCGAAGGGATTACTGCGATGGTATCTGCTGCCCTGGTCTCGACGCGGAGAATCACTGGTGCTGTCCCTTGCGGAGAAGTCTCTATTGCGGAGGCGCTCCTTGCGGAGAATCCTCCTTGGCGGTGAAATCCAAGCGAGATGGTTTTGGGAGGCGGTTTCGGGCACTCTGATGAGGCTGCTCTGCTCCTACACAAATCAACAAGTCGAGATATCAGGCAAGAAGGAGCACCCATGCACACCTAACCATAAGAAGTAAACCATATACTTCTGTTGGGGGCTGTCTTTGGGGCTGCTTTGACGAAGGTTGCGGGTCCGGCAAGGGGTCTCAGACAGCGCCTCCTGTGGCCCGCAGGGGATCGTCCTCGACGACAACCACCGGGGTCTTGGCTCTCTTCGACGCTCTCTGGGCCATCGTCCTGAAAAGGAAAGAGTTCAGAATGAAGCAAATCAGATACAAGACAAAGCAACCAAATTCAAGAAATACAAGCACAACATAGAAGCTTACTCTTCTTCTTCTTCCTCGTCGGAGCTGGCGGAGAGATCAAGTTCGGCTCGCCTCCGGTGCGAAGAGGCGGAGGTAGTTTCTCTTAACGCTTGGCGGGGGTGGCAGGCGGCTGAGAGGATCCGCCTCGGTTGTTGCAGCGGTGTGGGGTGCTCTCAGCAACAGTGCTTGCAGCGGTGGAAGCGCGTCGCCTGGCTGCTGAGCTGTTAGCCCGTCTGCCGCCCGTCATTTCCCGGCCTTGCCGAGACGCCTTCTTGGTGGAGCTGTGGGCTCCGCTCATGACAAGCTACTTGAAGGTGTGGAGGAGGCCCCGGCAGACTCGCTCGGCTCAACCGGGCTCGGCCTGCTCCTCCTCGCCGGCAAGCTCCTCTCGTCGGCAAGGCTTGCCGCCTCTGCTGCCTCTGCCTCCTCCACGATGAACCCAGTCGCCCGGTAGCGCAGCTGCCGCCGCCTCCTCCAGCCTGGTGGCGTCTGCTGCATCTCGGCGTCGGTGGTGTCGCGGGTGAGCCACTTCGCTTTCGTCGGGGTGGATCGGCACTTCTTCAAGCTATCGAAGAAGCTGCCGCCTGACGTCGTCCATGCAGCTCTTGCCAGGTTGGAGCGATCCCATGCGAATCGCTGGCGGCATCATTGCATGGATGCGGTCGAGTGAAGAGTTGTTGCACAATCGACGACCCCCTCGGCAACCTAAACCACTCGGGGTGATCGGGTCGTGCTTGAACAGCTCCAGACATCGCATCTAACTCCAAGACAGTGAAATTCCAGTTGAGGCCAGGCGCAGCCTCATGATGTCCGCCGCATTTGGAACTCCCAAGCAGGTCTCCTCCTCTCCGCAAGGGATCGATCTTGGCGGCGAGGAAATCTGCGCCAACGGCGCCTCGATGAAGTCCGACAAGCACGAGGCGCAAGATCCGAGTCACGGCAATCTTCAACCTAGCATCCTCCGGCCAAGTTGCTCCAATCGTTGCAGCGCACTATGGGAGTTTGGCGCTGGGCGATGAAGGGCTGCGGGTTCTCCTCAGCGATCCAACACCAATCGGCTCTCCTCCTCCCACTTGCTGCGGAGCTCTCCTTCTAGATAGGCTTCTTTCTTGCCAATCACAGAGATCCAAGCAATCCCTCCGGCAAGTGGCTCTCCTCTCTCGGCGGGGCATGAAGAAGTGGCGGAAGAGGGCTACGTTTGGGTGGACTCCGACAAAGTTATCGCAAAGGTGTCGCGAAAACTGCCATGGTCGAGGACAACATTGGGGTGAAATCAAGGAGGCAAAGCCCGTAGGTGTTCATGATATCGCGAAGAATTGAGAGAAGGCGGGCGAGCCCGCAATAGAAGAAGAGCGCCAAGAAGGGTACCGCTCGGAACCAACTCGATCGGCGGAGAGTACCTTCGTCTTGCGGATCATCGCGTCTCCGTCGACGAGAAGAGGTAGTAGCCCTCCATCAGCTCGCTTGCGTCGAGCTGGGGGGGACGGCCCGCTCCTTTCACGGCGCCCTGAGCGCTGCGCCTCGGCCGACTTCACGCCCTTCCCTTATCGACTTCGAACCATGGCGGAGGTGGTGGAGAGACCGGCGGCGTTGATGGCGCTGGTGGCGATGAAGCGGGCGTTGCTCTCTTGAGACTAGAGAAGAAGGGGGGCGGCGGTGGTTTTGAGATGGGACAGCAAATGGCGAGGTGGGCGACCTGCCTGTTTCCCCTGTTTATAAGGAGGGAGAGGGCGGACGTTCCGCTTTCAATTAAAAAAGCCCCCGATCTCTCCCACAGCGCCATGTTGGTAGCGTCTGTTAAGTGGGGGCGTGGTGGGTCGGAGCAAGTTACGGTGTGATCTAGGCGCGCATGCCGTGCACCTTGTTTTGGGCCTGGCCCAACAGCCTTCGGCACCGTGTGTGGCCCGGCCCAGAGGCTCTGTCGATTGTACTAGAGTAGGGGTACCCTAGTATCCCGAACTTCGTGCGCGGCGTCATTGCGCCAGGGCAAGGCCTGCTGAGGACCGCCAGGTCCTCCATGGTTCCTTTGGAGCCATTCAAGAACAAAATATTTAAGCCAAGAAGACAAGGCCCGGCAAGAGGAGCTTCTTTGGGAAGGCTCAGCTAAGTTGCCAAAGTTTGAGCAATCAGTTTTAAATTTTAAGTTATCTTCCTCGAGCGATAGTACTTTGTATGGAAAACACTGTCTTGAAGGAACCAACTCGTAGCTGGTCGCGCCCTTACTTTGTTTCGAGTCCGCTCAACAACTTAAGTGAGCTGCAACCAGTTGCGACAAGGTTGCTTGTCGAGGCGGCACCGCCAGACAGGCTCTTGACGTTCACTTTTCGGCCTTCATGACAAAAGGTGCCAGCACCGACAAGTTCCCTAAAAGTGTAGGGCACAAACATACAAAGGAAGGAATCAAGTAAAGGAAATAACATTGCAATCATTGCCTAAGATAGAGTTATATTACAAAAATAGCTTGTCATGAATCTAATAAATTGTTCTCCTAAACATGATCGGCAGCGACAAGGGAAAGATAAAATTAGCGGCCTAATCTCTGCGGTGCGCCATCAACCCGCTTGATCTTGCCCACCTTGTCCACAATGGGTGCGACAAGGGCTTTGAGCGCCTCCACATCGGCATCTGGCGGCAAGGATCTAAGGACACTTTGTTGAGGTTGAGGCTGGATTGCGGAAGGCTACCTTCATCAACACCTTCGGAGAGCTCCGCGACAGATCTGGCGCGATTCCTCGGCCAGCTGCTGGGATCTCTTCCGGAGTCATTGGAGAGCCGTCACCACGCCCTTGAGGAACAAGCTGAGCTTGGCGCTGGGTTGGAGGCAGCTCGTCGGAGTACCAAGATCCACTATCCCCAGCTCCATCAGCTCCTTGTCGATGGCGGCGGCGGTATCCACAAGACCCTCCGTCCGGTGCATCACGTTCTCTCTGAAGGTGTTACAGGCGGTCGTGCACTCGCCAAAGAGCTCCTCGTTGGCCTTGATCTTCTCCAACAGGCCACCTCCGCTCCTTGGCGCCGTCCGGCGTCTGCATCGGGGTGGTCGACTTCAGCTCAAGATCTGCCTTGGAGTCATTGGCGGCATCGAGTTCTTTGATCCTTTCAGCGAGGCGGCCTGCAACTTCGCCAAGAGTGTAGGCGTCCTTCTCGCTCGTGCATCAGCGCAGCAAGCTCCTCGCCCGCTCTTACAGAGGTTGGCCTCCTGCTGCGTCTGTCGTCTCCAACTCTTTCTTGGCGGCCTCGGCAGCTGCGGCGAGAATCTTTTGCTTCCTTGAGAGCTCCGCCAATTGATTGCTCGCGCGTGGCAAGCTCTTCCTCATAGCTGTCAAGATTGATCTTCTGCTGCGCCAACTCGCCTTCTTGCGTAGATAGCTTCTCGGCAGCAAGCCGTTGCTGCTCCTCGACCTCAGCCTTCTCAAGGATGAAGGCTATGCGCTCTTCAGCGAGTCGCTCCCGCTCTTCTGCTATGTTCTGGAGAGCTTCTTGGTTGGCGCCCCGGAGCTCTTCTGCGCGCTTCTCCATGTCTGCTCCCACCCTCGCGACAAGTGCTTCCCGGGACTCCAACTTGGCTTGTCGGGCGCGGTAGAGCGACAACAGCTTCTTCAAGAGCTGCTCCTCCTCGAACTTCGCCGCCGCTGCTGCTTGGCGCGTCAACCAGCGACAGCCCAGCGGAGGCGAGCAGCTCTTCGTCAAAGGTCTCCCCCTTGACCGGCGCCACAGGCTCGGCGTCCGGGGAACTTGATGAAAACGCCGTCGCCGGCCTTCAGATAAGCGCGGGCTGGGGCTCTTGAACTGACGCTGCACCGGTGGCGGAAGGATCGGCGGTCGGCGTAGCGCCTGGCGCTCCTGCGACCTCGAGGTCGTCGGTCACGATCGCCGGACCCTCGCCAGCCTTTGCGGCGGCAGCCTGGCGGCCTCTTCGCCGGCGGACCCATCGGCGCCAGCCTCTTCCTCCATGGTGGCGACGTCGTCAGTGTTGCCGCGCGCGTCCTCCTCGCCGGCGACCTCAGTCTCCATCGGCTTTGCGGTAGATGGATCTGATGATCAGAAAAAGAAAGAACAATCAAGCAAATGTTCGAAAAGAGAAACAGAAGAAAAAGAACCCAAGGGAAATTTTCGGTCAAAGGGATTACCTGCGATGGGATCTGCAGCCATGGTCTCGACCGCCGGAGGATCATCGTGCAGTCCCTTGCGGAGAAGTCTCTATTCTTTGGAGCGCTCCCTTGCGGAGAATCCTCCTTGGCGGTGAAGTCGAAGCAGATGGTATTTCGGGAGGCGGCTTCCGGCACTCATGATGAGGCTGCTCTGCTCCTACACAAATCAACAAGTCGGATATCAGCAAAGAAGGAGCACCCATGCACACCTAACCGTAAGTAAACCATATACTTCTGTTTGGGGGCTGTCTTTGGGGCTGCTGAGAAAGGTTGCGGGTCCGGCAAGGGGTCTCAGACAGCGCCTCCTGGCCCCGCAGGGGATCGTCCTCGATGACAACCACGGGGTCTTGGCTCTCTTGACGCTCTGGGCCAGCGTCTGAAAAGGAAAGAGTTGAGAATGAAGCAAATCGGATACAAGACAAAGCAACCAAATTGAAGAAATACAAGCACAGCATAGAAGCTTACTCTTCTTCTTCTTCCTCGTCGGAGCTAAGCGCGGAGAGATCAAATTCCGGCTCGCCTCCGGTGCGAAGAGGCGGAGGAGTAGTTTCTCTTGACCGCTTGGCGGGGGTGGCAGCGGCGGCCTGAGAGGATCCGCCTCGGTTATTGCAGGCGGTGTGGGGTGCTCCTGCTGCAGCAGTGCTTGCAGCGGTGGAAGCGCGTCGCCTGTGGTCGCGGCTGTTAGCCCGTCTGCCGCCCGTCACTTCCCGGCCTTGCGGAGACGCCTTCTTGGTGGAGCTGTGGGCTACGCTCGCGACAAGCTACTTGAAGGTGTGGAGGCGCCCTCGGCGACTCGCTCGGCTCAACTTCGGGATCGGCCTACTCCTCCTCGCCGGCAAGCTCCTCTCGACCGGCAAGGCTTGCCGCCTCTGCTGCCTCTGCCTCCTCCACGGTGAACCCGAATTCGCCAGCGGCCGCAGCTGCCGCCGCCTCCTCCAGCCTGGTGGCGTCGCTGCATCTCGGCGTCGGTGGTGTCGCGGGTGAGCCACTTCGCTTTCGTCGAGGCGGATCGGCACTTCTTCCAAGCTATCGAAGAACTGCCGCCGCGTCGTCCATGAGCTCTTGCCAGTTGGAGCGATCCCATGCGAATCACTGGCGGCATCATTGCGCGGATGCGGTCGGCGAAGAGTTGTTGCACAATGGGACGACCCCCCTCGGCAACCTAAACCACTCGGGGTGATCGGGGTCGTGCTTGAACAGCTCCAGCAGCATGGCATCCAACTCCAAGACAGTGAAATTCCAGTTGAGGCCCGGGCGCAGCCTCATGATGTCCACCGCATTTTGGTACTCCCAAGTAGGTCTCCTTGTCACGCCCAATATGCGACCCTATCCAAAAGGAACTCGACGGTCCCACTAAGGATAGACCCGCATATTGGAACGCTTTTGCAAGGTGGATATCATTACATCAACATTACATAATAGTGGGAATACATACATAAGGCACAAATGCCACAAGAATACATCAACATCATATACAAGATCAACATCCGACTACGGATGAAACATAAACAAAACTCAAACGACATCCACCACTGCTAGCCCAGGCTGCCGACACGGAACCTATCCCGGATCGAAGAAGAAGCGAAGAAGAACTCCAATACAAGCAAACATCGCTCTCACGTCATGATCATCGCAAACCTGTACACTGCAACTGGTGGTGTAGTAATCAGTGAGCCACGAGGACTCAACAATCCCATTACCATGGGTATCAAGACTAGCAAAGCTTAAAGGGAATGGAAGGGGGGTAAAGTGGTGAGGTTGCAGCAGCGACTAAGCATATATGGTGGCTAACATACATAAATGAGGCGAGAAGAGAAACAAAGGAACGGTCGTCAACTAGTAATGATCAAGAAGTGATCCTGAACTCCTACTTACGTCAGGCATAACCCAAGAAACCGTGTTCTCCTCTCGATCAACCCCGAAAAGAGACACTCACGGTTACGCACACGGTTGGTGTATTTTAATTAAGAGTTTGCTTCAAGTTTACTACAACCGGATATTAACAAATTCCCATCTGCCACATAACCGCGGGCACGGCTCTCGAAAGTTCAAACCCTGCAGGGGTGTCCCAACTTAGCCCATGATAAGCTCTCGCGATCAACGAAGGATATTCCTTCTCCCCGGGAAGACCCGATCAGTCTCGGAATCCCGGCTACAAGACATTTCGACAACAATAAAACAAGACCAGCAAAGCCGCCCGGATGTGCCGACAAATCCCGATAGGAGTCGCACGTACCTCGTTCTCAGGGCACACCCGGATGAGCAGTCCGTACAACTAAAACCAGACCTCAAGTTGCCTTGAGGCGCGCCAGAGGCTCTAGTTCGGACCAACACTTTCGAAGAAGCACTGGTCCGGGGGCTAAAATAAAGATGACCCTCGGGTTCCGAAACCCAAGGGAAAAAGGGCATAGGTGAGGCAAATGGTAAAACCAATGTTGGGCCTTCTTTGGAGGAGTCTTATTCAAAGCGAACTGTCAAGGGGTCTCATAAATCACCCGACCGCGTTAGGGACGCAAAATCCGGGAACATAACACCGATATGACGGAAACTAGGGCGGCAAGAGTGGAACAAAACACCAGGCATAAGGCCGAGCCTTCCACCCTTTACCAAGTATATAGATGCATTAATAATATAAGGAATATTGTGATATCCCAACAAGTAAACATGTTCCAACAAGGAACAATATCTCTGTGTTCCAACAAGGAACAAACTTCATCTTCACTTGCAACTAACAACGCTATAAGAGGGGCTGAGCAAAGCGGTAACATAGCCAAACAACGGTTTGCTAGGAAAGGTGTCAAAGGTTAGAGGTTCATGGCAATATGGGATGGCTTGAGCAGCAAGTGATAGGTAGCGCAGCATAGCGAAAGAACGAAGCAACTAGCATAGCAATGATAGTAATGAGATCCAGGGTAGCGGTCATCTTGCCTGAAATCCCGCAAGTAAGAAGAACGAGTCCATGAAGAAGACGAACGGATGAAGCCGAACCAAGCGTGAGCGAGCGAATCCTCACGATCATAGCAAGCAGGAACTAACAAGAAGAAGCACACAACATAGTAAACACACCACACATGAACAAGGCATGATGCACAAACAAGCATTATGCATGACAAATCTAGATGAGGCTACTCATGGCAAGAGATGATGCAAACAAGAGCAACACATCAAAGCAAGTTTAAATGAGGCCGGGAACAACATAGAACAATTCCGGTAAGTCCTCATATGCATATTTAGAAATTGGTCCAGATCTTAATAAACCTTATGTTCAAGTTGTTAAACAGCAAGTTAAGATGCACCACAATGATCTACACGAAATTCTAGTCAAGTTACATATAAAGTTCATTAGATTCGGAGCTACGGTCTAGATGATATGAGCAAAACAAGTTAAACATGACATTGATGCAAAATGCATACAAACATCAAGCAAACACCTCAAAACATGGATGCAACATGATAATATGAAGCTACATGCAAAATCAAGCAAGTTTCATATAGATCACACTCAAAAGCGAACAGCGGTTCAACACATACACCCTATACAAGTCATGACAACAATCTGTCCAAAACAGCAACTAGGCATATTGCAAGCATCAAAACAACATGCTACAGGACCTCAACATAATAACAAAAGGCATGGGCATGATGTACAGGTAAAGCATTACTAAACATGAACACTGAACTATCTCCAGAAATCACTAGAACATGCTCAAAAACACATGGCAAGATTGCAAATAATAACAGTTTCAGACTTATCAGGAAATAACATCAGGTTGCAATGTTTAGAGCTATGAAACAACATGTTACAGGAACTTATCATGGCAAACAAAGGCATGGCATGAATCTACTAATTGCATAGAACAAAAGTCCCTTACTGACCATGAGCCAAAAAGGCACAGAAAATAAGATGGCATCCACGTAAACATGGCAAGTTATATCACAGATTTAAACATGGCAGGAACAACAATAAGTAGGCATGTTGGTGAGCTTGAACCACGCACCATAGAGCAATACATTGCATGGCAAGGCAACTCACAGTAAGAAGACATGGCATAGAAGCTATACATGGCAAGAACAACATCATAGCATACACAGATCAACTACAACAACCTTGGCAAAATTGAATAACATGTAAACAACCTGCCAGGAAACATTTTATAGCAAAAATAGAGCTCGATTTACTCAAGCTATGGCACTCCATAATTGCAAACAAGGGCATGGACGGATATAGCAAGACATGTATAACAAAACATCCTTACTGAAGTATCTCAAAATATGCATGGATCTCTCGGTAGCATCAAGTTAACATGGCATAAAAATATAAGCAGAACAGGGAACTAAAACAGCAACATCAAGATGCCTAGTTTGCATGCTTGTGCTAGTCACCACAGAGATCACAAAAATACATGGCATATACCCCTGGAAAGATGGCATGGCATATTACAAAACACATGTAGGGCTCAAGTTCATAGGATGCACACATCAATCATGGCAAAAATGACAAAAGTGCATGTTCTGATAAGAATCAGAAACTAACATCACATAGCACTCTTCTAGCAGCATTTAGGCATCAATATGAGCTCAAATGAAAATGATGCAATGAGATGAAATGATCTACTCATCGAGGCGAACATTATGACATATTACACGCATGAAACAGAGCAACAATGACAGAGTTATGGCATGATGAAAAATGCATAAAAATATCACAGATTCGGGACTTAGCAGTTTTTTTGAAAAAAAAAAACGCAGCGCAAGATAGCTAAAAATCACACGCGGGATCTTGCGGGTTCTCACCAGTGGGCCAAAAGGGCGTCGGTGAAGGAGCGGCTGGCAGGCCGGGGCCTTGAGCCGAGGAGCTGGGCCGCCCGAGGCCATGGGGCCACGCAGCGAGGGAGCCCGTCCCTCTCCTCGATCCCGACCGGATCGAGGGAGCAGGAGCATGGCGGCGGCGCCTAAGAACTCCAGCGAGGCTGCGAAGGCGGGGGCCTGTGGAGGCACGGGAGCAGGTAGATCGGCGGCGGGCATCCGGATCCGTGCCGGAGGCGACGTGCTCCGGCGATGGCGGCGGCGCACCTCTGAGAGCGGTAGCAGTGAGGAAGAGAGAGAGAGGAGAAGGAAGGAGGGCAGGGCGGCGAGGCTCGGCTGGTGGGCCTCCGTGGCGGAGGCGCGTTCGGCGAGTCTTGGTTGCCGGCGAGGGACAGACCGGCAGCGCGAGGACTCGGGGTCGAGGGCTCCTCCTCGATCCGTCGGGAGCGGAGGCAGGGCGCCGGCGCAGAGCGGGCCTCGGGGCCCGATCTGACCAAAGCGGGCCCGATCTGGGCTGGGAGGGCAGCGGCGGGAGTGGAGGCGGCGCGTGGCGCGCGTGGGTTGGAGGAGGAGGCGGCTGGCTGGCGCAAGGTGGCGGTGGCCGTTGGGGCGGCGCCAAGTGGCGGATCTGGGCTGGCAGACACGGAAATGGAGGTCTGTGCGCGGCAGCGAGGTAGGGGAAGGCTAGGGGTAGGTTTAGACAGAAATGGGAAGGGGAGGCTGCTATATATAGCAGGAGGCCTAGGGATTAGGGTTTGGGGAGTTTTGAGGGTTTGGACCCTCGGATCTTGATCTGGCGGTCCGGAGCGGAGGGTTATAGGAGGGCTGCAGGTGGGCTGTGACGAGAGGTGCAGGACTGAGGGAGAGAAGAGATTTGCCGTCCGTGGCAGTTTGAAGCCAAAAGCGTCCGCGAAAATCTTGATAACGACACTATACATGACGGTTGGGCTATCAAATGGACTCGAATGCGATGAAACTTGACAGGCGCTCTGTCTACACTATAATAAGACCGCAAGCCAAGCTTCAACCCATTCGAGAACATTTAACACCCGCATACGAAAAAGATGCAAAAGGGGCGCGGGAGACATAGGAGTGCGGATTGCAAAAGCGGACAACGGGAAAATGCTCGGATGCATGAGGCGAACACGTATGCAAAATAAAATGCACATGATGACATGATATGAAATGCATATGATGACATGGCAAAGTGCAACACGCAAGCAAATGACATGGCAAAACGACGAATAATCGGCGGACACACAGCGCGCGAATCCGGGCGTTACAACACTCCTCCACTAACAAGAGATCTCGTCCCGAGATCTTAGGACCGAGACGGAAGGGAAAAGGGATGAGGTGAACCAGGAACTCAAGAGAAGAAGCAAACAATCGAGAGCACTCGAGAAGAAGAGAGAAACGACGAGAATGACGAGAATCGAAAGCTCACGAAATCAGATAGACTGTGAAAGCACTCTGGTTAGAACGAGATAAGAAACGAATAAGACTGAAATGATTTAGGCAGCACACCGGTTAAACAAGGAAAGAATAGAACATGAGTTTCAGAAGACGGAAAGAAACTTGACGAGATAAACAACGCAATGCCTCCGGAAGAATTGAAAGAATTGAATGAAAAGAACTTAGAAGGAAAGGATTGAATGGAGTTGTTGAGAAAAATCAACAACGAAAAGGAATAAGCTTGTTGTGGGCTTATAGGTAACATCTCAAGATCATAAGGTGATAACCGGCCACAAACGAAAATGATTGGATAGCTGAGAAGAACGAAGAAATGCGAAACTCCACTTCAAAAGAATACGGAGATTTAATTGCACTTCGAAAAGCAAGAAGGAGAGATACTTGAGCTCCACCAACAAAATCTTGATGAACACTTGATGAAAAGATTAAATCATAAAGAACCACCATGAAGAACTCCGGTGACAAAAAGGATGATGAGATAGAATGAAGGAAGAAAGAATAAGATGAGCCTGCGATGATTTAGATGGAGGTTCCGACGAGATGGTCGAGGAAAATTTGGACTCCGGAAAAGAAAAGATGAAGACACTTGGAACTAGAATTTATTCATCAAGAACAAACTCCAAAGAAAAGGATTGGATCACCTCGAGGAAATAAGAATAAGATTTATTGTATGCTTATCGTTCATCAAATTAAATTGATGACAAACAATGGATTTTGCAAACTACTTATTCTTCTTGAAAATGAATTGAGAAGTGACATATCGCAAACTTGAGAAAGTCTTCATGAACCACCGGTAGGATTGGGAAGAACGAATGAATTAGTGTGATAATCAAAGAAAAAGAATCTTGAACGAACCACCGTAAGAAATCAAGAATGACTGATGAACGAGAATGAATCGCCGGGAAGACTTAGAAGAACAAATATGCTCGAGGGGATTTAGATGCAAAAGAACAAAGAGATCATGAGCTGGTTGAAGAATATTGAGATGAACGAAGCTGAAAACTTGGAACGAAGAAATATTCCGAAAAGGTGACCTCCGGATGATCGAGACAGAAAACAACTCCTGAAATACTCCGGATGGATGAAAAGAATTGCACAACTGGGAACAACTAGATAGGATAACATCGAGCTAGAACCATGAAACTCCGGGGGAACGGACAAGATTTAAGAGAAACTCTACTTCGGTCTTCAAGGACGACGAGAAACACCACCAAAATAACTGAGGTACTCCGGTAGAATGAAAAGCGAAGGGGTTGAGCTAACAATGAAATGGTTTGAAATCGATCTTGGAAAAGGCATGTGACTGATGAAATTCATTCTTACGTCAAACTCTGAAAAGAATTTGAGAATAACTCCGGGGAAATTAGAAGAGTCAGGTAAGATCCTGGGAAAAGACCTGTGGGTTAGGGCCCACTAAAAAGAAAAACACCGTTGGAAAGGATTGTTGAACAGATAGATGATGCACCGGAACAATTGAAATATTAGAATGAGGTGATAACCTCGAATTAATTGGAACACAGACGAATCTCCTGAGATGTCTTCGGAACTCCGGAATGATTAACTCGCGAGAGGCGAACGAGCAAAGGGAGATATTTGAGCTGAGGGAACGAATACGATCGACAACGAAAAACTTGAATTGGATCCATCGGAAAAGAAAAAGGATGAAGAATGACAAACGAGACGAGAATTCACCGGTTGAAATAATTGACGAAAGACTGAAGAGACTCCACACGAATGAAATAGATGGTCGGAAGAAACTCGAACTCCGGGAATAATAGGGTGGGAGGGCGGGAAAAACAAAGGCAACTTGGAAGGGGAAATCGACGAATATCTTGAAGAGAAAACACCGGTGGATACTCAATCGACGAATATATTGAGGAAAGAAAGCAAAGACTTCGCACGAGTAGGATGGATACTCAATTACGGACTCCGGATTCGAGAAGAAGAAGGGTGGGCGGGCGGGAAAAGAAAACAACTGAGGATTGGACTTGACAACGATGAAGAGGCTCGAATCAACTTGACGAGAAATGCACCGGAAGCAAAGAGCTGAGGAACAACTACCGGAAAACCAACTGCGTGAACCTAAAGAAAAACTTGAATGGGAAGAGGAGTAGTTCAAAACACCTACGTCAAGATTCCTCACCAGAGCGACGAAGGGGCTGAGGAGTAAAAAGAATTCCTACTCTCCGATATAACTAGACTCCGAAAACAGTTTTTCTAGACTCGACATCGTCCAAACTACACGATCAAACAAGGGGGCTCCTATGGTCGGTCGAGGCTCTGATACCAACTTGTCACGCCCAATATGCGACCCTATCCAAAAGGAACTCGACGGTCCCACTAAGGATAGACCCGCATATTGGAACGCTTTTGCAAGGTGGATATCATTACATCAACATTACATAATAGTGGGAATACATACATAAGGCACAAATGCCACAAGAATACATCAACATCATATACAAGATCAACATCCGACTACGGATGAAACATAAACAGAAACTCAAACGACATCCACCCTGCTAGCCCAGGCTGCCGACCCGGAACCTATCCCCGATCGAAGAAGAAGCGGAAGAAGAACTCCAATACAAGCAAACATCGCTCTCACATCATGATCATCGCAAACCTGTACACTGCAATCGGTGGTGTAGTAATCTGTGAGCCACGAGGACTCAACAATCCCATTACCATGGGTATCAAGACTAGCAAAGCTTAAAGGGAATGGAAGGGGTAAAGTGGTGAGGTTGCAGCAGCGACTAAGCATATATGGTGGCTAACATACATAAATGAGGCGAGAAGAGAAACAAAGGCACGTCGTCAACTAGTAATGATCAAGAAGTGATCCGAACTCCTACTTACGTCGAGACATAACCCAAGAAACCGTGTTCTCCTCTCGATCAACCCGAAAAGAGACACTCATGGTTACGCTTTACGGTTGGTGTATTTTAATTAAGAGTTTGCTTCAAGTTTACTACAACGGATATTAACAAATTCCCATCGCCACATAACCGCGGCACGGCTCTCGAAAGTTCAAATCCTGCGGGGTGTCCCAACTTAGCCCATGATAAGCTCTCGCGATCAACGAAGGATATTCCTTCTCCGGGAAGACCCGATCGGTCTCGGAATCCGGCTACAAGACATTTCGACAGCAATAAAACAAGACCAGCAAAGCCGCCGGATGTGCCGACAAATCCGATAGGAGTCGCACGTACCTCGTTCTCGTGGCACACCGGATGAGCAGTCCGTACAACTAAAACCAGACCTCAAGTTGCCTTGAGGGGCGCTGCACAGGGCTCTAGTTCGGACCAACACTTTCGAAGGAGCACTTGGTCCGGGGCTAAAATAAAGATGACCCTCGGACTCCGAAACCCAAGGGAAAAAGGGCATAGGTGAGGCAAATGGTAAAACCAATGTTGGGCCTTCTTTGGAGGAGTCTTATTCAAAGCAAACTGTCAAGGGGTCCCATAAATCACCCGACCGCGTGAGGGACGCAAAATCCGGGAACATAACACCGATATGACGGAAACTAGGGCGGCAAGAGTGGAACAAAACACCAGGCATAAGGCCGAGCCTTCCACCCTTTACCAAGTATATAGATGCATTAATAATATAAGGAATATTGTGATATCCCAACAAGTAAACATGTTCCAACAAGGAACAACATCTCCGTGTTCCAACAAGGAACAAACTTCATCTTCACCTGCAACTAACAACGCTATAAGAGGGGCTAAGCAAAGCGGTAACATAGCCAAACAACGGTTTGCTAGGAAAGGTGTCAAAGGTTAGAGGTTCATGGCAATATGGGATGGCTTGAGCAGCAAGTGATAGGTAGCGCAGCATAGCGAAAGAACGAAGCAACTAGCATAGCAATGATAGTAATGAGATCCAGGGTAGCGGTCATCTTGCCTGAAATCCATAAATAAGAAGAACGAGTCCATGAAGAAGACGAGCGGATGAAGCCGAACCAAGCGTGAGCGAGCGAATCCTCACGATCGCAGCATAGCAGGAACTAACAAGAAGAAGCACACAACATAGTAAACACACCACACATGAACAAGGCATGATGCACAAACAAGCATGATGCATGACAAATCTAGATGAGGCTACTCATGGCAAGAGATGATTCAAACAAGACCAACACATCAAAGCAAGTTTAAATGAGGCCGGGAACAACATAGAACAATTCCGGTAAGTCCTCATATGCATATTTCGAAATTGGTCCAGATCTGAATAAACCTTATGTTCAAGTTGTTAAACAGCAATTTAAGATGAACCACGATGATCTACACGAAATTCTAGTCAAGTTACATATAAAGTTCATTAGATTCGGAGCTACGGTCTAGAAGATATGAGCAAAAGAAGTTAAACATGACATTGATGCAAAATGCATACAAACATCAAGCAAACACCTTAAAACATGGATGCAACATGATAATATGAAGCTACATGCAAAATCAAGCAAGTTTCATATAGAGCACACTCAAAAGCGAACAGCGGTTCAACACATACACCCTATACAAGTCATGACAACAATCTGTCCAAAACAGCAACTAGGCATATTGCAAGCAGCAAAACAACATGCTACAGGACCTCAACATAATAACAAAAGGCATGGGCATGATGTACAGGTAAAGCATTACAAAACATGAACACTGAACTATCTCCAGAAATCACTAGAACATGCTCAAAAACACATGGCAAGATTGCAAATAATAACAGTTTCAGACTTATCAGGAAATAACATCAGGTTGCAATGTTTAGAGCTATGAAACAACATGTTACAGGAACTTATCATGGCAAACAAAGGCATGGCATGAATCTACTAATTGCATAGAACAAAAGTCCCTTACTGGCCATGAGCCAAAAAGGCACAGAAAATAAGATGGCATCCACGTAAACATGGCAAGTTATATCACAGATTTAAACATGGCAGGAACAACAATAACTAGGCATGTTGGTGAGCTTGAACCACTCACCACAGAGCAATACATGGCATGGAAAGTCAACTCACAGTAAGAAGATATGGCATAGAAGCTATACATGGCAATAACAACATCATAGCATACACGGATCAACTACAACAACCTTGGCAAAATTGAATAACATGTAAACAACCTGCCAGGAAAAATTTTATAGCAAAAGTAGAGCTCGATTGACTCAAGCTATGGCACTCCATAATTGCAAACAAGGGCATGGATGGATAGAGCAAGACATGTATAACAAAACATCCTTACTGAAGTATCTCAAAATATGCATGGATCTCTCGGTAGCATCAAGTTAACATGGCATAAAAATATCAGCAGAACAAGGAACTAAAACAGCAACATCAAGATGCCTAGTTTGCATGCTTGTGCTAGTCACCACAGAGATCACAAAAATACATGGCATATACCCCTGTAAAGATGGCATGGCATATTACAAAACACATGTAGGGCTCAAGTTCATAGGATGCACACATCAATCATGGCGGGCATGTTCTGATAAGAATCAGAAACTAACATCACATAGCACTCTTCTAGCAGCATTTAGGGCATCAAGATGAGCTCAAATGAAAATGATGCAGTGAGATGAAATGATCTACTCATCGAGACGAACATTTTGACATATTACACGCATGAAACGGAGCAACGATGACAGAGTTATGGCATGATGAAAAATGCATATAAATATCACATATTCGGGACTTAGCAGTTTTTTTTTTAAAAAAAAGGACGCGCGCAAGATAGCTAAAAATCGCACGGGCGGGATCTTGCGGGTTCTCACCAGTGGGCCAAAAGGGCCGATCGGTGAAGGAGCCGGCCTGGCAGGCCGGGGACGCGGGCCGAGGAGCTGGGCCGCCAGGAGGCCGCGGGGCCCACGCAGCGAGGGAGCCCCGGTCATCCCTCTCCTCGATCCCGACTGGATCGAGGGAGCAGGAGCATGGCGGCGGCGCATAAGAACTCCGGCGAGGGCTGCGAAGGCCGGGACCTTGGGAGGCACCGGAGCAGGTAGATCGGCGCCAGGGCATCCGGATCCAGTCTGAGGCGGCGTGTTCGGCGATGGCGAGGGCGCACCTCGAGAGGCGGTGGCAGTTATGGAAGAGAGAGAGAAGAGGGAGAAGGAAGGAGGGCAGGCGGCGAGGCTCGGCCTGGTGGGCCCGCTTCCGGCGGCGAGGCAGTTCCGTGAGTCTTGGTTGCGGCGGCGAGGGACCAGGGGCGGCGCGACGAGAGACTCGAGGTCGAGGGCTCCTCCCTCGATCCGATCGGGAGCGGAGGCACGGGCGCCGGCGCAGAGCGGGCCTCGGGGCCAGATCTGACCAGGCGGGCCCGATCTGGCTGGGAGGCCGCGCGGCGGGAGTGGAGGCGGTAGCGTGGCGCGTGGGTTGGAGGAGGAGGCGGCTGCGCGGGCGGCGCAAGGTGGCTGGCCGTTAGGGTGGCGCCAAGTGGCGGATCTGGGCTGGCAGACACGGAAATGGAGGTCAAAGGGCTGGCTGCGAGGTAGGGAAGGGCTAGGGGTAGGTTTAGACAGAAATGGGAAGGGGAGGCTGCTATATAGCGGGGAGGCCTAGGGATTAGGGTTTGGGAGTTTTGAGGGTTTGGACCCTCGGATCTTGATCTGGCGGTCCGGGCGGAGGGGGTTATAGGAGGGCTGCAGGTGGGCTGTGACGAGAGGGTCTGGACTGAGGGGAGAGAAGAGATTTGCCGTCCGGCGGCGGTTTCGGAAGCCGAAACGTCCGACGAAGGTACCGATAACGATACCGCTATACATGACGGTTGGGCTATCAAATGGACTCCGAATGCGACGAAACTTGACAGGCGCTCTGTCTACACTATAATAAGACCGCAAGCCAAGCTTCAACCCATTCCGAGAACATTTAACACCCGCACACGAAAAGATGCAAAAGGGGGCGCCGGGAGACATAGGAGTGCCGGATTGCAAAACGGACAACGGGGAAAATGCTCGGATGCATGAGACGAACACGTATGCAAAATAAAATGCACATGATGACATGATATGAAATGCATATGATGACATGGCAAAGTGCAACACGCAAGCAAATGACATGGCAAAGACGACGAATAACTGGCAGGCGCATCGAATCCGGGGCGTTACACTCCTCCTCTCCTGCAAGGGAGCGATGCGGCGGCGAAGGAAATCTGCGCCAACTGCGCCTACAGTGAGTCCGGCAAGCCCGAGGCGCAAGATCCGGTCACATCAATCTTCAACCTAGCATCCTCCAGCGCCAAGTTGCTCCAATCGTTGCCAGCGCACTATGGGAGTTTGGCGCCGGGCGATGAAGGGCTGCGGGTTCTCCTCAACGATCAACACCAATCGGCTCTCCACTCCTCCCACTTGCTGCGGAGCTCTCTTTCCAGATAGGCTTCTTTCTTGCCGATCCTGGAGATCCAAGCAATCCCTCGGCAAGTGGCTCTCCTCTCTCGACGGGGCATGAAGAAGTGGCGGAGAGGGCTACGTTTGGTGGACTCCGACAAAGTTTTCGCAAAGGTGTGCGAAAACCGCCATGGTCGAGACAGCATTGGGGTGAAATCAAGGCGAAGCCCGTGGGTGTTCATGATATCGTAGAAGAATTCAGAGAAGGACGGGCGAGCCCGCAATAGAAGAAGAGCGAAGAAGGGGTACCGCTCGGAACCAACTCGATGCGGGCGGAGAGTACCTTCGTGCGCGGATGCGCCGCGTCTCCGTCGACGTAAGAGGTAGTAGCCCTCCCTCAGCTCATTTGCGTCGAGCTGGGGGGGAAGACGGCCCGCTCCTTTCGCAGCGCCGCGAGCCGCTGCGCCTCGGCCGACTTCACGCCCTTCCCCTTGTCGGCTTCCAGAGCCATGGCGGAGGTGGTGGAGGAGACCGGCGGCGTTGATGGCTGGTGGCGATGAAGCGGGCGTTGCTCTCTTCAGACTAGAGAAGAAGGGGGGAGCGGCGGTGGTTTTCGAGATGGGACAGCAAATGGCGAGGTGGGCGACATGCCCCTGTTTCCCCTGTTTATAAGGAGGGAGAGGGGGCGGACGTTCCGCTTTTCCAATTAAAAGCCCCCCACGATCTCTCACACAACGCCACGTTAGTAGCGTCTGTTAAGTGGGGGCGTGGTGGGTCCGGAGCAAGTTACAGGCGTGATCTAGGCCGCGTGCCCGTGCAGAATGCTTTTGGGCTGGCCCAACAGCGCTTCGGCTCCGTGTGTGGCCCAGGCCGGGGCTCTGTCGGTGTACTAGAGTAGGGTACCCTAGTATCCCGAACTTCGTGCCGGCGATCATGGCGCCCAGCGGCAAGGCCTGCTGAGGACCGCCAGGTCCTCCATGGTTCCTTTGGAGCCATTCAAGAACAAAGTATTTAAGCCAAGAAGACAAGGCCCGGCAAGAGGAGCTTGCCGGGAAGGCTCGATGAGCGACAAGCTTCGGGCGCGACAAGGATTCAGCCATGCAAAAGCGCTTGCAGCGACAGTAACCACTCTTCATCTCCGCTCCACTCATCCACCAACGTGTCGCCATGGGACCATTCGAGCGTGCGTGTCAAGAGGTCTGTGCAGCCAGCGGAGAGCAGCGATAAGCGGCGCGGACAGAGTGCCATCGTGGCAAGCGGTGGCGCCCACACGGTCTCTTCTGCCTTGTTTAGGCGACATGGGCGGGCATTTAATGCTTTTGTCCCTTGCCGTCGAGTTAGGTAGAATACACTTGTAAAAGTAGCTGTACCAACCGCAACTCATTTTCCCGTTTTGCCCTTGCCTCGTTGCCACCTGTTGGTGACCCCTTGAGCCTATAAAAGGTGGCCCATGCATAACGTGAAAGGGCCGACTCATCAAAACCGTAGACACTCACGCTAGGTCTTGTAGCTCTCTGTGCTCCCTAGCAAGAACACAATACAATCAGACAAGCAGCAGTAGGAGTATTACCTCTCCGGAGAGCTCCGAAGCTGGGTAAACTGCTCGTGTGTTTCGCCTCGATCTGCTCTTCGTGCAATCTCCGCCCCCCACCGAACCGAAAGGGACTCGGTCCGCCGGTCCCATAGGTGTTCGTGGGTTATGATCAGCTTCCCCGACAATTATATTTTTGTGTTTTATGGAAGTCCTACATCTAATAGGATTCAAATATACTTTTTGAAAGATTTTTCACACCCCAAATAAACTACATGCAGTGCAAACCTCAATTCAGGGGTTTTTGAAAAACTAATTCTTGAAAATACTATTTGGCCAAATTATTTTTGCAAGAAATTATTTTTATGTCCTATACACATGGCATGATCATTGGGAAAGGTTTTTGGATCAAGGAGAAGGAGTATAAGAGTTGGAGGATTTATTTTATTTTAGAGCACTTGCAAACAACAGGACAATAACCAATCAAGGCAAGGTCCAAAACACTCAAAAGTTTTTGTCAAACCACATTTTATCATGATTGTTAGCTTAAGTGTAGTGTCAAGAAAATCAGGGTGTGACAGACCTACCCCCCTTACAGGAATCTCGTCCCCGAGATTCCCAAACTAGGCGCGGAAAGGGATACAGAAACTTGGATCTGGGTAGTCTTCAAGTCCTCACGTTGCTTCTGCTTCCGTGTAGTGCTCCATTGAGCTTGAAGTACTTGATGGTGTGGCTTCGTGTACGACACTCCTCTTGATCCAGGTTGCTAATGGGTAGCTCGCGGTAGGTTAGACTGGGCTAGGGTTCAATGGCTCGGTGGTTAATGCCCTCGTAGAGATCAGGCAAGTTAGGAAGTTGGAAACACTTCCGGGGTTGTGATGCATGGAAAGCGTTGTGCACATCAGGTAACTTGGGTGGCAACTCCAGCTGGTAACTGTCTTCTCTTCGTCTCATAGTGATCTCAGAGGGGGTTGTTAAATCTTGGAGTGATCTCGAAGGGGGTCGATAATTCTTGGTGTGAGCTTCCCCTTGACACGGAAATGCTTGGTTCCTTTGAGAGAAGTGACTTGCAGATATGCCTGGTCTTTGATGTGGAGGTTTACTTCTTGACGATGGTGGTTGGTGTAGTTCTTCCTCCTAGACATACGATCTTCAGATGTTCCTTGACCAGCTCAACGATTCTTCTTCCGTCTTCTGGTAGACAAGTGTGTCATCAAAGAAAGATGACAACTAACTTGTCCAAGCACTCCATGAAGTTTATGGGGTACGTAAAGTAGGCTGGGGTATGGGTGGTGGTCACGGTCGAGTGTTGGCCAGGGTCTACTTGACCTAGAGCCAAAGCCCATGGTCATGATCCGACCATGTTGTGGCTTGGTAGGGCTTAAGGGTTTCAAGGATTCTAGTGTGCGAGTGAACATTTATCATCTTATCTTTAAGCAAGGTTTCTGAGATGCCAATAGTCTATATAGTCCTTTAAACAAATAAGATCATATCACCGACATCATCATTTTGTATAGGTCAACTCCAATCATCACTCATGTGATTCATATCCTCATGACCCTCGAGAGGAGGTCTAACAAAATCATATATGTCCATGATCCCCAAACTCATATGTATGGCTACCCCTAAAAATCCATGGGTAGAGCATACAAGCTTCCAAGTTGGAATAAAACACGACGATCCAAGTGCTCATCCTATTCTTCCAAGGTCCATGTTAGTGCATATCTATCCTAAGGAAACACGTCGTAAGCCACTCCAAGATCTTGTTTCCTTCCTATGAATCAATTCCAACAGCCCGTTAACTTCCATCAATCACTACATAATCCATTTATTCTACAATCCCAATGTTTATGGTGTTCCACATGATCTCCTAAAGTCCTATAATCTCCAAATACTTGAAAGGGTTATCTCTACTATAGTCAGTCCACCAATTTCCATTATAGGGGTCAAGTGACTTCCAACGTCAAGCTTATACAGATCCCTAAATCAACTCCGACAATTAATCCAATCTCCTAGTTTATTGTCCTCCAAGAAACATGGCATCATGATCGAGATCATCAGTCTAAATCCAATTTACTCTGAACCATGCAGGCTTACTCAGCATCTATACTCAACTAGGATCAACTAGTTAAATCCAAATCTCTTGTCCAACGAGGAATCCTACATGTTTCCCTCAAGTTATTTACGTAATATCAACTGTCTCCTATCAATATCATCTGATCAAGTCAAATCCTTGCACTTCCAGGAGTTTCAGCTTGCGAACATAGTTGTCCTATAAATCCAATTTATTCAGGGGTAATGAAAGCTATGCCACTCTATAATCATGATCCCACCAAGTTCATCTACCAACATGGCAGCCTTATAATCTACCAAAGAGTCTCAGATAATTCCTCAAGGTCACTGATATAAACTCATCAAGTCATTTGTCCTCTGTTCATATATCCCCAAATTGGTCTTTCCTATGGCATCGTCAGTTCTGGTGCTACCTTAGGATGGTAATGTGCTCATTCACTAGGTCCACTAGTTCCATAATGAACCCAGTGATAAGCAAGGCTTACTGTAGCTTAACTTGTTCTCTTGTGATTCCGTAGGTTAAGCTTAGGGTTAAGGTTTCGAGCTGGGGTATCTCGTGAAGTCTCGAAGGGTCTAGGAATGGGTTTCTAATATTGAGGGTTAAACATAATTCTACGGGGTTGCATTTGGTCGAGGAGGTTGTAGCAAAAGTCTTCAGTGCTGGTTGGTTGCCAAAGTAGAATCCTTGGTGTACCTTGTCTTGCCGGTCTTCAGTTGAGGAGAGAGGGATGAGAGGGAAAAGCATCATAGATGGGGGGAATGCTGAAAGGGGGTTCTACAGTGCAGGTGCAAACAAACAGGTGCCAAAATGGCCAAACAAAGGAAAACAAGGAAGGTGAAATAGTCGCGTACTTGTTGCCTAGGGAAAAAGTGCGACTTATAACAAAACACAAACAAATAAAAACAAGAAACACACAGTCATGGTTCTATTCGAACCATCATACAGACTCGACTTCGCATAGGGGGTACATGACTCATCCTACCCTAGGGGTTCTCGGACTAAGTAGTCGTGCTTTACTTCGTGCCTCGTGCAGTCTTCTGGGTTTTCCTCAGGTGTTGCTACGTCTCTTGTAGTTGTTCGATGAAACAATCCGGGTTGAGCATGAAGATTTTTCAACAACTTCTCGCATGTTGAAGTGATGGGGTGAAGGTGGCTCCTCGTAACTGGCATTGACTTGGTCTTCTATTGTCTTCTTAATCACGACGATCCCTTTTTGTCTTCTAAGACGTCGATGGTACCAAGTAGGTAATCCTTTATGCAATGACATTAACAAGGCAAAGTAGAGGTCCAACATGTCGGTTACGTTGATGACAACATCGACACCAAGAGCGGGGGATGAAGAGAACCGTTTTCCTGCTCACTATAGTGAGGCGGACCAAATGGCGAGGTTCTCATCCACCAGTGGTTGCCGTTACAACAATGGTAAGGACATGGTTGCTCTATTAGCGATGTATATCGTGATCTTGCATATCTTACCCCCTGATCGTCATAGGACAAGGTTGCATCATCCTGGAGCAAATTCAAAGGTGTCACCATCCTCTGGGTCTCGATGTCCTCATTCCTCGAGACGGTATCTTCTGTTGGTATCGTCCTATCGTGGTATCGCAAAACTTGTGTTCAGGAGATGTGGGTGAATGTCTGGCAAGGCATCTTCCTCCTAGATTATCCACGAGGATTACAAGGAATCCGGGTCGAGGGCATAAGGGTCTGGCGACCAAAGGTTTTGAAGGGAAGAGATCAATAAGGGAAGTATACCTTAGTTTTCGAAAAACTGAGAAGGGAAGAGAAGTATAGATAGTTTTTAAAACTAGTAGTAGTTTTGGAAATAGTTTTACCCTAACTAACGACCATGCTAACTAAGGCTTCCTACAGTCAGGATGGCTCTGATACCAGCTCTGTGGGGACCCCGACTCATAAGTCGAGATCACCGAATGCATGTGTACAGTGATCCCAGAGATCAATGCTCACTGAACACACAAAAGCTGAATAACAAGAGTCTTACATCCATACATACCGTTTTACACAAGTAGGACCATTATGGTAAAGTCTTGAGTGTATCATCGCAGCGGAAATCTTCAATAACAACTTGGACCCATGCCATCTGCCTTAACCCTACAGGCATTCTGACTGGGAAGCGTCCTAGCTCGCATGTTCGTCACCAAGGTACTCTTCATTATATCTTGTTCTTTCATGCCTGGCCAATAAAATAACCAGTGGCAAGCCAATGAGTACTTTGAATGTACTCGCAAGCAACCCATGTTTTGGTTCAAGATACAACAATGCATGATATAGGTAAATTTTTGCAGAAAGCTAGTTTTGAGTGCAAGGACATGTTCAACAACTTGTAAGACATGCATCAGGAGAATTCAAGTAACCATGAGGACAGGTTACAGATATCAACATAAATAGAGTGGGCATCAACCCAACTCAATCATGTCAAGTCCCTTGACTTGACCCAAGTAGTTCTCCCCAACCATCCAAACACACACACTGGTTTGCGAAGCTCTGGACCTAGTTTAAGCAGCACCGCCCAACTATCCTTGACCGTGGACACGACTATTCGAATATTATTACACTCTGCAGAGGTTGCACACTTTACCCACAAGATCTGAGGAACTTCCGTGTCATCCACGACCCGCGATACCTCAAGTATTCGGTGTAAGCACCCGATCACTACCTTTCCCTAGACGACACTAACAAGGAGTCCACTCGTTGTTCCGTATCCTCACGATGTACATCATACGAGACTCACTCGAGATCATAACATCCGAGAGGGGACGCAGCGGTGTATCCGGTGCCTCAGAAAAACAGTCATGGCCGCCCTACAGCACGACCCGTCCCGAGAGAGAGCACCAACTCTCCCCCGTCACTAGTAATGCGGGCTCCAAGCTAGTATCGGCCTAGGTAATCAACAATGCCCTTTCCCATACAAGGGTAGAGTGGTTGCGCATGTAAGGTTGGGACAGTCGACAAATCTTAAATTTAATCCGTTTCCGAAAACCACACACACTTGCCTCGGTACACCACTTCGTCATCAAGTGGTTACCCATCTTATCATCTCCCTCGGGCATATGTGGCACCCGACGGGGTTTTCGAAAAGTCCTTTGAAAATACTTTGTCTCCTTCACCATGCATATACCTGTCCCTTTTTGCGTAGCACTACTTTAGCATCCTATCTACCCCCACCGGCATAACCCTCATAGAAAGGTAGGGTCATGCATCATGCAAGTGTCAACGAGAAAAGCAACGGAGGCAAACCACCTCAAGTGGTCACCATTTTATCCTGACTTCGATGCAAGCAATAAAAGTGCCATATGACATGCATAAAAAGGGGTTCTTTGACATGGTCAAAGGGCTGCTTGCCTGTTTTAACAAAGTCTTCGAGGTCTTCAAATATCTCTGGTCCAACTCCGAGCATTTCGTATATTTCGTCAACTATCGTCGAAAACAACCATAATAAGCAACACGGCAAGACAAGAATAAAAGTGCTCAAAAAATGCAAGTTGGACTTTTCTAGGATACCTTTGGTCATATGAGGTATGACCAAAGTGGTTTCAATGGGATTTGATCAATGGATATCTCTGAATATTTCAATATGATGGAATCAAGGGATTTGTGGATTTGCAAGAAGTGTACAGAAATATTATTTTGAAAAATGAACAAAGGCACCCATTTATCAAAGAATGATTTTAGAAGCATCTAGGAGTTGGTTTCACTGGATTTGGAGTTCAAATGAATTTCCTATGAATTTGCAAAGTTGACAAATATGAAGAAATGGATCATTATATTGTGTGGCACAGAAAGTATTAATAAAAGTGTTCATAACATAAGTTATGAACTTAGAAGCATATAGAAATTTGAATCATGGCATTTGGATCAAAGATGATCTCTTTGTGATTTTCCAAAATCCATCACAAAAATAGGGAAATGGGGTTTTGTGAAATATGTGTGAAAGAAAGTATTCTGGAAAAATGTGTAAGGTACTCCTTGAGGTAGAGAATGATTTATGGGGTCACTAGGAATTTGAATCAACAAATTTGGAGTTAAATGAATTGATTATGGATTTTAGGAGTTCAAAATAAAAGAAAAAGGAAAGGTTTAGGCTTATACCTAAAACACGCACTGGGTGTGAGATAGCTAGTGGGCCGGCCCAGCAGCTCGGCGTCTTGAGGAAAAGGCCACGTCGGGCGTGTTAGGGGAGTACGCTTCCCTGCCGGGAAGGCGGTTCCCGCGGATCCCGCCTCCACTTAACCCGAGTGGGTCCGGCTGGACACGTCGATAGAGGCTGACTGGTGGGGTCGCCAGTCCACCGGCCCGCCTTCTTCTTCCTCGCGTGGCCTCCGTGCAGCAGAACAGGGGCGAGGCCGAGCCTCGTCCCAGCGACTGTGGCGCTGCTGCAGGTGCCCAGCGCTGCGGCGAGCTCGGGGATCTGCGTCGCGCTGCTCCCCACAAGACGTCCAACGGAGGACGGAGGGGGCCATAGCCATCATGGGGCCATAGCCCGCTGCGGTAGGGCGGTGCTCACGGGAGAGACTTCGGGTACGGGCAGAGAGTAGAGCAGGAGAGGAGAGTGTGGATCGAGAGAGAGAGAGAGAGAGAGAGAGAGAGAGAGAGAGAGAGAGAGAGAGGGGCGTCCCAAAGAGGGGCTCGACGAGGCTCTATATGGCAAAGCCATGGTGCACCACGAGCCGTGCTCGCGGGTGCCCGCGGAATCGGTCCTGGGGACCGTTGGGAAGGGCCAGGCTGGGTCAGTGGCGCTCGTGTAGTCGTCCAGGAGCGAGGGAGGTGAGAGGGGAGCGGGGAAAGGTCAGAGGCGGGCCAGCCGCATGGCCAGGGAGTGGCCGAGTCGGGCGGTGCTCGGGCACGCGACGACGGGCTCAAAGGAGAGAGAAGGAGGAGGGGGCCGACCGCGTAGCGTGTCACGCACGCCGAGGCGGCCTTGGGGGACACATTCACGGCGCCCAAGGTCGACAGGAGCATTGGGCGGGGCGGCTACGGTGCTGGTGCATCAGAAGGCTCAGAAGCGTAGCCATTGCATGCCATGGCATGCAAATGGCTTCCTGCGCGTGGCCAAGCCTATCCACTAGCTCCTGGGAGTTCCTGATATGCTCCATAAGGCTTAATAGTTAAGGCAAGTCCATAAGAAGGAAGGGGGGAGGGAAAAGAGGTGCTGGCATGGTGAAAAGGGAGGGGTAAACCAGGGTTTTACCCTCCTAAATTATTGAACCAGGGTTGGAGCTTTTTACTGGAGGTAGAAGGGAACTCGGAGGGGCTGTGGTAAAAAGTGGAGGCCATGGAGAAGAGTGGAAGAGGTCAAAGTAGTTGTTTTGGTAAAGTGGCAGAAGGTGTTTGTTGATGGTTTGGACAGGTAAATGAATTCCATTTGGCATGAGACTCCACAGGGTGAAATGGCCCATATAATTTGGGCCTTACACCCATTTTGGGCTTATCTGGGCAAAGTTCACAATGTAACTTTTGTAAACCCTAGAAATTAGCAGAAAAGAACTTGTGTAGATCTAGTTGACCAAATCACTTCCCCTTGATGAACCACTTGGTTTAGTGGCCTCATTTGGTCATGTGAACATGATCACAAAAGTTGGGGTCAAGGATAGAAAGTTGGTAGTACAAAGTTGTTCAAATTTGATTCTGGTCAGAGAGGGTTTTGGGGCATTTTGGTGAACCAAAATGACCTTGATTGCCATGAGGCTTTGCAAGGTGATCACAATATGCATTTGGGGATTGCTGGATTTTCCTTGGATTTTTATTAAAATATTTCCTGTAGAACTATTTCAAATCCTTGAAATGGGCAGAAATGGTTTTGGGAGGTTTTGTCCAATATTTTGAACATGACCATGACCATGTGTTGAAACTCTTATATATGGGAAATATATGCCCACTGAGTTTCCCTGATTTTTGTCAAAAAAAATTTAAAACCATAAAATAATTTTTCCCTATTAAAGACCATTTCTGGCCTTAAGAAAAAGCTTTTAAATAAAATAGGAAAATAACTTTTAAAATTATATTTTTGTGTTTTATGGGAGTCCTACATCTAATAGGATTCAAATATACTTTTTGAAAGATTTTTCACACCTCAAATAAAGTACATGCAGTGCGCAAACCTCAATTCAGGGGTTTTTGAAAAACTAAATTTTGAAAATACTATTTGGCCAAATTATTTTTGCAAGAAATTATTTTTATGTCCTATACACATGGCATGATCATTGGGAAAGGTTTTTGGATCAAGGAGAAGGAGTATAAGAGTTGGAGGATTTACTTTATTTTTAGAGCACTTGCAAACAACAAACAAAAACCAGTCAAGGCAAGGTCCAAAACACTCAAAAGTTTTTGTCAAACCACATTTTATCATGATTGTTAGCTTAAGTGTAGTGGCATGAAAATCAGGGTGTGACATATCCACACCGGTATTGATGAGAATCCCACAATAAGGGGACACGATCTCTGCTTTGACAAGACGCGCCAATGGAAACCGCATCTCGAAACGCAGAACGGTAGACGAAAACGGTTCGAAATAATGACTTGGCAGACATGATGTCGTCTTGCAAAAAGTTGTCAGCGGATGGGACTCATGAAATATTATACTCTCTACGGCTGTGTGTGTGGTACTTGTGTTGCAGATCCGGACATGTTCATTGCGTTCGAAGACTATCTTGGAGTATTCGGGAAGGGGAACCCACCTTGCAATGCCGAAGACAATCTGCGCGCCGGACACCTCGTCATTGAAGCCTGGTTCAGGGGCTACTGAGGGAGTCCTGGACTAAGGGGTCCTCGGGCATCCGGTCTGTTGGACATGGGCCAGACTAATGGGCTGACCGAAGACTCTCTCCTGTGTCCGGATGGGAATCTCCTTGGCGTGGAAGGCAATCTTGGCAACCAGATATGAAGATTCATTTTCTCTATAAACTGACTTTGTACAACCGTAGCCCTTCCGATGTCTATATAAACCAGAGGGCTTAGTCTGGAAAGGGGACAGTCATACAGGCTAGACTTCTAGGGTTTTAGCCATTACAATCTCGTGGTAGATCAACTCTTGTAATACTCATATTCATCAAGATCAATCAAGCAGGAAGTAGGGTATTACCTCCATAGAGAGGGCCCGAACCTGGGTAAACAGTGTGTCCCCCATCTCCTGTTACCATCAACCTTAGACACATAGTTCGGGACCACCTACCCGAGATCCGCCAGTTTTGAGACCGACATTAGGGTTGTACAAAGTCGGTTTACAGAGACAGGAATCTTCATATCCGAACGCCAAGCTTGCCTTCCATGCAAAGGAGAGTCCTATCTGGACATGGGGAAAGCCTTCTGTCTTGTATCTTCATGGCCCATCAGTCTGGCCCACGTTACATAGCCCGGACGCCCGGGGACCCCCTAATCCAGGACTCCCTCAATAGCCCCTAAACCAGGCTTCAATGATGATATGTCCGTCGCGCAGATTGTCTTCGACATTGCAAGGCGGGTTCCTCCTTTGAACACTTCAACGTAGTTTGATCAACAAGAACTATATTCGGCTCTGCTTAACAGTTACAACCCATTACCACAATAACAAAATACTCAACAACAAGTTACGTCTATCAACAACCCTTTTTTCGGCATGACGTTTATGCTTGGCTTCATTATTATGTCGAACCGTTTTTAGCCTCTCGCTTCACGTTTCATCGTATGATTCGATATTTACGGGTTTAAACCCTTCTGCGAATTCATGATCCATTACTTCGTTACTGAAGCAAAGAGGGTGTGCGGCGCCTCTATATCGGGCCGCATCGCGACGTAGCTCAGATGAAGTCCGTCTGCGGTTTTCGGCCCGGGCGTGACTAGGTTTGTCATGTCCGAATAGATAGCCGTCGTTGCGTGTCGAGGTACGTCCTCGCGATCCGTAGATCGATCTTGTATGTACTGCTCTTCTGTCCCTGTCAAGGTCATATGTATATCCCCGAGCTGTTTTATCTCTGTTTTTACGTTGAGGTGGGGCGGGTTGCTGTTTGGCTTGAGCTGCCGCTTTGTCCCGACCGCTTGGTGGTCGGTTGGCCGTATTGCACAAGGGAGGTACGGGCTCCGGCGCCTCCTCATCGAACTGAGTTAGCAATTTGCGCTTCGGGTAACTCTTGGCTGGGCACTTGAGGCCGTATTCTTCGACTGCCAGGACATCAGTCCATCTGTCGTTGAGCAGATCTTGGTCAGCTTGAAGCTGCTACTGCTTCTTTTTCAGGCTCCTTGCAGTGGCTATTTAGCTGGCACTTGAAGCGGTCCTGCTCGAGTGGTTCCTCAGGCACAATAAAATCCTCGTTGCCGAGGCTCACCTCATCCTCGGAGAGTGGAAGGTAATTACTGTCCTCCAAGTCCTCGTTTATGGCTTGTTCGTCAGGGCTAACTTCCCCGTTTTTCTGTTACTCTTGTTCGGAAGTTATCTCAACGGGGTCTTCGTTGTCTTCGGTGTTGTCTTCGATGCTGGTATTGTTATCTTTTTCATGACATGACTTAGAGCGGCGCCGCTGACGCCGGCGATTAGGCTATGTCCCAGGAGGTTTATCCTTGACTGGATCTTCTTTGTTGTCGTCGTTAGGTTCTTTAGGTGTATCCACCATGTACACGTCGTATGAAGAAGTGGCCGTCCAGCGTCTGGTAAACGGCGGGTTTTGGCCATGCTCCTCATCTACATCGTCGCCCATACCGCCGATGTCTTCGGAGCCGTAATCGAGCATGTCGGTTAAGTCCTCGACAGTGGCTATGTAGTGGGTGGCGGGTGGGAAGCAAAATTCCCCGTCATCTGCCTCCAGTTCGAACCGGATATAGTTCGGCTGTGAGTCCCCCGCTAAGGATAGATTTTTTAATGAGTTCAGCACGTCGCCTAAAGGCGAGTGCCGAAAGATGTCCGCGGTGCTGAATTCCGCGATCGATGACCGATCCTGCTCGATATACGCGGACGCACATGGTTCAAAACTTATAGCCGGAAATGAGTCCGAGGTTCCGGTGACACAGACATCACCCGAGGTTAGGTCTGTGTGCGGCTCCAACGCCGCGGAATCTGCGGCTTCCGTGGTGCGGTTGAGCTTCCCATCCTCGGATGGTGCAATCTGCTCCGGATCTAAGGCCAGAGCGGTTACAGGTGCAGTTTCCTGGGTATAGCCCGATGACAGATTTAAGTCATGTTCATCGTGGTGACGGGGAGCGACTGCTATGGTCTCGAATCTGTTGAAGATCAAGTCTCCGTGGATATCTGCGATGTAGTTCAAGCTCTCGAATCTAACCTGACGGCCAGGGGCCAAACTATCGATCTGCTCCAGATGGCCAAGCGAGTTGGCCCGCAGTGCGAAGCCGCCGAACACGTAGATCTATCCGGGAGGAAGACCTCTCCTTGGACAGCATTGTTGTGGATGATTGAAGGGCCATCCAACCTTTTGGGGATGGCACAGCGGAAATCTCAATGAAAGCACCAATGTCGGTGTCAAAACCGACGGATTTCAGGTCGGGGGTCCCGAACTGTGCGTCTAAGGTCGAGGTAACAGGAGACATGGGACACAATGTTTACCCAGGTTCGGGCCCTCTCTATGGAGGTAATACCCTACTTCCTGCTTCATTGGTCTTGATGAATATGAGTATTACAAGAGTTGATCTACCACGAGATCGTAATGGCTAAAACCCTAGAAGTCTAGCCTGTATGACTATATCTCTTTCCGGACTAAGCCCTCCGGTTTATATAGACACCGGAGGGGACTAGGGTTGTACAAAGTCGGTTACAGAGAATGGAATCTTCATATCTGGTCGCCAAGCTTGCCTTCCACGCTAAGGAGAGCCCCATCCGGACACGGGAGAGAGTCTTCGATCTTGTATCTTCACAACCCATTAGTCCGGCCCATGTCCAACAGGCCAGACGCCCGAGGACCCCTTAGTCCAGGACTCCCTCACCCCACACTTCTGCTTGTGGCTCAAGACATTCAACGTGAAGCCGAAGGTGGTTGACGAGGAGCACGCAGTGTGCGGCGGTGCTATGGTGAGTAAACTTGCCAACGTTACCTGGCCAAAAGGAGCCTTCATGGAAATCGTCAAGGTATGGTAGCAGGAGTGGTTCTACATGACCGAACCCCGCGGCACCAAATGGGCAGCCGCCCCTACATTAAGATCCGGTCCTCCACTACGGCTTGCATCGTGGATCAATAAGGGTATGGACTGGGGATCGTCCAATGTGGTGTTGATGCTGCAAAAGCGTGTCAAAAGCATCATCGACAAAGACACCAAACTTACCAACGTGATCCAGGTGATGCTTGTCCGCCAAACCCTTCCGTGCCAACGACAGTCTCTCTGTATGTGGGAGTTTAATCCAGAAGGGCCACGTACCCTGCAGTAGTTCTTTGGCACAACGCACTAAGGGATCTAGAAACTGCTCTTCAAGACTCAAAAGTCATGGCCGAATACATCTGAGGACATCGGCCTCGACTGCATCCATCTGGACACCTCGATAAGTGCTTAATCTTTGAACATAGCTTAGTCTATTAATCTACGGTGATGTACTGAGAATTTTGCTCTTTTAATCAGGGTTGGATAAAGAAAGTGTCGGATCTCGGGTTCCGGCAAAACCCTTAAGGTTTGAACACTGGGGTGCGTGACGTTTTCCCCCTACCGATCCGCGTCCTAGCTTTGCTAAGATCTCAAGGACTAACTCGACAAACTCGCAACACAAAGAACACAAGATTTATACTGGTTCGGGCCACCATTGTGGTGTAATACCCTACTCCAGTGTGGTAGTGGTGGATTGCCTCTCGGGCTGAGGATGAACAGTTACAAGGGGAAGAACAGCCTCCTGAGGCTGAGGTGTTCTTGTGCTTGGTGCGTGGCTAAGGATTGGCTCAAGATCAGATGCCTGAGGCTTGGTCTCCTCCTACTGTGGTGGCTAGTCCTATTTATAGGGGCCCTGGTCCTCTTCCCAAATATTGAGCGGGAAGGGAGCCAACAATGGCCAATTTGAAAGGGGGCAACTAGTACAGCTTATCCTGAAAAAAGTAGCCTTCGCTTGCCAAAGGCTCTGGTGCTGACGCCGCCTTGGGCTCCATGGTGACCTCCGTCTTGCCGTCCTGCTGGTCTTGGTCTCGTTGCCTGATGTGGAAACCTTTGCTTGATGCCTCGGTACTCCACGCCTGCGCTTGCCCCTTAGCACCAAAGAGGAAACAAGGACACTGTGCACGCTGGTGCCCGCCTGGTCTCGGTCGTCATGGCTCACGTCACGAGAACCTCGCGAGGTTTGCCCTGCCTTGATCTCTCCGCCCCTCGCGAGCCAACCTGGTGAGGCCGCTCCTGAGGATGTCTTGTGTCATCCGCCTCGCGAGGCTTGGTCCCTCACGAGGGTCTTGAAAGCTTGTTCGCGAAGATGGGCCGTACGGGCCCACTTGCAGAGCCATGCCATGGGCCGTAGGAAGGCAAGTCTGGGGACCCCCGTTCCCAGAACGCCGACAGTAGCCCCCGGGCCCAAGGCGCACTCGGGCTTGGCTTCAAGGCGAAGCCAAAGGGCAAGCACGGAGCGCCACGGGCCCCAATAGCCTGCGGCCTTGGTCGACGCATGTCGGTTGATTGGACGTGGGTGTCTCCGCTTCCCCACGCTACCTCGGCAACTTCCCGACTTGACAAGTCCTTGCGACATGCAAGGGAAAACCATCATTACCTGTGATCGTGGGGTGCTGGTTGGCCTTCTCTTTCGATAAATAGGGAGGGGCGGAGCCCCCGTCGCCCATCTCTTCCCATTCCGCTTGCTTTTCCTCCTCTGCTCCACCGCCGACACCAATGGCGCCATCGAAGAGGTTCTCTACCGCGGAGACGGCGTAGGCTCCTCGCGAGGGGCCCGGCTTCCCGGCGCCCAAGCGTGGACGCGGCCATCCCCGCAAGCACACTGCGACCCCCGCAGCGGCCCCCCGCTCCTGCGGTGGCGCCGCTATGTGTGGCAGGGGTCGTTCCAGTCGTGGCAGCCCTGTCGATGAGAGGAGACGTGTCATGGTTGCATGGCCTCCCCGGCCACGCTTCCACTCGGCGGAGGTGCTGTCGGAGTTCGTCGTCTGGTCGGAGGACCTGGCCGGCAACTGGCTTCAGCTGCCGCACTTCTTCGCCGATGAGCTGCGAGCCTTCAGTCCAGGTGGGCTCTGGCTGCAGGCGGACGGTTGCTGCAGCAGGGCTTCTTGGGTTGCGGTCGAGGTCTCAGTCGTGGGCAACATAGCTCTGTCCCTCGGTTGGCAGACGTTCGCCCGTGCGCGCGGCTTGGGCAGGCGGTGCACCCTCCATTTTAAGTACGACGGTGATGCGACCCTCTACGTGAGGTTGTTTGGGGAAGATGGTCGCCGCGCCGGGTGCTGCCCCGAGGGGAACGACGGTGAGGAAGTGCTCGGCCTTGGCGATAGTCGGGATGAGGAGGAGGGCAAACCCGCCCTTGGTGCCGGCCGCGCCTCGTCTAGCTATGATGGCTCTTCCCCTAGCGACAGCTCCAATAGTGGTGGCTACGACCAGCCGCCGCGCTCGCTTCAAAGGTGGCAGCGGGTCGTCTCGTTGTCGCGCCTTCGTGAAGCGTGAGGAGGGGTCCGACTGAGCTCAGGACGTCGCCAAGAGCCCGTCCTCGTGAACTGCTGTAGGGGTAGGTGCCACTTTTTTCTTGTTCTTACTTTTCTTCCTGTATCAAAAATAAACTAGTATGGGCCCCGAAGGGGCGTGTATCGAACTATGATTCCTCAATCACTATGTTAAGCTTATCGTTTCTGTGTCGTGCCATTGTTTTGCGTAGAGACGACTTAGCTTAGCATGCTTGGGGTAGCCTCTTCTTCACGAGGCACTTGTTTCCTGGCGCTTGTCAAGGCCTTCCTTGACTCAGTGGGCGCTTTGGAGCTGCAAAAAAATGTTAGGAAGCTTGCTAGGAGGCTTATCGTTCACCCGAGCCTTGACCCAGCGCTTCACATCATGGTACCCGAGGGGCATGGATCAGGATGGATGCGCTAGCTTGTGGGCTCGAACGAGGGTGCCTCACGAAAAAACGGACGGATGGCAGAGAAAATGAAAAACGCTCACGAGGGCACCTGCCTAGCCCCCTCGCGAGGAACGTGAGAGAGAGAACAGGTCAATCCAGAGTTGAAAATAGCGGCAAAAGGTGACGGAACCAAATCAGCAAGGAACACCAGAAGCAAATTTTGATTGAAAGGAGATGAGCCAACTACGGAAAGCAAATGAAAAGCCGCGTGCGGCACCTAGTCTAGTCTTCAAGTCTTCTCACTAGCCAGAGCTAAGTGCTGCGACTAAGACGTGGGAGGGAGCCCGCGAGGCCCGAGGGCAGCACTCCTGAGACTCCGGGGCGTGTATAGCCCCACTCATTATTACATGAGAGTGTCACGGGCGGCGATCTTCACAAGCACTGGGCCTTCTTCACAGGCACTGGGCCTTTCTTCATGGGTAGAACTTTCGGAGGTGCTGGATGTTCCAGCGCTCGATGGGTACTGGTCCCGTGTCTCAAAGTGGCGGCGCCAGTTCGGAGACATGGACGACCTTGAACGGGCCCTCCCACATGGGTGAGAGCTTATGCAGCCCTTCCCTGGAGAGGACCTGCCTCAGGACAAGGTCACCCGCCACGAGCGTCCTGCAGCGGATGTTGTGGCACTGATATCGCCGCAGCGCCTGCTGGTACCTTGCCGCACGTAGTGCGGCTTCGCAGTGGTGTTCCTCCCCCAGCATGAGGTCCATCCCCCGCGTGGCGTCCTATTGCGCTTCATCAAACGCCAAGACCCATGCGGAGCGATGCTTCACCTCGTGAGGGAGGACCGCTTCTGCTCCGTAGGCGAGGAAGAACGGGGTCTTGCCCGTTGGCTTGGTGGCGGTGGTGCGGATGGACCATAGCACGGACTAGAGCTCGTCGTACCAGCCCCTGCCGAAGGCTTCGAGCTTCTTCTTGAAGGTCCTGGTCTTGAGGCCCCTCAGGACCTCTGCGTTGGCGCATTCGGCCTGACCATTGCTCCTGGGGTGAGCCACTGAAGCGTAGCAGATATGCGTTCCAAGGTTAGCACAATACGTATTGAAGAGATTACTAGTGAACTGCGAGCCGTTATCAGTGATGATGCGGTTGGGGACCCCGAAACTGCTCAAGAGACCCTTTATGAACTTGACCGTGGAGCCCGCTAGGATGGTGCGGACGGCTTCCACCTCCGCCCACTTGGTGAACTTGTCAATGGCGACGTAGAGGTAGCGGTAGCCCCCAGGCGCTCGAGGGAACGGGCCCAAGATATCCAGCCCCCAGACCGCGAACGGCCATGTGAGTGGGATGGTCTGGAGGCCCTAATCCGGCTGATGGATCTGCTTGGCGTGGAACCGGCAAGCTTCACAGGACTTCACCAGCTCGGCTGCGTCGTTGAGCGCCGTGGGCTAGTAGAATCCGCTGCGGAATGCCTTGCCGACGAGGGTCCATGATGACGAGTGGTGCCCGCAATCTCCAGCGTGTATGTCGGATAGCAACTCCTTCCCCTGATCCTTGGAGATGCAACGTAGTGAAATGTCATTGGTCGCTTCCTGTACAACTCACCGTCCCGAATGCAGTATGCCGTGGCTTGCGGGGCCACGTGCTCCACGTCCTCCTCCTTCTCTGGCAGTGCCCCTTGCATCAGGTATTCCTTGAATTCCTTGGTCTAGCATCCCTCCTGGGGCTCGAGCGCCAAGAGTAGGCGCGCCCGGTCGGGCCACGGGCCGGGCTCCTCGGCAGCGGCCGCAGGCTCCTCCCGAGGCTGAGCTGTCCTTGAGAGCGTGGTGTCGCCGATGGCTTGAAGAGCCGCTCCTCAAGACGCCAGTTCTTGGGGCTGCCGCTGATGCCCTCCCCGCAATGTCGCTGCCTTCCTTGTTGGTGCCACATGCACGTGCTGCAACTCCAGGCCCAGGAGCTGCTTCTCCATCTTGTGCACCTCCGCGAGGTACGCCTCCATGTGCTCGTCCTTCGGCTGGTATACCTTGTTGGAGAAGTTGACGAGGAGCTGCGAGTCGCCCCTAACGGTGAGGCGCTTCACCCCCAGAGCTGCCACAGCTTTCAGGCCAGCTATGAGGCCTTCATATTCTGTGATGTTGTTGGAGACCTTCTCGCCCCGCTGGAAGCAGAGCTGCACGGCGTGGTAGAGCTGTCTTGGGTGGGCGAGATAAGTACTGCTCCAGCCCAGCATACAGTGCGCCGGCGCCATCGAAATACATGACCCATCCATCTGGCACCTCACTTCCTGGCGAGGTGGACTGGTCCTCGCCTACTTCAAGCGTCGGGGCATCCGTCCATTCTGCCATGAAATCAGCGAGTGCGGCTCCCTTGATGACCTTGGTAGTGCTGAACTCCAACTGGAATGCCTGCAACTCGATGTTCCACTTAGCGACCCTTCCAGCAGAGTTGGGGCTCCTGAGCACTCTCTCCAATGGGTAGGCTGAGACGACCTTGATGGGGTGGCCCTAGAAGTAGTGCCGTAACTTGCGCGAGGCCACCAAGAGCGCGAGCAAGAGCTTCTGAGGCATGGGATACCATGCCCTTGCATCCCGCAACACCGTGCTGACGAGATACACCGGGTGCTCGACGAGAGCTGGCGCGTCAGTGAGGCTTGTGTCCTGCAGGAGTCGGGGTGTCTCCTGAGGTAGTGGGGCCCCCGACGCTTGATCACTTGTTGGGTCTCAGCGGTGTCGTCCTGCCGAGCTTGGTCCTCTGTGGATGCTGCTACGGTTCCTGTGGCGCCTTCATGATCTTGCGTCGTCTTGGCTGGCGGTGTAGCTTGGTGTGACGCGCCCTTGGCTTGGCACTCTTCCCGAACCACCACCAGAATTGCGCTGGAAGAGCACGGGGTGGCGGCAAGATAGAGCACTAGGGGCTCGAGGGGCCGTGGCGCCACCATCACCGGAGGGATGGTCAGGTATCTCTTGAGGTCTTGAAAAGCTCGGTCGGCCTCCGGGGTCCACTCGAACTGGCCCTTCTACTTCATCAGCGTGTAGAAGGGCAAGGCGCGCTCCCCCAACTTGGAGATGAAGCGCCCCAATGCAGTCACCCGACCAGCCAGCTTCTGCATTACCTTGAGGATCTGTGGTGGGCTCATGTCTTCAATGGGCTTGATCTTTTCTGGGTTCGCCTCAATCCCTCTGTGGGACACGAGGAAACCCAGCAGCTTGCCGAAAGGGACACCAAACACGCACTTCTCCGGGTTAAGCCGCAAGTTCACCTGGAGCAGGCTCGCGAAAGTCTCCTCCAAATCTTGGATCAAGGTTCTGGCCTCCCGAGACTTCACCACAATGTCGTCGACGCAGGCCTCTGCGTTTCTCCCGAGCTGCCGCCCTAAGGCGATGTGCATCAACTGCTGAAAGGTTGCGCCCGCGTTACGTAGTCCGAAAGGCATGCAAGTGTAGCAGTACACCCCGCACGGGGTCAGGAAGGCTGTCTTCTCTACGTCTTCTACCGCCATCTTGATCTGGTGATACCCCGAGAACGCATCCAGGAAGCATAGCAGGTCGCACTCGGCGGTGGAGTCGACGATCTGGTCGATGCGTAGAAGTGGGAACAGATCTTGGGGACAGGCCTTTTTGACGTTGGTGAAGTCGAGGCACATTCGCTCCTTCCCGCCTCTCTTCGGCACAACGACGAGGTTTGCCAGCCATTCAGGGTACCGAACCTCGCGAATGGCACCCGCCGCCTCTAACTTGCGGGTTTCTTGGACGATGAAGGCCTGCTTCTCCGTGGACTGCCGTCTCGCCCGCTGCTTCACAGGGCGTACGTTGGGGCACGCCCTCAAGTGATGCTGAATCACCTCTCTCGGGACCCCCACCAGCTGCTTGGGTTCCCATGTGAATATCTCCTTGTTCGCGCGCAAGAACTTCACCAGTGCTTCCTCTTGGCTCGGGTCGAGGTTGGCACCTATGGTAAAGGTGGCTCCTGAGGACCCGTCCTCATCGACCGGCACCTGCTTGGTTTCCACCTTGTCTTGGGTGAACAGCTGCTACTTCTTGGTTGGTGCGGCTCCCTTGGCCTCGGAGGTGCCCACACCGGCGGGCTGTGCCGCCGCGGCGGTCTTGAGGGCAAGCTTAAGCGCCGCCAGGGCCTCCTTGGCGTCCCCCTTGATGGTGAGGACGCCCTTGCTTCCAGGCATCTTCATGAGGTTGAAGGCCGGATGGGTTGCTGCCATAAACTGGGCCAGAGCTGAGTACCCGAGGATGGCGTTGTACGGAAGGCCGATCTGGCGATGTCGGTTTCGACCAGCTCGGTCACGGTAGTTGTCGCACGTGCCGAAGATGACAGGGAGGCGAATCTTCCCCAGGGAGTGGGCGGCGCCGCCGCCAACTCCTGAGAAAGGCTTGTTGAGGCTGAAGGCCTCCACGGAGAGTATGTTGAGGGCAGCGCCGCCGTTGATGAGGGTCTTGGTAATGGCCACGTTGCAAACAGTTGTCACGACCGGTTTTTCAATAAAAATATTTATTGAGAAACCGACCTATAAATTCCAGTGTGAGGAAAATTCCCCATACTGGTAGACAAAATCTTGATACAATAGGCCAGTAGCATATGATATATTACAGGGTCGAGCTGAGGTTGCTCGACAAACTATTACAAGCACGCCAATAATTATACAAAGTGGCGGATATGATACAGTGGAGTGGTGGCATATTACTGACTCGAGGTAAAGTAGTGGAATAACACAGTGGAGTGGGTGATCTGACTCCAACACTGGCGGCTCATCGAGCGTCGAGGTGAGGCTCGGTGAATTTATTTGGGTAGCGGAAGCGAATATATCACAGTGACTAATCCAGGGGTCGCACGAGACTGACTGGGATTCCTCTAGGCGTCGGACTCGCTATCGAACTCTTCATCCATGAGATCGCCTTAGTCAGCATCTGGCCAAATCAACAAGCCAGGTGAGTACTTTGAAAGTACTCGCAAGACAGTTCGAACAAAAGATATAACAAATGTATGCATGAATGCGACATGAATAATTTTAACAATGCGTAATCAAATCAGTATAGCAAGGTAAGTAAAAAGGGAATCGGCGGTAGTCCGCTCGAAAACCCAAAGAAGATAAACTCAAAACCGATCGGGTGTCTGAAGCGACACCTCGAAGGGCGAAACAATTAAGTAAAGCGTGCCACAGTCGGGTGTCTAAGCGACACCTCATAAAGGGCTTATATTGAAAGAAAAGACATGCGTGCCGCAGTCGGACGTCGGAGCGACATCACAAAAAGGGCTTATAATGAAAGTAAATAATAACAATGCCGCAGTCGGACGTCTGAGCGACATCGCAGAAAGGGCTTATAACAAAAGTAAATAATAACAATGTCGCAGTCGGACGTCTGAGTGACATCGCAGAAAGGGCTTATATCATAAATAAGTAAACAACAATGCCACAGTCGGACGTCTGAGCGACATCGCAGAAAGGGCTTACAATTCATTATCCATAACTTACAAGAAATGGTGCTCACGAAAAATATTCATCACAAGACAATAAGCGGGTGAGTCCATCCGCAGGAAAGAAACCTTTAACATTCATGTGGTTCTCAGGAGTTACTGTCTCCAGGACTGACATTTGACAAGATAAGATGAACACAGTACTTGGACATGAATAGAATGATTTCAAGGATTTTTGACTCTGCGGAGTTTGTACTAAAATATCCACAGCCAACGGATTTCGTGAGTCACGAAGGACTAGTTCCGTTCTGGTATTTCGAGGAAACACAGCTAACTAGTACACACCCATCATACCTCACGTTGCCAGGAATCACCCTAGACAGCGTTCAAGAAAAACTTTGAGACGGGGAGATCACTATCTCGAATAGCTTGGGATCAAATTTATATACGCGCGCTCTAAGGGGTGCCCCCCTCTTGGTCCCAACCGGAAACACCCATGCCCCCCGACCGGATGAAAGGCTTTAATCCAGGGCCATGGAACCCTCATCCCGGCCTCTCGATTTGGTGTGTACCAGAAAGTGGTTTGCAACTTACTAAGACGTATCCCTTGCGGAAAACATGTGATAGTACGAAAGGGGAGACAGACGGGAATTTGACTGATTTATGTTGACACTGGGCCAACGATCTGGCATAAGACTGGCATGCTACAACACTGCCATCTTACCCATTCTCATGCCAACTCATGGCCATGCAACAGGTTTCCAACAACTCATGGATTTCCCGAAACTTACTTGCCTTAACTCATACGAGATAAACTTTCATCGAGATGCTCATGAACATGCCATGATACTAAATTAATGCAAACATGCCCAAACACTCATCATATCAAAAGTTCAAACATGCTTGCCTGGTTCGGAGTAGTCGGGGCCTAGCTCGGTGAAGTTCATGGTCCGTCACCTCCTTCGGTATCTACGGTATACAAAAATATATGCACTAACGTAAATACCAAGGGTGCTCAAAATTATTCAAATATTTTCAAATAAATCTGATAAAAACTTGACAAATTTTTGAAGAGGGCAGAAAAGAATCACTCAAAAATCCTTTTCTGTTTAAAAGTTATAAGTGTTTTGGTCCAAGGACTTCTACAGAATGAAACGTAAACTTCCTGGGGGTTATGCGAAAAGTCCGAAAACGGTTCAAACCGGAAAGCGCATTTGCCAGAATACGCTTTCAGAAAACGGTTCATTTAATGAAATGAGAGACTGATAGGCGGGTCCCACCGTCAGGTTTAAAAATTTGAAAGGGGGGAGACGGAGCTCGTCGGCGCCCGAGGGGCTGCGGTGGTCGCCGGTGGCGATCCACGGCGAGGCAGGAGGATCGGGTGGTACCTCCGTTCTCAGGGCGCCATTCCGCGTCGGTGGGTGGTGGTGGTGGTCGCCAGCGAGTACCACGTCGACGGCGGCCCTTGCTCCGGCGGACGGCGATTCGGGAGAGGTTGGATCTTCCGGAGAGTGCTTTGCGAAGAGCGAATTGAGGTGGGGGTTAGGCTACTGGGTGCTCGAGAGGGTTGCTGACGAGGTTAGGGCGCCGGGGACGGCCTCACCGGAGTGAATCGAGGTGGAGGCCGAGGCGGAACGGGGCGGCCGGAGTTGGGGGAGGAGACCTCCTCGAGGTCCTCCTAGTAGCCTGGCGGAGTGTAGGTGAGGTGTAGGGATGCTGCGTGCTCGAGGGCGAGCTCGGGGCCCCTTTTTATAGGCGATCAGGGGGGTTGGCCGTGAACGGAGTTCTCCGGCGATGGTTATGACGGCGCAGGGTTTGGTCGGGGTGGTTTAGCGGTTGAGCATCAACGTGGAGGTCTACTGGCTCCATTTAGACGCTAAACGAGTTTGGACGAGGAGATTAGGGGGGAGTTCGACGGAACGGGGCGGCGCGGGTCCGTCGGGGGCAGAGGGCGCGCCCTGTGCTTGCCGGCCACGGCGACGATGCAACGAGGGTGCGCTGGCGTGCAAGAGCCACGCGGAGGGCCAGGGAACTATGGGCGGCGACGGGTGGCGTGGCGAGCGGGCTCGGGCCCTCGCTGGCCGCCACGGTGGTGCAACCACCACGAAACCGCCAACGCCGGGCGAGGCTCGCCGCCACCGACGCCTGATCCGTCCAAGGCGTCGCGGCGCTCGCCAGGAGGAGAGGTCAGGCGCAACGCGCCAGCGCCTTGTTGACAGTGACCCGACCACGACGAAGAAACTGAAACTCTGAATTTCTGAATTTACTGAAAGTGTAAAGTGACAGTGCATGCTAGGTGTTCGACAGAAAGATTTTGGTATGTGGGGATTTTTTCTTGAGCTGATTTTTGGTGGAGAGGTTTCTCATTGCAACTGGAGGTTGCCTGAATTTTGGTGGAATTTTTGGAGAAGAGGAGATATGAATTTCACCAAATTTGACAAATCTGGTTCAAACTTGCAGAAGCTGAAACTTGAAAATTTTGAAAAGAAGAAGAGTGGATCTTGATGGTTCTAGGTTGTGGGTGCTAGGGACTATCCAGAATAGTTGGTTTGAGAACAAAACTCAAAGGCATTTAGGTACTTGCTTTGCAAATCACCTAGGCTCAAAATAAAGGACAGAATTGTTTTGGGAAAAGAATTTAATGAAATATAAACCAAAAATGAGTTGGACTTGTTGGGACAGAATATTTGAATTGTCCCAGAGGGGAAGGAGGGGTTTTGGGAAGACTTTCCACATGAGGCATGGTAAAACCATGGATGGATTCAAAATAAGAGAAGACCCAAAACTCCTATGGTTTTCTTTATTAAAAGAAAAATAAACTACAAAGAATAAATTGAGAGGGAGAAGATCAGAGGAAAGGTTTTTAATAACCAAACACCAAAGTTGAAGGAGATGCCAAAGTAAAAAATCTTCTGTCAAAGGAAAAAAAATTGAGAGAAAGAGATTTGTGGAAGGGTTTAAATGGCCTCCTTCAAAACCAACAAGGTTTTTGCTGATAACCAAAACAAAATTTTTGGAATGTCACAACACCTACCCCCTTAGGAAAAATCTCGTCCCCGAGATTCCAGCTGATCCTTAAATAAATGTGGGTGCTCCGTCCGAAGAAAATCCTCTCTTTCCCAAGTGGCTTCACTCTCGGCGTGGTTGCTCCACTGAACTTTGAAGAACTTGATGGTTTTCTGTCGGGTTCTCCTTTCAGACTCTTCCAAGATTTTTATTGGATGCTCTCGATATGTGAGGTCTGGCTGCACGTCAATGTTTTCATGGGGTACTTGTTTCTCTGGGTCGCTCACGCACTTCCTCAATTGCGAGACGTGGAATACGTCGTGGACGTCGGATAAATCTTCGAGTAAGTCTAGCTGGTAGGCTACCATGCCTTTCCGTGCCACTATGCAGAATGGTCTGATGAATCTTGGTGCTAGCTTCCCTTTAATCTTGAATCGATGTAGGCCTCTCATAGGGGATACTCGTAGGTACACAAATTCACCGGGTTCAAAGCTGATCCCCCGATGTTTTTGATCGTAATAACTCTTCTGTCGACTTTGGGCTGTCTTGAGTCGGTCCTTAATCACCTTGACTTTATCTTCAGCCTCTTTGAGCATGTCTGGGCCGAAGATATGGCTGTCTCCGGTTTCCGACCAATTTAGCGGGGTACGACATCTTCGCCCGTACAGAGCCTCAAATGGTGCCATTTGCAGGCTGGCCTGATAACTGTTGTTATATGCGAATTCTGCGTATGGTAAGCTCTCTTCCCAACTGGTCCCATAGGTGAGAACACATGCTCTCAAAGATGTCTTCTAGAATCTGGTTTACTCGCTCGGTTGCCCATCCGTCTGGGGTGTTATGCGGTCTCGAATGCCGCTTGAGTTCCCAGAGCTTGTTGTAAGTGATCCCAAAATCGGGAGACGAATTGAGTGCCTCTGTCCGAGATTATTTTCTTTGGGACTCCATGTAAGCAGACGATATAGGAAAAACAGAGCCTAGCAAGCTTCTGAGTGGTGTGGGTTGTCTTCACGGGGATGAAGTGTGCTACTTTAGTCAATCTATCAGTGATGACCCAAATGGTGTTATTTCCGTGCCGTGACCGAGGTAGCCCAACAATAAAATCCATCCCAATCTCGTCCCATTTCCACTCGGGTATTTTATTTGGCTGTAAAAGTCCGGCCGGTTTCTGATGCTCGGCTTTGATGCGTTGACAAGAGTCACAACATGCGGTGAACGTGGCTATGTCCCTTTTTAGACCGTGACACCAATATTTTTCCTGAATATCCTTGTACATTTTTGTCCCTCCAGGATGTATCGAATACGGGGCGGTGTGGCCTTCAGCTAAGATCTGCTGTTTAAGATCCTTGATATTTGGTACGCAAAGTCTATCCCCGTACCACAATATTCCCTGCTTATCAATAATGAATTCTGGGGCCTTGCCCAAACTCACTTTCCGTTTAATGCCTTCAATGTTGGGGTGTCCATGCTGAGCCTCTTTAATTGTCTCCATTAGGGTAGACTGTATTTCTAAATTTGATATGCTGCCTTCGGTGACTACCAGTAGGTTGAGTTTAGCAAACTCCTGCTGGAATTCAGGCCTCAGGTTTGGCAGGCCGTCGTCGTTTGGGCTAGGGTTTCGACTTAGGGCGTCTGCCACTACATTTGCTTTTCCTGGGTGGTAGTGGATTCCAACATCATAATCCTTCACTAGTTCCAACCAGCATCGTTGCCTCAAATTCAGTTCCGGTTGTGTGAAAATATACTTGAGGTTCTTATGGTCCGTATATATCTCACAACGATTTCCAAGTAAAAAGTGTCTCCATTCTTTGAGTGCATGAATAACTGCTGCTAATTCCAGGTCATGAGTAGGATAATTTTCTTCATGCTTGCGAAGTTGTGGGGAGACATATGCGACTACCTTGCCTTCTTGCATCAACACGCATCCGAGGCCTTTCCGGGATGTGTCGCAATATACCTCAAAATTCTTGTGTATGTCCGGCACAATGAATACTGGTGCTGACGTTAATTTCCTCTTTAATTCTTGGAAACTTTTCTTGCAAGCTTCCGTCCATTCAAACTTCCTATCTTTCTTGAGTAGTTGCGTCATTGGCTTTGCTATGGTGGAGAATCCTTCAATAAATCTTCGGTAGTATCCGGCCATTCCCAAGAAACTTCATACGTCCGTTACGCTGGCTGGTGGCTTCCAGCCAAGTACGGCCTTGACCTTTTCCGGATCTACGGCAATACCTTCTTGGGTCAGTACGTGTCCCAGAAAACCTGCTTGCTTTAGCCAAAATTCACACTTGCTGAATTTAGCATACAATTGATGTTTCCTGAGCTCCCCTAGTACAATTCGGAGATGTTCAGCGTGTTCTTCTGGTGTCTTGGAGTATACCAGAATATCATTGATAAATACCACAACAAACTTGTCCATAAACTTCATGAATACTTTGTTCATGAGGTGAACGAAATATGCGGGGGCGTTTGTTAGTCCGAATGGCATTACGGTGAACTCATACAATCCGTATCTGGAGGTGAAAGCTGTCTTGGGAATATCTTCGGTTCGCACTTTCAATTGATGGTATCCTGACCTCAAGTCAATCTTTGAGAATACCTTGGCCTGAGCGAGTTGATCAAATAAATCATTTATTCGTGGCATCAGATATTTGTTCTTGATTGTGACCATGTTTAGCGCTTGATAGTCTATGCACAATCTCAGTGTTCCATCCTTCTTTTTGGCAAATAAAATTGGTGAACCCCAGGGTGAGGAGCTGGCTCGTATATAACCCTTGTCCAGTAATTCTTTTATTTGCTTCTTCAGTTCTACCAATTCGGATGGTGCCATTCTGTATGGTTTCTTGTATATGGGGGCGGTTCCGGGTGCTAGCTCGATGCTGAACTCTATCTCTCGGTCTGGTGGCATGCCTGGCAGTTCTTCAAGAAATTCCTCTGGAAATTCACACACTACTGGAACCTTGCTCAAATCAGAAATATCCACTTTGTTCAATCTTGGTTGCCGGGATATTTTTCTTTCCTTGGCTAAAACTTTTATGTTCTTCCCGTGGTGGTGGGTGAGAATCACGGTCCGGTTGAAGCAATCAATAAAACCTTTGTTGGTGGTTAACCAATCCATCCCTAGGATGACATCCAGCCCTTTATTTTCCAACACGATAAGATTTGCGTGAAACTTCAATCCTTCAAACTCGATAACTACACCCTGGCAAAAACTCTGGGTAACTTGCTTAATTCCAGGGGACTTGACGATCATAGATTTTTCCAAGGGAAGCATCAAAAAATTATTTTGCAAGGCAAAACTTTTCGAAACGAATGAGTGAGAAGCTCCAGAATCAAACAAAACCATGGCAGGTATTGTGTTGACGGAAACGCACGAGTACGATATCTGGGGCATTTTGTGCTTCCTCTTTGGTCACGTGGTTCAGATGACCCTTCATGTGGTTGTTATTTGGGTTGAAATTGTTGCGCTTTGGCGCCGAATTATTGCCTCCGTTGTTCGGCTTTGTGGTCGAGTTCTTTGGCTTGGGGCACTACTTGGCATAGTGCCCTTCTTCTCCACAAGCGTAACAGGTAACGCCTGGGCGGTATGTGAACTCCTTGTCCCTTGCATGAAAATTCTTGATTGGGCGTGAGACGCTTGTCGTGGGTTTGGGTGTCCAGTTTTTCTAAACATCTGTCTTGCTGCGGTGGTTGCGGGCATGATTAGTCTGGTCCCTCTTCCGCTTGCGGAAATCTTCTAAGCTGCGTCTCTCATTCTCCAAGGTAATGGCTTTATCCACCAGCGTCTTAAAATCTGGAAAGGTGTGCACGACCAGTTGGCATTTAAGCGCGGGTGTCAGACCGTCTAGGAATTTCTCCATCTTTTTGTTTTCCGACATACGCTCCTCGTTGGTGTAGCGAGACATCAGAGTAAACTGACTGTTGTATTCTGACACCGTCATTGTCCTTTGCTTGAGGTCATCAAATTCTCTCCTTTTGATCTTCATAAGACTCTTAGGAATATGTGCCCCACGAAAACCTTCTTTAAATTCCTCCCATGTTATATTATTTTCGTTGGGGTGCATGTGTAGGAAATTTTCCCACCACGATGCGGCTGCTCCAGTGAGATAGTGCGGAGCATAAAGCACTTTCTCAAAGTCTGAACACTGGGCAATAATTAATTTTCTTTCCATGTTTCGAAGCCAGTCCTCGGCTTCAAGAGGTTTGTCAGTGTGAGAAAATGTTTGGGGACGCGTCTTCTGTAGCTCAGATAACTTTGATTGCTGCTGATACTGTCCATGGTGATTTCCCATATTGATGACTTGGTTCATCATTTCCTGATGTTGTTGCTGACTTTGCTCAAAAAGACGGCACATTTGGGCAAGTGCCATTTCACTGTCCTGTTGACTTGACTGCCCCTGTGGGAAATTGTTGCTTGGGGGTGTGCCAAAATTTTCCTCTGACGGAGTTGGCATGGAGCGCGTCCAAGGACGAGACATTGTTCACTCTGGGGATATATTTTGCAACACTCATAAGAAAAGAAATTGAGTCGTAAAAATCAATAAATTCATGAAGACGAAAAAAAATCGCAAATGCTCCAAGATTTTTCAAGAGAATAAACGTTTGCGCACGGAGAAGGACTGCTCATTACATATCTTACACGCAAGCAGTAATTATACAATACATCACTCAGGATATGCGTACATAATCCTAACATGTTATTTAGGCTAGTGCACTTCTCCAGTTCCTACATGATGCGCAAACAAGCTACTTCTCACAGCCTATGTACATATAAACATATCGTACAAGTCGGTACATCGCATGGTGGCTAAGCGTACTCAGTCGGAGATGGTAAGGATTTCCCTTGGCCTGCCAAGGGTGAGGCGCAGTGAGGCTGGGGACTCAACCTCCTCTTCGGTGATAGGCTCCAGACGTGAAGTGATGCGCTGAGTCGGTGGAGCAGGTGCCCTATGCGGGACAACTCGAACATGAGCGGGCACGAGGGGTGGTGCAGAACGAACCGGAGTAGGCGCAATGACATGGTTGAACTCCTCCGTGGTAGGCAGGCGACGAGTAGTGGTGAGAGCAGTAGGAGCAAAAGATGCTGATGACGAGACGAAGGTCAGCGGCGGTGCGGTGCGCAGGAGCTCCCTCCTATTAGCAGCACAGCCATGGACTGAGTCCATGCGGGCAGCTACAAAGTCGTCCACCAGGTTGTCGAAGGCTGCCTCCAAAGCCCGGAGATACTCGATAAGCATCTCAAAAGCTTCGTCTCGTTCTCCTCTGGGGCAAGAGAACGCGTAGTGGCAGGTGTATGGCACGTGACATGGCAGGTAGCGGTAACGACGAGTCTTCATCGAAGGAAGGATGTCCCTGAGACGAGCTATCGCCTCACGGGCTGCCATCTGCAGTGCATGCTTCTCCATGGGGGATGGTGAGGACGCCCTTGCTTCCAGGCATCTTCATGAGGTTGTAGGCCGGGTGGGTTGCTGCCATGAACTGGGCCAGAGCTGAGTACCCGAGGATGGCGTTGTACGGAAGGCCGATGCGGGCGATGTCGAAGTCGACCAGCTCGGTGCGGTAGTTGTCGCACGTGCCGAAGATGACAGGGAGGCGAATCTTCCCCAGGGAGTGGGCGGCGCCGCCGCCAACTCCTGAGAAAGGCTTGTTGAGGCTGAAGGCCTCCACGGAGAGTATGTTGAGGGCAGCGCCACCGTCGATGAGGGTCTTGGTAATGGCCACGTTGCAAATAGTTGTCACGACCAGTTTTTCAATAAAAATATTTATTGAGAAACCGACCTATAAATTCTAGTGTGAGGAAAATTCCCCATACTGGTAGACAAAATCTTGATACAATAGGCCAGTAGCATATGATATATTACAGGGTCGAGCTAAGGTTGCTCGACAAACTATTACAAGCACGCCAATAATTATACAAAGTGGCGGATATGATACAGTGGAGTGGTGGCATACTACTGACTCGAGGTAAAGTAGTGGAATAACACAGTGGAGTGGGTGATATGACTCCAGCACTTGCGGCTCATCGAGCGTCGAGGTGAGGCTCGGTGAATTTATTTGGGTAGCGGAAGCGAATATATCACAGTGACTAATCCAGGGTCGACGAGACCGATCGATTCCTCTAGGCGTCGGACTCGCTATCGAACTCTTCATCCATGAGATCGCCTTCGTCAGCATCTGGTCAAATCAACAAGCCAGGTGAGTACTTTGAAAGTACTTGCAAGACAGTTCGAACAAAAGACATAACAAATGTATGCATGAATGCGACATGAATAATTTTAACAATGCGTAATCAAATCAGTATAGCAAGGTAAGTAAAAAGGGAATCGGCGGTAGTCCACTCGAAAACCCAAAGAAGATAAACTCAAAACCGATCGGGTGTCTGAAGTGACACCTCGAAGGGCGAAACAATTAAGTAAAGCGTGCCACAGTCGGGTGTCTAAGCGACACCTCATAAAGGGCTTATATTGAAAGAAAAGACATGCGTGCCGCAGTCGGACGTCGGAGCGACATCACAGAAAGGGCTTATAACGAAAGTAAATAATAACAATGCCGCAGTCGGACGTCTGAGCGACATCGCAGAAAGGGCTTATAACAAAAGTAAATAATAACAATGCCACAGTCGGACGTCTGAGCGACATCGCAGAAAGGGCTTATATCATAAATATGTAAACAACAATGCCACAGTCGGACGTCTGAGCGACATCGCAGAAAGGGCTTACAATTCATTATCCATAACTTACAAGAAATGGTGCTCACGAAAAATATTCATCACAAGACAATAAGCGGGTTAGTCCATCCGCAGGAAAGAAACCTTTAACATTCATGTGGTTCTCAGGAGTTACTATCTCCAGGACTGACATTTGACAAGATAAGATGAACACAGTACTTGGACATGAATAGAATGATTTCAAGGATTCTTGATTCTGCAGAGTTTGTACTAAAATATCCACAGCCAACGGATTTCTGTAGTCACGAAGGACTAGTTCCGTTTACGGTATTTCGAAGGAAACACAGCTAACCAGTACACACCCATCATACCTCACGTTGCCAGGAATCACCCTAGACAGCGCTCAAGAAAAACTTTGAGACGGGAGATCACTATCTCGAATAGCATGGGATCAAATTTATATACGCTACTCTAAGGGGTGCCCCCTCTCGGTCCCAACCGAAACACCCATGCCCCCGACCGGATGAAAGGCTTTAATCCAGGGCCATGGAACCCTCATCCCGGCCTCTCGATTTGGTGTGTACCAGAAAGCGGTTTGCAACTTACTAAGCCGTATCCCTTGCGGAAAACATGTGGTAGTACGAAAGGGGAGACGGTCGGGAATTTGACTGATTTATGTTGACACTGGGCCAACGATCTGGCATAAGACTGGCATGCTACAACACTGCCATCTTACCCATTCTCATGCTAACTCATGGCCATGCAACAGGTTTCCAACAACTCATGGATTTCCCAAAACTTACTTGCCTCAACTCATACGAGATAAACTTTCATCGAGATGCTCATGAACATGCCATGATACTAAATTAATGCAAACATGCCCAAACACTCATCATATCAAAAGTTCAAACATGCTTGCCTGGTTCGGAGTAGTCGGGGCCTAGCTCGGTGAAGTTCGTGGTCCCGTCACCTCCTTCGGTATCTACGGTATACAAAAATATACGCACTAACGTAAATACCAAGGGGTGCTAAAAAATTATTCCAAATATTTTTCAAATAAATCTGATAAAAAACTACACACAATTTTGAAGAGGACAGAAAAAGAATCACTCAAAAATCCTTTTCTGTTTAAATGTTATAAGTGTTTTGGTCCAAGGACTTCTCTATAATGAAACAGAAACTTCCCAGGGGGTTATGCAGAAAAGTCCAGAAAAACGGTTCAAACTGGAAAGCGCATTTGCCAGAATACGCTTTCATAAAATGGTTCGTTTAATAAAATGAGAGACTGATAGGCGGGTCCCACCCGCCAGGTTTAAAAATTTGAAAGGGGTGGAGACGGAGCTCGTCGGCGCCCGAGGGGCTGCGGTGGTCGCCGGCGGCGATCCACGGCGATGCAGGAGGATCCGGTGGTACCTCCGTGCTCAGGGCGCCATTCCGCGTCGGTGGGTGGTGGTGGTGGTCGCCGGCGAATACCACGTCGACGGCGGCCCTTGCTCCGGCGGACGGCGATTCGGGAGAGGTTGGATCTTGCCGGAGAGTGCTGCGAAGAGCGAATTGAGGTGGGGGTTAGGCTACTGGGTGCTCGAGAGGGTTGCTGACGAGGTTAGGGCGCCAGGGACGACCTCATCGGAGTGAATCGAGGTGGAGGCCGAGGCGGAACGGGGCGGCCGGAGTTGGGGGAGGAGACCTCCTCGAGGTCCTCCTAGTAGCCTGGCGGAGTGTAGGTGAGGTGTAGGGATGCTGCGTGCTCGAGGGCGAGCTCGGGGCCCCTTTTTATAGGCGATCAGGGGGACGGAGTTCTCCGGCGATGGTTATGGCGGCGCAGGGTTTGGTCGGGGTGGTTTAGCGGTTGAGCATCAACGTGGAGGTCTACTGGCTCCATTTAGACGCTAAACGAAGTTTGGACAAGGAGCTTTGGGGAGTTCGACTGAACGGGCGGCGGGTCCGTCGGCGGCAGAGGGCGTTCCTGTGCTTGCCGCCACGGCGACGGTGCAACGGGTGCGCTGGCAAGAGCCACGCGAGGGCCAGGGAACAATGGGCGGCGACGGGAGGCGTGGCGAGCGGGCTCGGGCCCTCGCTGGCCACCACGGGTGGCGCAGCCACCACAGAAACCGCCAACACCGGAGAGGCTCGCCGCCACCGACGCCTGCATCCGTCCAGGGGCGTCGGCGCCCGCCAGGAGGAGAGGTTGTGCGAACGCGCCAAAGCGCTGCTGACAGTGAGCCGACCCTGACGAAGAAACTGAAACTCTGAATTTCTGAATTTACTGAAATTGTAAAGTGACAATGCATGCTAGGTGTTCGACAGAAAGATTTTGGTATGTGGGGATTTTTCCTTGAGCTGATTTTTGGTGGAGAGGCTTCTCATTGCAACTGGAGGTTGCCTGAATTTTGGTGGAATTTTTGGAGAAGAGGAGATATGAATTTCACCAAATTTGATAAATCTGGTTCAAACTTGCAGAAGCTGAAACTTGAAAATTTTGAAAAGAAGAAGAGTGGATCTTGATGGTTCTAGGTTGTGGGTGCTAGGGACTATCCAGAATAGTTGGTTTTAGAACAAAACTCAAAGGCATTTAGGTACTTGCTTTGCAAATCACCTAGGCTCAAAATAAAGGACAGAATTGTTTTGGGAAAAGAATTTAATGAAATATAATCCAAAAATGAGTTGGACTTGTTGGGACAGAACATTTGAATTGTCCCAAAGGGGAAGGAGGGGCTTTGGGAAGACTTTCCACATGAGGCATGGTAAAACCATGGATGGATTCAAAATAAGAGAAGACCCAAAACTCCTAGGGTTTTCTTTATTAAAAGAAAAATAAACTACAAAGAATAAATTGAGAGGGAGAAGATCAGAGGAAATGTTTTTAATAACCAAACACCAAAGTTGAAGGAGATGCCAAAGTAAAAAATCTTCTGTCAAAGGAAAAAAAATTGAGAGAAAGAGATTTGTGGAAGGGTTTAAATGGCCTCCTTCAAAACCAACAAGGTTTTTGCTGAAAACCAAAAGAAAATTTTTGGAGTGTCACAATAGTGGGCGTGCAAAGCATTGGGAGCACACCCGAGCCGGCGGTGGTGACGGGGTGGTCTCCCGAGTCGAAGGTGAGGTCGGCCTCGGGCGCAGCCCAGTCGGCGGAGCCCCCGAGCGTTTGGAAGCTGCGCCGATTTGGCGAAGAAATGGCTTGATGTGGCGATTTGAAGCGGTGCTTGAGAGCCGCCTAGTAGGGCTGCGACCGCGTGGTGCGCCAGGGCCGCATAGCGCACAGTGAAGAGGCCGCGCAGCTCCTCCCAAGATGCCACCGTGGACCTGGGGAGGTTGAGCAGCCAGGCGCGCGGCGCGCTGGTGAGGGCCATGGGAAACCAGTTGGCCATGACCTTGTCGTCACCCCCGGCCTCGAGGAAGGCCTCCTCATATGCCAGCAGGAAAGCTGACGGGTCTGTCGCACCGTCCTAGCGCGGCGGCATCTCCGGCTTGAACCTGGGCGGCCACTGCAACCGCTGCAAGGCGGGGGCCAGGGCTCAGAGCCCCTTGGCCCCGCCGTCGGTGTCTGTCGTTGGAGCCGGAAGCGAGACGCCTGCCATGAGGGTGGAGCGCGGCGGTGGCGGAGTGCAGATCGACGGGAGGGAAGCTACAGCACACCCCTACCTGGCGTGCCAAATGTCGGATCTCGGGTTCCGGCAAAACCCTTAAGGTTCGAACACTGGGGTGCGTGAAGTTCTCCTCCTACCGATCCACGTCCTAGATTTGCTAAGATCTCAAGGACTAACTCGACGAACTCGCAACACAAAGAACACAAGATTTATACTAGTTCAGGCCACCGTTGTGGTGTAATACCCTACTCCAGTGTGGTGGTGGTGGATTGCCTCTCGGGCTGAGGATGAACAGTTACAAGGGGAAGAACAACCTCCTGAGGCTGAGGTGTTCTTGTGCTCGGTGCGTGGCTAAGGATTGGCTCAAGATTAGATGCCTGAGGCTTGGTCTCGTCCTACTGTGGTGGCTAGTCCTATTTATAGGGGCCCTGGTCCTCTTCCCAAATATTGAGCAGGAAGGGAGCCAACAACGGCCAATTTGAAAGGGGACATCTAGTACAGCTTATCCTGACAAAAGTAGTCTTCGCCTGCCAAAGGCTCTGGTGGTGACGCCGCCTTGGGCTCCATGGTGACCTCCGTCTTGCCGTCCTGCTGGTCTTGGTCTCGTTGCACTGATATGGAAACCTTTGCTTGATGCCTCGGTACTCCGCGCCTGCGCTTGCCCCCTTAGCACCAAAGAGGAAACAAGGACATTGCGCGCTGGCGCCCGCCTGGCGCCCGCCTGGTCTCGGTCGTCATGGCTCACGTCACGAGAACCTCGCGAGGTTTGCCCTGCCTTGATCTCTCCGCCCCTCGCGAGCCAACCTGGTGAGGCTGCTCCTGAGGAGGTCTTGTGTCGTCTGCCTCGTGAGGGTCTTGAAAGCTTGTTGGTGAAGATGGGCCGTACGGGCCCACTTGCGGAGCCACATCGTGGGCTGCAGGCAGGCAAGTCTGGGGACCCCCGTTCCCAGAACACCGACAGAAAGCGGAGCGAATCAGGTGTTCGGCCCGTCTTCCCGAAAACCCAGCTAATCCTTTGTTAATGAAGATGTTGGTCCCGACGCCGTATAAAGCGCCGGCGAAGAAGAACAAGAAGAAGAAGAGCAAGAAAGCCGAAGGTGGCCTTCACCTTAAAGGTACATCAGACGCTAAGTCCAGGGGGACCAAGTCTCCCTCCACCGAAGGAGAATACGAAGACGAAGAGGAGGAAGAAGGTGAGAACCCTCCTCCCAGGGAAGGAAGAGGGCGGCCTCTGAAGACCTGGAGGTGGAGGCCCCCAAGAGGGGAAAGATAACCCTATCGGATGGCTCGGATTCGGAGGCCAAAGCCGTCCTAGAGCACTGCCCCAGGGTCAAGCCCCTTGCCGAATCGTAAGTAACTAAGGACGCTCTATACACATCCAGTTCCTTTCGAACTTGCGTGAATACTATTAAATTAGGTGCTGCAGCCCGGCCCGCGATCTCCCTCAAGTATCATCGTCATCGGAGGATCTACCGCCGAAGTTGATGGAGAGCGAGACGCCACCACAAGCTTCCCCGTCCCCAAGGGTGGACGACATGGAGGTGTCATCCCGGAGGACTTCTCCGGATCACCGGGAGGTACAAGGGACCGTCAACATGGCACCAGAGGGGAATGCCTCGGTTGTTGGGGGCATAGGAGGTGCGGCCCTCTGAAGACCAATGATGGGGGCCCTGGATTGTTCGGTCCCCAGCTGAATACCGCACTGTAGACGGATCTAGAGTCAGGTGAGCGGCCCCTTTCAAGGGAGGGGGAGCGCCTAATACTACGGCGACCTCCATGAACCCGGAGGCGCCGAATACCCTGATGGACGTACTGCAGAGTGCGTCCGTCATGGAGGAGCACCGTACCTTGATGGGTACAGTGTTTGAGAAGATTCCGTCTGCAAAAAGTGGGTTGAATGAAGCCCTCACGAGCCTACTAACAGGCTTCGAGGTATGCGATGTAATGTCTTTAGCCGCCTTGCATATGAACAAATACGCCTGTATATAGACAGTAGCCCCTGATATTGTGGTGGTCCATGAAAAAGAGCGAACAGAGTATCTATAGATATCTTAAGGAAGTAACATGCTTTTTTAATTTGGAAAAACAAGCTTCACTGTTAGCGGCAACCACCCAGGCCGCGGAGGTTTCTGAACTAAAGAAGAAACTGAAGCTGGCCGATGAGGACATTGTCCTTATTAACAAGCGCCTCGACGAGGCGCAATGTATTCTTCGAACACTCCTTTTATGCCTATATGAATGTACGGACACTAGATTGAAATTCAAACACTATTATTTGCAAAACTGCAGATGGCGCTGCCGAGGTTGAGACCCTCAGGGGTGAACTTTCCCGGGCCAAAGAACAGGCTAGGGTGAGCAATGCAGCCGCTGATAAAGAGGATGTGGAGTTGAAGGCCGAACAAGCCACCCGGCGCCAATGCAAGGAGCGGATATCCAACATAGAGCAAGAGCTCAAGGACGCCGCCCGCAAGTGCGAGTCCCTCGAGAAGGAGAATAAAGCCAAGGCAACCGAACTCGACAAGGCCCTTCAAGAGGCAAGAAGCACACGATCCGAATCGAGAGCGACTCGTGACGAGATCCTGCAGGACGGACATATAGCGGTTGGTAAGCCCTTTCTTTTACAGACTAAGTTTGGCAATCAGAGATATGCCTTGCCTAATAGACTGTCGAGTTCTCCAGACGCCTTCGCAGTTCTTCCGAAGAGTGCCGCCGACGCCACGCAATTCTTCCAGACTCAGGAGGGATACGCGACGGAGAAGCTATTCTGGGCACAGTTTGCGATGCAGGAGCGCCCGGCGCTGCTGAACGACCAAATGGCGCAATGGGCCGAGCTGCATAAGATATCCGGAGCAGCCATGAAGGATGTTATAGTTCGGCTGTGGCCAACCGAACCCCTTCCAGGCAGCTATTTTGGCTTGGTACCGCGACTTGTCGATGCAGTGTCGCGAATTGACGCCGTCAAGCGGTCGGTGTGCATAGAAGGTGCATGAATGGCCTTCGCCCGCGTCAAGATGTATTGGGCGAAGATGAAGGGCGCCGATGGTGCCGTTAAAGGCCCTCCCGGAGGCAAGGACAACCGTACGGTGGAGCGCTACTTAGACGACGTCCTAGAGGGCGCCCGCTTGATAGAGGGGCAGTGCTCAAAGGATATTATGTTCGAATGAATGTACCTGAACCGCCAGGATGTTTTTATTATGCATTAAAGCTTTGTGATATATTTGCATCTTTATTTGAAAGTTTTATCCTCTTGTGCGCCATTTGTGTATTCCTGAGAGTTTTCCAGTCATCGGCTTTAGCCCCCACATAGATACTACGGGGGTGTTCAGAATAGCACACGTTCACACTTGATCCAATGTCTCGGTCCGTAAAGGAGGTGTCACTGCGGTGAACCAGGCAATCGGATTATGGGGATTTATCACTCTCACTTAGCCATAGGAGTTTGATGATGGGTCTACGAGATAGCCCCTGGTATGTACGCAACTATCCCAATGCGGATGCGCTACATATGTGACCGGCAAACAGTCCTTCGTGTAATACAGACAAAATCTCTAAGGATTTTAATAAGTCGCTGAGTGGCTGACCAGCTCTCGCCGCATCATGACAGTCAGTTTTTGGCTTTCTCTACTGAGGTGCTTAACTGGACGAACCAGAAACACAATCGCAGTAGTTCTCCCTTTACTACCCTAGCCGATCAGACGGAACGTAAGGTAGCAAACACAGGAGCCGGGCAACCCAACTATTGACCAAAGACATGATTCAGAGCCGATGCATATAGTGTCGAGCTCGGGACGCCAAATTGTGCTATAAAGTTGTTCGGACTTTTGTTTGGCAACACATGTGTTGCCATATAGAGCCCCTTGAAATTTGTGCCGAGGTGTGTGCGTGAGGCAACTGAAGAGAAGGAATAAAGTCTATAAGTAAAGACGATACTGAATAAGAATTTGGTTCACTGGAATCGGATTGATATGTCAAAACGTAATCTTACAGAGGGTACCATAATCACAAGGCCATTTTACATGTCGGGGGTCTAAGGCTAGGGGAAAAACTCTATATAGGTTCTTGAGTGAAGTTGTGGTCTACAAAATCCTTTGCACCTTCCTGCCGCACGTCTGCGTCGCTTTCGCCTGAGTAAGAAAGGTTCCTTGAGAGGAATGGTCTTCGACTAATTGTACGAAACCTGGCTCAGAGAGAGTCCTTGTGAGTCCGTAGGATGAGTAGGTTTTGATTCACCTGTGGTAAAAGAGAAAAAATAATTAAAGGAAGGGGAAGGCCATATAGGGTCAAACCGTACTATAGGCCTGCCCGTATTGTGCCTCCGCTGATGCCCAAGATATTTTGAGTGCATAATTATGCACGCACGGTATGGATTTTGTGGATGTACATGGCGATTGATGGAGGCGAAACTGCTAATCCAGCTCTGGAATTGCTGTGCTATTAGCATGCAAAATTGTCCGGCCTTGTGTAATAGAGCCCGGCATCTTAATAGCCGATGAAGTGTGCGTCTTGAGAGAGCAGCTTTGTACTTCGTCCGCGATGTCCGTGGTATGCTCCTCAGTACGGAGAGAGCATTCCATGTTTTCGTTGATTGTAATGATGCCACGTGGACCGGGCATCTTGAGCTTTAGGTAGCATAGTGCGGGACCGCGTTGAAGCGGGCGAACGCGGTTCATCCAGGCAGTGCGTGGTAGCCACTGCGGAAAGGGACGATGTCGAAGATCAAGTCTTCGCTTCGGAAGTTGTCCAGCAAACCGAAAATAACCTCCAATGTGATTGTGCCCGTGCAGAGGGCCTCTACACCAGGTATTACTCCTTTAAAGGTAGTTTTAGTGGGCTTGATTCTTGATGGATCAATTCCCATTTTGCGGATAGTGTCTTGGTAAAGTAGCTTGAGACTACTGCCGCCGTCCAAGAGGACTCGCGTGAGGTGGAATCCATCGAAGATTGGATCGAGGACCAGAGCTGCTGAATCTCCATGACGGATGCTGGTTGGGTGGTCGTTTCGATCGAAGGTGATCGGGCAAGCCGACCATGGGTTGAATTTTGGGACGGCCGGCTCTATGGCATAGACGTCTCATAATGCGCGCTTGCGCTCCCTCTTAGGGATATGTGCGACATATATCATGTTTACTGCCTTTACCTCGGGGGGAAATTTCTTCTGTCCCCTTGTGCTCGGTTGACGAGGCTCTTCGTCCTCGTCCTCGTTGGGCGGCCCTTTCCCCTTGTGTTCGGCGTTAAGTTTGCCAGCCTGTTTGAAGAACCAATAGTTTCTTTTGGTGTGATTGGCAGGCTTATCGGGGGTGCCATGAATCTGGCAGGGCCGATCGAGTATTCTGTCCAAACTGGATGGACCATCTCTGTTTCCTTTGAACGGCTTCTTTCGTTGGCTAGATTTAGGACGCTGAATCCGGTGTTAACTGCCATATCTTCGGTACCGTCATTATTGACTCGACTCTTGTGCTTGTTGCGTCATGGCTTGCCATTGGCATCCCTGGCTTCGTAGGTGCCAAGGTCGCTGGTGCTATTGCTTCTACGCGCTAGCCAGCTGTCTTCTCCAGTGCAAAAGCAGGTCATGAGTGCGGTAAGGGTTACCATGGACTTCGGCTTTTCTTGGCCGAGGTGTCTGGCGAGCCATTCGCCTCGGACGCTGTGTTTAAAGGCCGCGATGGCTTCGGCGTCCAAACAGTCTACAATTTGATTCTTTTTAATTAAGAACCTGGTCCAGAGTTTCCGGGCTGACTCTCGGGGTTCCTGGACTATGTGACTGAGGTCGTCGGCGTCTGGGGGCCATACATAGGTACCTTGGAAATTGTCCCTAAAGGCATCTTCCAAATCCTCCCAGCTGTCGACGGAGTTTTCTGGCAGGCTGTTTAGCCAGTGTCGTGCCGGTCCCTTAAGCTTTAGGGGGAGATATTTGATGACATGTAGATTGTCGCTGCGAGCCATGTGAATGTGGAGAAGGAAATCTTAAATCCATACTACGGGGTCTGTCGTACCATCGTATGATTCGATGTTCACGGGTTTGAACCCTTCTGGGAACTGGTGCTCCATTACCTCATCGATGAAGCACAGGGGGTGTGCGGCGTCTCTGTATCGGGAAACGTCTCGATGCAGTTCGGATGAGGTCCGTATGCCGTTTTCTTCCCGGGTGAGGTTGTGTTTATCGCGCCAGACCTGGTGGCAGTCTTCTCATGCTGGGGCACGCCCTCTTGATCCGTAGATTGATCTAGTCTGACCGGCTCTATTGTCCAGGTCCTGTCATAGGTCATCGGTTTATTATGGAGCCGCTGTTTCTCTGCCTCTGCGGCGGGGCGGTGCAGGCTAATACGTCTCCAACGTATCTATAATTTTTGATTGCCCATGCTACTTTATCTATTGTTTTGGACTATAATGGGCTTTATTTTCCACTTTTATATTACTTTTGGGACTAACCTATTAACTGGAGGCCCAGCCCAGAATTGCTGATTTTTGCCTATTTCAGTGTTTCGAAGAAACGAAATATCAAACAGAGTCCAAACGGAATGAAACCTTCAGGAACGTGATCTTCTCACCGAACGTGGTCCAGGAGACTTGGACCCTACTCCAAGAAGTGCCAGAGGCGGTCACGAGGGTGGAGGGCGCGCCCCCCTGCCTCGTGGGCCCCCTGACGCTCCACCGACGTACTCCTTCCTCCTATATATACCTACGTATCCTCGAACAATCAGAACAGGAGCCAAAAACCCAATTCCACCGCCGCAACTTCCTGTATCCACGAGATCCCATCTTGGGGCCTGTTCCGGAGCTCCGGCGGAGGGGGCATCCACCACGGAGGGCTTCTACATCAACACCATAGCCCCTCCGATGAAGTGTGAGTAGTTTACTTCAGACCTTCGGTTCCATAACTAGTAGCTAGATGGCTTCTTCTCTCTTTTTGGATCTCAATACAATGTTCTCCCCCTCTCTTATGGAGATCTATTCGATGTAATCTTCTTTTTGCGGTGTGTTTATTGAGACCGATGAATTTTGGGTTTATGATCCAGCTTATCTATGGAAAATATTTGATTCTTCTCTGAATTCTTTTATGTATGATTGAGTTATCTTTGCAAGTCTTTTCGAATTATCCGTTTGGTTTGGCCAACTAGATTGGTAGTTCTTGCAATGGGAGAAGTGCTTAGCTTTGGGTTCAATCTTGCGGTGTCCTTACCCAAAGTGTAAAGGGTTACAAGGCACGTATTGTATTGTTGCCATCGAGGATAACAAGATGGGGTATTTATCATATTGCATGAACTTATTCCTCTACATCATGTCATCTTGCTTAAGGCGTTACTCTGTTTTTAACTTAATAGTCTAGATGCATGCTGGATAGCGGTCGATGAGTGGAGTAATAGTAGTAGATGCAGAATCGTTTCGGTCTACTTGTCTCGGACGTGATGCCTATATACATGATTATTGCCTAGATATACACATAACTATGCTCAATTCTGTCAATTGCTCAACAGTAATTTGTTCACCCACCGTAGAATATCTATGCTCTTGAGAGAAGCCACTAGTGAAACCTATGGCCCCCGGGTCTATTCTCATCATATCAATCTCCATCACTTTATTTACTTGCTTTGCTTTTAATTTTCACTTTGTATATTTATACCAAAAATACCAAAAATATTATATTTATCAGATCTCACTCTCGTAAGTGACCGTGAAGGGATTGACAACCCCTAATCGCGTTGGTTGCGAGTAGCTATCGTTTTGTGCAGGTACGAGGGACTTGCGCGTGGCCTCCTATTGGATTGATACCTTGGTTCTCAAAAACTGAGGGAAATACTTACGCTATTGTGCTGCATCATGCTCTCCTCTTCGGGGAAAACCAACGCAAGCTCGAGACGTAGCAAGAAGGATTTCTGGCGCCGTTGCCGGGGAGGTCTAGGCAAAAGTCAACATACCAAGTACCCATCACAATCCCTATCTCTCGCATTACTTTATTTGCCATTTGCCTCTCGTTTTCCTCTCCCCCACTTCACCCTTGCCATTTTATTTGCCCTCTCTTTCCCAATCTCCTCCTCCTTTTTCCCTTGCCTTTTTTTTCGTCTGTTTGTTTGCTCGTGTGTTAGTTTGCTTGTTCGTCGCGATGGCTCAAGATGCTACCAAATTGTGTGACTTCACTAATACCAATAATAATGATTTCCTTAGCACTCCGATTGCTCCTCTTGCCAATACTGAATCTTGTGAAATCAATACTGCTTTGTTAAATCTTGTTATGAAAGATCAATTCGCCGGCCTTCCTAGTGAAGATGTCGCTACTCATCTGAATAACTTCGTTGATTTATGTGATATGCAAAAGAAAAAAGATGTCGATAATGATGTCGTTAAATTGAAGTTATTTCCTTTTTCGCTTAGAGATCGTGCTAAAGCGTGGTTTTCATCTTTGCCTAAAAATAGTATTGATTCTTGGAACAAGTGCAAAGATGCTTTTATCTCTAAGTATTTTCCTCCCGCTAAGATTATTTCTCTTAGGAACGATATTATGAATTTTAAGCAACTTGATCATGAACATGTTGCACAAGCTTGGGAGAGAATGAAATTAATGATACGTAATTGTCCTACTCATGGTTTGAACTTGTGGATGATTGTACAAATTTTTTATGCTGGATTGAATTTTGCTTCTAGAAATCTTTTAGATTCGGCCGCGGAGGCACTTTTATGGAAATCACTTTAGGAGATGCTACTAAACTCCTAGATAATATTATGGTTAATTATTCTCAATGGCATACTGAAAGATCTACTAATAAAAAAGTGCATGCGATAGAAGAAATCAATGTTTTGAGTGGAAAGATGGATGAACTTATGAAACTATTTGCTAATAAGAGTGTTTCTTATGATCGTAATGATATTTTGTCTACCTTGATTGAGAATAATAATGAATCTATGGATGTGAATTTTGTTGGTAGGAATAATTTTGGTAACAACGCGTATAGAGGGAATTTTAATCCTAGGCCTTATCCTAGTAATCCTTCTAATAATTATGGAAATTCCTACAACAACTCTTGTGGAAATTTTAATAAGATTCCCTCTGAATTTGAGAGTAGTGTTAAAGAGTTTATGAATTCACAAAAGAATTTTAATGCTTTGTTTGAAGAGAAATTGCTTAAAGTTGATGATTTGGCTAGGAACATTGATATAATTTCTCTTGAGGTTGATTCTTTAAAGCTTAGATCTATTCCTCCTAAGCATGATATCAATGAGTCTCTCAAAGCTATGAGAATTTCCATCGATGAGTGCAAAGAAAGAACCGCTAGGATGCGTGCTTCCGAAGATGCCTTTATTAAAGTGTGTTCTTCTAATTCCTATGAAAATCAAGATGACGATCTAAAAGTTATTGATGTGTCCCCTATTAAATCTTTGTTTTGCAATATGAATCTTGATGAAACTGAATATGGTTTTCCTTTACCTAGAAGGCGTTCTAAGAATTCAGAGTTTTTAGATCTTGATGATGAAATTGATAAAAGTGGGATTGAAAGAAATAGAAATCTAGATGTTGCTAAACCCACTATATTGGATCTCAAGGAATTTAATTATGAAAATTGCTCTTTAATTGATTTTATTTCCTTGTTGCAATCCGTGCTAAATTCTCCTCATCCTTATAGTCAAAATAAGGCTTTTACCGAACACATTGTTGATGCCTTGATGCAATCTTATGAAGAAAATCTTGAGTTGAAAATTTCTATCCCTAGGAAACTCCATGATGAGTGGGAACCTACTATCAAAATTAAAATTAAAAATTATGATTTTCATGCTTTGTGTAATTTGGGTGCTAGTGTCTCTACTATTCCCAAAACTTTGTGTGATTTGCTAGATTTCCGTCATTTTGATGATTGCTCTCTAAACTTGCATCTTGCGGATTCCACTATTAAAAAGCCTATGGGAAGAATTAATGATGTTCTTATTGTTGCAAATATGAATTATGTGCCCGTAGATTTTATCGTTCTTGATATAGATTGCAATCCTTCATGTCCTATTATTCTTGGTAGACCTTTCCTTAGAACGATTGGTGCAATTATTGATATGAAGGAAGGAAATATTAGATTCCAATTCCCTTTAAAGAAGGTCATGGAACACTTTCCTAGAAATAAAATAAAATTACCATATGAATCTATCATGAGAGCCACTTATGGATTGCCTACCAAAGATGGCAATACCTAGATCTATCCTTGCTTTTATGCCTAGCTAGGGGCGTTAAACGATAGCGCTTGTTGGGAGGCAACCCAATTTTATTATTTTAGTTTTTGTTTTTGCTTCTGTTTAGGAATAAATAATCCATCTAGCCTCTGATTAGATGTGGTTTTATCCTTTAATTAGTGTTTGTGCCAAGTTGAACCTATTGGATCTTCTTGGATGATAGTTATTTGATCTTGCTGTAATTTCCACAATCTTTGTGCTCAGAGCCCGAATTGTTAAAAATCACCAGAACGTGATAAAATACTGATTCCAATTTCTGCTGATCAATAAACAAATTGTACAGGTCGTCTAATTTGGGTAGAATTTTTTGGGTTCCAGAAGTTTGCGTTAGTTACAGATTACTACAGACTGTTCTGTTTCTGACAGATTCTGTTTTGCGTGTGTTGTTTGCTTATTTTGATGAATCTATGGTTAGTAAAATAGTTTATAATCCATAGATAAGTTGGAATACAGTAGGTTTAACACCAATATAAATAAAGAATGAGTTCATTACAGTACCTTAAAGTAGTCTTTTGTTTTCTTTCTCTAACGGAGCTCACGAGATTTCTATTGAGTTTTGTGTTGTGAAGTTTTCAAGTTTTGGGTGAATTCTTTTGATGGATTATGGAACAAGGAGTGGCAAGAGCCTAAGCTTGGGGATGCCCATGGCACCCCCAAGATAATCCAAGGACACCAAAAATTCAAAGCTTGGGGATGCCCCGGAAGGCATCCCCTCTTCGTCTACTTCCATCGGTAATTTACTTGGAGCTATATTTTTATTCACCAACATGATATGTGTTTTGCTTGGAGCGTCTTGTATTATTTGAGTCTTTGCTTGTTAGTTTACCACAATCATCCTTGCTGTACACACCTTTTGAGAGAGCCATACATGAATTGAAATTTGATAGAATACTCTATGTGCTTCACTTATATCTTTTGAGCTTGATAGTTTTGCTCATAGTGCTTCACTTATATATTTTTTAGCGTGATAATTTTTGCTCTAGTGCTTCACTTAGATCTTTTAGAGCACGGTGGTGGATTTGTTTTAAAGAAACTTGATCTCTCATGCTTCACTTAGATTATTTTGAGAGTCGTTAATAGCATGGTAATTTGCTTAATGTTAATATACTTGGTATTCAAGATATGTGAAACTTTCTTTTGAGTGCGTTTAATACTAAGATAAGTTTGATGCTTGATAAATGTTTTGAGATATGGAGGTGATAATATCAAAGTCATGCTAGTTGAGTAGTTATGAATTTGAGAAATGCTTGTGTTGAAGTTAGCAAATCCCGTAGCATGCACGTATGGTTAAAGTTGTGTAACAAATTTGAAACATGAAGTGTACCTGGCTTGTGCATCCTTATGAGTGGCGGTCGGGGACGAGCAATGGTCTTTTCCTACCAATCTATCCCCCTAGGAGCATGCGCGTAGTACTTAATTTTTGATGACTTCTAAATTTTTGCAATAAGTATATGAGTTCTTTTGACTAATGTTGAGTCCATGGATTATACACACTCTCACCCTTCCATCATTGCTAGCCTCTTCGGTACCGAGCATTGCCCTTTCTCACATTGAGAGTTGGTGCAAACTTCGACGGTGCATCCAAACCCCGTGATACGATACGCTCGATCACACATAAACCTCCTTATATCTTCCTCAAAACAGCCACCATACCTACCTATCATGGCATTTCCATAGCCATTCCGAGATATATTGCCATGCAACTTTCCACCGTTCCGTTCATCATCATCATGACATACATTACTTTTGTCATATTGCCATTGCATGATCATGTAGTTGACATCGTATTTGTGGAAAAGCCACCATGCATTATTTTTCATACATGTCACTCTTGATTCATTGCACCATCCCGGTACACCGCCGGAGGCATTCATATAGAGTCATATCTTGTTCTAGGTTTCGAGTTGTAAGCCTTATGTTGTAATCAATAGAAGTGTGATGATCATCATTATTAGAGCATTGCCCAAACAAAAAAAACAAAAAAAAAAGAAAGGCCAAAAAAAAGAGAAAGGCCAAAATAAAAAAAAGAAAGGCCCAAAAAAAAGAAAAGGGCAATGCTACTATCTCTTTTTCCACACTTGTGCTTCAAAGTAGCACCATGTTCTTCATGTAGTGAGTCTCATATATTGTGCTTCAAAGTAGCACCATGTTTTTCATATAGTGAGTCTCCTAAGTTGTCTTTTTCATACTAGTGGGAATTTTTCATTGTAGAACTTGGCTTGTATATTCCTACGATGGGCTTCCTCAAATGCCTTAGGTCTTCATGAGCAAGCAAGTTGGATGCACACCCACTAGTTTTATTTTGTTGAGCATTCATAGCTCTAGTGCATCCATTGCATGGCAATCCCTACTCCTCATGTTGACATCAATTGATGGGCATCTCCATAGCCCGTTGATTATCCTCGTCAATGTGAGACTTTCTCCTTTTTGTCTTCTCCACACAATCCCCATCATCATATTCTATTCCACCCAGTAGTGCTATATCCATGGCTCACGCCATGTATTGCGTGAAGGTTAAAAAGTTTGAGATTATTTAAGTATGAAACAATTGCTTGGCTTGTCATCGGGGGTATAGAAGTTGGGAACATCTTTGTGTGACGAAAATGAAGCATAGCCTAACTATATGATTTTGTAGGGATGAACTTTCTTTTGCCATGCTATTTTGAGAAGACATGATTATTTTGATTAGTATGCTTGAAATATTATTATTTTTATGTCAATATGAACTTTTGTATTGAATCTTTCAGATCTGAATATTCATACCATGATTAAGAAGATTTACATTGAAATTATGCCAAAGTATCACTCCGCATCAAAAATTCTCTTTTTATCATTTACCTACTCGAGGGACGAGCAGGAATTAAGCTCGGGGATGCCTGATACGACTCCAACGTATCTATAATTTTTGATTGCTCCATGCTACTTTATCTATTGTTTTGGACTATAATGGGCTTTATTTTCCACTTTTATATTACTTTTGGGACTAACCTATTAACCGGAGGCCCAACCCAGAATTGTTGTTTTTTGCCTATTTCAGTGTTTCAAAGAAACGGAATATCAAACGGAGTCCAAACGGAATGAAACCTTCGGGAACGTGATCTTCTCACCGAACGTGATCCAGGAGACTTGGACCCTACTCCAAGAAGTGCCAGAGGCGGTCACGAGGTGGAGGCGCGCCTGGCGCGCCCCCTGCCTCGTGGGCCCCCTGAAGCTCCACCGACATACTCCTTCCTCCTATATATACCTACGTATCCTCGAACGATCAGAACAGGAGCCAAAAACCTAATTCCACCGCCGCAACTTCCTGTATCCACGAGATCCCATCTTGGGGCTTGTTCCGGAGCTCCGCCGAAGGGGGCATCCACCATGGAGGGCTTCTACATCAACACCATAGCCCCTCCGATGAAGTGAGGGTAGTTTACTTCAGACCTTCGGGTCCATAGCTAGTAGCTAGATGGCTTCTTCTCTATTTTTGGATCTCAATACAATGTTCTCCCCCTCTCTTGTGGATATCTATTTGATGTAATCTTCTTTTTGCGGTGTGTTTGTTGAGACCGATGAATTGTGGGTTTATGATCCAGCTTATCTATGGAAAATATTTGATTCTTCTCTGAATTCTTTTATGTATGATTGAGTTATCTTTGCAAGTCTCTTAGAATTATCCGTTTGGTTTGGCCAACTAGATTGGTAGTTCTTGCAATGGGAGAAGTGCTTAGCTTTGGGTTCAATCTTGCGTGTCCTTACCCAAAGGATGTAAAGGGTTGCAAGGCACGTATTGTATTGTTTCCATCGAGGATAACAAGATGGGGTATTTATCATATTGCATGAATTTATTCCTCTACATCATGTCATCTTGCTTAAGGCGTTACTCTGTTTTTAACTTAATAGTCTAGATGCATTCTGGATAGCGGTCGATGAGTGGAGTAATAGTAGTAGATGCAGAATCGTTTCGGTCTACTTGTCTCGGACGTGATGCCTATATACATGATCATTGCCTAGATATGCTCATAACTATGCTCAGTTCTGTCAATTGCTCAACAGTAATTTGTTCACCCACCGTAGAATATCTATGCTCTTGAGAGAAGCCACTAGTGAAACCTATGGCCCCCGGGTCTATTCTCATCATATCAATCTCCATCACTTTATTTATTTGCTTTGCTTTTACTTTTCACTTTGCATCTTTATACCAAAAATACCAAAAATATTATCTCTATCAGATCTCACTCGTAAGTGACCGTGAAGGATTGACAACCCCTAATCGCGTTGGTTGCGAGTAGCTATCGTTTTGTGCAGGTACGAGGGACTTGCGCGTGGCCTCCTACTGGATTGATACCTTGGTTCTCAAAAACTGAGGGAAATTCTTACGCTACTATGCTGCATCATCCTCTCCTCTTCGGGGAAAACCAATGCAAGCTCGAGACGTAGCACAGGCCGGTGTTCGGCTTGAGTTGCCGCCCTGTGCCGGCCACATGGAGGTCGGTCCGGTCTGTCCATAGCATCGTGTGGCGATATGGGCTCCAGCGCCTCATCGTCGAATTGGGGTAGCAGCTTGCGCTTTGGGTAACTCTTAGTTGGGCGTTCGAGGCCGTATTCCTCGGCTGCCAGGACATTAGTGCATCTGTCAGTGAGCAGATCCTGATTAGCTTGAAGCTGTTGCTGCTTCTTTTTCAGGCTTCTTGCCGTGGCAATTAGCCTGCGCTTGAAGCGCTCTTGGTTGAGGGGTTCCTCCGGCACAATGAAATCTTCGTCGCCGAGGCTCACATCCTCTTTAGAGATCGGTAGGTAATTGCTATCCTCCGAGCCCTCGTTATTGACAGGATCGTCAGGGTCGACTTTCCCCTCCTCCCAATCGTCATGTTTGGAAGTTGGCTCTACAAGGGCTTCCGGGTCTTCGGCATATTCTGGAGTGTTATCGTCTCCGGTTCCGGTATTGCTGTCTTTGTTGCGGCTGCGATTTTGAGCGGCGCCGCTGACGCCGACGCTTTGGAGGGGCTTCGGCTGGCTTGTCCTCATCCGGATCCTTCTTGCCGTCGTCGTCCTCCTTGGGTGTATCCACCATGTATACGTCGTATGTGGAAGTGGCCATCCCCCGTCCGGTAAACGGAGGGTCTTGGCCTTATTCGTCTCCGGCATCATCGACCATACTGTCCATGTCTTCGGAGGCGCAGTCCAGCATGTCAGTTAGGTCTTCGACAGTGGCTATGAAGTGGGTGGTGGGTGGGACGTAAAATTCCCTCTCTCAGCCCCTAGTCCGGGCTGGGCATAGTTCGGAAGTGATCCTTCCGTAATGGCGAGTGATCGCATCAAGTCTAGAGCCTCGTTCAAAGGCGAGGTTTGGGCAGAGGAAAGAGAGTCCGTGGGGCTGTCTGGGGTTGGAGCCTCGCGGTCGCGTCTACTTAATACGGGCCCTGAGAGTTTGGACTTAGAGTCCGGCAAAGTGTCGGGCGCTTGAGCGTCAAGGGGAGTTCGGTTCATCTTTGGGTTTGCCACTGACGTCGCCCCTTCGGATCTCCAGTAGCAAATTCAATAGTTGCAGAGAGTCCTGGGGGCTCTAAACTCCCGTCCTCGGACCTGACAACCCCCTCTGGACCTGGCAACTAGGGCCGCGAACCCCTCGAAGATCAAGTCTCCTAAGATGTCAGCGACATAGTTTAGGTTCCCAAAACTGATCTGATGACCAGGGACGTAGCTGTCGATCTGCTCGAGGTGGCCAATCGAGTTGGCATGCAGCGCGAAGCCGCCGAATACAAAAATCTGGCCGGGGAGAAAAGTCTCCTTCATGGCGGCATTGTTGTAGATGATTGACGGAGCCATCGAAACTTCTGCTGAGAGCACAGAGGAACTCTCAATGAAAGCACCAATGTCAGTGTCAAAACCGACAGATCTCGGGTAGGGGGTCCCAAACTGTGCATCTAAGGATCGGAGGTAATAAGAGGCAGGGGACACGATGTTTACCCAGGTTCGGGCCCTCTTGATGGAGGTAATACCCTACTTCCTGCTTGATTAAATTTGATGAGTATAGGGGTTACAAGAGTTGATCTACGTCGAGATTATAATGGCTAAACCCTAGATGTCTAGCATGTATGATTATGATTGCCCCTACGGACTAAACCCTCCGGTTTATATAGACACTGGAGGGGGCTAGGGTTGTATGTAGTCAGTTTACAGGGAGAGGAATCTTCATATCCGAACGCCAAGCTTGCCTTCCACACAAAGGAGAGTCCTATCCAGACATGGGGAAAGCCTTCCGTCTTGTATCTTCATGGCCCATCAGTCCGGCCCATGTTACATAGCCCGGACGCCCGGGGACCCCCTAATCCAGGACTCCCTCAAGGGGCATAAAACAATAGTGCTTGTTGGGAGGCAATCCAATAGTTATCTTTATTTTTTTCTTTTTATTTTCTGTTTTTGAGTGTTCACACAATTATGCTACTGTTATGATTGTGTTTTTGTGTTTTGATTAGTGTTTGTGTCAAGTAAAGCCTTTGGGATGTTTGGTTGATAGTTGATTTGATTATGTGAAAAAAACAGAAACTTTTGCGCCTAGTAGCAGAATTGTCTAAATTCACTAGAACATGATAAAATGCTGAATATTTTACACATGATTCACATACAAATTTCCCATGTTGTCCTAAAATTTGGACTTACAGAAGTATTGCGTTTGTTCAGATCATTACAGACTGTTTTGTTTTTTGACACATTCTGTTTTTGTTGCATAGTTTGCTTCTTTTAATGAATCTATGGATTGTATCGGGGGTATAAGTCATGGAAAATTTAGATGTAACATCCCAAATTTTCATTTTGGAATGTTTTACAATTATAGCTAAGCATCTATTGCATTTTGTTTGAAATGTGGTGGCATTTGAAATTTTAGAGGCATTTGAGTTTCTGTTTGAATTTGAATTCATTTCAAAATGGCATTTGAATTACTTTCAACAATTCCTAACAAAATACTTTGATCAAAAAGTATGAGAGGAGGTAACATGACACCCCAAAAGTCAAATGAAAATAATGCCAAAAGAAATGAATTTCAAATTTGTGTTTTTTTTTGGAATTTTTGAAAAAATGATTTTTATGAAGTTTTTATTTTGCCTCTGGAAAATAGTCCATCTTTTAGGATTTATTTTTTGGATCATTTTGGTATATAATATGTATATATGATATTTTTTCCCTCTTTTTATTTCTTTTCTTTCTCTGGAGAAACTTAATGGAAATAGTCTTTTAAACGGAACGGTAGCGCGTACGACCCACCTCATCGATCCAGCCCACGACTTCATCTGAGCTGAATCAGCTCCAGATCGGGTGACAGATGCTTTGTCCCCCTCCCGCTCCTGCTGACACCCTGGCCCCCGATGACCCACAAGTATAGGGGATCAACCGTAGTCCTTTCAATAAGTAAGAGTGTTGAACCCAACGAGGAGCAGAAGGAAATGACAAGCGGTTTTCAGCAAGGTATTTTCTGCAAGCACTGAAATTATCGGTAACGAGTAGTTTGAAAGCAAGATAATTTGTAACAAGTGACAGGAACCAATAGTAACTAAGGTGCAACAAGGTAGCCCAATCATTTTATAGCGAAGGACAGAACAGGACGGTCTCTTATAACACTACAAAAAATACACTTCTGTGATGATACGTGTTTGTCACAGTTGGTCACGTTTTCTGTCATGCATGTACATCCATGACGATTTTATGACAGAATCAAGATACTCATACCTGTGCTATCATATAAGTGTTCCATGACATTACCAAAATTATCATCACGGAAGTGTCCACTTCCATGACGATAAATGGCGCGTCATGGAAGTGCTTTCATCAAGGGTAACCGACACGTGGCATCCATCGTAACGGGTCGCCTTTAAGCTATTGGGTCAGGTTTTGGATCCGATAACCCATTAACAGCCCGGACCATTGGGGATTTTCCACGTGTAAAATTCTCAATGGCCAGAGGAACCACGTGAGCCCAACAGAGGCCCATTCAGGGGAAAAGGCCGACCCGTTTGACTTGGTCAAAAGGTAGTGGGCCGGCCCATGGAAAGCCTGTTTAACGGCCTGTTCGTATATAGGCCATTTATGGCCCGCTAACTCATGACCCGTTACAACCTCTTTGAATTTGGCCCAGTAGCGTCATCTGGGCCATCCAATATGATTCCAGCCCGTTGTAACTTCCAGCCCATTTATGGCCCATGACGTCTTTCGGCCCATAGGAGGCCCTTTGTAACTCTGGCCCATTAAAGGCCCAAGATGAAACTGGCCCATAATGAATAGTGTATCGCTTTATACCCATTAACGGCCCATTATTCTGTCGGCCGTTTCCAGTCCGTGTTAACTTTCAGCCTTCTAAGGGCCAATTTATGCTGGGGCTCATTTCCAGAATTCGATTACTTACGGTCCGTTACTAGCCTGTTCCGCTTGTGGGCCAATTTCAGCCCGTGGTTATAGTCGGCCTTTTTGTGGCCCGTTAACCCATTGGGCTATTTTAATAGCGTCATAAAATACGGCCCATTAATGACCCATTATGGTCGGGCCATAAAACATACGATTTCCACTCTAGCCCGTTTGAGGCCCATTTTGCGGACCGTTGTTGGTCCACGAATAGTAGGGCCCATGTTTGGCGAAACGATTATACGGCCCATAGAAGGCCCGTGGATCCTACGGCCCGTAGGAGGCCCATGGATACTCCGGCCCGTAGAAGGCCCATGGATCCTATGGCCCATAGAAGGCCCATGGATCCTACGGCCCATAGAAGGCCCATGGATCGTATAGCCTGTGGAAGGCCATGGTCACTACAGCAGGTAGCAGGACCATGGTTACAACAGTCCGTGTGTTGCCATGGTTATTGTGGCCTACTTATAAAAATAGGTTATTGTGGCCACTAGAAAAACGCGGAAAAACAACTGCAGTGACTACAAGCAAACAACTAAACAAGACAATAAGGAAATAAATAAGCAAGCAACTAACGCTAGGCTATTATGGCCATTACACATATTAAATATTACATCCACTATGCATCAAAGTTCGCCACTAGTGCAAATATAGGGAACAAAGCAGCATATTACATACACTGGCCGTCTAAATTGGCCACCAGTGCAAATAAACGCGGTAGCAAAACAAGTCCATAACTGAAACAACTTCAGAAGAGCTCAAGGAACATTATCCTGGGTATCCACCATGATGGCAATAAGCTTAGCAAGCTTATTAGCTTTGTCCTGTTTGGCGCTAAAATCCTCCAACGCTTGCTGTTGCACTGGAAAGTATGCATCTGAATGCTCTAGGGACTTCCGCAGTCCTTCCACTTCTTGTCGCAACACAGCTGATCGATGTCTTTCAGCTTGTAGTTGAGACTAAAGAAACCAAACTGATTCAGACAGTGAATTTGAATGGCTTGTGCCACCGGTAGTGGCGAGTAATTCGAACACTAAACCAAGATAGGATTTGGGGTTGTCTCACTGTGTTCAAAATAGTTTCCTTAGCTGTTTTATCAGCTTTGTTGGAGAACAACAATGATGCCTCACTATCCTGAACTTTATCTGTATTACTTCCTTTACCGTTGCTTAATAAGGCACTCTTCCCCAATATTCTGTCAGCATTCTAAAAGAAGAAACAAGCAGACACATAACAGTTTTAGCATGTACTAGTATATGAAACTCATTTCGGTGAACCAGTTCATTAGTAAGGTGGATAGGATTAAACTACCAAGTCTTCTATTGCCAAGTAGTACATAATAAAAGCATCAAACAAACATATATCTATGTCCTATGGTCACTGCATTGTCTTGCCAAATCAAAATAGAGACACAGTTCGAATCATATCAATTCAAGACAAAGCAGCACTGAAAGAATACAAAGTGTGGGAAACTACACGGCACAACAAGATTTCAGATGGGTACCACGGGTCTACATGTACAACAACGCTATTGGCTCTATTGTGATGCTAGTAATGTGCATGATATGAGAAGTCAACCTTATACACAATTGAAATTGAAATCAACAGAGCTATTTATAAGAGCAAACCTGTTAAAGAAACATGTGTAAACATACATGTTGTGCCATTGGATTTTCGATTGGATCCTTCAATTTAAAAATAAGTTTGTATGAGTAAATACAGTGATACAAGAGCAAAGCAGTATGCACCATAGCAATGGAATCTTAAATGAGAACAGTTGTTCTTCAGGTTTAAGCACTTGTTCTACATGAACAGAGTACAGCAAGACGCAAGCATATAGTACTTCAAAATAAAAAATGAGCTCATAGACCTTACCAATTTCATGGTTCGGGACCAATACAGAACAAGGCATTCCCAGTCATCGTCCAGTAAATGTGCTCAGGAGAACGTAAGGGAATTTGATGAGTTTCCTTGCCAGTGAAGTACGTTTTCTTCAGGTAATTCCGATACTGCCACCAAGCATTCTTGAAGCTAGCGGAGGTACTAGCACATGTTACCTCATCCTAAGTTTCCAAATCGGTCCTTCTCTACAGAGAAAAATGGGAAAATTTGCTGTATTATAGCCATCATGGAGGTAGAATATATGGGACAAAGCAAAGAAATTGCCATGAATAACATTACTTACACATAACTCCTGGACAAACACCTGCAACTGACATTTTCCTTCATCTTTAGTATAATATTTCCACGATGGGAAGATACAGACATATGATTTAACAATGTCAAATGCGATAGATGCTAAACTACGAATGGCTGGTTGTGCTTCCTCCACAGGAATAGGTGTACTAACTGGTGGAGTTGGGGTTCGCCGTGGTAGTACTGGCGCTTTGGGAACTGGAGCTTCCTTACTAACTGCTCTTGTTTGGGAGCTCTGTGGTGGAGATGGTGTTGTGTCAACAGTAAGAGGGTTACTATCTGCTGGGGTTGGGGTTAGATTGGGTGAAGCTGGTTCTCTGTCCATCGCAGTAGGGGTACAATCTGCGAGAGTCTGGGTTATGTGTGGTAGGGATGGTTCTCGTGCATGTACAACCGGGGTGCTATCTCCACCAAGAGGTAGCACTGTCTATTTGAAGACTGTGTTTTTACTCCGCTAGATACTGCCATCACCCGCTTCAATTCAAATGGCTGATAAACAGGAAACATAGTTGAATGTACATACATTGTATGAGAGACAGATGCAATAGATAGTGTGGAAAAAAGAGGGCATGAAATAGTTGACATGTATATTGTTTAACTAAAAAGGATAGCATGACATAATTTCACATATATGATGTCTATCTAAACTGGATAGCATAGCATGACATAATTCAAAGATATGATTACTAACTAAACATGATGGCATGAGATAATTATATGATGTCTTTAGTAAACAGGTTCGCATGACATAATTCACATACATGTTATCTATGTAATCAGGATCGCATGATTTAATTCACATATGTGATTTCTATAATAAGCAGAGGGCATTCACATATATGATGTCTGAACTAAGAACATGGTGTTGAATATTGTGTATATGATGTCTAAACTATGCAATTGAATACACCATATGCATGATATGAGCAGTATAACCATGCCAAGTTAGAGCATACACCTCGGTGGGGGAATAAGACTGGTCATTTGTCTTGAATCCATCTCTGAGGAGCTACCGGGACCCAGCAAGAGATCTGCTTCGACATGTACCACTGTCTGCTCTAAATACCTTGTTTTCACTCTAGATTTTTCCATCACCCACTCAAATGGCTGATTCACAGGAATAGTAGTTTAATGTACAAACATTGTCGACAAATGTAAATGTAATGAATAAAAGGATGGGCAAGATATCATTCAAATATATGATGCCTGGTTAAACAGGACGACATTGCATATTTCAAATATATTATGGCTGGATAAAAGAGATGAGACTACACAATTCCCATATATGATATAGAAACTAAACAAGTGGCATTACAGAACATGTCCAAACTAAGCAGATGACATATATGATGTCGAAAGTAGGCACTGCAAGACAACATATGCATGATATGACTAACATCATCATGCCAAGTTAGAACAAACACCTTGGGGGGTAAATAGGAGTGGTCAGCTGCATCTGAATCCACCTCAGAACAGATATCTTCCTCTGGATTACAATCTGAAGAGGGAGGGGGTTTGCATGGAGCGATGTCTGCATGGCATTGTATTGCTGCACAAAACTCTTCTCTTTTTCTCTACATGTTCAGCATGACTGTGTACAATATCTAACATGCATACGAAAAAAAATATAGTGAGATTATGTAAGGAGAGCATGCAGAAATCTAGAGTGATGGTAACAACCTGTCGATGGATCCAAAAATAATTATAGCAGGCTGATGATAGCTTTAATTTAATAAAAGACAGATGATGATTGCTTTACTATTTGTTTCCCACCCAAGATGAACAACATAGGCATACCCTAGGTGAACCAGATAATAGACAGAGATACTATTCATTGCTGCCTCGATATGTGCTCAACAACTAATTTTAAAACTCAAGTTTGAACATTAATTTGGACCTGACTTGGAGTTTAAGAAGTGAACATGACGATAAAGTAGCAGGTAATATTATGCAATGCATACCATAAGTAGAAACAAAAGAGTGCGACCTCTCTTGTGGACCTATGTACTCCTTAGGTTCATCTGCTAAGTCGATGATGGTGATGCCGTTGTGGTGGGTGCCGGCGGCAGGGAAGGAGATCTGAGGCGGTGAAAGACGGTCATGAGTCATGATGTTTGGTTTGGTGGATTCTTCTGTCGATGGAGCAGCTCAGGTGAGGTGGACACCGTCGCGGCAGGAGCAGGACAAACCACACAAAGTTTTCCTCGACACCTACCTGTAACTGGAAGTAATTTTATAAGGGCTCCTTTGGCTTGAAGGATTCTAAAAATGCAGGGATAGGAAAAATAGCATAATAGGATAGGAATGCACGTGGGAAATAGAGCATTTGTAAACACAGGATTTCTGTCAACTTGGGTGTTTGGTTCACATGAATTGGAAGAGCATAGGAATGCAAAGAAACATGGCCAAATTAAAGTGAAACCATATGAAAGTGTGTACAGTTAGAATGTTATTCTGCCACTAATGCACTTGGTCTAATTTTCATGCATAGTATTTTGAAAAGTAGGTCCAGGTGGATGTTTTGCTCCATTCCTTTCAACAAAATGCATGAATAATTGAATAATAGAGTGCCATAGGAAAATTTCCTATTGCTATGCTTTTCCTTTAATTTTTCCTTTGAACCAAAATAGCCCTAATGGATCGACATGAATGTAGAGTAATAAGTGATGCTACAAGTGCACAACCTCTTTGTCGTAGTTGTGTCGACCTCGACTTCATTGGGTTGGTCATCGAAGAAGTTGAGGCAGTGGTGGGTGTCGGAGGTGTGGAGGAAGATCTGAGGAATCTGTAGATGGCGTCCAGGGCACTGCTTTGTTGTGATGGATGGTTCCATCGTTGGAGCAGCTCCGGCGAGCCGTCAGACGTCGAGGCTGAAGCAGTACAACACAGACATCGTTAATATCAAGTGGGATTCCAATAGCATCTCCAATATATGATATAAAATACATTACCAAAAAGTGATAGATGTAAAATTTACATCACCAAAAAACACCTAACTATAATAGATGAAGCAAAAACTGTTGACTCTAGACTTAACTGTCGAAACTGAAATTTACTGTGGAATCTAAATGTTACTGTCGAAACTGAACGCACTGGTAGCACAGAGGCACTTCACATGTAGTTTAGGCCGCTCGAGCACTAGTAGTAGAGAAACAGTGATCTAAATCAGCAGGCGATCGACAGGGAACACAGTAGCAGATAGCAGCCAGAGCAGCAGCACCTGGAGGAGCAGCGCGAACTAGAGCCAGAGAAGCAACTCATGTAGCTGCAGGAGCCCGTGTACCAGCATCAGCAGCGCGAGCGAGAGCAAGAGCAGAGCAGCAGCATGAGCGAGGGGGAGAGCTGAGCAGCAGCGCGAGCTTGCAAGAGCCGGAGCAGTAGCAACATATCCGTTTGGTATGGATGTCGTCGCCGAAGGGGCCTGACACTGGGGGAGAGCTCCCGTGGAGATGTGGCCCGTGGTGCCGGCTTTGAGGTAGCCATGCCATGGGGGTGCGAGATGGAGCACTATTGGCACCGGGAGGTCGAGTTAAGGAGAAGGTGCGATGCGATGAGTGTTCAACCTCTTTGGTGGCGCCGAGTAGGCCTCGGCTTCTTCCGAGGAGTCAGTTAGGATACCGCAGTTCCGGTGGAGCAGGTTAAGGCGGCGCTGTGGGGATGGAGTAGTCGCAATAGACAAGGCGATCATTGGAGAAGCCTTGGAGGTGGAGGACTGGGCGGCTGAACCGGCGGGACGATAATATGGACGACGGATCCTCATCAGGGGAGGTGGATGAGGGACGTCGAGATGTTGCGGTGGATGACGCCGTCGGGGAAGAGGCTCTGGCTGGGTAGCAGTGAGGTGGCGGACGGAGGAGGGTGGGGTTTCGTGACTGGAGCAGAGAGGTTATGGCGGCCTGTGATTTCGAATGGCGAAAAGGAGGCGATGGGAGGGGGGAACCATGACTTAGGGATGTGCTTGTCCAAAATGTAGGGTATGTTACAAAAGTACCCCCACCTATTTGAACTAGCTGCCCTTTCTGCTCAAGGTTAGAGGGGTATTTCGCGTGTCGGGATTTGGTAGATGGAGGGATTTTTTGCGTGCGTTGTAATTTCGGGATAGCAAGGCGCGGGTTGTGAAGGCGCGAGTTTTGGGAGCACGATATTTGAATTTTCGAGATATAACAAGATGCGGGTTGAATTTTAGGGACAAGCGTAACGTGTAATATTGTACCTGTACGTACCAAATCAATTCGCACTTCCCTCAATGAACAAACGAAAAAAATAAAACTATTCACACCACACAAAGAGAGAGTCTTGTCCCGTTTTACTATACAAATGTTATTCAAAGCTATGAATCCATGTTATGTCCAATTAAATTTTTTCGCTGGCTGTATAATGCATGTAACCTACTCATACCAACATTTTAGTGCATTCGAAATGTCTATACTACCGCTGCAAATCGAACTAAATTTGAATTCATTTCTCCATTTGAATAAGAATCTACAATCATGATTGTTGCAACCTTAAACTATCATTCGTGTATTACCTTAACAACACACCACATGATTACTATAGATATAGATATGAACTATGTGTACTATATGAACTCGAATTCAATTTTTTAATACACTTGATGTTGATTCCAAATAATAGTACATTTGATGTACTAACTAGATATTCACTAGGGCTATACATATGATTTTTAACCCCTTTCCGCGACGACATTTGGAACCGTCACCAAGTGAGTGTAGGCGATAGGGGGGTCCTTCCCACACGACCCAGAAATCGTTGGGGATAGGCCCTCCTGGGAAACAGGGTGGGGCCGTGTGTGATCGAGCGAGGCATCGAAACCTAATCATTTCCATTCATATGTACATCCCACACGATGAATCCCCAAAAAACATTTCTGCTTATATGTATATCACACACAGTCAATCCAAGGAATACATTTCCGTTCTTATGTACATCCTACACAGTCAATCCCAGGAAATGTTTATGTTCGTAAATACATCCCACACAATTTTAAGTATACGCTCATGCGTGAAAGCTGTAACTATGACACATGCTCTGCCTTGGTTAACTATTTGCTTTTATGAACTACATCACACACGATTTGATGTAGAAAACTGTGTGGCATTGGGCTATCCATCACAAGCGCTTTTACTGCCAGAACCGTTTGCAAAGTTCCATGACATTCTGCTCTCTTTTTACATCGCACACGCTGTTTTCTTTCTAACCGTGTGCACTTTATTTATTAGCTCCTGTATATTTTTATTTTTGCCTGTAATTTATTATTTGAATTGGAAATTTTGAAATATGAAACTTGCAATTCAAATTCTTAGCACAAAGGTTCAACAATGAATCCATAAATAAAATTGCCAGTACATTATGTTCAGTAATTACAGGATTAGGCAGCAATTAACTATGATGAACCACAATATTTAAAGGCGGTAAATGTGAAGAGACAAGTGAAAATCATTTTGACTGTCAACGGTGTTGAAGAAGCAGAATGCCCATAATGTGCCTTTGTGTATGCCATAGGCGCGAACCACTTTTGTCCAACCCCTTGTGACGATCGCCCGCCCATCCTTCACCGCCTTCAGGAAGACTTCTGGAGCATTATCATGGTAGCATGTGGGGACCCCGACTCATAAGTCGTGATCACCGAATGCACGTGTACAGTGATCCCAGAGATCAATGCTCACTGAACACACAGAAGCTTAATAACAAGAGTCTTACATCCATACATACCGTCTTACACAAATTATGACCATTATGGTCAAGTCTTACATTGATAAAGCCTTAAGGGCTGAACATCAAATAAAACACAAGCAGCGGAAATCTTCAACGATAAGTAGAACCCATGCCATCTTCCTTAACCCTACATGCATTCTGACTAGGAAACGTCCTAGTTCGCATGTTCGTCTCCAAAGAACTCTTCTTGAACTCCGGTTCTTCCATGCCCGCCAATTAAATAACCAAAGGCAAGCCAATGAGTACTTTGAATGTACTCGCAAGCAACCCATGTTTTGTTTCCAGATATAACAATGCATGATATAGGTAAATTTTTGCAGAAAGCTAGTTGTGAGTGCAATAATATGTTCAACAACTTGTAAGACATGCATCAGGAGAATTCAAGTAACCATGAGGACAGGTTACAGATATCAACATAAATAGAGTGGGCACCAACCCAACTCAATCATGTCAAGTCCTTTGACTTGACCCAAGTAGTTTTATCAACACACACACTGGTTTGCAAAGCTCTGGACGTAGTTTAAGCAGCACCGCCCAACTGTCCTTGACCGTGGACACGGCTATTCGAATAGTTTTACACTCTGCAGAGGTTGCACACTTTACCCACAAGATCCGGGGAACTTCCGTGTCATCCACGACCCGCGGTACTTAAAGTACCCGGGGTAAGCACTCAATCACTATCTTTCCCTAGACGACACTAACAAGGAGTCCACTCGTTGTTCCGTATCCTCATGATGTACATCATACGAGACTCACTCGAGATCGTAACAACCGAGAGGGGACACAACGGTGTATCCGGTGCCCTGTAAAAACAGTCATGGCCGCCCTACCTGGCACGACCCCGTCCCGAGAGAGAGCACCAACTCTCCCCCGTCACTTGTAATGCGGGCTCCAAGCTAGTATCGGCCTAGGTAATCAATAATGCCCTTTCCCATACAAGGGTAGAGTGGTTGTGCATGTAAGGTTGGTACAGTCGACAAATCTTAAATCTAATCCGTTTTTGAAAACCACACACACTTGCCTCGGTACACCACTTCGTCATCAAGTGGTTACCCATCTCATCATCTCCCTCGGGCATAAGTGGCACCCGCCGGGGTTTTTGAAAATTCCTTTGAAAATACTTTGTCTCCTTCACCATGCATATACCCATCCCTTTTGCGTAGCACTACCTTAGCATCCTATCTACTCCCACCGGCATAACCCTCATAAGAAGGTAGGGTCATGCACAATGCAAGTATCAATGATTAAGTAACAGTGGCAAGCCACCCCATGTGGTCACCACAATATCATGTCTCCGATGCAAGCAATAAAAGTGCTATATGGCATGCATAAAAAGGGTTTCATAGACATGGTCAAAGGGCTGCTTGTCTGGCTCAACAAAGTCTTCTAGGTCTTCAAAGTCTTCTGGTCCAACTCCATCGTCAGCAACGCAATCTATCGTCGCAAAATAATAACGAGAAAATAAGGCAATAATAAAACAGAAAAACCAAAGTGCTCAGAAAAATATCAACTCATTTTTATTAAATACTAGGTTGAAAACTAAGAAGGGGAAAATTCCTAGTTTTGGATTTGGCATAGCAGAATAGAAGGAATGGATTTACAAAGGTATATTTAAATGCTTAAAATCACATTTAAATATTTACAGTGAAGAAAAGGTTGTTGGATTTGAATGAAAGTTGCACCATTAAATAGGTGGGATTTTTACAAGAATTTAGGAACTGGAATTATTTCATTTGGATAAATATTTTATCTTGTGGAATTTTTATAAAATGACATGAAAAGAAAAAGGAGAAGCGACCTTGTGCAAGCGGGCGGAAGGACCATAGTGCAGCAGGCCCAGATGGGTTTCAGCCCACGCGAGGCTGCCACGTCGAAGGCGTAAAGGCAAAATACGCCTTCAGCCGACGCAGTGAACCGTGCTGCAGCGTCGTTTTAAACTTGACGGTGGGTCCCACTGTCGAGGCGTGAGGTCGACGTCTGGGCCCACGGCCGTCATCGTCTACCTTTGTACAGAGGCGACGGCGAGCTCGCCGGCGGCGATACAGGGCACGGGAGGGTGCGTGGGTGGTACCGTTGTGCTCAGGGAGGATCCGCCGTTCGGATGGAGGTGGAGTTGGCCGCCGGGGTGGCCTGGTTCGCCGGCGACGAGGTCTTGCGGCGGAGGAGCTTCGGGTGGTGGTCGTTCCGGTCGACTCCGGCTGCAAACGAGGTGGGGAAGAGAGGGGAAATGATCAGTGGGAGGAGGCGGTTTCAGATCGGGGCAGAGGAGGAGCGGGGGAGGCCTATACCTCGCGAACTCCGGCGAGCCGAAGCGGCGGAGCTCGAGCTTGATCTCGAGCTCGGGCGGTTCTGGAGAGGAACTGGGGGTGCAGGGGGATGTTTTTGTGGTGCAGAGGGCGAGTGGTGAGGAGAGGAGGGCTCAGGGAGGCCTTTAAATAGGCGAACGACGGGGTGCCGTGGACTCGTGTGCCGGTGGGCTCCTGCTCGTCGCTGCAGGGCTCGGGGGAAGAGGGCGTGGTGTCTGGGGTGTTCCTGGACGTCGACTACGTCGGGTGAGACAGAGAGAGGGAGTGGGGAGAGGTCAGAGGCACGCGCGTGTGAGCCGCGCCATTGGCGCGCTTGGGCGGCCTCTATTTGCTAGCGTGGAGGCGCGGGGAGGAGGACAGAGGAGGGGGCCGACCGCGTAGCGTGTTGCAGACGCCGAGGCGCATCGGCAGGCGCTCGGGGGAGGCCCGAGGTGGTCGGAGGCGTCGGGCAAAGGGCGGCTCTGATGACGGGGCGCATCAGAAGCACGCCCAGAGCGCCAAATGGCGGCATGGCATTTTCTATGCCTTGTGGTATGACCAACCGTGTCCAGTAGCTCATGGTGGAGTAAAGAAGTAGGGGGAGGCATTGGATGCTTTGGATGGCCGCTGGGGTGAGGAGAGAGGTGAGGAAGAGAGAGGAAGGGGCTGTCCAGATAGAGAAAGTGGGGTTTTACCCATCCAATAATTGAGCTGTGGACTTGCCATTGTTACTGGAGGTGAAAGGGGTCTAGGAGGAGCTGTGGTAAAAAGTTGAGCTCAAGGAGAATAGTTTCAATGGTCAAAATGGGGATTTTTGAAAAGTGGCAGAAGGAGTTTGACAAAGGTTTTAGCAAGAAAATGACTTCCAAATGCCATGATACTCCACAGGGTGAAATGAAACATATAATTAGGGCCCTCCACCAATTTGGAGCTTATTTGGGAAAAGTTGCCAATGCAACTTTTGTAAACCCTGAAAATGAGCAGAAATAGACTTGTGTAGATCTAGTTGAGCATAACACTTCTCCTTGATGCACTACTTGGTGTAGTGGCCTCATTTGGTCATGTGAACATTCTCACAAAAGTTGGGGTTAAGGGGAGAAAGTTGGTAGTACAAACTTGTTCAAATATGATTCTGGTCAGAGAGGGTTTTGGGGCATTTTGGTGAACCAAAATGACTTTAATTGATATGAGGCTTTGCAAGGTGATCACAATATGCACTTGTGACCTGCTGGATTTTTCTTGGATTTTTATGAAAATATTTCCTGTAGAAATATTTCAAATCCTTGAAATGGGCAGAAATGGTTTTGGGAGGTTTTGTCCAATATTTTGATCATGGCCATATGTTGAAACTCTTATATATGGAAAATATATGTCCACTGAATTTCCCTGATTTTTTTCAAATATTTTTAAAGCATTAAAATAATTTTAACCTATTAAAGACCATTTCGGCCTTGAGAAAAGCCTTTAAATAAAATAAGAAAATAAGTTTTAAAATTATATTTTTGGGTTTTATGGGTGTCCTATATCTAATAGGATTCAAATATATTTTTGTAAAGATTTTTACTGCCCTTAAATAAGTACTTGCAGAGCAAATCTCAATTCAGGGGTTTTTGGAAAACTAATTTAAAAAAAACTTTTTGGCCAAATTATTTTTGCAAGAAATTATTTTTATGTCCTATACACATGGCATGATCATTGGTAAAGGTTTTTGGATCAAGGAGAAGGATTATAAGAGTTGGAGGATTTATTTTATTTCTAGAGCACTTGCAAACAACAGACAAAAACCAATCAAGGCAAGGTCCAAAACACTCAAAAGTTTTTGTCAAACCACATTTTATCATGATTGTTAGCTTAAGTGTAGTGGCATGAAAATCAGGGTGTGACATAGCATGAACTATATACTTTAACCATAGTTGCCGCTACTCCGGTCATGTAGTTTGCAAGGTAATCATCAGTAAATAGCTTCAGAAACCACTAAAAAGAGAAAAATTATCAGATACTGAGGTCTAGTAGAGTAACTTGTTGTGGGCAGGGGGAAAATGCAACACATTACTTACCATCCTAGAGTTCACGGTTGTCTTGGACAAAGTGTAAATAAAGAGCTTAATTCCAATCACCAGTTTCTTTCGCCTAACAATCTTTCTTAGTTTCCTCACTTGACCTTGTTCATGAATATCTTATTTCCCCATACGCAAAAGGGATCGAAGCGTGGATCAATACCGCTCATATATGTACCTACAAGCAACCAATAAATCTTAGAAGCTAAACAGAGATTGCACAAATGATGTAAAATACAACTACCTATGTTCCTAAGTACAAGTATTTTTTTAGATTTCAGTATGGTCTACATACAGATGTATATAGAATTATAGATATAGTTCAGATTAGATTCTAGATTCACTCATTTTGCTCCTTATGTATTCTATATTGGAATCTCTAAAAATAGTTATATTTAGGAATAGATGGTGTATAAGACATGGGATACAGCTAACCTCGACGGCAAACAACAACATCACCCATTGTAGCCCTGTGTAAGTACATGGAAAGCCAATGTTAACTACAACAGGGTTAACATCCACCAAAAATAGGAAATGGTAATAAAACGGCAACATCTGTAGTGATATCTTCATTGCGAAAGAGTAGCACGGTAGCAAAGGGTCGGATTAAAAAATGGATACAACTGTTAATTGCAACAGGCTTAACAACATCCTAATTCATGTTTTGTAAGTTTGTAGCCATTGAAATACAACTCTTTAAGAATGGATACAACTGTTAATTGCAACAGGCTTAATGGCCATTGAAACCAAGATCTTGATAAAAATGCAATTGGCGAGTTAAACATCACAGGCGGTAATGGCCCAGCTTGTTCATAAAAAGGTAGGGAAAATAGCTAAAAGCGTGTTAGGCATGTTTACTACAACATGCTTAATACATCGACCATAAAAACATAGCCATTAATTGCAACTGGTATTGGTAAGATTGAACTGGTGAGTACATACTAGGTAAGTCCTGAGAGGTAGTTGCTGAGCCCGCCCAAAGTCAGCGGCAGCAGAGGCGAGCTGTTCCTCCAGGTGGAAGCGTGGATCAGTGCCACTGACATGTGTACCTACAGGCAAGCAGTAAATGGTAGAAGTTAAACTAGAGTTGCACAAATGATGTGAAATACTGTAAGACATGGGATACAACTAACCTCAATGGCAAACAACAACATCGGCAGTTACCCTGCGTAAGTACGTGGACATGCATGTTAAGTACAACAGGGTTAGCTTCCACCAAAAATAGCAAATAGGCAGCATCTCTAGTATATCTTCATTGAGGAGAGTAGCATGGTAGCAAATGGACAGATGAAAAAATGGATACAACTGTTAATTGCAACAGGCTTAACAACATTCTAAGTCATGTTTTGTAAGTTTGTAGCCATTGAAATACAACTGTTTAAAAATGGATTCAATTGTTAAACAGACATTGAAACTGGTGTTGGAGATATGCCCTAGAGGCAATCATGTATGATGATATTTCCTATGTGTTTATGAATAAAGATAGTCCTTGGACATTATCAATGATGTGTATCAGCAAGTACGTGACTTGTTTGTGGGACTATACATTGTATGATGACTGTCCTAAAAGGTCCCTAGTCGAAAGGGCTGTGTGGACGCCAAGAGCCGACTAGACTAGCATATGACACGGTCGATGGCTCGGTCTCACTAGCCATGGAGCATTGGATGCTAACCGGATAATATGGACTTGGAAAGGTCTGGTCGGATTCGACATAGTCGGATCCGAGTCGAGATAAGGTCCGAGTCGGACAGACCCAACTATGAGACGCAGCGATATGTCATCTGTGAGTCTCTAGTACAACATACGTTCTATGTCCTAAGACCTGAGTGGCGCATGTACTCGAGATGGTGATAGACTTGCTTTGGGCCGACCAAACGCTACTCCGTGACTAGGTAGTTACAAAGGTAGGTTTCGGTTTGTCCAATCCCATGCTGCGAGACATGGTCGAGCAAGATGGGATTGCCCCTCCGATCGGAGAGATATACTCTGGGCCCCTCGTGTGATCCGACCAGAACAGCATGGCCATGCGACAAGGATTATGAGATAATCCGGATAGTGGTCGGTATCATTTGAACGAAAAGAGGTCGGGCTAGCACAAGGATGACAGTCTCGCCTTGAGCCCGACAACATATATCGTGTGGCAAAAGGAATGGAAGTATGATGTACTGAGTTCGCCTAACCAGCTTCATCGCTCGCTTGGTGGTCGCCACGCCTTGCTAGATGCCGCTACCAACCGTGCAGGTCGGAGGTGATCCGAATCGTGACCAAGCCGACTTGAACCTAAGGGGTCGCACACTTAAGGGAAGGAACCTCTGAGGTCGGTTCAGAGGACACTGGTCGGATGTGATCCGAACTGGACTAGGAATGTGACCGAGTAGACTTTGGGCTTTAGGGTCCGTGCGAGGCCCAAGTGTTGAGCTCACGACGGACACCTATATAAAGTGGAGGTGCGGCATACTCAGATGAGGGGAGAACGCTTCGGCCTCAGGAGGCAGATTGCTTCGGCCTCAGGAGGCTGATCGCTTCGGCCTCAGGAGGTCGATCGCTTCGGCGCTGCGACTAGGGTTTGCATGTGTTGCGAATAGCCACCTCCACTTGCCGCCGACTGTGTGATCGGACCTAGCAGTCTGCCGCACGACATTCCTCCCGCACGCGCGGATACCGTTAGAGGCGGTGCATTTGCGCCGCTCCGGCGAACTCGTACGTGGGATCAGACGACTGGCCTCTCGAGGGACCGCCTTGTGCGTAGCGCCGTGTATTTCGTACCCGCCACACAAACCGGTAGAATGCGATTCTATGCATAACTTTGTTTTGCAGGTTTGATGTGGATAGTATGGCTCATGTGTATGTGATGCATGTGTGTAATTTATACGTGGCTGCGTGTCATGTTTGTCGGTGGGCAGAGCCAAAGTGCTGTCATTATATTGTATAACGACCTGCGTGTCGACTTGTGACTCTATGTAAAATTCATTACTAGTTGTAGTAGTTAGATAATAGAGATCAGGTTGGCGGCTTGGCGTCCCGGCGTGACAAACAAGATGGACTTCGTAGATAGTCATCGGAGTCGGAGCCGACCTGGAAGAACGTCCATGAAGGAGCCATACTATTTCACAATATGTGTTATATTTGTGATTGTTATGCTTCTTTGTTTCTATGCATGTTAAAATGATAGAATGATCCCTCATGAATATCAAGCGAATTGCCATCCCCGATGTTGCACCTTCGCACGTCAAGTACGTCTAGTAGTGGGCTCATAAAATTGGGGTGCTGCTGGGTGTCCTTGAACTAAAGGGTTCGTGTCGGACACGGACATGCACTGCATCAGGTTAACTTGACAAGGCTATCAAAACGGTGTTGGGCCTTGTGGCAAAGAAGGTCGGGAGCCGGGGTATGAGATACCTTCCCGATCGACAGGAGTCATATAGAGATACGATTAGCAAGGAGTTGCTTACCGGATAGATATGTTGGCTAGCAGTGATGCTAAAGCTCACTAGTCGCATGCGCTAGTCGGATCCTGAATCACTGAGAGTTTGCGGAGGGATGCTGACTTGATGGGAGTATTTCTGTTTAGGCTAGAATTACTCTACATAAACACATTGCTTAGTGATTGCATGATTTCTATTGTAGATCAATGGCACCACCTGCTCAACCCAACTTTGCATTGAAATCAATTCGGAAAAGGATAAACTGAGTGGAACAAACTTTACCACCGGTATAGAAATCTGAGAATTGTTCTCAAGCACGATAAAAGGAACATGTTCTAGAGGATCCACTTCGGAGGAACCTGCTGATAATGCTAGTGCCACAGCTAAAAATGCCTACGAAAACTCGTTGATGAATCAACGGAGATCGGTGTCGATCTTGGCTTGTATGGAGCCCGATTTGCAACAGCATTTCAAAACGTTGAGGCTTACGATATGATCGAGAGTCTCAAGAGCATGTTTCGATATAGGCTAGGACCAAAAGGTTCAACGTCTGGCGATCCTTGATGGATTGCAGGCTGAAGGAAGGTGATCCATCGAGCCCACATGTGATCAAGATGATCGGATATGTGCAAGCTTTGGATCGTTTGGGCTTCCGCTCTTGGATGAGCTGGCTCTCGATGTTGTTCGGGTTCTCTTTCGCCCAGCTATGGGGCGTTCATCTCGAACTATCATATGCATGGCATGGATAAGAAGCTCACTGAATTGCATGGGATGCTCAAGGTGGCAGAGCAGGATATTAAGAAAGGCACGCATCAAGTGTTGATGGTGCAGAAATCGGCTAAGTTCAAGAAGAGTTGGTCCAAGAAAAGGGCTAAGGCTAAGGGCACGGAGATGGTAACCTCTCCCGCTGCGCCGAAGTCTGGACCGACTCAAAGACCGCTTTGTTTTCATTGCAAGGAGACCGGTCCTTTGGAAGAGGAACTGTAGCAAGTGGCTTGCGAGCATGGCAAGAAGGCCGGAAATGCTTCTTCGTGCAAAGGTACACTTGTTGCATATGTTATAGACATTTACCTTGCTGACATACCTAGTAGCTCTTGGGTATTTGATACCGGATCGGTTGTTCATATTTGCAACTCGATGCAGGGGCTGGTAAGAACTAGGCGTGTGGCACAAGGGAGATTGACATCGTGGTCGGCAACAAAGCAAGAGTTGCTGCGTTGGAGGTCGACGCGATGCAGCTCCAGCTTCCTTCCGGATTCATTATGGAATTGAATAATTGTTATTACATTCCTGCACTTAGTCGAACATTATTTCTGCCTCATGTTTGATGAGTCAGGGTTATGAATTCAATTCAAAGGACAATGGTTGTTTGATATTTTTGAATGGTATGTTCCACGGCTATGCACCCATTGTTGATGGGCTATTTATATTGAATCTAGAACAAGAACCGGTCTATAACGTAAATTTCAAGAGGCATAAGCCAAATGAGATAAATCCGACATACTTCTGGCATTGCCGGTTTGGACACATTAGTCTGAAACGCATGAAGAAGCTCCATGATGATGGGCTCCTAACTTCGTCTGACTTCGGGTCGTTCGAGACATGTGAATCATGCTTGCTCGGCAAGATGACTAAGTCTCCTTTCGCAAAGAGTTGCGAGAGGGCGTCCGAGCTATTGGAACTTATACATAGTGATGTGTGTGGTCCAATGAGCACAACCGCCAGAGGTGGCTATCGATGCCGTGACTTTTACCGATGACTTGAGTAGATATGGATATATATATTTGATGAGGCACAAGTCGGACACTTTTGAAAAGTTCAAAGAGTTTGAACGAGGTTGAGAATCAACTCGGCAAGACTATAAAGCTTCGCGATCCGATCGTGGAGGTGAGTACATGAGCCAGAGTTCGATAATCATCTGAAAAGTCGAGGTATAGTACCTCAGCTCACACCTCCGGCACGCCATACGGAGAAATGGCGTGTCGAACGGAGGAATAGGACCTTGTTGGACATGTTCCGGTCTATGATGAGCAAATCGGATTTACCCTTGTCATTTTGGGGATACGCTCTAGAAACTGCAGCTTTCACACTTAATAGGGTACCATCAAAATCCGTAGACAAGACACCGCATGAGATGTGGACCGGGAAGAGTCCCGCTTGTCTTTTCTAAAGATTTGGGGTTGTGAAGCATTTGTCAAGCGACTTATGTCGGACAAGCTTACACCCAAGTCGATAAATGCATATTCGTGGATATCCAAGGAAACCTTGGGATATAGCTTCTACAACCGGAAGAGAACAAAGTGTTTGTTGCTCGGAATGGGGTTTTCCTTGAGAAAGAGTTTCTCGGTCGGGAGGCCAGTGGGAGGACGCTTGACTCGAAGAAATTCGAGGACCACTGGGACGGCTCGGTGGTGATGAAATCATACCGAGTCGGTCGGGAACCCGTGGAAGCGGCACCGGAACCACGGAGGTCGAAAAGATTGCGCAGAGCGCGATGTATTGTTGCTAGAAAGCGGCGAGTCGGCCACGTATGCCGGGCGATGGTGAGCCCATATTCCGAGGCATGGCTAGAGGCCATGAGATCCGAGTTAAAGTCCATGGATGAGAATCAAGTCAGGACTTGGTTGATCCGCCACCTACCGTAACTGCCATTGGTTGCAAATGGGTCTTTAAGAAGAAAACCGATGTGGATGGAAATGTTCAGATCCACAAAGCTCGCTTGTCGCTAAAGGTTATGGACAAGTTCAAGGAGTTGACTACGACGAGACTTACTCACGATAGCGATGCTGAAATCGGTAAGGATCATACTAGCTATAGCTGCATATTTCGATTACGAGATATGGCGATGGATGTCAAGACGGCTTTCCTTCACGGAAATTTAACCGAGGACGTGTATATGATACAGCCCGAGGGTTTTGTCGATCCGACTAGCACTAGTAAGGTATGCAAGCTCAAGAGATCCATTTATGGGTTGAAGCAAGCATCTCGGAGTTGGAACATTCGTTTTGATGAGGTCGTCCTCGGTCTCGGTTTCATCAAAACCAAGAGGACTCTTGTTTATACAAGAAGTTAAGTGGGAGCTCGATAGTGTTTTGATCTTGTATGTGGACGACATACTACTGATCGGGAACGATGTTTCGATGTTAAACTTCGGTCAAGGATCATTGAATGGCAAGTTTTCGATGAAGGACCTTGGTGAGGCGTCTATATTTTAGGCATTAAGATCTATAGAGATAGATCGAGGAGGCTGCTCGGCTTAAGCGAGCACGTACATAGATAAAGTGTTGAAGCGGTTCAACATGAGTGAGGCGAAGAAAGGGTTCTTGCCGCTCTCACATGGTATAAGGCTAAGCGAGACTCGAGTCCTTCGACATCGATGAGCGAAGCGGATGAGTAGGATTCAGATGCCTCAAAGAATCGGATCCATCATGTATGCCATGATATGTACAAGGCCCGATGTTGCTTTTGCAATAAGCCTAACAAGTAGATACCAGGCCAACCTGTGAGAATCATTTGGGCAGCGGTAAAGACTATTTTGAAGTACCGAAAAGGACTAAAGATATGTTCCCAGTTTTGGAGGTGAGGAAGAGCTCGTCATAAGGGGTTACGTCGATGCTAGTTTCCAAACCGGCGAGAGATGATGTCGATCACAATCCGGATTCGTATGCGCCCCGAACAGAGGAGCGATTACCTTTGGATGAGTTCCAAGCAGGATACGGTGGCGATTCTACCACGAAGTTGAATACATTGCGGCTTGTGAAGCTACAAAGGAAGGTGTTTGGATCCGGCATTTTCGGATGATCTTTGTATTTTCCCAGCCTCGGTGAAACCGTTGGACCTTTATTGTGATAATTCGGTGCCATCGCACAAGCCAAGGAGCCGAGGAATCACCACAAGGTCGGACACATAGACCGGAAATATCACGACTGAAAGATCGTAAAGAATGGTGATGTAGAGTTATGCAAGATTCACACGGATGCAAATGTTGCAGATCCGTTGACTAAGCCGCTTCCACAACCCAAGCATGAGGGGCACGTTAGAGCTATGGGCATTCGATGTCTATTTCATTGACTCTAGTGCAAGTGGGAGACTGTTGGAGATATGCCCTAGAGGCAATCATGTATGATGATATTTCCTATGTGTTTATGAATAAAGATAGTCCTTGGACATTATCAATGATGTGTATCAGCAAGTACGTGACTTGTTTGTGGGACTATACATTGTATGATGACTGTCCTAAAAGGTCCCTAGTCGAAAGGGCTGTGTGGACGCCAAGACCGACTAGACTAGCATATGACACGGTCGATGGCTCGGTCTCACTAGCCATGGAGCATTGGATGCTAACCGGATAATATGGACTTGAAAGGTCTGGTCGGATTCGACATAGTCGGATCCGAGTCGAGATAAGGTCCAAGTCGGACAGACCCAACTATGAGACGCAGCGATATGTCATCTGTGAGTCTCTAGTACAACATACGTTCTATGTCCTAAGACCTGAGCCGACGATGTACTCGAGATGGTGATAGACTTGCTTTGGGCCGACCAAACGCTACTCCGTGACTAGGTAGTTACAAAGGTAGGTTTCGGGTTTGTCCAATCCCATGCTGCGAGACATGGTCGAGCAAGATGGGATTGCCCTCCGATCGAGAGATATACTGGGCCCCTCGTGTGATCCGACCAGAACAGCATGGCCATGCGACAAGGATTATGAGATAATCCGGATAGTGGTCGGTATCACCGAACGAGAAAGAGGTCGGCTAGCACAAGGATGACAGTCTCGCCTTGAGCCCGACAACATATATCGTGTGGCAAAAGGAATGGAAGTATGATGTGCAGTTCGCCTAACCAGCTTCATCGCTCGCTTGGTGGTCGGCACGCCTTGCTAGAGGCCGCTACCAACCGTCAGGTCGGAGGTGATCCGAACTGTGACCAAGCCGACTTGAACCCAAGGGGTCGCACGCTTAAGGGAAGGAACCTACGAGGTCGGTTCGTAGGACACTGGTCGGATGTGATCCGAACTGGACTAGGAACGTGACCGAGTAGACTTTGGGCTTTAGGGTCCGTGCGAGACCCAAGTGTTGAGCTCGCGACAGACACCTATATAAAGTGAAGGTGCGGCATACTCAGATGAGGGGAGAACGCTTCGGCCTCAGGAGGCAGATCTCTTCGGCCTCAGGAGGCTGATCGCTTCGGCCTCAGGAGGTCGATCGCTTCGGCGCTGCGACTAGGGTTTGCATGTGTTGCGAATAGCCACCTCCACTTGCCGCCGACTGTGTGATCGGACCTAACAGTCCGCCGCACGACGTTCCTCCCGCACGCGCGGATACCGTTAGAGGCGGTGCATTTGCGCCGCTCGCGAACTCGTCGTGGGATCGGACGACCGGCCGCCGAGGGAGATCGAACGAGGAGGAGACGATCCACGCGGACGCGCTGCTCCAACTCTTTTTCCGCTGCACGGCACTGCGCGTCTAGTGGTAACAAACTGTGATCCATCTCCCGTAGCATGTTCCTGGATGTTCTGCGTGTAGGATTTTTAATTTGCAGTCGATGCACCCTACCGTAGAACCCAACAACTGGTGCTGATAAAAATGAAATTGGCATAGTTAAACATCACAAGGTAGGTGCTGCCAGAGTGGAGAATGGTCCAGATGTCTATAAAAAGGTTGGGAAAGTAGCTGCAACTTGTTAGGCATGTTTACTAGAACATGCTTAATACATTGACCATACAGAACATAGCCATTAATTGCAACTGGTATTGGTAAGATTGAACTGGTGAGTACATACTTGGTAAGTCCTGAGAGGTAGTTTTAGGGGCACTTCATCTTGGCCAGAGCCCGACCAAAGTCAGCGACGACGGAGGCGAGCTGTTCCTCCATGTCGAAGCGTGGATCAGTGCCACTGACATGTGTACCTACAAGCAACCAGTAAATGGTAGAAGTTAAACTGCAATTGCACAAATGATGTGAAATACTGTAAGACATGGGCTGTTATGACCCTGCGTAAGTACATGGACAAGCATGTTGAGTACAACAAGGTTAGCATCCACTAAAAATAGCAAATGGGCAGCATCTCTAGTGATATCCTGAGTCATGTATTGTAAGTTTGTTGCTGGTATTGGTGAAATTGAGCTGGACACGGTAATATTTGAATATCACATAGTGTGCAGTACTGAAATAAACAAGGCACGAACATGCTTAATACATCAACAGTACAAATCATAGTCGTTGCAAGTGGTATTGGTAAGACTTAGCTGCTCAAATTTTACCTGTTAAGTCCTAGGGGGTAGTCGCTAGGGCACTCCATCTGGGCCAGAGCCTGCACCATGTCGGCGGCGAAGGCGGAGGCTAGTTGTTCCTCTGGGTCAACACGCGCAGCGGCCATCACGCCATGGACCGCCATCAGCTCCTAGCGGTGGGGATTTGGAGGCATGAGGATGTTTGACAGGCGCCATTTAAGGAATCAGGCCGGGGCCGTGATAGAGATCGGTGGGTACCTGACTGGATCCGAGCAGAACGTAGATGTGGTTGAAGCTGTGGTTGCGGCAGCGGCGGTTTTGAGATGTCGGTAGGGGGAGGCATGAGGGGAGGGATACTGAGGGTGGGGATGTGGTTGGAGGAATAAATTCTGAAATCACACGCCTAATGAAAATTTCACTGCGAAACTTGAAACTTGGGCTGGGGAAACACACAACATAGATGAAGTGCGTAAAATACTCGTGTGCGAGAAACAAGAAAGTTGGCAGATCCCGTCACCAAAAAAATATACAAGTGTAGTTGATTTTTTTCGGTCAATGGTACGCCTGGTTTATTAGGAAACATCGCACAGGTAACTGACTTATGGATCATTAACGCAAAAAACACAGACGGGTACGACATAGAAACCGTGTGTTTTGTGATCTTCTAACGATTAACGCAAAAACGCAGACGGGCACACATGCTAATCGATGCTCAAAGCCCTCAAAGGATGCTCTTACCGACATTGTACATTAATACTACAAACAAGTACTACTCGTAATTTGCTCTAATACTACAAACATAAACTACTTCTCACATGCTGCCATCGGGGCATGCTGGCCAGACGCCGGCGTTCTCCTTCCTGGCCTTGTAGGCGGCAGCCCACCATGATTCAATCTCCGTCAAGCTCTCCTAACCACGGCGTGCGTCCTCTTTTTTCTTGCGGCGGCGGGACTCTCTTTTCTTGACTGCTTTCTGCCTTTTCCGCTCCTTCTGTGCGGCTTTGGCCGCCTCTAGATCCACTACCCATTCGGCCATGGCAGCCTCAAAGTCCACCCATGTAACTGTCTGGCCGCCAGCGGCGATGAACTCAGCGCGGCAAGATGCCATCGCTTCCTTAACATGTGTGCGGTCGCGGGTGGCGAGGAACGCGGCGCGACAAGATGCCATCACTTCCTTACCAGTTACTACGCGCAGCTGTGCCATGGACAACGCCTGGAGAGAGCTCTAGGACGGAGGGGCAGGGCATGCATACAGTGCGGTGGTATTCAAGAGCTCAACGACAAACGACAACAGAAATTTGGTTTCCCTTACAATTTTGCTCGTTCATTATCGCGCACGGTTCATTTCCATCGCTTCCGGAAACAGTGTGCGCTGAGCCTATTATGTGTTGCGTTATGATTGGACGGAACCCCAGCCACGCGGATCGCGCGTGTGTACTGTAGGATGCGCCGCGATCGAACAGCAATACACGTCCCTCACATCACACCCGTGCACCTGTAGCTGGATTGGGTTTATATGCGCTAAATGCCTAGAAAATGCAAATAATCCCCAAAATATGGTAAATGAGCCCGAAAAAATGCCAAATTTGAACACAGTGATTTGCAGGGTGTATGTTCATCGTAGAAAAAAACTCCAAGGCAAAGAACGAAGAAAATTTGGATTCCCCTTCAATCTTGGTGATTTCCCTCTCTAAAGCACGAAACTTCTTTGGTGATGGTTCAATTTATGAAGGGCGTGCATGACGACATAAGGCAAACCTTCACAAATTTTTACCAGGGCATGGTGAGGTCATACCATGGCACACAATGCTAGGCGTCATGTTTTTCAAGCATTTATTTCATTTTTTTATAGTTGAAAACCCAATAAACAAATGTTTGTGGTTGACTATTGCCACACATTTCATCGAAATATCTGTCCCTTCCTTGTAAAAGGCATGAGAATTTACTAAATGGCACAAGCATGGTTTTCCAGGACGTTCTTGTGCACCCTTTCATGCACCGATTGTTTGAACTTGAATTATGTGCATTAATGCCTAGGAAATACACATAATGCCCTAAATATGGCAAATGAACCCGGAAAAGTGCCAAATTTGAACATGGTGATTTGCAGGTTGTATGTTCATCGTAGAAAAAACTCGTGGACAAAGGACAAAGGAAATTTGGATCCCCCTTCAATCTTGGTGCTTTCCCCCTCGAAACCATGAAACTTCCTCGGCGATGGTTCGATTTATGAAAGGTGTGCATCACGACATAAGGAAAACATTCTCCAATTTTTACCAGGGCATGGTGAGGCCATACCATGGCACCACGCCAGGCGTCATGTTTTCCAACCATGTGTTTCATTTTTTGTGTAGTTGTTAACCGAGTACACGACGCGTTTATGGTTGACTATTACCACACATTTCCTTGAAATATCTGCCCATTCCTTGCAAAAGGCATGAAAATGTACTAAATAACACGAGCATGGTTTTCCAGACCATTCTTGTGCACCTTTTCATGGACCAATTATTCGAATTTGAATTATGTCCATTAATGCCTAGAAAATGCACGTAATCCCATAAATATGGTAAATGAGCCCGGAAAAATGTCAAATTTGGACATGTTGCATTCGAGGCGGTGTGTTGATCGCTAGAAAAAAACTGAATGACAAACTAGGACGGAAATTTGGATTCCCCTTCAATCTTGGGGATTTCCCCCTTGAAAGCATGGAACTTCCTTGGTGATGGTTCGATTTATGAAGGGCGTGCATGACGACATAAGCCAAACCTTCTCAAATTTTTACCAGTGCATGGTGAGGTCATACCATGGCACGATGCGAGGCATCATGTTTTTCAAGCATTTATTTCATTTTTTCTATAGTTGAAAACCCAACAAACAAACATTTGTGGTTGACTATTGCCACACATTTCATCGAAATATATGTCCATTCCTTGTAAAAGGCATGAGAATTTACTAAATGGCACGAGCATGGTTTTCCAGGCCGTTCTTGTGCACCTTTTCATGCACCGATTGCTTGTACTTGAATTATGTGCATTAATGCCTAGGAAATGCACATAATCCCCTAAATATAGCAAATGAACCCGGAAAAGTGCTAAATTTGAACACGGTGATTTGCAGGTTGTATGTTCATCGTAGAAAAAACTCATGGACAAAGGACAAAGGAAATTTGTGTCCCCCTTCAATCATTGTGATTTCCCCTCTATACCATGAAACTTCCTCGGTGATGGTTCGATTTATGAAAGGCGTGCATGACGATATTTTTACCAGGGCACAGTGAGGCAATACCATGGCACCACACCAGGTGTCATGTTTTCCGAGCATGTATTTCATCTTTGTATAGTTGTTAACCCAGTAAACGAAGCATTTATGGTTGACTATTGCCACATATTTCCTTGAAATATCTGCCCATTCCTTGTAAAAGGCATGAGAATGTACTCCCTCTGTCCCATAATGTAAGACGTTTTCCGCTAGGAGTGTGGTGTGAAAAAACGTCTTACATTATGGGACGGAGGGAGTACTAAATAGCACGAGCATGGTTTTCTAGACCGTTCTTGTGCACCTTTCCATGCACCGATTGTTCGAATTTGAATTATGTGCATAATTAATGCCTAGACAATGCACATAATCCCCTAAATATGGTAAATGAGTTCAAAAAAATGTCAAATTTGAACATGTTGCATTTGAGACGGTATGTTGATCGTCGGAAAAGAACTGAATGACAAACTAGGACGGAAATTTGGATTCCCCTTCAATCTTGGTGATTTCCCTCTCGAAAGCATTGGACTTCCTCGGTGATGGTTCGATTTATGAAGGGCGTGCATGACGACATAAATCAAACCTTCTCAGCTTTTAACCAGGGCATGGTGAGGCCATACCATGGCACCATGCCAGGCATTATGTTTTTCAAGCACGTATTTCATTGTTCTATAGTTGATAACCTAGTAAATGACGCGTTGGTGGTTGACTATTGCCACACACTCCATTGAAATCTCTGCCCATTCCTAGTAAAATGCTTGAGAAATTAATAAATACCTCGAGTATGGTTTTTCCAGACCGTTATTGTGCACATTTTCAAGCACCAATTGTTTGAATTTGAATTATGTGCATTAATGCCTACAAAATGTACATAATCCCCTCAATATTGTAAATGAACCCGAAATTTTTTCAAATTTGAACATGGTGATTTGCAGGGTTTATGTTCATCAGAGAAAAAAACTCATGGATGAAGGACAAAGAAAATTGGATTCCCATTCAATCTCGGTGATTTACTATCGCACACGATTCATCTCCGCCGTCTTTATGAACCGTGTGTGTTCACTCACACATGCAAAAGGAAAAAAGAAAACCCTCGCCCACTTCCTCCCCACTCACTCGCCGCGGACTCCTCCGCAACTCTGCACCCTAAGCTCGACGGATGTTGGCGCGTGCATAGGTCGTGCTCCAAACGGCACGAGATTTCGCCCCTACCGCTTTCAGGCGCCTATCTGCACCGACATTCTAGACTCTGGTCGACTGGGATTTTCTGCGGGATTGGGCCGGGGATTTTTCTCATGGAGAAGGTAATCAACTTAGTGAAATATTCATTCATCTCTTATCGCAGTCAGTCCGTCGATGTTAATCAACCGGCGGAAAATCGCCGTGGGATCTTTTTGTTCTAGCTGATTCGTGGATGTTCATTCATGTGTCCATAGTACAAGCACAAATCGGGCAACTGTGGTCATGGCCAGTCGGAAACAAAGTTCTATCTCACCATCCAGGATGACTTCAGGGAGCGCTCGGTATGTTCAATCTCAACCTACCATGGTTGACATGGCCTAAATTTGTGAACATATACCGTCTGTTGCTACATTATCTATATATTTGCATCAAATCTTTGTTACATTATCTATTTTTAATTCTATATCTTTGTACTTTGCTTTCATCTATATATTGATCTGTTCTATCATTTACTCCCATATTTGCATCTTGCTCTGTTATTTCAATATTCCAATTTACGATCTTAGTTTTCATTTCAAGCAGTACATCCCTTGCTTTGCAAGAACATGAGTAGAATGAAATCTTGGGCTTTACTTTGTTGATGACTCCCAGGGTGTCATATTGACAACGCAGTATGGATTTACAATGGAGGTTAGCATAAAACTTTAATGCGGACCTTTGGAGAAAAATGTTTAAGTGTTATGAACTGAAAGATGGCAATAAAATTCTAGTGCATGCACCACAGCCTACTCTAATTAACATGGATGTTTACTTCCCCAATATCATCAGCCGATCAAAGTCTGATCAAGGTGAAGGAAATATGCCCTAGATGCAATAATAAAGTTATTATTTATTTCCTTATATCATGATAAATGTTTATTATTCATGCTAAAATTGTATTAACCGGAAACATAATACTTGTGTGAATACATAGACAAACAGAGTGTCACTAGTATGCCTCTACTTGACTAGCTCGTTAATCAAAGATGGTTATGTTTCCTAGCCATAGACATGAGTTTTCATTTGATTAACGGGATCACATCATTAGGAGAATGATGGGGTTGACTTGACCCATTCCGTTAGCTTAGAACTTGATCGTTTAGTATTCTACTATTGCTTTCTTCATGACTTATACATGTTCCTATAACTATGAGATTATAGAACTCCCGTTTACCAGAGGAACACTTTGTGTGCTACCAAACGTCACAACGTAACTGGGTGAATATAAAGGTGCTCTACAGGTGTCTCCGAAGGTACTTGTTGGGTTGGCATATTTCGAGATTAGGATTTGTCACTCTGATTGTCGGAGAGGTATCTCTAGGCTCACTCAGTAATGCACATCACTATAAGCCTTGCAAGCATTGTAACTAATGAGTTAGTTGCGGGATGATGTATTACGGAAAGAGTAAAGAGACTTGCCTGTAACGAGATTGAACTAGGTATTGAGATACCGACGATCGAATCTCGGGCAAGTAACATACCAATGACAAAGGGAACAACGTATGTTGTTATGCGGTATGACCGATAAAGATCTTTGTAGAATATGTGGGAGCCAATATGAGCATCCAGGTTCCGCCATTGGTTATTGACCGGAGACGTGTCCTGGTCATGTCTACATAGTTCTCGAACCCATAGGGTCCGCACGCTTAAAGTTCGATGACAGTTATATTATGAGTTTATGTGTTTTGATGTACCGAAGGTAGTTCGGAGTCCCGGATGTGATTACGGGCATGACGAGGAGTCTCAAAATGGTCGAGACGTTAAGATTGATATATTGGAATGTTATATTCGGACACCGGATGAGTTCCGAAGGTTATCGGATATATATCGGAGAAACTACGAGGTTACCGGAACCCCCCGGGGGGTTATTGGGCCTCATGGGCCCAAGTGGTGGAAGAGGAGAGGCGGCCAGCTAGGGGCGCGCGGCCGCCCTAGCCCAAACCAAATTGGACTAGGGGGCCGGCCCCCTTTCCTTCTTCTTCTCCTCCCTTCCTTCCCTCTCCTACTTGGACTAGGAAGAGGGGGAATCCTACTTGAGTAGGATTGCCCCCCTTGGCCGCCTCCTCCCTTGGCCGCCCTCTCCTCCTCCCCCCTTTATATACGGAGGAGTGGGCACCCCATAGACACAAAAATTGATCTGTTGGATCTCTTAGCCGTGTGCGGTGCCCCCCTCCACCATAATCCACCTCGATAATATCGCAGCGGTGCTTAGGCGAAGCCCTGCATCGGTACAACATCATCATCGTCACCACACTGTCGTGCTGATGGAACTCTCCCTGAAAGCTAGGATGGATCGGAGTTCGAGGGACGTCATCGAGTTGAACGTGTGCAAAACTCGGAGGTGTCGTGCGTTCGGTACTTGACCGGTCGGATCGTGAAGACGTACAACTACATCAACCACGTTGTGCTAACGCTTCCGCTTTTTGTCTACGAGGGTACGTGGACACACTCTCCCCTCTCGTTGCTATGCATCACCATGATCTTGTGTGTGCGTAGGATTTTTTTGAAATTACTACGTTCCACAACAGTGGCATCCGAGCCTGGTTTTATGTGTAGAGGTTATATGCACGAGTAGAACACAAGTGAGTTGTGGGCGATACAAGTCATACTGCTTACCAGCATGTCATACTTTGGTTCGGCGGTATTGTTGGATGAAGCAGCCCGGAACGACATTACGCGTACGCTTACGCGAGCCTGGTTCTACCGACGTGCTTTGCACACAGGTGGCTGGCGGGTGTCAGTTTCTCTAACTTTAGTTCAACCGAGTGTGGCTACGCCCGTCCTTGAGAAGGTTAAAACATCACTAACTTGACGAACTATCGTTGTGGTTTTGATGCGTAGGTAAGAACGGTTCTTGCTCAGCCCGTAACAGTCACGTAAAACTTGCAACAACAAAGTAGAGGACGTCTAACTTGTTCTTGCAGGGTATGTTGTGATGTGATATGGTTGAGGCATGATGCTAAATTTTATTGTATGAGATGATCATGTTTTGTAACCGAGTTATCGGCAACTGGCAGGAGCCATATGGTTGTCGCTTTATTGTATGCAATGCAATCGCCCTGTAATGCTTTACTTTATCACCAAGCGGTAGCGATAGTCGTAGAAGCATAAGTTGGCGAGACGACAACGATGCTACGATGGAGATCAAGGTGTCGCACCGGTGACGGTGGTGATCATGATGGTGCTTCGGAGTTGGAGATCACAAGCACAAGATGATGATGGCCATATAATATCACTTATATTGATTGCATGTGATGTTTATCTTTTATGCATCTTATCTTGCTTTGATTTACGGTAGCATTATAAGATGATCTCTCACTAAATTTCAAGGTATAAGTGTTCTCCATAGTATGCACCGTTGCGAAAGTTCTTCTTGCTGAGACACCACGTGATGATCGGGTGTGATAGGCTCTACGTTCAAATACAACGGGTGCAAAACAGTTGCACACGCGGAATACTTAGGTTAAACTTGATGACCCTAGCATATGCAGATATGGCCTCGGAACACTGAGACCGAAAGGTCGAGCGTGAATCATATAGTAGATATGATCAACATAGTGATGTTCACCATTGAAACTACTCCATCTCATGTGATGATCGGACATGGTTTAGTTGATTTGGATCACATGATCACTTAGAGGATTAGAGGGATGTCTATCTAAGTGGGAGTTCTTAAGTAATATGATTAATTGAACTTAAATTTATCATGAACTTAGTACCTGATAGTATTTTGCTTGTCTATGTTGATTGTAGATAGATGACCCGTGATGTTGTTCCGTTGAATTTTTAATGCGTTCCTTGAGAAAGCAAAGTTGAAAGATGATGGTAGCAATTACACGGACTAGGTCCGTAACTTAAGGATTATCGTCATTGCTGCACAGAAGAATTACATCCTGGAAGCACCGCTAGGTGCCAGACCTACTGCAGGAGCAACACCAGATGTTATGAACATCTGGTAGAGCAAAGCTAATGACTACTCGATAGTTCAGTGTGCCATGCTTTACGGCTTAGAACCGGGACTTCAACGACGTTTTGAACGTCATGGAGCATATGAGATGTTCCAGGAGTTGAAGTTCATATTTCAAGCAAATGCCCGTTTGAGAGATATGAAGTCTCCAATAAGTTCTACAGCTGCAAGATGGAGGAGAATAGTTCTGTCAGTGAGCATATACATAGAATGTCTGTGTATAACAATCACTTGATTCAACTGGGAGTTAATATTCCGGATGATAGCGTCATTGAAAAAATTCTTCAATCACTGCCACCAAGCTACAAGAGCTTTGTGATGAACTATAACATGCAAGGGATGGATAAGACGGTTCCCGAGCTCTTCGCAATGCTAAAGGCAGCGGAGGTAGAAATCAAGATGGAGCATCAAGTGTTGATGGTCAACAAGACCACCAGTTTCAAGAAAAAGGGTAAAGGGAAGACGAAGGGGAAGTTCAAGAAGAACAACAAGTAAGTTGCCGCTCAGGAGAAGAAATCCAAGTTTGGACCTAAGCCTGAGACTGAGTGCTTCTACTGCAAACAGATTGGTCACTGGAAGCGGAACTGCCCCAAGTATTTGGCGGATAAGAAGGATGGCAAGGTGAACAAAGGTACATGTCAAATACATGTTATTGATGTGTACCTTACTAATGCTCGCAGTAGCACCTGGGTATTTGATACTGGTTCTATTGCTAATATTTGCAACTCGAAACAGGGACTACAGATTAAGCAAAGATTGGCTAAGGACGAGGTGACGATGCGCGTGGGAAATGGTTCCAAAGTCGATGTGATCGCGGTCAGCATGCTACCTCTACATCTACCTTCGGGATTAGTTTTAGACCTGAATAATTGTTATTTGGTGCCAGCGTTAAGCATGAACATTATATCTGGATCTTGTTTGATGCGAGACGGTTATTCATTTAAATCAGAGAATAATGGTTGTTCTATTTATTTGAGTAATATCTTTTATGGTCATGCACCCTTGAAGAGTGGTCTATTTTTGTTGAATCTCGATTGTAGTGATACACATGTTCATAATATTGAAGCCAAAAGATGCAGAGTTGATAATGATAGTGCAACTTATTTGTGGCACTGCCGTTTAGGTCATATTGGTGTAAAGCGCATGAAGAAACTCCATACTGATGGACTTTTGGAACCACTTGATTATGAATCAGTTGGTACTTGCGAACCGTGCCTCATGGGCAAGATGACTAAAACGCCGTTCTCCGGAACTATGGAGCGAGCAACAGATTTGTTGGAAATCATACATACAGATGTATGTGGTCCGATGAATGTTGAGGCTCGCGGCAGGTATCGTTATTTTCTCACCTTCACAGATGATTTAAGCAGATATGGGTATATCTACTTAATGAAACATAAGTCTGAAACATTTGAAAAGTTCAAAGAATTTCAGAGGTGAAGTGGAAAATCATCATAACAAGAAAATAAAGTTTCTACTATCTGATCATGGAGGAGAATATTAGAGTTACGAGTTTGGTCTACATTTGAAACAATGCGGAATAGTTTCGCAACTCACGCCACCCGGAACACCACAGCGTAATGGTGTGTCCGAACGTTGTAATCGTACTTTACTAGATATGGTGCCATCTATGATGTCTCTTACTGATTTATCGCTATCATTTTGGGGTTATGCTTTAGAGACGGTTGCATTCACGTTAAATAGGGCACCATCGAAATCCATTGAGACAACGCCTTATGAACTATGTTTTGGCAAGAAACCAAAGTTGTTGTTTCTTAAAGTTTGGGGCTGCAATGCTTATGTGAAAAAGCTTCAACCTGATAAGCTCGAACCCAAATTGGAGAAACGTGTCTTCATAGGATACCCAAAGGAAACTGTTGGGTACACCTTCTATCACAGATTTGAAGGCAAGACTTTTGTTGCTAAATTTGGATCCTTTCTAGAGAAGGAGTTTCTCTCGAAAGAAGTGAGTGGGAGGAAAGTAAAACTTGATGAGGTAACTGTACCTCCTCCCTTAATGGAAAGTAGTTCATCACAGAAACCGGTTCCTGTGACACCTACACCAATTAGTGAGGAAGCTGATGATATTGATCATGAAACTTCAGATCAAGTTACAACTGAACCTCGTAGGTCAACCAGAGTAAGATCCGCACCAGAGTGGTACGATAATCCTGTTCTGGAGGTTATGTTACTAGACCATGACGAACCTACGAACTATGAAGAAGCGATGGTGAGCCCAGGTTCTGCAAAATTGCTTGAGGCCATGAAATCTGAGATGGAATCCATGTATGAGAACAAAGTGTGGACTTTGGTTGACTTGCTCGATGATCGGCAGGCCATTGAGAATAAATGGATTTTCAAGAAGAAGACTGACGCTGACGGTAATGTTACTGTCTACAAAGCTCGACTTGTTGCAAAAGGTTTTCGACAAGTTCAAGGGATTGACTACGATGAGACTTTCTCACCCGTAGCGATGCTTAAGTCTGTCCGAATCATGTTAGCAATTGCCGCATTTTATGATTATGAAATTTGGCAAATGGATGTGAAAACTGCATTCCTGGATGGATTTCTGGAAGAAGAGTTGTATATGATGCAACCGGAAGGTTTTGTCGATCCAAAGGGAGCTAACAAAGTGTGCAAGCTCCAGCGATCCATTTATGGACTGGTGCAAGCCTCTCGGAGTTGGAATAAACGCTTTGATAGTTTGATCAAAGCATATGGTTTTATACAGACATTTGGAGAAGCCTGTATTTACAAGAAAGTGAGTGGGATCTCTGTAGAATTTTTGATATTATATGTGGATGACATATTGCTGATTGGAAATGATATAGAATTTCTAGAGAGCATAAAAGGATACTTGAATAAGAGTTTTTCAATGAAAGACCTCGGTGAAGCTTCTTACATGTTGGGCATCAAGATCTATAGAGATAGATCAAGACGCTTAATTGGACTTTCACGAAGCACATACGTTGACAAAGTTTTGAAGAAGTTCAAATGGATCAAGCAAAGAAAGGGTTCTTGCCTGTGTTACAAGGTGTGAAGTTGACTAAGACTCAATGCCTGAGCACTGCTGAAGATAGAGAGAAGATGAAAGATGTTCCCTATGCTTCAGCCATAGGCTCTATCAAGTATGCAATGTTGTGTACCAGACATGATGTGTGCCTTTCTATAAGTTTAGTAGGGAGGTACCAAAGTAATCCAGGAGTGGATCACTGGACAGCGGTCAAGAACATCCTGAAATACCTGAAAAGGACTAAGGATATGTTTCTCATTTATGGAGGTGACAAAGAGCTAGTCGTAAATGGTTACGTCGATGCAAGCGTTGACACTGATCCGGACGATTCTAAATCGCAAATCGGATACGTGTTTACATTGAATGGTAGAGCTGTCAGTTGGTGCAGTTCTAAACATAGCATTGTGGCGGGATCTACGTGTGAAGTGGAGTACATAGCTGCTTTGGAAGCAGCAAATGAAGGAGTCTGGATGAAGGAGTTCATATCCGATCTAGGTGTCATACCTAGTGCATCAGGTCCAATGAAAATCTTTTGTGACAATACTGGTGCAATTGCCTTGGCAAAGGAATCTAGATTTCACAAGAGAACCAAGCACATCAAGAGACGCTTCAACTCCATCTGGGATCAAGTCCAGGTGGGAGACATAGAAATTTGCAAGATACATACGGATCTGAATGTTGCAGACCCGTTGATTAAGCCTCTTCCACGAGCAAAACATGATCAACACCAAAGCTCCATGGGTGTTAGAATCATTCTTGTAATCTAGATTATTGACTCTAGTGCAAGTGGGAGATCAAGGAAATATGCCCTAGAGGCAATAATAAAGTTATTATTTATTTCTTATATCATGATAAATGTTTATTATTCATGCTAGAATTGTATTAACCGGAAACTTAATACTTGTGTGAATACATAGACAAACAGAGTGTCACTAGTATGCCTCTACTTGACTAGCTCGTTAATAAACGATGGTTATGTTTCCTAGCCATAGACATGAGTTGTCATTTGATTAACGGGATCACATCATTAGGAGAATGATGTGATTGACTTGACCCATTCCGTTAGCTTAACACTTGATCGTTTAGTATTCTGCTATTGCTTTCTTCATGACTTATACATGTTCCTATGACTATGAGATTATGCAACTCCCGTTTACCGGAGGAACACTTTGTGTGCTACCAAACGTCATAACGTAACTGGGTGATTATAAAGGTGCTCTACAGGTGTCTCCGAAGGTACTTGTTGGGTTGGCGTATTTCGAGATTGGGATTTTTCACTCCGATTGTCGGAGAGGTATCTCTTGGCCCACTCGGTAATGCACATCACTATAAGCCTTGCAAGCATTGTAACTAATGAGTTAGTTGCGGGATGATGTATTACGGAACGAGTAAAGAGACTTGCCGGTAACGAGATTGAACTAGGTATTAAGATACCGACGATCAAATCTCGGGCAAGTAACATACCGATGGCAAAGGGAACAACATATGTTGTTATGCGGTTTGACCGATAAAGATCTTCGTAGAATATGTGGGAGCCAATATGAGCATCCAGGTTCCGCTGTCGGTTATTGACCGGAGACGTGTCTCGGTCATTTCTACATAGTTCTCGAACCCGTAGGGTCCGCACGCTTAAAGTTCGATGACGGTTATATTATGATTTTATGTGTTTTGATGTACCGGAGGTAGTTCAGAGTCCCGGATGTGATTACGGACATTACGAGGAGTCTCGAAATGGTCGAGACATTAAGGTTGATATATGGGAGTGTTATATTCGGACACCGTATGAGTTCCGAAGGTTATCAGATATATATTGGAGAAACCAGGAGGTTACCGGAACCCCCCGGGGGGTTATTGGGCCTCATGCGCCGAAGTGATGGAAGAGGAGAGGCGGCCAGCTAGGGGCACGCGACCCCCCTAGCCCAAACCGAATTGGACTAGGGGGCCGGCCCCCTTTCCTTGTTCTTATCCTCCCCTTCCTTCGCCTCTCCTACTTGGACTAGGAAAGAGGGGGCATCCTATTTGGAGTAGGATTGCCCCCCTTGGGCGCGCCTCCTCCCCTTGGTCGTCCCTCTCCTCCTCCCCCCTTTATATACGGAGGAGGGGGCACCCCATAGACACAACAATTGATCTCGTGGATCTCTTAGCCATGTGCGGTGCCCCCGTCCACCATAATCCACCTCGATAATATCATAGCGGTGCTTAGGCAAAGCCCTGCGTCAGTATGACATCATCATTGTCACCACGCCGTCATGCTGATGGAACTCTCCCTCAAAGCTCAGCTGGATCGGAGTTCGAGGGACGTCATCGAGTTGAACGTGTGCAGAAATCGGAGGTGCCGTGCGTTCGGTACTTGATCGGTCGGATCGTGAAGACGTACGACTACATCAACCACGTCGTGCTAACGCTTCCGCTTTCGGTCTACGAGGGTACCTGGACACACTCTCCCCTCTCGTTGCTATGCATCACCATGATCTTATGTGTTCATAGGAATTTTTTTGAAATTACTATGTTCCCCAATACGAGGTTAGTGTCCTTTCAACTTTCTCCATACTGTCATATTACTTTGCAAAATCGGGGTATTTGTTCTGACTAATTGATAACTATTTAAGCAACCAATTGTGATTTCATATTCTGACTCCATTCCTAGGCTGTAACAAATTCTATTTACCAATTTATGCGCACTATATATTCTTCTACCATGTTCTGAATAAATAATACCTTTCCACCTTTTAAGCAGGATATGTTGGATGCATAGTGAACAATTTGTATGTTAATGCATAGTGAACGATTTGTATGTTACTAAGCGTACCAAATTTCACTGGAAGGACTTGAAGCATGTCATAAACTTTGTTGATAATCTGACAGAGATAGCACAGTGTATGAACGCTGGATTTTGGATGGGATTAATTAGACCTATGGTGCACACACTGAACAAGACCAATTGTGTGCACAAAACGCTGGTAAAAAGTCTTATTTTAGTGTTGATGCTCATAAACTATATATATCTTCAACGATATGTTACAATTTGTTTTTGTTCTACATGTCAACAGAAATTGCCCCCCTTAGCAGTTCCTAGATCGATTTCCGGTGTGGCCGAATTACACTTGTGCCTGCTAATAACACCAAAGTTATTGCAAGGTACTGCATTTTCTGCAGAAATGGAACCATTCAAATTAACAAGTTCTCGCTTCTCGCGGCAATGCATCCATATTGGAAAATTGGAGACACTGTTCTACTCATGCTCTACCAAGGCACAGGAGGGCTCTTCCTTTTCATTGACGAGATGCCGAGTCGCCGTGATCTAGCTGCTTCCAGTGGATAGTTGTGGTTGTTGGCCCTCAGCCTCTTAAAATGTGCTAGTTGTAACTATATATGTTAAGTATGTAGATATGGACCATATGGTTGTTGGCCCTTAGCCTCTTAAAATGTGATAGTTGTTACTATGTTAAGTATGTAGATATGGACCATATGGTTGTCAAAACCGTGTTACGAAGATCCTCCTTTTGTCGAATAGTGTAACCACTATATATATGTTACTCAAATGTTGTTACTCAAGTTCATAAGTTTTCATGGAAAGTATTAGTATCGTACATAGTTCATTGAGTTTAAGCATGTGCCCGATGTCCAGAAGGCATTTGCATATTAACTGTCCATATTGCAAATTCACACACATGTTAACACAAGGAAACGTATGTGTAACATACTAATCATCGCACATGAGTACTCACAGACGCATCATGTGCGATACTCCTAGCCACCGCAAGCAACTAGTTTGCATTTTTCAAAGTTTTTGGTACACACAGAATCACACATGAAGTAACTGTATTGACTATCTGTGTTGTAATTTCTCATCGCAAATAGTTCATCCGAGTCGGCTGTTTGCCACGTATCACACACATCTTGTTTACACGACTCATTTGTGTTCTTTTGGCTCATCGCAAACAGTTCATCCATGTGAACTATATGCCGCATATCACAGACATCTTGTTAAGTTGAACCCTTTCTGTTGTGTTCCCTAATAGAAAACAGTTCATCCGAGTGAATCGTATGCCGTATATCACACACACATTGATATGGCTGCCCGTTTCTGTTGTTCTACATCATCGCAAACAGTTCGAATGGATTAACCATGTGTCTTGCATCGCCACACATTGATATTGCTGCCCGTTTATGTTGTTATGCCTCATCGCAAATAGTTTGAATGGATTAACCGTGTGCCCTTCATCGCACACGCAACTAAAATCTGAACCTTGTTTGATGGCTCCACCATCGCAAACGTGTTGCACCTTTTTTGACGGTTTTTTACACCACCATTTGCGATTATTGCATCACACACAGTTTCGGCAAAGGGTCTCTGATCGCAGTGTCGCGTTAGCAGTATCCTGCAGTAGTGCATGTTCCATACGTACACCGTGCTTATCACACAAAGTATAGTGCCTCGCCCCCTACATTATGACAAGCATTTAGCCCCGAGCTGCAAAAGCCACACATTATCCCAAATTATAATCAATGTTCTACATTGTGATATCTTCTTCAAATATCCGAATCCAATTTTTTATAATGAATTATGATCTCTGTTCGTCTTTTACACCTTCACGATCATCTTCTCTTTGTAGTTGTAGCTAGCTAGCACTAACTTTCAATCGTGCATGCACACGACTGCCCCCCTCTCACCCTCCCGCGGCGTCCCCTCCATCGCGCACATTCATTATTTCTCTTTAGGTCGTTCACTCATGGTGTGTGTAGGTCCCTCGGCTCCTTCTTTCCGGCACACACCGGTCGATATACCTCTCTAGCCAAGTGTGCCTACCACAAACACACACTTCCCCTCTTCTCTTCTCACCGTCCATGCCCCCTATGTCCAATACGGTTCCATGCAGGTGCACACTCCCGCCCCTCTTTTCATCGATCTCATACTCGCACACTCCTCCCCGCTCGACATAGTAGGCCTCTCGCGCCACCACCTAGCCGCACCCCTCTCCCCCTGTCCGTCTCTCCGGACCTTATTTGCTTCTAACACATGCACGCATGTATACGTACCGATCTCCCTACATATAGCTAGGTCGACTATAATTCTTTTTCCCCATGCACCGATCGACTTACCTCACTAGTTATGTCTCTCCCTTTCTCGGACACACGATGATTGATCTTCCTATGTAGTTACGTCTGCTTACCACAACCATATCACCCCTCATCATCCTTGCATACCTCCCGACCCGTCTCTCACATGCACGTGCATAGACAGGCAGACATCCCCTCTCTTATTGATATTGCACTCGTACCCTCCATTTGTCTAGCAGGCCTCTCCCACCATTTGTGAGAAGCAACTCTACCACCAACCCTCCGACACTCTACCTTTGTATCTCTCCCAACCTTATTCCTCTGCTACACATATGAATGGATGCTGATCGATCTCCATCAATACATAGCTAGGTCTCTCTCCTTCTCCACACATATACTAGTTGATCTACCTCTCTATAGTTAGGTCTCTGCCCCCTCTCCCATCCCCCCACACATCGATAGTCGAACGTTGTAGGTAGGTATCCATGCCACAGAGAAAAACCGCACCTCTGCTCTCTCACATTCCAGTAGGCCAGCCGCCCTGTAAATTTGACGTGGGCAAACACAAATTCGATAGCACTCTTTATGGATCGCGCACCCACACATTTCATCCATGTTTTTGATTCTATCGATATCTCACGCCGATGATCCCTCCACTCTCTTCTCGTGGATTGCTCCCTCTATATATGATATATCCATGACTCTGTTTCACACACATTGCATATATTACGTTTTTTCGTTTGAGATATCATCTACACATTACCTCTGTGTCGCACAAACCATCTCTCTCACACCCACCCACGTACGTACCTGCACCTAAAGAAGAGGTGCACGCATGATGCACGTACTCACACCTTGTTCCCGTCCACACTCGCGCGGGTACACAATGGAGTTCATTTATGTACGAAAAGGCATCCCACGTGATAATTTGACGCGTGTAGCGGTTGTTTACTTGAAGGAGGGTCGTGTACCACACGTAGACGGAACAAACTTCGATTTGACGCGTTAGTATTAAATAAAGTTATATTCCTCAATGGCACGTACAGAATATAAAACGATTGTCGTCAGAAAAAAAACCCGCTCCACTATATAAAATGCAGCCGACCTATCGGGGTTTGTCTCTAGTCACACTATCTTACACAAGGCGGGGGTGGCATCTCTCTCTCACCGTTGGTCACTGATCCGGCCGCATCCCGTCCGTCGGCAGAAAGGGAGGATGTGCATTATTTCTCCATTCGACGGTGTTGAGGCAGCATGTCCCGATCTGCGGTACTCGTCGTTCTCTTTGACCAAGCTCCAGCACAGTAGCGCCTTCGCCACTTGCTCGCTGCTGCAGTATGGGCAGATCTCGGCCGCTAGCGCCCTCCTAGTTACATCTTGAAAACCCTCAGGTAAAGCATCCTCCGGCCTTGCTCCACTGCCCATCTTCCCATGTTGCTGCATGTGGAAAATCCTGCACGTGGAGCTTCTTTAGTTGTTTGCTTAAAACGTATCTCGGTCGACGTACTTTCCATCTTGTAATCTCGTCCTCAAACCATATTTGATAAACCACCATGCTGCTACCTTTCCCTTATTACATGGAATATGCTTGTGTCTTCAGCTCGTGTTATTCGACAGCAATTGTTTCCTTTCTACCTCCTTTTGCAAATAGCGCTATCCATGTCACCTCGTTGCTATTGCGACCTTTTGGTGAACTGCACAAATCACTTTTTTCTTAAGAGAGTTTTGTGTTATTCCGCCAAAATGTCACATGGGCAACATTTTTACATTTCTGTGGGACTGCAGAAAGGGAGATTGGTTTTGCTATCCTCCTCATCCAACTTCGTGCCTAATCTTCTCCAACAAGTAGTTAGTCCTAAAGAGATGTCGCAGAGGTGGTCAACTTCTATTTTTGTGTGTTATGCTTCATCATCTAGTTGCTCTATTATTATAATCACACTGACTGAATATCTTTGCAAACAGGGATGACTGATACATCCATTTTGCATCATGCTTTTATATCGATATTTATCGCATTATGGGCTTTTATTCCACGTTATGTCATAATACTTAAGGCTATTCTCTTTTATTTTACAAGGTTTACATGAAGAGGGAGAATGCCGGCAGCTAGAATTCTGGGCTGGAAAAGGAGCAAATATTGGAGACCTATTCTGCGCAACTCCAAAAGTCCTGAAACTCCACGGAATATCTTAAAATAAATAAAGAAAAATTGTCACTAAAGATGAAGGCCAGGGGGCCCACACCCTGCTCACGAGGGTGGGGGGCGCACCCCCTACCTCGTGGGCCCCCTGGTGGCTCTCCGACGCCCATCTTCTCCTATATTAAGTCTTTCGATGAGAAAAAACATAAAGCAACCTTTCGGGACGAAACTCCGCCGCCACGAGGCGAAATCAATCTAGGGCTCCGGCAGAGGTGTTCTGCCGAGGACACTTCCATCCGGGAGGGGGAAATCATCGTCATCATCAACACCAAGGCTCCTCTCATCAGGAGAGGGAATCTCCATCAACATCTTCACCAGCACCATCTCATCTCCAAACCCTAGTTCATCTCTTGTATCCAATTCTTGTCTCCAAGTCTGGGATTGGTGCTAGTAGGTTGCTAGTAGTGTTGATTACTCCTTGTAGTTGATGCTAGTTGGTTTATTTGGTGGAAGATCATATGTTCAGATCCTTTATGCATATTATTACCCCTCTGATTATGAACATGAATATTCTTTGTGCGTAGTTACGTTTGTTCCTGAGGACAAGGGAGAAGTCTTGCTATTAGTAGTCATGTGAATTTGGTATTCGTTCGATATTTTTGATGAGATGTATGTTGTCTAGCCTCTAGTGGTGTTATGTGAACGTCGACTACATAAGACTTCACCATTATTTGGGCCTAGAGGAAGGCATTTGGAAGTAATAAGTAGATGATGTGTTGCTAGAGTGACAGAAGCTTAAACCCTAGTTTATGCGTTGCTTCGTAAGGGGCTCATTTGGATCCATATGTCTCATGCTATGGTTAGGTTTACCTTAATTCTTTTGTTGTAGTTGCGGATGCTTGCAATAGAGGTTAATCATAAGTGGGATGCTTGTTCAAGTAAGAACAACACCCAAGCACCGGTCCACCCACATATCAAATTATCAAAGTACCGAACGCGAACCATATGAGCGTGATGAAAACTAGCTTGACGATATTCCCATGTGTCCTCGGGAGCGCTTTTCCTATTATAAGAGTTTGTCCAGGCTTGTCCTTTGCTACAAAAAGGATTGGGCCACCTTGCTGCACTTTATTTACTCTTGTTATTTGTTGCTCGTTACAATTTATCTTATCACAAAACTATCTGTTACTACTTATTTCAGTACTTGCAGAGAATAATTTGCTGAAAACCGCTTATCATTTCCTTCCGCTCCTCGTTGGGTTCGACACTCTTACTTATCGAAAAGACTACGATAGATCCCCTATACTTGTGGGTCATCAAGACTCTTTTCTTGCGCCATTGCCGGGGAGTGTAGCGCCTTTGGTAGGTGGAATTTGGTAAGGAAAAATTTATATAATGTGCTGAAATTTACTGTCACTTGTTACTATGGAAAGTAATTCTCTGAGGGGCTTGTTCGGGGTATCTTCACCCCGTCCTGTAGAGCAAAGAGTTGCTCCTCAACCTACCGAACCTATTGAAAATGAAACTCCTTTTGAATTTCCTTCGGGTCTGATGGAAAAACTGCTAGCTAATCCTTTTACAGGAGATGGAACAAAGCGTCCTGATGATCACTTAATATATGTGGATGAAGTTTGTGGATTATTTAAGCTTTCAGGTATACCCGATGACGTTGCTAAGAGGAAGGTCTTCCCTTTATCTTTGAAGGGAGACGCATTGACATGGTATAGGCTATGTGATGATATGAGATCATGGAACTATAAAAGATTGAAATTGGAATTTCATCAAAAGTATTATCCTATGCATCTTGTTCATCGTGATCCAATTATATATATAATTTTTGGCCTCGCGAAGGAGAAAGCATCGCTCAAGCTTGGGGAGGCTTAAATCAATGTTATATTCATGCCCCAATCATGAGCTCCCAAGAGAAATAATTATTCAAAGTTTTTATGCTCGGCTTTCTGATAACAATCGCACCATGTTCGATACTTCTTGTGCTGGCTCTTTTATGATGAAGACTATTGAATTCAGATGGAATTTATTGGATAGAATTAAACGCAACTCTGAAAATTTGGACCTCGACAAAGGTAAGGAGTCAGGTATGATACCTAAGTTTGATTGTGTTAAATCTTTCATGGATATCGATATTTTTCGTAAGTTTAGCACTAAATATGGACTTGACTCTGAGATAGTAGCTTCTTTCTGTGAATCTTTTGCTACTTATGTTGACCTCCCCAAGGAGAAGTGGTTTAAATATCATCCTCCCATAGAAGTAAAAGTAGCTGCACCTATTAAAGTTGAAGAAAAGACTGTCACTTGTAATGATCCTATTGTTCCCACTTCTTATGTTGAGAAACCACCTTTCCCTGTTAGAATAAAGGATCATGCTAAAGCTTCAACTGTTGTTCTTAAAAGCAATATTAGAACTTATACACCTCCTGAGCAAGTCAAAGTAGAACCTAATATTGCTATTGTCAAAGATCTCTTGTCTGATAGTATTGATGGGCATGTTATTCAGTTCAATGGTGAAACTGCTAGAATTGCTAAACCTTGTGTTAAAGATAAACATAGACCTATTGTAGGCGTGCCTGCTATTTCTATTAAAATAGGAGATCATTGTTATCATGGCTTATGTGATATGGGTGCTAGTGCTAGTGTTATACCTTATGATTTATATAAATAAATTAAGCATGAAATTGCACCTGCTGAGTTAGAAGATATTGATGTTACAATTAAACTTGCCAATAGAGATACTATATCTGCAATGGGAATTGTTAGAGATGTTGAAGTCTTGTGTGGGAAAACTAAATATCCTGCTGATTTTCTTGTTCTTAGTTCTCCACAAGATAGCTTTTGTCCAATTATATTTGGTAGACCCTTCTTGAACACTGTTAATGCTAGGATAGATTGCGAAAAGAATGTTGTTATTATTGGCTTGGTTGATATGATTCATGAGTTTAATTTCTCTAAATTTAGCAAACAACATCGTGAGGAAGAATTTCCTAGTAAGGATGAAATTATTGGTCTTGCTTCTATAGCCGTACCTCCTAGTGATCCTTTAGAACACTATTTGCTAGACCATGAAAATGATATGTTCATGAATGAAAGAAGGGAAATAGATGAAGTATTCTTTAAACAGGAACCTATTCTGCAAAACAATTTGCCTGTTGAAATCCTAGGGGATCCTCCTCCACCCAAGGGTGATCCCGTGTTTGAGCTTATACCGTTGCCTGATAATCTTAAATATGCTTATCTTGATGAAAAGAAAATATATCCTGTTATTATTAGTGCTAACCTTTCAGAGCATGAAGAAGAAAGATTATCGAAAACTCTAAAGAAGCACCGTGCCGCTATTGGATATACTCTTGATGATCTTAAGGGCATTAGTCCCACTCTATGTCAACATAAAATAAATTTGGAAGCGGATGCCAAACCAGTTCGTGATCCTCAACGACGTTTGAATCCTAAAATAAAAGAAGTGGTAAGAAAAGAAATACTCAAGCTTCTGGAGGCAGGTATAATTTATCCCGTTGCTGATAGTCAGTGGGTAAGTCCTGTCCATTGTGTCCCTAAGAAGGGAGGTATTACTGTTGTCCCTAATGATAAAGATTAATTGACCCCGCAAAGAATTATCACTGGTTATAGGATGGTAACTGATTTCCGCAAATTAAGTAAAGCTACTAAGAAAGATCATTACCCCTTGCCTTTTATTGATCAAATGCTAGAAAGATTATGCAAACATACACATGATTGCTTTCTAGATGGTTATTCTGGTTTCTCTCAAATACCTGTGTCGGCTAAAGATCAATCAAAGACTACTTTTACTTGCCCTTTTGGTACTTTTGCTTATAGACTTATGCCTTTTGGTTTATGTAATGCACCTGCTACCTTTCAAAGATGCATGATGGCTATATTCTCTGATTTTTGTGAAAAAAATTGTGAGGTCTTCATGGACGATTTTTCCGTCTATGGTTCCTCTTTTGATGATTGCTTGAGCAATCTTGATCGAGTTTTGCAGAGATGTGAAGAAACTAATCTTGTCTTGAATTGGGAAAAGTGCCACTTTATGGTTAATGAAGGTATTGTCTTGGGGCACAAAGTTTCTGAAAGAGGTATTGAAGTTGATAAAGCCAAGGTTAATGCTATTGAAAAGATGCCAGGTCCCAAGGACATCAAAGGTATAAGAAGTTTCCTTGGCCACGCCGGATTTTATAGGAGGTTCATTAAGGACTTCTAAAAAATTTCTCGGCCTCTGACTAATTTATTACAAAAAGATGTTCCATTTGTCTTTGATGATGATTGTGTAGAAGCATTTGAAATACTTAAGAAAGCATTAGTCTCTGCACCTGTTGTTCAGCCACCTGATTGGAATTTACCCTTTGAAATTATGTGTGATGCTAGTGATTATGCTGTAGGTGCTGTTCTAGGGCAAAGAGTTGATAAGAAATTAAATGTTATCCATTATGCTAGTAAGACTATAGACAATGCTCAAAGAAATTATGCTACCACCGAAAAGGAACTTTTAGCAGTTGTATTTGCTTGTGATAAATTCAGACCCTATATTGTTGATTCTAAAGTAACTATTCACACTGATCATGCTACTATTAAATATCTTATGAAAAAGAAAGATGCTAAACCTAGACTTATTAGATGGGTTCTCTTGCTGCAAGAATTTGATTTGCATATTGTTGATAGAAAAGGAGCTGAGAACCCCGTTGCAGATAACTTATCTAGGTTAGAGAATGTTCTTGATGACCCACTACCTATTGATGATAGCTTTCCTGATGAACTATTAAATGTCATAAGCACTTCTCGTAGCACTCCATGGTATGCTGATTATGCTAATTATATTGTTGCTAAATTTATACCACCTAGCTTCACATACCAACAAAAGAAAAGTATTTCTATGATTTGCGACATTACTTTTGGGATGACCCACATCTTTATAAAGAAGGAGTACATGGTGTTATTAGACGTTGTGTTCCTGAGCATGAACAGGAACAAATCCTACGCAAGTGCCACTCCGAGGCTTATGGAGGACACCACGCTGGAGATAGAACTGCACATAAGGTATTGCAATCCGGTTTTTATTGGCCTACTCTCTTCAAGGATGCCCATAAGTTTGTTTTGTCTTGCGATGAATGTCAAAGAATTGGTAATATTAGTAGACGTCAAGAAATGCCTATGAATTATTCACTTGTTATTGAACCATTTGATGTTTGGGGCTTTGATTATATGGGACCATTTCCTGCCTCTAATGGATATACACATATTTTGGTTGCTGTTGATTACGTTACTAAGTGGGTAGAAGCTATTCCAACTAGTAGTGCTGATCATAACACTTCCATTAAAATGCTTAAGGAAGTTATTTTTCCGAGGTTTGGAGTCCCTAGATATTTAATGACTGATGGTGGTTCACACTTTATTCATGGTGATTTTCGTAAAATGCTTGCTAAATATGACGTTAATCATAGAATTGCATCTCCTTATCACCCGCAGTCTAGTGGTCAAGTAGAATTGAGCAATAGAGAGCTCAAATTAATTTTGCAAAAGACTGTTAATAGGTCTAGAAAGAATTGGTCCAAGAAACTTGATGATGCTCTATGGGCCTATAGAACTGCATATAAGAATCCTACGGGTATGTGTCCGTATAAAATGGTTTATGGAAAAGCATGTCACTTACCTCTCGAACTAGAACATAAGGCATATTGGGCTATTAAAGAGCTCAACTATGATTTCAAACTTGCCGGTGAGAAAAGGTTATTTGATATTAGCTCACTTGATGAATGGAGAACCCAAGCTTATGAAAATGCTAAATTGTTTAAAGAAAAAGTTAAAAGATGGCATGACAAAAGGATACAAAAGCGTGAGTTTAATGTAGGTGATTATGTATTGTTATACAACTCTCATTTAAGATTTTTTGCAGGAAAACTTCTCTCTAAATGGGAAGGTCCCTACGTTATCGAGGAGGTCTATCGTTCCGGTGCCATAAAAATCAACAACTTTGAAGGTACAAATCCGAAGGTGGTAAATGGTCAAAGGATCAAACATTATATTTCAGGTAATCCCATAAATGTTGAAACAAATATTATTGAAACCGTAACCCCGGAGGAACACATAAGGGACACTTTCCAGACCGTTTCAGACTCCGAAAAGGAATAGGTATGTGGTACGGTAAGCAAACCGACTCCAAAACAATTTCTAAGGCAATATTTCTCCATTTTGGAATATTTAGAAAAATAGAAAAATAAGTGGCAGTCCGGGAAGGACATGAGGGCTCCACGAGGGTGGAGGGCGCGCCCTACCCCCCTGGGCGCACCCCCCTACCTCGTGAGCACCCCGTGTGCCCTCCGGACTACGTTTTCTTGCACGATACGTATTTTGGTCGGTAAAAATTCATTTTATATTCTCCCGAAGGTTTTGACTCCCGTATCACGCAAATCTCCTCTGTTTTTGTTTTGAGCTGTTGCTGCTGCAGATTTGAGCAAGATGTCTTCTCAAGAGTCAGTCGGGGAGAGCCGGGTATCTAATCCGGCACCGGAACCAAGGGAAAATAGCGATGTTGACCACTTTGGGCCAGCAACGGAGGAAGAGATGGAGGCCGACTTGATGAGGGTAGATGCCATGGAGGATCAAGAAGTCACCTCTCGCCTCCGAGCTGGGTTTACGATGGGGGAACTACAGAGCTCAGCTATTCCAAACTCGGTTATCCCTTCCAATGTTAGATTTCTTTCTTATGAAAACATGAGGAGGAGTGTCTCTTGTTCTCCCGTAGCTATGCAACACCCTTGGGTGCAAGGAGCTTTAGCCATTACAGGAAAGCTTCGCAAGGAAATAATGGACCTCAAGCAGCAAGTCAGTAAGCTCGAGGAGGAGAACCGTATCTTGAGGGGAATCATCGCCAAGAATATTACACCAAAAACAAAGAAGGAGATATAATCACATGGGTATGGGCACTCCCCTTGGCAACTGCCAAGCTTGGGGGAGGTGCCCCGGTATCGTATCACCATCACAACTCCTATCTTTACCGTTTTTCTTAGTTCGATCCTTCTAGTAGTATCTTGATTTAGTAGAATAAAGTCATGTCATGATCTAGTTTTGAGTTTTGCTTTATGATCCCTCTATGTAATCAAGTCCGTGAGCTATATATATATAATAAAGTTTAGTGTTGAGTCAAGGGCTTGATTATTTTTCCATGATCTTGGGTGAACAAAAGAAAAGAAAGAGGAAAAAGAATAAAAAGAAACAAAGAGTTCATATTGATCTTATTGAGAGTAATGACTTCACATAGAAAGAGTACGATGATTAAAAGTTGTTGGGAGTTGGCAAATATAGCTTTGGTCATCGTTGCAATTAATAGGAAGTAATAAGGAAAGAGAGGTTCCACATATAGATATATTATCATTGACATCTTTTATGATTGGGAGCACTCACTAAAATATAACATGCTAAAGAGTTGATGTTGGACAAGGAAGACAACGTGATGAGTTATGTTTTCTTATATCTGAGATAAAGTATGTTGTCATGGATCCTCTAACATGTTGAGCTTGCCTTTCCCCCTCATGCTAGCCGAATTCTCAGCACCAAGTAGAGATACTACTTGTGCTTCCAAATACCTTTAAACCAGTTTTGCCATGAGAGTCCACCATATCTACCTATGGATTGAGTAAGATCCTTCAAGTAAGTTGTCATCGGTGCAAAGCAATAAAAATTGCTCTAAACATGTATGATTGATTGGTGTGGGAGAAATAAGCTTTATACGATCTTGTGATGTGGAAGTAATAAAAGCGACGGACTGCATAATAAAGGTTCATATCACAAGGAGCAATATAAAGTGACGTTCTTTCGCATTGAGATTTTGTGCATCCAACCATAAAAGCGCATGGCAACCTCTGCTTCCTTCTGCGAAGGGCCTATCTTTTATTATTATCCTCTACCTTATGCAAGAGTCATGGTGATCTTCACCTTTCCTTTTCATTTTATCCTTTGGCAAGCCCAACATGTTGGAAAGAACATGATATATATATATATATATATATATATATATATATATATATATATATATATATATATCTAATTGGATGTAGGGGAGCATGAATTATTATTGTTGACATTACCCTTGAGGTAAAAGGTTGTGGGGCAAAACTATAAGCCCCTATCTTTCTCTGTGTCCGATTAAAACTCCGTAACCACAAGTATTGCGTGAGTGTTAGCAATTATGAAGGACTAAATGATAGTTGAGTATGTGGACTTGCTTTTAAGCTTTGACATAGACTCTTTCCGATGTTATGATAAATTTCAATTGCTTCAATGACTGAGGTTATAATTTGTTGGTGCTCAATAAGGTTTCTAATTCATACTTTTGCATTGTGAAAAGATCATCACTTGAACATAAGTAATCATATGACAAAATCAATATGTGTTGCTGTTATAAGAACAATCATGATGCCTTCATGTCCGTATTTTATTTTTATCGATGCCTCTACCTCTAAACATGAGGACATATTTATTGTTATCAGCTTTTCGCTTGAGGACAAGCGAGGTCTAAGCTTGGGGGAGTTGATACGTCCATTTTGCATCATGCTTTTATATCGATATTTATCGCATTATGGGCTGTTATTCCATGTTATGTCACAATACTTATGGCTATTCTCTTTTATTTTACAAGGTTTACATGAAGAGGAGAATGCCGGCACTGGAATTCAGGCTGGAAAAGGAGAAAATATTGGAGACCTATTCTGCGAACTCCAAAAGTCCTGAAACTCCACGGAATATCTTAAAATAAATAAAGAAAAATCATCGCTAAAGATGAAGGCCAGGCCCACACCACGCTCACGAGGGTGGGGCGCGCCTCACCTCGTGGGCCCCCTGGTGGCTCTCCGACGCCCATCTTCTCCTATATGAAGTCTTTCGATGAGAAAAAAACATAAAGCAACCTTTCGGGACGAAACTCCGCCGCCACGAGGCGGAACCTTGGCGGAATCAATCTAGGGCTCCGGCAGAGCTGTTCTGCCAGGGACACCTCCCTCCGGGAGGGGGAAATCATCGTCATCATCATCACCAACGCTCCTCTCATCGGGAGAGGGCAATCTCCATCAACATCTTCACCAGCACCATCTCATCTCCAAACCCTAGTTCATCTCTTGTATCCAATTCTTGTCTCCAAGTCCGGGATTGGTGCTAGTAGGTTGCTAGTAGTGTTGATTACTCCTTGTAGTTGATGCTAGTTGGTTTATTTGGTGGAATATCATATGTTCAGATACTTTATGCATATTATTACCCCTCTGATTATGAACATGAATATGCTTTGTGAGTAGTTACGTTTGTTCCTGAGGACAAGGGAGAAGTCTTGCTATTAGTAGTCATGTGAATTTGGTATTCGTTCGATATTTTGATGAGATGTATGTTGTCTAGCCTCTAGTGGTGCTATGTGAACGTCGACTACATAACACTTCACCATTATTTGGGCCTAGAGGAAGGCATTGGGAAGTAATAAGTAGATGATGGGTTGCTAGGGTGACAGAAGCTTAAACCCTAGTTTATGTGTTGCTTCGTAAGGGGCTGATTTGGATCCATATGTCTCATGCTATGTGAGGGAGTCCTGGACTAGGGGGTGTCCGGATAGCCGAAGTATCATCACGGTCGGACTCCAAGACTATGAAGATACAAGATTGAAGACTTCGTCCCGTGTCCGGATGGGACTTTCCTTGGCGTGGAAGGCAAGCTTGGCGATACGGATATGTAGATCTCCTACCATTGTAACCGACTCTGTGTAACCCTAACCTATCCGGTGTCTATATAAACCGGAGGGTTTTAGTCCGTAGGACGAATAACAATCATACCATAGGCTAGCTTCTAGGGTTTAGCCTCCTTGATCTCGTGGTAGATCTACTCTTGTACTGCCCATATCATCAATATTAATCAAGCAGGAGTAGGGTATTACCTCCATCGAGAGGGCCCGAACCTGGGTAAAAACATCATGTCCCTTGTCTCCTATTACCATCCGCCTAGACGCACAGTTCGGGACCCCCTACCCGAGATCCGCCGGTTTTGACACGGACATTGGTGCTTTCATTGATAGTTCCTCTGTCGTCACCTATAGGCCCGATGGCTCCTTCGATCATCAACAACGACGCGGTCCAGGGTGAGACTTTTCTCCCCGGACAGATCTTCGTATTCGGAGGCTTTGCATCGCGGGCCAATTCACTTGGCCATCCGAGCAGATCGAAGCTACGCCCGCCATCGGTCAGGTTTGAAGCTTGAATTATACGGCGGACATCCGCGAAGACTTGATCTTCGACGGATTCGAGCCACAGCCAAGCGCCGCCGACCGCCTCGATGGGCATGATCTAACTCGCCAATGAACGGGTCACGGAGGTCGCATTAGTGTCCGCTCCGAACATTGATTCGAGCCGATCTCGCCGATCGAGGATGGTTGGTTGGACACCACCTCGGGGGCTGAAATCTCTACGGCGATTAAGCCGAACACAATCCCTGTCCTTTGCGAAGAATGTGACTCCCAGGTGCCGGACTCCTCTCCGGACTCTGAACCCTCCGCGCCCCTGCCAATCGAATCCGATCGGGCGCCGGTCATGGAGTTCACTGCCGCGGACATCTTTCAGCACTCGCCCTTTTGCGACATCCTGAATTCACTAAAGTCTCTCTCTTTATCAGGAGAGCCATGGCCGGACCGGTCAGGAAGGTTGGGATGCGGACGACGAAGAAATTCAACGCCCACCCACCACCCACTTCATAGCCACTGTCGAAAGCTTACACGAAGTGCTCGACTTCGACTCCGAAGACATCGACGGTATGGACGACGATGTAGGAGACAACCATGAACCAGCGCCTATAGGATGCTGGACAACCACCTCATCCCATGATGTATACATGGTGGATACACCCAAAGGAAATGAAGACGAGGAACAACGGGACGCTACGAAGGATAAATCCCTCGAAAAGCAGTCAAAACGGCAACATAAACGCCGAACCAAGTCCCGCCTCAACAAAGACCCAGCCATAGAGCAGGGCGAATCGGCGGACGACGAACATGCTATCGAGCAATCGTCCGAACAAGACAACTTGGATAAACAACCCGTCCCCGGAGAAGATAACAGTCCGGACGATCTCACACCAGACAAATTGTTGGAGAATAAACTCCACAAAAGGCTCGTCGCCATCGCTGTAGCCTGAAAAAGCGTAAGCGAAGCTCAAAACAGCGGAAGATGCACTCGTAATCAGATGGAGCAAAGTATTCAACACCAGAAAAAATCGGCGACGATCGCCGAACAAAGAGCTACCCAAAGAGAAAGCTACTGCCCGAATTTGATGAGGAGGCCATAGAGCCCCCACAATCAAAAAGTAAGAAGGCCACCCGGTCGGATGGACGACCCCACGGCAAAAAGAGAGCGGCAAATGGCGCCGCACACAAGCCGGTACGCGATCCGCATAAGGACTCACATCAAAAGGATGGCCCAGTTAGGTCCATCTATGGGCCGAGAAAGCAAGCTTTTCAAAGCAATGCAACACGCCAAATATCCGAACATCACGGCACACCCAAATATAGGGGCGCCGCACACCCCCTGTGTTTCACCGATGAGGTGCTGGATCACGAATTCCCAGCGGGATTCAAACCCGTAAACATAGAGGCATACGACGGAACAACAGACCCTGGAGTCTGGATTGAGGACTATATCCTCCACATACACATGGCTAGAGGAGATGATCTACACGCCATAAAATACTTACCCCTCAAGCTCAAAGGGCCAGCCCGGCATTGGCTCAAAGGCCTCCCTGAAAATACCATTGGAAGTTGGGAAGAGCTCGAGGATGCTTTTCGGGAAAATTTTCAAGCGACTTATGTCCGTCCTCCGGATGCATACGATTTAAGTCATATAACTCAACAACCCGGAGAGTCAGCCCGCAAATTCTGGAACAGGTTCCTCACCAAAAAGAACCAAATAGTCGACTGTCCGGACGCCGAAGCCTTAGCAGCTTTCAAACACAACGTCCGAGACGAATGGCTTGCTAGACACCTCGGCCAAGAGAAGCCGAGAACCATGGCCGCATTAACAAGCCTCATGACCCGCTTTTGCGCGGGAGAGGATAGCTGGCTAGCAAGATGCAGCACCAGCGACCCAAGTACATCCGGAGTTAGGGATGGAGATGGGAAACCACGGCGCAACAAGGACCAGCGCCAGATTAGGGGAACAGTCCAAAGAGCGCGCGATCAACGCCGGATTCAAAAGCTCATGGCGAACAATAAAAACTGCCCTTAAGGACAATAGCGATGAGCTATCCAACTTAAACAAAATCTTGGACAAGATATGTCAAATCCACAATACTCCCGGAGGCTCGCAAACCATACCCACAGAGATTGTTGGGTCTTCAAACAGTCCGGCAGACTCAATGCCGAACACAAGGGGCTCGACACACCAAGTGAAGATGATGACAAGCACCACAAGCAGAGCCCCGGAAAACAAAAGAATTTCCCACAAGAGGTTAAAACAGTAAACTCACTTCACGTGATCAAAGGGAAAAACAGAGCGGCGCCCAATAAAATGCGCGCCGCACAAACTACCATAGCGGAGTACCAACACTTGTTGTCAAAACCAATCACCTTCGACCATCAGGACTATTCTGAAAGTATCCGGAATGCAGGACGGATTCCAATTTACACAAGTCCTCATGGATGGTGGCAGTGACATAAACCTGATATATCAGGACACAATCCGCAGGATGGGGATAGACCCAACCAAAATTCGCCGTTGCAACACCTCCTTCAAAGGGGTAATGCCCGGCCCGTATGCCCATTGTACGGGCTCCCTTCTACTAGAAGTTGTGTTCGGCTCATCCGACAACTTCCGCCGCGAAAAGTTAACCTTCCACATCGCCCCATTCGACAGTAGCTATCAAGCACTACTGGGGCGTGAAGCTTTCGCCCGCTTTAACGCAATACCGCATTACGCATCTCTTACACTTAAAATGCCCGGTCCACGCGGCATCATCTCATTAAAAGGGAGTATTAAGTGTTACTCGAGCATGGAAGAACGTGAGACTGCCTTGATAGCCCCACACCTATCCGGCTCCGCTAGTCAAAGAACCTGAATAGGTCATTCAAACCCCGGACACGGCTAGACGAGTCCGGCGCCTACTAGCGGCATACCCCCATACAAGGGGCTGTGTGCATGTACAACAAGAGAACAATAAAGCTCAATTTTATTCACTTCTTCTAATCATACTCTGTTTATTTAATATAAAGTACATCTTTTGCATGATCTTTTTTATTTTAAACTAAGTTCCTCTCTTTTACAGATGAACAATGTGCTACACCCGTCCAGGATACGGCACAACGGAGACACAGGCACATACGCGGTGAGGGACCCGTTGCAAGGATTCTTTTAGATTCGCACCTGCGTAAACCTTTTTTACTGTCTCTTGTTGATATACATCCCCGGTTTCTTACTATAACCGAGGAGGACGCTGGCTTTTGGCATTGGCCGCACCAGAATTTTTGCGCTGCACTGGACACTGGGGCTTAGGGCATTATTCTGCCTGCTTTTATAAAGACCGAATACCTTAGGGAGTGTTCGACGCCTCGAGTTAGGCCTTATATGCATCAGCTCCGAATCATGTCTTTGGTCAAATGTTGAGTTTGCCCGGCTCCTGTGTTTTGCTGCCTTACGCCCGCTTTTATCGGCTAACGCGCACCGGAGAACTATCGCGATTGTGCCTCGTTCGGCCGGGCGAGCACCTCAAGAGAGAAAGCCGGCCGATCATGATATAGTGAGAGACTGGTCAACCACTCAATGACTCACCGAATGTTTAGAATTCCTCCGCATTAATGAAGGACCATTTTTGGTCGAGCACATACGCACTCGAATTCGAGAGTGCGGTGCCCCGAGGGCTATATAGTAGTCCCACCCTCGAACTCCTATGGCTAAGTGAAAGTGATAAAGCATTATAGTCCGGTTGCCTAGTTTGCTACGCTACCACCTCCTTAATAGGACCAAGACGTTGGATTAAGTGTGAAAAGCGCCTTCTTTGCAAACACCCCAAGACTATGTGCGTAATGAAAGCCAAGGACTGCCATCTTTCAAAGTTATATATACATATACATCAACGGCCAGACAGGAGTAGTTTACTACTTGAACGCACAAGTATAAAAGCTCTTATATTATATTGAAACATTGTTTTCACAAATCATACATGTCATTTAAACATAATATCCTTCGAGCATCTGCGTCTCTATTAAACGAGCGCCTCGCAGACTTCCTCAAATAGTGCTCGGCAGTACTTGACTTCGTCCAATCTTGGATGCAACGTCGGTGGCCTTCATCTCCACCCAGTATGTCTTGACACGGGCCAGAGCCATCCACGCTCCCTCAATACACGCCGACCGCTTCATTGCGTCGACACGCTGTACCGCACTAAGGAACTGCTGCACTAAACCAAAATAACTCTTTGGCTGGGTCCGCTCGCCACAAATGAGTCATGACATGCTTCATGGCAAGTCCGGATAATCGATTCAGCTCGGCCCATTCGGCCAACCGATCGGTCAACGGAAGAGGACGCTCCGTACTATGGAATTGCGACCAATATAGCTCTTCCCTTCTGTGCCCCTTCTAGCCTCGGAAGTGCTCAACCGCGTCCGCAGCGCTCGCCGCTAAGTCCAGATAAGCATCCTCCGAACTCCACAACTTGTCCAACTGAGCATACTTCGGATACGTATATTTCCTCCGCAGCGAAACGGTTTTCCACCGCAATAGCCCCGCCCGACTCAGCTCCTCCTTGGCAGCTCTCAAAGCGGACAGGCATCCTTGGATTCCGCGGTGGCCTTTTTCAGGCCCTCTTGCTCCGCTTGCCGTTCTTTTTCAAGAACCTCGCAGCGGTCGGTAGTACTCTTCAACTTCATGGCCATATCGGCCATTTCCTCTTTGCTTCAGCAGTGAGCAGCCCGTTCGGCTTTTAGCTCTTCGGCCGCCCTTAAAGCGGCCGCATTATTATTTCGGCTTGCTCTTTCGCTCGGGCAAGTTCCGCCGCAGCTCCTCCACAAAGCAGCGGCACCACCTGCATTAAGCATACAAGTAGTAAGGCATGGGCGTCAAGCTCCCTTACCAGTGTCCGCATAGAAGTCACATACCTTGTGACTCGTCAAACCGTTTATTGACCAGCGCGATGTCCGCATCCGCCTCGTCAAGTCGCCGCTTTAGTTCGGCATATTCATCATCCGGCTGGCCACCGGACGCCCCGCCACCTATTTAGGAGCGGCGATATGTTATAACTGAGATTATGATCCTCGGCACGCTGTCAATTTTGACAACATCCGAGTCTCAGGGGCTACTATCTATACAAGGCGCATTCTATATGCATAACTGTTAGAAGGTACATCATTTTTGCGTACCTCGAACCCCGTCAGCAAGTTTCTGGCGGCTTCATGCAATCTGCTCTTAGCGGATGCAATTCTTTCAATTGCCGTACCCATTAGAGCACGGTGATCTTCTGAGATAGCCGCTCGCCCGAGCAGATCCTTCAGCTCCTCCGACCGCACGCCAGCTGGCACCGGACCTTCCGGCCCCGTCGGACTTGGGAAAACCCTCCGCGATGACACCTCTGGGTCGTCTGCCTCGCATGAGGGTGCGACAGGTGGAGGCGTTTCGCTCTCCATCATCTCCGGAAGAAGATCCCCACGAAGACGAGCTCTGCTGAGAAGGGCTGAGATCCGAACTACAAGGTACAATTTCGGTTATCTTTAGAAATAAATGCAGGGATGTTCCTTATTTACAAGACCCCTTCTTTTTACTTACGGCTCGCTGGAGGGCTGATCCCCTTGGGGAAATAGTGTGGCGGGGATACTTCCCAGCGCCGGACTCTCCAACGAAGATTTCTTTCCCCTCTTTGAGGCCTTGACCTCCGGTTCTTCCGAAGCGGTCCTCTTCTCTCCTTGGAGGGTGGGACTTCTGATCCCTCCTTCCTCAGGAGCCTCCTTCGTGGAGGCAGTTGCTTCCCTGCTCCCCCCTTCGCCTTCTTTAAAAGGTGCGGCCTTCAACATCTTGGTCAGTATAGGATCCGTCGTGGTCTCTGGGAGGGGAGCCGGACACCTTATCAACTTTGCCTTCGCTACCCACTCCTGTTCAAGAAACAACTCCTTTAAGGGCAAGTTTACGATGAATGAATGGACAGCCTGTCCGGGTACATGACTACTTACTTGAGTATCTGGGCGATTGCAGCTCAGTCCTGCGTCCTCAGTCAGGTCCGGACACTTCTCTTGTGATCCGAAGAACAGTTTATACATCTCCACGTGCGTCATACCCATAAAATTTTGGAGAGCTCGTGGTCCCTCCGGATTAAATTCCCACAGGTGGAGGGGGACGTTTGCGGGCGTAGGCGCCAATCAACATAACCTCGCGCCATCGCAACCATATTGATCTCTCTTTCTTGGAGGTCTCGAATGCGGCCCTGCAACAAAGAAACGTCCTTGGACGGCCCCCAGTCGAGCCCCTTATTGACCCATGACGACAACCACTGTGGTGGACTGAGCGGAAGGCGGAAGCGCCACCCATTTGGTGCCCCCGAGCGGTGATATAAAACCACTCCCGTTGCCACAAACCAAGCTCCTCTTGAAAAGAGCCCTCGGCCACGGAGCATCAAGACACTTGCTTATGACCGCCCCTCCGACTCGCTTGTTGCCCTCGATCATCTTTGGCTCCACCTTGAAGGTCTTGAGCCACAATCCAAAGTGAGGGGTAATATGGAGGAAGGCCTCACATATGACAATGAATGACGAGATATGGAGGATGGACTCGGATTCAAGTCATGGAAATCCAGCCCATAATAAAACATGAGCCCCGCACAAAGGGATCCGTCGGAAGCCTAAACCCGAAGGAAGTGAGACACGAACACCACGCTCTCGCCGGGCTCGGAGTGGGAATGACCTGCCTCGAGCAGCCACCTATGCGAAATCTCGCCGTTAGATACCGCATCTCGCAACTTTAGCACATCTTCTTCTGTGACGGAAGAAGACATCCATCGGCCGTGCTGGTCGGAGCCGGACATCGTCGAAGGTCCAAAGAGCCTAAATCTGAAGCTTTGGGTGTTAGAACTCGAAGCGCGAGGCGAACTCGATAAAGGGTGTAAAAAAGAAGAAGAGGGCCTTGGTCTCATTATAAAGAGGTTGAATACCAAGAGCCCTCCCCGTGGTCGATTAGGACTCGCCTTTGGTAGAGGAGGCGTGCCAACGGGCACGGTTGGGTTACCCACATCTGTATTGATGGGAATCCCGGAATAAGGGGGTGCGATCTACGCTTTGATAAAGACGTGCCAGGGAAACCGCCTCGCTAAACGTGCTAAGGTGGAACAGTAAAAAAACGATTCATATAAACGCTTGGCGTGGTGTGATGTCACGCATGAATACGCCACAGATCTGTGCAAAAGTTATTCCTCTACGGTAGTATGTGGAACTTGTTTTGCGAGCGGACACTATCCTGGTGTTCAAAACTTCTATGAAGTATTCGGAGGATGAACCTCCTTGCAATGCGAAGACAATATGCGCCGGACTCGTCGTCATTGAAGCCTGGTCCAGGGGCTACTGAGGGAGTCCTGGACTAGGGGGTGTCCGGATAGCCGAACTATCACGGCCGGACTCCAAGACTATGAAGATACAAGATTGAAGACTTCGTCGCGTGTTCGGATGGGACTTTCCTTGGCGTGGAAGGCAAGCTTGGCGATACGGATATGTAGATCTCCTACCATTGTAACCGACTCGGTGTAACCCTAACCTATCCGGTGTCTATATAAACCGGAGGGTTTTATTCCGTAGGACGAATAACAATCATACCATAGGCTAGCTTCTAGGGTTTAGCCTCCTTGATCTCGTGGTAAATCTACTCTTGTACTGCCCATATCATCAATATTAATCAAGGAGGAGTAGGGTATTACCTCCATCGAGAGGGCCCGAACCTCGCTAAAAACATCGTGTCCCTTGTCTCCTGTTACCATCCGCCTAGACGCACAGTTCGGGACCCCCTACCCGAGATCCGCCGGTTTTGACACCGATACTATGGTTAGGTTTACCTTAATACTTTTGTTGTAGTTGCGGTTGCTTGCAATAGAGGTTAATCATAAGTGGGATGCTTGTTCAAGTAAGAACAACACCCAAGCACCGGTCCACCCACATATCAAATTATCAAAGTACCGAACGCGAATCATATGAGCGTGATGAAAACTAGCTTGACGATATTCCCATGTGTCCTCGGGAGCGCTTATCCTATTATAATAGTTTGTCCAGGCTTGTCCTTTGCTACAAAAAGGATTGGGCCACCTTGCTACACTTTATTTACTCTTGTTACTTGTTGCTCGTTACAATTTATCTTATCACAAAACTATCTGTTACTACTAATTTCAGTACTTGCAGAGAATACCTTGCTGAAAATCGCTTATCATTTCCTTCTGCTCCTCGCTGGGTTCGACACTCTTACTTATCGAAAGGACTACGATAGATCCCCTATACTTTTGGGTCATCAATGACCAACTCGATTTTAGTGGAGCTACACAAAAAGATTGGATTGTGATGTCCTCCATACACCTAATTTTTGGCTAAAGAGCTGGGTGAAACTAGTTGGCAACCAATGAACACTGTACCTAGGAAATGGAGCCATGCCTACGAACAACATCGATCAATTATATATTTTTCTTTATTTGTACACCTTCTCACAACTTTGTCTTCAGTTGTGATGTGAATATTGGCATTGATCTGCGAACCATTGAGATGCATTAGCAGCCATGGTAGTTTCATTTGTATTTTATGGAACTAGCAAAGTGGCCCGCTCGTTGCATGGGCTAGGATTTTATGAATATTTTTTCAAAGATAATTGAAAAATGTGGTTACATTTGTAGTTATTAGAATTTTGTAAACCTTATTTCTTTGGTATGTTTTGTCATTTTATTGATATATGAATATATGAGTTGTACATTCATCCTTTCCTTACTAATTATGCATGTCTTACTAACTCTAGTTTTATTGTCGACTGCATTCTTGAAATTGTATTTGTATGTTGTAGTAATATGTTCGACTGCATTCTTCAAATTATATTTGTAGATTTCTGCGAACATTTTTTTCATGTTGCTTAGTTTTTTCTATAAACCAAAATTCGCTAACGGTGCACAAGATTGGTATATTTATTTATTGTTTGTTTTATGAAATTATTTTTATAGCGTCGAGAAACGTCTTGCACTTTGAGGAGGGAGTATTTCTTTCAATAGACATGCACAACAGTACCAAGGGTGAAATATTGCTTTTGTAATCAAAGGAAAGTTGAAATAAAATGCGCGGACAATTTCATAATACTTTTGTGAACATAGTTTTTCCTTTGGTACGTTTTAGTTTTTGTGTATGTGTTATGCGTTGATCCTTCCGTTGGTAATTATGCATGCCATCTAATTTTAGTTTTATGATAAGTTGAATTCTTCAAATTAAATTTGTATATTTTTCTCTAATATTTTTATCATGTTCTCATTGTTTTTGTATAGTCATAGATTAAGTTGCTAACGCTACGCAATATTGGCATATTTTATTTAGTGATTTTTGTAGTGTAAATGATTTTGTTTTATTTATGTATTATGCATATCCATAAAAAGTTTGTTGGTATTTGCTTCTGTAGACGTGCACTCAGCAGTAACGACGGCACCTTATATTTTCATGTTACATAGTTTATTACTCCCTTCATCCCAAAATATAAGAACGTTTTTGATACTATGCTAGTATAGAAAACGTTCTTATATTTTGGGACAGAGGGAGTAGTTTTCTCTCACAGAGTCTACAATACGTAATTGGTATCATGGGTCCCATGAGTACTATTCTTCACTTTACCATTCTGTAACCTTCTGGACTTCTCAGTTCTTTCCTCACACAAGTGAGAGCGTTCTTGCCCGATCCCCTTTGTCCTCTCCTCTTATTTTTTCATCTCACTCAAAATTTGCTACTACTGGCTGGATAGCTTCCATCAGCTTGCTCTCTTGATTCGCTTCATTGAGGATAGGCGCGCGAACCTGCAGCTTGAGGTGCATCAGCAAGGTGGCACTTTGAACTCGGCCAGCAAATCCCCAATCTTTCGTTCATGTAATCTGGTTCCTCTTTCTTTTCTTCAGAATGCACAAACCCATGGTCTTTGTGTGCTGTTCAATCTGCTGATTTGTGTTCCCAAGGATCTTCTGCGCCAGGGAGGAGGCGAGATAATCGAGCTGCATGTTGCTGCTGATATTGTCGTCCGTGCATTTGATTTGGTCGTGGTTTTCATCTTGCAACTCTGTTGGATCTAGCTTTAGTATTAGGACGGTGGCCATGTTTTCTTCCCCAAGCATGCAAGCCAGAGGCATCATCGCTATTTCCGCTCGAGGCAGCTCGACACATCGTTCTTATCCTCCACGGTGGCAACATTTTTTGAAGTTGAACTGCAGGTTCTTGTTTTTCCTGACTATCATGTTTTCCTTTTTCTTAACCTTTCCCTGTGTTTGTGCCATTCGGCAAATATAATGTTATTAAGGAAATGTCTGTCAGTGGTAAATATTTCATCATTTTTTCCTCAAATTCGAAAGAACATGTGATTCTTTTTTAAGTGCTCTATAAGTATTGAATGAGGTACAAAGAGTTGGTGAACATTTGAAAATGTAAGTATATGTTTGAGCAGATATACCAATGCAAATTAGTACTATATATATTCGTTGTATCATCATGTATATTGGCTGCTCTTGTTTTTTATTTGGTTGATGATAGTATATTATGGGACAGAGGGAGTACATCTTAAGGTGTAGTGTTAATTTGTTTATCCCCCCTCCACTTTTTTTCGGACTTGGGACCGACATTGGCAGTGTTAGGACCTCCTATCCCTATTAATATTGAACAAACTTAAGAAATAATTAGTACAATTGTGATTAGCTATAGTTTAAATATCTCCTAGAGAATAATGAATATATAATAATTGAATATGAAAACAGGTCTGATTGCATTGTAAATATGAATTATAATTATTCCTGATGCTCTCACTAATGGTTTGCATGAAATAGTAAGCTTGAAGAATAAAACATCACATAATATATTTTGTCTATGTTTGGTAGTAATGAACTATTTTCAATTGTCGATGCATTTTTGCAATATTTTACCAACAAAAATTAATAGATAATAGTTGAATATGAAAACGGGTCCGACAGCATTGTACATACGAAATATAACAATTCACAGATGCTCTCACTGTTGGTTTGTATGAAATAATAAGCTTATAGAACCAAGTATCACATAATATAGATTTTCCATGTTTGATAGTAATGATTTACTTCCATCTGTTGATGCATGTTTGTGCATTACTTTTGCAGGGTACTACACCATATTTGACCTGCCATATCATGTTAGCATAGTTAATGCAGACTTTATTTCTAAGAGATTTTGCTGTGTAGTAAGTTTATGTAATTCTTACATAATAGTTCAGTGGCCTCATCTAGTAAAAGAAACATCATGTTGAATTTATGTTATTTGTTCATACCTTCAGAATATTTCTGTATAGACTATGTTCTTGACCACATCATCCTCATTGCTATCTTCATCATTTACCATTACCCGTAGTCCCTCCCGTTTTTTTACTTTTGAGAAGGCTAAATATAACTGTCCATGTGTGAAAACTTGTTTAGGTAGATATAGTCCTACTTTGTTTAGAGTGACACTGGATTTTGTTGATAGTCATAGCAAAGAAAACTGATATAGGATATTGTCTCCTTTTTAGAACAAATGGCCATGCTGATTCTGTTGGTGACATGACTATTCTTGGAATATAAACCTTTTTCTCCCACATGTGTTCCAACTATTATATGTGCTTCATGAATCTTCTTCCAAGTTGAATAATCGTCATCCTTGTACCATTGCATAAAGCAACACTTTGGTTGATATTATGTAATAGTGTCATAGGTATGCCAACTTTTAATTTCAGCTTGTGATTTGGGATTCCAGGAAAAGGTAACCTGTTCAGGAATTCTGTTTCTGCATTAAAGTGTCATAGCTTAGATAAGTTTTCTCTTCACCTTGTAGTTGATCCATTATATACTCATTTATACTGTGAACTGTTTCATTTCTTGGACATAATATTGCTCTTTCTTCTAAGTATTCTCGTTTCGGGTAGTCAATCCATTCAACAGTGTAGGTGCCATAATCTTTGAGGCACTAACAATATAATAATAGAATGTTGATTAGTAAAGTAAGTAACACAATGACATGCAAGCTTTATAAATACAAAATATTTCTGTTGCAACTGTCGCTAGTGATTGTGTGACAACATAGAAAACTGAAGAATTTTTTAAACTGGAATAGATACATGAAATTATAGTAGATAAATCAATACTACTTTATTGACAATTGGTCTTTTTTGTTTCAGATGGAGCTGCTGGCATTACAACAGGAACCTACTATAGCATTTGAGGTTGATCAAATATGTAAACCATCTATGTATGTTTCTCTATATCGTAGCAATCAATCCCACTTGTTTCTGTTATAGCTGTAGTATGGTTCTAGTCTTCTAGAGTATATTATCTTAATGTGAATACACTGGAAGCAACATATATGGTATGAGTCTTCTCTAGATGACTAAAATTATGAACGCGGACCATTAAGATAGGAACCCACACCTATAGAATTGCATTACTTAATGTATGTAGAATACACTTCATAGTTTTTTTGTTTCTACATAATCAAACTTGTGAGCTAACATGTCAATTTTTTTTAGATTAGTACTACCTATAGTTTAATCTAATTAAGTATTATTGATCCATCAATAGTCATGATCTATAATAATAGGTATGGTCTGTAATATGTTTCTATATATTGCAGCAAGCAATCCCATCTGTTTCTGCTATAGTGTAGTATGATTCTAGACTTTTATAATATATTATCTTAATGTGAAAAGACTGGAAGAAACATCCATGGCATTAGCCTTCTGTAGATGAGCAAAAAGTATGAACCTGACACCATTAAGACAGGAACCCACACATATAGAATTCTACATAATCGACCTTCTCAGGTAACATGTCAAAATCTTTTCGGATGAGCACTGCCTAGAGCATAAATGAACCATTAATGATCCATTAATAAGCCTGATCTATAAATTCTTGCAGATACTTACTTGATGTGGTCTGATTGCTCGACGGAGCTGGCCTCTGCCCGCTAGAGGAAGACAGTTCCAAAGTGCCACTGCTTGGAGGAAGTTCACCTTGAAGTGTTGGTCGCTGGAGGAGGAGGATGTACAAGTTCTACCCTAAAATCTAGAGGACAAAGAACCTCAAAGGTCGTGGGGATGATATTATATGGATGGCTGAGTTTATCACGTTTGCACGATGGAAAGAGAGTTTTTTTGGATGTCATCTGCCCATCTGGACAGATATTCTGTTTTGGAGAGATATGGTAGTTTTGATTTATTTTGGGACTTTGGACTTTTTTTCCTAGGATGGACTGATCGTTACTATAGGATGGCCTGATCGCTCATGGAATGGTCCAACTTGTACGCATGTGATGGCCAAACATGTATGTCCATTTTTTGTTATTGAATGTGATGCATGCTTTTTTCTATCCAAGTTTTTGGGGTTGTCGTTGGGATTGTAAAATTGAATGTGAAGCTTTCATCGCACGGTATGGTCCCACCTGGTTTACGAAAATCTAACGGTTGTACTTTGTCATCACAAGGAATTAAAGGTCAGATATTTCTAATTATTGTTGGATTTACTAAGCTAATTATCTTTATTCTGGTGATCCCCTCAAGCACTTTTTATATATAAATAGATGTTGTAACGAGGCAATCTCGAGGAGAGAGGACACATGAATCCTAAGTTGAAACCTTTTTTTCCTACGGGAACCAAAGTTGAAACCTTCAAAGCATCACAGTACAATTTCATTATGTTGGAAAATTGTGCATACATATAAACAAATCCTGAAGGATTGATAGCAATGCCAAAAACAATTCAACTTCGTTTCATCGACATGTGGGACATCCTTCATCCGACTGCACCTGCCATGCAGCAATATTGAGTGCACAACTGTAGGGAAAGATTCACCCCGGTCGTTGCGCCGGAGTAATAATGACTAGTGAGCAGTCAAATCACAGAGCCCCACCTTCGTCATAGTAAGTTGCTCGGACGAAGTAAGCATCATTTCTCTCTTTGTTGAATCCGCTGGTACTCCAATATTCCCAGAGTAATAAGTTGCTTGGGCGAAGCAACCATCACTTCACCTTTCCCACAATAAGTACTACCTCCTATTTTTTTATTATAGAAACTACCACACACGAATATTGGACGGTAGCAACACAACAACTGAATCAAAAATCAAAACCAACCAATGAACTACTACTAATGGTGAGTGTTTGCTAGTATCATGTACTCCGTCTGTCCATGTATATAGGGCTTAATGCGTTTTACGAGACTAACTTTGGCCCTTGGATCCATGGGTTAGAGTTAGTTTGAGCTAGTTGGGACTCAAATAGCCCTAAAGTATCCAAACATGAGGGTTAAATTGCAGCAAGTTGCACCAAACCCACCAAAAAAAACTATCGCACTCAAGAGGTGCTAATTGGAGATAGTTCTCATTGGACCCACTGAAAAATCACTTTTCTCTATCTATCCCGCTAGCCAAGTGGTGCTAATTGGAGCTAGTTCTCGTGGGGCCCACTAAAAAAATCACTTTTCTCTCTCCATCAAGTGCATTTATTGTCAATCTAACCCTGTCATCCAAACACCTCTTTGGCTAGAGTTAGTTCAGGGTTAGTCATGAGTTAGTCTAACCTCTATCTAAGTTAGACTATCCAAACAGGAGCAGTATAGGACATGCAAGTTGCTCAATGCATACCGTCAAATTGATACGTGAAAGGATTTTTTTTGAAACGGAACATGAAAGGATCTTTGAATGATATAATTTTCAAATTATATAAAATCTTATCAATAGTCAAAGGCAACCTCGAAGAATACATTAGGCCCTATATAAAATGTTATCAATAGTCAAAACCAAGTGTTACTACTACACCAAACAAGTTCATAACGAGACACTAGACCCACTCACGGCACGACACTCATGTCTCGCTTGGTTTGTCGGTCAAAGCGATTCCTCTTCTTGGCATAACAATAGAGTACAATAATTTTTTTTGAATGCTCTTGGCATGTCGCTAACATGTGATGAGTTAACCGACCTCAATAGATGGCAAAATCGCCAGCCCGCCGCACTTTGAGAGAGATGAGGAGCGAGAAGCGATACGGGCTGGTGGATTACTAGAGCTAGGTGTCGCACAGAGGCCATGAAATAAACCTTTGCAGTGACCCATCAGTCTAGTTAATATCGAGGTCTTTGTTTTGTAATTTTTGATATTTTTTATTTTTTGAACACATGTTAATCGAAGCTCTATCGCGTTACTTTTTAATAATTTTTGTTTTTTGAACACATGCTGATTCACTTGAAAGAAGTTCTATCGCGTTATTTTACGACATGTTTCCAAAAAAGTTGATATGACCTCTGTCAACTTATAAGTCATGTCTATCAAATTAACCTTGAGGTACTTGTTGTCAAATTAACCTCTGGGCCTTGCCGGAGTGCTGCAATGTGTCAGCGTCAATTGGAAGATGAGCACCAAGATAGCAGTGCAGTTGCCAACATGCTCAAAGTGCACGCAACATTGAGTACAAAGAAGCATGCCCGAGACATTAATGCGTGTTTAGGGAGGCCCTTTGCTCAAAGAGCAAGTACTCTTTGGGTTATCTACTCCACTCTTATAAAAAACAGAGTTGGTGATGATGGTGTGCCTGCCCTCATGCAATATAGGCCATCCAATTTATATCTGACGGATAGTAGGAAACTATGGCAATTTTGCAAAAAGGTACCCACATCCTCTCCAGATTTGCAAATAAGGCCTTCCCTCGTTCATCCTTTTCTCTCACAAGATAAACTACTCAAAAAATGCATCTTGATGTTACGTGCAACACATGGGCATCTTGCTAGTACTATATGAAGGAAATATGCCCTAGAGGCAATAATAAAGTTATTATTTATTTCCTTATATCATGATAAATGTTTATTATTCATGCTAGAATTGTATTAACCGGAAACATAATACATGTGTGAATACATAGACAAACAGATAGTCACTAGTATGCCTCTACTAGACTAGCTCATTAATCAAGATGGTTATGTTTCCTAACCATAGACATGTGTTGTCATTTGATTAATGGGATCACATCATTAGGAGAATGATGTGATTGACATGACCCATTTCGTTAGCTTAGCACTTGATCGCTTAGTATGTTGCTTATGCTTTCTTCATGACTTATACAAAGTTCCTGCAACTATAAGATTATGCAACTCCGCTTACGGAGGAACACTTTGTGTGCTACCAAACGTCACAACGTGGCTGGGTGATTATAAAGGTACTCTCTGGTGTCTCCAAAAGTATATGTTGAGTTGGCATGAATCGAAATTAGGTTTTGTCACTCCGATTGTCGGAGAGGTATCTCTCGGCCTTCTCGGTAATACACATCACATAAGCCTTGCAAGCATTGCAACTAATGAGTTAGTTGTGAGATGATGTATTACGGAACGAGTAAAGAGACTTACCGTAACGAGATTGAACTAGGTATTGGATACCGACGATCGAATCTCGGGTAAGTAACATACCGATGACAAAGGAACAACGATGTTGTTATGCGGTTTGACCGATAAAGATCTTCGTAGAATATGTAGGAACCAATATGGGCATCCAGGTTCCGCTATTGGTTATTGACCGAGAATGGTTCTAGGTCATGTCTACATAGTTCTCGAACCCGTAGGGTCCGCACGCTTAACGCTTCGATGACAGTTCACTATGAGTTTATAAGTATTGATGTACCAAGGTAGTTCGAGTCCGGATGTGATCACGGACATGACGAGGAGTCTCAAATGGTCGAGACATAAAGATTGATATATTAGAAGCCTACATTTGGACATCGGAAATGTTCCGAGTGAAATCGAATTTATCGAGTACCGGAGGTTACCGAACCCCCGAACTATATGGGCCATAGTGGGCCTTGGTGGAAAGGAGAAAGGGCCAGCCCTAGGTGGTCGCGCCTCCCCTTCCCCTAGTCCTACTAGGACTAGGAAAGGTGGGCCGCCCCTCTCTCTCTTTCCCTCCGGTGAATCCTATTCCAACTAGGATTGAGGGGAATCCTACTCCCGGAGGGAGTAGGACTCCTGGCGCCTCCTTGGCCGGCCGCCCCTCCCCTTGGCTCCTTTATATACGGGGCAGGGGCACCCCATGACACACAAGTTGATCTATGGATCGTTCCTTAGCCGTGTGCGGTGCCCCTTCCACCATATTCCACTTCGGTCATATCGTCATGAGCTTAGGCGAAGCCCGCGCCGGAGAAGTCATATCGTCATGAGCTTAGGCGAAGCCCTGCGTCGGTGGAGCATCATCATCGCCACCACGCCGTCGTCTCGACGGAACTCATCCCGACACTTTGCTGGATCGAGTCCGGGATCGCCATCGAGCTGAACGTGTGCGTAACTCGGAGGTGCCGTGACGCTCGGTGCTTGGATCGGTCGGATCGTGAAGACGTCACGACTACATCAACCGCGTTGTTATAACGCTTCGCTTTCGGTCTCACGAGGGCGTGGACGGACACTCTCCCTCGTTGCTATGCCATCACCATGGTCTTGCGTGATCGTAGGAAATTTTTGAAATTACTACGTTCCCCTACAATGGCATCCGAGCCTGGTTTTATGCTTTGATGTCATATGCACGAGTAGAACACAAGTGAGTTGTGGGCGATATAAGTCATACCGCTTACCAGCATGTCATACTTTGGTTCAGCGGTATTGTGAGATGAAGCGCCCGACCGACATTACGCGTGACGCTTACGCGAGACTGGTTTCACCGCTTGAGCACTAGTTGCTTAAAGGTGACCGCGGGTGTCTGTCTCTCTCACTTTAGTTGAACTGAGTGTGGCTACGCCCGGTCCTTGCGAAGGTTAAAACAGCACCAACTTGACAAACTATCGTTGTGGTTTTGATGCGAGGTAAGAACGGTTCTTGCTCAGCCCGTAGCAGCCACGTAAAACTTGCAACAACAAAGTAGAGGACGCCTAACTTGTTTTTGCAGGCATGTTCGATGTGATGTGGTCAAGACGTGATGCTATATTTTATTGTATGAGATGATCATGTTTTGTAACCGAAGTTATCGGCAATCGGCAGGAGCCATATGGTTGTCGCTTATTGTATGAAATGCAAAAGCCATGTAATTGCTTTACTTTATCACTAAGCGAGAGCGATAGTCGAGAAGCAATAGTTGGCGAGACGACAACGATGCTACGATGGAGATCAAGGTGTCGCGCGGTGACGATGGTGATCATGACGGTGCTTCGAGATGGAGATCACAAGCACAAGATGATGATGACCATATCATATCACTTATATTGATTGCATGTGATGTTTATCCTTTATGCATCTTATCTTGCTTTGATTGACGGTAGCATTATAAGATGATCTCTCACTAAAATTATCAAGAAGTGTTCTCCACGAGTATGCACCGCTGCTAAAAGTTCAGAGTACCCGCACACCACGTGATGATCGGGTGTGATAAGTTCTCGTCCATCTACAACGGGTGCAAGCCAGTTTTGCACACGCAGAATACTCAAGTTAAACTTGACGAGCCTAGCATATGCAGATATGGCCTCGAACACGGAGACCGAAGGTCGAGCGTGAATCATATAGTAGATATGATCAACATAGTGATGTTCACCATTGAAACTACTCCATCTCACGTGATGATCGGACATGGTTTAGTTGATTTGGATCACGTAATCACTTAGATGACTAGAGAGATGTCTATCTAAGTGGGAGTTCTTAAGTAATATGATTAATTGAACTTTAATTTATCATGAACTTAGTCCCGTAGTATTTTGCAGATTATGTTGTAGATCAATAGCTCGCGTTGTTGCTTCCCTGTGTTTTTATATGTGTTCCTAGAGAAAATTGTATTGAAAATGTTAGTAGCAATATTATGGATTGGATCCGTGATCCGAGGTTTATCCTCATTGCTGCACGTAAGAATTATGTCCTTGATGCACCGCTAGGTGACGGACCTATTACAGAGCGATGCGGCGTTATGAACGCTTTGGCTAGCTCAATATGATGACTACTTGATAGTTTAGTGCACCATGCTTAAACGGCTTAGAATCGGGACTTCAAAGACGTTTTGAACGCCATGGACCATATGAGATGTTCCAGGAGTTGAAGTTAATATTTCAAGCAAATACCGAGTTGAGAGATATGAAGTCTCCAACAAGTTCTATAGCTAAAAGATGGAGGAGAATCGCTCAACTAGTGAGCATGTCCTCAGATTGTCCAGGTACTTCAATCGCTTGAATCAAGTGGGAGTTAATCTTCCAGATAAGATAGTGATTGACAGAATTCTCTAGTCACCATCACTAAGTTACTAGAACTTCGTGATGAACTATAGTATGCAAGGGATAACGAAACGATTCCCGAGCTCTTCATGATGTTGAAATCGACGAAGGTAGAAATCAAGAAAGAGCATCAAGTGTTGATGATTGACAAGACCACTAGTCTCAAGGAAAAGGGCAAAGGGAAGAAGGGGAACTTCAAGAAGAACGGCAAGCAAGTTGCTGCTCGAGTGAAGAAGCCCAAGTCTGGATCTAAGCCTGAGACTAAGTGCTTTTGCTACAATGGAACTGGTCACTGGAAGCGGAACTACCCCAAGTATTTGGCGGATAAGAAGGATGGCAAAGTGAACAAAGGTATATTTGATATACAAATTATTGATGTGTATTTTACTAGTGTTCGTAGCAACCCCTCGGTATTTGATACTGGTTCAGTTGCTAAGAGTAGTAACTCGAAACAGGAGTTGCGTAATGAATGAAACTAGTTGAAGGGAAGTGACGATGAGTGTTGGAAGTAGTTCCAAGATTGATATGATCATCATCGCACACTCCCTATACTTTCGGATTAGTGTTAAACCTAAATAAATGTTATTTGGTGTTTGCGTTGAGCATGAATATGATTTGATCATGTTTATTGCAAAACGGTTATTCATTTAAAGTCAAAGAATAATTGTTGTTCTGCTTACATGAATAAAACCTTCAATGGTCATACACCCAATGAAAATAGTTTTCAAAACGGTTATTCATTTAAAGTCAAAGAATAATTTTTGTTCATTTAAATGAATAAAACCTTCGATGGTCATACACCCAATGAAAATAGTTTATTGGATCTCGATCGTAGTGATACGCATATTCATAATATTGATGCCAAAAGATGCAAAGTTAATAATGATAGTGCAACTTATTTGTGGCAATCGCCGCTTAGGTCATATCGGTATAAAGCGCATGAAGAAACTCCATAAGGATGGATTTTGGAATCACTTGGTTATGAATCATTTGATGCTTGCGAACCGTGCCTTTTGGGCAAGATGACTAAAACTCCGCTTCTCCGAACAATGGAACAAGCTACTGACTTGTTGGAAATAACACATATATACCGATGTATGCGATCCAATGAGTGTTGATGCTCGTGGCAAGTATCGTTATTTTTCGACCTTCACAAGATGATTTGAGTAGATATGGGTATATCTACTTGATGAAACATAAGTCTGAAATAGTTGAAAGGTTCAAAGAATTTCAGAGTGAAGTGGAAAATCATCGCAACAAGAAAATAAAGTTTCGCGATCTGATCGTCGAGATGAATATTTGAGTTACGAGTTTGGTCTTCAATGAAAACAATGTGGAATAGTTTCACAGCTCACGCCACCGGAACACCACAACGTTATGGTGTGTCCGAACGTCAGAACCAGTATTTTATTTTGATATGGTGCGATCTATGATGTATCTTACCGATTTACCACTATCGCTTTGGGGTTATGCATTAGAGACAACTGCATTCACGCTTAATAGGGCACCATCTAAACCGCTGAGATGACACCGTATGAACTATGGTTTAGCAAGAAACCTAAGTTGTCGCTTTCTTAAAGTTTGAGTTGTGATGCTTATGTGAAAAGTTTTCACCGATAAAGCTCGAACCCAAATCGAGAAATGCGTCTTCATAGAATACCCAAAGGTAACTATTGGGTACACCTTCTATCACAGATCCGAAAGCAAGATATTTGTTGTTAAGATGGATCCTTTCTAGAGAAGAAGTTTCTCTCGAAAGAAGTGAGTGGGAGGAAAGTAGAACTTGATGAGGTAATTGTACCTTCTCCCTTATTGGAAAGTAGTTCATCACAGAAATCAGTTCCAAAGTGATTCCTACACCAATTAGTGAGGAAGTTAATGATGATGATCATGAAACTTCAGATCAAGTTGTTACCAAACCTCGTAGGTCTTCCAGAGTAAGATCCGCACAGAGTGGTACGGTAATCCTATTCTAGAAGTCATGTTACTAGACCATGATGAACCTACGAACTATGAGGAAGCGATGATGAGCCCAGATTCCGCGAAATGGTTTGAGACCATGAAATCTGAGATGGGATCCATATATGAGAACAAAGTGTGGACTTTGATGGAGTTGCCGATGATCGGCAAGCCATATTATATAAATGGATCTTCAAGAGGAAGACAGATGCTGATAGTAGTGTTACTATCTACAAAGCTCGACTTGTCACAAAAGGTTTTCGACAAGTTCAAGGTGTTGACTACAATGAGATTTTATCAATCTGTAAGCGATGCTTAAGTCTGTCCGAATCATGTTAGCAATTGCCACATTTTATGAAATCGGCAAATGGATGTCAAAACTACATTCTTTAATGGATTTATTAAAGAAGAGTTGTATATGATGCAACTGAAGGTTTTGTCAATCCTAAAGGAGCTAACAAAATGTGCAAGCTCCAATGATCCATCTATGGACCTGCAAGCATCTCGAGTTGGAATAAACGCTTTGATAGTGTGATCAAAGATATGGTTTTATATGACTTTTGGAGAAGCCTGTATTTACAAGAAAGTGAGTGGGAGCACTACAGCATTTCGATAAGTATATGTGAATGACATATTGTTGATCGGAAATAATGTAGAATTATTCTCAAAGCATAAAGGAGTGTTTGAAAGAGTTTTTCAAAGAAAGACCTCGGTGAAGCTGCTTATATTGAGCATCAAGATCTATAGAGATAGATCAAGACGCTTGATAAGTTTTCAATGAATACATACCTTGACAAGATTTTGAAGTAATTCAAAATGGAATAGTCAAAGAAAGAGTTCTTGCCTGTGTTACAAGGTGTGAGATTGAGTAAGACTCAAAACCGACCACGGCAGAAGATAGAAAGAGAATGAAAGTCATTCCTATGCATCAGCCATAGGTTCTATAAAGTATGTCATGTTGTGTACAGATCTATTGCATACCCTACCACTAAGCTTGGCAAGGAGTGCAATAGTGATCTAGGAGTAGATCAATGGACAGCGGTCAAAATTATCCTTAGTAGAATAAGGATATGTTTCTCGATTATGGAAGTGAAAAAGGTTCGTCAGTAAAGGGTTACGCCGATGCAAGTTTTAACACTAATCTAGATGACTCGAGTCTCAATCTGGATACATATTGAAAGTGGGAGCAATTAGCTAGAGTAGCTCCGCAAGAGCATTGTAGACATAGAAATTTGCAAAATACTTATGGCTCGAATGTGATGACCTGTTGACTAAAATTATCTCACAAACAAAACATGATCACACCTTAGTACTCTTTGGGTGTTAATCACATTACAATGTGAACTAGATTATGACTCTAGTAAACCCTTTGGGTGTTGGTCACATGTCGATGTGAACTATGGGTGTTAACCACATATAGATGTGAACTATTGATGTTAAATCACATGGCGATGTGAACTAGATTATTGACTCTAGTGCAAGTGGGAGATGAAGGAAATATGCCCTAGAGGCAATAATAAAGTTATTATTTATTTCCTTATATCATGATAAATGTTTATTATTCATGCTAGAATTGTATTAACCGAAAACATAATACATGTGTGAATACATAGACAAACAGATAGTCACTAGTATGCCTCTACTAGACTAGCTCATTAATCAAGATGGTTATGTTTCCTAACCATAGACATGTGTTGTCATTTGATTAATGGGATCACATCATTAGGAGAATGATGTGATTGACATGACCCATTTCGTTAGCTTAGCACTTGATCGCTTAGTATGTTGCTTATGCTTTCTTCATGACTTATACAAAGTTCCCGCAACTATAAGATTATGCAACTCCGCTTACGGAGGAACACTTTGTGTTCTACCAAACATCACAACGTGAATCGGGTGATTATAAAGGTACTCTACAGTGTCTCCAAAAGTATATGTTGAGTTGGCATGAATCGAAATTAGGTTTTGTCACTCCGATTGTCTGGAGAGGTATCTCTGGCCTTCTCGGTAATACACATCACATAAGCCTTGCAAGCATTGCAACTAATGAGTTAGTTGTGAGATGATGTATTACGGAACGAGTAAAGAGACTTACCGTAACGAGATTGAACTAGGTATTGGATACCGACGATCGAATCTCGGGTAAGTAACATACCGATGACAAAGGAACAACGATGTTGTTATGCGGTTTGACCGATAAAGATCTTCGTAGAATATGTAGGAACCAATATGGGCATCCAGGTTCCGCTATTGGTTATTGACCGAGAATGGTTCTAGGTCATGTCTACATAGTTCTCGAACCCGTAGGGTCCGCACGCTTAACGCTTCGATGACAGCTCACTATGAGTTTATAAGTATTGATGTACCAAGGTAGTTCGAGTCCCGGATGTGATCACGGACATGACGAGGAGTCTCAAATGGTCGAGACATAAAGATTGATATATTAGAAGCCTACATTTGGACATCGGAAATGTTCCGAGTGAAATCGAATTTATGCGAGTACCGGAGGTTACCGAACCCCCGGAACTATATGGGCCATAGTGGGCCTTGGTGGAAAGGAGAAAGGGCCAGCCCTAGGTGGCGCGCCTCCCCTTCCCTAGTACTACTAGGACTAGGAAAGGTGGGCCGCCCCCTCTCTCTCTTTCCCCTCCGGTGAATCCTATTCCAACTAGGATTGAGGGGAATCCTACTCCCTGAGGGAGTAGGACTCCTGTGCGCCTCCTTGGCCGGCCGCCCCTCCCCTTGGCTCCTTTATATACGGGCAGGGGCACCCCATGACACACAAGTTGATCTACGGATCGCTCCTTAGCCGTGTGCGGTGCCCCTTCCACCATATTCCACTTCGGTCATATCGTCATGAGCTTAAGCGAAGCCTCGCCGAGAAGTCATATCGTCGCGGAGCTTAGGCGAAGCCCTGCGTCGGTGGAGCATCATCATCGCCACCACGCCGTCGTCTTGACGGAACTCATCCCGACACTTTGCTGGATCGGAGTCCGGGATCGCCATCGAGCTGAACGTGTGCGTAACTCGGAGGTGCCGTGACGCTCGGTGCTTGGATCGGTCGGATCGTGAAGACGTCGACTACATCAACCGCGTTGTTATAACGCTTCGCTTCGGTCTCACGAGGGCGTGGACGGACACTCTCCCCTCTCGTTGCTATGCCATCACCATGGTCTTGCGTGATCGTAGGAAATTTTTTGAAATTACTACGTTCCCCTACACTATAAGACTAGCTACAGTGGGAGTAACTTCATCAATAACATCGAGTCCAACTCTGCAAATTTGCTTTTGTGGCAATGAGTTAATGAGGAGAGAGGTACTTTGAGTAACTTAGCTAGTTACTGTAACATCACATGTCCCAATGCAATATGAGTCTATGACCTCATAAATGAAGATTTGCATGTTACCACAGCTATGTTACTACCACTATGCAAAGAGGCTTCCTATATTGGCAAGGACCAGCTTCCCTACCAATTTCTCATCCAATAGAACTCCCAAGTTAACTGTGCTGAGGCCGGAGTAGTCATCAGATGGGTGACCGAATGGGAAGTGGACTCGATGTTAAAATAATGGGATGGGTTACTATAAATGTTTAACTGGCTTAAATGTATATAGTGCTCCGTCCTATTAGTTGAACCTCGAGGTCTTTGTTTTTTAATTTTTGACATTTTTTGTTTTTCAAACACATGTTAATCGAAGGTCTATCACGTTACTTTTTGCTAATTTTTGTTTTTGGAACACATGTTAATTGGCTTGAAAGAAGGTCCATCGTGTTACTTCACGACATCTTTCCAAAAAAGTGACATGACTTGTATCAACCTATAAGGAATGTCTGTCAAATTAACCTCGAGGTACTTGTTCTCAAATTAACCTCTGGGTCTTGCAGGAGTACTTGTTTTTTGAACACATGTTAATCTAAGGTCTATCGCTTTACTTTTTGATAATTTTTGTTTTTTGAACACATGTTAATTGGCTTTAAAGAAGGTCTATTGTATTACTTCACGACATCTTTCCAAAAAAAGTGATATGACTTCTGTCAACCTATAAGGCATGTCTGTCAAATTAACCTTGAGGTACTTGTTTCCAAATTAACCTCTAGGTCTTGCAGGAGTACTTGTTTTTTGAACACATGTTAATCGAAGGTCTATCGTGTTACTTTTTGCTAATTTTTATTTTTTGAACACATGTTAATTGGCTTGAAAGAAGGTCTATCGTGTTACTTCACGACATCTTTCCAAAAAAGTGACATGACTTGTGTCAACCTATAAGGAATGTCTGTCAAATTAACCTCGAGGTACTTGTTCTCAAATTAACCTCTAGGTCTTGCAGGAGTACTTGTTTTTTGAACACATGTTAATCGAAGGTCTATCGCGTTACTTTTTGATAATTTTTGTTTTCTAAACACATGTTAATTGGCTTGAAAGAAGGTCTATCGTATTACTTCACGACATCTTTCCAAAAAAGTGATATGACTTCTGTCAACCTATAAGGCATGTCTGTCAAATTAACCTTGAGGTACTTGTTTCCAAATTAACCTCTAGGTCTTGCAGGAGTACTTGTTTTTTGAACACATGTTAATCGAAGGTCTATCTCGTTACTTTATGATAATTTTCGTTTTTTGAACACATGTTAATTGGCTTTAAAGAAGGTCTATTGTGTTACTTCACGACATCTTTCCAAAAAAGTGACATGACTTCTGTCAACCTATAAGGCATGTCTGTCAGATTAACCTCGAGGTACTTGTTCTCAAATTAAACTTTGCGCCTTGCAGGAGTGCTGCAATGTGCTAGCGTCAATTGCAAGATGAGCCAGCAAGGCAGCAGTGAAGTTGCAAACATGCTCAAAGTGCACGCAACATTGAGTAGTAAGAAGCATGCCCAAGAAATTAATGCGTGCTTAGGGCGGCCTTTGCTCAAAGAGCAAGTGTATATATGGTACAGTCGTCAGGCTATAAGGAAGAGTAAAGAGAAGCGATACGGGCTGCTGGATATACTATAACTAGGTGTCCCATGGAGGTAACATTCAAAGTTATTCTCACACTATACAATGGTATAGGAATGCGGAGATTTGGTTGATTTTATATTGCTGAATAATATAAAATATTATGAGTGCAGACGCTCCATCGCGAGGTTCCTTGCTCCTTCTCAGTTGTCGTGAATCTATGTTCATCCACTCTTTTCTTTGATGTGAGCTTTGTTCATCCTTTTGCCAACACACGGGACATCTAGCATCAAGGTGGACGTGTCATGCAAGAAAATGGAGATAAGCAATGTGTAAGTGAGTCGTGCACTTCGATGGCACCTAGTACTACGCAATATTTTTTCTCCTCGATGGCACGTGAATAGTGCATGTACTCAATGACGGAGCACGGGATGGTAGCCATGGACATGGTCGACCCATTTTAGTGAGAGTACTAAATAATTTTGATGTGTCCCATCAACTTGCACAACGACGAGAAGCTTGCTTACTACGCGTTCTCCCTTGCCAACGCGTGCGTGGTGGCTCGCAGCACGAGGAGAAACTTTTGCTTACGAGCAGTGGACGTGCAACAGTTCATTTGGTGTCAGATTTCTAGAAGTAGTACTACTGTAGTACCATCATTATTGTTCGACTTCCGAAAGAGGCGAAGAGCCAAGCGCAAGGTCACCTACTAACCTAGTACAGTACTCCTATACTATAGCCAAAGCTGGTCCACCTTTTTAGAGCATGGTTAATTAATATAGGCGGCTCTTGCAGTGACACATCATTTAGAGCCAGTACTCTCTTTGTAGGAACTTAAAATGTAGGAATAGGAAAATTATGCGGCGGGTGTTTCCAACCGTGTTCCTCGGCTCGCACCTAACATCACGGTGGTCGAACTTGGAGTCATTCATCTGGTACACATGGCATCTCAGATCCGGACACAAGGTGAGGTACACCGTCATGGTCCACTGTCAAGGGTGTCAGCGCGGACACGACCTCTCACTGCGTCCTCACTTGAAGCGGCACGCCGGCCCAGGGTGCCGCCTGTAGCACTCCCAGCTGTACTCGCCTCCTCGCCGCATTCAAAAACCTACATTTACTAGTCCATGGCACGTGCCATGCATGTTTGGATTTAGGGATTATTAGTGGAGACAATGGAAAAACCTGGATCATATTTATAAAATGAATTTATAAGAGAAGGTAATAAGCTATTTAATTACTACACATATTAAGCTTTCACTTTATTTTTGTTTGTAATCTGATAACCAGGTGGACCAATCAATTGAAAAAAGAAGCTAGTGAATAGTAGTATTAAGCTTCTCACTATTTGTACTAAATAAAATCCCTTCAGTTAACATTTTGCCCTTGCCATGCGTGCACTGCTACATGCACTTACCCCGTCTCTCCCATCACGTGTAGAAGTTTGCATGGTGGAATGGCATGCTAGTAGTTCTGTAGGGTAGCACTCTCATGAGAGCCTACTAGAGATTTGTAGGACGCTTTGTCCGACGGAAGAATCACGAAACTGCACGTACGCTCTATTGTAGTGCCAGTCTACTAGTGAAGATGTGCACGTGAATCCCCCCACTGTGGACCGTCCGATTACTCCATCTAACGGTCTATATGTGGCCACATAGTCCTCTATCTAAACTAATTGAGTGTGAGCTGTCGGATTACAAAGATCCAACGGTCTATATCCCTTCATACTGATACAATACATAGAAGTATAGATATAGATATAGAAACCTGCGTGGAATGCGAGAAACCCACTCCGGCCACACACGTCCGTTCAGGAGTAGGATGCCGGCCAAGCTCCTCCTTCCACCATTTTGTCCACTCTTTCAGCGGCATCCAATGAGCAGGAAGAGCAGTTCTCCGGCATAAAAGCCGTCTGGGTGGCCCGCCGAGCCCGGTAGTTACGAGCGAGGCTGCTCGCTGCTCCAGCTACCTCGCCTAGCCCATCGGAGGAAGTTGCCGCACTAAGCCAGCGCGTGGTTCCGCAGCTGGCCGCTCCAATACAGCTCGAGGAAGAGTGTCGAGTTGCTCCACGCCGGCTTGTCGGGGATCACGGCCGCACGGGCATCGTCGCTGCCCTCGATGCCGCCGCGTCATACAGTGCCTCGCATTGTCGGATTCAGGGTTTTGCAGACCCTAGAGAGGTTCGAACTCTGGGGTGCGTGTGAAGAACTCGTCTTCCCCTGTCCGCCTGCTCACCAAATCCATGGCCTAGCTCGACAAACCCAACGAACAAGAGACACAGTAGTTTATCCTGGTTCAGGCCACCTTGCGGTGTAATACCCTACTCCAGCTTTATGGTGGATTGCCTCGAGGTGCTGGGTGAACTAGTATAGGGGTGGAACAGCCTCAGGAGGTGAGGTGTTCTGGTGCTCGATGAGCTGGTGAGCTGGTCAGGGTGGAATGGATCCGTCCCTTCTATGGTGGTGGCTAAGTCCTATTTAGAGTGGCTTTGGTGCTCTTCCCAAATGTAGGTAGGAAGGGATCCCACAACGGCCAAATTCGAAGGGAGACAACTAGTACAAGTTATCCTGACAAACCTGGTCTTTGCCTGCAAAAGCGTCTGGTGGTGAGGCTGCGGTGGGCTCCGCAATGACCTCCATCCTGCCCTCCTGGCGGTCTTGGTCTCGTTGCACCGATATGGAAACCATTAGTTGATTCCTCTGGAACCCACGCCTATTCTTGTCTCCTTTGCACCAGAGAGGAAACTGGTACACTGCGCCCACTAGCTCCTGCCTGGCCTTGGTCGTCACGGCTCACGTCATGTGAGCCTCGCGAGGTGCAGCTTGCATCTATATCTCCACTCCTTGGGAGCCAGCCTGGCGAGGCCGCCCCTCGTGGAGGTCTTGGTGTCGTCCTCCTCGCGAGGCTTCGCCCCTCACGAAGGTCTTGAGTTGTTGTTGTCAAAGCTGGGCCGTACCCGGCAGTCGATAGAGCCACGCCGTGCGCCGCGGGCAGGCAAGTCTGGGTACTCCCTGTCAGATTTCGGGTTCCGGCAGACCCTCTAGGTTCGAACACTATGGTGCGCGCGGAGATCTCGCCCTCTACCTACCTGCACCTCACCGCCACACTAGGATCTAAAACTATGAAAGGAACAACACAAGAGACACAGGGTTTATACTGGTTCGGGCCACCATTGTGGTGTAACACCCTACTCCAGTGTGTGGTGTGGTGGATTGCCTCTTGGGCTGATGATGAACTATACAAGGAAGAACAGCCTCGCGAGGGTCTGTTCTTGGCTGGTGCGATGAACTGCTAGGGGGAGTTCAGTCGCTCTCTCTCTGCTGATTCAAGATGCCGGATCAAGCTCCGATCTAGCTGCCTCTACCCTGTGGGTGGATAGTCCTATTTATAGGCAAAGGCGCTGGGCCTCTTCCCAAATATTGAGCGGGAAGGGCGCCAACAATTGGCCATTTTGAAGGGGAACATCTAGTACACTTATCCTGACTAAAGTTGGTCCGCGCCTGTCAAAGGCTCTGGTGGTGACGCCGGCTTGAGCTCCACGATGACTTCCTTCCTGCCGTTGCGACGGTCTTGGTCTTGTTGCACCGAAAGGGATGCCTTTGCTTGATGCTCTCGCCTGCGCTTGCCCCCTTTGTACCAAAGAGGAAAGGAGGACATCACATGGCTAGCGCCCGCCTGGCGCCTTGGTCGTCATGGCTTGCGCCATGGGCACCTCGTGAGGTATCCCGCTTGATCTCTCCGCCTCCTCGAGCCAGCCTCGACGAGGCCGTGCTCGAGGAAGCTCCTGTCGTCCGCCTCATGAGGCTTGGCCCTCGCGAGGGTCTTGAGCTTGTGCTTGATGAAGATGGGCGTGGCTGGGCGCCTTGAGCCATGCCGCAGGCCGCAGGCGAGCAAGTCCGGGACCCCATTCCCGTAACGCCGATAGTAGCCCCGGCCCAAGGCGCACTGGACTTGGCTGAGCAGAGAAGCGAAGGGCAGGTCGAACGCCATGGGCCCTAACAGCTCATGGGTTTTGGCACCAGCGTGGCGGTTGATTGGGCGTGGGTGCCTTAGCAACTGCGTGAATCGACAAAAGAGTGGCATCTGTCTAGGCTTTGCTTCCCTTGCTTCCTCCGGTCATTGCCTAGATCCCCTTTCTTGCGCCTTTCCTTCCTGCCTCTGAAATCTCCAGATATACTTCGACCGCGTGCCCTAGCAAGACATGGCGCCTCGCCAGACCCCGCCCGGAGCTTGGTACTCAGCCGCCTTGGACTCGCCGAACGTGTCGTAGAAGGGCCTTGCCCGGGTGTGCCAGATGGTGGCGGCACAAGGCATCGACGGGGCAGAGGTGTTCAAGGCCGGCTCCACCCTTCCCGAGGGCCAAGGGAGCACCTTCTATCCGCTCTTCGTGAGCGCCATTGCTGCTGGTGGTGCCTCACTTTTTCGAGTTCTTCTTCTCTGTCCTCCGCCATTACAAACTGCAAGCTCTGCACCTCCACCCAACTCTGTTCTTCTTCTGGCGATCTTCGCCTACTATTGCGAGGCTCACGTCGGGGTGCAGCCCTCAGTGGCCTTGCTGCGCCACTACTTCTACCTCCGGACCTCTCGCAGTCCCATCTCCGCGTGCGCGAGCTTTGTCACGTATCGCATCTCCAACGCCATCTCGAAGCCCGGGAAGAGGATTGAGGGCTTCAGGAGCAAGTGGGTCATGGTAGATGCTGGGCGCATCCACCCTCAGCCGATTCTGCCCACGGAGCACCCCACGACCTCCGACGATTGGTCTCGCGCGGAACTCGTGGATCCCCGCGCTAAGCCGGTGCTGGAGAAGATGGACGGGGATCTGTGGCTGAGCAACATGGCGGCGACGGTTGATGCAAGGCCGCTCCCCAGGGAGTTCCTGAGCATCGGTGGCCCCGCTTCGTCAAGATTTCCTGCTGTGGAGGCCCCGCCCGAGCCCCGCAGTCTTGGCCGACGAAGATCTGGCCGCGGTCCTCCAATCTTTGGTCGGGGGAGACGTGGCGAGGCTGGAGGGCGCTCCTATGCCCCTGTTCCTTCGAGATGATTGGGAGCAGGCGGTGGAATCCATGCCCGTCTTCAATGGGGACGGGCCCGTGCCCGCGAAGGTTCACGAGGACCCGGCGGCCCTGGCGACGGTGAATGTGTCCTCCGGCGACTCCAGCGAAGAGGAGGAAGAAGAGGAGCGGGAAGCGGGGCCTGACTCCGAGGCGACCGACGGGGAGTCGAGAGCGCCCCTCCCCCGGAGCAGGTCCCACGCTCTCCGCCTCTTGCCAAGCGACGACGACGAGGATGGCGACGAGCGGGGCGGCGAGAGCTTGCCCCCGATCTCGAAAAAGGACAGGACTGCGCTGGTCCGCCGCGGGTCTGCCCCGGCTCCGAGGCGATCCGCAGACGTGCCTCCTGCTCCCGGGCCTCATGAGGCTGATCCCTGTAGCCGGCTCTCGGGCTTCAAGTACGGTCGGAGGTTGCTCGAGCTCGCGAGCGGTGACCAGTAAGTGCTTGATTCCTGTTTTATTCCTTGCTTTGTCGCTGAGGCTCGATATCTGTATCTCTTGGCTAGGCTGGCGCCTGCTGTCGGATTTCGGGTTCCAGCAGACCCTTGAGGTTCGAACACAGGGGTGCGCGCGGAGATCTCGCCCTCTACCTACCTATACCCCGCCGCCTCGCTAGGATCTAAACTACGAAAGGAACAACACAAGAGACACGAGGTTTATACTAGTTCGGGCCACCATTGTGGTGTAATACCCTACTCTAGTTTGTGGTGTGGTGGATTGCCTCTTGGGCTGATGGTGATGAACAATACAAGGAAGAACAGCCTCGCGAGGGTCTGTTCTTGGCCGGGCGATGAACTGCTAGAAGGAGTTCGGTCGCTCTCTCTCTTTCTCTCCAAGATTGCTTCTTGCTCTTCTAGATCAAGCCTAAGCTCAAGCTGCCTCTACCCTGTGGGAGGGTAGTCCTATTTATAGGCAAAGGCCCTGGGCCTCTTCCCAAATATTGAGCGGGAAGGGCGCCAACAATTGGCCATTTTGAAGGGGAACATCTGGTACACTTATCCTGACTAAAGTTGGTCCTCGCTTTGTCAAAGGCTCGGTGGTGACGCCTTGGCTTGGGCTCCACAATGACTTCCTTCCTGCCGTTGGGCTGGTCTTGGTCTTGTTGCACCAAATGGACGCCTTTGCTTGATGCTCTCGCTGCGCTTGCTCCTTTGCACCAAAGAGGAAAGGAGGACATCTGCTGCGGGATGGCGCCCTTTGGCGCCCTTGGTCGTCATGGCTTGCGCTCATGGGCACCACGTGAGGTACCCCGCCTTGATCTCTCCGCCTCCTCATGAGCCAGCTGATGAGGCCGTGCTCGAGGAAGCTCCTGTCGTCCGCCCATGAGGCTTGGCCCCTCGCGAGGGTCTTGAGCTTGTGTTGATGAAGATGGGCGTGTTGGGCCCCTTTGAGCCACGCCAGCAGCCGTGGCGAGCAAGTCTGGGACCCCATTCCCAGAACGCCGACAGTAGCCCCCGGGCCCAAGGCGTGCCCGGGCTTGGCTGAGCAGAGAGGCGAAGGGGCAAGTGCGAAGTGCTATGGGCCCTAACAGCCTGCGGCCTTGGGCGCCGCGTGGCGGTTGATTGGACGTGGGTGCCTCAGCAACTGCGTGAATTGATAAAGGAGTGGCGTCTGCCTAGGCTTTGCTTCCCTTGCTCTCTGGTTACTGCTCAGATCCCCTTTCTTGCACCTCTCCTTCCTGCCTCCGAAATCTTCAGATCCACTTCGACTGCAAGCCCTAGCAAGGCATGGCACCTCAGCAGACCCCAGCCGGAGCTTGGTACTCGCCTGCCCTGGACTCGCCGAACGTGTTGGAGGCGAGCCTTGCCCGGGTGCGCCAGATGGCGGCGGCGCAGGGCATCGACGGGGCGAAGGTGTTCAAGGCCGGCTCCGCCCTACCTGAGGGCCAAGGGAGCACCTTTTACCCGCTCTTCGTAAGTGCCATTGTTGCCGGTCTGATGCCTCCCTTTTCTGAGTTCTTCTTCTCTGTCCTCCGCCATTACAAGCTACAAGCTCTGCATCTCCACCCCAACTCTGTTCTCCTTCCGCGATCTTCGCCTACTATTGTGAGGCTCACGTCGGGTGCAGCCCTCAGGTGGCCCTGCTGCGCCACTATTTCTCCCTCCCGACCTCTCGTGGTTCCTTCTTTGCGTGTCGAGCTTAAATCACAGACGGTAGCTCCATCGCCATTTCGAACCCCGGGAAGAGGATTGAGGGCTTCAGGAGCAAGTGGGTCTTGGTAGATGTCGGGCGCATCCACCCTCGGCAAATCTTGCCCACGGAGCACCCCACGCACTCCGACGATTGGTCTCGAGTGGAGCTCGTGGACCCCCGCGCGAGGCCGGTGTTGGAGAAGATGGACATGGATCTGAGGCCGGCCAGCATGGCGGCGGCGAAGCTGACCGGCGTGTCGCTGCTGAGGGAATTCCTGGAGCACCAGCTGGCTCCGCTTCGTCAGTACCCACTTCCGATGTGGAGGCCCCACCCGAGCCCCACGGTCTTCGCCGACGAAGACCTGGCTGCGGTTCCCCATTCTTTGGTCGGGGGCGACATGGCGAGGTTGGAGGGTGCTCCTACGCCCCTGTTCCTCTGCGATGACTGGGAGCAGGTAGTGGAGTCTATGCCCGTCTTCAACGGGGATGGGCCCGTGCCCGCGGAGGTTTCCGAGGACCCGGTGGACGTGTCCTCCGGCGACTCCAGCGAAGAGAATGGAGAAGGGGAGTGGGAAGGAGGGCTCGACTCAGAGGCGACCGACAGAGAGTCGAGGGCTCCCCTCCCTCGGTGCAAGTCCCGCATTCTCCGCCTCTCACCGAGCGATGACAACGACGTGGATGATGACGAGCAGGGCGGCGGGAGCTTGCCCCTGATCCCGAAGAAGGATATGACCGGGCTGATCCCCCGCGGGTCTGCCCCGGCCTCGAGCCGATCCGCAGGCGCGCCTCCTGCTCCCGAGCTCCTTCAGGCTGATCCTTGCAGCCGGCTCTCGGGCTTCAAGTATGGTCGGAGGTTGCTCGAGCTCGCGAGCGACGACCAGTAAGTGCTCAATTCCTATCTTATTTCTTGTTTTGCCGCTGAGGCTTGACGTCTGTATCTCTTGGCTAGGCTGGCGCCCGCGGCAAAGAAGCCGAGGGGATCTTCTGAGGTTCCGTTTGGGGCAGCGCCTCTGCCCGCGAAAGAAGGTGACCACAATGCACGGGCCTCTCCTGCCCGGTCGTCCTCACGAGGCCTGGCTGAGCCGGTTGGGGCGAGCTCAGCCCCCACTGCCCAAGCGGCTCCTGAGGTGCCCTTGCCTGATGCTGCCACCACAGCCGTTGGGGCGCAGCAGGCTCCGCCTCAGGATACTGTGGTCACGCTGCCGCCTTCTCCTCCTACTCCACCGACTGCTGTCTCTCCGACTCCTCCTACCGTTTTGGATCGTGCTGCTGCCGAACTGGACCGGTTGCGGCAGGATCTTTTGGGCGCCGACCCTCGTCTAGTGGCCGGGCGCTTGGAGCTGGCTTCTGGCTGGATTTGCTCCGACGCTTCGATTCAGGCGGCGCTGGTCCAGGCCTCGACGGCTTGCGACAAGGAGAAGCAGGCCGTCCTTGGGGCGAAAGCTGCTCGCGACGCCGCCTTGGGGGAGGTAGCCGATGTCCGAGGTCGCTGCAAGGCACTGGAGAGCGAGCTGCAGGGCCTGCGGGACCAGCTTGCCAAGGAGGCCCGCCTTCGCCAAGAGCAGGAGGAAGGCATGAAGGCTCGCGAGGCGGCCGTCAAGGATCGGGACGCCAAGCTCAAGAAGCGCCGTGAACGCCTAGGCGTGCTGGAGCAGGAGATGGAGGCGAGGAAGGTCGAGCTGGACGGCAAGGCACGGGTCCTTGCCCAGGATCACGTGGCCTTCACGGAGATGGAGGTGAAGGCTCGCACCTTGCTGAGGGAGCTTTACGATAGCGGCCTGGAGAGCCCGCTGGCCGGCGCATAGGACGGCCCCGCCAAGCTGCTTCCCTTCTGGTTCGCGCTCTTGAAGATGCCCCCTTGGCCTCGGCCCTCTGGCGAGGCCGAGGCGCGTCTTGTCTTCTGGCGTTGACGCTGGTCCTCACCACGTCTATCTTCGCGATCCCAACGCCGACCTCGACAGCCTGCTGGAGCCAATGAAGGCGAGCATGCGCTGCCGCTGCTTGAGGCCGTGAAGGGTCGTCGCGGAGGCTCTTTGGAGAAGTTTCGGCCTTCAGCAACAAGCAAGCGGGCGCTGCCAACCTCGGCTCCACAAGGGGAACCCGCCCAGCAGCTCCACCGCCGACAAGTGACTCTGCCAGGCTCATGTTCTTTTTAATTCCTGCACATGTATCATGCCTCGGGGAGGCGCGAAACTTGCAATTGGCGCTGTGATAAGAGTTATGGACTGTAACATTTGCTTTTGAATTCCTTGAAATTTGCGCTTTTCCTTCCTACTTGCTTGTGTTCTACGCCGCAGAGCCTGCCTCACAGATACCTCACCGCCGTTAGCCCCGACCGAAAACAGGGGCGGACCAAGGAGTGAGGGGCTACGTGACAAGTTAGGCTCTGAGTCACGATGCTCAGAGTCCCCTTGCGCATTTAACAACAAGTAGGGAGGTGAGATGTGGGTGGATATACCGTTCTCGCCTGCAGAGCCCGGCCCCACAGATACCTCAACCGCCGCTAGCCTTCGAACTAAGGAGTGAGGGGCTACGTGACCAGTTAGGCTCCTGAGTCGCGATGCTCAGGAGTCCCCCTTGACGCTCAAACGGCCTTCGTACCTTGGCTCCGCTCGGGGAGGGACATGCGACTAACCAGGACCGAGGGGCCTGGCTAGGTGGCGTGTGTCTGGGCGTGACCCAGGCGCAGCCCACGTGCCCACCCCTCGCGCTGCACTCCCGAGGGAGGCGCTATGATGAGGCCGCACACCGAGCTCTGGGCTCCCGAGGTTGATGCGCCCGGGGCCACCTCGCTTGTTTATCACCAGCCAGAGCATAGCGCTTCCTTATGTGTACGAGCATAGCGCCCTCGGCAGGTCGCCACCAGCTGAGCATGGTGCTTCCATCAGTGCGTGGGAGGGCTCCCCTCGGAGCCCCCGGTGTGTGTAGCTCCGCCGACACGTGGCTGGCACGGAGGGCTCTCGACGAGGTGTATCTGGGCACCCGTGAGCCAGACGGACTCACGGGCCCTACCTCAAGGCGGGTTGCGCCTTGCACTGGGCCTTATCTTGTGATGTGTTCCTGCAGATTTGGTTAGATGCCGGCACTCTACGTCCTCGTGTCCCGGCCCTCGAGCTGGTCTCAGCCGTCGCTGGTATGCCAGGTCACGATGCCGTGGACAAGGCCAGAGGGTGAGGGCTGGAGAGCCAGTAGGAGCCCTGAGTCGCGATGCTCAGGTACCCCCCCTTTAACGTGCAAGAGGTCAACATGAACGAAAAAAAGGTGCCATGGATTGGCATCAAATAACAAGCATGATGGGTCGAACGCATGACCCAAAATAAACGCAAGAAGGATACATGCCGCCGGGTCTGGCCCGAGCTGTCGGATTTCGGGTTCCGGCAGACCTTGAGGTTCGAACACTGGAGTGCACGTGGAATCTCACCCTCTACCTACCTGCACCCCGCCGCCTCGCTTGGATCTAAACTACGAAAGGAACAACACAAGAGACACAAGGTTTATACTAGTTCGGGCCACCGCCAGGTGTAATACCCTACTCTAGTTTGTGGTGTGGTGGATTGCCTCTTGGGCTGATGGTGATGAACAATACAAGGAAGAACAGCCTCGCGAGGGTCTGTTCTTGGCCGGGGCGATCAACTGCTTAGGGGAGTTTAGTCGCCTTCTCTCTCTCTCTCTCTCTCTCTCTCTGTCCAAGGTGCATCCAGCTACCGATCAGATGTCTCTACTATGGTGGCTAGCTCTACTTATATAGGCAGAGGCCCTGGGCCTCTTCCCAAATATTGAGCGGGAAGGGCGCCAACAATTGGCCATTTTGAAGGGGAACATCCGGTACAATTATCTGACTAAAGTTGGTCCTCGCTTTGTCAAAGGCTCTGGTGGTGACGCCGGCTTGGGCTCCACAATGACTTCCTTCCTGCCGTTGGACTGGTCTTGGTCTTGTTGCACCGAAATGGACGCCTTTGCTTGATGCTCTCACCTGCGCTTGCTCCCTTTGCACCAAAGAGGAAAGGAGGACACTGCGCGGGCTGGCGCCCTTGGTCGTCATGGCTTGCGTCATGGGCACCTCGTGAGGTACCCCGCCTTGATCTCTCCGCCTCCTCGGGAGCTAGCCTAACGAGGCCGTGCCTGAGGAAGCTCCCTGCCGTCCGCCCCACGAGGTTTGGCCCCTCGCGAGGGTCTTGAGCTTGTGTTGATGAAGATGGGCCATGATGGGCTCCCCTTTGAGCCACGCTGTAGGCTGCAGGCAGGCAAGTCTGGGGACCCCTGTTCCCAGAACACCGACAGTAGCCCCCGGGCCCAAGGCGCGCCCGGACTTGGCTGAGCAGAGAGGCGAAGGGGCAAGTGCGAAGCGCCGCGGGCCCTAACAGCCTGTAGCCTTGGGTGCCGCGTGGCGGTTGATTGGACGTGGGCGGCACTGTTCCCCCACGCCTCCTCGACAACTGCACGAATTGACAAGTCCCTGCATGCAAAGCGGGCCATGATTACCTGCGATCGTGGAGGTCGGCGGTTGGCCTCCTCTGGCTTTAAGTACGGAATGATGAGCGCTCCTCTGGTCCGTTTCTTCTTGCTCTTCTTCCCAGTTCTTGCTCCGTCTTGCTGCAATGGCTCCGATCCGCCGGTTCTCCGTGGCAGAGAAGGGAAAGGCTCCTCGAGAGGGTCCTGACCCGCTCCCGCCGAAGAAATGGCTAACCCTCTGCCACCAGAATGAGGGTGCCCACCAGGTGGTGTCGAGGCCCTGGTGCGAGCGGCCACCACCGGGGTTCCCACTTCCTTTGTACGCCCAGATCGAGGGCTCTGAAGGGGTTGATGCCGAACGCCACGGGCGACGCCATTGCGTCGGCGCCGGGCGGGTCCTGAAGGTGCGGCGTGTTCCCCTGGAGTCCATGCCGAGGGCTCCTCCCGGGAGTTTGTACTCCATGCCGCTATGCCTCCTCGGTCTTGGATTCTCCTTCCTCCCTTCTTCGCCTCCGCGATTCCGCATGGAGGATCCCTGGAGCTCTGGCTGTAGCACGCCAAGGCTGCGGCACCCTATAATCGGGGCAGAGAGGTTGAGGTCGTTGCCCAGGCGAGGTCTTCATGACTCGAGGCTGGGGCGAGATCGCCCGGGTCTGCAGGACAAGGGGCGATCTCGCGATCCACCTGGAGTAAGACGACGCTTCGGTCATGCTCTTCAAGGTCTTCGAGGCGGAAGGGCGCCGGCTGGAGTGCTGCCCCGGGAGAGGTGATCGAGGCCGTGCCGCTGCGAGGGCTAGGCTCACTGGCCGCTCCCTTTGTAGCTCCTCAGGCGGTGGAGGCGTCGAAGGATCCAGCGACTCCGCCGAGCTCTTCGTGACTCTGGAGACGAGCGACGACAGCTACGAGCCCCCGAGCCTGCGCCGCTCTCGGAGCAGGGCGGGCTCGGCAGGCCGTCGCCGCCCCTGATCTGGATGGGGTTGGCGCCGGTGCCCGACGACCCACTGTTGATGATGGCGTCTTTTGCAGGAGCGCGTATAGTTAGCGTTCTTTAGGATCTGCTCCCTGCGAGGAATCAAAAGCGCGCCCCGTGGGGGCTTGTAAGGTGCCTGTGGTCCTGTTTGTTAACATGATCCTTGTTGTGAAACAGCGCGAGTTGCTCATCCCGCCTTAGCTCAGTTCTCCCTTTCGAACCTCGCGAGGGCTTGATGCTCTTCGCCGACAGGTCCCAGTCCCAAGGCAAGCTTCGACCGTCGCTGGTATGCCAGGTCGCGATGCCGTGGTCAAGGCCAGGAGGTGAGCGGCCCGGGGTCCGGCAAGAGCCCCTGAGTCGCGATGCTCAGGAGGCCCCCCCTTAGCGCTCAAGCAGCCATCATTCGTCGAGAAAGGAGAGCGATGTTGCTAACTCGGGATTGCGTTTGGTGAGGGGACGGTGCCATGTTAGTTAGTGCTTCTGGAGGGCGACTTATCTCGAGAATCAGGAGTCGCTTCCTGGTGCGTTGCCGGGTCCTTGCATCGGCAGGCGAGGGGTCGCTTGGCGAGGTCCTCACGTGTCCCTCCCCCCTCGCCTTTGCTCCCCTTTCTGCTCTACGTCCTCGGGTCCTGGACCTCGAGCGAGTCTCAGCCGTTGCTGGTATGCCAGGTCGCGATGCCGTGGACAAGGCCAGAGGGTGAGGGCTGGATGTTGGGGAACGTAGCAGAAATTCAAAATTTTCCTACATGTCACCAAGATCTATCTATGGAGAAACCAGCAACGAGGGGAAGGAGAGTGCATCTACATACCCTTGTAGATCGCTAAGGGGAAGCGTTCAAGAGAACGGGGTTGATGGAGTCGTACTACGTCGTGATCCAAATCACCGATGATCCTAGCGCCGAGCAGACGGCACCTCCGCGTTCAACACACGTACAGCCTGGGGGCGTCTCCTCCTTCTTGATCCAGCAAGGGAGAGGAGAAGTTGAGGAAAACTCCGGCAGCCTGACAGGCGTGGTGGTGATGGAGCTCGTGGTTCTCCGGCAGAGCTTCGCTAAGCACTACGGAGGAGGAGGAAGTGTTGGAGGAGGGAGGGGCTGCGCCAGGGAAAGGGTGCGGCTGCCCTCTCTCTCCCTCACTATATATAGGGGTAAGGGGGTGGAGGCGCCCTAGGGTTCCCTAGGGGAGGGGCGGCGGCCACAGGGGAAACCCTAGATGGGTTTGGGCGCCCCACCCCTAGGAAACTTGCCCCCAAGCCGGAAGGGGGCTGCCCTAGGGGCGCCCCACCTCTCCCCGGTTAAGTGAGAGGGATGGGAGGGCGCACCTCCCTTAGTGGGCTGGTTTGCCCCTTCCCCTTTGGCCCATGAGGCCCTCCAACACTTGCCGGGGCTCCCGAAACACCTTTCGGTCATGCTAGCCATAGCCTGGTACCCCCGGAACACTTCTGGACTCCAATACCCTTCGTTCAATATATCGATCTTCACCACCGGGCCATTCCGGAACTCCTCGTGACGTCCGGGATCACATCCGGGACTCTGAACAACCTTCGTAACCACATACTATTTCCCATAACAACTCTAGCATCACCGAACCTTAAGTGTGTAGACCCTACGGGTTCGGGAACCATGCAGACATGACCGAGACGTTCTCTGGTCAATAACCAACAGCGGGATCTGGATACCCATGTTGGCTCCCACATGTTCCACGATGATCTCATCGGATGAACCACGATGTCGAGGATTCAATCAATCCCGTATTCAATTCCCTTTGTCTAGCGGTATTGTACTTGTCCGAGATTCGATCGTCGGTATCCCGATACCTTGTTCAATCTCGCTATCGGCACAAGTCTCTTTACTCGTTCCGCAACACATCATCCCGTGATCAACCCCTTGGTCACGTTGTGCTGATATGATGATGTCCTACCGAGTGGGCCCAGAGATACCTCTCCGTCAACTGGGTGACAAATCCCAGTCTCGATTCGTGCCAACCAGCAGATACTTTCGGAGATACCTGTAATGAACCTTTATAGCCACCCGATTCGTTGTGACGTTTGGTACACCCAAAGCATTCCTACGGTATCCGGAGTTGCACAATCTCATGGTCTAAGGAAATGATACTTGACATTAGAAAAGCTTTAGCATACTGAACTACGATCTTTGTGCTAGGCTTAGGATTGGGTCTTGTCCATCACATCATTCTCCTAATGATGTTATCCGTTATCAATGACATCCAATGTCCATGGTCGGAAACCGTAACCATCTATTGATTAACGAGCTAGTCAACTAGAGGCTTACTAGGGACATGGTGTTGTCTATGTACCCACACATGTATCTGAGTTTCCTTTCAATAAAATTATAGCATGGATAATAAACGATTATCATGAACAAGGAAATATACTAATAACTAATTTATTATTGCCTCTAGGGCATATTTCCAACAGATCTCCCACTTGCACTAGAGTCAATAATCTAGTTCACATCGTCATGTGATTAACAGCGATAGGTCACATCGCCATGTGACCAACATCCAAAGTTTACTAGTGTATCGTAAACTAGTTCACATCATCATGTGATTAAGACTCAATGAGTTCGAGGTTTGATCATGTTTTGCTTGTGAGAGAGGTTTTAGTCAGCGGTGCGAACCTTTCAGATCCGTGTGTGCTTTGCAAATTTCTAGGTCATATTATAAACGCTGCTTCCACGCTCCACTTGGAGCTATTCCAAATGGTTGCTCCACTATCGTATCCGGTTTGCTACTCGAGTCACTCGGATAGGTGTTAAAGCTTGCACCGACGTAACCCTTTACGCCGAACTCTTTATCACCTCCATAATCGAGAAACATGTCCTTATTTACTCCAAGGACAATTTTGACCGCTATCCAATGATCCATTCTGGATCATTCTTGTACTATAGACTGACTCATGGCAAGGCACACTTCGAAAGCGGTACACAGCATAGCATCTTGTAGAGCCTACGTCTAAGGCATAGGGACGACCTTCGTCCTTTCTCTCTGTTACTGCCGTGGTCGAGCTTTAAGTCTTAACTTCATACCTTACATCTCGTGCAAGAACTCCTTCTTTGGTGATCCATCTTGAACACCTTCAAGATCATGTCAAGGTATATGCTCATTTGAAAGTACCATTAAGCGGTTTTGATCTATCCTATAGATCTTGATGCTCAATGTTCAAGTAGCTTAATACAGGTTTTCACTTGAAAACACTTTTCAAATAACCCTATATGCTTTCCAGAAATTCTACATCATTTCGATCAACAATATGTCAACAACATATACTCATCAAAATTCTATAGTGCTCCCACTCACTTCTTTGGAAATACAAGTTTCTCATAAACTTTGTATAAACCCAAAATCTTTGATCATCTTATCAAAGAGTATATTCCAACTCGAGATGCTTACTCCGGTCCATGGAAGGATCCTTTGAGCTAGCATACCTTTCAGCATCCTTAGGATTGACAAAACCTTTACGATTGTATCTCATACAACCTTTCCTTACGAAACTGGTAAGGAAACTCGTTTTGACATCCATCTGCTAGATTTCATAAATGCAGCTATTGCTAACATGATTCCGACGGACTTAAGCATCGGTAAGGATGAGAAAATCTCATCGTAGTCAACTTGTGAAAATCTCTTTGCGACAAGTCGAGCTTCATAGACGGTGACATTACCGTCCACGTCCGTCTTCTTCTTAAAATCCATTTATCTCAATAGCTTGCCGATCATCGGGCAAGTCCACCAAAGTCCATGCTTTGTTCTGATACATGGATCCTATCTCGGATTTCATGGCCTCTAACCATTTGTCGGAATATGGGCCCACCATCGCTTCTCCATAGCTCGTAGGTTCATTGTTGTCTAGCAACATGACCTTCAAGACAGGATTACTGTACCACTCTGAAGCAGTACGCATCCTTGTCACCCTACGAGGTACGATAGTGACTTGATCCAAGTTTCATGATCACTATCATAGCTTCTACTTCAATTGGTGTAGGTGCCACAGAACAACTTCACGTGCCTGCTACACACTAGTTGTAGTGACGGTTCAATAACCATATCAAGTCTCCACCATCCTCCCACTCAACTTTTCGAGACAAACTTTTCCTCGAGAAAGGACCTGATTCAAGAAACAATCCCTATTGCTTTTGGATCTGAATTAGGAGGTATACCCAACTGTTTTGGGTGTCCTATGAAGATGCATTTTATCCGCTTTGGGTTCGAGCTTATCAACCTGAAACTTTTTCACATAAGCGTCGCAACCCCAAACTTTTAAGAAACGACAACTTAGTTTCTCCAAACCATAGTTCAAACAGGGTCATCTCAGCGGAATTCGTGGTGCCCTATTAAAGTGAGTGCGGTTGTCTCTAATGCCTAACCCATGAGCGATAGTGGTAATTCGATAAGAGACATCATGGTGCGCATCATATCTAATAGGGTGCAACTATGATGTTCGGACACACATCACACTATGGTGTTCGGCGGTATTAATTGTGAAACAATTTCCACTATGTCTTAATAGCGTGCCAAAGCTCGTAACTCAGATACTCATCTCTATGATCATATCATAGACATTTTATCCTCTTGTCACGATGATCTTTAACTTCACTCTGAAATTACTTGAACCATTCAATAATTCAGACTTGTGTTTCATCAAGTAAATATACTCAGATATCTACTCAAATCATCTGTGAAGTAAGAACATAACGATATCAATCAAGTGTCTCAAAGATTCATTGGACTGCACACATCAAAATGTATTACTTCCAACAAGTTGCTTTCTTGTTCCATTTCACCGAAAACGAGGCTTTCAAATCATCTTGCCCATGTGGTATGATTTGCATGTCTCAAGTGATTCAAAATCAAGTGAGTCCAAACGGTCCATGTGCATGGAGTTTCTTCATGCATATACACCAATAGACATGGTTCGCATGTCTCAAACTTTTCAAAAACGAGTGAGTCCAAAGATCCATCAACATGGAGCTTCTTCATACGTTCTATACCAATATGACTCAAATGGCAGTGCCACAAGTAGGTGGTACTATCATTACTATCTTATATCTTTTGGCATGAAAATGTGTATCACTACGATCGAGATTCAATAAACCATTCCTTTAGGTGCAATACCATTGAAGGTATTATTCAAATAAATAGAGTAACCATTATTCTCCTTAAACGAATAACCGTATTGTGATAGACATAATCCAATCATGTCTATGCTCAACGCAATCACCAAATGACAATTACTCAGGTTTAATACTAATCTTGATGGTAGAGGGAGCGTGCGATGTTTGATCAAATCAAACTTGGAAACACTTCCAACACATATCGTCACTCACCTTTAGCTAGTCTCCGTTTATTCCGTAGCTCTTTTATTTCGAGTTACTAACACTTAGCAACCAAACCGGTATCTTAATACCATGGTGCTACTAGGAGTACTAGTAAAGTACACATTAACATAATGTATATCCAATATACTTCTATCGACCTTGCCAGCCTTCTCATCTACCAAGTATCTAGGGTAATTCTGCTCCAGTGGATGTTCCCCTTATTACAGAAGCACTTAGTCTCGGGTTTGGGTTCAACCTTGGGTTTCTTCACTAGAGCAGCAGCTGATTTGCCATTTCATGAAGTATCCCTTCTTGCCCTTGCCCTTCTTGAAACTAGTGGTTTCACCAACCATCAACAATTGATGCTCCTTCTTGATTTCTACTTTCGCGGTGTCAAACATCGTGAATACCTCAAGGATCATCATATCTATCCTGATATGTTATAGTTCATCACGAAGCTCTAGCAGCTTGGTGGCAATGACTTTGGAGAAACATCACTATCTCATCTGAAGATCAACTCCCACTCGATTCAAGTGATTGTTGCACTCAGACAATCTGAGCACAAGCTCAACGATTGAGCTTTTCTCCCTTAGTTTGTAGGCTAAGAAAATCGTCGGAGGTCTTATACCTTTTGACGTGGGCACAAGCCTGAAATCCCAATTTCAGCCTCAAACATCTTATATGTTTCGAGAAACGTCTTTGGTGCCTCTACTCTAAACCATTTAACCGAACTATCACGTAGTTATCAAAATGTGTATGTCCGATGTTCGCAACATCCACAGCATTTACATTTGGGGTTCAACACATCGAGCGGTGCATTAAGGACATAAGCTTTCTCCGTCCACATAATCGCTATCATCAACTTTCAACTATATTTTCTCTAGGAACATATCTAAACAGTGGAACTAAAGCGAGCTTACGATATAATTTGCAAAGATCTTTTGACTATGTTCAGGATAATGAACTCCCACTCAGATAGACATCCCTCTAGTCATCTAAGTGATTACATGATCCGA